>CM064338.1:43423229-44688439 GCA_032595735.1 Pelochelys cantorii | reverse complement strand
AGCAAGATGCTCCCCACATTCTCCTCGCACACCAGAGTCTAGGGGGGCCCAGTGGTGGGACTACAGGGGGGTATGTAAACACCAGCATGGGCTCCCCAGTGCTGGGAGGAGCCTTGCGGGCCAGATACAGGCAAGACGGAGGCCACATCCGGCCCCGGGCCTTAGTTTCCCACCCTTGCTCCGAGGGCTGGGGGGCAGCGCGGTGCGCTCTGGGGATCGCTCCGAGGGCTACGGGGCGGTGCGGCGCGGCGCGCTCTAGGGATCGCTCCGAGGGCTGCGGGGCGGGGCACCACCCTCTGGGCACTGCTGAGGGTTGGCTGCCCTCAGCCCCACCCCTTGTGCCTGAGGCCACACCCCTTCCGGGAGCACAGAGCCAGCCCCCCCCACTTTCCCAGTGGCCCAGCATGACTGTCTGTTCCCGTGGCTACCGCGCTCTCCTCTGGTGGCGTCTCTGAGCCCCAGCTCCAGACCAAGCACCTGTGAGATTTTTAGCCGCGCCAGAGCCTGTGCATCTATTCAAGTCCTCGCTCTCTCGGGTTCTTCTTTCCCTCTCCCTGGAGAGACGGGCGTAACGCTACGCTACCTACTTCCAGCTCCTCTCCCACGGCCACACACACAGGCTGGGGAGAATAAAACCCGGGGCTGCAAAGCCCTTCCAAGTTACCAATGGCCATTTTTACACAAGAGCTGCCAAATAACTCAGCCCAGGGACTCCCGGTTACTAGGCCTGGCTCACTAATGTAGGAGCAGATGGTTTTCAGGGAGCACGGCCACAAATTAATGGATATAACACAGAATGCTCCATCCAGTGCCTAGCTGGTAACAGACACTCCCCTTTGGCCTCTGCGGGAGCTCAAGTTTTAGGTCCTTGTCATGTCCTCATCACTGTAGCAACACAGTCATTAATGGGTCATTATCTTTACACCGTCTTCTAAGGCAGGGAAGAATGATCCTTGCTTGCCAAAGGGGAAACTGAGGCACATGCAATTAAAGGACATGTCCAAGGTCACATGAAAAGAAGACCGTGATGGAGGTGGGAATTGAATGCAGGTCTCTTGTGTCCCAGTCCAGTGCACTAGCCACTAGATAGCTTTTCTTCCCGGGGATCTAGTGAGCCCTTATAAAGAGACCCTATCTAGGGCTTAGCTCTGTGTGTGTGTGTGTGTGTGTGTGTGTGTGTGTGGACCGCACGCATCTCATGTGACCAGAAGCGGCTGGGAAGGGTATCAAAGGGCGAGCCTTCTGAGCCAGGAACTGGTCTAACAAGTTTCCATTCAATGGAAATGTACTAGTTCAACATCATTTTCGGCTGTTTCTAACAACCTTTTGGCACGGCCTTAGCTCCAGTTTTTGCTAAAGCAATGCTGCCAGCAAAGGCAGACCCAAAAGGAAACCTTGTCATCATGAAGTTCTAGGTACTTGTAAAATGGGAACAAAAGGAAAAAACCCACAAAAACAAAATGACAACAAAAATGGAGTTTAGATTCTCTCTCTTCAGGTCATTAGACAGTTTGCAAACTGTCCTAAGATTGCCAGACTTTAAAAGCCTCCCAATGCTAATAGGTTGCAGCCCTCTTCAGACACAACCCGACGGCCACGGGGAAATATAGCCTTTCTCCTGCGTTTGGGGGCCTCTGGGAGAGCTTCCGGAGACCAGAACGCAACGGTAGCGGCACGTCCCCATTTCTCAGGCAGTGTCGCAGCTTTGCCTAGGCAATCTTTCATTACCCTTTGATTTATGATGCCAAAACGATACAGAGTGTGCGACTGCGCTAGACGAAGCCATTCACGTTAGCGCGGCACCATTAAACCTAAAGATTCTTTGACATGGTGCAGCTTCTATTGCCTCCCACTGCAACTAACCCAGCCCTGGAGGGATCCTCTCCAGTGCCAAGATGACCCCTCTCCCTCTGGCCCCCTGGGCACGTGGTCCCAGGACCCAGGCATGGCAAGGCGAGGGCTGGGCCCCGCAACCCGGGAGCCATAGGCCGCAGCGCTCACTGGCGCAGGACGCTGTGGAAGGGCTTCCCAGCTGGGGCTTCCCAGCTGGGCCTGCACACACCGGCCCGGCGGGGCCTGGGAGATAGACAGAAGCAGACAGACAGACATTGGGGAGAAACAAATACCCGGACAGACAAAGCGGCTGCCAGGCATAGGAGGAAACCACCAGCCAGAAGAGCAGGGCTGAGACAGTCAATGACATGCACACGGCCCCTGCCCTGTCCCCAAAGACGTGGGAGGAAGAATTCATGAGAAAAGCGCCCAACTCTCCGAAATCCCAGGGGGCCGATCCCAGCAGTGGCAGAGCTGCCAGGAGCTCGGCTGGGGAGAAGGCACCGACCAGCACGGAAAAGGGCCAGAAATTGGCCTTAAAAGCTGGTTTTGGATCATCTGCCCAGCTGAGAGGGTCCAGAAGAAGCCCAGCTGGGTGATACCACTGTGGATTAGGGCTTTTTCATGAGGAAAATGGGGGAGCCAGGAAGTACAGGGCAGCTTTTTTTGCCTCCGAGGGGCCTCGAAATCACCTGATTGTCAACTCAAGGGTCCTTTTCATCCAGAGTCTTGCCTCTGCCTGTGGCCAGCACCAGACGTGACGGAGAAAGATACCAGGGATCCTGCCGGGAGCCTTTCCAGGGAAAGGGACAGTCGCTTCTAACCCACAACACAGCTGCAGTTTTAAGTGCAACCATGCAACCAGGGGTGGTGAGTCATGCAGGCAAGGGGAGGCCCAGTCTTCCCAGAACTGCCTACGCTCTCCGGCCGCCGGGAAAGGCTGGGGCGCCCTGACCCTCTGTGGTCACCCCGCTCTCTGCTGCTGGACACCGGGGGGAGCAAGGCGGGGTCAGAGCCGGGATGGCGCAGACTAGAAGGCAGCCCTCAAAGGGGAAGAAATCAAGAGGACACCAGGGAACAGACGGGCAGGGAGAGATGCGGCAATGAACGTCGTTAACCCAGGGTGGACCCCGACCGCTTGTTTGGTTGGCTCCCTCACGCGCAGCCGAAGACTGGTGCTCACGTCCCTTCTAGACAACGGTGCAACTGAAAGAACTGTCCGAGACCTGGGGCCATTACGGTCTCACCACAGGGCCAAAGCAAGTTAGAACACAGTACAGGCCCCCCTTCCCACTCACCCACACAGAGTTCATCCACCAAGTACTCACCTGGCATTAATACTTCTCCTGGCAGGGTTTTACTCCCTGCCAGCCAGCACGAGGTGGGGCCGTCAATTCCTGCAAACAGCCTCTAAGCAAAGCCACACGAGTGTGCCGAACCGAGGTCTGCCCTGCCGAGGACTCTCCTGGGCGTCGCATGGACTCGCGTCGGGCCTGTATATAAGTTCGCATCAACAGACGTTTGGGTTACAAACACTTGAGGTCACTGAAGTACCAAACCCGCCCACACAGTGTCCCAGAACACGGAAATTACAGGTCGAGACTATTTACCGACTCTTCGCCCGGTCATGTCGCAGCACCTACAGCCAGGGATGGATTCCCAACTCCATAAGAAAGCTCCTCCCCATCTCCAGCCTATCACCACACACAGCAGGTTCCTACGGGCGATGTAATAGTGCAGTCAATTTACCGATAATCTGATAAGCAAAAGCTTATAGGTTAATGTTATAGACTACATTCATTTCCCTCACCCCCACCCTTGTCAGTAAATATTTTGGCAGGCTGGCCAGCAGCCTAGCTCAGTCCTGGCTCGCACCGGGTCTGGGACCAACCCCCACTGTGACTCTGCATTTCAAGTGTATTAGGAGCTGGGTGGGCAGGCAGCCTGGCTCAGTTCCAGCTCGTGCTAGGTCCAGGAGCTCAGACCCCTCCTGGACAGGGGCTGCTGGCACCCCATGCTGCTGCCTCTGTATCAGAGGCAGCAGTGGAGGGTGACAAGCAGCCAGTCCACGAGGGGAGCTGGGTTTTAAACTGGCTGTCCTCGTGGACCAGCTCCCGCCTGGCTCCCTGTGCTGCTGCCTCTGATATAGAGGCAGCAGTGCAGGGTGGCAGCAGCCCCTGTCTAGGAGGGGTCGGAGCTCCCAGACCCGGCATGAGCCGGAACTGATCTGGGCTGCCTGCCAGCCCGGCTCCTAATATGTTTTAAATGCAGAACCACAGCAGGGCAGGGTATGGAGTACACTGGCTGCTGGCCTTACCCCCAGGGACTATAGAACAGTCGACAAACCGATAAGAATTCGTGAGGTTACTCGACTATTCAATTAACCGATATTTAACATCCCTACTTCCTACAGCTCCTACCAACATGAACTCTCAAGTCCACCCTACAGTCTGGTAATATACAAGTACCACCGACTTTATTCCTCACCGGGGAGGGGAGGTTTCGTATGCATTTGTCATCACTTAGAAGATCAGGCTGAAATTTTCCACGTTTGGTCTCTGCCTCGGGTTGGATCATTAGGAAAAGTTTGGGCCAACACTCGAGCGGATTTTGAGACAGAGATTAATGGACGATAGCTTTCCCACTATATGCATAGTGAACTTTTCCTAAAGAGCCAACCTGAGGCAGAGACCCACGGTGAATGTTTCGGCCGGATGAGAATCGTCAGTAATCGTGGAAAGGGTTGCATGATTTGAACTGTAGGTGTCACTGCTGCTCCTTCTATGTGCGTGGAGGCTACAAGGTTATTTTCAGCGGCACCTACGCATCTCAGGAACACAAGACCTAGTGAAAGTCAGTGGCATGCGTGCTCCTAACCCCCTTTGGCACATCCGACAACCTCCTTTTAGATACTCGAGCCACACACATCATCTCCATGTAGCGACCCACCATAGCAACACGGAAAGGAAACGTTTCCACCATTCCTTGCTGCTTTCATGTTGCCTATAACTAGAGCCCTGCAAATCTGTGCATATCTGCTTTACATCCCCCGGTACCTGCATCCGCAAGTGTGGATGTGGATATCCGCGGCTCATTTTTGCAGATACAGGTGTGGGTGCAAAATCCACACAGGGCTCTGCCTGTAACAACACAGCTGATTATACCCTTAAACTCTTTGGGAATCTTCCACTCCTGCCTCTGACAGATGTCAGGAAGCAACAGGTACCCACAGCTTCAGCAAACTCTCAGTCTGGTGCAAACCCTTTGCAGCAACCTCAGACCCTCTTGTACTAGCCGATGGGCGGGGTCTGTCAAGAGGTCCGTGCAGTGTCCTGCAGTCACATTGCCGAGAGCACCATTGTGCGAGTTTGATGAAGGGGGCCCAGGCATCCCAAGAGGTGAGCGGGTTTAAACCCCAAAAGTCAGACAGTAAAGTCTTCACTGATTGCAACTATGTTATGTCATGGCAAGACAACAAGGAGTCAGATCTTTTATAAAAAGCTGGTCATGCACCCAACTTAAAAGTCACCATGCGATCCATGTGCAGGCTGCGGTTCTGAGGGGCGGGGCCGGATGCACGAACGTGATCAACTATGATGCACCTTCAGCATCGCTTCCCAACAGGGCGTGGAAGCAAATCATGCAGAGAGGGGTTACATACCCCACACAGGAGTGGCTCCAAGCACCATGGGAGCCAAGAAAAAAAGAGGAACCATGAAGGCCAACGGAAACTGAGAAAGGAGGCAGTTCCCCACTTGCGCACGATGCAAAGGGGAAAAAAGCCACAAGCCCTCTTAAATGGAAGAGGGTTGAACCCAAGACCAACCAGGATGCAGGGGGCCAGTCCCGGGGCCGGAGGCTGTCCACTGGATCTCTCCTGCACTTGAGGTTCTACTGGGGAACGGTTTTAAGGCACCAGGTAATGGATTAGAAAAGGGATTTTCTCTACAACGGACGCGCAAAGCCTGCGGTTGCATCTACGTTCATGTTCTGTGCAACTCGGACTTTGTTTGCTTTCTCCGGACTAGCCAGTCTTTATGGCCTTTTCTGTTAAATAAACCTCTCTCTATTTTTATGGTCAGCAGGCCCCGGGTGGGCAAACTGAGTGGAGCGTGAGCCAAAGCGAGCTGGTCGTTGTGGGGCTGGTTTCACACTGTAGGGAACCAGTTGGAGTGCCCGGTGATGAAGAACTCGGGAAGGAGAGCGTTGGGAGGACCACAGCCTGCAAGGGTTGTTGGTGTCAGTTTGTTAAAGCTGGTGAGAGCCAGGAGACCACCTGGGGTTTGGCTGCTGGTGCCAAGGATCATAGAATAGTAAGAGTGGAAAGGACCTCAAGGGGTCAGCGAGTCCAGTCCCTGCCCTCACAGCAGGACCAAGCCCAGTCTAGACCATCCCTGACAGGTGTCTGTCTAACCTGCTCTTAAATATCTCCAGTGATGGAGATTCCACAATCTCCCCAGGCAATTTATTCCAGTGTTTAACCACCCTGACAGGTAGGAAGTTTTTCCTAATGTCCAACCTAAACCTCCCTTGCTGCAGTTTAAGCCCATTGCTTCTTGTCCTATCATAGAACCATAGGGCTGGAAGAGAGCTTAGAAGGCCATCAAGTCCAGCCCCCTGCCCAAGGCAGGACCAATCCCAATTAAATCAACCCAGCCAGGGCTTGGTCAAGCCGAGACTTAAACACCTCTAGGGATGGAGACTCCACTGCTTCCCTCAGTAACCCATTCCAGTGCTTCACCACCCTCCTAGGGAAATAGTTTTTCCTAATATCCAACCTGGAGCTCTCCCACCGCAACTTGAGACCATTGCTCCTTGTTCTGCCATCTGTCACTACTGTGAACAGCCTCTCTCCATCCTCTTTGGACCCTCCCTTCAGGAAATTGAAGGCTGCTACCAAATCCCCCCTCACTCTTCTCTTCTGCAGACTAAACAGACAACTCCTTCAGCCTCTCCTCATAGGTCATGTGTTCCAGCCCCCTAATCATTTTGGTTGCCCTCCGCTGGACCCTCTCCAATGCATCCACATCCTTTTTGTAGTGGGGGGCCCAGAACTGGACACAATACTCCAGATGTGGCCTCACCAGAGCTGAGTAAAGAGGAATAATCACATCTCTGGATTGACTGGCAGTGCTCCTCTTAATGCACCCTAAAATGCCATTAGCCTTTTTGGCTACAAGGGCACACTGTTGACTCATATCCAGCTTCTTGTCCACTGTAATCCCCAGGTCCTTTTCTGCTGAACTGCTACTTAGCCAGTCAGTCCCCAGCCTGTAGCAATGCTTGGGATTCTTCCGTCCCAAGTGCAGGACTCTACACTTGTCCTTGTTGAACCTCATCAGATTTCTTGTGGCCCAATCCTCCCATTTGTCTAAGTCACTCTGGACCCTATCCCTGCCCTCCAGTGTATCTACCTCTCCCCCTAGCTTAGTGTCAGCCACAAACTTGCTAAGGGTGCAATCCATCCCCTCGTCCAGGTCATTCATAAAGATGTTGAACAAAACCAGTCCTAGAACTGAACGTTGGGGCACTCCGCTAGCAACCGACCACCATCTTGACATCAAGCCATCAGAGGCCACCAAGAACAATTTTTCTCCCTCCTCCCTGTGACACTGACCCATAGCCACATGGCCGATGGGTCCCCATGTGGCAGAACCCCTTCCTGCTCTGGGTGGATCCTCCGTTGTCCCAGTGGGAAAAACCCTCAACCTCGAACCCTGCCCAGATCCGGTCTGGACACCATGGGGATGCAGATACCACAGGCTGCCAGCACTTTGTCAGTCACAAGGCTTCCACTGACATCAGAGTAGATGGATCTGGACAATTACTATTGCTTTGTCTAGGTTGGACCTCTGCGGTCTGGCACCCTTGGGACCTGGCCAGTCCCAAGCCAAGGAATCTGCTGGATCAGGGAGGTTGCTAGAGGGGCCGGCATTGACCAAGCATGGAGTAGAGGGGGGTACTTGGGGGTGGGAAATACTCAGCGGGGAAAGGCAAGGTAGCTACAGAACCCTGCAGAGGGGGACTAGGAGCACAGCACCGCGGGAGCGCACCGAGCCCCATAGCTTCCAGGCTATGCTCCTGGTCTCCAGCAGCAGGGCTCCAGCCATCCTGCCTCTTCCCGGGAGCGTCCCCACCCAGCCCGGGTGCATCCCAGGAGCTGCTGGAGCCTGGAGCATAGAGTCCATCCTGCCGTAGGACTCAGGGCTCCATTGAGCTAGACACAAAATCAACACACAGTATGAAACAGATCCTGCCCTGAATGGTTCCCAGCCAGACCAGACCAAGCGGGAGAAAGGGATTATGTCCGTCCTCCATTTTCCAGATGCACAACGGGGCACAGTACAGTTAATGCGATCGAGAGGAATTTTATGTTTGTTTTAATTGAATCATCCCATTCTGTAAACCCTCCTCCGAGTACACTAGATTTGTCCCGTGGTATTAGTGTCTTCCTACGTACTCATTAAACTAGTTTTTTTTTTTTTAAATATTGCCAGTGGATTTCAATGCATTTTACTTGGCCTGTATCCAGCATCTGTCAATTTCCCCACATTACCACTTACTTAACATACCAGCGATTTAATTTTCCCACCCACAGAGCATCCATGCAAGTTAACCAGCTTGTTAATTTAATCTGGTAAAAAACCTCTGATGGGAGCTTCCAATAGAATTCAATTGGGCATAACCGCAGCGCCTCTCAGTTTTGATCAGTTAGCCTCAAGATGAAATCACGGCAACCCATCAGAGTACCGCGAGGTGAATGGACAATGAAACCACTAGCTGGGTTCCCTGTTGACCAATGGATCGCACCTCCTGGAAAACGCCCAAGAGCTTGGTGCGACGACACCGTTAGCTGGTGCTTTGGCTTTGTAAAGGATTTTCAGCTGCAGACCTCGGAGCAGTTCACAGGGTGGGGAGGGTTATCCCGAGTGCCTGGAGGGGGATGGGGTGCTGGAGAGGGGAAGAAACTTGCCTGCAGTTGCCCAGCGACTCAAAGATTTTGGGTCCCTACACTAGCCGGTGTGCTAACATCAGCAGTGCAGCCATGGCTGCAAGGGCGGCAGGACGGGCTCAGTGCCCTGTGTACAATCCCTTTGGGGTGCACTCCGATCCTCCTCCAAGTGGGGCAACGTGACTGGGCTGCCACCGTCAGATGGTCTCCGGTTCCACCCACCGCTCTGGGTGCCATGTGCTGCATCCCAATCCAACCAAGGTCAGGAGGAATCTATCTACTGGGCCTTGGATCAGAACTTCTGCCAGCTGCATTTTGATCCCCACCTAGATGAACACAATGGCTGCCTTGTTTCCCCACCCGTCGTTCGTCCTTCCTGCCTAGGGGCTAACTGCCAGGAGCCCCTCCAGGCCTGGCATGCTGGGTTCTCACCCTGCTCAGTTTGGGCTTAGGGGCACGCAGAGATGAGACAGATGTCAATGGACATAACCAGGCCTCACTTTATACTCCAGGAGGTGGTGGACATAAGGAATTAATGCAGGAGTGGAATTAGCAGCCAAAATCTACACAACCACATGCACGTACATTGCTATGCGCATCTGTACTGGGTTTATTTGCAAGCATTGATGGGTATGGGCATGTTTGTGGTCTTCTTGACCAATGTAGACAATACAGGCTCTTTGGCGCATGGACTGTTTTATTAGTAGAATTAGTACAGGTTGAACCTCTAAAATCTGGGGGGCTCTGGTCCGGCAACAACCGTGGTCCGGAAGGACCACAGATACTGCTGGACCAAAGAGCCCCCGTTGGCCAGATTCAGGGCTGGGCTGATGATGGGGAGCCCAGCGGGAAGCATAGTCCCACCCAGACGGAGGCAGCAGGGCCTCATCTAGGAGCACAGCCCAGACTGGAGCCCAGGAGCATAGGCCAGGCCGGCGGCAAGAGCATAGCCCCAGCTGGCTCAGCGAGCCAGGGAGCGTAGTCCCGGTTCAGGCTGTGGGCAGCAAGCAGGCCAGACAGTCAGGAGGGAGCCTTGACCTCCCCTGGTCTGGCAAACTCTGTCATTGGGTGCCGGACTGGGGAGGTCCCATCTGCAGAGCAATTAGTACAAGGGGCCTTGGCTCCATGTTACCAGAATACAAATCCATCCATAAATACTGATAAATTTTTCTCCCCCATTGATGCTGCTCCTTCGCCCCAGGCTGAGCTCATTACCTAGATCGTTCAGCAGACAGAACAATCAATTAGTCATGGTCATGGGCCTGTAATAGGTGCTGCCCAGCCTCGGTCCCTCTTTGATTTCTCTATAAACACCCGTGTGGTCCCAGGCTAATATCGCACCATTTGCAAACTATCCAGTCATTTAAAAATCACCGTCCAACCCACCCGGAACGAGACAACTCAGTAAGGGCAGGAAGAACATGCAAGTCAGCACTGAAGTGGGCGACTTCAAATGGAAACCTCAAGACAAACGTAGGCTCAACTCTCACCCTCCCAGTTGCTCCTTGCGGAGTCATTGTAGGTGGCAACACAAGCGGCCTTCGAGCCACAAGCCAGACACGCTCTTGAGTTATAAATTGTGTATGAAAATGCTCTTCAGAGCCCCTTCTAAATATTCTAGCCCCACCCAGGAGTTAACTAAAGGCAGACGCGAAAGGACACCTATGTTAATATTTAATTTAGCCCTAAGCCAGTATCTTCAGTAATGTACATTTAATTCTTTACCTTATTATTCACAGTCTAACCTGACCTACAGGGCTTCATAGAATCATAGAACTGTTGGGCTGGCAGGGCTGGAAGTGTTATCCAGTCAGACTACCTGAGCGAACGCACAACCAACCATCCCTGACAGGCGCTTGACCAACCTGTTCCCAAAATGCTCTGATAGAGGTTCCAGCGCCTCCCTTTGAAGCCTATTCCAGAGCTTAACGACCCTGCCAGAAAGTTTCTCCTAACATCTAACGTAGGTATCTCTCGTTGAATATTAAGCCCATTACTTCTTGTCCTGCCTTCAGAGGTCACGGAAAACAGTTGATCTCCCTCCTCTTTATAACCACCCTTAACACGTGTGCAGGCTGTACTCAGGTCCCGCCTCAGACTTCATTTCCTCTCCACGGAACACGAGTTTTTTTAACCTTTCCTCAGACACGGGGTTGTCTAAACCTTCTGTCGTCTTTGTTGTTCTCCTCTGGACCCTCTCCAGTTTATCCACACCTTTCCTAAAGCCTGGCACCCCGAAAAAGATGCAGTAGCTGAGGCCTCCCCAGGGCTGAGTAGAGCTGGACAATTATCTCCCATGTCTAACACACAAATACCTCCCCAGAAGAATATTAGCCTTTTGTGAAGTCGCACTGGAGCGTTGACTATCATCCAATTTGTTGATCCTCCATAGGTCCCTGATGCTTTCCAGCTGTACCACCACCGAGCCAATTATTCCCCATTTTGTAGTGTCCAATGTACTGATGTTGCTGTTACTTTGTGTTTATTAATTAAATAATAACAGATTTCTCTTCACTGATGTTACTCTGAAGTGTGTGTAGCTGACCAGCTCATTCTCTGGATATATGCCAAGTTACCCCTCGAGGGGTAATTACACCGAGGTTAAGAACCACTGCTCTAACTAGTGGGGGTCTGACAGTGGGGGGCATTGGGGCATCTGGAGTGGGGGGCTGACACTAGGGGTCTCTGGACGCTGGGGCTTTTGGTGGACCGGCAACATTCTATTTGCATATTTGTTATGTGCATAATGAATATGCAAATAAAATGTTACCCATCTGTCAAAAGTTTGCCAAGGGGTTTGCTAGTCCACAGCACAGAAAGGTTGGGCGCCGCCACCCTAGCGGGGAAGAAGAGGCAGCTTGTCCTCACCAAGCTGGAAAGTCTCACGAGAGTCTGACTCTGCCCCAAGCAAGGGGGAGCCCTGTGGCACCTGCGAGATTAACAGATGGATCAGGCCTGCGGCTTCCATGGGGAAAACCCACCAAGCAGAGTCCGGCAGGGCCCCTGGCCTGCTGGCTTGGGCCTGAAGACTCCTGCTTGAAAACTGGGGTGACCAGGTGTCTGGTATTTGATGGGAATGCCCAGCTGAGAAAAGGGTCCCTGCGGCTCCAGTCACCGCTGCGGGCTGGGCCCTTACAAGTCCAGTCGGCAGGGTCAGAGCAGAGCTGTTCCCACCGGTCCTGGCACCGGGCTGCACCCTGCAAGCAGCCAGCAGCCCCAGCTCCCAGGCAGCTGTTCCACAGGGCTCCACACTGCCCCTGCCCAGAGCACCGGCTGTGCACGTCCATTGGCCAGGAGCCAGCCAATGGGAGCAGTAGGGGCAGTGCCTGTGGGCGGGGGCAGTGCACGGAGCCTCCTAACCCACAACCTGCCCCCACCCAAGCACCAGATATGGTGGCCTCTTCCTGGGCTGCCAGGGAGCCTGCCATAGCCTTGCTGCACCATTGACTGGGAGCTGCCCAAGGTAAACCCCAACCCCAACTCCAAGCCCCAATCCTCACCCCTCCCCCAAGCCCTCATTCCTGGCCCCACCCCAGAGCCTGCACCAGCCCACAGCCCCTCTCCCACAACCTGAATCCCTCCCCCCTGCACCCCAACCCCCTCCCACACTCCCAATTCCGGTACCCCAATCCCCCATCCCTAAGCCTGCCCCCCAGTTAGAGCCCTCACCCCCCCACACCCCCACCCTGAGCCTGCCCCTCCAGTTAGAGCCCTCACCCCCTCCTCCGCCCAGTGAACGTGCATGAGGGTGAAGGAGAGCGAGCCACCAAGGAGTGAGTATGTAGCGAGTGGCAATACGACCTCAGGGAAGGGGCGGGGGGGGGGTAGGGGGTGTGGCTTTGGAGAAGGGGCGGGGCTAGAGTGGTCAGTTTTGTGCCATTAGAACGTTGGCCCCCTCTGCTCGACGTTGACGCTCCGTGCAAATGGCCTCAGGGAATGGGACACTGATGCGTAAACGTGCCAGTGGTTCACGGAGGTGCCTTACACACGAGCACCATCGCATGGAGAATTTGCAGTAGGCTGTGGGCCTAAGGGCAGTGGTTCTCACTTGGGATGATGGATTTGGCTGGATTTAGCCTGGGCAAGGGAGACACACCCCAAAGGTCGTGATTTGCTAGAATCCCTCCCTCGCATTTCGTGACAAGCAGCCCAGGCGGATCATTCAGGCGCTTGTCTTCGGATGGCTTCTTCCACCGTGTAACCCACAGAGCTCACGACCTGGGTTGCAAATTGCAATGCCCATCTGTGATGGGGCAGGCATACCCCCCACTAGGACAGGAGGGGTGAAAACCCTGTGGGTGGAGGAAATCCTGCCCCTTCAACCAGCCCAGGCATGTTCCAAGTGCTGGAGCAGCGGAAAAGGCAAGAGAGCAGCTCAGTCGGGGTGGGCCAGTGGAAGGGAACGACCTCCAGCCAGAGCTGCAGCAGCCAGAGATCCAGACAGCGGGAACTGCAGGCCCAGGAGGCTGCTGCCACACGGCCCTAGTGGCGCCCCTGCCGAGGGACCGGGAGACCCAGCCACGACGTGGGACGACACCTCAGCGGCACCAGTAGGAAGCGCCCCAGGGAGGGTGCGGAAGAGGCTTCTTCCGCCCTGCTACACTCGCTGTGTTTCGTCTGGATTCCCCACCGCGGGAGGGGCAGACCAATCTGCCGCTCACAAGGCCCTGGGTCGGGACCCGGCGGAGCAGGGTGGGCTGGGTCCCTCTACCAGGGCGCTAGCCCTAACCCTACTGACTCTGGCCCTTAAGCCACACTGCCCTGCACCAAGGGCTGCTCATATCCTCTGGCTACTGTGCTGCACTGCCCTGAGCCAAGAGTTGGATATAGACTCTGACGAATACTCCATATTGCCCTGTGGCCAGGGCTGTTTACAGACTCTGTGGTAACCTGAAGTGAGGGATATTCATGGACGATGGAGCCGGCAGACGACCCGAGGGCAGAGCAGGCAGCATCCTCACCCCAGAATATCCTCACACCTGTGAGGGGGTGTGCATACACGCCATGACATCTCTCGCCAGTCCACCTGAGGCGTCCACCCAAACACAGAGGCGCCGACGCTGGTCCTGGGCTGAGACCTCAGAAGACTCTCTCACAAACTTGAATAAAAGTCTCTCTTTTGCTCTGTGCCCCCCTGTGGAGTTTCCTGTCCGAGTGACCAGCAAACCCTCTTACTGGCAGGGATCTTTGCAGACAGAGCAGATGTTAAGTGACCCCATAAGGATATTCACAGAAGGCCAATTGCAAACTCAAATCCAAGTAGTGGTGCATGACCCTGAATTGGAGTTACAGTCATCCAATCAGGGAACAGAAAAAACATCATGTGACCTGTTTATCCAACCAAGACTAATCAATGCTGCCCAAATTTTGCATTTTATAGATCTACTGGACGGTTTACCCGATGCGGCTCCAGGCCCTGACTTAATTTTTGTTTTTTGGAAAAGAAAATGAAAATGTCCAGGCTTCATTTCAATCATTGCTCTGGGGTGGGGCTGGGGAGGAGGGGGTCAGTATGAGGCTGCCCTGGGGAGTGAGGACAACCCCAGCCCCCTCACCGCAGCAGATTGGGGCCAGGTGAGAAGCACCTCTCCATGGCCGCTGCAGCAGGCACAGCTAGGGGAGGGGTGACTGTTCCCCAGCTGGGGCACAGACAGACTCTCAGATCTATGGTAGACAGCTGTCCCTTTCTCCACCCCTGCTCTCGGCCAGCCCAGTGGGGTTACAGCTGCCCAGGTCCCCATTTCTGGCTCCGTGCTGCTCTCCCCCACCCCCATGGTCATTCTAAAGTACAACTGTCCCAGCTGCCTATCCAATATCCCCTACTGCCTCCATGTGGTCATTATATAGCAGAGCCCTCCCTTTCTATTTTATGAGAACCAATCTCCTTCCAGGCAGGTCCCATGGTCCTGGCACAACCAACCCCTGCCCTTGCTTTAAGTTAAGATAAAATAGCTGCATACTGAATTTGGTGGTCCTAGCTCTTACGGTTTAGGACAGGCCTGGGCAAAATATGGGCCGCTAAGCCACCACATCTGGCCCACAGACACTGCGGGGAGCCCCAGGCAGGCCTGCCCCCCGCTTGTCTCCCCCCCCACCCACATGGTGTTCAGAAATGTGGCTGTGGGGCGGTTTCACTTTAAAAACTGAGGCTGGAGGGTAGTGGGGAAGCTTTAGGAGCTGCTCCCGCCCCCAGCACAATCCCATTGGCTGGCTTCTGGCCAGAAACTGTCGAATGGAAGCTGCTTGTTTCAATAACAGGCAGCCATGAAGCACAAGGGGCTCCAGAGCACATGGCTGCAGCCTGTGAGGGGCGGGGCGGGGCGGGGCGGGGCGGGGCCAATTCAGGAACAGGCTGCTGGCTGGTAAGTCTCCTAGCCAGACCCTCTCTCAGGCACCCCAGTCCTTCCTCCCCCCAATGCTCTGCCCACAACTCCTGCCCCCTACTCCACATACCCACCTCCTGCACCCATACCTCCTCCCATATCCAGCACCCCTGCCCCAGCTCACAGTCCAACCCCCTGCACCCTAGTCCAGTGCCCCAGGTCACAACTGCTTCCTTCTCCCAAATTCCCTCCCTTACCCCAAGCTCCCTTCTGCACCCAACCTCCATCTCAGACACCACACCTCCTTCATTAATATCATGGAAGAGTGCGGCCCCCGACCACTTTCCAAATTCTTGAGTGGCCACCCATCAAAAGTTATTACCCACCCCAGATTTGGGAGTTCTTGAACAGACGGACAGACCAACTCACAACCGTATAGTAGATAAACTTAACTAGAGCTAAACATTTACATACTGAATTATTAATTTTTTTATCAATATTATTTGTTAAATTGTAAGTGTTAGAAAGTCAAACTCCTCTCCAAGTCACCAATAGAAAAAGGCAAAATGCGCATACACGGTATTTGCTTGAATGATTGGCTCAACTTAGCGTTAGAACATGGGTGTGGCTCTGGAATTTACATCTCTCTCTTGAAACCAGCAATACAGTGTTCGCATAATGAAGCAAGGACATCATGTGGGCATCTCTATTAGCAATATATCCCTTTTAAATGTTTGCTTTATTGCAGCCAGATGTAGGTATGCAATTAAATTTTATTTTCAAGGTTTACAAGGCATCACACGCAGTGGACATAGAAACTTAGAGTGTGTTGCCTTTTTCCCCCCCGAAAACATTTTGACTTTTTATTCCTGAAAAACTTCTAAAGACATAAATTGATTAACAAAAAAAAAAAAAACCCACAACAAAAAAAAAATCAAAAACAAAACCAAAAACACACACCACACCACACACCACAAACATTTTTAGTTCCCCCTTTCCATTTGTCCCTAGAAATTGAGAGAAAAGATGAGGAAGATTCCTTGTTCTGTTCACTCCCTCTGGGGTACCTGGCATTGGCCACTGTGGGCAGACAGGATACTGGGCTAGATGGACCTTTGGTCTGACCCAGTGTGGCTGTTCTTATGTTCTTAGGGTGATTTTTTTTTTTTAAATGAAGGCTTTGCAAAATGTTCTGTTAAAAACTGGCATGAACTAGTCTATTAATTATATTTAGAAAGGAAGCATGGTCTAGAACAAGTCAGAACCTCTGGGTTCTATTGTCAGCCCTGCTATGATGACGTACCTCATTATAGTGCCTCATTACACTATCTGTAAAATGGGCATTAAAAATACAGGTTCCCGCACAGACTTGCACTAAGGCTTAAACAACAACGGCCTTTGAAGGGGTTGCACAAAGACAGGAGATGGGGCTAGATGGGCCTCAGGTTTGACCCAGTCTGGCTGTTCTTATGTCAGCAAATGGCCAACGTGTGGTACCTCGGTTACTTGTCTAAGTTCCAGTTAATATTCTGTCTCTGCATCCTGTAAAAATGCCAGTGATTTGCAGTCAGGAGCTTATGCTTGTTCTAAGCCACCATCATTTGCCCTAGTAGCACATTGTCCAGATTCCCCACCCACCCACTGCTGCTTGGGACAGTCTCTCTGGCAAACCGCTGGAGTTGGACCGATTCCCATTGGCATCCTGAACTATTGGCTCCCAAAGGAAGGTGCAAAAGTTGTCAAGTAACTCATCCAGTTCAATGAGTCAGAATCCATTTTTAGATCACTTGCTGTCAACAGTCTGGGTGTAAACAGCTCTGTTAGCTTATCCTCAACTGTAGGCAGAGCCGGGGAAACGGTTCCATTTCACAACCCGATTTAGGGCTCTGCACTCATAGGTTTCCAGTTGGCTTTCTTACCAACACCAGACAGCTCTTCCAGTCTGTGCTCTATTCTTCCAGCTGTGTAAATCAAGCATTCTGGAGGGGCTGCGGTTTGTCCAGCGGGGCCTGTAATAGGACAATGGGTACTTCTCTTGTTAGGCATTTAACTGGTTTCACTCTCTCTGAAGAGTGTCAGTCTCTAATTTATAAACACTGGCTAGTTGTCCGTCTCCTTGAAATATCTCCGGGACCCAGGTAGTACCCAGACACCTGCTGTTCGCTTTCCTTCGGTTCTGGAAGACGTGGGCTTTTCCCCGGCTCATGGCTTGGACAGCTGTTCGCTGTCTCATCTCTGACCACAAAGTCAAGACTCCATTTCTTTTTGTTCCTTTGATTCCTTCATTGAATTTTACACTTCCCAGTGGGTGTTCACGTGGTCTGTCTGTACATTGTTAACAGCCACTTAGCCTTTTCCAGCTGCACCTCTGGGTTCAGCAGTTTGGTCAGCAGAACGTTACCACTCGGGCCACAATCCAATTGAAGTTGCATCACTTTCTTCTCAAGTAACACGGCTGCAGACAGCTGTTTCTGGGGCTTCCTAGGGTCTTCTTGCGCCGGGTTTACCAGCTCTGGGGTCACGCTCCATTGGGGGGGTACCTTGGATTTGTTTTGCTTCTCTCTGGAGAAACCCCTGGCTGCAAAGTGAGGAAATGTGTCACACACGGCACTTTAGTCCCAAACCTGGAGACTTTTCTCTCTGCCTCACGTGTTTTCTCCCACAGTATTGTACTGTTGCCCACCACCGAGGATATAGCCAGTTTCTATTTCTCTTGTCTGTGCCGGTTCTGCCGACTGCCCTGCCAGATTTTAATCCGCTCTTTGGACCTGCACAGTGCCACGCTGCTCCCAAGCTAAGCAGGGTTCCCTCAGCAACTGCTCTCGTCCTTCTGCATCTCATACCCCACATGCTATCCCGTCTCTTATCCAGGAATCCTTAATAGTTCCAAAACTGCACCTTTTGGCCAACGCTTTTCCACTCGCACCGTATTCCACTATCCCCTCCCCCCGGCGTGATTCCGAGTACGCAGTCCATCTTCCCACGCTTTCCTTCGCCCCGGGGTGACAGCGAGCAGCAACACAGCCCATCCTTGCTTCCCAGGTGCGTGAGTTTGGGGAATTTCGGCACAGTCTCACTAGTTCGAGCTCTCCCCCTTTCTCCAGGCAGGTAACGGCCCAGTTGCATTTTCACAGCCGTCTCTTCATTGGCCACAGCAATGTCTGCACAAAGGTTCAATTCTTCTTTCTAATGCTTCCAGGCTTGAGGTAAATTCTTACTTGGCCGGTTTAATGACCCCCAGAGACTTCAGCCCCTCCGCCCCCTGTGACCCGCCTGGTCTTGGCAAACAAGCTGGGCACTTGGACGTCTGCGCTCTGCAGTGCAGCGTGGAATGGTCTCTCGTGCAGGGGGTTTCAAACGACGGGGTGCCCCCCAGCGCTGGGCGGTGGGATGTCGGGCGCTGGGGCTCGTGGCTGCAGGGGGTCAGGTGAGCAGTGGGGGGCGAAGGTAGCTCCCTGCCCGTCCTGGCACCACAGACTGCGCTGCGCCCCAGAAGCGGCTGGCAGCAGGCCTGGCTCCTAGGTGGGGGGGAGGGGAAGTGCACGGGGCTCCATGCACTGCCCCTGTCCCGAGCACTAGCTCTGCCTTCCCGCTGGCTGGGGCCCTGCCGCTGGCTGCTTCTAGGGGCAGCAGGGTCTGCAGGGCCAGGAGAGGTGGGAGCCTCCCCCTCCGCTGCACCGCTGACCAGGAACCACTCGAGGTAACCTCCTCCTGTCCCAGCCCTGACCCCCACCCAAAGCCTGAGCCCCTCCTGCACCCCGAAGCACCGCCCCAGCCCCGCCCTGGAGCCCTCACTCCAGTCACATTCTGTTGGGTCGCGGCATCAGCAATTTTCTTCCACTGAGCCGTGAGGGGAAAAAAAAAAAAAATGTGAAAGCCGCTGCTCTAGGACGCGGCCACCATGTTCTCTGGCTCACCTGCCCCGGAAGCGCTCACCCTGACACGCGGCTCATTCGCCAACCCCGGCTTTCCCGGGGCAGCTTGCCACGTGGCTTCTCCAGCCTCGGCGCTCCTCAGACGCGGCCCCCACAGACCGTTCCCCTCAAGGCCTCTCCTGGCACCTCCGTGCAGGAGGGCGTGCACCCGAGGCGGGAGGGGGGGGATGATGTTGCTGGGAGGCCACAGCAAAACAGCCAAGCCCTGCTGCGCTACCGAGGCCAAAGCCCAAGTGAGAGTCCCCCCACATTTCTCTAGGCGGCAAGGCGGCGATACAGTCACTCCCCCCGCCCCCAAACTTTGGCTTGTGCTGCTCACTGCAAGAGCTCGTGGCTGATAAAGCAGGCTGGGAGAAGAGAGGGTAAGTGCATTGGGGGGAAGTTGAGATGCTGGCAGAAGGTTTGAAAGAAGGGGTGGGCATGAGGAAGGCAGGGATGGAGCAAGGCATGTGTGAGGGCGCAGAGGGGCCGGAGGGGAACGGGGGCAGAGGGTGGTGAGGGGGTGGGCATCAGGGAAAAAGAGGACAAAGGGGGCAGGGGAGTGAGGGAAGGGGGAGGCACCAGGAGGGTGCAGGTGCCAGGGGATTCTGGGGGTGAAGCAGAAGGGCAGACACCTGCAGGGGAGGGACCAGCACCAGAGGAGAGAGGCAGGGCAGGTGTGTAGAGGGAGGTGTTAGGAGAGGGGATGAGGAGGGGTAGCTCGCATGATCAGAGTGGGGCTACTGGAGGAGTGGGCACAGGGGGGAGAGAAGGGCTGGTGGAGGGGGGCAGGTCTCAGGAGGGCTGAGGGCAGTGAGAAGGGCAGGAGTCAGGACAGCAGAGGAGGGTGAGGAGTTGGGGGGGGGGCAGCAGGCACCAGGGGAGCTGATGGAGCAAGGGGAGGAGACATGGCAGCAGAGGGAGAAGGTCGAGGTTTATAAGATATTTATTAATAACTTGGGTACCACAGTGGCACATCCAAACAAGCCACATGAACTCCGTACTGGTGCACAACACAATTCAGTCTGCTCGTGGGAGGAAACTCTTAGAGGGAACACTTCCCCCAGCCTCTCTGCCCCCCAAGTTAATGTCACACACATTGGGTTAATGCAATTGTAGGATAGCTGCATGCGGGGGGTTTGGTGGGGGCCAAACTAATCCCTGTTGGTAGGAGGATGGTGGGAAAAGTCCTTAGAGAGGGGTGACATGACACCTTTTACTTCTGGACATGTGTCCATCTTGCCCCAAAAGTGTTACCTCCAGAGGCCTGGCTAATGGGAGTCAGGGGGTGTGGCTAATGGGGGTCAGGGGTGTGGTTAACAGGGCTCAGAGGTGTGGCTAATGGGGGTCAAAGTGTAAATTTAAAAAAAATTCTTTGATGTGAAAAAGTGGGCCATTCTCAACCCATTTCCTGGGCCAATTTTGATTGCCAGTCTGCCCCGGGTGCCCCTCGATCGGAAGTGGTTCAGGCAAAGGCGGAGGCATTGGCCATCCATCATGGGTAGTGGGTGAAAGTAGGGCTGGGGGAAGCAAGCCCCTTCTTCTGCTCAGGCCCCACCCGCGGGAGTCAAGCTGCCCTCCCCAGCACTATGGGGAGGTAGGCCAGCACACAGCCCCAGCTTCCCCAGGCCTGGAGAATGGGGAGGGCGGGCGCTTGAGGGCAGCAACGCTCTGGCCACAGTAGGCCTACAGCAGGCGTTATGGGGGTAGGGCCAGGCTGGCCCTTTGGGAAGGCAATGCCTCCCCTTGCCTCGTGCACCTGCCACCCATCCTGAAGCCAGCCATCAGCGTTCAGAGTGGCCTGTGCCACAAAAGGGACTCCTTCGAATGCCCTCACCCAGCACTGGCATCTGGCATGTGTGCTGGGTGCTCGTGCTTCCCGGTGCCAGCAGGTCACTGCTCCAAGGATGGGGTGAGCAGCCCCCCCCGGGCCTCCCTGGTGTCTGCCTTTCCCATATGGGACTTGGCTTCACCATGGGTCCTGCTGGCACCTCTCTCCAGATGGCACCGCTGGTCAGTGCGCACCACACGGGGCTCACGCTCAGACAAGCACATTACTTGTGCACTGGGCGTTGACCTGTTTTGATGGGGGTTTCAGCGGCACATGGCTGGTGAAGGTACGCAACAGCTCATCCTTGTATTGGCCTCTGGGCAACCTTCCAGGGCCTTTTCTTCCTAATCAAACCTCCTGTCTCCTCTCTGGGGTTGGACCGGTGTCCGCACAGTCACTGGGCTCCTTTGGGGGGGGGGGGGGGTGGGAACCGCTTGGGAAATGGCCGTGCAAGGCTCACACTGGAAGCCACAGACCTCAGACATTCACTTCCCTTACGGTAGCGGAGCATTGGATTAGAGGCTATCGTGCACCCCACATAGAGGGCGCACCTTTGGAGGGGCACCCAACAGAGCTTCACGGATCCCGGTTTGCTGGGCAAATATTCCGTGGCACTGGCTCCCTGTTCACAGCCTGCTCCAGCTTGCCCGGAGCTCCCCGACTTCTGGCTCGGAGCTGGGCACAGTCTCCTCTTTGGCTGTTGCAAAGTCCTGCTGAGGACCCGCCGGGGCGGGCCCCGGGACCATGGGAAGGTTTTCCTGCTCAGACTGCCGAACCTGTCAGAGCAACCCCTATGGCTTCAAGGGCTGTAGATACTCCAAGCAAGTTTCTAAACTAGAACCGCCCCCTAATGACAGGTGGGGGGTTACGCTCACCCCTGCTTGGTCCCAGCTTTCTGTTGTAGCTCTTTGCTTGGGAAGGTGGTGGGGGGGATGACCACCAGTGCGGGGGGAAGGGGGGGAGCAGGAGCAAGGAATCAGCACTGTGCGACTGGACGATGCAACGGTTCCCCCTGAGATTAGGGTCCCCCCTGAGATTAGGGGCTGTACAAACGCATCCAAACAGCCCTGATCCCGGTCGGCTTAGGCGAGACAAGGCAAAAGCAGGACTCAGAGGCTCAGGTGACGGCAGGGACGCACCCCAAGTCGCACGGTGCGTCAGTGGCAAAGCCAAGGACTCCAAAGTCCTGACCCCCAAGGCAGGGCGCTGGCTGCCACCCGCGGAAGGGGAACAGACGGGGTTGGGTGGGGGAGGGCGGGGAAGAGATCGACAATATGAGGACAACAGAACGGAACGGCCATGAGGCGGGGAAGTGGGGGCCAGGATAACCAGGCTGCGAGAGGAAAGGGACCGTAGGACCAACCTGGTTGTGAGTTTAAAGGAGAAAGGTCAACTCGTCTGACCTCTTGCACGACACAGGCCCCTGAACAGCCCTCCCACCCCCGCCAAATCTACCCCAGGCCCAGCCCCCAGGCCCAGGCCAGAGTTGGGCCATTACAGACTGCAGCACACAACTGGGAGTAAAGCAGAGCCTAGGGCCCAGGTTCCCTGGAGAGCAAGGACCTGAAGTACAAGTGCAGGGCAAGGGCAGGAGGGGGCTTGCTCAGCAGCCAGGGTGAGCTGCTGGGGTTCTGGCAGCACGGAGGGAGAGGAGGCGGCCCCAATAGCCACAGGCTGAGAGGACTGACGGCCACTAGAGATGGCCCTCCAGAACCAGGTTTGGGCTGCGGCTGGGCTGTCCGGAGCAAACGTCTCTTCGATGCCCTGTCACGTCTCAGCCGGAGGGAGAGCGGGGCCAATAGCAGAGGTTTGTTGGCCAGCTGGAAATGCCCAAATGTAATTTGAAAAACCTCACTAAGTTCAACAGAAAACAAGTTTCTTTGAATTTTTCAGCAGATGAAAGAGGAAAAAAGTTTCAGGTGGAACAAAAATGTTTCCTGGGGCTCAGAATGAAACTTTTCTTGATTCTGAGCATGGATCATTTTTTGAATGGTTTTAAATGAGAGGGCACAGTGAGACCCAAAGTCCTTTTGACCTGAAGGCCTGAAACGTTTCATGTCAAAACTGTCCGAACAAAACTTTCCGGCTGTTTGGGGACGCTCCAGGCAGCGTGAGCAGCAGGAGCAGCTGGATGCCAGAGCTGCTACGCCCACGCTCAGGGCAGACAGCCCCTCCTGCCAGGGTAGCTACTCTCGCTTCGGCATGCTGGCTTGCCAACAGGCGCTGCGGGGCCTGCTCCTTGAGCTGGGAAGCCAAGCTCAGAGCCCAGCTGCAGATTTGGGCAGAGCGGGGGCTCTGACTGGGCTCGGCAGGTGAAAGGAAGCCGTTTCCGGGGGTTCGGCGGTTCAGCTGGCAAACGCAAGCCCAAGAGGCAAGTCAGAAGGAGGCACGGCACACATTGTGCAGTGCGCAGCCTTGCAATCCCCGGAGACAGCTGAGTAGAACGCCCGTCAGCACCCAATGTGACATTTTCCTTCTCCTGGGAATCGGGTACGAACGTCTCGCTTCCCTACAGCGCTGAGCAGCGAAGAAAGCCTTTGGCCCAGAGCCCGCGGTGGCATTCCTAGGCCATCCTGGCGTGCATGCCACTGACAAGTGATGCATTCAGCTCCGGGGGTGCACGTCTGCGCTTTGGACCAGATGGCCTGAGGGTGGCCGCCCTGCCCATGAAGGACAACCTGTGCTCTAATAAGGAGCTTCCATTTTTACACTCTGACATGAGCTCCACCTGCCCATTCACAATGGCAGGCGATAGCTGCCCATGTTCAGGGAGGCACCTTGGCTGACTCCAACTAAGCCAGCACCAAGAGAGGCAGCCATGCCCAGCAAATGGGGTGAAAGCCCAGAGCTGCCAGGAGGCAACTTGGCTTTTCCAGGGTTGCCCAAGAGCCTCCATCCAGCGCTCTCATCCCCAAGGACAGCAGTGCAAGGCCAGGAGAGCCGAATGGATCTATACCGCAGGGTGCACAATGGGACTCCGCCGGGACCCTGCAATGCACAGAATGAGCCACACATGAGGGGGTGGAGCTGGGCTGGCTAGTGGGATTTTTTTCTCATGATCTACAGAAGGAAAAACCTAGCCACCGCCAGCAACACCATAAAGCATCACTGACTTTCTGCACCTACCACGTCTTTAAACCCGGAAGGATGTCGTTAGCTTTTCTCCTCCCGCCCCTGCCATTCCTTCTCATTGCTCAGTCTGCCTTGAGGAGCTCACATTCGGAAAGTGCTGGTTACATTTGTGGCCCACATCAGACTCCTCTCTTGCCCTGCACACACACTGGAAGCACACACAAAAGCAAGCATTGCGCATGTGAGAGGCCTATAGAGGCTGGGAATACACTGAACCCAGAGAGGAGTCGAGCCGCAGCTGGCTAGGGTTTTGAACTACATAAATAAGGGTTAGTACATTAAAAGACCAGTACACAGTATTAATATTTAATTCACTCTAAGCAGCTCATCTCTCGATTAAGCACACAGCAGCCCAGGCTGGAGTCCCTAAACACGGATGAAAATGGCAGTTTACCACCAGCTGCTTCTGCTGACATTTGATTGTTCAAACGAGCCACAGTAAAAACCAAAAGGCAACAGTGGGACGGGCGTATTTAATAAGCGCCAACCGACCCAGGCTAGCACTTGGGATAAAGGGAGGATTTTAATAAGGCCTCTTTGTGATCCAATTAAAGGTGTCGTATTCCCCACCGAAGCAGTGCCATTTGAACATGTGCAGTAACGGGCTTTGCCGAAGCAAATCTTTTTAGATGCTTCATGTGCGTTGGGCGCACACTGTGGGAAATGCCTCCCCGGATGCCCCCGAGGTCCTGACTAATTTTGTACATTACAGGGCATCACGTAAATGTCATTTGGATTCCAAGCCAGGAGGCAGCGAAAGGCATTTCCGCAGTTGGAGACGCGGCTGCTGAATGTTAATGGCTGCCAGCGTCCCCGTCGGTGCACCCTCCGACACAGAACCCTTTGTTCTCAAAATGAGATGCCACAAGCTATTCATCTCTGTTGTGCCCTGCCCTTGCCCACTGAGCATCAGAGCTACCCTGGGTGGTATGCTCTTGCTTGGCCTGTGCACGAGCTCCAGGGACATGGAAGCAGCATTGGTGATGGGTCAGACAAGCACAGGCCAAGTCCTTAGCAAGCAGCTGTCAGGGCAGTCCCACTGAAGTCAACGGAGGTGACCTTGCACAAGTCTTTCTTCAGGGGAGTGGATGGCTCAAGGAGCCAGCCATGGGACAAAAAGACTCCTCTCTAGCTCCCTGGTTCAAACCTAGATTTCTCCCGTCCCTGCCCACGGCTTTCAGCACCATCCTGCCTCCTCTCACTGGATCATCTTGGTGTGATCATGACCAACCTTCAGCTTAGACCTGGACAACATGATTTAGGAGAGCGTATGCACGGTCACCGCCCATCCAAGGTATAGCGCATGGCCCCGGGGCAGTCCACAGCCTCTCAGACTCCCCAGGTCCCGTTCCCACAAGGCCTGCAAATTCCAGCAGTGTTTGGAGAAACAGAGCAGCAGTTCGGTTGTAATTTACTGGAAACAAAAGCACTTACTGCTCTGGCTGGTTTCCATCCATGCTAATCCACTACAGTTGGGTGGCTCTGTCACTTGGAAATGAAGGCCCCAGGCATGTTGTGCTGCCAATCCCCGACATCCTGACGGCTTCTCTCACACAGCCTGGTGCACTCGCTCAGACCTCCTATGGTGCACAAAAGTTTTCAAGTATTTTTCCAACTGCCTTTGAGGTTTAGAACCCTGATTCAGGACTCAATGGAAGAACAAAGTAGCCACCCCTGGTCAGAGCACAGTCCCGGGCTAGTCCACACTCATGCCAGCTCCCACCCACGCACCTATGGTTCCCTGTAGATCAGAGATATTTTTCCCAGGTTGAGAAATTCTTCTGCTTTGTCATTTCATTTTGTAATGATTATGGAAGTCACTCCAATAGGAGCAAAGCCCAAATACCAGTCTTTAAAGGTGAGTTTTCTCCCTGGCAGGAGTTGATTGATATGCCTAGTCCAAAAAGTGAGCACACACAACACGCTACCTAACAGAGCCGGCAAACGTGTGTTCCAAACACACACCCCATGTTGCCAGCATGAGTGAATCTCAGGTCCGACACTGGATTCTCAAAGTACAAAAAACGCTACACAGGTATCTGTCAAACACAAGCAGTTTATTTCCTGACAGCCATCAGCTGTGCCCCTTAACTAAAAGAACATGACAGGAAAAGCAGCATTTCTTATATCCCTTCGGCTAGCTGGGAACACCATTTCGGCTGCGGATGAAGTGGGAGACTGTCTCGGCTTCTGAGGCACCGGTACCCAAAGCCCATAGGTGAGGTCCAAATTGCTGTGGTCTGGTACAGCTTTAAATACGGTGTGTCTACCTTGTTTGTGGCAGTTTGGAAATATCCGGGGGTTACGCATTGCTTGTTACAGTATGGCTCAGCTGTACTGCTTGTCCTTTGTTTTTGTTTACGTGATCAGTACATTTAGGTAAACAAAGATTGTTATGTTCCCGCCCGTATCTACAATTTATTCTTGCTACAATGGCGTATGTTCCTAGAGGTTTGCTTCTGGCTCATCAGTAGTAGGGAAAAAAGGAGAGGGGGGGAAATGGGAAAGGGGGGAGAATGCAGGCCTCACCACCCCTATACTTCACACGTACAGAGTTCTTCTGCAGACCCCTACACCCCAGGAACGTCTGGTCACCTCAGTCCAAGTGCTACTGCAGAATTCACAAGGCCACACAGTGACAAGCCTGCTTTTAAGTCAGGCTGCAACAGGACCCCTCTTTTTGTGTGGGAGAAAGCATCTGTGGGCATAAAACGTCAGGCACAAGTAGTAGACCCACATCAAGCAGCATACACTCAACTCCCGCATACTTTGAACTGCTGCCCGTGGTCACAGAGAAGCAAAAGACATTCATCCACCCTTCCCAGACAGGGTGGATGAAACTTTTTGTTTATTGCCTACCCATAAATTGTTAATGGAGCTTTTCTTCAGGGATGTGCAAAACGAAGTGCTGGCAGTAGAGGCAAATGCTGTGCGCATTTGTATAAGCAGGAAACCACATGAAAAATGAGCACATGTGGCATTAGCAGCTAAGCAAAACACACAGAGAATGAAAGCGACGGCCGTCTACGGCACAGTCGTGGCTTCTCAGAGGTTTCCCCTACTCCTTAGTGGAGGAGATGAAAGTGAGGTCACTCACCAGTGGCACACGTTAATGACGGTCTTCGGGCTATTCTTGCTGCAAAACAATCTGGGCTGGTAGGCATGATGAGCACATCCACTCTTTGTAATGCAAAGTCACGCGTAACTGTCCCTAAATCTCGGGCTTCTAGATGCTGGCACTGCGTGAAAAAGTGGCTCACTCAATAAAATTGCCCTGCACTGTCCATTCTTCTGAAGTGTTTGGTACCAGCAACTTTCAGAAGAGGTGGTGGGCTAGACCAGCGGTTCTTAACTGTGGGCCATATGGCTCCCCAGGGGCCACGCCCTACCTCTAGGGGGCCACATGGAAAAAGAGGAACATTAGGTAAATTATGTACCTTTTTTTCCAACTAACAGCAACTATGAGGGGGGCCACAGAGGTAAACGAGGCTCAGAAGGGGGCCATGAGCAAAAAAAGGTTGAGAAACACTGGGCTAGACGGACCCTGTATGGCCGTTCTTATGTTCTTGCTCATTTATCAACCGGCTCCTGGGATCCCAGTGAGTGAAGCAAGCAGGAGAACATTCTGTTGGCCTTTTGTTTTGTCCAGGAATGAGCTGGCATGCAGCCTCTTCCCAAACATGGTTTTACAGGCACTAGCTGATGGGAGCCCTGTGCTTTTCACTTGAAAATGGACATTTGAGCCAGGTCATAGGAATGCCCCAGACCGACTTTGCCAGGAAAACCCACAAGCCTGCTGATCCCATCATGGTCTCAATGTCACCGAACACGCTGCTCTCCGGAAATAGCCCTTTTGTCAGAAACTGGAGGGAGAATCGTGGCGTTTAAGGCCCTCAGATCAGGTAACATCACCTCCTGCATAGTCCAGGCTATTTATTTCACCCACTTAGCCCTGCACTGAAACCAGTACCTTCCCTTATCAATTTTCTACATTTAACTTAAAATGTATACGGATTACAACTTCCCTTGTGCTATATGTTGCTTTTTACTGTAGAATCATAGCTTTTCAGCCACCTAAAAACTATCTTCAGGGACTCCCAGTTTTCGTTCACTATTTAAAAAACACTTCCTTCCAGCCAATTACGCTCAGTTTTCCTTGGCTTTGACAAACTGGCTCTTGAGGAAAGCGAGGGTAAAGGTAAGAGCTTCAACCCTAGAAACCCTCACAATCTTCTCACAGGGATCAGGAATCCTCCACCACTCTCGACTGAGTAGGTCCTTTGTCCCATTCGGCAGGGAGCTAGCAATGCTCAGTGGTTGCGGTGTCTGGTGGGAAGCCCTGGCTGCAAACATTTGGGGTGTCTGCCCAACAGAGCCTGTGCCAATATAGCTGCAGACTACCCTGACAGGAGTTTTTGGGCTAGTTTTGGAACACCACCTCTCTGAACAATGTTAGCCCCCTTCTGTTGGCACAGCTGACAGAATAGCACAGCTTTGTCGGTGGAGCAGGGTTTTTCCACATCCCTGACTGACACAGCCACGCCAGTACACGTTTTAAATGTAGACTATGCCTGTACCTTACATGGGCTTCTAAATGCCACAGCCAGCCTCTTGTCTAGAACTAGTCCATTGGGTCGGGTGTGACGGTGGTTGGTTTGAGAGGCTGTCAGGCTTACTTTGGGTAGACGCCTACATTTTGACAAGCTGCGGATCTGGGCTGTTGGTTGTTCTATGATTCCTTTTTTATACATACACAACTCATGAGAAGCAACTTATGGCTGGGTTAGCCACTGCTTTCTCCTCCAGACCCTGCCCAGACTTGTTCAATTTGTCTGGCTTACTTAGGCCTGAGAATTTCTTGGGTTTCCTTGGAAGGGGGCAAGAGAGAAAAATCTTATCAAGCTTAACGTCTTTTCTAGGACCCCTCAAGACTTCTGTTTTGCTAGCTGCCCTAGGGAAGGGGCCAGATGGTATAGAACAGTTTCTCTCAACCAGTGGCATGAGTACCCTTAGGGGTAACTCGAAAGACGTCTGGGGCGGTACGTCAACAACTGAAATTTGGAGAAAACGGAATTTTTGTTTTAAGTTTTACTGTATTTTATTATTTTTGTTCTTTTTACACCCAAAAATTTCATCACCCTCCCGGCTACAATTAATTTATTTAAATAAATGTGTGGCAACTATAGAAAAAATAGCGTGTATCTGAAAACTGTAGGTACTGGGGTACTTTTTTTTTTTTTTAATAAAAAGGGGTACTTTATAAAAAAAATTGAGAAACACTGGTCTAGAACATGATGCAGACATTCGGGGAAACAAAACGCCTTGAGTGGTTTGAGCACCAGTGCCAAATGTGAACCAATTCAGGCTCCTAGGCATTGATTTCTAGTAGGAGATGGCTCTTGGCCACAAGTCTGATTGGACTCATCTCCACCAGACTTCAAGCTTTTTCTCCAGAATGGTGATTTCCTAAATCACTGGGAGGGGAACAATAAAGGTAAATATACAAACCACTTAGGAGACAGACGACTGAGCAGATACGAGCTTCCATGGTCACCTTGCTCGGGTAACAGAAATACATAGTACGTCTTGATGGGAGGTTTCTCTCTAGCTTTCTGAAGAGATCTTGTTTATTCTTTAAACGTCACTTGAGTTCACTGGGTTACACACAGATCCTTTGGAAGACAAGAAACCCCAATTTAAGGTCAGATGGAGCCGCATTGGTTGCCATTTTCATTAAAAAAATCGTTCACATCAAAGGCCAAGTGGTTCGGAGCAGAAGACCAGATTTCTACTGTCAACTCCAATGGTGATTTGCTGTAAGAGCATAGGCACGTTACAGCTCTGTGCCTGGATCTAGCCACTGAATGGGAGAGTATTTATGCACAAGCATAAAGCACTAAAAAGTCCTTAGGCAAAAGCTGCTATAGGCATGCAAAACAGCAGGTGCAAAGAGCAGTTTCTCCACATGATTTAACAAAAACAAAGCCTTGTGTGACTTAAGGCAAAGCAAGGAGAAGGAATTCTCTCAATATAACGAAGCATTCTCTAGATCAGTGATTCCCAACCTTTTTCCCACGGAGGAACCCCTAAAATAATTTTTCATATCCCAAGGAACGCCTACCTAAGAAAATTTTCCATTATTTCACCTTCGTTTTCAAATCATACACATGCCAACAGTTGAGCTTTACTTGTTATGTCTGTTGACTTGTCGACTTGGAGAGCAAAGTTAGTATTTTTTAGTATTTCAGACAAGACATCTTCAATGTCTTATTCCACGATATCTCGCGGAACCCCTGATGATGGTCTGCAGAACCCCAGGGTTCCGCAGAACACTGGTTGGGAAACACTGCTCTAGATCAACCCTTATCCCCACCACCCGGCCTTCCCACTAGGATACATTTTTAAAGCAACAATGAAGAACGGCAAATGAAAGGCTGTGGTCCTCACATTGTGAAGCCTCTGGGGACCATTTTAACCTGAGTGACTTATCGACCAACTCATCTATAGGGTTAGAGAATCCTACACAACGCAGGGCTGGAAGAGACCTTGAGAAGTCATCAAATCCAGGCTGTGCTGTGGCATGGCCAAGTAAACCTAAACCAATCCTGAGAGATCAACCGTTCTTAAACCAGTTCAACCTGTTCTTAAACTCCAGTGATGAGAATTGCACTAAGGGAAGCTGTGGATATTCCTGAGCTTAATACCCTTATAGATAGAGCAGTTTTCTTCGTATCTAACCTAAATCTTCCCGGATGCAGATTAAATAGAAAAGAATGCTATATTTGAAGACCTTTCTACTGTCCTAAAGACTCACTATTTGTAACATTGTTTGCACATCACCATAGTAAAAAATCAGCCTCTTTAACACACTAAAATGCAGAGCAGTTGTGTCATTTAAATAGCACCTTCCATTCTCGGAAGAGGATTAGTAGCTGATAGAAGAGAACTATTTAACATGCAGGAAATGTAATGCACACGTGTGAGTTATCAATCATTCTAGGCAGATGGTAAATGTATCTCCTTTCACCACAAATTGAGCAGCAAACATTCAGATTCATCACCAAGACAACATATTTAAATTCTCTTCTATTTTCAGTTCAGACATGCTCAACAAATTGCTAAGTAATGAAAATCAATATTTTTGCCCAAATAGTCAAGAAGGTGCTGGAAAGTCTGCCTCTTTGTAGTAGAGGCATGTTCTAGATATTTGAATTGTATAAAGTTTTTAAGACACATTAAGTCGCAGTTTTACATACTTATGTAGGTCAGAATGTTCTTTGCGACTAAAAATCATCTGAGTTTTCACCTTCAAGCTAATAGTAACGAAGGCCATGGCAGCAACTAGCAAAACATTTGCAAATTTGCTTTCCCTGTGTGTTAAGCAGGAAGTTTCATGTCAGTCACAGAACAGAAAAAGCCTTGTTGGACACATTTCAAGAGGCTCCTCTTCCTTTTTTGTTGCAATTTTCAAGTGCAGTAAGTTAAAGTTTAGTAGCCTTAAACCTGCCCCCCCTCAAAAAAACCCAACACACACAACGAACCCCCCCCCCCCAAAACAGGTTTAACCTTTACACTTACAAATAAGGCAGACATACACAAGACATGTTTAGCTTAAGCTACAGCTAAAAACAAGACGGGTAATGCTCTTGTATAGATTACAGGTTGAACCTCTCTACTCTGGCACCCTCGGAACCCGACTGGTGCCAAACCTGAGCATTTGCCAAACCACCGGAGGTCAATATTGTCTAGCAGCATCACCAACACTTCCACTGCTGACTGGGCTTCGAGAAGACATTGAGGGGTAAATTAGAGCTAAATAACAGCACAGAACACTGAGAGCCAGGACTGGGGGCTATAAACAAACTTTATGGGGCTGCGGGAAACTTGGCTACATGATAAGTGGACATCTGGCTAACATACACCATGCCAGACCACGGATGTTGCCGGACCAGAGAGGTTCAATCTGTACCACAAACGCAGACCATCCATTTGCTTCGTTAGTTCATTGTCCAATGATCATCAGTTCAAGTTTAGAATGATCACCCTTCATGAGAATTAAATGCATTTAGTTTCTGGGGGACCTTTAATGGAAATAACTCAGTATCAAGCTTATGGGTACGGCTAGACTGCGGGGGGGTTTCGGGTTACCGGAGGTATCCTGAAAAAAACTTCCGCTGCGTCCAGGGAAGGCGTTTGCTCTTCCATTTTTTTTTGCGGAAGAGCAAACACGCTCTTTCAGAAGACCCTGTATTCCTCGTTCCATGAGGAAGAAGGGGGCTTTCGAAAGGGTTTTTTTTCCCCTGAAATTTGGACCAGTCTAGACGGGCCAAATTTTGGCAAAGCCTATTCTGACAAAAGTATTGGAAAAAGATATGCAAAATGCGGAGTGTATTTTGCGTATCTTTTTCCGATAGGGTCCATCTAGACTGCAAGGATCTATGTGGGAGGCTGGGAATCAGAGGTATGAGTGGAAGTCATCTCCAAGACGAAACGAAGCCCCAACAAGCAAGCCAGCAACAAGTAGAGACTGTGCCGCTTTCGCTGCAGAGGGTCGTTGGCTGGAGGATACTCTATCCCAAAAAACGGACATTTAACAAACCATTATGAAGACTGCTAACCAGATACTGAGTTTGTTTTTACTGATGTGCAATCAAGTGACAACATTTTCTCATGCAAGGGATTCACATACCAATTAAAATACAACACCCAAAACCGTGACTTAAGATAAAAAATTTTATTTTACAATTTTATAAAGCAGCTTTACATTAAGCACAAACGTTGAGCCATTTACTCTGTATATAAATGTAATAGTACCTCTTTCCCTCTGCAAAAAATCATGTCTTGCTGTATATAAAACTAACGTGTGCACATTGTGCTTAAACTGCAAAGTCTGTACAGCTTTACAAAGGACTACCCTTTAGAAGGGCATCCTGTAAACAATTTATTGCATATTTAACACATGGTGTATACCCCCCATGTAAAATGTAGAAAAGAAAAAGTACAATTACAAAGTGAGTGAAAATAGCAGCTTTCAGTGAATGTCTCGCACAATGGCCAAGAAAAACAGCACTGCCACACTTCTATAATTGTGCTTGTGTGTCACTGGTTTGCATATACCCACGTGCACTGTGTTTCTGATGAAATATATATGTACAATAATCCCAGTGAATGGGTTAAATAGACCTTAGCATCTAAGGTCTTTTGTCACTTTAAAAACAGACACACACAAAAGGGATCATTATACAATGAAATCAAATAAAATGAAATTACCGGCACTGGCATCTATTAATTCTCTCCCATAGCCCCCTTCTTTTTTTAAAACTAAGAGGAATCCATGCGTTAGGTTCCATAAGCACTCCTGATTGATTGCTTAATTTGCATGCATATGCACTCAACAAAAATGCAATGACGATTGTGTTAAAAATAGAATGGTACAACATCAGTTTCTCAGCTGAAATGACTAACCTATGTTTCTTAGGCTATGTCTACACATGCAAATGATCAACAAAACTCTTGTTGTTCAAGGATGCTTAACCCCCTCCCCAAACAACAAAAAAGTTTTGTGGGGGCAAGCGCAAATGCTGCTTTGTCAGCAGAAGTGCTCTCCTGCCAACAAAGTGAAAGCCTCTCGCGGGGGCTAGAAGTGTTTTGTTGGCAAAAGTGCCGACAAACACCATTCACATACATCGACTTTTATCAACGGGGCTGTGTCGACACAGCCTGGTCACTAAAAGCTGAGTAATGTAGACATCCCTTTAATAAATCTATTGGTCTGCTGCCAGATGGACTCCAATGTGAGGGTATGAAACATGGGGAGATCAATGCCACTTTGTTTTTAAACGCTCTTTCCCTAATTCAGTAGGAAAAGGTGTCCACATTATTAAGGCACTGATATTTGTTACAGAAGCAGTACCCAACCTTTCTCATTTGATTTTCCAAATCCAAAATGGGGATAATAGTGAGGAAACACACCAGAAAGAGCTCTTTCACTCTCAGTGATCAGCCATTGCAGAAAATTATTATTAATATTATAGTAGTTTGAGGAAAATCTCCTCTCTGAACACTTTGGTATTGATAAAGATTTTAGGGTTCAAAACAGTTCTGCTGTGACATCTACTTTTTGTACTAATCAATGCGATCATGTTATGTATTTGAAAGATCAAAAGAACTACAAATCTGTTTAATACATTGGGGAGCAAAATAGAAAAGTCTTTCAAGTCTTACTGTTAACTGCCACATCGGTCCTCTCAGTGGTTTCAATTTATTTTGACCCGAAAACAAACATCTCTCTCCACTCAAAATGCTTCTTGGTATTTTTTTTTAAACCACATATAAGAAATACAACAGGACCAATGGGAAAAAAATCCATTAACTAGCGTGTATACTTTACCATACTGGAATGGGCCTACAATTTAAAGGTTTCGTATTCATAATCTCCACTGACCAAAATATTAGCACTTGTGATGCAGCCTGCACCAACTAGTTAGCTTGCTAGAAAGAACAGTATTGGTCCAATTATGTGATGAGTTGCTTCATTTACTCTCTCTGAACTACAAGGAGGCAATATACATGTTTAGAAGCCTACTAAATTCATGGATCATTTTAGTCAATTTCACAGTCATGGGATTTAAAAAAAAAGTGTCAGTTTTACAGTTTCAGGTGATTACATCTGAAAGTTCACAGTGGTGTAACTGTGGGTGTCCTGACTCAAGAGAGTTCCAGGAGGGCGGGGGGATTGCATGGCTACTACAGGAATGCGTGGGATTGCTGCCCTCACTTCTGTGCTGCTGCTGGCAGAGCTGGGAAGCCAGAGGCAGTGGCTGCTGGCTGGACAATAAACTGTAAAGCCAGCGCCACCACCAGCACAGAACAGGAGTGAGGGTCTCTAAGTATGGAGACATATGTCTGGGGTTGCTCTGCAACCACTCCATCTGACAACTGGGGCCACCTGCTCAGCACTCAGGGCAGGAGGTTGTCCCAGTTGGCAGCGGCAGAGCTTCCTGCAGCCCAGGAAGGTTCCAGGAGGTGGATCTGACCCAGCTCCAGCAGCAGCTGCTGCAGGGGAAAAGGACATTTCCTCCCTCTCCCTCTGGGGCAAGGACCAGCAGCCGGAGCCAGGCCCCTGGTAACACAATAGTGTAAAAATGTAACTGCTAAAAAATCCTAGCGGTTACAGGCACTATATAACATATACTGCAGAGCCTACAGTACGGAGTGACAGCTGGCTCCCGAGGGGCGGGGCCGACAGCCCCTGCCAGCTCTGCTCCCAGGTAGCCAGCTTCACTGCGGGCTCTGCAGGATAAAAGTGATGCTGCGGCGCCCACAGTGAAGTGTGTCACCATAACAGAAACCGATAAGCCAATGGCTTACTGGCTAACTTTTACATCCCTAGCCCATGGTAGGAGTCCCTAGGTGAGACACCCCCAACCTTTCACTACAATAGTCAAACTTCAAGGGGAAGATCCAACTTCATGATCCGTGATGGGTTTTTTATGGCCATGAATCTGCTAGGGCACTACTCACGTTGAAATGAAAGTTTGTAGTGACTAGTGAAAAGACTTTATAAAAATCAAAAGAAAACGTCAGGTTAGTCTGAATAATGTATGTCACAGAAGGCATGGGTTCTGACCATTTAATTATTGCACACGGACTCTTCCTCACTTGTCAGAACCTCTGAGAATTAATATAAAAACTAAGCCAATATTATGGGTATAACAGTTTAGAGAGCTCGATTGTAATATTAACATTTAAAATGTTTGATCCACTTTTTAGAAACAGTTTAAAAATTAACTCACTAGAAAAGAACATGTTGATACTAATGTCATTTAAATCAAGTTACCTATTAACTACTTATAATTAGCCCCTCACCACATTTTTAGGTTTCCAATATAAATTTCCCAAAGAATGCAGTTGCCACCATATACAGAAATCTCTTAAGTGTGGATGAAAACACAGTATAAAACTTCAGATTCCACAACCAGAGATTCCAACTACATGGGAGGGAATGTTGATTAGCAAGCCTCAAGCAGGACTGTACATTTGAATTTAAATGGTATGCTTGCAGTTTTTGTGCAGTCAACTAGTCCCACTTTGAGTTGTGCTTACATAACTTAAGGAGCCTGAACGCTGGCTGAGTTTTACATATACACATCTTTAAAGAAACCGTACGTTCAACGTAGTTCTCAATATATAGAATTTAAAAACAAATTTTGTGTACTCACCTTCCCCCAAGAAAAGAATGTATATAAAAGAAACACTTTTTAAAAGATACACTGTTGACTACCCAGGCTACAAGTAAATACACATTTACTGCATTACATCACATGATCTGTAGTTTTGTTTCAAACATATACACAGATTATTCCATTTTAAAAGAGGCCACATACTAACTTTTCAGGCAAGTACTGGACTTTAAAGACCTGTATGGCTTCCGTAAATTATCTTTTTCCTACAAAAAGGAAAAATAAAAATCTTCCCCAACAAACTCAGGAGTACAAATGAGTTTTTTCAGTGTGAATAATTTCGCTGTGGAACACTACAGGCAGGTAAACAAGTTAAGGTTACCAGCTTTTATTCAGTCCTTTGACTGGATCCCTGCTTCAAATTCCACCTCCCAGAAAGAAGTATTCCCATGCTGGAATGCAATTACTTCTGAAGTTCAGTTTTGAGGACCACTTTCAAAGAGTCCACAAAAACTTAGTATGCCACCTTTTAAAATGTACTTTTGTTTAGCGTTAAGGAGTCCATTAATTCCCGCCAACAGCAGATCGCTGACCGTGGTTTTGGTTGTGAGCTCTAGTTGTGCTTTGCCCTGCTGCCTTTAAGGTAGCTCTTCCATCTCCTGACAAATTCTTTGAAAATAGGTGACTCATCAATCGTGCTCAATAGCTGGAGCTGGTTTATGTGGGTGGTGTGGTAGTCCCACCGGGCTAGATTGGGAGCAGAGCCAAGCATGAAATGGCGGAGGTCGTAGATTGTTCCTGAGCCAGTATCATAGAGTGGAAGCATGGCTTTGAGGGATTCCATGCCTCGATCATAGAGAGATTTTGCCTCTTTCCCTAGTTTCTCACCTGCTGTTTCTTTTAAGTCATACAGTCCAATCAAAGAGTACATGAAACCGTTTAAAACAAATGAGCTGGGGGATGTTGGGTACTCTTCATACCAGTCGTGTTTGCTCATGAAGACAGCTTTCACTCCATGCTGCTCTGACAGGAGCTTGTAAGGTGCTGTTGCCTGCAATGCTGAGTTGAGGAATGTGTGGTCTTTTGTTAACAGATAAGCCCTGACTAACGTGGAAATGGCCTGCCCTTGCGCCATTGCAGAGTACCAGCCAGGGTCTAAAGATTTAAACCCTTCTCCTAACTTCCGGGTCACCATAATTGGCCAGCCACCTTTTTCATCCTGGTTCCTCACTAGCCAATCACTCGCAGCAAAAAAAGCTGCCATGTGGGCAGTTGTGGATATAGTGATGTTATCAATGAAACCTTTTCCCTTTGTGATCAACCTAATAACTTTCTTAGGCATTATTTTTGTCTGTTTCACAGCTTTTGTGTTGGACAGACCAACTCCTTTCCTTAAATCAGTTACCAGATCTCTTGTGACAGTGCTCCAGCTGTTCCTGGCTCCAATGCCGTAGTAAATATCTCGGTCTCTAACAGCTATTAGCTGAGTGTTTGAGACATAGTGTATGGTGAAGAGCTGGTTCTTTTCAGTTGTTTCTAGAACCACAGATATGCTCCCATTTGTGATGAACTTGAGGTCAAAAGAAATAATAAAATCTCTTGCATTCCCAAGCTGCAGAGATGCCCCTTCAGTATTTTCTGGGGAGGGAAAAAAAAGAATCTGGTTAGGGGTAAAACATGATCTTCCAGGAGCTAACTTAATAAAACATTTAAAAGGAAGTTACATCATGCTATTAGGTTTGCCAGAAAAATCTGAAACAATTCAAGGGCACTTAATCTAAAATCTGTGTTTTCACTGTGTGTCCGTCCATTTGTTGTTAAATTAAGAACACAGCATCACATTTAAGGGTCAAGGATGACTTCTTGTACAACAAGGGACATTTCCCTCTTCTATGCGCATTAATGCATCACTGTCCAGGAGAAATGCGAAGGCGCTGGCCAAACATTCTTCGGGATCCTACGCTAGCTGATCAATACTTCGGCTGCAACGCAGATGCTGAAACGCAACCGTGTGAGAAAAGACAGAGGGAGAAATGTAAAAAGGTAGATGGGCTGTATCACTGAGACCCTGAAATATATTTGGTAGCATTAAGCTAGCCATAGACGACAGCAATACACACTAAGCAAGCAACAATTCAAAACACAAAAACCCCTCTAGCTATAATCAGTCTTACCCTAATCAAGCGTGGCATTCTGGTCATGCCATTTGGGCAATTTGTTCCAGCCAGTTAGGATTCAAAGAGAGAAAGAAAGGGCAGAACGAAGTGACTTTACATTAGGCATGTTACAGTGTAACCGATTAACGGATAAGCATCCACTTATCAGTTAATGGTATCCGTTACACTCAGCTGGCTCCCAGGGAAGAGGCTTTGCTGTGGCAGGGCAGTGAAGCCTCCTTCTCAGGAGCTGGGCCACCAGGGGCTGGCAGCCCCCTTCTGGGAGCTTCGCTGTGGAGGCTGCAGTGTAAAGCATAGCCATTAACCAGTACGCATAGCTTGATAGCGCAGAGCCGGCAGTGCGTGTAACCGCCGAGATTTCCAGCGGTTACATATGTTGGGATATGTACAAGTTAATAGGGGTCCAGCCGTAGAAGGCATTGCCCTTTCAGTATATTTTTTCCTTTGTCCTTGGAAGTGCCTAGGGAAATAGTTGCACTGAACAGCGCCTTGTTTTGACTTCACTTGCTCTATAAAAATATTTTCAGGGTCAAAGCTCGTTCCTCCTCCCTGTAAGCTGCTAATTAAAACAGTATGTAATGCTAATTCAACTAAAAACCAGTAAACAGTAGCGGGTATAATTGTATTTATCACCTGCTTATTAAGATTCACTGTATGGGAGTTAATTTGGCTAAATAAGGGTTCAGGGAAGTAGTGATAGATATGTACATTATTAACATACTAAAACAGATAAAGGAGTGTCACTGGTGCCAAATCATTGCCACTCGGAACGCTGTGTTGGGGGTCCAAGGTAAACGTGCAGCAGCAATAAAGCAGTTCACTCCATCCATTCCTGGGTCACCTGTTTCTTCTCTAACAGTTACCCCATTACACGATTTTTAACATCCCTACTTTACATTGTATTTCATCTTTCAATAAAAAATCCAATTTGGTGTGTGCAATTTGGGAGTCTGACACTAATTTGGGATTGCATGTTCTGGGCACTGCCATCACAATGCAGTTGACTTGTCCCAACAGATAATCAACTGGCCTCTTCTTTTCAGTTCCCCAGTCAGAAAATTGTATCCTGGGTGCTGGAATAAGAGGTGACCCGGGGGAGGGGGGTTTCCCACCACACAGGCTTTACAGTTTGGTTCAAGGGCTCTCAGCACTCCACTAAGACTGTTTCAGCACCTCTGCTAATATAGCAAAACTAACAGGCAACACAACACAGCTCATGGCAGATTCCACTGTCATTGGCTTAGTTTACCAAATTCCACCACAAAACCCACCAGCTAAATGTACAAGGCTACTGAGGGCATTGGGCCGACACACAGGGTTGCCAGATAGTCGAAACAAAAATACTGAAACCCCCGCCCCCCAAAAAAAACCACCAGGGAAAAAATTCTGTTGAAGGGGGGGAAAAAAAAGGGGGGGGGGGAGAAGAGGGAAAAAAAAAAAAAGCAAAAAAACCAAAAACAAAAAGAGACTCCAAGACTTAAGTTAAAAAAAAAATTAAAATAAAACAGCATTAAAATAGTATGTCCCCTTTAAGACTGAGTGCAGGGACAGGAACAGCAAAATGGTTGAGCACTAAGACCAAGGGCTTCCCCTAGGTCAGCAGCCATTTTGTGCCAGCAGCCCAGCAGAACCAGGTAAGCATGGGGGCTGGGGGGTGTTGGGAGCCGGGGTGGTTCGGGGGGGAGGCCGGGCACTGAGTGTTTGTAGGGTTGCCAGGTGCCCGGCATTGTCGCCTCCTGGCCACGGGGGGGGGGGGGGGGGGGGGAAAATCAGAAAATACCAGACAATTTAGGTGTCCAGTATTCTCTGACTTTTCTTTACTGACAGGAGGCGAGAATACCGGACTGTCGGGGTCAATACCGGACACCTGGCAACTCTACCTACACAAGCATAACTGAAGACCTAACTGGGCCTGCAGTACCTCTGCACCAGAAGAAAAGGACCCCACTTGATTTGCGGAGATTTTACTGAGCTCATTTGAAAAGGACTCTTTCCAGTTGCAAACTGAAATGATTTGAAATGGAAATTGAGAGAAAGCTGGAGCCCCAGTGATGCCATTTTTAGTCACATTTCAGACGAGTCACATTAAGCAAAACAGCTTGGAGAGCTGAGATAGAAACAGGTAGTCAGATATCAGCGGGACTAAAGTTAAAATCTGTTAGTTGAGTTTTTGCCTGCTTGACAGTTCCAATACCAGGGAACGGATCAATTTAGTGGAAAAATGAACACAAAATAATTTATTAGCTTCTACAAGGGCAAAACTCAGTGCTGTCTGTTTTTTAAAAAGATAGGTTAACAATAAGGCTCTAAAGCAATACAGCATAAGGAAATCTTCTTTCCTCACATGCTAGCTTTTAAGTATAAAACCAAATCCCCTCCAAAATTGTAGTAATGCCCAAAAGAGCTAATTAGTTTGTAAGACTGAACAGATAGTGTAGTTTTGAAGGCACAGAGGTTTGATAAACGTTTAAAGACAGTCATTTAAAATCAATGGTTTTAATGGAATTAAATTCTCATGTGTGAAATGTGATTGTTTCTTTGTTTGTCTCCTCGCAGTGTGAAATACACCAAGAAATATTTTAGAGTGTAACTGAGATCTGGCCCTTATTCCCTCAAGAACATGAGCGTTTCCTCAAAATAATTCCTTATACTTTGCACCAAAACTTCCATTTCACCTTCTGCACTGTACAATTCAACCATCCCTCTTCTGACTGATTTTTTTTTTTAATAAAACTTTAGGGTTTTTGTTTTGTTTTTTTTTTAAGTTCTGAACTTTGGAGTAGAGAAATAGCAATGTTGTGTTACCCTAGTGCTCTTCTTTCTGTGAATGACCATCCAACTCAAATGCTACCAACAAAATGTTGTAAAAAAAAGTTTAAAAACAATAAATATTAAAATTTGACTGCCCCTGCCTATCATTTCTACTTATTCCTTTTGCTTGCTATCATACAAGATCCTATGGGAAGAGATGCAAAACGTTAAGAATCAAATAAAAACCGAAAGGCTGACCATTACTTGCACTGCATTAAGCACCTATAAATCCATTACTTAAGGCCATCTAAGATGAGTAGCTTCGTACTGTGGCCTTCAAGGTCTGAAGATTACTCTGCCATCAATAAAGGATGAGGGGAGAATACATAAGAGATCTTATAACCTTTCCTCTCCTTATATTTATCTACTACAAAGACACAAGAGCGTCCTGACAACTTTTTCCTTAGAGACCCAGGACTAAGGTGCTGACTAAAATTATTTCATTGTCTTTTTAAGTAATGGACTCATTAATTCTAATGGGTATTGATTAGGGAGAAAAATACATTCAGTCCTTACTAATGAGGAGGTCTTAGCACAAAGGGAAAATGTTGCATAACATAATGCATTTTGTTTGATCAGTGATTTGTTTTGTTAAGTATGAAACAGAACATGACAACTCAAGAGGAAATACAAACATTTAAAAATACTGGGAATGGAGAAAGGAGCCAGAGACACATGGTGTCGTAACCGCTAGCTACATATCGACCAGGAAAACTCATAGGGGCTGGGTAAGAACAAAGGCTCAAAACACTGGCTATAGCCAAGAGGCAAACAGCGCAGCTAGGAAGGTAGCCTTTGGTGCCCCCCTTGGCTAGTTGTAGCTGGGTGTCCCTTTCAGCAGCCTGAAAGCTATTTGGCATTACATCAGCCATCCATGATCCCAAGGGACTGATATGGTAGCTGGGTTCATCAGGGCATAAGGAAGGCCTAGTTACTTTCCCAACCATACTCCCTTACACTGGCAGCAGAAAGCCACTAGGAGGGATACGTCTTATGCTAGGACAACCCTCCAATGACAAGCTATTTGGAGTGTTAGGATCAGCAATGGAGCATAAAGCAACTGTGCTAGATCCCTTAGGATCTGGGCCAAAATAAGAATACCTGAGCATAGTGGGCCTGAGTACATAGCCATCCTGTGCATGAAAGCTCACGTACAAAGAAACAGATTGTAGGATGCAGAATTACACATCCTTGATTTCCTCCATTTAAATAGCAGCACATCAGTTTTGAACTGAAAGGTACTGTAATTTACAAAGTCTGCTGAACCTACCATAAGGGATAATCCTTGCTGCATGAATCTGCAGTACTGCTACAGCACAAGAGAATATTAAAAAATGAAGCCACATGTAGTCCAACTTCCCTCAGACTTAGGAAGGCCTGAACTGACAAATTAAGTACGGCAGTAAAACTTGTACGCCATGTTTCAGCACAACACAAACATTTATATTCTAACGAAAAGTCTGGCAATGCAGGGATTGATAATGGAACACTGATGGAGTACATGAAGTTAAGGCTATAAAGAGGATATTGCATGAGCTCCTATTACCACAAAGATTACGGTATTTATTTTAGTCCCATTTCCTGTCCTACAGACAGTTTCCAAGGTGGTTTGCTTCCTCCTATTTCTAAGATAAGCATGGCAACTAAAGGCTGCAGAAATTCATCTGGAGCTTCTCTGTTACCTGTTCAGTAAAATCTCTTCCATAATACAGTTTTTGTTCACTTCAGAGTTAGTTACAAAGTCAAGAGACAAGTCAGAAGGCAAAAAGACTGACAGACAGAAAAGACATGTATTTTAAGGACTCCCTTGGTAACATCTGCACAAATTAAGACAAATGGCTTATCTGTGATGGATTTGGTTTAACACACCTGGTGCAACAAACTGTTTAACATTAGTGAACCTGGACTTATCAGGTACTGTCGAAACAGAACAGCCTTTTGATACAGTCCAATCAACAGGTCTGCTGTTTTTTGTCCTTGTCTTCAGCTGTTTCATACACTTCTATGTGAGGTGGTTTCTCAGTCAGATTTTTACTGTAATGACTTAGCCCATATTGTGCAATCTGGATTGGGTAGAAATAGCCTTGAGGTCCCCACTGTGTGGATAATGGCACACCTATAGGACAGGAAAAACATGAATTGTTAGAACATTTGAAATGCACTTTAGAATTCTGTCTCCCTCTCTGTACCGTTTCACATAAATACCATTCACCAGAAATAACTTTCAACATTAGTTCTCAAGCACAATGAAGCCTTGTTCAAAAAAGGTGAGTTGCTTCCCCTCGTTAACCAAGATCTGCAAATATTGAAACCTAATATCAAAACCAGCCAGATGTGGAAGGCAAAGTGAAGTTCTCACCATGTCCTACCATACATGGGCATTTACTTGGTTTAGGGAAATTCCATACTGTAATATATATTAAAAGTTTCATGGATTTTTCTTCTACTCGAGATAATGAAATCTAACCCCACAATTTTTTGCCAATTAAATCTACTATATATTTGAGTTTGTCTGTCCGTCCGTTCGTTCATGAACTCCTACACTGTAAAAGCTAGGACACCAAATTTGGGATGCAGCTTCCTCTTATCATAACTTAAAAGCAAGGTCGGGGTTTGGTTGGGCTGGGAAAACAGGATATGCCTGGAATGGGATTGTTTCGCATAAAAGCATATGAGACACATATCAGCAAGCAGGTGAAAGGGGCTGACTAGGGGCGTGTTCCCCCGCCCCCAACCTGGGGGGAGAGGGGGACCCTGGAGCTCAACCCCCCTCCTCCACAAATTCACATGGTAACATTGGCTGGCTATTCCCCTCTCTCAGGGAGCGAGGGGAAGTGCCCAATTTGCTGCATTCCACTCTGGCTGGGGAATACAGGGGGCAGACAAACCTGGACCTGCCCCCCTCCACTGGCTGTGCTTGCTGCAGCAGCAGTGGCCATGGAGAGGTGTTTCTCACATAGCCTTAACCTGCTGCTATTGGTTAAACGACTATTCTGTAGTCCCCGGGGCAGGTCTGGCAGTCACTGCACTCAGGCCTCACTCCCAAGGAGCCCCCTGCCACTCGGCAAAGCATGGGGTGCCAGGCAGGAGCTGGTCCATGAGGGGAGCCAGTTTTAAAGCCAGCTCCCCTCACGGACCGGCTGCCTGTCACCCCATGCTGCTGCCTCTGTATCAGGAGAAGAAGGGGAGAGAAGAGGGGAAGGGGGTCTGAGCTCCTGGACCCGGCACGAGGCAGAGCTGATCCAGGTTGCCAGCCTGACTACGAATACACATTAAATGCAGAGCCGAAGCAGGCGTAGGTCCCAGACCCATCAGAAACTAGGACTGAGCTGGGCTGCTGGCCAGCCTGCTAAAAAAATTTACTGGCAAGGGGCGGAGGGAAGTGCATGTAATCTATAACATTAACCTATAAGCTTTTGCTTATTGGTTAATCGACTGCACTATTACATCCCTAGTTTCTCTGTAAGGGGATCCTTGTCCCAGACCTTAGACTGATTTACATGCCAGTAGCTGAATAAATGGCAATAGGAAAGGAAAACTGCACGCAGCATAAAGCAGCAGTGAAGTAACTTTTCCAAAACAAGTTGGAGTTTAACAAACTCGACTGACTATTCTTTCAACTTAGTCTTGATGCTGAATCTTAACATGGAAAGTGTCGTGACTTCTTTCCCCTAACTCCTGCCCTTCAAACAGAGGATCCCAGTCCTTCAAATCTTTGAACGGCACAAAGTGAAGAAAATTAAAAGTGAAAGTATACATTATCACCTTTGCACCATTTTTGTCCCTTGGAAATGTCCAGTTCAGAAGCTAGTTATCCCTAGACCCTGGTGCAATAAAAAGATTCAGCTAAGTTAAAGAAGATATATTTTCACAGATTTTTGGTGCTGCACGTTACTAATAAGTATTCCTGAAAGTAACCTAATGGACTACTACTGCCTGACAAGTAAAAGCATCAAGGGAAATATTTAAGTACTATGTATTCTCTCCACTGCTGAAAGCTAGCTCACCTAGTATTAATAAGTGTTCTCAGTTAAGGGTGCCTGTACTGGGATTGTAGAACACACTAAATGAAAACTGCTGTAAAAGCTCTACTTGTAGCTGTTAATTTAAGATGATGACATGAGTAAATTCACCAGGTCACAGGATACAAAGCAACATATTAATCTGGCACAAAAGATATGAGGTAAAATATAACATGACTTTCTCTGCATCCAGGTGACAAGAACTACTCTATATAGACAGTCGTCTTGCAGCATACTATTAGTTTACATTTGAAACCTAAAACCATTTCAAACAGTTTAACTGATACACATCTTCTCTGCCACAAACCAGTAGTTCTTTTTCTGCTGAAACCTGTCTGCCAGATACTAGCAATTCTATTTCCTCAAGCTCATCGGGGCTCTTGGCACCACACTGCACGATGACAGCACTAACTGGTGTAATGCAGAAAGCCAAATTTGTAGGTAAATGACACTTGACAATTTGATTAAACAGATTCAAAGAAATCAGTGGCTGAAATATACAGCAGCTAGTTCTATTCCACATGGAGCCGACATATTTTGCAAGTGGAGAGGTTGCAGAACTTGTCCTGCACAGTTTTGTATTTCACTTTGCTTTTCAGCATAAAAAGGCGGCAGTTCTGCAAAGTAGCCAACAGCAGTGATCTTCCAGATGCATTCTACATTTAACATTCAAGACTGACACACTTTGCTTCACCTGTGCTCAAAGAGAGGACTTGTTAATGAAGCAGACAATTGATTAGAACCTCTGATATACACAAACGAAATTCCATATTGGACTTTCTAACCGATCATCTGTTTCATTAACAAGTACCCTCAGTGCATAGGTGATGCTTATTGGGTCGCTAGTTTATTTATAATTTTGGGGGAGTCACAAGACTCTCTTTTCCCGACAGGTCAGTGATGAATTACTCAGGCATCTTAGGGCTGGTGTATGATCACAACTTATATCAGCATAGCTACATGAGTTAGGGTGCCAAAAATCCACACCGCTGACACATGTGGCTATGCTAGTCGAACCCCCCCATGCAGACAGGGCTAAGTCGATGGAAGGATTCTTGAGTGGATTACCTGTGCCAATGGGAGAAGCTCTCCTGTCAGCAAAGCTGTAGCAGCTACACTGAAGCACCACTGCAGCATTTTAAATACAGATAAGCCCTTCAGGGAAAGAAGAGCCTCCATTCAGAGCTAGGCCACCCTGCAACCCAACTGAATCGGGACATGTGGTAGAAGTGGTAGCCCCTTTCTTGTAAGGCACAACATCTCCTCCCCCACTCTTTCCATCCATTTATTTACAGAGCAAGGTGGCAGTTTAATAATGGGAGAATACCTCTTCATTTTAAGATATTAGAGTTCAGATGTCATCTGAAAAATGCTCAACATTAAGCTAAGGTGAATTTTTTAAAAGCAGCTCCAGTGAATCCAAAATGGAACCCAGGAAAGAACACTCATGTAAAGAACTGGAGTTCAATAGTGTGGAAGGGATATTTTAACACCATGTCCATTAAAGAGTAGTTTTTAGGAATGTGTTTTGATGGGGAATCTTTTTTTTTGGAAGTATATTCCAGAGACTAAAAATTTAATATATCGACTGAGAAGAAAGATGTAATAAAATTTGCTTGTTTGATACTTAAAGTAGTGGGCAGGTAAACATATAACCTGGAAGGATCACAGCACATGGTATCACATGTAATTCAGTCATGGGTCATTCATTCCTGTATCTTTTAAAACAAACTAATCTTCTGATGTGCAAGGGTTTAGAAGCGGCCCTACACTGAAAGTCCAAGTTGCTACTAGCATACAGCGTAACATCACAAATGACACTAGCAAGTTAATTATTGTTAGGGAAAACTCAAGAATACATCACCACATTAATGCACTTTGTTCATTTATTTCACAAGTGCAGTTTAGTTTTAGTTATTTATAGTATGTGACAGTATGCCAGTAAGTTTTCTATAGTATGCTTTATAAAAGTAATTAATTCTTAGTTATGAGATCTTGCTGGAGTTTTCTGCTATTAAATCTTTCCTATGAAGTGGAAAGAGCTGTTTGTGTACGAATTATCGATTGCATGGCTCAGCAAATTGCAAATTAGAAAAGTTCTGCTGTACTGTACTGTAATTTTATTCGGTCTTATGACATGAAGCTTTAATGGCTTAAGTGCCTTCCCACTCAACGCACACTGTTCTTCGAAATCTCTCCTGTAAATACCCAGAAAAGCATGACATTCTCATAGTACAATTTGAACGTATTAAATACAACATACAGAAAATACCAATAGACAGTTTAGCCATAGGCAGCTGCATGGCAGACCTCTGCTCTACTGTTTACCATCCCCCTCCCTGGGTGTTCATGAAGCACCTGAGTGCACTTGCTAGCACTGCAGACGTCAACTGCAAACCAGAATGAGAGATGCAAGGAGGAATAGTAAAAGGAACAAACTAGAATACACTTGAGAATGTCAGTCATGACCCACGTCCCTATTCTCTCCTAAGGAAATGAAAAACACTTTGAATTTCAAATTATAGAGTGTCAATTTTCAAATTATTTCAGTTGTAAAAATACATTCACCACCTACCTTCAACACCACTTATGCACTTCACTCTGTCTCGAACCTCCACGTTGTAGCCCTCAAAGGACATGAATACTCCATCAGGGTGGTAAGGCGCTCTCTGTGCATACACCTTGGAGTAGCTATGAGAGAATTCAAATCTGTCATAGCCATCATACTGGGCAATTTTCCCATAAACCTCAAAGTACTTCTCCACCCAAGAGAATGGCAGAAACACCTCATTGCCCTCCCTCCGCCCTTTAATTGTATGCTCATCATTGACCAGACAGTCAATTTCTTCATATTTGAGTCCCAAAACTTTGTTTCCGTTGCTATTGAACCCTCCCACGACCGGAGGTGCTTTCTGTTGCTCCTGGGGCGAGGCCTCCTCGCTCTGCTGCTTCGCTAGGCTGTTGACATAGTTGTTACTTTCAGAAGCAGCTGTTCGTTTTTCCAATCCGTCTGCTCGGAAGCCGCCGTCCAGGTGTCGTGGAAATGGAACTCTCTTATCACTGGAGCATCTATTCCACAGCAGGACTGTGACCAGCGTGAAGAGAGCGCAGATGATGATCAAAGTCTTATAGTTGACCCGAGCTGCCAAGCAACGCATATTCACACCATACCTACAAAATAAAAGGAGACGTTCTCAAGTATAAACGTGGCACAGACGGGAACAAAGGAACTGGCAGCTTTGACTGACGCCTTTCATATAGCGGGGTTGTGCGCAGGGCAGGCAGGACCGAATTAGCAGCACCGTATAATGGGGCATTCGTCAAGATCCTTCTTGGTCAGTGGCTCTCAAAAGTGTGGTCCGCAACCATCTTTCAGGTGGGCCACGGGCTCAGGGCTTGTCCCCCTCTGATTCACAGCAGGGAGCACATGCTAGGCTCCAGCCCCGCGTCCACCTCCTCTACACCAGAATCCACTTCCTGCTGCAGGAGGGCGGGCCACAAGCCTCGCAGGCTGGAACTGGCTTGCGGGGGCAGGAAGAGACTCCTTGGCTGCTGTTTCCCCTCTCCCCAGCTAGGGGAATGGTAGTACAGGAAACCTCTCACCTGGAGGCTTTCCCTGATGCTCCTCTTGGCGAGAATCCTGGCCAATGGGAGCAGTGGGGGATGGTGCCTGGAGGCAGCTGGGGGAGGCACAGAGCCAAGTAAGCACCCCTCCTGCCCAAGCCCCCTACCTCCAGCCCACTCCTGAATGCTACCCTCCAGCCCAGAGGCCCCCCCCCTCCAACCAGCCCGCTCCTGCACCCTCCCTCCTGCCCAAAACCCTCACCCCCAGCTCACTCCTGCACCCTCCCTCCCATCCAGACCTCACATCCACCTTCTCCTGCACCCATTTTGTCATCATGGGTGGTTAGCTGGAGGTCCATGGAAAGGTTTGCATTGAGTGGAGTGGGCTGCAGGCCAAAAATGTTTGAGAACCACTGCTACAGGTCACGTTCCTCCAAACAAATCCCAACATGAACTTACTGATTAGTAGTGCACATCAACTCCAGACTATAACTGAAAGGCATCCGTCAACACATTTTTGTTGTGCAGCATGAGCAGGACATGCCAGAACTAGCAGTAATCTTTAGAGCCACAGTATATTTTCAAGTAAAAAAAAAATCATAAATCTAGCAACGAAATGCTGAGCAGCAGGCAGCTAGAGCTGCAAAAGAGCACTAATCATAGCAACCACTCCGCAGCACACACAGAGAAGTCACGGAAAGTACAGTCACTACCAAGTGTGACATGATGAATCATTTCTACTCCAATTCCAGAAAGAAGAATAGGGAGGAAATACGCCTACATTTTAAAGCTTAGACAAGTAATAGACACAGTAATATGTTAGACTCTAACAATACACAAAAAAAACTCTAAGAACCTTAAGCTTCTGACAAACGAAAGACCAAGATCTAAACTTGGATCTGTTCTGCTTTAGTTGAAATGAGATGTCACCAAAAGTTTTTTTTTTAATTGGTGTTTAAAAAAAAACCTTTGTGCTTTGGAGTCCTGTGACAGGCTGGCACACTTGCTGACTTGTATGTATTTGGAGAAGAGAGTGAGTGAAATTTGTATTTCAAGTCACTGCTGTTCATTTTAAGCTGCCTCATTTCAAAGGCTAAAACTCAACCATTGCTTTCTTCACAGATGCTTTTGAGTTGTTAGCAGCTAATGCTTGTAAGTACTTTTTTTAAGTGTTCAGACATTGATTAAAAAAGGTGTTCATTTAAAAGAACACAAACAACAGGAAATATATGAATTTGTTCTGGTGCGGAACTTGACATTCAAGCCTAGATCAATTCTTTAAGTTTCAATGGTTCAAATACAGGTTTCAGAATTACATTTTATTACCAGAGCAGGCAGGCAACTGGAATATGCAGTGCTAACGAGTCCCTATTCAAAGCAGACCTCAGGCTGGGAAGGATGCCAAACAACTCTAGCAGCCGACCAGGGAGTTAAGAGACCTTTATAAAGTTTGAACAGAACTGGGAAAATGTGAGTATGTCCCAGGGGATGAGAGCCCTAACTGATGTGATTTGGGGCCAGACTTCTTGCACAAAGTTTCCACAGGGTTACTAAGAACAAAGGAAAAATTAGCTGGAAAGGTTTCTCTCATAGCAAAGGTCCCACATCCCCTTACAAGTTGTCTTGCCAAAAATTGCCCCCCTCCGCACTCTACATTACAGGAGGTGAAAGATCATGTTGAAAAGCAGGGATGTGCCTGACTAGTTGACTATCCGATAAGCAAATGCTTGTTGGATAGTTGACTAGTGTTGCTTCCCCCCTCCCCTTGCTGCCTCTATCAAGAAAGGTGGGGGGTGGGGGGGGAGAAGAGAGAGCAGGAGCCAGCTCTGGCGCTAAGTGGAGCCAGCTTAAAAGCCAGTTCCCCCTCCCCCCCGGCACAGCACCATCTCTGCTTGGGGGGGAGGGGGCAGAGGCGTTGGCCGGGGGATTGGGCACAAGCCGGGCCCGGTTCCCCCGCTGCACTTGTGCTTTTTGAATGTATTAAGAGCCTGACAGTTCTTATCACATTTAAAAGGCAGAGACTCAGTGGGGTTAGCTCTCAGGGCCGGGAGCTAACCCTGCTGCGGCTCTGCCGTCTCCTCCCGCCCACCCCATCAACTAGTCGATGAAAATTCCAACTAGTCGATTAGCTGATTAAACGCTATTTAGCAGACTGCAAAATAGAGGAATATTAGAATACATTTTAATTATAAAAGCATACTGGCATGAAAACCTAGTTTTACTCAAGAATGAAGCAAAAATCATGGCACCACAAGGAAAACAGGAATATTTTTTTAAAACTCACTGAATTATGTAATGTGTTGCAGACTGCTGTTTCTAATACCTGGATTCTTCTTCACCAAGGAGCTTAATCAAAAGCTTAATTCACATATATCCTTCATCTCAACACCTTTTCCTTTTGAAACTTCTCCTGAGGTAATGCCAAAGAATGCCCAAAGGTTAAACATTTAACTGCATGATCTGGCTGTGAAAGACAGAGCTGAGCTTTTGTTTAGTGTGGTGCTCCAAGAGCTGCCCTTACCTTCCCAAGATGCTTGGACGAGATGCTTTCATAAATGTCTTAGGGCTACTCTCATGCAGAATTCAGTATGGAGGTGAGGCATCACTACATAACTGAGAAGCAGTCGAAAATGATGGGGTAGAGGTGGGGACTGACTAGGGATGTTAAAGACTAGTCAACTATCTGATAAGCAAATGCTGCACAAGGAGTTCCACATTCCTCCTTTGAAATGTACAAGAGCCCCAGCTTGGCCAAGAACAGTTACCATTTCAAGCATCTCACTGTATGCAGCCGTCCTTTGCAGGCTTTCCACCCCTTAGCAGACTGGTGTTCTAAAGACGGATCCACTCCCAGCCAGAGATCAGCAGTAAGATGGTATGAGGACAACAACATGGTAAGATTTCTTGTATCTAGTGGCACAAATTAACTATTTAATTGCAATTGAGGAATATGAAAAACAGCTTGCAGGTTCTAAAGTTTATTTCTGAACTGAGACAATGTTTGACCTCCAATGTTTTAACAAATGCTGTAACTGTATAAAATCCTGGTGCTTTATACCGTTTTTGGGCAGCTGCAGGAAGAACCTAAAGGAAGACCCAGTGAAACAAGCAAGTAAGCTCTTGATGTTCTTTGAAACAACTGACTGGGCAGAGCTGGTGGTTACATTTCAAAGGCAAAGCAATGGCTACACATGCCTCTCACTCTGAACACAACTGTCTGAATCGACTGAAGAGGACTAAATGGAATGCTGCAGCAATGACCGTGGCTTCCATGACAGACAAATATGCATGAGCGAGACTGAGCAACATGGTTCTTAGCTCAGGTTGCCTTTTTTTAAAAACAGAAACAATGAATCACCTCACTAATTTTATGCTTCCATACTGGAAGCACCATCTGGCCATTTGAAACTGGACTTTAAGTGTCCTATTTTTCTGAAAGCCTAGTTTACTACAAGCTTTTAGAGAATATAAATTTTTATATAATTGTATTTTTATGGAAATGCTAACATAAGAATAAATCTAATTTTCTGCATCAGCAGATAATTTTTAGTGATGATGCTTTCAGGATGACCTTAACAAGTACTCTTTGCTTCTCTTAGAGAGAGAGATAATTCACTTTTAAATGGAGAACAACATTTCCTACACACTTCACCCCTAGCCAATAAAGCACATTTTAAATTTAGTTAAGCCATCGGGGGGAAGGGGGAGAAGAGAAGAGCTCAATACATTTTACATGCTTATTACTGCATATTTTAAACAGACTATTAGATGTCACTTTATAGCAGAATAGGTCCCAGCTACCCTCCAATTACATAACAGATTTGTTTTAATCTGTGCATGTTCAGTGCATTGAAAGGCTGCATGTCTGCTGGTTAGAACAGAAGACTTGGACTAAGCACAGCAAATTTCTATTCAATTGATTCTATCGCTGTGAGGAGAAATACTGGGTGAGCTCCGAGATGCTCAGATCGCCACTCTGCTTAATGGAGAAGATTCTTGCTACTGTGACAGCACTGAGATCCTCATATGAAAAACAGGAACGTCAAGTATTAAATTGAAACCCGACATTTTTGTAAGATGACCAACAGCAAGATGCCAGTAAGTTCTGGGACGGGAGCTCACACAAGCCAGCTACCATCTTCAAAATACTGAATGTTAAGATGGAACGCCTCCTCTTCGCCTGCTTTCTGTTTAACGGTGGCCTATACAGAGAATTCTAGGGCCATGAGCAAGAGCTGCCATCCTATACTGCCAAAATTCTGAGTTATCACCTATGAAATATGGCCCTCCTGGTGTATTTCTTGGACGTGGGTCACACAGATTGATACATGCCATTCCTAAACAACAGCTTAGACTGATGGCTAGCCATCTTCTAGTTACCATTCGGAGAGGAGACTCACATTGCAAATGGAAGTGATGGTGTTCACAGTCCAGGATGCTGAGCATATCTGATCACAGTGGCGACTGTTCACCTCCATTTAGAAGCTTGTAAGTGGAGGAATAGACACAGCTGCAGTTGGGGGTTAAGGTGCACGGGAAGTTTTGTGGGAAAGGTTGCCTGATGCCAGTATATTTTGCTTTCATAAAAAGCAATGAAGTTTCACTAGAACATTTATAAAGAAAAAAAAGTGAACCGTTCTGGAAGAGTCACCATAGTAGATTTAATTGTGCAATGAACAGGGCCTCATCTAAAGCCCATTGAACCAAACAGAAGTCTGTCCATTCACTTCAGTGGGCTTTGCATCAGACTAAAGAGAAAGGGGCTCTTGAGACATTCCAGACAGAATGTTGCAACATATGGTATGCAAGACCCAAAGAAGCATTAAGTATTTTCTGTTTTGCTCCAGTCTAAATTTAATGCTGCAAAAATATTTGTAATCACCCAAAAATAGTATTTAAAACCACATGCAATGTTTATGAACGTTAGCTGAAGACACCACAAGACCAGCACTCCATTAAGACACAGATAAAATACCTGCAACCAACAAGTCCCTTTCCTCCCCTGCTTGTCACATTTCAGAATGCTGAATCTTGACACGCATTGCTGGCTCTCACCTGGTACAATGCTCGGCAACAGAGTCAACTCTGCTCCCTGAAGTTTAAAAGGGCAAGGGTTTAAAAGCGCTACCAACAAATCCTTATGGATAGGGCTACACGTTTTTCTATCAACCAACACATTTTCTAGATGTCACCTTTATCTCTACGAAAAAATATAGGTTGGACCTCCTTAGTCCAGCACCTTCAGGACCAGACCAGTGCCAAACCAGAGAATTTGCCAAACCACATGAGGTCAATATTGTCTAGCAGCATTACCAACACTTCCACTGCTTCCTAGGTTGAGAAAGTGTTTAGGGGTAAATTAGAGCTAAAGAACAGCAGAGAACACTGAATGTCAGGACTGGCGGCTGTAAACAAACTTTATGGGACTGCAGGAAACTTGGCCACACCCATGGTAAGTGGATATCTGGCTAGTTAAAATCATGCCAGACAATGGATGTTGCTGGACCAGAGAGGTTCAATCTGTATTGAACACAAAGAGAAATGTTTTTTGAACAGTTCATCAGCCATTCCAACAACATCACAATTCCTGTTTCTGGTTTTACAGCTGGTTGCTGTGAAATTGTCAGAGATAGGATATTGGGTACAGAACAAACAAAAGGCAGAGGAACAATTGTCAGACAAATGCCTATAGTTACAAAAAAAAAACCAGTATCACTTACACGTTCTTTAAATCTTTACAGTAAGTGTATATACTAGATGTAAATGGATGCATCAAACACTGTACAAGTCCCAATAATGTAAAGCAAACCTTCAAAGGATAGTTTTACATTGACATTGTGACCTTATGTTCTTCATTATGATACATAAAGGAATACATTTTATTGCAGGGTTTCTCAGAATGAAAGGAGTATGTGTGTGTGTGTGTGTGTGTGTGTGTATATGAGGAAATGTCTGCTTTCTTTTTTATATCTGAGAAAGACCAGGGATATGAGGCCTAGTCTTCCTGAATTTTGCTAGAGGATTCTAGAAGAATCTCTGGATGTGTGCCAAAAGTTCACACACTGTAACTGAAGGTACAGATTGTCTTTCATAAAGGTTCAGCATCTTTTTCCACTGACATTTCCATTAATATTAGAGTTATAGGCATTAGCAAAATTCAAGTATTTCCAAACAGCATTTCCTGACAACCTCTCAACTGCTCAGCTTTTAAAAGTTGTTACTTATGACCTGTGACTGAGACCTACAACTTAACCTATGAACAAGCCTGTTTGATATTATTGTGACCAATACCCCCCCTCTCATCTGTCTTCATATTAACCAATACAATGGGGACCCTATTCCCCAACTTGAAGTCCTTAGGTACTATCATAACAGAAACAAAAGTTACCCTTAAAGAATACTTTTCTAAAAACAGAGAATCCAAGTTACCATCTGAAAGTATATTTTTGTTGAAGCAAAAATTACTTCACAGAATCCTAATTAATATGCAAGGAAATACTCAATATTTGAGAGAGAGAACAACAAGTCAATTTCAAAACATATGTTAATGGATATAACCTGGAACAACTTATTTTGGTCACACAAATGAAGTACAAACATTATTTGTTTTGAAAAGAAAGAATACAAAACTAGGCTAAAGAGGAACTATTCCTATTACTGTTAAGTAAGGAAGTCTGGTACTCTGCTATGAATTATAAATGTGTAGTCACTATAAATGTGTAGTCACCTTGGGCTGAGAATGCCAGAACGCAGCATCGGTGTAACTGCGTTGGTCCCTTGAATTAGGCAGACAAGGTGGGTGAAGTAATTTCTTATTCTGTAAGAGTTCTGTGTAAGCTTGAAAGCTTGTCTTTCAGCAACAGAAATTAGCCCAGCAACAGACACTGCCTTATCCACCTTGTCTCCAGTACCCTGGGATAAATATGGCTACAACACTGCAAACAACCCATATACAGGGATACCTGACATTGGAAATCTACCAAGGTGCAGGCTGCTCCCTGCACACTGGACACAAAAGACCTGTTTATATAGAGATCATGGTACAGGAGGATGTAAACCCTTTCACACCCCCTGGCCATCAACTCCTTACTTTATCAACAGCAATAATCAAATCCAAAGAAGCTGGGTGGAGGTGAAGGCTCAGCACATTTGTAACAGTTTGTTTTGCAGACACTCCTTTGTTCAAGCCTCTTCATCTCATTAGCCGCTAAATCTTTTCTTGACTAGGTTACTCCAGGCCAGAGAGCTGCACACACTAGAACAGCTAACAGGCAACACCCAGGAGCAGCTAAAAATGTGAGCCTCCAGTAAATCTAACTATCTGCTCTTCAGATCAGGGGAGAAACTGCAGGACTAAACATAATTCTAAATCAACCTTCACAGAGCAATTTATTGACTAGAGATCAGTCACACTGACAGGTGTGCGTCTCAAGTAGGGAGCAGTTACAGAAGAAAGCAGTCAAGACCTTTTTCTGAGCTGTCTGAGACTAGCATGGATGGATGGGATTGGAGCAGCAATAACCAAACATTACCCAAAGAAAGGGAAAGCAAACAGCACAGAGTGAACAGGAATGGTTTGTTCCTGGAGAAAGGACTTGCACAAAGAAAGCGAAAGCTCAAAATCAACTCTGCAAGTTATGGACAATGGTTGTCTGGGCTAATGAGGTACCTAGGACAAGGTCCCAAAAGAGAACATTCACCGCAGAACACATGAAGGGAATGGCAGAGGCCTGTCTTATACACTTCCACTTGTTTGGCTGAGCCATGGATACACACTAGACATAACTGTATTCTCAAATGCATTGATCCCAGCAAGCTAAAAAGCACAGGATGGTTTACTGACATGCCATGGGAATACGGAAGTGCGTCCAGCAGGAAGTGGACATCTATGAGGAAGTCCATTTGCATGTAGCTATGAGCACAGCACAAAAAAGTATTTATCCTTCAGGGATTTTGGTACACAGCAATTTTTTTTTCTGAACAGTTAAAGACCTGCCCTAGCTGATCTCCATGGGGAGTGACATTAGGTAAGAACAGAAGCCAGTAGTTCTAGTTCACAGTGACAATGGCCCAAAGGAAAATGGGTGTCATCATGTATGGCCATCACAAACGGTCCTCTTTGGAGGGTCACAGGGCACGGGCTGCCACAGTGGTCTGTTTGCATAGTACGACTGCACAGGTGACCCATGTTTGAATGCTGGTGTGAAATGCTGGCTCTACTGAAGTCAGCATCAAAATGTCCATCAACTTCAACAGGGTCAGGATTTCACCCCATTCGCTTTGTCTGAAGGTCCTCGGGGGCTGGAGTGATGGAATGTGCAAAGCTGCAAAGACATGGAGGGGCTTCTTGAATAGCTAAATGTAAGACCTCCATATGATTAAGCAGCGGCAGGAGACAGGCTCAGAAAGGACTCCTCAACAGTTCTCCTGGATGGACAGATGCTGTATTCAAGCAAAGGCCTTGAAGACAGGTGGAAAATAATCATGGCTCTGTATGCATTTCTCAGGGCTTCCAGGGCACAGACATTCTGTGGCCTGGAAACAACAGAAAACTTTTACAAAACAGAATATTGGTGAAAGAATTAAAGACAAGCTTTGGGGAGGAAACAGGCATGCAGAACACAGTGACCCAAGCAAATCAATACTGGATATTTCTGACAGAACACTAAGACAGAAGTAATGGGGGTGGGAATGGAAATCACACTTCAAGCGGTTACTGTAGCTTGTAAATTTGAGAAGTTTGGAATGACCTGATGGTAGGTATTGTCACACTTCTGATTTGGCTCACAGCTCCCCATCCCGTGAAAGAATGAGCAGTGCACAAAAACACTGACCCAGCTTTTGAACAGGCTGACTCAATGCATTAGTGTTTAAAAACAGAGAATGCAAATGGATCTTTAATGGGAACTATTGTTGCTCTGAATTCAAACAAATAATCTTTTAAGCTCCAGTTTACAAAGGCAAGTTCAACACTAATGAAGCATTAGGATGGGGAAAAGATGTCAGGATAACTTAGGCTATGTTTACACAGCAACATTATTTCGAAATAACACAGTCCGCATCTACGGAGCTGGCAATTATTCTGACATATCAAAATATCAAGCTGGAGGACTTCTTACTTCAACTCCTGTAATCCTCATTTTATGAGGAGTAAGGGAAGTCAGAGGAAGAGTGCCCTATTTCGAAACAAGTGCTGGGTAGACAGCACCAAAACTCGAAGCAAGCTATTTCAAAATAAGCTACGCAATTGACGCCGCTCAATTTGCATAGCTTATTTTGAGTTTAGCCCTGCTGTGTAGATGAACTCTCAGATAGCCTCAGGCACCAGCTCCAGGAAGTGACTGCACTACCCGAAGTGCTTCCGGAGGGCTTTCAATGCGATTCAGCCTCCAATCTGTGTGGACACTATTTCTATATAGACCTGCGCTATTTCGATGGACATTTGTAGTGTGGACGTGCTATTTCAAAATAGCTATTTCTGGAGTTTTTATTCCGAAATAACTTATTTCAAAATAAGCGCATAGTGCAGATGTATCGTTAGTAAGGTATACGCTTAATTAGAATGATGGATTTAGTTGAAAACTGCAAATTAACTTTTAATTCCATTTGTCAATCAGGCAGACCCAAGCCAGTTATTGCCAAGGATCTTTAAACACATTCTGCAAACCTCTCATACTAGACTGTCCACCCATCATTCTATGTCCTGGACAAAATACAGGAGGCTGGATGAGGTGGCAGCCAGGGGAACTCCTGCCCCAGCCAAGGAAACCCTGGCATCAGTTGAGCCAGGCAGCCAGAGAATCTCAGCCCCAGCTGGGAAACCCCAGCTGCAGTGGAGCTTCTAGAGGCAGGCGGCCCGGTGGCCCTAGCTGAGAACCACAGGATAACCCTGAGGGCAGCGGGGCCAGATTGGGCAGCCCGGCTGCAGAACCTGCAACTGAAGTGGAGCTGGCAGAGGTGGGTGACCCCGACTGGGGATCACCAGGGGCCCTAGCAGCAGCACAGTGTGGCCGGGTGATCCCAGCTGTGGAATCTCCGGTGGCAGTGGCTGGGTGGCTCCTGCCCAGGAACCCTAGGGAACACCGTGTGACAGCGTGGCTGGCAGCGGCCAACCTATTCCAGCTGGGAACTCCAGGAGACCCTGGGGCAGTGTGTGGGGCAGCAGGATGCGGAGCCCGTGCCAGGCCAGCATAAGCAGGGCCAATGGCAGGGCAGGAAGCTGGAGGGAGAGGAGCCTGGGAGCAGGGCAGCCAACAGGGGAGCACTGACCTTCTCTGGTCCAGAGAATTTCCTGGTTCAGGACAGCTCAGGTCCCCAGGGTGCAGGACCAGGGAGGCCCAACCTGTACCAAGGAATTCCACAGAAATGGCTAGCCCTCCTCCCCTTATGCAAGCAAACAGCTCAGCGGATAGGCAAGCAGCCTGATTTGGTGAGTAGCGTCAGCAGGATGTACCCGAGGATCAGGAAGTCACAACACACTAACTCAAAGTGCAGAGTGATAATAAGAAAAAAGATTTTTCTAGGTAAGAAATTGGTCTATTTATGATAAAGGTTCAGGGCTACAGTTATTGCCTCTTCACTGAAGACAAATCATAATGCAATCATAACAAGTTCTCTTGTAAAGTAATGTTAGATGGCAAGAGAAGGTCTCAAAAAAGGGCTTTCCTACCATGTCAGGCCTATTCTCCAGAAGTGCATGATATCAACAGGTAGATGTTAAGTTGCTTTTTAATGCTGGAGAGAACAAAAAGGCTGCTTGATTCCTTTTTAGAAGTTCTGGAAATAATATAGAAGATGACGAAGCCAGATCCTCAGCACTTTAAAAAAAAATAATGAAGCTGTCGTTTATCAACCACTCAAGCTCACCTAAGAAGTGGGTTTTGCCCAAGAAAGCACAAGAACAAAGCACTTGTGGGTATATATTTGTTATATATTTGTTCGGGTGTGTCTAGACTACAGGGTTTTGTCGACAAAAGTGGGCTTTTGTCAACAAAACTATATCTGCGTCTACACTGCAGGCGCATTCTGTCAACAGTAAGCCGACAGAATGCGGCAGTTTTGTTGACGGCAGTAAACCTCATTCTACGAGGAATAATGCCTTTTTCGATACTACTCTGTTGAAAAAAGGCGCTATTGCACACAAACTGCTTTTTCGAAAGAGAGAGTCTAGACTTTCGAAAAAGCGGCTTGCTTTGTCAACAGTACTGGTTGTCGAAAAAGGTGTGCAGTCTAGACGTACCCTTAGCATCTAAGATGCCACAGGACTACTTGTTTTTAAAGTTACAGACTAACATGGCTACCCCTCTGAGACTTAACAATCGTCACTATGCTACATTTAAACTATGAAATAGTTTGCAGGCAGGGCAGCACGCTCATTTTTGTCCATAAAAGACTGATAATTAGTCATATAATGACAAACAGCAAAATAAAACTTACAAATTGATCTTGTAATCAGAACCAAACAGTTCATCCTTACAACATTTTGGTATTAGGTAAATGTAGCAAAATAGATCCTGCAATTCAGCAGCCAAAAGCCTTGGTTTGCAGTTCTGCCATACCTTCAAAACTTGCAACAGGATCGTCATTTGATAAATTCAGTGCTCCTTAATATGTGCTGAGAAAGGCAAGTTGGTTTCCCCACCCAAGCTACTGTACTTGCTAGTTTGAAGTGCTAATGTAATTCTGACAACTTCACCTTGCAAGCTGTTCCCAGTCCTATTTGCCATTAAAGATGTAGGGTTCCTTTCTATTCAGCTGAAGAAGTCTCATTTGTGAGAAAGATGCAGAGAGGTAGAATTGAGGGGAAGACTTTACTAGGGGATAAAAGGGCAGCGCCAGAACTTGCATTACTCTCCTTAGACTGTAGCAATAGTGAACAGTCTGCAGTTAAAAAAGCAAGGTGTACAGTACAAGCAAAGTGTTAAGACACAGTTGATAAAATCAAAATGGAGTCAGGGTTTTGGAAAGGGAATTCAAAATGGAACCCGTCATGAGTGACAGAGACTTTGCCGCCAAAACACACTGTTGCACACAGCACCTGGCTGTGCTCACGACACCAAGTGTGCACACACAGCACGGAAACCTGCACAAGGCACATAGACTTTGCACACACCACTCTACTTTTCTGCACTCGGGACTCCAGCTGTTTTCCCGCCTTTTGAACTCAAATACACTGATTCCTGAGAGGAGCGGCTTGGCGGCTCTTCATAATGCCGTGGAGGAGAGTCGTTTGCTGTACCTGGGAGCCGTGGCGAAGGCTGGGACCAACTCAAGTTACAGACAGACCTCATCCCACTGCCACCATCAGGGTGCTTGGACCCACCGTTGTGGCAAGTGCCCAACACAGCGAGTCCATAGCTACCTGCAGCCCAAGTCAGCGGACATCAACTACACGAAGCAAGGCTTGCTGCTGTGGCGAAGGCCCTCTGCAGTACTAGAACAGCTTTGTGACTTCCGAGCAGCTTTGTTTTCCATCGCAAAGGCGAGGATTAAGCAAAGACTGAACTGTTTGTTTACCTTGCCTTTACACGCCTAAGGACTCCTCAGAGTTCCTCCCCTATGCCTGTCCATAGCCACAGGGTAGAAGGTCCCGAGCACTTGTTCCTGTTCCATCGGACCTCTGACTGAGTACAGTATTCCACTGCTAGCCTATGGTTTTCTCTTTGCTGTCTCCTGTTCTATCAGAGGGAGAGGGGTTGGAGTTGTTCAGTGTTGATTCATTGTTAGTGACTGTAGTGTTTCACCTCTTGTGTTCTACGATATATTTTGTTAAATTAGAAAGTGAGTCTGTTTTATTGGAATCTGTAAAATCTGCCGGTGATTAGATACAGCAGGTTCCAGGGTGAGCCCTCTTCTGGGACAAAGGCATTATACCCCCATCTCAGATCAGGCCCTCTATTTACTGAATTCTATTGTGTTAGTGTGCCTTTGCTAACAAAAGGGAAATTAGGAAAAGCACACACATTAAACCATGAGAAGAGGAGTCAGCCAGAGAAGCTGCATCTATTTTTTGCTTAGCAAGTATCCTTTTCAAACTCTAGACAGTTGCTTTGCAAGATTTTGTAGGGGAGGGGGGGAAGAGACCTCTCCCTTCATCCAAACATGTGCCATTCCTAAACTAAGCTACAGTAGCGGCCTGTGCACAGTTACCCTGAGGAAGTCATTACCATAATGTTTACATAGCTAGATAACTGGTTATTAACCTTCTGTTGGTCACTCCCTAGCAAGCATGGTCTAAATTAGGCAGCTATAAAGGGCTGGATTTCACAGCATTCCAGGGCAGCGTACTGGAAATTCCAGGGCGACTTTCAGATAAAATAGCTGTTAAAAATCCAAATATGAAAATGAATGCAGTTGGTATTGTGCTACTGAATACAGTATTTCATCAATAGTATACTGATCTTAGAGTCTGAATGTGATGCAGACCTGTCTGCTGAAAATGCACAATGGTCCTACAGAAAGCATGGGGAAGCTGGAGGTTTTTGCAGCTGGGGAGAACACAGCTGTGTCTTATGATGCCTGGGAATAGGTGGGAGGCAGTGTGAGACTGTTCCTCTGAATGTTTCTCTTATAACATTCAGCAATGAAATGGTCAACCATACTAATCCTGAAATCATCATTGGTGGGTTCACAATCAGCACCCCACTATGACAGTTCATACCTTCCTTATAGCTAGCACTACAAACTACGTGCCATTCCTTGGCACGTAGGCAGTCTTTCCCAATCATTTTCTTCAGTGATAGGATTTTTTTTTAAATTAGTACTGAGGCACCCAACTCCTGAGCCATAGAAAAGCAAAGCACACAGGATCCCAGTTATAAGTCACTTATTTTCCAACAACCATATGCCACAAGCATCCAAATACAGGCTCATTCTTGCTCTCAAACTCAACCAGCAGGCTCAGCGCTGTGAAAGAAGAAACTCATCACAGCAAGCTGAACAGGAAGTCTGATGTCCCTTCATTTGACTTTTTGATCCCAATTGCCCACCATCTCATTTCAGAAGTTAGGATTTTCTCCTATGTTCTAATAAAGGGACATATGAATACCATAGCCCCTTCTTCTAATACTAGTGTCCCATTCTGAACCCAATGTCATTCATCCTCTAAAAGAGGCAACAGATATCAAGGGTTAGGGAGGAAAAGCCAATGACAGGGAGGTTGGGTATAGTGTAAATAAAGCACATATACAAGTATACAACAATCCAGGAAGGGAGAGTCAACAGTTTTCAGGCAAACCCTTCTACCAGAAATCTCAGCACACATACCAAAGCCTGGTTTCTCAGGCAGCTACTCCGCACCAAGGACTAATTCTAGCTACACTAGGGCACAGAGCAAGCTCCCCTGCTCACCATATCATCTCTCAAAAGATCCTTGCAGAACTAAATTACTTCCTATATAAGCATTTCTAGCAAGAGTAATACCTTGTTTCTATGCCAAGAAACAGAACTTGGAAAAGGTGTAACATTGTTACAGCACTATTCTCTAGTCTACCACTATAGTTTCAAGGTTTTGTAAACAGATATGAAACCTTCTCCAACATACATGCCCAGATCTTCAAAAATAATAAAAAAATCATTTCCTGACTCACCCCCAAAGGTTTTGTTTGGCGGGTTTCAAGTCAACGTTTATGGGAAAATGTTTTTACCAATGCTGCCATCAGTTCACCTGCAAGGGCGGGAGCCATAGTGCAGATAAGGAGAAGGCAGCTTCCGGCATCTTACAATCACTTCAGTTGCACCTATAGACATGTATTGCATTTGTAGGCCCTCTGCTACCACAATCGATGGGTATTTTAGCACTGGAGTTCTCTCTCTCTCTCTCTCAACATTGTATAGATCAGTCTTGAATGGACTAAATTCAATGATTACATAAAGCAGGGGTGAGGAACCTCACTTGTGTGCTGCCCCCAACTGATTTTTCTGTGGGTCAGCAGTCCCTGACCCAAAAAAGGTTCCCCACCCCATCAAAGCCTCTTCAAATGATTAAATTCTAGCTGTCCTGCTGAACAGAAAGCACAGAAACATTGGCAGACATGAAGCACAAACTACATTTCCCAAACAAGCGATAACAGTTAATACATCAGAGTATTCTGTTGAAAAAGTAACGTATCTAAACAATAGTAAAAAAATAAGTTGCCCACCGAGATTTTTAACTTCTCAGAATAGCTCAGTATACTGACCTTCCTGCTTACGATGTATGAAAGACTATTTTTACTTAAGACCAGGGATTTCTGCTGAATAGTGATAAGCTGTCTATTTACTTTTAAGCTTCTATACCAAGCTAAACTATTTAGTCAAGGGAAAAAAACTGAATAGTGAATGCCAATCTTAAATGTTAACTAGGATACAAAAACACACACCACACCCCCAAAAACCATGTTCCAGTAACAATTCAGCAACCAAATAAATCGGACAGACTAGAATTAAAAAAAATAATGGAGAAAATAAATATTGCTCAAGGTACATAAGAGAAGAAAAAATTAGAAGCAGAATGTGTGTATTTAAACTGTCACACAGTACTACAGAAACAGTTCCATTTGTCTCAGTTGTGGTCATTTTCCTCCATGGGAAAATAATTTAATAAAATCTCCATCATACTTCTGTACCACTGATGTTTACTTAAGCTTTGAAAAACAGATCTTTTTCAGCATTTATGGAGCCTTGCTGACAGAAATTCTGCAATGCTCTTAGTCTGCCCTTCAAAAGCTAATTAAAGATAATTTGTTACTAGAATTGGCTTCATGAACATGTTTGCCAAATTCTCCTTCACAACATATTTATTCCCAGAGCAATAGATGATGCAACAAAACTAGAAGTACAATTCTGAAATAGACAGATCAAAGAAGTAGATGAGATTATGACAGCATTTATTTAAATATACTGATTTACAGAGGCAATAAAATATCCTAGTAGTGAATAGGTTTTTAGTTGAATTCTAATCTACAAAAACTGGTTTGAGTATAGAAGACTAGCACCTTATTCATAATTAATTGCATTTAAATCTATATGCAAATCAGCATTTTAATAGGTTTTAACTAAAGATATCAGAAGTTAATTTATACAATGCATAGGATTTCTTTTTTCCTAAGAAATTATAATACTGTACAATACAAATGAATAGACCTAACATAATTAAATCAAGATCACTACTCTATACTGGGTGGCTAAGATAGATTTACTATTTAGTTATGGCTGTTAGCTATATTCCATCTGTATACCAGGTGAAAGGAAGATCTAAAATGTCATTTTACTTTACAAGGTGTCCAGTAATATACCCTACAATTCTCTGTGACTACAGCTTAATATCATTTCCTATATTATTCAACAAATTCCACCTACTGCTTCGATTTAGAGCAGAAGCCTACTTGCCATTAGATTGTGAGACAAGAGGGGTTTAAAAAAAAAAAGCATACTATAATTTCATATGAGTGCATTTGTAATCATTACCCTAATAAAAACACATTGGATCTGTTATTTCATTTCAATGGCTGCCACACAGTACATTAATATTTTTTACATGACTTTGAGCATCATTCCTTTGGAGGAAAACTGCACAAATGACGCCATTTTCATGCCTTTGGTAAGAACAAAAGTTTAGATCACCTTAGAAAAAGCATATCCAGTCATTCCCTTGTGACTCTGTCCCCCTCCAGGGCCTAGCTCTCCCATGTTTTTCTGGTCTGACAGAAAGCACATGATGCCTTCTGAATCATACTGCAACATTTTTGCACAATGCATATACACCTATACTAAAAAGTAAAGAGCAGCACATATATATGTCTAACCTTTTTCGGTATAGGCAATCCAGAATGGTTAAACAAAGTTGCTTTGATGCAGGTTATGGACAAAGTAACAATTTAGTCCAATGAGGGTGGGGAATTTGTTTTGTTGCATTTTGAATATCATTCAAGACATTGAAGTTACATGGTAGATATCCTGTCCTCAAAACTACAAGAAAACGTTTGTTTTACATGATAGAATATCATCAACATACCCAGATTTAATACATCACAACTGCGCACTATTATAAACTCTTGTAATAGAATTTTAGACATCTAAACCATATTCTTTACTAGACTTGACAAATGATCTTATTACTGGGTTCTCATGCAGCAGAAGCCAACGTGTCTGTGCAGCAGTAACGTCATCAGCCAGATACACAACCTCAGGAAGGGTTGTTAAATAATGATGAGCTAACACAGCAAACACAAGATCTTTCTATGTAGGTGCTACATCGGAAGGGTTAGTTATAGGGGTATGTATCTGCCTCTCGAAAGCATTCCCCTCCAGATTATATATATTTTAAAAATGGCTGTAGGTCAGTTCTGTGGTGGCCTACGATATCTACATTACCAAGGAAACATTTTAAGTTGGATGTCAGAGCCTGAGATGCTTGGGAGTTATACTGCCAACAGCCAGAATTCAACTTGTGTGCACCACTACCCAGCTGGGTGCGCACATACGCTAAAAGGATGTGCAATGCAGACATCCAGCTACATGCCTATTTTTAAAAATCAGGCCTTCGGTTATGAAAGTAAATATGAACAAGATGTCTCTGCTGTACGCAGCAATGTACCTGTACTGGTCCCAGGATATTACATAGGCAGAGTGGGTAAGGAAATATCTTTTACTGAACCAACTTTAGTAAGAGACAAGCTTTTGAGCTAACACAGAGCTCTTCTTCAAGTCTAGAAAACTCACCTTGTTAACAACTACTGCTAAAAACCTATTCCACCTTGAATACAGCAGCAACACACTGAGTTTTCCAGACCTGAAGAAAGTTCCTTTGTGAACGAGAAAAACTTGTCTCTCACCATCAGTATTTGGTCCAATAAAAGATCTCAATCATCTTGTCTCTATAGCTTTGTTACAATTTTTTTCAAATTTTGTACCATATTTATGCACCATTTGGGGAAAAACAAGCGTTAGTGGAAACTGCTGTCAATTATGAGCTCATTAAACAGTCTAATAAATCTTAGTTTCCAGATGGATTAGGCTATTAAAACACAAATGGCACAAACTCCAAAATCTAGCAGCTTCTTACAAAAAGTATACTATGCTTTTTCAGCCACCAAGTATTACACTGTTACTACATAAATAGATGAAACACTTTCATCACCCTCTCTTATTTCATGCTTTAAAACCCGTAATACACTAACTGCCAAACAAATCTCAAGATAGCAATATCTAAATCACTGTAACTAGCCTCTCAGGGAAAGAAAAATCTCCCACCTTATCTCGTAATATACAATTTCAGGAGTCAGGGTCCATTCATTAGACAGGCAAAACTGCACACAAATTCATATTCTTGTTTTTTAAAAAGTGTCTTGGTGTTTGTGGGCAAAACTGTTGTCACTAGACAGAAGTTATCAACTCAGAACTCCACTGACTACCGCACTGAGCTCAAAAGCTGCCTTTTAAATAGCTCAAAAAGATACTTTTCCCTTCTTAGCAGCAGCCCTCTGAATACTTATCTAGCCCCACAAGGAAATGCCAGTCTTTGGGGACCCAGAAGCCAGTTCTCAGCACAGAGGCTGACAAGATGTGTAGCACCAAAATGTCCACCTATGCAAACTTGGCAGGTTTTAGGGTACTGTGTTCAGCCATTCCTACAATATGTTAAGGAAATCAAATGGTAAGTTCAAACAGTCTATTGGTTAGCAATTGAATTATTGACTGTTGTTGTCAGGATCTAGGGAAGAACTACAGTTATTTTTCTAGTTTACTACTTCATCAATTACTAGTCTCAGAGGGGGAGTCACGTTAATCTAACTTTAAAAAAAATAAAAGAAAGAGTGGTCCTATAGCACCTTAGGCTATGTCCACACATCAACGTTATTTTGAAATAACTAGTGTTATTTTGAAACCACATAGTGTCTACACAGCCAGAAGTTATTTTGACATAAGGTCGAAATACTGTTAAGCTGGAGGACTTCTTACTCCGACACCCGAACCCTCATTTTGAGGAGTAAGGGAAGTCAGAGGAAGAGTGCTCTATTTCGAAATAGGTGCTGTGTAGACAGCAACAAAACTCAAAATAAACTATTTTGAAATAAGCTACGCAATTGACGTAGCTCAATTTGTGTAGCTTATTTCGAGTTGAGCCCTGCTGTGTAGATGCACCCCTAGAGACTAACAAATCCGTTTAATTATCATAAGCTTTCATGGGCACAACTGATCTGAAGAAGGGGGTTGTGCCCACGAAAGATCATGATACCATCTCTATATATTTTTTGGTAGTTTCTAAGGTTCTACAGGACCATTCGCTTAAGTTTTCATCAATTACTAGTCAAACGTAAACATCAGCTTTGTAACAAAACTAGTGCAGTGCCATTAAGCATGAAGGCAGGGATTGAGGTGGGAACCCATGCACAGACCTCAGCATGGCTTGGAGACCTGCTATGCATGAGCCTCTTGCAGGACAAGAGAGAAGATGGAGGCATGGATGACCTGTCCCATTCCATGAGAAAGAGAAGCCCTGAGTCTGCAGGAGGCATGAGAATGAAATAGCATCCCACACAACATTTATAGAATCATAGACTCCTAGGGCTGGAAGAGACCTCAGAAGGTCATCAAGTCCAGCCCCCTGCCCAAGGCAGGACCAATCCCAACCAAAATCAACCCAGCCAGGGCTTTGTCAAGCCAACACTTAAAAAGCTCTAGGGTTGGAGATTCCACCATTTCCCTAGGTAACCCATTCCAGTACTTCACCACCCTCCTAGGGAAATAGTTTTTCCTAATATCCAACCTAGATCTCTCCCACTAATTTGACACCATTGCTCCTTGTTCTGCCATCCGTCACTACTGTGAACAGTCTTTCTCCATCCTCTTTGGAACCTCCCTTCAGGGAGTTGACGGCTGCTATCAAATCCCCCCTCACTCTTCTCTTCTGCAGACTAAACGAACCCAAATCCCTCAGCCTCTCCTCATAGGCAGGGCTCGACAAACTATAGAATCTACTCACCCATGGCGAGTAGATTTCAGCCGCGCGCCCTGTTTACCGGTGGCGCGCACATGCGCAATGCGGCTCTTGCGCATGTGCAGTGCGGGGCTGGCGAGTGGCTTTCGCCGCCGTTTGTCAAGCCCTGCTCATAGGTCGTATGCTCCAGCCCCCCTAATCATTTTGGTCGTCCTCCGCTGGACGGTCTCCAATTGGTCCACATCCTTCCAGTAGTTGGGGGCCCAGAACTGGACACAATACTCCAGATGTGGCCTCACCAGAGCTGAATAAAGAGGAATAATCACTTCTCTGGATCTGCTGGCAATGCTCCTCTTAATGCAACCTAATATGCCATTAGCCTTCTTGGCTAGAAGGGCACACTGCTGACTCATATCCAGCTTCTCATCCACTGTAATCCCCAGCACCCAGCCTACATAAGCAGAGGAGTGGGGTTTGCAGCTTTATGCAGTCATCTGCATATCCTATGAGCTTTTTCATGGCAAGTCTGAGATTTTTGTATTTTCCAATTCAACAGAAGCACCATATTTGCACGACCTATGAGCAGGGCTTTGTAGTAACGTTTCATAAGAACATATGGCTTCCTGCTCACCCCAGCAAATGGAAGGGTTAGAAAAGGGTAGATAGGAACAAATTAATATAGCTTTTAATTTAAAATCAGATATTTAAGTGAAATGTTACATTTATTATTGTGACCCAGGAAATATCCACTGAATTTAACAGGCAGCAGGCTTCAAACAAACGTAACAAAGTACTTCATATACCACACAGCCAATATGTGAGAACTCAAGTTCTGGATGTCCCTAAACCTCTGATGTATAGAAACTGGGACTGGAGGACTCTGGATGGATCACTGAATAACTGCTTATTCTGTTCATGCTCTTGGAAGGATACAGCGAGTAAAAGAAGCAGCAGTAAATGTTATAGCAAACTGATTAAACAATCAACTGCATAGCTTGTCATAGACAATGCTGCAAATGCAGCAGAGAAGAAATCTAGAAGATTATAAAGAAGGGAACCTGATACTTACGCTTGCAGTGCTCATTTGATGCTTTTTTGGGGGGGGGGGGCACGTAGGTGTGCAAAAACTTAAGTCCTGCATCAGGAATTAAGGAAAATGTTGAAACAGCAAAATGCTTCTGTAAACTGCTTTGCTCCAGCTTTACAGAAAAAAGTAGAAAGAGCCAAACTCATCCTTTCCCAAATTGTAAAATGGAATTCAGAGGTTAATTGTTCTGAGCTATTTACTAAGAACTGGCTTAGTCTGATGACAGGACATGAAGAAAATCATGATAAAGTGGAACTCTCAGAGCCAAAGAAGCCAATACCAGACTAAAGTGAAATGTAGACGATATGCTGAATATACTGATAGCCTTGGAAAGATTGCTGCTGTATTGCTGACGCTGTTGAAATTTGGAAAGAACTTGAAGACACTGAAGACAGACATGAAACTAAGTTAAATTGCAGGCAGTGGAGAAGCAGATGGATCAAATGCTTCTTCCACCTCGTTTTCTTGCCAATATCCTCAATCGAAAATACTAGGGCAGATGCCTAACTGCTGAAGATGCTACTGCTGTGACACTCAATCATGCCAACTATAACACATTTCAGGGCTGGAGGTGAAGCATTCGAGCCATACATATTTGTTGATGTTAAAGAAAGTCACACCACTTAGCTGGCAGAACTCACTAGCTCAGCACTTGGAACCAGAGTTTGTTGAAGTGCTAAACCACTGTTTGACAGAAGTAACCTCTTCTGCAAGTACAGAGAGCACAGTTTCTTTATTTGAACTAATTCAAAGTTAAGAAACCGGGAACTGGAAAAAAGCAGGAAATAATGAATGCAGGTCCTTTATGCAGGAATTTTTGGGGCAGGGGGGTGCTTTCTTTGTAAATGTGGACCACAAAAGGGTGTGAATGCACACCCTCATGGTACCCCAAGCAAGCAGAGAAAACAGCCCCAGACTTTACACAGATGGCTAGAGCATGGGGGAGGGAGGCTCAGGCAGCGCGCTGCTCCCCATGCTATCCAAAGCATGCTTACTTGATGCACCACGGGGGTGATTTCACAGCCTTCGCACCCCCCACGTACGGGCCTGGAACGAGGAGGCACGGGAACCTACTCATTTTAAGTTTGAAGGGCAGCCTCGAGTAACTGAGGAGATGGTCTGATTTTCAAGAGACACAGGCCAGCTCCACATTACAGGAGAAGGTCGGCTTAAGATTCGCAGCTCCGGCTACATGAAAACATAGCTGGAGCTGACATACCGTAAGCCCAGCTTTGGTGCTGTCCTCACACCGAGAGGTCAATGGGAGAAAGGCTCCCGTCGGCTTCCCTTACTCCTTGTGAGGAGGCGGCGTACTGGTCCTGACAGGGGTGCCCTCAGCATTCAATGTAGCAGGTCTTTATTACCCCGCTGAATCGAACACTGGACCATCGACTGCCACAGCCTCGATCAACCCGCAAGCGGAGACATGGCCTTAGGCAAGTAGGAACTTATGCCTCAGCAAAAGTGACTGGAGTTTTTGAAATTGTTTTAGTTTAGCTCACTGATTACAGCTAATTCCTTTGTTCCTTTATTATATCATATACTGTAAATGCAAAACATGCTTTGATAATTTTATGTATTCAAACAAAACTGACTGTTTTAATCAGAAATTTTACATTCCATTTACTATCCTAATGCAGCTTGACACAAATCCTTATTTACTTATCTAGGAAATAAGCACTATATGAGTATCATTTCTGTATCTGATTTAGGAACATGAACTGTAGATTAATTCCCAATATGTTCATGCTGGGAAAAGCCTATTATCAGCCCATCAGGTGCAACAATGAGGAAGCCAGACACTGGGCTAATGGCTCATTAGCAAGAGATGACAGGACTTAACCTTCCTGCAGATCTGTGGATCAGTAAGGAGATAGGGGCCTTTCAGAGACATGTGAACATGTCACCTGATCGTAGGATCCATCTTGAATACTGTATTTTTCCCCCACAAGAGCAGAGGGGAAGTTTAGGCTGCACATAACGGATTCCAGCCTTAAGCAAAGTCTATTTAAGGGCAGGGGTGAGGTAATCTAAGTAGTCAGTTCTCCCTTGCTACTCTACCCAAGATGACTGCTGGAAACATCTAAGACTGAACTGGGGGAAGAGTGGGCCGAGGCTGGAAGGCTTTCTATTCTAGGCTGTGAAAGAACCTCCTTAGAACAACTTTGAGGGTAACTTTAATGCATTAAGCTTAGCTTGTGTGTTCTGTTTTATTTTGCCTGGTAACCTACATTGTTCTGCGTACTCTCTCTCGTGATCACTGAAATCCTACCTTTCTTCATTAATAAACCCAGTGTAAGTAATTATTAGCAGAGTCATAAACAGCTAATTTGGCGCCTGAGGCAAGACCATCATCAGCGCAGGCGGGGGTGCTGACGTGGCACGAGGCATGAGTGAAGACAGCGTAGTAGCTGTCTTTTCTGCGCCCCCTCAGCTATGCGCCCAAGGCAAGTTCCTCACTCGCCTTGCCCTTGTTATGGCCCCGATTATTAGCTGAGGAGGGCACGGAGTCTGTGCAGCTCTCTTTTTGCATTGAAAAAGAGGGTGAATTTCACCAGCTTATACTGTACAGATCGCTACACAGCACAAGATGGATTTCTCTAGGGTTCAGCTCCCAGTTCACTGTTTCCAGGTAGCTCCTAGAGAGGCTGTGTACCTGAGAGCAGGAGACAGGTAAGCTCTTTTCAGTTAAAGTCTGCAGCTTTGGGGCCGTGGCTGAGACCCTGCATGTGTGTTGCAGCAAGACAGCATGTCTGACTCAAGATAGGGTATGGGAGCCCAAGCTGGCAGGGAAGAGACACACAGCAGGGTCTCAGCAAACCAGGTAACAGTTCCAGGGGGTCCTGACCCATCACAGTACCTCCTTAGGTTGCAAAGAGATCACTTTTGGTGTAAAGGCTCTAGCTAGTTGTAAATCAGTATGTTTTAATGGTTATACCAACTAATGAGAATGCATCTTCCCATTTAAAAAAAAATGAAAGCACAAAATGAAACATTTAAAAAGTTGATTTAAAACAGCCTTGATTTAAATCCATCTACCCTGAATGAAACAAACTGCACCCTCTCCCTTGGGAGCAGAGAAAAAAAAAGGGCACACAATGACTCAGACTACTGGGAGTTTCAGAGATGCACAAAAGGAGAAAGAGCCTATTTGGAGAACCCTATGTATCAGCCACTCCGTATTCCTAAGGTTGCTGCCTTATGTCAACTCTAGCAAGCATATCCTCTAATGCAGAGGTTCTCAAAGCGTGGTCTGTGACCGTCTTGCAGGTGGGCCGCAGGCTCAGAGCTCACCCCCGCCCCCCCAACAGCAGGGAGCCTGCACTGGTGCTCCAGCCCTCTGACCTCCCCCACAGAGTCCAAGTGCTAGCACTGACTTCCCGATGCTGCCCCCCCCCTCACCTGACTGAGGGAATGGCAGTGCAAGAAGGCACTCGCCTAAAGGCTTTCCTTGCTGCTCCCCTTGGCAAAACCACAGCCAACGGGGGCAGAGGGAGGTACAAAAGCCAGGTAACCCCATCCCCCTCATGCTCACACCTGCACCCCCACCCCATTCCTGAACCCTCCCTCCTGCCAGAACCCTGCTCCTGCACCCTACCTCCTGGCCAGCCCCCACACTCCCATCCCCTTCTGCACTCATTTTGTCATCATGGGTGGTTGGCTGGTGGTCTATGGAAAGGTCTACATTGAGCAGGATGGGCTGTGGACCAAATGTTTGCGATCCCCTGCTCTAGTGACATGTGCCCTTGTCCAAGCCTTGTACTCATTCATTCTCACTCCCTTCAGCTGAAAATCCATGAAAGCACAAATCACATGTACTAGCACCTGCATTCTTTACATTAAGCTCATGTAACACTACAGCAGCATACAGGTGGTCAAACTGCTTGCCAAGTCACATCCCAAGTAACTCTACAGAAAACTGACAGCAGCATCTGAAGACAAACAGTGAATAAACTGAAAAGCTTGTCTCTTACAGCAGCAGAAGTTGGTCCAACAGCAGGTATCACCTTACTCATCTTGTGTCTCTAATATCCTGGAGCAAACATGGCTACCACGACACTGTAACAGCAAAGTCTTTCAAGGTTCCTTGCCAGAAGTTTTCTGAAGTCTGAATTACCATCAGATAGGAAGGTCAAGTGTCTAAAAACCCACCTTCAGCCATTCCAGGAGATTTTATATTGTCTGTTGCAGATTACTGCTGATTAGTTAGAAATTAAATTTCAGAAAGAATCAAATCACATGCTGCTATGGAGGGTTAGTTGCATTAGGAAGCCACAAGCTTTTATTTCACTGAAAATAGCTTGGAATACTTGTATGGTGAGCTCATCTTTTATCCTAGCTAATATCAAGTCTTCATTGTGTCTGTGTTATGCACTAGGATTTTGCAACTTCTATACTTCATGCAGGCAACCATTACAGATAATTTGTGAACCCCTTTAACAGTAAGGGGAGAGGCTAGAAAAATCTGACATGCAATAATGCCTCATCTTCCACCTTGTGGAAGTAGGATGCAGTTATTCCTGAATTAATTTCTGCACATATACTATGGTAGGAGGGCTAGCAACTGACTTTAGCTAGGAGGAGGTAGAAGGGAAATCCTACTACCATGCTGAAGATGTTAACTAGTGGTTAATTGACTAGTCGATGGAATTTCCATCAACTAATTGATAGGCACTTCCGCATTCCTCCTTTAAAAATGTACAAGAGCCCCAGCGGAGCCTCAAAGGAGGAACACGGAACTCTGCATGCATCCCAGGGCTAGAGGGAAGTCCCGCTGACTCCAGGCTGCACATGGGTGCCGGCTCTGAAATGTACAAGAGTCCCCAGTGGGGGCTCTTGTGCATTTCAAAGCAGCAGCGCAGCATGGAGTCCGGGGTCAGCGGGGGACTTCCGAACTGATCCTGGGCTCCAGTGCGGCATTTCCGTGGAACCTGGGATCAGTTGGAAAGTGCCCAGCTGAACCTGGGCTCCACACACACAGCGCTGCACAGCTGATCCCGGGATCAGCTGTGTGGTGCTGCCCCTTTGAAATGCTGAGGCAATTCTCAGAGGGGCAGCATTGCAGGATCAGCATCCCAGGATCAGCTGTGCAGCCCGTGGAGTCCAGGGTCAGCTGGGTACTCCAGTGTGGCATTTCCGTGGAACCCAGGATCAGCTGGGGAGTCCCTAGCTGACCTGAGCCCAGGCTCAGCTGTGCAGCACTGCCGCTTTCAAGTACCCCCTTCCCTCCTGCCTTTACTGCCTCAGAGCAGCAGCAAGGGGGGGGGGGGAGGGAGAGAATCAATTAGTCAACTAAATATCCAATAAGCATTTGCTTATTGGATAATCGACTAGTCTTTAACATCCCTATTTCCAGCTGCCCATAATGTCCCTTAATTTTAACTTTCTGTACTCAATTTTTCAAGACTGAGGACATTAAAGTAGTTTACCAGTTAAATGACAGAATTAATTTAATGACAGAGTTAATTTAAGTCCTGCTGCCTGGACCCACCTAGGCCATGGGGTCCCACCACCCAGCCCAATGGCCCCTCCTCAGCAGGGGCTGCTCTGTGGCTGGCTGTCACTGGAGTTCACTGGCAAAAGCCCATTAATGGGTAAGCATGCCTCATGCTTACCAATATGCTTTGTGGATAACTGTTTAATATCCCTATTCAAGAGTGATTTACGCCCACTTTTTTTTTTCCCCCAACCACACACACAGGTGACAGGGGAGGGATCACTTGATTCCCTGTTCTGTTTATTCCATCTGGGGCATTGGCCACTGTTGGAAGACATGATACTGGGCTAGATAGACCTTTGGTCTGACCCAGCATGGCCACTCATGTTCCAAGTATACCATAAAATTAGGGATGTAAAACAACTAGTTAACTACCTGATAAGCATGTGCTCATCAGGTAGTTGAGTAATGACTCAACTAGTTGCTCCCCCCTCCCTGCTTGCTGCCTCTATCAGCAAGAGCCAGCAGGATGGGGGAGCAGGAGCCGGTACTGGGGGGAACCGGCTTAAAAGCCAGTTTTCCCCAGCACTCTCTCTGCAGGGGGCCAGGGGAGGCAGAGATGCAACCAGAAGCTCTTAATACATTTAAAAAGCAGAGGCACAGTGTCTGGGACTGGGCACGAGCCAGGAATCAGCTGATTCCCAGCTACGCCTCTGCCTTTTAAAATGGCATCTCTTAATACATTTAAAAGGCAGGGCCACAGCGAGGTTAGCTCCCGGGGCTGGGAGCTAACCCCGCTGAGGCTCTGCAGTTTCCCCCCTATCAACTAATCGAGTAGCCAACTCAATTAATGCAATTTAACATCCCTACTGTAGCCTGATCTAAGATTATGTTAAATTCTAATTATCCACCTTTAGGGTTAAGAGGTTCTCTGTCCCAGGATCAGGCCCAGTATTCAATTATACTATGATTGGGAACCCTGTTGTGCACAGTTACAACACTCACAATATAAAAACTCTTGTATATTTACAGTTTATTAATAAGGTTGGCACAGTCACAAACACCTCAATTTCATAAGACAGGGAATGTACATTCATATTTCCTTACCATATACTGACATCATTCCTTCTAGAACCATCTTAGGTGTTAGCCCATCATCTCTCATTACCTTCACCTTCCCCAGCATCACCAGGGGCCATCCTTCTGGCCCTTCTAAGGACTACATCTTCTCCTTCCCATCCCCCTGGGCTGGGGTCCCACTTTTATACCAAGTGACACTGACGATAACATGTTTTATGCATATTCAATAGGGGGTGTTTCTAATGCTGAAGTGTTCTTTTCCAATTGGTCAGTATATAATTGCTCTTAACCACAAAGACCCATGGCAACGAATTGATGTATGTGGTAATAAGCTATCTATTGCAACCTGTGTCCTAATTGCTCAACTCAGCCTGAACCAATTATTTGGGACTTATATTTAATAATACATCTGCTGAGTCTGAGGGTATTGTTCCCGCCATCCTGTGTGGGTGAAAGATCCAGGCCTAAGTTCCCCTTTTTCAGGCCTGGGAAACCAAAAGTAAGTTATGACCAGTATCTGGGTGAGACTGTGTCCCAACCATGGAAGTCTGCAAACCTCAGCTCCTGCTGATCTTGCAACAGCCTGTTGCAGCATGGACAAAAGATATAATATAACCCCATATTACTTGACCTGGACTGTGAGCTTATGTATGTTCTCTCATTCAAGCAAGCCTGTCCTTTAATTGACTGTAATGCAGACATGGCACTCACTGGAAAGTGCATTCAGAGGCTGCACCATCTTGTTATACTCTAAAGCAAGAGCCACTGCACTGCAGGGGAACCCGACTCACCAGGTAGCCTAGGACTGGGCTGTATTGTGCCCAGGTGGGTTAATGGCAAAGCCCTCCCCCAAGGAGTTGAGTGCTGCTGTGTTAGTATTAGCGGCCTTTATAAACTTGGGCAAACATAAGGCTCAGTGTATTACACCTGAACCCAGACACCAGTCAAGCTAACACAAAGAGGGCAGCTTTTAGAACATTTCTTGCATTAGAGTTTTTAAACTATTACCGAATTAATCTAATTTAACACAAACATATTATCAGCATGATAGGAAAGTAACTTGATTGTTTTATGTAATGTAGCCTCTTACACAACATACTATGTATTAAACATAATACAGTAATACAACAGTGTCCTGGCATACACAGGCAACCAACATTTTCAGTTACGTTACTTTTGTAGCTGAATGACTCATCCACAGCTTTGGATCTAAAAGACTGTGCTAAAGGCTGAAAACCAAGTATATTGTACGGGGGTGCTGCTTAAATTATTAACACACATACACCTTACACAGAACAGATCTTATTGGTTAAGCCAAAATCTAATGGTCCAGTGTAAGGAAAACAATGTTTCTTCATTTGTATCTACCTGCACTAAGATATTATACAATCAGACTATGGGCAAGAATGCATATATTAAAAAACAAAACCACCTTGCTATTTTCTGTTACGCACTAAATTTCTCAGCTCACCTCTGCATCTTATTGCAGTTTACATAGAGCTCCACAACTATGAGCACAGGTACAGGGAAGCTGTGTTATTCAGCATTTCACCAACTGGAAGTCTCTAGAAACCAGCATTTTTTTTCATCCCCCCCAATAATTCAGTCTAGTAACTGGGACCCAATGCAAAAGTTAACTGGAGTCAATGCTGAAACTATTTGGGCCCTGAGTACTTCAAAGAGCGGTCAGACTAAGCTTGAGTTAGCTGAGAAGAGCTGAATGCTCTTCCTACTTGTATCCACCAGCGTACGGTCCTATTCTACATTTTATTCATTTTAGCGTATTCCAGTTCTTTGAAAACTGGTGTTCCATTGGCAAGTACAACTCCTAGTTAACCAGATTTTTTGACTAACCAGCACCCCCTCCCATTCCCACAACATGCCAGATAAAGCTTTCACTGTGTTATGCCATGAAATGCAAATTTAAAAAACAAACACCCCAACTAAGCCATTTCGTCTAAAACCACACACACCAACTACTTGCTCAGGTTTGAGCAAAGGTCAACTTTGCACCTCACATTTGGCTACCCCATGTTTAGCTAGGGAAAGGGGCACTAGGCACTCTCACTTGGCTGCATCTAATACAGATGCACCCATCCAGGGAGGAAGAGGGGATGGGGAGGGAAAACAGGCCTGGACACATTCATAGCTGGTGACAGAACATTTCAGAGCCTGAAGCTTTGGTTTTCCTTATTTTGAGGTAAGACTCAGCTAAAGCAACATTCTGTCCCTCTCGCTCTCTCCTTCTCTGCACTGTCTTGATGCCAGACAGCAGCTCCTACAACTTTTCTGCTGATTTCATATCCAGATCAGTTATTCACGAAAGATACAAAACAAGCAAGCAACTTTGACAATTCATGTTTTCATCCTGATGTTTTGTATTTTACTAACTTACAAGAGATTTTACTAACACTGTTTCCTAATAGTCAGCCACTGCACTCTGGTAGTACCTAGAGTTTCTTCCCTGAGTTCACGTAGTGAAGTCCCTCAAGCATGAACCATACAGAGTCAATACACTGTTAGTTTTCCATTCTCCCTCTTTGATTTCCTAATGAAACTGGGAAATAATACTTCTAGACCTAAGCAACCAGAGCAGAATGAGATTCCTTCTGTCTGAATTCACAGATTTATATATTTCACTCTCTGCAGATAATTTTGATAGACCTTTTCCCTCGGACAGGAAGGGAGAACTATTACCTGTGTCAATCTTTTCTTAATTGTGTTACAACCATTTAGATCTTAGTACACAGCAGCCTTGTGGCTTTTTGATAGCATTCCATTGCTGTTTCCCAACGTGTTACCGTGAGGAGTTCTCAATGGGATCCTGACCATGACCACTCAATACACTGCCTAGAAGAGTTCAGTAAGTACAAAATAGAAGTTCAGACATCTGGTAAGCATTTGGTAATTGCTTACTTGCGAGCAGACTTCAAATTAATAGAAAGCACTTGTAACTTGAATGGAGGATCACCATTTAGTGAGGCCTGGGCATGAGAGTCTCTGGCATATAGAAGTCTGACGCTGTAAAATGATGAAATCATGATACTTTTGAAACACAGGAGTAGTTTTTATACACAAGCTTCAATACACTGTCAGTTTAGTCCATTTCTTAGGAGTAATCTCCCTCCATTGTACTTTCACCATTTCTGGGTTATTAATTTACCTTGCTATTTCTGGCAGTAAATGGAGGATTCAGAGATACCATCAACTACAATATCACAACCCCCCCCCCATATATTTTTAATCAATCAATATTCATGATGGAAAAGGAGCTTCCATTGTCCTTATTCTGTATCCATCTACGTCTGGGCTCAGGCTTCTCATTTCCCCGAGATACTAGAGAGAGAGAACACCTGAGGGCTAAGATATCGGTGATCATGAAGACAGACCTTGTGGTATACGGCAAGACCTCGTCATCCGTGGTTTCACATATTCATGGTACACTGTGCCTCACCGACCCAAGCACCTGATACAGCATGCTGATGCTTTCTCGGTGTGTTTTAGTTAAAGAAATTACGATCGCTAAAGTAACACCTAACCTTAATTATGGCACCAAAAAGAAAAGTGCATGATGCAGACAGTGGTCAAGAGGCTCACAAGGGAAAAAAGGTAATGACTAAGTGAGAAAGCTGAATTAGTGATAGGCCTGCAAGTGGTCGTAGTATGGCCCGAGTAGCTTGAATGTACAGCATTAATGAGTCTACTGTGTGTAATATTAAAGAAAGGAAAAAAACCACAAGGGACAAGGTCACTCCAAGCATGCCAGCTTGTGCGAGTTGTGATCCCACAACTGAAAAAAAGCATTAAGCATTTGGACTGAAGATATGGCACAGAAGCAAGCACCTGTGAATGGTGCTGTAATAAGAGAAAAGGCTTTGCGTCCGTGGAAGCATTTTGCGCGAGCATCAGGTGGCGAGGGGGGAAGTCAGGACAGTGTAGTGTCATTCACCACAGGCAAGGCATGGTTTGACAAATTTCAAGAGAGGCAGAGTTTACATATGACATTAACGGGGGAATTGGCAACAGCAGACCACAAAGCAGCACAGGATTATTCCTCACAGCTTCTTAAAATTATTGAGAATAAAGGTGATGTGCCCCAACAAGTTTTCAATGCAGATGAAACTGCCGCGTATTAGAAAAGGATGCCCACAAGAATACACGTTTCCAAGGAAAGCACAGCTTCAGGCATCAAGTTAGCAAAAAACAGGTTGACCCTTCTCCTCCGTGCTAACAGACTGCCTGGTGAAACCTCTATTGCGCATTAAAGGGAAAGAATAAGCCAATACGTTTGCTAGTTTTCTGGAGGTCAAACAGAAGGGCGTGGGCCATACTTGATATATTTTTGGACTAGTTCCACAACTGTTTCGTCCATGAGGCAGAAAAATACCTAAAGCTGCCCTCCAAAATGCTCCTCATCCTGGAGGATGCCCCAGACCACCCCATCCTGACATGGGAGTGGTTTTCCTGCCACCTAACACAACTTCCCTCATCCAGCCTCTGGACCAGGGTGTCATTGCTACCTTCACATCCTATTACACCAGGCACACTTTTGCTCAGATTTGTAATGTGCTGGAAGCTGATGAAACACTTGATCTCAGGAAGCACTGAAAAGGCTACAACATTGCTAACTGCATCACTAACAAAGGAGTTGATTGAGGAAATAAAATCATCATCAACCATCAATGCTTGCTATAGAAAGCTGTGAAAGGAAACTGTCAATGATATCTCTGATCTCCCACTTATCGATGAAGAGATTAAGAGGATTATGAGAATGGCCCATGATGTTGGAAGGGAGGGATCTGAGGATATGGAGCAATCGGAGGTTGAAAAACTCAGTTGCATTTAGAGGAATTTAGCATTTAGTAGGACTCGTGACAAATAGTGAAGATTAAGACAGAAAAGCCTGGTTTAAGTTTAGAAATGATGGTGTAGGGGGGTGCTGCTTAAATTATTAAAATACACACACACACCCACCCACCCCCCTTACACAGAACAGATCTTATCGGTTAAGCCAAAATTAAAGATGTTCCAATGGTTCAGTGCAAGGAAAACAGAATGTTTCTTCATTGTATCTACCTACGCTAAAACATTATACAATCAAATCATGGACAAGACTGCATATATTCCATTACATTGGAGAAACAGTATGAGGTCATGTAGTTAAACACCACAATGATGTCATAACGCATATGCACAAGGGGCCAGAGTGGACTGGCGCATTCAACTTTGTCTTGGCAACCTCCATATTCTCTTAGAAACAGAGGCAGCAAGGGGTGGGGGTGGGGAAGCATGTGTAGTCTTTAAATGATAACCCATAAATCCGTACTTATCGGTTACTCCTAAATGACTATACGCCAACATCCCTAATATGTAATATCGGCTACATGCACCGCCCCCGTGCTGCCTCTCTATCAGAGGCAGCATGGGAGAGAGGTGGGAGCCAGTGCCTGTGGGTGGCCTCCTGTGGAGCTGCCTCCTCCCCCTCCCCTGCACTGCTGCCTCTGATAGAGAGGCAGCGACACAGGAGATCAGGGAGGTAAGGAGGAGCTGATACATGCAGGAAGTGGCTTTCAATTCTGGCTCCCCACGAGTACTAGCTCCCACAGAGCCGCCTGTTTCTCGTGCTGCTGCCTCTATCAGAGGCGGTGGGGCCGGGGGGGAGAAAGGAGGCAAGAACCAGTGCTCATGGGAAGCTGACTTCCTGTACACAGAAGAGTGCAACACTGGTGGTGTTACACTTCTACTAAAAGTTATCTAATCTGCAGCCTACTTAATTTGAGACCATGTGCTCATTTTAGAAGAGTCTTCCTTCCTTTATGCTCTCATATAGTACAAAAAAAAAAAAAAAAAAAGATGCCTATTAGAAAGTTTGTCTTAGGTCAATAGCTAAAATAATTGGTTGACTATACTTTATTGCTTAGCAAATTCTGGAGGTCTATACAGCTGGTGCTGCATGAAAGAGCTATGGCTGGCACTTAATCAGCAGCAGATGTATTAAATGTTTCAGTGAAATTTTGCTGCTTCCAATTAAATATCTTCAAAGAAAATAGTCTGCAGAACACTGAAGACTGTAAAACAGGAAAAATCTACAAAAACACTTTTCCACTATGTTTTGGTGCTTTGATTGCTGCTACCTACCCTGATGTATGTGTGTGTTTTTCCCCCCACAGCTCTCAATTATGAGCTAAATCAACAATTGTAGCTATTCCCTCTCTTCTCAGTATATACAATACTGGCGGTGACTGTGAACCTTACCGCTGATAAATGAGAATTAAGCACGAACCTGTGATTTCCCAGATAAGCAAACAGTAAAGTTACAAAATCAAATTAAACTTGAGCTCAGGAGCAGACTTCATTCACCTCCCACATATGACCTCATGGCATGTTCAACAAAGGATAAAGATTCCTTTAAAAAAAAAAAAAAAGAGTCACACTGAATGCATGTAACTGCAATATGTCAGTGTGCTACAACAACTCTTCAGGTATTTTACTGACTTAATAGGCAGCTCAAACACAGTGAAAAGTGTACGTCACTTTGTGAAATCTTGCTTGCAAAGGCCTGGCCTGATATGTAAGTAAGTGTACACACCAGTAAACAGTGTCCAAAGTTTAGATAGATAAACAGAGAAAATGCAAGAGCTAGAATGATAAGCATTCAACAATGGAGTCTCCCACTTACGTTGTATTGTCTATGTTTGGGAGGGGTGCTGCACTTCCTCCTTTTAATTCCTGAAAACAAGCCCTGTCTGGTACCCCCTACTGTATGTTTAGACTCCAGCACTAACTGCAATGACAGATGTGTACAGGCCATATTTTCTTTCCACAGTTTTTCATATCCTGCAAACCAGAGATTATTAGGTTGTTTACTACCCAATGGTTGGTGCAGAGTAAGATAACATGCAAATCCTCTTTTCTACTGAAAATTCACCACAAAGGCAAATCTTGTATATTAAAAACAGAATAAAAACAGCTTAATATGCTATATTCCACAATATGTCCCATAAAAGTGCATATGTAATAAGGTATAAGATGGAACAGTATCCTCTTAGAGTTAGTGATTCTGTTCTTCAGAAAATCTAATGAAAAAGCTAGAAGGCAGAACATATTATAGGTTATATAAAAATGTGTTAAGTCAACTGATAGCAAAACAGTTTCAGACACAGAGGGACAAAACTAACTTCCTTATAATAAACTGGTTATAAAGGAAGCAGCTACTTAATATCCAATCGACAAAACAGACTTATGAAGAGGTGCAAAGGAAGGATTTCAACCTCTGTTCTGTATGAGCTATAGAACAAAGAATTCCCCTGCCATATATACTTTGAGCTTATTGTACCCTAAGTCTCAAGACTTTCGCAGTGAAGCTTTTCAACTTCAAGACGACAAGCAAATTTACAATTAAAGGAATTTGGGGGGGGGGGGGAGGAAAGGGGGGAGAGAAACAGTAGCATTTCCAAAATCACTCTTCCCCCCCCCCCCCCGTTTGAAAACAGAAAACTAACAGCACACAGAGCATACGACTGGGATGCTAGTTCTAAATTCATTTTGTCGGGTAAAGCTTTTATATTGTACCAAACTGTTCCGAGAAGTCTGTCTGCTTGAAGGTCAAGGATGTTAATTCAAAAGAAGAGGCAGATCTTGTGTAGGATACACATTGATTACACATCTCCCATAAGCTCTCTGTCGGGAAGGACATTTTCTTTAGTGTCCAGATTCAGGCTTTTATAATTTGTTCATTAGAACAACCAGTACTCTTCCCTGATCTTTGAGACTTTCTGCTCTGCTGATTTTGCTATTAAACTCTTTGTACAGTAGCTTTACATTTTTCTAATTTCTTGAGTCTTTGCCATTTCTATTTGCAGCTCTGTCAGGAACGGCCAAATGTTCATACTTTACAAACCTTATATTCTGAGTCTAGGAAAGGACTAGCATGGTCTTAATTATACAAATATTTGTGGGCTGCACTGTTTTTAACCTATGCTTCACTGCAGCGGTTCTCAACTTTCCGAGATTACTAAGAGTCGGATTTGTCTTGTGTACCCCACATTTCACCTCCCGGCCGCCATATGTCCCATGAGCTGGAGGCAGGTGAGCACTATCACAGTGGGACTGGATGCCATAATAGAGATGAGGCTTTTTATGGCCTTGAAACATTGGACAGGAGGGTATGCTTGTGCTGTAGAGGAATCCAGTCGAGTTCCTATGAATTCTATTGACTGCGCTGGGCACAAAGTGGACTTCTGCTCATTTATGATGAGGCCAAGGGATTCAAAGAGCCTCTTGATAAAGAGGAGCATCTCTAGTGTTGCTTGTTGCGATGGACCTCGTATGAGACAGTCATCCAGCTAAGGAAAGATCGTGATGCCTTTGCAGTGTAGATGAGCCACCACGACAGCTAGGGTCTTCAAAAAGTCTCTGGGAGTAGAAGAAAGTCTGAAGGGTAGGACTTGATGCTGGAAATGATCGGAGGAAGTATCTATGTGCTAGGGGAATGGTGACATGAAAACAAGCATCTTGCAGGTCGAGGGCTGCAAATCAGTCTCCTTCTTCTAGTGCCAAGATGATGGAAGCATATGCGATCATTTTGAATCGTTTGCGGAGGTACTTGTTTAGCTGGTGAAGATAGAGGAAGGGCCTCCAACCCCCTGTTATTTTCTCTTTGAGAAAGTATTTCAAGTAGAATCCCCTGCCCTGATGTTGTTCGGGCACCCTCTCTATGGCTCCTATGTGTAGAAGATTGTTCATCTCTTGTCAAAGAAGTGTTTCGTGAGAGGGGGTCCGTGGGGAGGCTGGGGGAATTAAAGTAAGGGGAATACAGTATCCGCATCTGACAATATCTAGGATTCAACTGTCTGTAGTAATTGCACTTTTTACGATCAATGAGCTGCAGACGTGGTGAAAAGTGGCATGATCATGAGGCACTAGTGGAATTAGGAGGAGGACTGGCTTCAGATCTAGATAAGTGATTATTCCCCTTTATTCGGCTCTGGTGAGGCCACATCTGGAATACTGCACCAGTTCTGGGCCCCCCCACTATAGAAAGGATGTGGACACATTGGAGAGGGTCCAGCGGAGGGCCACCAAAATGATTAGGGGGCTGGAGCACATGGCCTATGAGGAGAGGCTGAGGGATTTGGGCTTATTTAGTCTGCGAAAGAGAAGAGCGAGGGGGAATTTGATAGCAGCCTTCAACTTTCTGAAGGGAAGTTCCAAAGAGGATGGAAAGAGGCTGTTCTCAGTAGTGACGGATGGCAGAACAAGGAGCAATGGTCTCAAGTTACAATAGGGAAGGTCTAGGTTGGATATTAGGAAAAACTATTTCCCTAGGAGGTGGTGAGGCACTGAAATGGGTTACCTAGGGAGGTGGTGCAATCTCCATCTCTAGCGGTTTTTAAGTCTCAGATTGACAAAGCCCTGGCTGGGTTGATTTAGTTGGGATTGGTCCTGCTTTGGGCAAGGGACCGGACTTGATGACCACCTGAGGTCTCTTCCAGCCCTATGATTCTATGAATGGAGAGGTTTTGCAGGCCCTCGATCAACACCTCAAACCTGCTGCCTGAAGGAAGCTGTTAGTGCCCCATCAACATTGGTTTTTTGCCCTCGATTGGTTTTGCTCAAATGGTCTTTGCTGATGCCTGGTGTAGGAGAACTCTTGGTGCCTCTGGTACGAAGTGTAATGTCTCCTGTGACAAGGAGGTGTGTACATTCCTAGAGTGCATAATGTGGTGTGGGAATCTTTACTAGAATGGAGGACTTCGCCCGTCTTCGCCGCAAAGAGTTTCTTGTCGAATGGCAGATCTTCGACCTTGATTTTTAGCTCCTTTGGCACGCCAGCTGCCTATAAGCAAGAAGTATGCCTCATGACCACCGAGGTAGCTGTTGCCCTTGCCACTATCGGTGGCATCGAGTGCCATCTGGAGCACGGTGCGTGAACGTAATCCTCCTGAACTATGGATTTTAGGATGGGTCGTTTGTCATCTGGTAAATACCACAGTAACTCAGTTAACTTAGCATAATTGTCAAAATCAGGATTAGAAAGCAACATGGTGTAATTAGCTATCCGGAGCTGCAAAGTGGAGGACAAATACATCTTCCTGCCAAAAAGATCTGATTTCTATCAATTTCTTTATCATACTGAGGGGTTTTGGATCTCTGGTTTGCTGCATCTGCTACTAGGGAATTTGGCTGTGGATGCAAGAATAAAAAGTCCATGCCCTTCGAGGGTACAAAATACTTTCTATCAATCAGCCTGCTGGTTGGTAGGCAGAGCGGAGACTGGTGTCTGCCACACCTCGTCTGCTGCCTCCATGATTGCTTCATCAATTGGAAGCACAATTTTTTATTTGGCTGATAGTTGTGGGTTCTTTAGGAGTTCGTGTTGCTTTTCTTGAACCTCAAAAAGGTAACCTCCTGGCTAGCAGTGACCCCCTTTGAAAAACTCCTGGAATTGTTTCAGGTCGCAGGTTGGAGAGGTATCATCTGGGATGATCGCCTCGTCGGGAGAGGAAAACGACTTTTCTGTTGGTGAGACACCTTGTCGGTCCTGTTCAGGTTCATCACTAATCTACCCCTCCTCTGTGTCCAAATCCTTTGTCAAGGGAGGAGGACTATGAAGACAGGAGGCCAGTACTGATTTGTGGGCAGGTGTAGATGGTGCTGTCGAACAGTGCCTGGATGGAACACAATGACGGCATGGCGACCACTGTGATGGTTGAGGAGGGTGGTATGACCAGTGAGAATACCACGGAGGATGGTGAGAGTATTGTGGTCAATGTATCACAAGATATATTTGGTCTGATTAAGGAGGAGTGTCAAGAGAATACACTCCAGTAGTCATTGTCACAGTAATGTGAGAGCACCAGTGATCTCAGTAAACAGGAAGTGTCTCTTGCTGATGATGGTGACCGTGAAGGTTGAGCATGGACTGCATCATGCGATGATCTTGAGCGTGGTACATAGGCATGACACTTGAGAGTCACGTGGTGCCAAGTATCAGAGGGTTCCCGTGGTGCCGGTGAATGCGGCGCCGATGGAGGATGCATCGATGCTGGTGGAGAGAGCACCAGTTCCGGGCTTGGTGAGCGTGGCAAGGATCTGGTGGATTTTGCCCTCGCTTTCAGTGCTGTCGAGGTCTTGTTCAGCAGTTGCGGTGCTGGGGTATTACCCAGTTCCCTGACTTCTGGTAACTTGGGTGCTGTTGCAGTTGGTGCTGTGGTTTGTGAGGTTCGTGGTTTCAGTCCACGACTGATGTGACACATGGGCGCCTGGTACTGGAGGTGTCTGGTTTGTCTCCCATGCTGACTCTGGGAGGTAGGGAACAGACTGTAGAGACCCTCTTCTTTGCCAGTGACTTAGATGCCGGGTAGCCTGCCCATTTCTTTTGTTTGCTGGGGTTCTCTTGCTGAATACTCCCATTTGGGTGCCTGGGGCTGAAAGGCCTTATCGAAGAAGAGCACTCTCAATCTGAACTCCCTATCCTTTCGCACCCTGGCCATGAGGCACAACAGTATGCACATTTCTGAGGAATGTGCACCTCACCCAAGCACCGAATACAAGACCCATGGCCATCTGAAGTGGGCATCGGGTAGTGACACTTGTTGCATTTCTTAAAGTCGGGTAAACCAGGCATTATGTCCAGTTCTTCCCTGAGGCAGTATGTTATTTGGTTGGATTTTCTTTTTTTAAAACTCTTCCATGGAACGTTGTATTTTTAAACTGGGTTTGTCTTGGCATTACTTTGGTGGTGGGCCCAGTTTCACTGTGATGGTCCTCTTTCTTTTTTTTTTAAACAACTATGCCTACAACTAGAAGAACAAGAATTATAAACTGACAACTCAACTAAATTAAAAACTAAACTGTCTTCTCATTCACAAGAATGGAAGGTGGAGGAGACCGATTGAGCTCCATCTGAGACCAAGGGCGGTACAAAGGAACTGGATGGAGTCGAGCTGCATGCGTGAACTCCAAAGGCACACGCCCCTGCCACGCATGCGCAGCCTGACCATATATTGCTGGAAAAATCTCTGATCTGCGGTGCTGGGACGAGCCCAACACTGACAGCAGAGCACCCACGAGGATATCACTCAAAACAGAATCACTGCTTTTCTGTGTACACTTTCTATAGAACACAAGCCATAATTTATGGGAAAAAGGACAGCCTCCTACCAAGTCGAGATCTGCATAAGTACTTTTATTAGATGTACACAAGTCATTTATTCAGGAAGAGTGGTCTTGAATTATATCAGCGACAAACATGCCCAGGAATTTGGAATGAGAGTACAGGCAAGTGAAAGAAACAAAAACACTCTGTACGGCCTCATGCCCATCCTTTTCTTCCCCACAAAACACTGGGCTTAATAAACACCAGTTATGTTGATTCTCAAGTACCTATAGCCAAAGGCAATATTCTAAAGAGAACTACAGACCAGTGACTACTCTATTTTATCAGGTTGCTAATTATCAATATTTGCATTGTGGTAATACCCAGGAGCCCCAGACGGGATTAGGTACCTTTAAGCAAGGATTTGTATAGACAGGTGGACAAACCCAGACAGGCAGAGCTTAATATTCAAGATTAACTGCTATCACCAAATACTCCCTCAGACAAAGTTTTATTAGTTTTTTATCCCCTGCAGCAATTGCTTTAGCAATCACTTAATGTCCAAATGTCACTCCTTGAACCAACTATTAGGAGATTAGCAAATGTAAGTGGTTTGTCCTTACGAAACCTAAAATAACGGCATTACCATTACATTCAGGCACACCCTACTACACAACTGACATCCTACTCTAACGTGTCAGCTGTCAACAGGACAGAAGGATATTTTATTGGATACCAGAATCACAGAATACTAGGACTGGAAGGGACCTCGAGAGGCCATCGAGTCCAGTCCCCTGCCCTCATGGCAGGACCAAATACTGTCTAGACCATCCCTGATGGACATTTATCTAACCTACTCTTAAATATCTCCAGAGATGGGGATTCCACAACCTCCCTGGGCAATTTATTCCAGTGTTTGACTACCCTGACAGTTAGGAACTTTTTCCTAATGTGCAACCTAAACCTCCCTTGTTGCAGTTTAAGCCCATTGCTTCTCGTTCTATCCTCAGAGGCCAAGATGAACAAGTTTTCTCCCTCCTCCTTATGACACCCTTTTAGATATCTGAAAACGGCTATCATGTCCCCCCTCAATCTTCTCTTTTCTAAACTAAACAAACCCAATTCTTTCAGCCTTACTTCATAGGTCATGTTCTCTAGACCTTTAATCATTCTTGTTGCTCTTCTCTGGACCCTCTCCAATTTCTCCACATCCTTCTTGAAATGCGGTGCCCAGAACTGGACACAATACTCCAACTGAGGCCTAACTAGCGCAGAGTAGAGCGGAAGAATGACTTCTCGTGTCTTGCTCACAACACACCTGTTAATGCATCCCAGAATCATGTATTGCTTTTTTTGCAACAGCATCACACTGACGACTCATATTCAGCTTGTGGTCCATTATAACCCCTAGATCCCTTTCTGCCATACTCCTTCCTAGACAGTTGCTTCCCATTCTGTGTGTGAGAGAAACTGATTGTTCCTTCCTAAGTGGAGCACTTTGCATTTGTCTTTATTAAACTTCATCCTGTTTACCTCAGACCATTTCTCCAATTTGTCCAGATCATTTTGAATTATGACCCTATCCTCCAGAGCAGTCGCAACCCCTCCCAGCTTGGTATCATCTGCAAACTTAATAAGCGTACTTTCTATGACAATATCTAAATCGTTGATGAAGATACTGAAGAGAGCCGGTCCCAAAACAGACCCCTGCGGAACCCCCCTTGTTATACCTTTCCAGCAGGATTGAGAATAATTAATAACTACTCTGAGTACGGTTATCCAGCCAGTTATGCACCCACCTTATAGTAGCCCCATCTAAGTTGTATTTGCCTAGTTTATTGATAAGAATATCATGCGAGACCGTATCAAACGCCTTACTAAAGTCTAGGTATACCACATCCACCACTTCTCCTTTATCCACAAGACTCGTTATCCTATCAAAGAAAGCTATCAGATTGGTTTGACAGGATTTGTTCTTTACAAATCCATGCTGGCTGTTCCCTATCACATTGCCACCTTCCAAGTGTTTACAGATGATTTCCTTAATTACTTGCTCCATTATCTTCCCTGGCACAGAAGTTAAACTAACTGGTCTGTAGTTTCCTGGGTTGTTCTTATTTCTCTTTTTATAAATGGGCACTATATTTGCCCTTTTCCAGTCTTCTGGAATCTCTCCTGTCTCCCATGATTTTCCAAAGATGATAGCTAGAGGCTCAGATACCTCCTCTATCAGCTCCTTGAGTATTCTAGGATGCATTTCGTCAGGCCCTGGTGACTTGCAGGCATCTAACTTTTCTAGGTGATTTTTAACTTGTTCTTTTTTTATTTTATCTTCTAAACTTACCCCCTTCCCACTAGCATTCACTATGTTAGGCATTCCTTCAGACTTCTGAAACAAAGAAGTCATTAAGCATCTCTGCCATTTCCAAGTTTCCTGTTACTGTTTCTCCCTCCTCACTGACCAGTGGGCCTACCACCCTGTCCTTGGTCTTCCTCTTGCTTCTAATGTATTTATAAAAAGTCTTCTTGTTTCCCTTTATTCCCATAGCTAGTTGGAGCTCATTTTGTGCCTTTGCCTTTCTAATTTTGCTCCTGCATTCCTGTGGTGTTTGCCTATATTCATTCTTTGTAATTTGTCCTACTTTCCATTTTTTGAGACACTTCTTTTATTTTTAGATCATGCAAGATCTTGTGGTTAAGCCAAGGTGGTCTTTTGCCATATTTTCTATCTTTCCGATGCAGCAGAATAGCTTCCTTTTGGGCCCTTAACAATGTCCCTTTGAAAAACTGCCAACTCTCCTCAGTTGTTTTTCCCCTCAGTCTTGATTCCCATGGGACCTTACCTATCAGCTCTCTGAGCTTACCAAAATCCACCTTTCTGAAATCCATTGTCTCTATTTTGCTGTTCTCCCTTCTACCCTTCCTTAGAATTGTGAACTCTGATTTAATGATCACTTTCTCCCACGCTGCCTTCCACTTTCAAATTCTCAACCAGTTGCTCCCTCTTTGTTAGGATCAAATCTAGAACAGCTCCCCCCCGGTAGCCTTTTCAACCTTCTGAAATAAAAAGTTGTCTCCAATGCAGTCCAAGAACTTATTGGATAGTCTGTGCCCCAGATACTGGGATACAGTATCCCAGTAGTGTATACTACTCCACTGTCTCTGCTTTCTGGGTCCTTCTACAGATGGAATGATGGAGTGTGTGGGAGGAGAGACCTATAGCTATTAGATTAGTCCAACACCTTATAACGCAGCAGCCTGGAAAGCTCTGCTCTTACCACTCACAAGCAGTAGGTAGTTTACACATAGACGTAGTGGCCTGTGCTATTAAGGCTTAGAATAGCCTATTCTTTGATGTAAAAAGGTTTGAGTGAGGGATTATATCTATGTGTTTCACAATGATGAACTAAAGAAAAGGACAAAGACTTAGAAGTGAGCTGCCTCACAGGAGGAGCAAAGATGACCTGGTTTCAAGGCTTTTCAAATTACAGTGTTCTTAGAACCTCATAGTTAAGGGGAGATATTTTCTAGGTGGAATCTAATCGAGTTTTTCCTCAGCTGCTGAGTAGAATCCTAACAGACTAGAAGTGAGATGCTCCCAGTCAGCAGTGTTCCACAGCTGAATTATGTGCATGCTTTATTGAAAGTAAGTGCACTGGAGGGATCTGACACAGCTGTAGTGTCATACGAGAAAACCTAGCTACAATCACTGGTTATTTAAGACTGGCACTGCAGTAAAAAGCTATCCTGTACCCTGAATTACCCTCTATTAAATTATAACCAATAGACAGTCTCTCTAATAATTGTTGGGATGTGACCATCCATAAATGGCCCTGTTCAAAACATGAAGGCTACGTCTACACTGGCTCTCTCTCATGCAAAAACTCTTTTGCGGAAGAGTTCTTGTGCAAAAAAAACTCTTCCAGAAGAGAGAGTCTACACTGGCATGTGCTTTTGCGCAAGAGCATCCATGCCAGTGTAGACACTCTCTTGCGCAAGAAAGCTCTGATGGCCATTTTAACCATAGGGCTTTCTTGCGCAAGAAATTCATGTTGCCTGTCTACATTGGCCTCTCGTGCAAGAACAGGTGTGCAAAAGGGCTTATTCCTGAGCAGGAGCATCAGAGTTCTGGCTCAAGAAGCCCTGATTTCATACATTAGAACATCAGTTTACTTGCGCAAGAACACGCGGCCAGTGTAGACAGGCAGCAAGTTTTTGTGCAAGAGCGGCCGCTTTTGCACAAGATCGCGTCAGTGTAGACACAGCCGAGCAGAGTAGAGATTGGTACAATCAGGAAAGTAAGGAGGACAGATCTGGGAGAGAATTCCTAACACTATTAAGTTGCACTGAATTCTTAATGCAACTGTTTCTCTTTGTATCTTACACAGACCTCCTCATACTGCAGACAGTGCCAGACTGTGAAGTGTTATAGGACAACTGTTAATTACTCAACTGTCTCAAATGTTGCCACACAGAGCACACACTAAAATAGAGCATGGCTGTAAAATAGTCACTTCCGTGAAAATGCAAAGTTCTATTCTCCAGATCATCTTTAAAAGTAGTTCTGTCTTAAATGATAACTGAGTCTTGATCCCTTCTGTATGTGGCACCCCAACTCACTCAAAAACTGGGGGGAGGAGGAACAGACATTATTCTCAATCTACCGGGACAGGAAACAGTTTGCTTTGCAAAAAAACCAGAGTGCTCAATATAAGGACAGCCTTAGTTTGATTCCCAAAACTTTTTAAGGTCCATCTCTCATTTTTCCCCACACACTGTGTTTCTGCTTACCTCTTTCCCCCAATTTTCCCTGCAGGTTTCTGTATTCCCCACCTTTGTTTCAATCCCCCATTACGATTAGATGCAGGGTCCTTATTTTCCACTTCGGTGGAGCCATATTAGCAAGATGCTTTCAGTGTGACAGACATGTTCTTCTGCTAACAAGCTTTTGCTGACCCTGCACAGAACTTCCTTGACCAGGGTCACATCTGTTTTACTTGCTTGACAGGGAAGCCCTACAGCAGGCCTGGGCAAAATAGGAGCCTGCGGGCCACATCTGGCCCCCCCAAGCCACTGGATCTGGCCTGCAGACACAGCGGGGAGCCCAGGAAGGCTCCCCTGCTTGCCCGTCAGCCCCACATGCCGCTCAGAAAAGGAGCTGCCAGGCAGTTTCTTTCAGAACTGTGATCCTGGGGGTTGGTGAAGACTTCAGGCCCTGTCCCCACCCCAGCACAATCCCATTGGCCGGTTTCTGACCAGAAACTGGCCAAGGGGAGCTGCCTGTTTGAACAACAGGCAGCACATGAAGCACCATGCCCCCATCTCCTACAGCTCAGTCATTCATACAAGCACATGGTCCTGTAGCCTCTGCAGGCACAAAGCAGGCAGGCAGGCAAACATTTTAAGCTTTGCAAGCATTTAGCTCTGCAGGCCGTCAGGTTGGACTGCTGGCTGGTAAGTCTCCTGGCCAGAGCTTACGTCTGGCACCCTTGTCCCTTCCTTCCCCAACCCTCCACCCCCCCCCCCCAACTACCCAAACCCTCTGCCCCCCCTATTACACCCATACCTCTTCCCAGTTCTGGCAGCGCAATCCCCTGCCCCAGATCACAACCCTCTCCTACCCTAGGTCACAACACTAACTCCTGGACCGCAGTCCCCTGCCCTAGGTCACAAACCAACCCCCTGCACTCCAGTCTCCTACCCTAGGTCACAACTGCCTCCTTTACCCAAACTCCTACCCAGACCCCACTCTCCCTCCTGTATCCCAATCCCTTACCCCAAACTTCCTTCTGCACCCAAGCTCCATCCCAGACCCCGCACCTCCTCCATTAATATCATGCAAGAGTGCAGCCTTCGACACTTTCCAAAATCTTGGAGTGCTCCCTCATGTCAAAAATTATTGCCCACCCCCTGCACTACAGGGAGAAGCAGCAACACAGAGACAATCCTCTTACAGCCTGATTTCCAACGTGCAGAGGGTCAGAATCACTCCCCCACGCCCTCACCACACTTAGACCCCTCTATGGTCAGTGAGGCCAATAGCTGCGCTAATTTGATACTCACATGATCAAACTAAAATGCAAGGTTCAAGGAGCGCCTCAGTCTCTGGATCCTCAAAGAAAACATGCAAAACCTAAACCATGGCTCTGTTCAAAACACTCTTCACTGCTCCCCCAAAGCAAATGTGTCCTAAAATCTAGTTCTCAGTCCTTGGAGAATCATCCTTGTGCAGGGGAATCCTTGGGCACTGTAGCTGTATGCCTCTCCACTCCTGGTCATCAGTGTAGGGAGCATCATTTGTGCTGCACTGAGCACTGGCCCAGATGACATAATGGCATTTTAGTGCCTGTAGATTGCTCTGCCTTCAGCTTAACCCCACAGATCGGGCTAGCTCACTGCCAGCCTCAGACTAGAGGAGCACAAAGCTGGCTCCGTGCAGTCCCAGTGCAAGTGTGCACTGCCCTACTCTCCACATGAAATTCAAGGTGTGGGCCATTGCCTAAAATTCCAAAATCCTGTAGCCCCCCCCCCCCTTTTTGGAGAAAACCCATGATAATTTTTATTAATCTGGAGACTAAAAATGGACAGACCACAGCAGAATGGAGAGAAGTCTGATGTGAACACATCTTTTTCACAAGCAAAAACAAAATAGCATGTTGCAAATGAGTTTTACACTCTGCTTTAAGAAAAAAGGAACAAGCTAAAGGTATAGAACAGCAGAATTAATGCAAGGAACAAGGTGCGAAGGAAGGAAACATTTCATTTTAAAGTAATTTACTTATTACTCCAGAACTCATGATTAGCAAAAATATTTTTCTTTTCTGGGATTAAAACAGTTACATGACATCTGCTGGAATGGGCCTCTCTCTGTGAATCTCTCATATCTATATATTTAAATAAAAGGTCTTTAGGGTGCTCCTGTTATTGTTATTTTCTATCCAGTAGCCTCTATGATGACTAAAGGCTCCAAATACTTCAGGGAGTCAGGAAGATACAGATCTCTTGTACACAAGACAGGGCTAGGGGTAAGCAGACAAGGTTCACCGTCTACCTTCATCTAGAGATGCCCTCTAAAATCTTTGGCCCAGCTTCTCAAAATAGATTAAGTGTTTTTGTTGCTGCATTATACAACGAAACACTTTAAAGCTCATTATAAAGAATTATATGCAGCATTCCAAAACCAGATACTAACTAAGCTTCAACCCCAACATATCACACAGCCCACAAAGCAGAAAGCTCTGACTCGGGTCTTTTTACTATCACACAGGGAATATCATCCCTCCACTTTTCTGAGTAGTATCAATCTCTGGTTTAAAAAAAGAGTCAAATCGAGAAACCTTGTTTGTCCAGCTCTATAAACTAACTAGAGTAGAATAAAGGAACAGCAGCCACCTTTTACTCAGTTTCGTGAGGAAGAAACCGCAAGAGCACAATCTTTGTACTAGGACAAGAAGTTGGATTTGCAACACTTTTTTTTTTTTTATTTCCTGCCTGCGGGCTCTAGTCCTGCAGTCTTTACAGTGCAACTTCCAACAAGAGACTCCCAATGGGATCTTTATCCACGGGACTGCAGACCTGAGCTTTGTGAACTTGCGTTCACTTTGGATCTGGGGGCTTAGTAGCTTTCTTCAGTCCTAGGAACAGCCTAGATAAACATTCCTCAGCTGCACAAACAACAAATAGTCTGCACAGCTCAGAAGATGCTGCAGTCTGAGCACAATAATGGACTCTTTAGACTATTTTTCTCTTCATGCAGCTGCTGTCAAAGTGTCTTAATTTACTTTCCTCACAAAAGATTTCTGAAGAGACAAAATCAACTAAACTCCCATGAATTAAGGGCAAGTTTGTCAAAAAACCCACCAGGATTTTGTTTGGGCTCATCACAACCCTAACATCTGGTGCTCAAAGAACTGCAGAACTCAGTTTTACCCTATTTGTAAGCATCCAGTGCTTTTTAATATGCTATATTATGCTGTGTGTCATATTTTAGGGGTAAGGTAAAGAGAAATCGTTACTATTTCCCTCTACACCTTTCCCGGGCTGTACACTGAAGACTGAAGAAGAACAGGAGTGAAGCCTGACAAGCTACAGAGAGACGCTAAGCCTGATCCCATTTTCAAAGATAAAAGAAATCCTAACTTCAGCAGAAGTGGGATTAGGCCCCTTTGAGAGCTTGGCCACCTTCTCCATCAGACATGTTGGTTATCTCCTTCACATAGCTCTATTATAAGGCAATCATCCAATTTCCCAACCGATTACAGGCCCTCAACATGGCAACTGTAGAAGATACCTCTCTAAATCCCACTGATCCAAGGGAATGGAGAGATGTATGGGACCAGAGGTGGATTAAGGTTTCCTGCAGCCCTAGGCCAGAGAAAGTATGGGCCCCTGCCCACCTCTTCCACCTGTGGTCCCGATCAGAGCCCTGTCCCTTTATGCTCCCTCCCCTGCCTGGCTTCGCCCCCAAAACTGCAAGCTCTTTTACTTCATGTCTATATGGCTTTTAATATAACTGGCACTAATCCCTGAATGGGACCAATAATTATCAATGTTCTGAGAAAAGAGACATTTTTCACTAACAGTTGGCCTGAAAACAGCACACAAGGTAACTAGCCTCATTTAGCTCTCTAAAAGTGTTCATGAAATGCACATTAGTCACATGTAACAAGCCAGTATCTTCAGTGATCTTCCGACAAAAGACTAATTTCAGTCTTGCATATCATTTCCCTCGGGCAACAAGGAACCATTTGCATATGCATGTTCTTCAATCACATAGTTTAAGACTAAATCTAACCTGATCAAGTTCCCCCACTTAGCACCAAGGTAAATTCAATATATAGAAAATTTAAGAGCCTGTTCATAGAACCCTAGAATGGGAAGGGACCTAGAGAGGTCATCAGGTCCTGTCCTTTGCCCTCACGGCAGGACCGAGTACTGTCTAAATCATGATTGATAGATGATCCAACCTGCTCTTAAATATCTCCTGTGATGGAGATTCCACAACCTCCCTAGACAATTTATTCCAGTGTTTAACCACCCTGACAGGGAGGAAGTTTTTCCTAATATCCAACTTAAACCTCCCCAGCTGCAGCTTAAGCCCATTGCTTCTTGTCCTATCCTGAGAGGCCAAGGAGAACAATTTTTCTCCCTCCGCATTACACCCTTTTAGATACCTCAAAACCGCTATCATGTCCCCTCTCAGTCTTCTTTTTTCTAAGCTAAACAAGCCCAATTCTTTCAGTCTTCCCTCATAGCTCATGTTTTCTAGACCTTTAATCATTCTTGTTGCTCTTCTCTGGATCTTCTCCAATTTCTCCACATCCTTCTTGAAATGTAGTGCCCAGAATTGGACATAATACTCCAGCTGAGGCCAAATCAGCACACAGCAGAGTGGAAGAATGACTTCTCGTGTCTTGCTCACAACACTCCTGTCAATGCCGCCCAGAATCATGCTTGCTTGTTTTGCAAGTGTCACACTCATGTTTAACTTGTGGTCCACTATGACTACGCTGACCATCCATCCTGGAAAATCTGGGATGGTCCCAATTTTTAATCTTGTCCTGATGTCCCCGTGAAGCATTGAAATGTCCCAAAAAGCCCTGAGACTCCAAGCGCAGCTACACACTACTGTTTCTCCTCCTCCTCCCCCCTCGCTGGGGGAATAAGAGTCATGGACACTTCCTGTTCAATAGGTGCAGCCAGAGGCGGTGGCTGTTGGGAGCACAGGAAAGCAAGTGATTTACAGGGGGGCAGGGGCTGGGAACCCGGCATAGGGCTCAGCTGGACTGTGAGGGGGGCATCAGGAACCCAGCAAGGTGCTCAGCTGGGCTGGGGGGCAGGTGCCAGGAACCTGGTGAAGCGCTCAGCTGGGCTGTAGGGGTTGGGGGAGGTGCAAAGAACAGGCAGGCAACTCAGCTGGGCTGCAAGGGGTGGGGGGTGCAAAGAACCACTGGGCTGTGGGGGATGGGCACAGTGAAACAGTGTGGGCTCAACTGGGCTGCGGGGGATGGGGGAGGTGCAGGGAACCAGCACAGGGCGCAGCTGGGCTGCAGGGAAGAAGCACAGGAAACTGGTGTGGAGCTCAGCTGGGCTGGGGGAAACAAGGTGCCAGGAAGCCCAAGGAGCTGGGGGGGGGGGGGGGTTAGCAATAGCAAAATGGCTCACGTGTAATTATGTAATTAACTGTGAGTTTCCAATAGCAACTGGTGGTCCGTGGAAAGTTCTACATTGAGCCAGGTGGTCCCTGACCCAAAAAGTTTGAGAACCACTGAAATAGAGGCACCCTCACACCCTCCCCCTGAGAAACCACCGCAGGCTTCCTACTGTTCCACAAGAGCCCACAGAGAGATCGGGTCTGTTACCACAGCGGTGACATGACCTTGTCACTCAGGTGTAGACGGACAGACTCTTTGTGAGTTTTCCTTGTCCAAGCAGCTGATGATTTAAACAGCGTATAAAGATGCCACGTGAAAACAGTTGGCGCGTCCACAAAGAGGTAAGATATATTGTCTCTCTGCAGAGGGGGGTTGTCATGACTTGTGTGTCTGGGTGAACAAGCCCTTTGTGAGCTCTGTGAAGAGGTGAGATGTTTTGACTTCTAGCTTCAGGGGATTTGGGCTGCACGTTGCCTAGACCTGCATGGAGTTAGCTGTGACAATGCATTTCTGAGTTATTGTGACAAATTGAAACCTATGCTAAAGACCCCACATCCAGTGAGAGAAAGCGCTGCTGTCAGAAGTAGTAAATTCAAAGTCTCTCCAATTTTCTTCAGAGATCGCCTCTACCGGGAAATGGGGCTTTGATTGATCAGTCCCTTATGTTTTTGATGGGTGACCAAACGTTAACTGGATTTTCTTGGGTAATATTAAGATAGGATTGGGCCCAAAGCAATCTTAAAATTTAAATTGAATCAGGCCCTTTGTAAGGAGGTGGGGAAGTGGTCTCATTTGGCAATCATTATTAGGTACTATTTACATAATATAGGCATTGCCATCATGGTATTGGCATAGATGTTTCTCAGTAGCTTTACATATAAAACAGCCCAGCCCCATTGATCTCCATGGGCAATGTACCCTTCATGCAGTGGTGGTGAGGGTTAGGGACATGGTCTTCTCTACCCTGTAATGGTCATGGTTAGCTCAGTATTGTCATTCTGGCTTGTGGAAACGGGGGGCACTTGATAGTTTTGCAGTAATTTCAAAAAATGCATTTGCAGTACCTCTCATTAGGGATGTAAATTCCCATTAACCAGTTAACATTAGGTCACGCTGACTGCCGCCAGCTCCCACAGCCCCCACCAGAGCAGCCCCTGTCCACAGCAAGCTGTACTCCCCAGGGAGAGAGGCTGCTCTGGACATTGGCACACTCCCTGTCTGTGGGGTCCCCAGGTTTCCCAGAGACAGGAGCTGCTCTGGACAAGAGCAACCCCTGTCTGCAGCGGGCCCTCTGCGGGGCTGGAGCAGTCCCCAGCAGGTGCGACACTGCTCCAGCCCTCTCTGATTACCTGTTAATTGGAACCAGTAAGCATCATCCGTTAAGAGGACTAAGGAAGTTGTCCCATAAAATTGTGGCATCGTTCTGGATGGTTCCCAGGCCCTGAGTCAAATGGGGCTGCACCTACAATGCAAAGTAATAGGTCTCGGATCTTATCTTGAATTGAGGCTGGAACCCTAGTGCTGCAGTGTCATGGGACCCTAGGTCTGGGTTAATGCAATTGCGGTATAGTTCCATGCCAGGGAGGGGGACTCCTGTGGTGCCCAAACCTATCCCTATTGGCAGAGGACGATGGGAGGAGTTCTTAGAGGGATCACGTGACACCCTTTATTTCCAATCATGTGTCCATCTTGACCTCGGAAGTACTACCCCCGTGGTGAGAATCCCTGTGGCAGGTGGGCAGGGGCTAGAGGGTGTGGCTGATTGTGACAGAGGCCCTGGCTAATGTGTCCATATTTCTGGTTCAAATAATATGGTCACACTAACTATGACCCCTAAATCCCTTTCAGCAGTACTCCTTCCTAGACAATCACTTCTCATTCTGTAGGTGTGAAACCGATTGTTCCTTCCTAAGCGGAGTACTTTGCATTTGTCCTTATTAAACTTCATCCTATTTACCTCAGACCAATTCTCTAGTTTGTCCAGATCATTTTGCATTTTGACCCTATCCGCCAAAGCACTTACCACCAAGCTGGGAGGGGTTGCATCTTCAAACTTATTATACTCTCTGCCATCATCTAAATCGTCAATGAAGATATTGAACAGAAACAGTCCCAAAACAGACCCCTGCAGAATCCCACTTGTTAAGCCCTTCCAGCAGGGCTGTGAACCATTAACAACAACTCTCTGAGAACAGTTATCCACCCAGTTATGCACCCACCTTATAATAGCCCCATCCAGGTTGTATTTCCCTAGTTTACTGATAAGGTGGTCATGTGAAACCCTGTCAAATGCCTTACTAAAGTCTAGGTATACCGCGTCCACCACTTCTCCCTTACCCACAAGGCTTGATATGCTATCACATGCTACCAGATTGGTTTGACATTTGTCCATTCAGCATATGCACTCATTACAATATCCTTAAACACATGGCCAGGTAATGTTTTCTCCCAATCCCAGGTTATTTCTCCCCCAAAGTTAGTTTTACCATCACTGTTTCATTCATTACTTCTTACAGCCACTCTCAATACACTGGTGGTACCAATTATTCATTTTTATGGGTTACTGATTTCCCAGTAGGTGTGCAGACACAGGCTCCATTTTGTCAAAGAAGGCAATCTTGTCATCCTAAAACACAGTATCATCCTTACTTGCTTTCTGTTTTTGTGAACTGCTAGGAAGTGCCAATAGTAGGCTAGATCTCATCAGATGTTCTTAAGTTCATTAAAAAGGAACTTCTACAGCTCTCCTTATTGCAAGGAAATTTAAGAAAGCCCAATATTATCCTTATGGCACACTCAAAATGGTAAGGAAAAAATGCTTCTATCCTATTTTTTCCCCCTCCACTTTTAAAATAAATTAATCTAGCTTTATCGGGATACAAGAAAAATAGCTTTGTAATGTAATATTTTTAGCTTTATGAATTTGCCTCTGATATGTAAATTACTTCATATTAAACCTCTCTCCTAAACTACAAATGAAACTGTTACATTTTTGCCAGAGAAAAGGCAAGCTTTCACAGCCATGGAAAATGTGAGGCTAAATATAAACCTTATAGGCTTATGGTAGCTGTCAAATTAAATACATTTGATTTTCAGTGTGTGACTATCATATCAATGTGAACATTTCCTAAAGAGACAAATTTTCACCAAAATGGACACTCATTTCCTTGAAAAAAAGGCCTTTTGCTGCTTCAGATGCTGCTACAAAAGCAAACCCAAAGCTTAAGATGTTCCGTGTAACCTCTCAGGGATCCAATCATACCTTCTCCAACAGCACAAAACCCATAAATATTTAACTGAACTGAATTACTGAAGATCACTAACCAAATTGACTTTACAGTAAAAATTCAATTTAAAAAAAAAAGTTTGAGGCATTATTTACAACTGTTTCAGTAAAATTTCTCTTCTACACAACTTGCATTTTAAGATTCATACTGGCAATAGTCTCTTGGGGAAAAATTAATCAATTAAAATTACATTTTTTAGTCTGAAGTCTTTGATTTGGATTTATTAGAAGCCATGTTGCTGCTAAATTAAGAAAGAACACTTTTTGCATTAACAATTGCTAAACCACTTGACTAGATACAAATTGCATTATTTTTATTGATTTTACATTAGGATAAAGATTTGCTTTTGCACTAATTGTATAGGTCTCAGGAATAATTAAAAGCATTCCCAATTTTAAACTGGCAACAGAATGCTTACTTCTGCATGTCTGGAAGCTTTGTTTTATTACAATATTCACAGTGCAGTGATTAAACATGCTGGACTAGCAAGGTAGAGATTCCAGATCTCTGTAACAGGAGATATTCTGCAGAACTTTCAAATAGTACATTAGTTTTAAGTGCCTCAGTATTTCATTGTTTTTCTTCACCCAAAGAGACATGTTTACCATAACAGATGAATTTAAGAAACTACTCCAAAAGAAAATGTATTTTCCTCAGCTAAATATATTCACCATCAAGCTTTTCACCTCTCAAATGGTACTGAGTTGAAGCAAAGAAATCTTGCACAGTACCATGTCAAAAATTAAAATAGTCAATTTTTAAGGCAGCAAACATACACTGAAGAGCACAGAGTTGCAAGTGTAGTACATCTGTAAGTTATACTCTTCCCCCCCCCCCCCCCACCTCCTGCACTGGGTTTGTTTAAATTATGAAGATACATAACCCATTCAAACCAAAGTTCAGTACTAAATGCTTATGGTTGTGGTGTTTTTTGTTTGTATTAAGTTATTCACCAGGAAAAACTACTTGGTTCAGTTAAATTAGAGTTGAATATACATATTTGCCAACAGCTTTATTCATGCCTCAGTCAAGTTCAGAAACCAGACAGACAGTTTAGATTTAAAGTTTCTTGAAATAGGACCAACTCTGACACACACCCCTGTTCAAATCTATAAAAAAAAAGGCATACAAGACATCACCGATAACATGAAAATCATTGAATTTTAGCTACTTGTCTATGGCATCTCTCAACAATTGTGGTCCTGCTATCGGATGTATTTTAATGGCCTGGACAGGCCCAAAGGTACTTACAATCTGTTTTTGAAGGAGTCTTTTAGCCACATGGGAAAGATGGATTAAGTAGCTACAAGGTGTGTCTTACAGCCAATATGTGACAGAGTGGAAGAAGTACGTTAGCTTCTCTGAAGACGGTAGAATATCCTCAGTACTGTTCAATTTCTCTACTGCTACAGATAATATATTACACATGTTTACAGGGAACTGGAGGATGGGGTACATTGGGGATAAAAACGGTTTTCATACCTGTAAGCACAATACAGGCATTGCAATGGGTTGTCATCACAGGTCAAATGGATGAGATACAATCATTATGACTATTGATAGAGTTGCTTTAAAAAAAAAAACAACCATGCTTCAGGAGAATCTAGATCTCTGGAGAGGTGGCATTTTTATTGTACTAGAAACCCAAATCTCAACCCCAAAACAGGAAACAGATGGGCATTAACAGGTGCGTAAGAGGGAACATTATTTGCAAATTATGTAACAAAGGTGAAGTTTTTTTGGTTCTCGTATGACAACATTGAGTAAGTGCCCATTTTGAAAAATCTGACGAGATCACAGCCAAAGGTAAGAGCTGCAGACCATTAAAATTACCATCTCTGTATCTATGAATAACGTGCATCCAAAATATATGTGCTAGAGAGCAGGCGCTCTGTCAAGTGAGTGAGATTTCACTTAGCCCAAGGCTGAAATCCAGATATCATTTATGGTTCAACTGAATAAAAAAATTGATCACCTGAATCTCAGTTTCCGATGTAAGTGAAGTGTACTTTTTGTATCAATATTTACTGATTTGCAAACTTCAAAAAGATCATAAATATACTAGAAACAAATTCATAATGATTGCTCTATTGACAAATTTACATCCATCCTACAATAGGGTCATTAATCTAATGAGAGTACATAAAGAAAAATGTGTTGAAACTGACAAGGATACTATACCTACACATTCATCTTGACCATGTAGCATTACACTTCAGGCAAAAGAGCTATTCAACTAAAGACTGTGTTAAATCACTCTACAAATGGAACCTATTGATCTACTATAAAACTAGTTTATAGCATTCTGTGAAATTTTGTAACAGTTTACCTAGCATGTACTATGCTCACTTATTTTCAGGAACCGCAGATTCAACAATAGAAGTTACTTTAAAAACATTCAGAGGGGTAGCCGAGTTTTTTGTTTAAGTTTTTCCTGTTACAGACTAATAGTTTAGTAGCACTTTAAAGACTAACAAAACATGTAGATGGTATCATGAGCTTTCATGGGCACAAACCACTTCTTCAGACGACCGGAGTGTTGGAAGTCCAGATCCAAGAACTTGGATCCAAAGAGTCGAATATAAACCTTTTGCTCCGGTTTGCTTGCTTCTAGGGTTTCTAATTTGAAAATGTTAGCCCACCCTTTTATTCTATGTAGGTTCTAACACCGTTCCAGGATGGGTAGGCCAAGCATCTTTGTCAGCATAAAAGTTTTCATATGAAAGTCAAGGAACAGAGCTACAGACAGATTAATTAGATCTGAAAATTTCAGTTCTAGCTGAAGTTAGCATCAAATTATAAGAAATGTGTTTTAAAAGTTCAGCATCTATTTAACACTGTTAGACAAGTCAAGTACTGGTCTACACACACAAAAAATGCAATTAGCAAGTTTGCCAGAGGAGACGCCGATACAATATTCATCTTCTAAGAAAGATGCCAGGGGCTGCATCTTCCTATTCATACTAACATTTAAGCTTTACAGATTTTCATTTATAGAAGGGGAAAACCAATTATGAAGAACTGCAACATCTTCAGACAACTCTCATCAATTAAGTCTCCTCTACATGTGACATATTGCACTAGTCTTAGTACATCAGTCCAAATAATCACATCCCAAACCAAAAACTATCCATATGATTAGGCACTGCTTACCAAGATATTTAAAATGCAACAAATGCTTTCTTGTAATACTTGGGTACAATTATGCTGCTGACTGATTTACAGAGGCATTTAGAAAAAAAAACAACACACACACACACACCCCCCCCCAAACAAAACACACCACACATATGGATCAACTTTGTTTTCCTAACATGAACATAAGGTTTCAAATACTTGTTAATTTAGGTATTTTTCTGCTCTAAGTAACCAGACTAGCCTTCCTGTGCAAGAAATACCTACAATGCTATATCATAGCATCAAAGAACACTAGAACTGGAAAGGACCTCGAGAGGTCATTGAGTCCAGTCCCCTGCCCTCACAGCAGGATCCAGTACCGTCTAGACCAGGGTTTCCCAACCTATGGGTCGAGACCCAAATATGGGTCACCATTACATTTCAAAAGGGTCGCCAAGTGTCTCCTCAGGTGGCTCTGTCCTCCCCTTCCTCCCCCCATTTTTGAATTGCCTTGGGTCACCAAGTCTTCCTGAATTGTCAAAATGGGTCCCCATCTGGAAAAGGTTGGGAACCGCTGGTCTAGACCATCCCTGATAGATGTCTATCTAACCTGCTCTTAAAGGTCTCCAGAGATGGATATTCTACAACCTCCCTAGGCAATTTATTCCAGTGTTTAACCATCCTGACAGGTAGGAAGTTTTTCCTAATGTCCAACCTAAACCACCCTTGCAGTTTAAGCCCATTGCTTCTGGTCCTATTCTGAGAGGCCAAGGAGAACAATTTTTCTCCCTCCTCCTTATAACACCCTTTTAGATACCTGAAAAATGTGACTGCGTGGGGCTCTTTCGCAGGAAAGAAAACCCAATAAAAAGATCTTTGTTAAAAAAGGGAAATTCAAGCAAAAAAATAAATCTAAGCAGTTATATTGCTGAATCCACTATTATTAGTCACAAGATTTACCTGGTGTTGCTCGGGTCCTTAACAACTCAAGTTTTGTTTTTCTTCATTTCAGTCATTGCTCTGGGATGGGGCTGGGGAGGAGGGGTTCAGTATGCAGGCTGCCCCGGGGATAGAGAACATCCCCAGCGGCTTGGGGCCAGGTGAGAAGCAGCTCCAGCTCCAGCGGGCACAGCCCAGGGAGGGGCGCATGTCCCCCCACTGGGGCAGGTCCAGGTTAATCTGTCCCTGCACATCCCAGCCAGAATAAGGCAAACTGTGCACTTACCCCTCACTCCCTGTCCAAGGGGAACAGCCAGCAATGTCCCCTTACAACTCGGGGGTAGAGGAGCTTCAGTCCCCGCCCCCACACACACACAACCTTCTTTAAGAGTGCCTGGGGCATAGGAGACCTTGGTCTGGGGAAGTCCCAGATGGGGGAGGGAGGCATGCCCCAGCAAGCCCCTTTCACCTGCCTGGTGACTGTCTTTTCTGAATGGTTTTATGAGACGCAATCCCATTCCAGGCACATCCCATTGTGCTGGCTCAACCAAACCCCGACCTTGCTTTAAGTGGTAAGAGGAAGCTGCACACCAAATTTGGTGGTCCTAGCTCGTACCATTTAGGGGGAGTTCTTGAACAAACTCTTTCAAGTATAAAATAGACTAAGCTTATCAAAAAAAAAAAAATCAGTTTAGTCTAAATTATCTGCTTTTCTGCACTAACTTGCTATGCAAGAGAGCAAGTGATATAGATTTCACATATTAAAGCAATTCATTAAATAAATGTATTAAAAATATGCCACAGCCCAAAAGCTCGTTTAGTAAGAAATGCTAGCCTTTGTTTTGAATTGAGCCAATTTAAAAAAAAAAAATAAATCTCTAGCCTTCCATCTCCTGAAGAGCTTTCCTCTCTGATGATAGATCAAGGAAGGGAATACATCCTGGATGCATTTACACAAGACTGTTTCCAGGAGTGATATCAAAAGACAGCTCCCCATTCCAGTTCCTGAGTTAAAACAGAGAAAGTAAGACTTGATATAGCCAAGAAAAAATAGCCTCTCACACTTCTACATATACAGATCATTAACTAAAAAATAGGAAGCAATTTCTCCTTTATGTCTCTACCACACTATTTTATATCAGGCCTTCTTTTGCTTTATTTCCTAAAATAGTCACAAAACTTGCAATTGAAAAAACTGTTAGTAGAGCCTACAAACGGAACACAAGAGGACAGAAAGAATCGGCTTTGTTATTCTGCCTTCATTTGACTTGTGTTTTTACTCATTGATTTGAACAGCCTGATACTTTCCCAGAAACTCCACAGAACAGAGGATAAAAGATTTATTGAAAGATCTGCAACTGGTAGCAAGTATTGTCTTACTGTAGCTCCAGCTTTAACGATACATGCAACATGCCTCAGTCTGTTCTCAACATTAGAGGAGCAAGAGAGCTTGAAATAAACAAGGAAACGTTTTTGCTTTGGCCATTTGCAGAAACCTGAGCGGCTGTGCAGACTGACCTTTATTTGGTATATATTTCCATATAATTATTGGCTGGGAAGCTGAAATAGATTCAGCTTTGCTCCCTTCTCTTGCTATGTTCTACACTTATGGTGGTGCATACAGTACATACACTGTCTGTCATCCAGAATGGGTATAAATAGGGTAGACAGTGAGACTACTCAGGTGAGTAGAGACACAAGAGAATCTTAGGGTGAGTCTCTACACACCTAAAGCCAAGGGTTAGGCCTCCCATGTTTACAATGGTATTGTTAGCAGTGTCATGTCCTTCTACCAGAGATTTGCCTCACAGCCTCTGCCTGTCATAGGCTTTTACCACCACACTACAGTGTGAGCACAGCCAGTTTTTCATTAGGGCACGTACATACTAGGGATGTGAATGGTGAGCCAGTAAGCATCACCCTTATCCCCCCACACTTGTTTAATCGGTTAACTGATTAAACATTATATTCAACGGGGTTTTACAACGCTAATACATATGTGCACCTTATGCACAGCCACCAGTGCACACAAGGCCAAATAGACAAGTGCACTTCTCTACATAGAAAGACCCGAAATAATTTTGAAGACCAAATTTTCCAACATTGGCATACCAAAGTGGGCAGAGGGTGCAGATAATCCCACACAGCTGATGGCAGCATTCAAATTCTATAAGGCACACACAAGGCATGTGCAGGCACACCTGCAATGTGTTCAAACCCCAGCCTGAGCATGCATATTAGGTAACACACCAGGGACTAAAAATTCATGCTCCTTTTGCATGTATGGCCACTACTGTCTATGAGGGGATTTTATAAAAGTAATGTTAGTGCTTGCTAAAGCTACTGCCTTGCAAACCAAGTTTATTGCAAAATAAATAGTGATCTCTTCCTTGGATCTTTAGAGGTTTCATTTTTTTTTACCTTCTATATTTAACATTTGAAAACTTGCAGCTATCTTTTGACAGCTGTAAAAGCCCACGGAAAGGTTGCACGCTGCTCCTTTTTGTTTGGATTCCAAGTATCCTATTAATGCCTGCACTGGCCTAGGCTTATATTCTAACAATATCCTTCTTCTGACAAATGAGTGCATTAGGGATGGTTACTCATTAGTCAAGCTGCAATCTATAAAATGGCTTTTGTGCGACCCACTTTGAGAACACCTCAGTACCCCATTCAAGTACTAACCCAGGGCTAGTACTCAGTGTTCCCGCTAAGATTTTCCACCCATAAGCAGAGTGAGTTTTGTCTTGGGCACCAACACTGAGGTCACATGCGCGTGTTCGGACGTTTGCCACTGTGACACCCACGAGGTGTGCTGCTTCCTGAGAGCCTTGCCCAGCAGAATAGTAATAGAGATGTAGCCGTATTAGTCTGGTCTTGCTGAAACAAAAAAGACAGGACTATGCAGCACTTTAAAGTGCTGCATAGTCCTGTCTTTTGCCCAGCATAGACGTTGCTGGGACCCCAAGCCCTGCTCCCAGGCAGCGCTCCCTCGTTCCCATTGGGAAGAAGGGGAGACCTGCTGCTCCCAGGGCAGCCGGTGTGCAGGGCAGGGGATGCCCCAGGCTGCTCCCCCCTGGGCTGGCTGCGAGTCCTTGCCTGGGGCAGAAGGAAGCTGCCACAAGGCCCACCCCAGGAGCAGCTGGGCAGGCACCACGCAGCCTTGGCTGCAGCTCCAGCTCTGGGGAAGGCTGGTCCTGGGGCAGGCCACGTGGCTGCCAGAGCTGGAGCTGTGGTGCAGCTGCTCCTGGGGCCGGGACCAGGACTGTGGCGCAGTTGCTGGAGACAGCCACTTCACAGCCCCAGCCCCCAGAGCAGCCGCACCGCAGCCCGGCTCCAGCACACAGGGCAGCTGCTCGCCATGCGGCCCCGCCCCGGGAGGAACTGGGCAGCCAACGACACAGTCCTGGGGAGTTAGAGACAACAGAGAGCTGCTTGGCTGAGCCCCCACTCCTCCCACCCGTAACGTGTTCAAACACCACAGCCTGGGCATGCATTTTAGGTAACACTTGTCCTTGTTGAACCTCATCAGATTTCTTTTAGCCCAAACCTCCAATTTATACAGGTCACTCTGGACACTATCCCTACTCTGCAGCATATCCACCGCTCCCCCTAGCTTAGGCTTTTTAAAAGTCCTATAAATATTGCAAGGAACCCAAAAGCTCCAAACATGGTCAGGGCCCCATTGTGCTGACCACTGTACTAAAAGCACAGTGGGTCTCCTGCCCCAAAGAGCTTAACTTGGGTCTCCACGTTCTGATCTGCCCAGCCGTCTTAAATAGGAGATAACACCAAGAGTTTTGGTCATAAAATTTACTTTTCAGTTTAAGTCATCCCACTTTAGTCACTGTACAACTGACAAAATTTATCAATAAACCTAGATTTTTCCCTTTATTGTATTAACTGATTCAGTGTAACTGAAAGTGGATTAAATATGGCAACATAGCAAACTTTAAAACCTGAATAATTCATAAAGAGAAAAATGGTTTCTATGCAAGACCAGGATTTTACAAACTCGTTGCCCCCACCCCACGCACACACGTTTTATTTTTTAAACCAATACTCAACTTAGGGGAATTTGCTTCTGGAAATATCTATAGCAATAGCAAAATAATCATTAGCTGCTCCTTCATACTACTGTTCTACCCCATCCATCGCTCAAAGACGCACGGTCAAGACAGGAGTGTTAATTTCTCCAGGATTCTTTCCAGAATGCTTCTAAATACGGATAATGCTTCGACTACATTCACACATTAAAGCTTTGTAGATTGTCATCAGTGCTGACCACATAATTTCATCTACCCCTCACAATTCACATCTGCAAGCACTTTCATCCCAAGAAAAATCATTCCAATTTAAATATAAAACTCATCATGGCTGCATAAGCAGATTGCCAAGCATGTTTAAGAGGATATATATTTAAAACCCAACAGCAAAACTTTATTTCCTCCTAAAATAGTCAAATTCTATTGCCTGCAAGGTAATAAAAAAGCATATTCTGCAATCAGTTAAGTTGGTTTGGGGGATATGGTTACTTTGACAAATCAAACAAATTTTTCTGAAAGTCAGAGGCTGACATACTAGTGAATATAGTAAAGTGATGGGATGCTATACATGTGAAGTGATTGATAAAAGAACTCCAAAAGAGATCTGCTGCATTCCTTTATATTTAGAAATTGCACAGAAGGAATGATGCACAATACTCTTAACACAAAATGGATGCTTTGTACACTAGCACTATTCTGGAAGGAAGAAATTTTTCTCTCTGGTTATGTAACATTCTGCCACCACCTGAACAGAGTATCCATTTAAACAGTTCAACTGTTATTCCCCGCTATCATTTACAAGTTAAAAAAATAAGACATTATAAACTCCCTTTTATCTGACATTCTTGCAGCTCTTTAATGACAGATCACATACCTCGATATAGGTTACGAACATAGGAAGTTATGCTCAGGTTACTTGGAGATACACAGTAAGTACCTTACATAAGCCATATAAACTCATTAGATGGAGTTACATTTTAAAGAAAAAACATTAATAGCTTTCTATTTCCTTAGACATAAAAAGGGTATATTCTTTATTAGACATATGATTAAAATATTTCTTTAATATAAAACACTTCAAATTTCAAACTTTTAACAGCCAAAATCTCTCAGAGGATCACCAGAAGTTCAGACAAGGTTTGATGGGCTCTAAATTTTGATTTTCCTCTTTTGCAATTTGGTTTTCTAAAACTGTGTGTGGCTAACTATACCACACAGTTGCAAGGAAACAGTTTAAATACAACTCCACCATAAGAAATATCAGAAGGATACTTAATTATAACTAAGTATGTTCCTGATAATACAGATTACATGCACACACTTCTAACCAAGCTAGATTTAGTTTGTCAAAATGTATTTTATGGTAAAAAGAGCTATTGCCCAAAAACCTAATTATATTAGTACAAATATGCAATGCTTCATTCTTATTCTGAAACAAAGAGGCAGTATATTACTACTCATTTTTATCTAACATATACCTTATAAAGGAAAAAAAAGGACATCTAGCAAAAAATGTAAATAGTTAGAGATAAATATGCATTTAGCACTTCAGTAATTTTATGTTGCCATGATAACCTGCCGTTAACCTGACCTCATGTTTCATTGGTTTATGATATAGAACTAACATCTCTAAAACACTTCCTCTCCCCTGCAACTCCTTGTAGTTACTGAGCTAATTAAACCCACTTCGAATGACAGACCCTCCACTGTAAGAGAAAAACAACCAACCAGATCCTCCTATGACTAAAGGTACTATAATCACACTGTTTATTCCTCGTAAGTAGTCTGCCTTCCCTCCTCTGCACAAACAGAACCCAGTTATCAAGACAACACCTTATGTAGGCATAGACCCATATGCCCTTTGCAGCTGAGAGTTGTTAAATTGAATGAACATTAACCATTTAAATGCTATGAGTGCAAAGTACATTTTAAATGCATTACACTACAGAATCTCCAATTAGATAGAAGAGTTAAACAAACACATTAAGCAGAAAGATGAAAGGGGAAAGATGAAAGGGGCTTTAAGATAATCTTACCTTAATCAAACGAAGGTCTCTAAACTCTAGTGCATCTCAGATTTCAAAATTTCTAATACTCATTAGTTTCAAATAATCACCTACAATTTTCCTTTCCAATCTCCTAGGGGGAAAAAAAAAAAATCTAGTTAAGCACCTGCTGTTTTGCACTTAAAATTTTCTGTCTGTAAAAATCCTCTTACTCAGCTCTGTCTGCTCTTAAGACAGCACTGCTGACGAATTTCAAGGCTCAGTTCTTGACATGCAGAATCACTGAAGGATCAAGAGCATAAATGTCACTTCCTCCAGACAGCGCATCAGCTGCAAAGGAGTCTAATCTGCTATTCCCACCACAATCCTACCTAATTGAAGAGTAAATCCTGACATCTGCCTCATGGTATCATAAAATTCATGGCTTTCATTAAACATTTTTTAAGAATTCAGATTTAAATCCCATATTTAAAAGATTCAATTTTAAAACAAACCATGGTGGTGTTCCACTTGAGAAATTGCATAAAAGGAATAGAGTTTTTTTGTTTAGAAAGACTAACAAAAATATCAGAGTCCAGTTTATGACTAACAAATTATGATGGTCTGCATTTAAGACGGCGGCGGCAACTAAACCCTGAAATTAAGTTTTGTTTTGTTTTTTAAAAAAGATCCTAAATGAAACACTCTTATGAAGTACTTTGTTTGCACTGCCTGTGCTGGCCGCACAATATTTGTGAAGATTCTCCACTTACTTCATCAATTTTGTCTATTTCTTACAGTCCAGCGAAGGACATGAATAAGAAAAAGTATTTCACAATGCAGTAAAACTACTTTCCTAAGAACAGAAGATGAACCGCAATGTGCATAACGTTACAAATATGCGCTAAACTTGAATCAAATAGGTGTAAAAATATTTCTCACAACCAAAAACGTTTACACTGATCTCATTTAATTTGTTAAAAACTCCTTAGTTATTTTTGTCCAAAAAGTAGCAATTTAAATCATCCCCCCTGGCCCCCCCCCCACACACACCTTGGTTCTCATCTCTCTCCCTTGCATTCCTGATTTAAAATCAACAAAGACTCTTCTGTTAACTGCTTGCCTTCAAGTCTCTAGGTTTTAAGAGATTACCCTTCACTAACAAACTGGTCTCCTTAAACAGGGGTGTATTTTACTTGCTGCAGGAACAGACTTCAGATACCAAATCTACTGTACACCTGAAACTAGAATTTTCAGTTTTCTGAAGCACTTGAATGTACTCCCTGTTCCAGTCCAACAAGGTAAATTTACTTTTAATACCCATTACAAATTATGCCCAATTCAGCTCAAGTCTGCATGACATTTCTTCATACAATCTTCTCACTGGAGGCCCAATTTAATAAACAAAGACAGCTTTAATAATTCAAATCTTACTTTCAAAGATGCGATGCGCCTGTCAGAAGCTTTCTGCAATATAGTCAGTAAATTTCTTCAGTCTCTCCAAGGCTTTGCATATATTTAAGCCTGTGTCTTGCCTTTTGAATGCTGATAACTACAGTGTTTCTTTTCTCTCCTTTAAAGGATTAAACATAACCACACAGGCATTTTTATTACTGCATCATGCACCATTAAATTGTCATTTTTCTTCTACGAGTCTTTTAAATGTGGCCTTCAAAAAATCTTTACAACAAAATGTTCATTTTTGCAGCATTTCTTATTTATAAATTGAAGCAACAAAACCAGAAACCAGCTTACAAAGCACTTCATGTTTTCTTACAACCATCAAAAGTTTAAGGCTGGGAGGAACAGTTTAAGAGAAAAAACCCAAATCCTAAGGTACTGCATATAGTGGAATGTGGACTTTTAAAGATTATAGCACACTAGGGTAATATCACCTCAAAAGCCCCTAAAATTCTAAAAGGCATCCTTATTTATTTTTATAACAGCCTTACTTTACTTTCCAGGAATAATTTTTACAGGCTTCCTCTACTGCCTTCAAGTTTCAATGGCCTAAAACTAACCCCCCAAAAAATCAGCTTTACAAAGCAGAAGTGTTCTGATCCATTATGTTTGTCTAAAAGGTATATGAAACTGGAGATACTTTTAATGTCTTGCCCCAGGCCTCAGTTTTCCCATCAATAAAATGGTAGTGAACCAGATTCTTCTTTGTAAAGCATTTTGAGCTCTATATAAGAGACAGGCTTTATTATTACTGGAGGTGGTCCTCGTTAGTTTTGATTTGATTATGTTTTATATAAGCTCTATTTTGGGAAACCCAGAGAAAGCCAGGTCTTGCAATCTTGCCACATAGTAAATCTAAACTAAATGAGCCTTTTAATTTTTATTCACATCTGCATCCTAAGGTTCCTTTTAATCCCAGGCCATAATCCAAGCATTCCTCTGCATTTAAACTGTGCATTGTATTAATCCACACAACTGAACAATAAGAAATTGTTTCAGAACACTAACTTGCATCTCCTCAGAGGCACGCGAAACACTCAAACCTAACAAGCAAGCATCCAACTTAAAATTCAATCTTGCGACGCCTTATGCTTACACAGATCTCTAGGACCTTGAAGAGGTTAGCCAACACGGAGAACAGGTTCTTTGGCAACATGCTCCGAAGGTATACATCACACCACAGTAGTGAGAGGCTGAAGTGGGTATCACCACATCTCACGTTTTGAATTGAAACACGAGCAACTGATCACTGTTCATTTTGAAAGACACTAGAGAGTAATAGAGTCAGTTATTTTAATAACCACACTATCAATTCCATTCATCTAATTCTGTTACTGCCTTCAGAAGTTTCTCAGAGATGGGCTATTTGAAAGGCATAAGTGGGCTACTCACCACAAACTTCACATTCCTGGCGACTGGATGCTACTGCAATTTGCATGCTTTCTGCCTTAATAATTCCACTGACAAAACACACAAGCCAAGAGAGAACTGCCAATGTTGCCACACCAATTCCCTATTGGAATGGAGGGATTATTAGTAGTACCACATCAGCTGCTTCAAAAATCAGAATCCAGCCACTATGGTAAAATGAGTTGTATACAGTCGTTCTTCGTAACAACGGTCAGTGAATCCCAAATATCCCCTTAACCTTCTGCAGGGACAGAAAACTAGAGGAATTATTTCTTCAGCCATAGAAAGTTGCTATCAAGACCACTTCATGCTGATTCAACTGAAAAGAACCATTTTGCCTGTCAAGGCACGCCCTCATGAACCATAACATTGCTGTATCAGAGAAACATAACATAAGAATGGCCATACTGGATCAGACCAAAGATCCATCCAGCCCAGTAGCCTGTCTGCTGACAGTGGCCAGTGCCAGGTGCCCCAGAGGAGGTGGACCAAAGAATGATCAAGCGATTTGTCTCCTGTCATTCATACAGCCTTTGACAAAGAGAGGCCAGGGACATCATTCCTTACCCCTTGGCTAACAGCCTTTTATGGACCTAACCTCCATTAATGTATCTAGCTCCTTTTTAATCTCTGTTATAGTCCTAGCCTTTACAGCCTCCTCTGGCAAAGAGTTCCACAGGTTGACTGTGTGCTGTGTAAAGAACTTTCTTTTATTAGTTTTAAATCTGCTACCAATTAATTTCATTTGGTGTTCTCTAGTTCTTATATTATGGGAACAAGTAAATAACTTCTCTTTATTCACCCTCTCCACACCACTCATGATTTCAGAGACCTCTATCCCAGCCCCCCCCCCCCCCTCAGTTTCCTCTTTTCCAAACTGAAAAGTCCCAGTCTCTTTAGCCTCTTCTCATATGGGACCAGTTCCAAACCTCTAATCATTTTAGTTGCTCTTTTCTGAACCTTTTCTAATGCCAAAATATCTTTTTTGAGGTAAGGAGACCAATCATAGAACACTAGAACTGGAAGGGGCCTTGAGAGATCAAGTCCAGTCCCCTGCCCTCATAGCAGGACCAAGCACCACGTAGATCATCCCGGATAGATGTCAAACCGTTCCCTAGAGACACCAATGGGTCAGGCATTTAAACTTGAAGATTTTAGATCCCTTTATTCTTAATATAGCACCATAGTCAGGTGCCCCAGAGGGAATGAACCGAACAGGGAACCACCACGTAATCCACCCTGTCACCCATTCCCAGCCTCTGACATTGCCACAGTGGGTAGGAATGGTGTCAGTAGCCTAATAAACATGGATGGACCTAACCTCCATGAATTTATCTAGTTCTTTTTTGAACCCTGTTCAAGTCCTGGTCTTCCCAACATCATCCAGCAAGGAGTTCCACAGGTTGACTGCGCACTGCATGAAGAAAAGCTTCCTTTTGTTTATTTTAAACCTGCTATCTATTCATTTCAGCTGGCGACGCATAGTTCTTATATTTTGGGAACAAGTAACTAACTTCCTTATTCACTTTCTCCACACCAGTCATGATTTTATAGAATATATTCCCCCCTCCTCCGTCTCCTCTTTTCTAAAGTGAAAAGTCCCAATCTTTTTAATCTCTCTTCATATGGGACCCATTCCAAACCCCTAATCATTTTTGTTGCCCGTTTCTCAACTTTTTCCAAGACCAAGATATCTTTGAGATGAGGCAACCACATCTGTACGCAGTATTCAAGATGTGGGCATATCATGGATTTATAGAGAGGCAATAAGATATTCTCTGTCTTATTCTCTATCCCTTTAATAGGATTCCTAACATTTGGTTTGCTTTTTGGACTGCTGCTGCACATTGAGTGGATGTTTTCAGAGAACTAATCACAATGGCTCCAAAATCTCTCTTTCTTGAGCAGGACCAGGCTCTGACGTGATTTCCGAAGCATGCCATTTCCTTCTAAACTTTCAGGAATTTCATGACATGGTGCTGCACTCAGCCAGCAATGTGTGGCATTAAAATACCAATGGAATGGCTTAGCCAGTTACAAAATAGTTGCATGCCATCTACAAAGTGATATTAAGAAACAAAATAAAGGAGAACTGTTTTTATTCCAGACAGCGTGACCCCTGACACACAGCTTTACCCCCAACATTGTGCATCTCATCCAATCAGCTCCACATTCTTACAGAAAGAAGCTGAAGATGCTCACTCGAGAGACATTTTTCCTTATAAAATGACAGTGTCTCACACCAGGGTAAAGCAACAATTTTGGGCAGCAGGCAGAGCTGAGTAGGAGAAAGACAAGCTGGTAGAAGCTCTATGAGTAACCTGGTTTTAACAGCAGCTCAACAATAAAAGCAGCACACAAATTCATTGATTCCAAGGCCAGAGGGACGACTGATCATCTGTCCGACCTCCTGTCGGACACAGGCCAGAGAAGTTCCTTAAGATAATTCCAAGAGCAGAGCTTTTGGAAATACATCCAACCCTGATTTAAAAGTTGTGTCTGATGGAGAATTCACCACCAGGACGCTTGGTAAATTGCTCCAATGGTGAATTACTCAATTCATGCCTTACGTCCAGTCTGAATTTGTCTACCTTCAAGTTCTTTGCATTCTACCTTTCCTAGACTGAAGAGTCTACATAAGAGTCAGTGCCCCCACTAAGGTATCAGCAATCCGCCCAGCTCTCATATCTTATGCCAAAAGGGATAGCTAGGTTAATGAACAATTTTTATGTTGTTCCCTAAAAATGACATTTCCTACAGATATCAGATTATTATGTCAAAAAAATCTGGAGTAGGTGGTCAACTCAATTTTTTAAAAAAGCAGAAGGGTTCAGTTTAAAGGGCTATCACCATGTACTTATAAAAACCCACAATTGTTTGCAACACCCTCATGAAAGTCTGCAAATCAGGTTGTACCCTGGGTGTTTTCATCCTCAGATTGGGAACTATCATCGGTTTTTAAATGGAGCAGATGTCATTGTGGCTTCCTGTTGCACCTTTCTGATGATTTCTTGTGATATTCAAACATCATTTGACTGACAGCACCAATCTGTGTTTCAGACTAGGAAAAATGAGTATTCCTCCCTCCCACCCCACCAGCATCTCTACAGTGCTAGCAGATGCAAAGTTCAGTATTCTTATTGCGGTGTCATATGCATTTTATGGTCAATCCATTTTCAGTGCTGAGAAATGGACAGCAGCTAGCATTCTATCGGAACGGAGACTACATTGTAAGGTAGTTCTCTATTAAATATCAAAACTGTCTAACATTTGACTTTATTCCCCTCAAATTTCCACCTTCCCTCCCTCCCCCATTTCTTCATTTTCTGCCGTTGTCCAGTTCCATTTTTGCCCAACAACTGAGATAGGGCAGGCAGATTACTTTTCAATAACTTCAACACTCTACTGGTTCCCAGATGGCTAGGGTACTATTTTGGTCCCTGTGTTATCAAAGTGAAGGCAGCAATGATGTAATGGAAAACATTTGATCTAAAAGGCTATCCAAATAGCACAAAAATTTAAAAGGTTAAAGATTACTTATCAAGTAATGGTAGGGCAGATGAAGTCAGAAGGCTGATGCCTGTACAGTTACATTTGAGAACACACAATTTTTCCCTGACATTTGTCATTTACTAAAAGCACCATTCAGTTTAAATATGGTTTTTAAAGTATGGATGACACCCAAACTGCTCAGTATCTATTACATTAATATTAATCCATATATGTATTTTAGAGATTTGTGCGTCTGTCAGAGTCCTTCTGTCTGCGAGTCCATTTGTTCAAGAACTCCTAAACAGTAAGAGCTAGGACCATCAAATTTGGGATGCAGCTTCCTCATATTCTAACTTAAAGCAAAGTCAGATTTTGGTTGTGCCAGAAAAATTGGATGTGCCTAGAATTCTATTGTTTTCCGTCACATGGAAAGGGAGGGGGCTGAGCAGAGGGACACACTACTCTCAGTCCTCACGGGGGGAGCAGCAAGTGCTGGGGGAGGGGGAGATAAGGCATTTATACTGCAGAGTGACCACTGACAGCAACCATACCACCAAGAGAATAGCCAGCTAGGGATGGGGCTTGCCATTTTGCCAGCCACAGGCCAAGGTAAGCAGCTCCCCTATCCCAAACCCCTTACCCTCAGCCCCTGTGCTGGACTGGGGGGCAGGAGAGTTCAAGACAACACTACCAGTCCTACGCCATAGGGATCCTATGGTCTCCAATAAGTCCAGAAAGATGGGTAAACCATTTGTTGTGAACCCCAAAGTATCTGGTACGACAGAATTTCCTCAGGGACTATCTGGAACCATAGTGACCATAACTCCTTGACTGCTCGTCAGGAGGCTTGGCTCTGGTTCGGGGAGATGCAAAAGCAACCAGCACATTTGATTCGTCCAAACCACAAAACAACTCTCCTGGTAATGGCAGGACCACTGATACTGGGCACTCCTGCCTGAGGACTGGTGATCAGACAACTTGAGACATCACCTTAGTACCATCCCCCATTATAGTAAGGGTCTCTCAGGAGCAGCAGGCTGGAGAGGAGAGTGAGAATAAGGAAGATCTACTCAGCACTGGGGAACATCTCTGTATATACTGATGTCTGGGGGGTTCCCAATAGTCATGATAGTTCTAGTGCACACCTGGAGGTAATGTATGGTCTTTAGACAAACAAATTGGTACCAATGACAAATCTAAACATACATTTGTAGATGGACTCGCTGGATGACTGTCCTTATGCTTTAGTGCTGGAGTCACCAAACAGAGCCAGCAGATCTTTCTTCCCGAATGCTTTAACCCCCAGAGTGGAGGGTTTCAGTGATGTCAGTTCCTTCCGGTCCACATGTGAAGGCTCACCCACCTTACCAGGCTTGAGAAGGACTTGCATCTCTTGTGGACAGTTCTTGACAGGGATCTGTCCTTGTAACCAAGAGAGTACACCTTATTCTTCAATACCTAAACCCAAGGACTCTTCCCACAGGCCTGCCTGTGAGACTAGCCCTTGGGTTTAGGTATTGAAGAATTTTCTTCAAAGCACATGCTTGGAGGAGTGCTCTTCTCTCGAGGGCAATGCACTGGGAGGATGGAGAGGGTGAGACTCCTTGGCCTGCATCAGAAGAGTCTCAGCTCCTTCTCGAACACGTGTTTCCTTAGGTGAAGCTCATGAGTTTTGAGAGTTCTTGGTGGAAATGACAGAGATGTTATAGTTTGAAGAGATGTCTCATCCAAGAAGTAGAGGCAGAGCTGTTGATGGAAAAAGGGCAAGAAATGCAGTTCTTGAACCCCTGAACTTTGGGCATAAACTAGGCCATGGGGACAGGGATGCTGCTACACCCCCCATCTTGAAGTGAACTCCATTATATACAGGGTTTATAATTTGGTTCAATGGCTCAATGCCCCCACTATAAAAATTGTTCCAGAGCCCCTGGGGGTCACAAAGTATATGAACTAGGCTATGAAAAGATCTATACTAGTGATAAGTTTTATTTTAAAAGCCGGAGAAACTTGAGGGCACACAATTCCAATTCAGACCACATGGCAGTAAGAAAAAGCTGGAGAGATGCTAGCCCACAGTGCACCTCATGTTCTTGAGCATGGGGAGATCTACTGCACATATGCACTCCAATGGACAATTTAATAGAATCCCTAGAGTTGGGCGTGTAGCACGCACACACCCACCCACATGTGGCTGGCACACACACACACACACACACACACACACACACCCCCCACCCATCCCCAACCAGCACTCAAATAAGGCTTATCAGACTCTCTCAGCCATGTATATTAGAGATATCTGGAAAGTATAACAATGTTCCTGACTGCTGAGGGCTGGAGCTTCAGGCAGTGAATTTAATGTTAATCGTTGTATGTTTGCTTTTATATTATCATCTTTGTTAAACTGGAGTGTACTGCAAGGTTTGAAACAGGCAAGTCTGTTTTCTAATCTGATGTATTATGCAAAGTCTCCACTTCAAGCTGCAGACTCATATCTTATGAAAAATAAGCTCACAAGGAAGCATATTCCAGTGATGGTTTCCATACAAAACCAACCTGAAACTGGTCCACTCTAGCCCTGACACTCCCATGGAACAACGTTTGTCAGGCTCAGGAACTGGAGACAGGACTTTCCTCAAACAACGGCAGCATAGTGCAGTTTTTGGACTTTGCAGCTGTGCTGGTTTTTACTGGCATCTAGTAAATCAGCTTCTCTTCAAATTCAGAAGAGCTTTTTCAGTGTTCAGAACAAAATTTGTGCAAGGCAGAATTACCACCCATTTTGCCTCTATGAACTGTCCGGAGATGCTGTTTGGAATGTGTTTTTAATTTAAATTGCATGCAAATAATGATAAACTATTAGAACTGAAATGCACCATTTTAGAATAAAATTAACACAATGCACTCTCATATGATTGGATGTTCCTTCATGATACACAAAAGATAATATAAAAGCAATGTCAATTGTTTTGCTGTAGTAATTTATATTTTATCCTCTGGCTGCAGTCTCTACAAAGGGAAGTGACCACACTTAAACAGCTTTGATGTTCATTCCAGTAGAGGGCACTAGTACACAATGAAGGACAAAATGGATTACATACATGTTGCTTTAACTAAAAAAGCAAACTTTGTAGTGGAGAAAGACAAAAAATAGGCTGGCTTTTCATGCACCTTAGTGTAATTAGTACGTGGTCTAAGAGTCAGTCGCAAGAAGCTAAACGCATGCTACCGAAGGGAAAAAAATATTTAAATGGCCTATACATAGCAGAAAGAGCTTTGTATGTTATAGGGACAAAGCCAACATGAAGTTCTGAAGCATACATGAGTACTGTAGAAAACGTTTCAATAGGTCTCAACACTAGTGCCAAGGAACTCTGGTATCAAGCTTCACAGTTCCTCAACCAGGCATTGCATTTGGACACAAGTGTCATCTCAACATTACCGACCTCAAAGCAGTGTTTCCTAAAATGTTGAAAGTTAAGCCCCTTTTAGGAAAATGAAAATAAAGGCACCCACATATTGGAGGCTGTATTCATTAATAAGTGTAGGCCTCTACCAAAATATAGAGTCCAGAAACATTTTAATGACTAACAAATGTATTAGAATTAGAGTATTAAGACATAAGCTTTTGTAAGATACAACTCACTTCCTCAGATGCTGAAAAGAAAACAGAAAAGAAAGGAATACAGAGATGGGAGTGTGACATCAGTGCTAATTAAATCAGAATGGATGTGGCTCATCAACAACCGTGATGAGAAGGTGAGAGTATCTGAATGGAAAATGGTCTATTGTAATGTGAGAACAGCTCCTGTCTATTTAAACCTTGTTTCAGGGTGACAAATTTGCTTATGAATTCCAACACAGCAGTTTCTCACTGCAGTCTGGTTTTGAAGGGTTTTTAGTCTGAAAAAGGCAACTTACAAGTCAGAAACTGCATCCAGGGAGGCTAAAGTGCTCCCCCACTGTTCTTTGTATGCTGCCATTCTTGATGTCTGATTTGTGTCCATTCATTCTTTTGCGTAAAGATAGTTCAGGTTGTCCACTGTGCATGGCAGAGGGGCATTGTTGGCAGAGGATAGCATATATTACATTAGAAGATGTGCATGTGAATGAAGGTACTTTAGTGACACCATCACAGGACATGGGTGGACTGAGTTGGCAACAGGGTTTGTTGCAAGGATAGGTTCCCGGATTAGCATTTCTGTTGTAGGGCATGAAGTTGGTGGCAAGTATTTCATTTCACTTTGAGGGGCTGTCTATAAGCAAGGATTGGTGACTTCTGGGTGTTCACCTGGCTTTATCAATCTGTATCTTCAATTCTTCAGGTGAGTGTTGTTCTAAGAACGCTCGATAGAGGTCTTGTAGGTCTCTCTCAGAGATTAGACCAAATGTTGTATCTTAGGGCTTGGCTGTAGACAATGGATTGTGTGATGTGCTTTGGATGAAAGCCTGACGCGTATAAGAATGTATAGTGGTCAGTAGGCTTCTGGTACAGAATGGTATTTATGTGGCCATCACTTATTTGCACTGTAGTGTCCAGGAAGTGGGTCTCCTATGTGGACTGGTCCAGTGAAATTGGTGGTAAAGTGGAAACTGTTGAAATCCTTTATACCGGGGTCGGGAATGTCAGGCCTGGGGGTCAGATGCAGCCCTCGGCTTCCTTGGATCCAGCCCCTCAGCACTGGGGAGCCTGAACTGGAGCTTCAGTCCCCCCCGCTGTTCCTCTACTAGGCTGGGCCCCCCTAGGCTCTGGTGTGTGAGCGGAATGTGGGGAGTGTCTTTCTCCTTCTCATCCGGGAGCCACAGTGAGGCTGTGTGGCAGAAAATACATTAATGAGGGACTCATTATTAGCATGAGTCACAATGTCATTAGCATATTTTCTGCCGATTCTTTTTGCGCAGAAAGAAGCAGTATAGCTGCTTCTGTTTTACACAAAAGGTTTTTTTTTGTGCACGATCCTTATGCCTCTCCATAGAGGCATAAGGATCTTTTGCGCAAAACGGAAGCAGCTATACTGCTTCTTTTTGCACAAAAACCCCTTGCACAAAAAGAATCAGCAGAAAATATACTAATGACATTGTGACATGCTAATGAATCCCTCATTAGCATATTTTCTGCCACAAAAACCTGCAGTGTAGACATAGCCTGAGGGTTTTTTCCCCTGCTTCTCACTTGTACGCAGCCCCCAACTGATTTCTGTGGGTCAATGGCCCCCCTGACAAAAAAGGTTCCCCACTCCTGCTTTACATGCTCAACGTGCAGTCACACACACTGCAACCCAGGCTTTTCCTGATCTTCAAAATATATACACTCTCATACTTGTGTCAGATCTATTGCTGCTCATCAGCGCTGAGCGTTGAAGCATTACTGGCATGCGTGATGTCACAACTGAAATGAATAGGATATTCACATCTTCAGGTGCTCTCCAGAGAGGGCTCCCATCAACACAGTGAACTGAAGTCGGGGGTTGGTGTTCCTACACCAACAGAAGACACCTTTCTGTCAGCCAAGGCCATATCTACATACAGGGATGTTCCGGCACAGCTACACCAGTATAGTCGCTGCAGCAGACACATGCCCTGATAAATACCAATTTAAGGCCCCTGCTGGAGCCGCTCTACACAGCAAGGTTGTGTCAGAGCAGCACTGACAGTCTGAGCCTTAAAAGAACAGATTGGTCCACCAAGCCTCACATTTCAGACAATTTTAAATGTCAGATAAAGCTTCTAACAGAAAGTCAAGCACGTGGGAAACTAGTTAACAATGCTTTAGTGGACTGTGTTCCCACAGAGTCAAATGACCTCACATCTGAGCAAGGTGGCACCTACTAAATTAGCATCTGAGCACCTACAAATGCCTCTTGCAGATTTTTTGTGATGAAAAATTCATCTTACCTTATGAACATTATCTACTGGCCCAAACAATAGAAATTCAGTTGTCTTTTAAAGAAAGGATAAGCTAGTGCTGAATTATTTTCCATCATGTAGACTAGTTCGCTTTCAAAATGGTGAGAGTTTGTAGTTGTCAACGGAAGTGAAGTGAGGCTTCATCTGAAGGAGTGGGTGGTGCCCACGAAAGCTCATGATACCATCTACGTATTTTGTTAGTCTTTAAAGTGCTACTAGACTATTTGTTGTTTAAGTTTTTCCTGTTACAGACTAATTCGGCCACCGCTCTGAAGCTTTTGTACTGAAGTAAGTTACTCTTAGTTTCCACAGCAGTTCAATCACTGCATTCTTTACATGCAGTTAGTATATGTTAATCTTAAACAGCCACTTACTTCCTAGGGCTCAAGTCAATACGCATTACATTTCGGACTTTAACTGAAGTTAGTTTGGGTCTTCAGCATTTACACTTCTCTAGAAAAGGGTAGGTCCTCTAGAAAGTATGTGAAGAGACAGCCAGCAAGTGCTACATTAGCCTGTAAGTACTATTACCTTCCACTGCCTTCTGAGAACTGGAGGACAGTCTAATGATGCTGTATATTCATACTGGAAACATATTGCAGCTATGTACAAAAATCCACATGGCTAAAATGTACGACATCAATTTCACCCTCCTGCTTTTAAAATCACCATAATTAGATGTTAAGACTACAATTACCTGGAGTTTAAGAATTATCGATCTACAATTGCTCATGGAACTCCATACTCTACCACAGACGTAACACTATGGACTAGAGCAGTGGTGCACAATCTTTTTCAACCACAACCCCATTTTACTGTACTCTTGTCGTGACCCCCAAGGTAATTTGAGCAGCACAGTGCTTAGATCTGGGCGGCTGTTGGTGACCCCACAGCACGGTGTGGCGCTTAGAGCCAGCCGGCTGGGGCTTATGCCCACCACTATGGTGACCCCCCCCGCCCCCAAGACGACATCCGCGACCCCCTTGGGGGTCACGACCACCACTGGACTGAGCCTTGCATGAATATGAAGTATGACATCCATGGACGCAGATACAAAGTGGATATCTGTGGATCTGCAGGGCTCTAGCATGGACCACCTGTACAGCAGACTGTTTCAAAACACATATGAAAGTTGAAGATAAAGCTAGTGGAGATTGCTCACTCATGGGAAAAGTCTTCCATGACCCATGAACAAACACAAGTTCAAAGGGTACATACACTCTGCCTCACTTTCAATAATATATCTAATTAGATAGGTCCTAGGACTGACCCCCCCAAGGATCAGTCCTAGGACCAATCCTGTTCAACTTATTCGTAAATGATCTGGAGAAAGGGGTAAGCAGTGAGGTGGTAAAGTTTGCAGATGATACCAAACTGTTTAGGATAGTCAAGACAGAAGCAGATTGTGAGGGACTCCAAGAAGATCTCACCAAACTGAGTGATTGGGCAACAAAATGGCAAATGAAATTTAATGTGGATAAGTGTAGAGTAATGAAAAATAACCCCAACTATACGTACAGTATGATGGGGGCTAATTTGGCTACGACAAATCAGGAAAGAGATCTTGGAGTTATCGTGGACAGTTCTCTGAAAACTTCCACGCAGTGTGCAGCGGCGGTCAAAAAGGCAAATAGGATGCTCGGAATTATTAAGAAAGGGATAGAAAATAAGACACAGAATATCTTACTGCCCCTGTATAAAACTATGGTACGCCCACATCTTGAATACTGTGTACAGATGTGGCCTCCTCACCTCAAAAAAGATATTTTGGCCTTGGAAAGGGTTCAGAAAAGGGCAGCTAAAATGATTAGGGGTTTGGAACGGGTCCCATATGAGGAGAGGTCAAAGCGACTGGGACTTTTCAGTTTAGAAAAGAGGAGACTGAGGGGGGATATGATAGAGGTATATAAAATCAGGAGTGGTGTGGAGAGGGCCGATAAAGTGAAGTTATTTATTAGTTCCCTAAATAGAAGAACTAGAGGACACCAAATGAAATTAATGGGTAGCAGGTTTAAAACTAATAAAAGAAAGTTCTTCACACAGCGTGTAGTCAGCCTGTGGAACTCCTTGCCAGAGGAGGCTGTGAAGGCTAGGACTAGAATAGAGTTTAAAGAGAAGCTAGATAATTTCATGGAGGTTAGGTCCATAAAAGGCTATTAGCCAGGGGATAAAATGGTGTCCTTGGCCTCTGTTTGTCAGAGGCTGGAGAGGGATGGCAGGAGACAAATCGCTTGATCATTGTCTTCGGTCCACCCTCTCTGGGGCACCTGGTGCTGGCCACTGTCGGCAGACAGGATACTGGGCTAGACGGACCTTTGGTCTGACCCAGTACGGCCATTCTTATGTTCTTATGTAGATACCATCCAATTAAAAAAAGCCACCCAAAATAGTCAGCTGCAATAGATTCCTGAAGCAAACCAGTCCATGAACTGAAGCGCAGTATTCTTAGAGAACCATCTCAAACTCATGCTAGAAAAGTCTGCTTTTTTACCTGGAGAACGCCTCAGAAAAAGCAATGTCATTAGACAACAAGACCTAAACCCTCCACCTGCCAGAAAGACAGGGAAACTTCAGTGTGAGCTAGTGTAACAAAGCTCTTCACATTTTTTTTTTCTTTTCTCAGTCTGCTAATGGAACTAAAAGCACTTATGAGCACTGGTAAAACAAATTGCAGCCTAGGTAGAAACAATTCGCTCTCACTCTTGGCTATTTTTCACTCCTAGGTAGTATGAAATATGTATAGCTCATCTGTCAGAGGCCTCAGTGCTAGTAGCGCTCATGTAAGGGGTAGAGTTTTGGAACAGAAAAGTTGTATTTTATTCCTGTAGTCACCACGAAGTTCCACATTAATACCTGTTAAATCCCATGTTGTCAGATTTGTTAAGTATAGCACTTAAATGTCAAGGTTACTAAAAACAAAATTATGTTCCAATTACTACACCTGGTGAGTATAAGAGGCAAATGACTGATTAAAAAAAGCTGAAAGCTTTGTAACAAGTGTTTAAAAGTGACTTACAAATCCTAATGTAAGCCTACACAGAGTCTATCAAATGTTAGTTAACCTCCTGATGAGGGCCATGCTAAAATAGTCCCATTCCCATAACAAGGGGAGCAATAACTGAAACACTTCAGAGTACTACAATATTAATTCCCTTTAATTATTGATTTATGGAAATCCCATTTTTCCAGTTCTAGAGCGGACATGCTATAAGCACACTAAGAATGCTGTAATTACTTTAAAAATTCTATGCCATAAAACAGCTGAAGAATTCCATGTTCAGATACAAAATTCTGCAGCTCCCAAAGGTTTTGGAAGCATTACACAACAGGGAAGATTTTCTGCTCTAAAACATGTTAAAGAAAAATATTTAGATTCTATCCAAAAGCTTAGAGGTTTTGAAGTAAGTCCTTTCTAAGTGCCATGTGATTAGCATGTCTATTTTTTTTAAATGCACCAAGTTTCTGTTTTAAAGTGGTTTTTTTTAGAACCATGCTATCCCTATAAAATGTCATTGATAAAATAATTATTATTTACACTTTACATGGCCACCTAGGATTTAGATACATGGAGTCATTAGATTGTGTATTAATTCTTATGCCAACAGGAAGTGCTCCACTACTAGCTGTTACACAAACACCACCAAAAATCTAATAAAAACTAGCGGCCATTCTGGCAATCCGCGATGGACATGTATATTACTCAACCCAGTAAGCTTGGTGTTCAGTTATGCATTAACTTCATTTCCATACTTAAAAACCAGATGTTCAATTTCTCAACAACAAGCACTACATTTAAATTAACCTAGAAACAAGAGCTAAGTGTTTACATAACATACAGATAATTGAAATATCAAAATTAACTTCCCAGACGTGAGTTTTCTAAATTTAAACCTAAGTTTTAAAGCTTGCCCACAAGTTAGGAGACACACACTAAGGGCTTGTCTGTGCAACAAAGTTTTGATGACAAAACTCGTGTCAACACGGAAAAAAAAAGGCAATAAAACCAAAATCGATAACCGTTGTTCACTCTTGCTCTCTTTCTTAACAGATCCTGTCCACGGGGGGCACCATCATCAACAGTGCAAGGCATGTATCCCTGAGTGCTTGGCAACACCTTCTCTTGCTAGGTGCTATGAGAAGGCAGGACAGAGCGCAGTGCATCTTGGGACCATGCTAAATGCCCCTTCAGGCACTGCTTTCTTTCCCAGACCTCTGCTGGTTTCCAGCTTTCTTTCAACTGCCATTCTTTGCTATGTACTCCAACATCTGCAGTGAGAAGGGATATATCGCACTTCTCTTCTACACTCTGTTGAGGGCATCATACATGGCAGTGGAGTTAATCAGGAAGTTACTAACAGAGGAAGTGTGGCAGGCACCAACTCACTATTGCTTTTGACACACAAAAGAGCAGTTGCATAGGGTCAGCCATCACCTATGAGCTAAGGAAACCAGCACTGATTGGTGGGATTGCATTGTCATGCAGGTGTGTGATGAAGAGCAGTGGCTACAGAACTACAGGATGCATAGAAAACCTTCCTGGAGCTGTCTGCTGAGCTAGCCGCAGACCTGCAGCACAAGGACACTAGAATGAGAGCTGGCCTCAGTAGAGAAGTGTATAGCAATTGCTATCTGGAAGCTGGTGACTCCAGACCGCTACCAGTCAGTTGCCAATCAATTTGAAGTAGGGAAGTCTATCATTGGGGTTGTATTAAAGCAAGTGCGCAGGGCAATAAACTCACATCCTGCTATGGAGGACAGACTCTGGGGAATATGTATGACAGTGGCTGGCTTTGCAGAAATGGGCTTCCCTAATTAGGATTGGAGGTGGGGGTGTATGGTGCACACATTTCAATTTTAGCACCAGACCACCTTGCAACAGAGCACACCAAAAGTGCGTGACAAATGTATCTTCAGGAACACCAGCCTGTACATAAAGCTGCAAGAAGGGACTTTTTTTCTGGACCACAAGATTACAGTGGGGGATGTGGAAATGCTCATAGTAAAACTGGGAGACCCAGTTCACCCCTTACCTGGGGCACCTGGACAGCAGTAAGGAGCGTTTTAACAGGCTAAGCAGGTGTTGCATGGCAGTCGAATGTGCCCTTGGCTGGAGATGTCTCTACAGCAGGTTAGACTTTACAGAGGAAAACATTCCCATAGTCATAGCCGTGTACTGCGCTTTGCATAATCTGTGTGAATCTAAGGTAGAAATGTTTGCTCAGGAGTCAAGCGCTGAGGCAAAGCACTTGGGTGCAGAGTCTGAGCAGCCAGGTACAAGGGGAGCACAGAGGCTGCAATTGATACAGGAAGGGCTTTGAGGAAGCACATTGATAATGAGGGGCAGTAACATAATAGAGAACTGTGGCCAGTGGAGGCTGTGGGGTCAGGGCCTGTTGTGGATGAGGGGTAGTGCATGGAGCCACTGCTATACATGCCAGGTGCTTTTGGCAGTGGTGAGGAGGCGGGCCTGTTTTGAGTTGCTTTTCTGGTGGATGCCAGGTAAGTTTGGAGGGCCACGTATTTTTGTTAGAAAATTATTAAAAAGACTAAAAAGCCCATACCTGCAATCAAAGTGATTGCTATACGAATTTGTGGAACACAATAAAAATGATATACCGTTATAAAACTTTGCCTTTATTGATCAAGAGAAAGTAGCGTGACACTCACCAAAACGCGTTTGCTGGTAAAGGAGGGGCTTGGAAAGGGCAAAACCTCACAACTGCGTGCAGGTCCATCTATCATTGCTGAAGCTGAGACGGGTAGAGTCAAGGAGAAATGGAGTCATCCCAGAAATTGGAAAAGAATAAGTAGGCATAGAGAAGAGGTGTCTAGACAAAGACTCGCGTATGTGCTGCAGTGCAGGTCACACTTGGATCTGCTCACTCTGCAGCTTTATTAAAGACTTGGGCATCTCTTTCTTCCTCCATTATTTAATTATCCGCTCAGTTGAGGCCCTAGCAAACGTGTTATTCTCTTTGCTGTCCTGACATTCAGCTTCCCAGCACTCCTTTTGTTCCCTTTTCTCCGGAGAGGAGTGCTGCATCACCTTCCTGAACAGGTCGTCTTTGCTGCCTCTTGTCCTTTTTCTTATCTGCCAGAGACAGTCGGCAGGAGTGTGTGGGGTGTACCTCAGGGACACATCTGCTGAAGCACAAGCCAACAACGAACAGAAGAGGGAATTTTAAACTCAAGCACAGCATTGAAACATTTCACTTACCAGCACATTCTGCAATCTAACAATCACTTTCTCACTAACCCTTGCCAAGCACACAGGGCTATGTTCAGCTCAGAGAAACAGAGCGAGCCACCCACTTTTCTATACCATACGCCCACCTCTGCACTCCACAAACTACAGCCACCTCCCCTACATCTCATCTCCTGCTTCTTGCTCCTGAGAGCAACTGCTGAGACTGACTATGTACCTCAGGAGTGGAGAACAGCTCCCAGCTTCCTGTCCCACCAGGCGACGCAGCTGGGAACTCCACATCTTCATCTAGTTCAACCTCTTCAAATAATTTCATCCTCCAGGTTAGGTGCCCTCAGGGCTCTTAGCGGGGAAGGTGGGATCATCACTAAAAAATAGCGCCCATCTCCTTCTAGAAACAGTAGGTCTTAGCTTTGCAGCACTAGAGCAACTGTCTTCCTCACTGGCTTTATGGTATGCCTACCTCAGCTACTTTATCTTTGTTCTGCACTGAGAAGTGCCCCAATCATAGCCCTTTTTCCCCCAAGCCTTGAGAAATGCATCCAAATTCCTACAGATCAACAGCAACTGGAACGGTACAGACTCTTCTCCCCATATACTGATCAGATCCAACAGCTCCACATTTTGCGCAATGGCCAGGCATAGACTAGCACCTGGTAAGACAAGGTGAGACCTCTCCATGTTGAGCCAGCAAGCAGGAAATGGAATTTAAAGTTCCCAGGCTTGCAAGGGGGGAAAGGTGGATTGTTTCCTTGGCTGCAGGGCAGCAGAGGTTCAACTGCTGACCAGACTGGTCACTATGAGCATTGTGGGACATTTTCTGAATGCCGATAAAAGCAGGCATGGCGTCTACACTCTGTTGACAAAGGGAGGGGAAAAGAAAAAAGTCTCTTGTAGGGGTGGAAATTGGTCATACCAAAACAGGGTGGTTTTCGAAACAAAAAAGTCACACTGCAGCATGTATGTTCTCACTGTTTTGTTGCCAAACTTGATAGCGTAGAGGCAAGACCCAGAAACATGTCCATCAGAGGTATGGCTTCATCTAACAGAGTCAAGGCTTGAAAAGTACACTAGAAACCTGCTAGCTAGCAATCAATCCAGAGACCAATCAAGAGGTAGGTCTGACTAGGAAGGTAAAGCGGTCATGACCGGAGTTCTTTAGTTCTGGTGACCCCTTTTGGAGGCACTCAAACAGCTTTTCCACTAACTCGGTGCTCTGGACGAGTCTCATACTCCCTTGCATGTTAATCACAACAGACCCTTCTGGGGTATAGGGTTCATCGGGGCATCTCTCTGCCCTCTCATGGCTCTTGTTTTTGACTAGCCCATTGCTGGTAGGAAGGTATGGAGCTGTATCCCCAGGGCTTCCTCCCTGCAAGCACTATCTTCTGTGGCCCTCTCCAGACTCAGTCCCTACTCAGTTCTAGCAGCCAGCCAGAGCACCTTGCTCCCCCCAGTCCCTACTCACACTGAGCTGCCTGTAGCCTTGCTGCTCGCTCTTCCAGGCAGTCCTTTCTTCTCAGCTCCGAACAGCAACTAACTGCTGCTCTGTTCTGCAGCTCCTTTCCTATGGCCCTCCTGGGCCCAGAGTGGCTGCTTTTCCTGCAGCCACCCTAGCCTGGTTGGAGGACCTCTCCACTGCTCCTTTCCAGGGATGGGTGTGGCACAACCCTGAAGTCTCTAGCGGGGGGGGGGGGGGGGGGGGGGGGGAGACACCTTTGGGCCTAGTCCACCCCGCCACACACCATCTTCAGAACAAATGTGACAAACATCTAAACCTTGAGGTAAATTAGTAGTGTGAGTCTCCGAGACCCATGAAAGAAAGGAACCACAGAACTAGAAAAATTAAAAAGAACAGAAGAGTGTCAGACTATATACCATGTACCATACTACTGGTGCCACTGCAAATCCCAGTAGAAAATTCAAGGAGATGACCTCTGAAGATAATTTCTCCAAACTTATCATCAGAACACTATATGCCAGAGGTGAGCAAAAATTTTTGCCTGGGGGCCACCTCAGAAATTTTTGAAATGGTCCCAGGCTGCCCAGGAAGGGGCAGGGCCAGGACTCTTCCTACTTCCATGCCCACAGACCCTGACTGGTTTGGGGGTTCATGACCATGTGAAATCTTTGCCCCCTTTTGCCCATCCCTGCTCTATGCAGACAAGAAAGTACACGCTCATTTTTAAAAAGTTATAACCTTATTCTGGCCCCTAGAGAAGGCTAGAGGGATTTCAGCTAGAAGATCAGTTCACAGACGACATTACCTTCCTGGCTATAAAAGTTATGACCCAGTTTAGTTTGCTTCTATACTGTAAAGCAGAACCTACCAAAGAATGAAAATTACAATTTTCCCTTGCTGTTGTCAATGATGCCCTGATGTAATTTGTTGACATTTATCATTAAGAAAAAAGACTTCTGAAAGCCTTTCAAAGGAGGAAAGCCTCTTAGGATTTTTAAAAGCCTACATTAAACAGCAGAGATGGCAAGAAAGGATTAGTCCGTCAGATTGAGACACTACAGTTAAACACAAATTTCTGGAATAACTAAGCTAAGATGATGCATTTGAGTGACTTTCAGCATTGCTAACCAACTTTGTCCTCAAATATTTACCAAGTACAGAATGTAGAAGTTAGGTTGAATGCAAATAGTCACTCAAATGTTAGCAGTATTTCTCTTTTCATTACACTACTATAAAAAAAAATTACTTTTTTTTTTTACAAACAAAATCTAGTCATTTGTGCTGTGTGTGTAGATACACATAGACGCGCACAATAGTGTAACAGAAGCACCATGACATTCTTTAGCTTTCTAGAAAGCGCTTTTCCATATCTATTAATAACATTCTCTCCACCTCTGCAGACATTTCTATAACTGCGTATATTTTCTAATAAATCTCATGAATTATGATGCTTTCAGTAAGTAGAGGATAGAATCTTATTTGCAGGAATAGCAAGATAATGTGATAGACATTCCATTTAAATTCATAAACGCTGATCAAAATTCTCCAATTCAGTCTTTTTCCCCTAAGGTTGCTGTATTGCAATTTCAATGCATCTAGCATACTCGAATTTCCACCTCAAACGAATGCACTCACTGCTTATGGCAAAGCAAGAACACAATGTAAACAAGGTATAACACAAACATTCTGGAACAGGACTGTTTGAGAGAAAAGCCTGAAAACTACATTGACATTATCTGCAGAATTATCTTCTTAAAGACCATGCTGAATGGACACACTATATTTTGGAACAAAGGAATTCATACTAATTTCTTGTGGAAATAGGCATGCCTGTAAACACACAACCAGTAGTCTAATCCAAGATCCACTGAAATCAAAGAAAATATGTCCATTAATGGTAGATTAGCTCCTGAAAAATTGGGCTTTAAGAAAGTTCAACTTCTTTTGAACCCAAAAATAGTGACCAGCACCCAGCTGCTTCTCAGTGGGAACTGATTGTTTCGTCTGACCGTAAGGGTGGGAGTCTGTGTCTCCTGTAAACAAACATGCTTCTACTCATCTCTGCATCCAGCTTTGTCCTTCACTCAAAGTAGTATTTACTATAAAGACCCTATTCCTCCACTTTTGCTTTTGCTACAGCCTATCCCTTGTGCCCACAAACTATCTTGCCTAGTCTACACTTCGAGTTCACTGCTACAGCTATAAGACAAGACGACTGTTTTTGCTGTAACAGCTTATACTGGTTCCCAAGCAAAGCAAGCTATGTAGATAAAAGTACTTTTAAGCCATGATGTTGCATGTACACTAGAGCTTTTGCCAGTACAGAAACATCCAAAACCCATCCTAACCAACACTGCTCTAGGCCAGCAAAAATTTTAGTCCAGACTTGACGTAAGTCTTTTAGGGTAAGGGCTATTACTTCATGCCATTGTGTGCAGTACCTATGATACACACCAATTCTAAAGCAGCCCATTATCCCAGTCTTGTACTTTTTGATTTCAGAGGTGAAATAAAAAGAAAGGTTAAAGCTGTCTTAAAATTATACCTGGAATTAAATTTAACTTGTGCGCTTATACCAATTCTACACAATTATTTTGTGATCACAATTATTAGTTACATATTAAGTACCCCACATAAGGAGGGGTGCAAGAATTGGTTTTATAACACTGATGATTTTAAATCATCATTTTATCTTTTAAAGCAGCCACCTTACACAGAAATTCATTCTCACTATTTTGAGTGTGTGTAAAGTTCAGTTTACATGGGTCTATGTTTAGATTAATACACCTTTCCTTCACTTTATTCCCTTCTTTACATGCTTTTGCAAAGCTAGATCTAAAACCCATTGTCCTGGCAAAACCCTTCCCTGTGTTCAACCACTGAACTTTTAATCTGCCCACAGATTCTTAACATGAATTTCAATTTTCAAATATAACTGTTTCAATTATAGTGTCTTACAGATTCTTTTATAGTGACAAAAGAAAGGTGGAACCCGAACAGAATGCAATTCCTCTAGTGCACTTAATTTCCCACGCACACATCCCATTTTGGATATCCTAGCACAGAAATTGTACCAATGGATGTTGTACTGCCATTCATTATGAAAGAACTTGCAAATAAAGCCCATCAACCACGAAAAAAAAACAACCCTCACTTGGTTGGTGGCTTTAAAAAGCTGGACTTCTGGCCTTGAGTCACACTCTTTGGTACTCAGAGAAGCTATCGGAGGAAGGAGGCAGGATCCCTGAACTGGCCCTGATCAAATGCTGAAGTACGAGAGTAGCCTCAGGATTTACTGTTAAGCCAAAGAAGACTCCTTCAAAAGGTTCCCAAAAAGACCCCATCCTTGCCAGAAGAAGAGAGGGAAGGGAAGAAACCAACTTCACAGCTGAAGAAAAAGCATCCAGCTTTGACCCTAGAGATAGAAGCCTGGGAAGTACAGTCACTGCATATTCACCAAGCATGCCTGTAGATCAGGGCTACTCAACTTTGGAAGCCCTGGGGACCACAATGATACCCACAGCACATGCTGAGGGCCACAACCTAAGTGTGGTTGCATATATATGCAAATATTTATGTAAATATATGCAAACAGCTTCTTTTACACTGACAGGCATGAATTCAAAGTTTAAGGCAAGACTACACAACACGCAAGCCCCATTTAAGTCAGTTCTGCTGATATTAATAAAATGCAATATTTACCCAATTTCCACCCATATGACAGCACTTTTGATAAGAACATAAGAATGGCCATACTGGGTCAGATCAAAGGTCCATCAAGCCCAGCATCCCATCTGCCGACGGTGGCCAATGCCAGGTGCCCCAGAGAAGGAGAACAGAAGACAATGATCAAGTGATTTATCTCCTGCCATCCATCTCCTGCCCTTGTTATGAAGGCTAGGGCACCATACTTTATCCCTGGCTAATAGCCATTTATGGACCTAACCTGCAAAAATTTATCAAGCTCTTTTTTAAACCCTAATAGAGTCCTGGCCTTCACAGCCTCCTCGGGCAAGGAGTTCCACAGGTTGACTGTGCGCTGTGTGAAGAAAAATTTCCTTTTATTAGTTTTAACCTACTACCCATCAATTTCATTTGGTGTCCCCTAGTTCTTGTATTATGGGAAAAGGTAAATAATTTTTCTATAATCACTTTCTCCACACCATTCATGATTTTATATACCTCTACCATATCGCCCCTCAATCGCCTTTTTTCCAAACTGAAAAGTCCCAGTCTCTCTAGCCTCTCCCCATATGGGACCCTTTCCAAGCCCCTAATCATCTTAGTCGCCCTTTTCTGAACCTTTTCTAATGCCAATATATCTTTTTCGAGGTGAGGAGACCACATCTGCACGCAGTACTCGAGATGTGGGCGTACCATAGTTTTATATAGGGGAAGTATGATATCTTTTGTCTTATTATCTATCCCTTTTTTAATAATTCCTAACATCCTATTTGCCTTACTAACTGCCGCTGCACACTGCGTGGATGTCTTCATAGAACTATCCACTATAACTCCAAGATCCCTTTCCTGATCTGTCGTAGCTAAATTTGACCCCATCATGTAGTACGTGTAATTTGGGTTATTTTTTCCAACATGCATTACCTTACACTTACCCACATTAAATTTCATTCGCCATTTTGCTGCCCAATCACTCAGTTTGCTGAGATCTTTTTGTAGTTCTTCACAATCCCTTTTGCTTTTGACTGTCCTGAACAACTTTGTGTCATCTGCAAACTTGGCCACCTCACTGCTTACCTCATTTTCTAGATCATTGATGAACAAGTTGAACAGGATTGGTCCCAGTACTGACCCCTGGGGAACACCACTAGTTACCCTCCTCCATTGTGAAAATTTACCATTTATTCCCACCCTTTGTTTTCTGTCTTTTAACCAATTCTTGATCCATGAAAGGACCTTTCCTCCTATCCCATGACCACCTAATTTACGTAAAAGCCTTTGGTGTGGGACCGTGTCAAAGGCTTTCTGGAATGATGAGCAATGACAGTCCAGGAATTTAACTACTAGAACACATATCAACAGAAGACCATTATATGACTACTTTTGTGTTTTGGCTTCACAATTTTAACAAATCATACAAAAACTGTCAATACAATATTTACTGAAATAGAAGTACAATCAACATGAAGTTCAAGGCACTGAGGGGAGAAGTGGCATGGCTAGAAAAGGATCCCAGGAATCCTGCTTTCCAGAATCCCTTCCTTTCCCCTACCCACCCCACAAAGCACCAGCTCCCACAGTCTTCACAGAGCAGACACTAGAACCCCCCAATCTAACTAACAGACCCACTGCCCACCCACAGGAAAGCAAAGAAGCCAGAAGTTTTAACACCCAGTTCCTTGCCCTAACCCAATGCACCCACCCCTCCCCCAGAGCCAGGAATCCCAGCCCCCTGCTCCAACCCAATGCCCTTCCCCTCCCCTAGAGCCAGGTACCTCCCAGCCCTCTGCTCCAATGCTCCTCCCCTCCCCCAGAGCCAGACAACCTCAGCCCCCCTGCTCTAACCCAATACCCTTTCCCTCCCATAGAGCCGAGGACTAAATCTAGCAGAGTGGAGGGCAACACCCTGGGTCTCACTGGAACCACACGCTTTTCCCTCCAGGCGCCAGGACCCATGCACAGAATGGCTGTGAATGGTCCAGGCGCGTGGCTCCAAAGGTTCCATTGAAGGCACGTGCCACTGCCCACTCCCTGATCCCCTTTGCCGGGAAAAAACCCCCAGACATTTTTTGCTTTTTAAAAAACGCATCCAGATGGCAATTTAACATGTGAAAACAAGGACATGTCTGGGAAAAACTGGATGTATGGTAACCCTACCCATGCCCCAGTGCAGACCTCTCACCCCCAGGCCTCACTACCTGGCTCCACCACTGCCTTGCCATATCTCTCGCTGCCACTGCCTTGCCACATGCCTCACTGCCTGACTCCCCACTGCCTCTTGCAGCCCCCAGATGCTCCTGCGCACTCGCCGACACGGCCTGGCTCAGCGCAGTGCTGTGCAGCTCTGCTCGTGGGGAGGTGCTGCCGCTGTGGCCAACGCAGCAGGCGTGCTGTGCCGTCACCTCTTGCTACCCTCCCCTCCCCCCCCACCACCACACCCCCCGCCCGCAGCTCCCGCGCACACAGCCTGGCTCAATGCAGCAGCGCGCAGCTCGGCTCACAAGGAGGCGTTGCCACTGGAGCCCACAGCAATGAGGCAGGCAGGCAGCTCGGGAAGCGGCTCACAGCGCCATGGGCCACATACAAACTGGCCGCGGGTGGCCCACAGGCCTTGTGTTGAGTAGCCCTGCTGTAGTTGGTACCTAGAAGAAAGCACAAGAAAGATGGGAAAGTACCTTTCTGCCTGCCTCCAACCCTTCAAAAAGGTGCTGAAACAGCAGCACTATGCCTGATGCATCAGTGGATTCTCATGATAGGGGGTCTTGATATTTTCTGACAAGACATTTCTGTATTTGAGCATATATAGCCTTTTGAAGTAGGGATGTAAAAAACTAATAAAAATACAACTTTTAACCAATGAAAAATTATATCAGTTACACGGTTAACCGCTCCCAGCCCCGCCAGCCCACCCCCCCCCCCAACCCCGCGGGGCTACCAGCAGCCCCATACACAGGTTAACTGGTTAACCTCTTACATCCCTATTTTAAAGGCCTGCAGAGAAACCTCTAACCCAATAAAAAACACATTCTCTGAATCAGCATAGTTTCTAAGCAGAAAATAAGATTAAAATAAGACTAATGGTTTCCAGCAAAAGTCACTGGAAGAACACTGTCTAATCTCAAATACCCAACACATTCTACTAACTAAACAGCAGATCGTGAGCATATAAAATAGAGTCTTAGGGAAAGATTCGACTGCCTAGACTGTATGTTACTTTTATGAGGAAAATGTAGGATAAATGTGACAAGCTTTAAGGTCATATAAAAACTTAATCTTATATCTAAGTCCAAGTTAGAAATTAGGGCTGTCAGTTGACCTGCGTTAATGCCTGCAATTAACGCAGGACAGGATTAACGCGGGTTTTTTTTAAATGCATTAATCGCAGGCGTTAATGCTGTGCTGCCCCTTTGAAGTGCCGCTCCAGCGCTTGAAAGGGGCTGCACAAGTGAAGCCGGGGATCAGCAAAGCGGAAGGTCAGCAGCGGAGCCGGGGATCAGCTGGGGACTCCAGGTGATCGTGGGCTCTACTTGCACTGCCCCTTTGAAGTGCCATTTTGGCGCTTTAAAGGGGCAGCACATTAGGAGCCAGGGATCAGCTGGGGCTCCTCTGTTGCAAAGCCCCATTGAAACGCCAGAGCAGCACTTCAAAGGGGCTTTGCAACAGGGAGCCAGGGATCAGCTGGAATCCCCAGCTGATCCCAGGCTCCTAAAGCACTGCCCCTTGGAAATGGCACAGCGACACTTCCAAAGGGCAGCACTGCATGGAGCCCAGGGTCAGCTGGGGACTCCAGCTGATCCCCAGGCTCCATGCAGTGCTGCCCCGTTGAAACACCATCGCAGCATTTCAAAGGGGAGGCGCATGCAACTGTGATTAAATGTTTTTAATCGCTTGACAGCCCTATTAGAAATTAAACAAACCTTGAGACTCAATCTCCACCCAATTTGACAACATGTCAATTAAGATGCTTACACACTCCCTAGTACAATGCTGACTGTTCTTATGCACAAGCAAATCAAGTTTATTTGCGCTCCGGGATCTGAACAAAGACAGTGTGCCCAATTCATCAGCACTACATTTTGATTAATACTGGTCTCCATATCTTTGCACTCACTTCACCTTGGGCTGTGCAAGGCAACGGAGAAGTTAGATTTACATATTCAAATACATGAAAGCTAGTATATAAATGTGCTACAGTTTATTAAATGCCAGCGTACATGTCTCATGTTTGTAGATTTCCATTCCCTACAAAGAATGCATCCATATAATCCACAAACAATTCTATTACCTCCTCAGGCCCTCCCCATTTTACCATTTTTCAAACCCTGACATCAAAAAACTCCTTAACAGGTGATGCTTACCAGTAACAGTTAACCATTGCCTGGGATCAGCTGCCTGTGTAGAGGTTAAACGTCCAATTTAACATTTAACCAGTTAACTCATTAAATAGGACTTTACATTCCTATTATGAGGTTGGGGGGTTTATTAATCAAATTGTTAAAAACAAACAAAAAACCCTCTTTACATTAACAAAATCTCAACAACTAAGTCTTCAAGATTCTTTGTTATTTTCTCTGTTGCTAGTACAAGAAGTTGTTTGTGTATGTGTCTGCTGCAAGGCCTAATTAAACCAAACCTGCATGTAGTTTCAGATTGCAAGCCTACCTCAAAAGTTAAGTTTGAAAATTGTATGTAGTAGAAAATCATTAATGAAAGCTTCATTTGAATGGCAACTAACAAGTCTCCTACCTTAATCCTACTGAGGTATAGAACCAAGGTGTGCCATTTATTTTATTCAATGTGTTGAGACAGAAGCTAGCTACCTACTATAGCAACCAACCCACTGGGATTTACAATCAATTTTTATTTTAATATAGTGGTTTATGGCCTGAAGTTCTTTTAATACAGCAAGTACAGTGCTCTTAAAAGGCACCAGACTTAGAGCCCTGAAGGCTCCATCCACAGAACAGGTACAGAGAAATGTAGTGACAACTGAGGTACTCCTCATATGGCCTCCACTATAAATCTTAATTATGACTAGAATGCCTGATTTTAGATTACACTAAATTCTAACCCCCCAAAAATATAGCTGAGTGAATTAAATTTGTAGCCAACAAATCATATTTAATCAGGCAGCCTATAAATCAGATTTTAATCACCAATGACACCAGCCAAGTTGTCAACTCTCAAATCAAGAAATACCAGATCATTTTTAACTCTAATGGTGCTAGCAATGCCTGAACAATTCAAAAGAGCTGTGGGTAAGGTGGCACACTCAAGATAAAGACAGCAATTAAAACCTCATTTTCTCATTTCCTCCAAAACTAACAATGAGCATTCTTTTAGAGAATCTAGTTACCATGGTTCTCATTTCCCTGACACTTCCAATATTTCAACTGGCATTCAACAGTTATTAAAAATGTAGCCTAAAAATTATGCAAAGTTTATTCTCAAGATAGATACTTTGTAGTGAATGAATCATAAGAGCCCTGCATTGATACAAAATTTTGTATCTGCAGCCACAAAAATGAGCTGCCGATATTGCAGATACCGTGGCTATAAAGCAGCTATGTGCAGATTTGCAAGGTTCTAGATACAAAATTTGCATCCACATCTGCCTCTAGAAAAATGAGCTCTGAATATCCACAAAGTCCTTCCCATCCCCAAGGGACATGCAGCACAGAGGCACATGGCCCAACATGCAGGGGCACAGCAGGCAGGAAGCCTGCCTGAGGGTCCCACTGGGCTGCTGACCGGGAGGCACTTACCACCTCTCAGTCACAGCCTGAACCTGGCACCCCCTTCCTAGGTCAGAACCCAAACCCTAGACATCCCCTCCTCCACTCCTGCCTCAAGCCCCACAAGATCATAAGCCCCTTCTGCCTCAGGTCACAACCCAAACCCTCTACACCTCTGCCCCAGGTCACAACTCCCTCCCACACCCTGTACTCCAATCTCCTACCTTGTGCTCACTTCTGCACCCAACCTCCACAGACCTCGCACGTGCTCCATTAACATAGAAGAGTGTGGCCCTTGACCTCTTACCAAATTTTGGAGTGCCCCCCCCCCAATCAAAAATGATTGCCCACCTCTGGCTTAATGCTTTAAGCCTACAACACTTCATTATTGGTGCTTTCATTTAATTGGATGTTAAAAGTAGGAGCCAGAGAACCTTAGACCAGTGAGTCTGACCTCAATACCCAAGAAACTACTAAAGCAATAAGACATTCAGTTTGTGAGTACCTGAAGGATGAAGGGGTTATTTCCAGTAACCAGCATGGATGTATTAAATCCAAATTATGCCAAACCCTCTCTAGCAAGGTAACTGGTTCAGTGGATAGGGGAAATGCACAAGTCCAGGTTATGTTAAATACACTGCTGCAAGGCTCCTGACATTCCCACATGACATTCTCATATGCAAGCTGGAGAAATGCAGGCTCAGTGGAACTAGCATTAAGTGGATACAGAACTGGTTAAACAACTCCAAGGAGCGACTATTAATGAAACTACATCCAGTTGGAAGAATGCCTTAAGTGAAGTTCACAAAGATCTGTTCTGAGTCCAGTGTTAAACACACTTATTAATGACCTGAATGCAGCATCGCTGATCAAACGGACATGACAAATCTAGGCAGGGGCTGCAAATACTCTCAAGGGTAGAGCCAAAATTCAGAGGGATCTTGATAAATTGGAGAACAGGACTATCAACAACAAAATAAAATTAAACTAAGATGTAAGGTGCCTCACTTAGGGGAAAAAAATGAAATTCACAAATACAGAATGGGAGAACTGGCTTGGCAGCAGCACTGCTAATGAGGATCTGGGTGTTGTGGTGAATCACAACCTCAACGTGAGTCAACAAGATGATGCTGTTATAAAAAGCAAATGCAATTCTGAGTTGCATTTACAGAAGCATAGCATGTAGATCATAGGAGATGATATGGGAACACACTTTGAAATACAAAATGCCCTAAACAGGGTCTACTAACTTTTCCCAGAACAGTAAATACCAAGTAAAATCATGTTAAAGACTACAGCCGCTCCCCAAGTTATGAACAAGTTACGGACCAAAACTTGGTCCATAACCCGAGTTATGAACACTTCGAATCCCATAGCGTTACATGGCAACCGCGGTGTTCGTAAGCGCTGTGGCAGGGTCAGTCCCACTCCTGGGCCCCTGACCCCTGTTCAGCCCACTGTCCCACAGCCTAGGAGTCACAGCACATGGCTCACTCACCGTGGTTTGAGAGTTGTTGTCTCCCTGTCGTCTTTAACAAGGTCGATGCTGCTCTCTTGGCTCCTCCGGGGTCTCTCTTTCTCCAAACTCCTCCTCCACTCTCCAAAACTCCTTCACAGCTCTCCAAACTCCTTCTCAGCTTTCTCCCCTCACCCACAGGGAGCGTTCTTAAACAGGCCTCCAGGCAGCCCCAATTAGTTTCACCTGGGCCTTAATTGATTTTGCAACCACCGTCTCAGCTGCCCCTAATTAGCCAGAACTGCTGACTCTCTCTGCAAGAACTGCCTATTTCCCCTTCCACCAAGCTCGTTAACCTGCTGTATCACCTCTGCTCTGCCACAGCGTGGATCGCCGTTCGTAACTTGGATCTGCATTTACGACCGCTTTGGTCATAAGTGCGGATGGTCGTAAGTGGAGGTGGTTGTAGCTCAGGGAGCAGCTGTACTTCTAGTTAATATCCTGCCATCCCTGTATCTACCTCCAAACTCTTCTTAGGAGCATAAAATCTTTAGTGCAATAACGGTGCTAATTTCTAATATAGTGAAAGATAAATCAGAACAGTACACAACAGCTCGCGACACATTCATGCCACAGTCCAAGCAAAATTATCAGATTTCCCTCAATCTGTTCTGAAGGCCATTGAAGCCAACATCTTGAATGCTTTAGAATACCAATAAGACTAGAATACCACATTATTTCATGTAAGAAAAGAAACAAGTTTTAACTACGACGACCCAAATGGTAAAGGAACCATTCTGAAAAATCCCACTGTAGTTGCATAAGAAATCTACTTTTAAACTTATGGGTCGGTCAATCAATTGTTTGGAGAAAGACATGCCTAAATTTTGAAACTCGGCTTCTCATTTCACCATTAGCACTGAGGGAAGAGAAAGTATGCCAAAACAGCAAGATGATATTGATCCAAAACAAAAAAACAAACAAAAAAAAAAAAACCCCAATGAAATAGCAGTATGTATGTAGGATAACAAGTGTTCTGATTATTATCATCACCTATTTATATCATAGCAGTAACCTGAAGTGCAAGTCAAGGTAAGTGTCCCATTTTGTTGTGGGGTGCATAAATACAGGACAATATCCTTATTTTTCAAGGTAAAAACAGTACCCCAAACTAGTGCATGTAATTTTATTATAAAGACAGGAAATGTCTCAACTAACTAGAGACTAAATCATCTCCAAAAGAATCTCTTTGCCTATTGAAGTAGCACTGTAAAAACCAGGATAATAAAGAGAAGTGCTATTGTCAAACAATCCATTAGACAATAAAAAGAGCTCAGGACATTTGTCTTGCAAAAAATTACTGCCAAGTGCTGCCAGACCCAGCCTTTCCTCCGTCTCGGCTGGCCAGACACTAATGTTTCAGGCAACTACTAATTTTTAGCAGTGTAATATATCGCACAATACCACCAAGGCAGTCGTTTTCTGGTGCTTGAGAATACTTCACTGAACTTTATCTCATGGTTTAATATTTTGCTATTGTTTCTATGCCAAATGCAAAGTTTTATTGAAACAAATGTTTTCTAAGAAAAGGTATGGAATGTGCAAGTTTACAACAAAAGGCAAAGTGGGTGGGTTAAAGGAAAACAAGAAAGCATAATGTTTTATTAGTCTTTAAGGTGCTACTAGACTATTTGTTGTTTAAGTTTGTCCTGTTAAGACTAACTCAGCTACCCCTCTGAAACATTACAAACAATAAGCGTAACCCACCTTGTCCCAGTGTAGGTAGGTGGGCTTTTAAAACTCAGTTTATAAATATCCTCAGGGGTGCCACCCATAAAGCAAAAGAGATCATAGGCTCTACTAAGAGAAAGGAGCAATGGTGGTTCCGAAGACACTGCTTTCAAAAGCCCATATTTCATTTTCCCGATAAGAATGCTTTCACTTTACTTTTAAATTGTTTCTCATATTTGAGAACAGGATGGCAGAAACCCATCACATATGGGGTACAAAAAACTGCATTTAAAAAAGTTAGTAAATATGACTTTGGTTAAACTCACAGAACTAGATTCATTCTTGTCTTGAGCCAACAAGTTGCAACAGCCAATACAAGTCTTCAGAATACATATTAAACTAAGTTTTGACAATATACATATCTAAATTCTTTTACAGGGTTCAGGTTGCAACTTGTCAAATTCCTTCCTTCCCCACCCATACCAGTGAATAGCACTCAGTTTCCATAGACTCAGTTATATATTTTTACTATCACTGTGGCATCTGATAACTTTACAAATTCACTGAAGCAAAAACAAGGACTGTAGATGGACATCAACTGAAATCTCTGACCCAAAAAAAGCTTGTTAGTAATGCCAAAGAACATATTTGCAGGGCAAAACACTTTTACAGAACATGCTTTGATAGTGTCATTTCACTTGTTCCAAACTTGCCAAGTTCAGAAGTGCACAGTGTTCTTAAAGGCTTTCCTGTTCTGATAGTGCTGGCTGAGGATTTATTAATAAAATTGGCAAGTCCTTCATCTACAGGCTGCATTGTTCAAGTTCATATTAGCTTAAAAAAAAAAAAAAGACTAATCCCAAATTGAATTCTGCTGGCCTTCATTTGCAAAACTCCCATCAAAGTCAGCAAGTGTTGTTTGGGAAGACTGCAGGATTGTATACATAATTCTTCTAGCTATTTGCAAGGCATGGAGTATTTTCTTGAGCCAACATTAAGATTTTGCAATAATGTTATTTATATACATGCATGATACTACAAGAAAAAATAAAATCGGATTTGTGTACACACACACGTGCAACTTTTAAAAGATTTTCCCTTTGCTAGCTCCTTACTGATAATTGTATACATAAAAGCATTCTTCCATAAATAAATTTCATGCAAAATCTTCATGCAAAGGGTTATTTTCACACTGCATTTTTGAAAGGGTACATGCTATATAGAGATCCCTGCCCCCACCTCCAACACACAGGGTCATGCTAGCCGTTTCCAGGAGTGGTGTAGGGCTGGCCAGGAGCAAATCTGGCGAAGTAGCAGCCCCTCTACATCCCCCAGAAATCATGATCGAATGGGAGAATCCCCAGGATTGACCAGTCAATTGCAATCAACCAGTTGGTGACCACTGATTTAGAGCTTGGTAAGTGTGCTACTGCCTTAGCTAAGAGGCAAACAGCCTTTAGTCATGCACTAGCAACTCATACATTTTAAGGATGTTGAAATGCGATTATCTGGCTAATCATATAGTCAATACAATTTGTATTGACTATACGACTAGTCAATAAGCACCACTGTGCACAGCCACAGTGGGGGTAGCTCCAGGAGCCAAATCCAGCCAGAAATGAGCAGTCCTGGCTTATGCCAGTTCCAGAGCCACCCGTGCTGCGCCTCTGCATTTTAAATGGAGTAAGAGACAGAGAGCTCTTACTCCATTTAAAATGCAGAGGCACAGTGATCAGTGCTGGTGCGAAGGTTGCGGATCTCTCGAGGCATCTAGATAGACTTGTGTAGTGCTGGGGAGGAGCCAGTGGTCGTGGTACATGTAGGTACCAATGATGAAGGGAAGGGTAGGAGAGATGTCCTGGAGGCCAAATTTAGGCTGCTAGGAAAGACTGCCACCATAGAGGTCCTGGATTTCAGTCTCGGAAATGCTTCCGGTTCCATGCGCAGGGCCAGGTAGGCAGGCAGAGCTTCAGAGTCTCAATGCGTGGATGAGACGATGGTGTAGGGAAGAGGGGTTTGGATTTATTAGGAACTGGGGACACTTTTGGGAGAGGGGGAGCCTGTACAGGAAGGATGGGCTCCACCTAAACCAGGGTGGAACCAGACTGCTGGCACTAAACATTAAAAAGGCTGTAGAGAAGTTTTTAAACTAAGAGATGGGGGAAAGCCGATTGGTGCGGAGATGCACGTAAATCGGAGGGAGACTTCTCTTAGAGGAGAATCCATTGATAGAGATTCTCTAAGCTGTTGTCAGAAAGAGAGGAGGAGAGAGGGTAAACCATGGGCCAGAGCAGACAAACAACCGCATACAAAGGAATCCAATGCACCAGGGAAGGGCAGACAAATAAGCAGTGGCAAATTTTTAAAGTGCTTCTATACAAATGCTAGGAGTCTGACTAATAAGATGGGTGAACTAGAGTACCTAGTATTAAATGAGGAGATTGACATAATAGGCATCACTGAAACCTGGTGGAATGAGGAAAATCTGTGGGACACAATCATACCGGGATATAAAATATATCGAAAGGATGGAGCAGGCCGGGTGGGTGGCAGAGTGGCACTGTATGTGAAAGATAATGTAGAATCAAATGAAATAAAAATATTAAGTGAATCAACATGTTCAATAGAATCGCTATGGATAGTAATTCCATGCTCCAATAATAAGAAATTAGCAGTAGGGATATATTACCGACCACCTGACCAGGACAGCGATACTGACATTGAAATGCTGAGGGAGATTAGAGAGGCTACCAGAATAAAGAACTCTATAATAATGGGGGATTTTAATTATCCCCATATTGACTGGGTACATGTCACCTCAGGAAGAGAAGCAGAGAGAAAATTTCTCAATGGCCTAAATGACTGGTTCTTGGAGCAGCTGGTGCAGGAACCCACAAGGGGAGAGGCAATTCTCGATTTAATCCTGAGTGGAGCGCAGGATCAGGTCCAGGAAATAACCGTTACAGGACCGCTTGGGAATAGTGACCATAATATAATAACATTCAACATTCCTGTGGTGGGTAGAACACCTCAGCAGTCCAGCACCCTTGCATTTAATTTCAAAAAGGGGAATTACACAAAAATGAGGAGGCTAGTTAAACAGAAATTAAAAGGCACAATGACAAGAGCCAAATCCCTGCAAGCTGCATGGAAACTTTTTAAAGACACCATAATAGAGGCCCAACTTAAATGTATACCCCTAATTAAAAAACATAGTAAGAGACCTAAAAAAGAGACACCATGGCTTAACCACCATGTAAAAGAAGCAGTGAGGGACAAAAAGGCATCTTTCAAGAAATGGAAGTCCAATCCCAGTGAGATAAATAGAAAGGAACATAAACACTGTCAAATCAAATGTAAAACTGTAATAAGCAAAAAAAGATTTTGAGGAACAGCTAGCCAAAAACTCAAAGAAATAACAAAATGTTTAAGTACATTAGAAGCAGGAAGCCTGCTAAAAAACCTGTGGGTCCCCTAGACGATCGAACTATAAAAGGCGCAATCAAGGACGATAAAGCCACTGCGGAGAAACTAAATGATTTCTTTGCTTCAGTCTTCACGGCTGAGGACGTTGGGGAGATTCCCAAATCTGCACTGTCCTTTGTGGGTGATGAATCTGAGGAACTGTCCCGGATTGAAGTGTCATTAGAGGAGGTTTTGGAACAAATAGAAAAACTTAATGTTAACAAATCTCCGGGACCAGATGGCATTCATCCAAGGGTTCTAAAAGAACGCAAATGGGAAATTGCTGAACTATTATCTGTGGTTTGTAACCTATCCCTTAAATCGGCTTCCGTACCTAATGACTGGAAGGTAGCCAACGTGACACCAATATTTAAAAAGGGCTCTAGAGGCGATCCGGGCAATTACAGACCAGTAAGTCTAACTTCAGTACCGGGAAAATTAGTCGAAACAATAGTAAAGAATAAAATTGTGAAGCATGTAGAAGAACATAATTTGTTGGACAAAAGTCAACATGGTTTCTGTAAAGGGAAATCCTGTCTTACTAATCTGTTAGAGTTCTTTGAAGGGGTTAACAAACATGCGGACAAGGGGGATCCAGTAGATATAGTATACTTAGATTTTCAGAAAGCCTTTGACAAGGTCCCTCACCAAAGGCTCTTGTGTAAATTACATGGCCATGGGATAAGAGGGAAGGTCCTTTCTTGGATTGAGAACTGGTTAAAAGACAGGAAACAAAGGGTAGGAATAAACGGTAAATTTTCAGAATGGAGAGGGGTAACTAGTGGTGTCCCCCAAGGGTCAGTCCTAGGACCAATCCTGTTCAACTTATTCATAAATGTTCTGGAGAAAGGGGTAAGCAGTGAGGTGGTAAAGTTTGCAGATGATACCAAACTGTTTAGGATAGTCAAAACAGAAGCAGACTGTGAGGGACTCCAAGAAGATCCCACCAAACTGAGTGACTGGGCAACAAAATGGCAAATGAAATTTAATGTGGATAAGTGTAAACTAATGCACATCGGGAAAAATAACCCCAACTATACGTACAGTATGATGGGGGCTAATTTGGCTACAACAAATCAGGAAAGAGATCTTGGAGTTATCGTGGACAGTTCTCTGAAAACTTCCACGCAGTGTGCAGCGGCGGTCAAAAAGGCAAATAGGATGCTAGGAATTATTAAGAAAGGGATAGAAAATAAGACACAGAATATCTTCCTGCCTCTGTATAAAACTATGGTACGCCCACATCTTGAATACTGTGTACAGATGTGGTCTCCTCACCTCAAAAAAGGTATTTTGGCCTTGGAAAGGGTTCAGAAAAGGGCAACTAAATTAGGGGTTTGGAACGGGTCCCATATGAGGAGAGGCTAAAGAGACTGGGACTTTTCAGTTTAGAAAAGAGGAGACTGAGGGGGGATATGATAGAGGTATATAAAATCATGAGTGGTGTGGAGAGGGCCGATAAAGAAAAGTTATTTATTAGTTCCCTAAATAGAAGAACTAGAGGACACCAAATTAAATTAATGGGTAGCAGGTTTAAAACTAATAAAAGAAAGTTCTTCTTCACACAGCGTGTAGTCAGCCTGTGGAACTCCTTGCCAGAGGAGGCTGTGAAGCCTAGGACTAGAATAGAGTTTAAAGAGAAGCTAGATAATTTCATGGAGGTTAGGTCCATAAAAGACTATTAGCCAGGGGATAAAATGGTGTCCTTGGCCTCTGTTTGTCAGAGGCTGGAGAGGGATGGCAGGAGACAAATCTCTTGATCATTGTCTTCGGTCCACCCTCTCTGGGGCACCTGGTGCTGGCCACTGTCAGCAGACAGGATACGGGGCTAGATGGACCTTTGGTCTGACCCAGTACGGCCATTCTTATGTGCTAGCTGGAACTGCTCGGTCCTGGCTTGTGCTGAGTCCAGTAGCTCCTGTCCACCACTGTTCATGGTGGCCAGCCCTTCACAGCAGCATCCTCTACGTGCCCCCCCCAATCACCTCTGATAGAGGCAGCGGGGGGGTGAGATGGCACCCCAGAGATGGTGCTGAGGGGGAACCAGCTTTTAAGGTGACTCACCCTAGCACTGGCTCCTGCCCCTGCACTCCCCCGCCCCCCCCTCCGGGAATGCCACAAAGAGCCCAGTGCGAGCAGGGACTGCTTGAGTCCCTGCTCACCCAGTGCTCCCTGTGGCACTTCTGCTTTTGAAATGTACAAGAGCCCCAGAGGGCTTTTGTACATTTCAAAAGCAGAAGCGCCTACAGTGAGAATGGCGCGAGTGGCGACTGAAGCAGTCCCTGCTCGCACTGTTTCCCCGCTGTGCCTCTGCCTCCCCTGCGCCCCATGGAGACGGTGACGGTTCCCCGCAGCACCAGCTCCTGCTTCCCCCCTCTTGCTGCCTTTCTCTGATAGAGGCAGCAAAGGGTGGGGGAGTGTGACTAGTCGAGTCGCTACTTGACTACCCAATAAGCATTTGCTTATCAGATAGTCAACTTGTCACTAACATCCCTAATGCATTTAGCTCCAAAAGCCCCAGATTCAATACTGCCCACTGATGACTGGAGTCTGTCCACATTATTCAGAAAGGCATTTTAGTTCTGATTGTCTCACTTTTAACTTGCCTACACAAGACATCCCAAATGCTGAACTCATTGCTTGAATTGTTTTAGTTTGCCCTCCCACAGAAAACTGTTTTGATCATGTATTCGTGCCTTTCTTTGCTATATCCTCTCCCCACTGTTCAAATAAATAAGGTGCTATAAACATTTTACCCAGCTGAATGAAATTCACATTTAAAAATACTATTTCATTACTAACATCTTTAGCATAAAAATGCTCAAGTATGATTATTAATGTATCCATATTATACCATATTATACTAATGTATCCATATTATACCATATTATACCAAAGCTTCAGTTTATGAGATCTACTACAAGATTTATCTGGCATTACTCAGGTCCTGAACTCAAATAAGTTTTGTTTTTCTTCATTTAAGTCATTGTTCAGGGATGGGGATGAGGGGCTCAGGATGCAGGCTGCCCCTGGCAGAGGGGACAACTCCAGCCCTCACTCACTGCAGCAGCTTGGGGCCAGGTGAGACATGCCTCTCCATGGCCGCTGCAGTTGCAGCAGGCTCAGCCTGGGGAGGGGTACGTGTACACCAGCTGGGAGACAGAGAGACTGACAAACTCTCTGAAATATATAGTAGATAGCTGTCTCTTTCTCTACCCTCTGCAAGCCCAATGGAGTTATAGCTGTTCCAGTCCCCATTTCTGGCTCCTTGCTACCCATCTATGTCACTGTGCAGTATAGCTGTCCTCTTCTCAGACCCCTCCCCCTTTCCATTTTATGAGAAAATCGAATTCCACACACATCCCATTGTCCTAACACAACCAAATCCTGACCTTGCTTTTAGATACAGTAAGAGGAAGCTGCCTCCCAAATGTGGTGGTCCTAGCTCTTACCATTTAGGAAGAGTTCTTGAACAGACTGACTCGTGGACAAATAGATGCACATTTCTAAAATACATAGTAAGACTAGATGCTAACAGGGTATGGGCAATATTTTACATAAACATCAGATAGAAGTAGACCACAGTTCAATAGATTACTGTACTTTTACATATACAGGCTATGCAGTCTTTTTACATATGGCCTTGGGAATGATTCAGCAAGGTACTATGCACTATTCCGAATGAATTGTTATATGGTACAGTACAAAGTAAATAAGCATCTATAATATTGAAATTATATAGACACTAATGGGGAAAATCAGTGATAAATGATGAGCAAATACTTTCAAGAAACTGATCATCGAATCAACATCCTCTGACAATTTTTTTTTTATTTACATTCCTTTGTATTATGCTACATTTCAGAGAGTGTTTTTCAGATGAATTGCTAACAGTAAAAAAGCTACCTTAGCTGCCACTTTGCATGTGAAAAATCAAAGCCAGTAATAATCAGGCAGAAAATATGGAGGGATCCTATGAAAAAAACTAATGGATGATCTAAATCAGTGGTGGGGAACCTTTTTTGGATCGGGGCCAGTGATCCACAGAAAAATCAGTCGGTGGAGGTAGAGGTGGGGGGGGGGGAAGAAGAGAGGAGAGACGGCGCACACAGCTGAGAAGGAAAAAAAACAAATAAATCCTCAACATCGTGATCCCTGACTGAAAAGACAACAGACACTCCCGATATTCCCCTCCCACACCAGAGCCTAGGGGCCCCAGGCTAGTAGATTGTGTGTGCTCCAGCACCACAGTGGGGCAGCAGGGGGAGGGGGAATGGAGCACCAGCACACAGACTCCCCATTGCTGGGGAGGGTACTGAGCATCAGGAGCCGGATCCAGCAAGCCAGGGGCTGCATCCAGCCCCCGGGGCCAGAGGTTCCCCACCCCTGACACAAAAATATGGCACCACTGAGTAACAGTATCAAAAGGAAGACCCGCCTACCTCAAAGTCTGAGACTTCCATTCTCAGTGCTTGTTTCCTGACACACTACCAGCCTATTTTCCCTACTAGCAAATAAGGTGTACATAGCAATGGGAGAAGACGAGAGAATTCTAAATGCAACAAGTACTCTACACGCCTTGTTCAACCCTCAAAACTAGGTATAGAATCTATAACACTGTCCCTGTCTTTAATCAGCATCCGCAAGATGACAAGTTTACATTCTTAGATACAGCAGCATAACAAAACAAGATGTGCACTAATTGGTTGCTGATGCACATCTTGGATACTTTGCTTTGGTTTTCAGGTGCACAAGACATACACCAGACAGTTAGGACTTGTTTATTAACCAACTCATTTGTAAAGTTACCTTTGAAAACAGTTTGACTAAAATCTAATTTAGCCTTTCAAAATGAGAAGCAGTTCTTATATTTAAAAAAAAAAAAAGAGGACATTGGGCTTTTCTTTACAATCTGGTATGAACACAATATGAATTTTAACCTTGACATAAAGTACAGGTTCCACAAACTAACTCATATTTATTCTGAAACAACTTACAGGTGGATACGTAGTATTTGCTCATTTTTAAAGTTGAGATGATTTGCCCAAGGAGTTGTCACTAGAACCCAATTTTTCCCTAACACTCTGGCTACGTCTAGACTGGCATGATTTTCCGCAAACACTTTTAACGGAAAAGTTTTTCCCGTTAAAAGTATTTGCGCAAAAGCGTGTCTAGATTGGCCAGGGATGCTTTTGCGCAAAAGCATCCGTGCTAATCTAGACGTGCTTTTGCGCAAGAAAGCCCCGATCGCCATTTTAGCCATCGGGGCTTTTTTGCGCAAAACAAATCTGAGCTGTCTGCACTGGCCCTTTTGCACAAAAGGACTTTTGCCCAAATGGGAGCGTCAAAGTATTTGCACAAGAAGCACTGATTTCTTACATTAGAACATCAGTGTTCTTGCGCAAATTCAAGTGGCCAGTGTAGACAGCTGGCAAGTTTTTGCGCAAAAGCGGCTGCTTTTGTGCAAAATCTTGCCAGTCTAGACGCAGCCTCTGGATCCTTTCTCACCCTTCAGAAGCCCAGCTGCCCTTTCATTAGCTTGTGACCGATCAGTCACTTTGAACTATCTATACCAGTGGTCTCCAACCTTTTTTCACCCAAGATCACTTTTTAAATGTCAGAACAAGCCAAGATCTACTGCCCCATCCTTTCCCCCAAATCCCCACCCCTTCCTTGAAGCCCCACCCTCTCTATTCTTCTCCTCTCCAACACTTGCTATCCCCAGCCTTTATATACTCTACACTGCCGCTTTTTTTCGATTCTTCTGTAGGAAGAGGTTTTTCCAACATTTGGCCTGTCTAGACTGGACCAAATGTCAGAAAAACCCCTTCTTTCGGAAGCCCTTTATTCCTCATGGAACAAGGAATACAGGGGTTACTGAAAGAGCATGTTTGCTCTTCCACTAAAAAAAGCGGAAGAACAAACGCATCCCTGGATGCAGAAGAGTTTTTCTGGGATCTCTGGAATCCCAGAAAAACTCCTGCAGTCTAGCCATACCCTCACTGGGTTGACAGGATGTGTGGGCTCTGGGGTGGGAATGAGGGATTTGGGTGTGGGAAGGGGTGAGAGGTGCAAGCTCTGGGAGGAAATTTGAATGCAGGAGGAGGTGAAGGGGACACTGGCTCAGGGAGGGGGCTCCAGGTAGGGGAATGTTGGGGTCAGAGGGAGGGTTGGGGTACTAAGCAAGCCACAGGCTTGTGGATGTGAGGGTGCAGGAATTTGGGTTAAAGTATGTGAGGGGCTCAGGGCAGAGGGGTCCAGTGTATGATAGGCTCAGATCTAGGGTCGGGTGGGTGGGGGAATGCAGGAGTGTTATGATGCTGCAGCCAGATGGGGCTTTGCCCCAACTGGGGGCTTGTTGGCCAGGCTTCACTGACCCACAGGAAAGTCAGTTGGGGGCCACACATGTGAGATGCCAAAAAATAACTCCTCCAAACCCCCCCCCCCCAGCCTCACTAATGTGGCCCCAACTGTGCTGGTGGGAGCAGGGGACATGGTACTGGGGAAGGGTGCTAGTGGGTGCTGTGGCAGGGGAAGGGTACCAGTGGGGACAGGGTGCCAGTGGAGGAGGGGAGAGGGTTCTGCAGCAGGGGACAGGGTGCCAGTGGGGTCAGGTGACAGGGTGTTGCTGGGGACAGGGAGTCCCCCGCACCTGCCTCCTCCCGGGACTCCTCCCCCTTCCCTCCCCCCACAGAGGAGGGAAGCCCCGGCATGTGCCTCCTCCAGGGAAGACTCCCCCACCCCCCACCCCCGCAAGTTCCCGACATGCCACAGACCTGAGGTAAGGGAGCAGCCAGCGCACTTCCAGAACCCCCAGAAGTGGCACGCAGCTGCAGGAGTTCCGTCCACCCTGCAGGAAGCCGGCACTACCTCCATTGTCACTGGAGGTAGGTAGTGGGGCATCTTGGGGGTGGGAAGAAATGGGAGGGGGCCCTGAACTCCTCACGATCGACTGATCGAGCCCTCGTGATCGATGGGTTGGTGGCCACGGATCGACACTAAAAATCTACATGAGTAATATTGAATCTTTATGATAGAAAGTGCCTAAAGATGCACAAACTTAGTAGCAGCAATCTTTACAAGGGAGAGAAGAAGTGCACTGAAAGAGAAGCAAGCAGCAGAGGAAACAATTTAAAACCGCTACATTCTTCTCTATCCCCATCGCTGTTCACCACATGCCCAGCTGCCCTTTACAGTCTTCTTCCAGTGATCAAAGTCCCACCCGCACAATTATGTACCAAAAATTCAGACAGCCATTTAGAATATGGCTTTAGACAAGCTATATGCACACTAAGCATTAAAGTGCTGTCTTTGGATAAAGTTTTAATATGCTTACCATAACTCCTTAATTGTTAAACATCCCCATCTCTTATAAATAGGGATGTAAGATCCCATTTAATTAGTTAACCAGTTAAACATTAGGCTTAAAAGCCACCTGCCCTCTCCCCTTTCCTTCCCCCCCCCCCCAATTGCTGCCTCTGATAGAGAGGCAGCAGCATATTGGTGAGGTGGGGGAAGGCTGGAGCCAGCACATGCAGTAAACAGCTTTCAAGCCAGCTCCCCGCCCATATCGGCTCCCATGGAGCCAACTGTCCCCCATGCTGCTGCCTCCTTAATCGGGGAGGGGAGGGGAGGAGAGAAGAGGGCAGGCGAGAGCCAGTGCTCCTGCCTGCCCCCTCCCCCATGTGTAAACATAACTACTATGTCCAGTGGTTACATATTTACACAAATGATAGTTAACATCCCTAACTAAAGGCAATTGCTACTTCTACATCTTGCTAAACCTTTTGAATTCACCTATGAGCAAACTATTCACAAAATTGTCTCGTCATACGTAGATTGTAAAGGAGTATACATAATTCCACAAAGAGTATTTTGACCCCAATAATTATATTTGTATGTGACTTATTCTATGAACAGTGTGAAATGGCAGTTTTTCCTGCTGGGGTTGCTTACTAGACCAATTATATCTTATGCCCTTAATAAGCATCATGTCACAGTTCAACACATTTAGAACTAAAATAATTACCTAAATTGATCTGCTGTTTTATAAACAGAGCATCAAGAGGGAGTCAGGAAAAAAAGATGTACCTTCATGGTTCCAAATCATTTGCCAAAAAAAACTATTCAAGCACACAACTAGCTTTGAAGAGCATTAGCATTTTTATGAAGTTTCTAAATCAAAACCATGAGACCAAATTGGAGTGGTTTCATGGATACAGGTATTATTTAAGGAAAAGGCAATCTCCACTAAAACGGTTAGAATCATACAACTAATACTGTAATAGCTGTAGCGTCAATGATTAAGTACTCTTACGTTTTTATATTTCCTAATAGAAGTATACAAAAAAAATCAAAATTCTCTGTCCCACATAAGCAGCTAATGCTCTGCTCCACTTTTATGAAAGCAATACCTGTGTCAAGACAGAAATCCATGCCTTCTGGGAACTAGAATGAATCAAGATCCACTGGTACAGATAAAAAAAAACTATGCCCCTTATAACAAAAGGGTCAGAATATTCATCTTTGTATCTCCATATTTAATTCACTGTGTCTTTTGACAGCACAAGTAGCTGGCAACAGGACAGACAATATCCAGTTAATGGAGGCTAAATTAGGAACAGAAGCGCAGCCTGAGGTTTCAACACTTCTGTTTTAGTCAGTCCAGATCACACCTTTAAGGAGTTACTAAAACCACCTCAGTTCCACAAGAACAAGGTGCTGGCATAATACAAAGAGCTATTCACAAACTCTCTTCTATGGCACGCGGCACCTACAGTAATGAAGCACACAAAGAAAAGAAGGCTCTTGTCCAAGTATGTGGGAAACAGCTAGCATTAAAAAAATCCCAAATAATATCTCCATAGAACACTGCAGGTCTTGTTATGTCAGTCTTGTAAAATGCCACACACCCCCACAACTAGGATAAGAAAGTTTACTCACTCATCAAAATTATCTGTCTCCTTAGTGGATCACCCTAAGAATGACAAATTTTTATGAGTGTTTGATCAAAATTGGGTTACTCATACAATACTCTGGCAACAAAACTTAATACTTTACCCACTCTGATGAATGAAACCCACATCTAAGCCCCCTCCCTCATCTAACCTCAATCGGTGCCTTTATCCCCTCCTCCAGAAGGAGCTGCTATTGCTCTCTCTTCTCCTGGACCTGGAATTTCAACACTCTCCATTCCGAAATGGGAAGTCCCCTCTACTAAGCAACATGAAGAGGCGACAGGAACAAAGCAGCTGTGTTTGCTCCCCGCAGAAGACAAAGCGAGGGTGAAAGCGAGCGTCCAAAACTCCCATGCAGACACAGAAGAAAGGGTGGCACCGTTAGACTGAAGACGGGCGCAGCCCAGCAGGGCAACTGCAGGTGCGTGTCCGTTTTCGCAGCAGTCCTGGAGCGCCTGACGTCCCACTTGGCTGTTTCTTGGGTGGTCTCCCGAGGGAGTGTGGAGGCCGCCTCGCCTATAGCCCCTCGCCCACGGCGCCCAGCCACCACCAACCTCAGCGCTCTGCACCAGGGCGGGCGCTGGCAGCTGCCAGACCCGAACCCAGCCGGCTCTGCCCTCGGGGGGCCGCCTGACCAGCGCTGCAGGGAGGCAAAGCAACAGGGAGCGGGATGGAGGAACGGGGGGGGGGGCTCCGCGAACCCCTGAGCGCCCCCCCCAGCAAAGCGCGCCCCGGAGCCCACGTGCCCCCCCCAGCAAGGCGGGGTGGCCCAGTACCGCCCCCGGGGCGCAGCGACAATTCGGGGGACCCTGAGCAGGGCGGAACCGCCTCCGGCCCCCCCCCCCCGTCCCGAGCGCCCCGCAAGTGCCGGGGGAGCTGGGCCCGCGGCGCCGAGGGGGGGGGGCACCAAAGCCCCCGGCCCCCCCAGCCCGCCCGCCCGGGGGCGCCTCAGGCCGCGGGGAGGGGGCAGCAGCCCGGGCCGGGTGGCGGCAGCGCCCACCTGTGCGGGGCGCGGGCCTCCCTCAGCGCGGCGGCGGCTCCTGCCTCAGCGCCCGGCCCGGGCGGCACCTCACTGCGCCGGCCCCGCCCCCCTCCTCGGCGGCGCGGCCCACGAGAAGTCGACCGCGAGGGCGGGGAGGAGAGACGCTGCCCAATCACAGCGCGCCGCTCTTCCCCAAGGGGCGGGCCCGCATCGGAGCTCGGCCCAATCACAGCGCGCCGCTCTCCCCAGGGGCGGGCCCGCATCGGAGCTCGGCCCAATCACAGCGCGCCGCTCTCCCCAGGGGCGGGCCCGCATCGGAGCTCGGCCCAATCACAGCGCGCCGCTCTCCCCAGGGGCGGGCCCGCATCGGAGCTCGGCCCAATCACAGCGCGCCGCCCGGCTCCGGGACGCGGGGCCAGAAAGCAGCGCCGCTCAGTCCGCCGCGCGCCCACAGCGCAGCGGCCGCGACCTGCCCCGCCCCCCAGAGAGCGCCCCCTGCCGGGCCAGAGCGGAGCCTGGGCGCGGCCCGGAGCCGCCTCCTACCTGTGCGGGCCGGCTCCTGTCTGCGCCCGGCCGCGGCGGAAGCAGGGCGCCAGGGGGAGACGCTGACGGAGGGACCCCGCCGCTCCCCGCCCCCACTTCCCGCGAGAACCCGGCGGGGGGCGGGGACAAGCCGCCCAATCGCCGCGCTCCGCGGCCCCGCCCGCAAAAGGGGGCGGGCCAGAATCGGAGCGTCCCACCAATCGCAGCGCGAGGCTGGGGGCACGCGCCAGGGGCCGGCTGAGGGAGGGGCGGGGCCGCGGGGATTCGGGCGTGGAGCGGGTTGGGGGGGGGGGGGGGGTCGCTGGCGCCTCAAGTTCCTCCCCCCCCCCCGCGTCTCCTTTGGCAGCTTGGCCCGGGCACTGGGCACCCTAGAGACCACACGGAGCCCCCAGCCCCCTCCCGCCTCTGCCTCCCTCATCTAGCCCCCCCCTCATCTAACCCCCCCAGCCCCCCCCTCACCCCCCTCATCTAACCCCCCCAGCCCCCCCTCAGCCCCTCCCTCCTCTAACCCCCCCAGCCCCCCCTCACCCCTCCCTCATCTAACCCCCCCAGCCCCCCCACCCCCCCTCATCTAACCCCCCCAGCCCCCCCACCCCTCCCTCATCTAACCCCCCCAGCCCCCCCTCACCCCTCCCTCATCTAACCCCCCCAGCCCCTCCTCAGCCCCCTCCTCAGCCCCCTCCCTCATCTAACCCCCCCAGCCCCCTCCTCACCCCCTCCCTCATCCAACCCCCCCAGCCCCCTCCCGCCTCTGCCTCCCTCATCTAACCCCCCCCAGCCCCTCCCTCATCTAACCCCCCCAGCCCCCTCCCTCATCTAACCCCCCAGCCCCCTCCTCAGCCCCCTCCCTCATCTAACCCCCCAGCCCCCTCCTCAGCCCCCTCCCTCATCTAACCCCCCCAGTGCCCCCCTCAGCCTCCTCCTTCATCTAACCCCCCCAGTGCCCCCCTCAGCCCCCTCCATCTAACCCCCCAGCCCTCTCCTCAGCCCCCTCCCTCATCTAACCCCCCTCAGCCCCCTCCCTCATCTAACCCCCCCAGCCCCCTCTTCAGCCCCCTCCCTCATCTAACCCCCCTCAGCCCCCTCCTTCATCTAACCCCCCCAGTGCCCCCCTCAGCCCCCTCCCTCATCTAACCCCCCCAGCCCTCTCCTCAGCCCCCTCCCTCATCTAACTCCCCTCAGCCCCCTCCTTCATCTAACCCCCCCCAGTGCCCCCCTCAGCCCCCTCCATCTAACCCCCCCAGCCCTCTCCTCAGCCCCCTCCCTTATCTAACCCCCCTCAGCCCCCCCATCTAAACTCCCTCTGCCAATTAACTCCCCTCCCTCATCTCAGCCCCTGCCCCCCTCAGCCCTCCCTCTGGCCCCCTCTCTCCTCCCTCACCTAACCCCCCCAGCCCTCTCTCTCATCTGAGCCCCCTCCCCATCTAACCCCCCTCAACCATCTCAGCCACTCCCCCTCATCTAACTCCCCTCAGCTCCCTCATCCTGTCTCTCCCGTTTAGCCCCACATCTGACCTCATCCATCCCAGCTCCTCTCCCCCATTTCAGTCCCCACCTTCCCCCAGCCTGACCCACACCCTGCCCACGTCCCCCCGCCGCACAGAACAACCTTGTGGGGTTTGTGTTTTCATCCCTCACTTGCTAAGTCCCTGCTCTGTTCCTTGCCTCGAGGCACCTGGCTTGGCCACTGTAGGCAGGCAGGCAGGACATGGGGCTAGATGGGCTTTGGGCTGATCTAATATGGCCATAATGGCCACAGGCCCCATGCTGGCGGCGGTAGCAGCATCGCCAGGATTAGAAGCAGCTCATCTGGGCTTTCTATACTAGCACTTAAGTCAGTCATGTTTTTGTCAGTCGGGGATATGAAAACACCCCCCCCCCCCGCCCCCAACAGACGTTTCCCATCAAGTGCTGGTGTGGACAGCGCTCCAGTCTCCCACCATCATTTCTACGGGTATCATTAAACCACTACGGTAGAGCTTCCAGTGACACGGCAACAGTGGGTTAGCTATGCCTCTGTAAGTGTAGACATAGCCATCAGATGCCAAAGGCACGGGGGTGGCGGAGGGGAGTAAACTTCACAGAGCTTGAGGCTCCTCCTTATGGGAGTCCCCTTTGAGCTGCCATAGACCTGGTGTTCGCCCTGGCCTTTGTGCTCTCTTTCACCAGCAATCCTTGAACACCTTCTTTCCCCCGTGTTGTCTTAGTTAAGGGCGTAGATACTGGCATCCCTCCTCTTTTCTGCACCCACATCATAAGAAATGGGAAAGGGCCAATGCTGTTACAGAGCCCCCAGCCATGCCTGCCCCCAACAGCAGGAAGCCTGACCTTCAGCCTCTTTGTCCACTGTTCGTCAGCGAGGACCTGCAAGGGGTTACAGACACACACACCCCAGCCTCAGTTGCAGCCTCACCCAAGTTCAGTCTTACTGCCCCATAGAACCTGGACATGATGTGATGAGCACGCCCTGGTGCAGCTTCATGAAAATCGTGAGGGTAAAGGCCATTAGCGTAGAAGGCATGAAAACCAGCTTAAGAGCATCCACTCCTGCATTCATAATGCAGCCTCGGGGAGTCACTGACCCCCCTTTTGAACCACAGTATATGAACATGCTCTCCTTCAGTCTTCGGAATGTGTCTGTTTTGGATTTCTAATATCTTGGAAGGGAATATCTGTCCCATTAACAAAAACAAGTTGAGTGTGAATTCCATTGAACACTTGCCTTTTCTCTTTTTAAAGATTTATATTGTGGATGCACTTGTATGAACACTGAGGGCACATCTACACTACACAGAAGATCAACACTGCCGAGATCGATCTGGGGATTGATTTAGCAGCTGTAGCATAGAACCACTAGCTCGAATTCAAAGGGCACCTCTGTCAGCGCTGGTACACCTTCTCCTTGGCAGGAGTAAGGGAAGCTGACGGGAGCATTTGCTCCCATTGACCTCCCACTTTGTGGACGGGGATTTAAGGTAGGGATGTAAGCAACTAGTCGATTATCCAATAAGCAAATGCTTATTGGATAGTTGACTCAACTAGTCACTTCCCTCCTCCCGCCTCATGGTGCCTCTATCAGAGAGAGGCAGCAAGGGGAGGGGAACAGGATCTGGTGCTCGGACGAACAGCTTAAAAGCTGGTTCCCCGCAGCACTGTCTCCGTGGGGAGAAGGGGTGAGGGCACAGCAGGGAACTGGCGGCACTTCCACCTATGAAATGTAGCAAGAGCATTGCTCTTGCTACATTTCAGAAGCAGAAGCACTGCGGGGAGCCTGGGGTGAGCTGGGGACTCAGGAGGGCTCTTGTACATTTCAAAAGCAAAGCACGGCTGGGAGCGCAGGGTCAGCGGGGGACTGCTTGAGTCCCTCACTGGCCAGGCTCCCTGCAGCACTTCCGCCTTTGAAATGTAGCATGAGCGTATCTTACTTCAACTTTCCCATGTAGTGTGGACCAGGCCTGAGTTACTGGAGACCATGCACTATTATGGTGACTCCATGTTCACAGGCTGGCTTGAATGCTTCCTTTAGAAACAGCATGACATGTGGGAGTTAAAAACATGTAGCCTGACATTTTTCCGCCCCCCCGCATCCACAAACAATCTGGGGCCCTGGTAGCTAGTACTTGAAGGGTAAACACTACAGCCAGCAACAGATTAATGGAATTTCCTCTCTTTTTAAGTCATGCATCTTGCCCACATACTGCTGCCAAAAGGAATCACAGAAAGCCACCCTCTGAGCTGAGTGAGTAGGCACTTTGCTAAACTTGTCTCATCTAACAGTTACTGAATGAATTTTTCACACTGAATCACAAATTTTGTAAGTATAAAAATTAAACCAATTTATCTTTTTAAAGCAATCTTTTTATAGTCATGCTCTTGGTGTGCCAGATTTCTCTGTCCTAGGAAGAATATAGTACTATCACTTTTTAAAAACCTATTCCGTTCATTCTGCAAATTTAAAATCCTAAAAGTTAAAAATACTATATGATTCTTCTCTACAACACAGAGCTTTGAAAACACTGAGGGCCAGCTCCTTAATTAGAGTAGTTTATGTAGCTCTATAGAAGTTAGCCACTCAATCCACACTCTATGTACGTCTACACAGCAGCATTATTTTGGAATAACTGTCGTGTCTACACTACAAGCCTTTATTTTGAAATAATGTTGAGCTGGAGGACTTCTTGTTCCAACTCATGGTAACTGTAATTTCACAAGGAGTAAGGGAAGTCGAAAGAAGAGTGTTCTTCCTTCAACTTCTTGCTGTGTAGACAGTGCCAAAAGCCGAATTAAGCTATTTTGACTTAAGCTACGCAATTGACGTCGCTGAAGTTGCGTAGCTTAAAAATCCTAGAATCATAGAATACTAGAACTGGAAGGGACCTCGAGAGGTCATCAAGTCCACTCCCCTGCCTTCATGGCGGGACCAAGCACTGTACAGATCATCCTCGATAGATGTCTGTCCAACCTGCTCTTAAATATCTACAGTGATGGAGATTCCACAACCTCCCTAGGCAATTTATTCCAGTGTTTAGCCACTCTGACAGTCAGGAAGTTTTTCCTAATGTCCAACCTAAACCTGCCTTGCTGCAATTTAAGGCCCTATCATCAGAGGCCAAAGAGAACAATTTTTCTCTCTCCTCCTTATAACACTCTTTTAGAGACTTGAAAAACCTCTGTCATGTCCTCTCTCAGTCTTCTCTTTTCTGAACTAAACAAACCCAGTTCTTTCAGTCTTCCCTTATAGCTCATGTTCTTTAGACCTTTAATCATTCTTATTGCTCTTCTCTGGACCCTCTCCAATTTCTCAACATCTTTCTAGAAATGTGGTGCCCAGAACTGGACACAATACTCCAACTGAGGCCTAATCAGCACAGAGTAGAGTGGAAGAATGACTTCTCATGTCCTGCTCACAACACTGCAATTAATGCATCCCAGAATCATGTTTGATTTTTTTGCAACAGTGTCACACTGTTGACTCATATTTAGCTTGTGGTCCACTATGACCCCCTAAATCCCTTTCAGCAGTACTCCTTCCTAGTTATGCATCCACCTTATAGTAGCCCCATCTGGGTTGTATTTCCCTAGTTTATTGATAAGAAGGTCATATGAGACTGCGTCAAATTCCTTGCTAAAGTCTATACCACACCAGAAGACTGGAAAAGGGCAAATCTAGCGCCTATCTATAAAAAGAGAAATAAGAACAACCCAGGAAACTACACACCAGTGAGTTTAACTTCTGTGCCAGGGAAGCTAATGGAGCAAGGAATTAAGGAATTAATCTGCAAAAACCTGGAAGATAATAAGGTGATAGGTAACAGCCAGCACGGATTTGTAAAGCACAAATCATGTCAAACCAATCTGAGAACTTTCTTTGATAGGATATCAAGCCTTGTGAATAAGGGAGAAGCAGTGGATGTGGTATAAGGGATCGGTCGGCAAAGGCTTCCCCAGCTGACAGATCCGCGTCTAGACTGCCGCGCTGTGCCGGATCAGCTGATCGTCGGCACAGCGTGGCGGCCATGTTTATTTTAATGAAGTGGGGATTATTTAAATCCCCGCTTCATTGACTATGTCGGGTAGCCTAATCTACATGCCTCTGTTGGCAGAGGCATGTAGTCTAGACATACCCTCAGAGTCTACTCAAAGATCAGCATTCTATGCTTCCATACTTTATACATGTGCTAATTATTTTGTCAAGAGGAATTATTGGAAAAATAAAGAGATTCATAACTACAAATGTTGGGATGTAACAGCCACATTTTTCTTTCCTCTCTCTATTAATAGCCTTTAAAAGGGGGGGAGAAAGAAGGAAAATAAATTGAAACAAAATCTGAGATACTTTCAGTATGTTTAATTCATGATCATCTCAATTTGATTAGCACAGATATATTCTTGGTTAGTGCAGTGTGAAAATTGCACAACAAAATCTTTGCAAAATTTCTCTGCGCAAAACTCAAGTGTAGATCTGGGCTGCTTCATGGCTCAGAACTTTAGGTTTTCACACAATTATTGCCTTGAAATATGCACCATTCCACCCCATTTCTTCAGCACCCTTCCTGCAAACCTTTACGGCCTGGCTAACAGTGCTCACTACTGCAAATGAAAACCTATTGCTTTGTGTAAGATCTTTTTTGTAGTAGTAAGCACTGCATCAGCCAGATTATAAGGCTCTGGCCGAGGCCAGTGTCCTAATAGGGGCCATTCCATGCCCAAATCACAGTGCAGTGGGCTCTAGCCATGCCCTGGTGTGTTTTGCCCTGCTAGGAACCAAGAGTAGCGCTATGGGTCTGTGCTGTTTGGGGATTTCCCTGTGCAGGGGAATTACCCAGCTGCCCAATGAGCACAGCTTGCTGACCAGGCGGGGGGAGGGAAGCTGAGCACACTGCCTTTCCATTCTCACTGGCTTATTGTCTGGTCAGACGTCCTTTGCTAGTCAGTCCCACAAGCAGACCCTTGGCGTGATTCTCCTCTCCTGCCATGTTTCTGCTGGTATTACACCAGCAATAACTCAGCATTTACACTGATGGAGGAAGGGAGAAAACTGTGCCTCAACCTTTCAATCCAGCCTTACTTGGATATTTCAGGTCCAGAAGTCTTTCAGATGTTGTATGAACTTCCATTGCCAGGTTACTGGTGTTTCCTGCATCACTCAGGCTAGGTCTACACTATAGGGGCTTATTTTGGAAAAAGCTATGCAAATTGCACTCTGCAATTTGCGTAGCTTTTTCCGATTGCTCTTCTGGAAGAGGCTTTTCTGCCATTTAGCCCTGTCTAAACGGGGCCAAATGGCAGAAAAGCCTCCTCTTTCAGAAGAGCCCTTATTCCTTGTAGAACAAGGTATACAGGGCTCCCCGAAAGAGCGTTTTTGCTCTTGTGCAAAAAAAAGCGGAAGAGCAAATGCATTCCTTAGATGCAGCGGAGTTTTCCAGGATACCCCCTCAGTGTAGACGTACCCTCAGGCTCAGCATTGTAATCCTTCCCTTTCAGCACCCTGCCGCTTTCTGGAATTCATAGCACCAAGGTGCATGCCTCAGCTCCCTAAGCCAAGGGAAGAGTTAGGCACCTATGGAGAAGAAGTACAAAAGTCAGCAAGCTGAGGCGCAGTATTAGGTCGACATAAGGCAGCTCATCTTGACTTAATTATGTCAGAGCCTACACTACAGCCTTGTCCGGTCAGTGTCAGTGCCCTGCCACGCTGACGACTTAACTCCACAAGAGTTTATGTCAGTGTAGTTAGGGCAATGCAGTGTCTGTACAGACTAGGGGCAGACAAGATATGGCCCACACAAGCCACTGATCCAGCCTGCAGGCCACCCAAAGGGACTCTCAAGCACAGAGCAGCCCCACGCCACTTTAAGCAGCTAGCTGCTCCCTGTGGCTCTCTGCTCCAGGCACCGAGGGGAGGGAGAGGCTTTGCATGCTGCCCCCATCTCCCAGCAAAATCGCTACATTCCCATTGGCCAGTTCCCCCCTCCAGGCACGCAGAGCAGAGAGCAGTCAGCTGCTTTGAGCAGCCTGGGGACTGCAGCAGGCAGGGAGTCTGCCTCAGGTTCCTTCAGGGCCGCCAGCCAATAGCCCCCTTGGTAAACACCCCCCGTCCAGAGCCTGCCTCTCTTTCAGACCCCACACCCTCTCCTACTCCTTACTCCACTACCCCAAGCTCCCTTCTGCACCCAACCTCCGTCCCAGACCCCGCACGCCCTCCACAGGAAAGTGTGACCCTTGACCACTTACCAAAATCTTGGAGTGGCCCTGTATCAAAAATTATTGCCCACCCCTGTGACACTGTGTTACTACATTGGCTGTCTTGTCAGCTTTCAGGGTTCCATACCAGAGCTGTGAAATTGACAAGAAACCTGGGCGGCTGGAGCGTGGGTACCCCTGGCTCCCCACCCCCAGCTGAGCTGCTGCCTGGAGGCGTCCACTGTTCCCCACTGAGGGAGCCAAGAAACCCGGATCATGCCAGTATACTAAAGACGGAGATGAAAGCACCGGGGAGACTGTAGCAACAGAAACAAAGGTGCCCTCAGGGTTAGACAGCAGCTAAGCAGGGGGGATTTGAGAATCTAAATTTTGGATTGAGGCACCTAAATCCCTTTGTATGTGTAGCACTTTATGAACTCAAGGAGGATAATGGTAGATTGACCTTTCACTGATTTTAAATTAACCAAGTGAAAAAACACTCAATAAGGGCCTTAATTAAAGCATTGTCTTAATTAATCACTATTAGATAAATCGTGGAAGAGGGAAAAGTATCGTGCAGTGTTCCTTTGTTATATGACCTAAAATGATGCCAAAAGTCACATGCAACTGAGGGGCATTAAAAATAAATTGTGATTCTGATGGCTTTTGGAAATGTGAATAGAATTATTTTTCAGGTTTCTTCCAAAGATCGCTTCCGTGGTCACATGCACTCACCACTCCCTCCTGTAAATTATTCGTTCTTTAAGTTACATTGGGAAGTCAGAATCATAAAGTAAAATGCAAAGAGAGGAGAGAATTCTGAAAGGTTTTTGCATTTTTCCACCTTTAAAAAGGAACGCACTGGGTACTTATAACCTTAGTCATCACAGCAAGCCACTTTCAGAAATTCACAATTGCAAATGAATTCAAAACCATAATGATGCTTTTACATGCCTATGGCAGATGTATATGACCTATTACAATATATTTCTTATATTTAGCACCTTTTGTGTAAGAACGTCTCAAAGTGCTGTACAGGGAATATAGTTCAATATAAATTGTCAGTTTCCCCACATTAAAATACAGTAATAAAAAATAAGACTTCAGTTTTACATTTAAAGGCCCAGTTCTTCTACCATTGGGCACACTGAGAGTACTTAATGCTGCAATTACTACTTAATATAAGGGTAGCACCATTTGGCCTGTCTGCTAATGGAATACTATTCCTCAGCAGAGTGTTTCAAAAAATCAGCACATAGAAGACAAATGTCATTGCTTTAAAGAACTTCAGCCTGTTAGACAAGCTAAAGCCCAGCATCAATTCAGTGCAATGTGTAGAAGGGAAATGAAGCAAAGAACTGTGCAAAATGCAACATGTAATTTGACAAACGCTTGGTAAATTAAATAGATTTTTCATAAAGCTTTCAAGAGTTTATAAGAACCAAGGTGATTTCAAAAGAAAAGGGTTGAAGCAAGTTAAGATGAAAAACCATTGGGCCTACACCGAAATACAAAGTAGAAATACATTTCTCAGAGACACTTTCTGCTACCGTCCAGCCATTCTTGTTTAGCACACAGTCCTCAGCCAACCATGCCGTGTCCCATGGTAGCCACCCAATGGAGAGTCTGCCTGGGCCAGATCTCTAGCATGCACATTTCACAGTAGTTCCAAATGTTAAATGTTCTTTGTCCACAAGTTCGTTCTTGGCAGAGTTGTTAGAGCTTCAGCATCTCCTGAGACCAAATATGAAGGTTATCCTTGGTGGTAGCTATTGAAGCCCTCAAGAAAACAGATACGGTCGAACTTTCATTTTATAAACATTTTAATCTTACAAATGACCAAATATACAAACCCATTTTCCCAACTAAAAAAACTCCACATAACAAAAGTGAGTTTGATGAAAACAGAGCCCTTTGCATCCCAATGTCTTCAGTGCTTTGGAAATCACTTGGCAGTGGGGTTTGAAGGACAAGAAGGAGGCAATCAAGCGCACTAAACTGCAACCTATGCACTTTACCTGCTCTTATTTTGATATGTTCAATTTTATGAATTTCTCAATCCTCAATGAGATTACATAAAACAGGGGTTCTACTGTAAATCCTAGTTTAAATGACTTCACAACTGGTGAAGGTCCTCGAAAACCATTGTTGGATCCTTCCATGCTCTTACCTTTGGAAACAGCCCCCAAATCCAAATAACTCGGATTTTGAGGCAGGTTCAAACACCTGGCTCCAGGTTGGGTGTCTTGGGCCACCTTCACATTTAAAGGCATATCATCATGGACTGCTGTTGATTACAGTCCATCATCAGCTCCATCAGAAGAACACTACTGGATTCCTTAACATAAAGGTGGGCAATAATTTTGATGGGAAGGACACTCCAAGATTTTGCGAAGTGGTCAAGGGCTGCACTTTTCTATGGAAGGAGTGTGGGGGGTCTGGGATAGAGGTTGTGTGCAGAAGGGAGCTCAAGGGAAGGTATTGGGGTGCAGGAGAGGATGTGGGGTCTGAAAGGGCTTTTGGGTGAAGGAGGGGGTGGTGGCCTGGGGCATGGGTTTGGGGGGCAGGATCCAGGAGGGTGTATGGGTGCAGGAGAGGATTCTACTCTGGGGGAGAGATGTAGGCGGGGGGAGGATCTGGGAGGGAGCTGTGGCCTGGAGGAAGAGGGTGCTTAGGGTGCGGGTGGTGACCTGGGGCAGGGAGAGGGTGAGGGTAGCAGAAGCAAGTTTTGGCCCAGAGGTGCTTATGTAGGTAACTCCTGGCCAGCAGCTGCAGGACCCGGAAGCCACATTCCCAGGCTGCTCAAAGTGGCTGGCTGCTCCCTGTGGCTTTCTGCTCCAGGCGCCGAGGGGATGGGGAAGTGTTGTGTGCTGCCTGCCCCCGCGATATCTCTCAGCCCCCATTGGCCAGTTTCTGCATCTGAGGGTCCTGGCAGGGCAGCCTGAGGGCTGTATCTTGCCCTCCCCTGCCTTAACAGGAACAGAATAAATGAATCCCCCTTACCACACTCTGCCTTGTGAATTGGGGCATTGGTATTCGGGCACAATTGTGCCTTGGGGGATATGCTTTTTATTTTGGTAGTATCACAAATACCATGATGAATAAGGGAAAAGTCAGATTTTTGAACTTCCATACATGGAAGTGTCTTAATTTTGAATGGAAATATTTGGTTTTATTAGATTCTTTTTGAGAACTATCCTCGTTGCGGCTAATTCACTTTCAAATGCTGGGTGAGAATTCTATTGCAGAAGGTGATTAGCTATACTTACAAGGGAGAGTTTTCACAGATTTTTCTGTTTAGATTTCAGCAAAGCACAGAGGGTTTTCAAGTAGAGCCTTAAGTGCTACAATGCGTTTAAACAACATTTAAAGGACGTGTGTGATCCCAAAGCTAGAGTGGAAATTTACACTGCAATTATTATCTTGTTACAGATTCTCCGCTGTGCATTATTTGTAAAATTCTTTACTTCAGACAGCTAGAATATCCAGTTCAGTCATTTTCCTTTCAGTCTTTTACCGAGTTGGGTTCTAAGGTGATGATTCATGTATTAATATGCGGTTATTAGATGACTCCTCTACCTCTACTGCTGCTATCTGTCTTTGGCAAAGGAAAAAAAAAGGAATTTCATTTTTAAAATCTCAGCAACAATAGGAACATGCACAGAATCAATCCTGCTCTCATTGACGTCAATGAAAAAAATTCCATTGACTTCAATAGAGATAGAATTAGGCCTATCTATCACTTATTTGTTTGATTTATAGTGCTGAGAAACCCACAAAGCTGTTAAAAATAAATCATAGGAATTAGGTGACTGTTGATATATATCTCAAATAGGAAAAAAACAAATATTACAGCTGTCAGTTATAAATATTGGATTGTTATTTACAGCAGTGGTTCCCAACCTGTGGTCCTCAGACCCTGGGGGCTTGCAGAAAGTTTTTAAAAGTAAGGATCGGGCCCACTTGGTGGGCCCGATCCTTACTTTTCTTTTCCTTTTCTTCTCCATCCCCCTCCCAGAGCATGGGAGGGGAGGGGCAGCAGCCATCCATGCCAGGATGCGGCTTGCTTTTGATCCCATTCTCCGGAAGCTAAGGGAGCATGGGGAAAACACTTGCATCCCGTGCAGAGCCGGCCCAAGCTACGGGCTGACCAGGCTACCGCCCGGGGCGACCCATTGTAGGGGGCACCGCGCGAGGCTGCCAGGCCGGGTGGGCGGTGGCACTGCGCATGCTCCATGTGCCCGGGGTGGCACCACGCATGTGCCGTGTGCCCAGGGTAGGGCCGCGAATGTGCTGGGCACCCAGGGGCAGGGCCGCGCATGCACCGCACTCCTGGGGGCAGCGCCGTGCTCCCGGGGCGCACGAATGGCTTGGGCCAGCCCTGATCCCGTGCACGCCTCTTACGTCTGGCTGGTATGTTTAGATACCATGAACTATTCTACATCTCAATGATTATCAAGTAATGGAATGTGTGAAAACAGCTCTATTGTTTACGGGGTCCGTACAATTTTAGTAGACTGAAAAGGGGTCCGTATGCTCGAGAAGGTTGGGAACCACTGACTTGGAGCAGCACCTAACGTTCCAACCCACGTTAGCCCCAGGCTACTAAGAAGTGTACATATGTGTACACGTATTAAGAGACAGCCGCTGGTCCAGAGAGATTACAATCGAAACCCCAATTCAGGCTAACACTAAAGCACATGCTCAAGATTAAACATATACTTAAATGTGGTCTGGAAGAGGGATGCGTTGCTGAATGAGGGCTCAAATAGACAAGACAGACAAAGGTAGTGCTGTGATCACCACTACATAAAGGGGGAAAGAGAGAGATAAAGGGCCTGATTTTCTAAGCACCCACAAGCAATGTTCCCTTTGATGTTTCCATCTGTACAAGGGTGGTCCTTCGCCCCCCGCCCCCTTTTGTGCCCACCCTTCAGTTCGGCGGGGTGTCCTGAATAAACAAGTTCCAGTCTCGCCAAGCCCCCTGGTCCAGCAGGCGTGTCTCAATTTGGGCTTGCTGCCCCTTTCTGGCCTCCAGACCATGCAGTGCAGGGTAGGGGGGCCCGGGCCCGCCCTCTCTCATGGGCCCGCCCTCTCTCACAGGCCCCAGCCCAGGGCCCTAAGGACAGGCTCTAGTAGCATCCTGTCCGGCTGGTGGGGTTGATACCCGAAACTCACCAGCCCACTGGCACGTCCTCAAATGCCCTGCCCTGGGCTGCTTCCTACCCCACTAACTGCCACCCCATTCCCTTCCTTTCTCTCCAGCCTCTCCTCTCATTCCTCCACCTCTCCAGCTTCCCCTCCTTCCTTCCTCTCCTCTTTTCAGTCCCCTCCCGGAGTCACTCTCCCTGACGTCACCCGCTGACCCCAGGGTCGGGGACGTCCTGACGCTCCTGACGTAGCCCGGAGCACGGGGTTCCCCCTGGCGTCCGGGCCCGCGCCTGTCAGCTGGGCCGCGGCCGCCGAACAGCGCGCGCAAGGGGCCCGCGCTGCCTGCCCCACCGCACGGAGCACAAGCGCCGCTGCGGGAGCAGTGTGGGCTGGATCGGCCCAGGCAGAATGAGACCGCTCCGACCTGTCACACCATTCATGTGCAGAATACATTTTGTTCCATGCACCAAGGCATATGCAGATGTACACCACCACTAGAAACACATGCTGCTGGCTGTGGCACTCTGCTAATCAGCTGGGTGACATTTGACTCTCTTCTGGGTGACTGCCTAAGTGCTCAGCTTCCAGGGAACACTGCTCACAAGTCTCTTTAACTGCATTGGAGTTGTGAGCATTTGTTACCTGTAAATAACCAGGACTCAAGTGACTTGGCCCAGGTCACACAGGGAGTCTGGGAAGGGAACTCAAACCTCCTGAGCCCTAGTCTGGTGCCTTTAGCACACAGCTCTCCTTCCTCTTACTCCCTGAAAGCTTAGTATTTGCATGGCTCAGTCTTGTAAACTTCCTTAAGCACAAAAGGATAAACCATTGAAAAAAATCAGGAAGGTACAAACCTCTCCTTTGCAACTTTGAATGCCTACATTAGCCTCCCTAGTTCGAACTAGGGGGCTAGTGTAGACATACCCTAAGGGAAGTCGACGAGAGGGTTTCTCCTGTTGACCTCCCACAGTGGAGACGCCACAGAAATTTGAGTTAAGGTATGTCGACTGCAGCTGTGCTATTTTTGTAGCTGGAGTTGCGTATCTTAGGTCAACTTTCTCCAGTAGTGTAGACCTGGCCTCAGTGTCTTTATCCCTCGGTTGTCTCTTGTCTCATACTTATATTGTAAGTTCTTTGGGGGTAGGAAAAGCCTTTTTATTCTATGTTTGTACAGCACTTACCACAATGGAGCCTGGTCTATTACTAGGAATCCTAAGTCCTACAGTAATGTACATAAAGGCTATGTCTACACTACAGTTTTTGCGCAAAAACAACCATTTTTGCGCAAAAATCCGTGGAGCATCCACACCTCAAGTGCGTTTTTGCGCAAGAAAATCTACAGTCAATCGACAGAACAGAGGGCTTTTTGCGGTGTAGGTATACCTCCTTCTACGAGACATAACTCCTTTTTGCACAAGAGTTCTTGCACAAAAAGGTGCATGTGGGCACTCAACAGGGGTTTCTTGCGCAAAAAGAACCTATCACAAAAAGCACAGGCTGGTCGTTCTGTGAATGGCAACCAGAACTTTCTTGCGCAAGAGTGTCCATGCAGTGTGGACGCTCTCTTGCGCAAAAGCACATCGCTTTTGAAGTGTGGACGCACTTTTGTGCAAGAAGTTTTTGCAGAAGAGCTCTTCTGCAAAAAGCTTCTTGCGCAAAAACCCTGCAGGATAGACAAAGCCAAATAGAATAATAATAAACTTTGCTTTGCAAGTTAGGTGCCTATATTACATCTGAAAGATTACAGAGCAAATAGTGAGGTTGAGTGTTGACTTACACATGCAGTCAAGGGTTTTTGTTAACATCACGACTCACAGTCAAAGCTCAGGTAGGAGACTGAATTGCAGTCGTAGCTTTAAGCTTTGGAGTTTTTACAGACAGCAAGATTTACATCCTGCTGCGGATATAGGGGCAGGCTGCTAAGTGTAAATGATAATAGAATGGAAGTGGCTCATCGGGCTGCATAATATGCTTGATGGAGACAGGAGAGGTACATCACAACGTAAGAATAATTAAGAACACAGATAGCTAGAAATATCAAATTAGTAAAAATAATAACTCTTTATAGTCATCCTCATTAAATAAATGTTGAGTACCTAATGGCTTGCCATTCATTTATTTCAGAAGTAGCTGCTGCTCAACATGGGATTTGAGGAGTTATTACTCTTCAATTAACTTATCTGCCACATGCATTTCATGGTGAGTTTCCATCTGGTCTCTACACTGGTTGCTTTGGGTGCCGCCTGCCGCGTGTAATTGTGGACACCTGCAGAGCAGAGTCAATGTGATTGACAGTCCAGTTCACTCTGCAGGCTGCCAAGAAAATGGGGCCCACGAGTAGCCAAGCGCAGCAGTCTGATTTCTGTTAGCAGGGAAAGAGCGAACGTCACAGTCCGTCCGTGCTGTTCACAGACGACGGTCATTTTATGTAGTGCAGTGAGGTTCCGGATCCTGATTTTAAAAAATAAAATACCTGGATTGTAATGCCAGTTCCTTAAAATCAAATTTCAAGTTGAGGGAAGCGGGGGCTCCCCGATTCTCCACCAGCCCACAATTCAAGTTATTTACAGATCCCTGCCCATTTGTAGCACTTGATTTCTCCAAGCCAAAAATAACCAATGAGAGAGGGGGGAATCAAAGACAAAGGAAAGCAAAGGGGGCCTATCTCTAAGGCAGTCTTTGGGGGTCACCCCTTTGGGGCTTGGCATGTCAGCGGATCTCTTTAGTTAGGGTCTGCCTCCCACCTCTCCTCTTACAGCACTGTACTTCCTGCCTGGCCCATGCAGTCTTAGAAATAGTGAGGCCTGAGAAAGGCACCTTCATGGTTTATCTGTCTCTGTCCTCAGCTGTCTTTTTATAGTCACCACCCCTTCCTGTGGCCGGCGCTCTTATTTTAAGCTCGCCCTCCCCAACCCTCCCGGCAGAGTAAGCCTTCCAGGTGTGCCGAAAAAAACAGCAAACAAATGGTCTGGTAGTACTTTATAGACTAACAAAACATGTAGATGGTATCATGAGCTTTCGTGGGCACAGCCCACTTCAGATGACCGGAGTTATGACTAGGGGATAAGAAAACTCGTTAGCGTTGGCTGAGCCCAGAAGAACTCATTAGCCTCCTCTCTGCTGGACTGATGTCACAAAAGTGTTGGCAAAGCTCGCTGAAGTAAAGCTGATTTCATTCCACCCTCCCTGCCCTCCTCTGACAGGGTAGATCCTTTGGGTGGTAAGAGAGACAGAGCGGCGCTCACGGTCAGTAGAAGCTTTGTACCCTGCCAAATAAATGATGAATGAAGAATAGGGATAATGTGCTGTCGACTGGTTTTGCTGAAGTCTGTTTGATCAGTGGCCATTGGTATTTCGCAGGAGTTTCTAATTGTCACGCTGTGATGTGTAGCAGTACTGTGGTTAAACGCGCTGCGTCCTGTATCTGTTATTAACCTTTATGTTGTGCCTGAAGCAAGTGGGGCAAAGTAAGAGAGGAATTCCGATCAAGTTCTGTTTAACGCACTGGTCCTCTCGCTTCACTAGCAACCTGGTATTGTAGTTTAAGAACTCAAAAACAAGATAACAGGGCAAAATAGAGATATTGACGACTTGGCAGTGGTAATATCTTCTATTTACATACCTCATGCTTGTTTTACACAGGATGGTCCACAGGTCATTAAACAAACACTGTGATCTTGCAGGTAATATATCAGTAAATCACCATCTTTCAAAGCATTTTTACTACACCATTGCTTGAAAATAAGGATTTTATTTCATTCTGAATTTATTACTGTGACTGTGCTACTATTTATCTCAATGGCTCCACTCTGCATTATTGATGGGTTATTTTATTGTTCTTCTAGCCAATGGGAATCATATAGCCAAGCAATTTTTGTATTAATCACAGAATCTCATCTAAATTAGAGTCTAAAATTTCCACTATCAGAAAGTTTGGGTTATTTTATTATTAACATGGTACCTAGAAAACACCTGCTGTCAAGGGTAGCAGAGCATGAGAGCAGCTATCCTGGGTCAGACCAAAAGTACATTTAGCCCAGCATCTTGTCTGCCGACAGTGGCCAATGCCAAATGCCCCAGTGATTCACACTACTCCCCCCTCCTGGTCACCCATTCCCAGCTTCTGACAAACAGAGGCTGGGGACAACATTCCTACCCACACTGACTAATAGCCAGTGATGGATCTATCCTCCAAGACTTTCTCTAGCTTTTTTTTGTATCCTGTCAAAGACCTGCTCTTCACAACAGCATGTGGCAAGGAGTTCCACAGGTTGACTGTGTGTTGTATGAAGCAAAACTTCCTTTTGTTTGTTTTAAACTTGCTACTTGTTAATTTCCTTTGGTGACCCCTAGTTCCTGTGTTATGGGAACAAGTAAATAACTTTTCCTTATTCACTTTCTCCACACTCGCCATGATTTTATAGACCTCTATCTTATTCCCCTTAGTCTTCTCTTCTCTGAGCTGAAAGCTTCCACTCTTATTAATCTCTCTACATATGGCAGCTGTTCTCATTCCCCTCATCATTTTTGTTGATTGTCTATTTACCCCAGTACTCAGGTGAGTTTTCCAGCAATGGGTCAAATCCTGAGCCAATGTAAATCTGCCTCACTCCATGTGAATCACAGCCAAGGATCTGGTCCAGCCCAATGTTTTCACTTATCAGGGCCATTTAATGCCTTGATGTAGGCAGGCGAATGCGTTTTCTGTGGCTGTTTGCCTATGTTGAGCTGTTCATTAACACGCTAGCATTTGAAGCTACAGTGATGGATTACTGATCATACAGGTGCAGCGGCAGGTCTATCATAAGAGATTAAGGGTTTCCTGTAGGCGGGAGAGCAATAGATTAGCCAGTTTGCGTACATGTTACAAATTGCTTGAAATTTTTCAGGCACAGGTATCTGCTTTCCCTCCCATTAAGCCAGCCTTGTCCTGGCATGTCTGCACTGAAATCAGCAGAGGCACCCTGGTGCAGAATGGAGATTCAAGACTATGTAAGCACCTGGGAGTGAAATTCCCCTTGAGCTGCCCTTTGGAGCGGGAAGCATTTCACCTGGGGGAGAGAAAGCGCTTCTGTCTGGAGTGGCAGCCATCGCCGGAGCCTTCCTTTGGTCTGATCACATCACATCTCTCTGGCGCCAAAGCACAAGCAAGTTATTTTTGCACCAAGCCATAAAAAAGCACCAATCCTCTATTTTGTAATTACTGCAGCACTTACGGACAGACGGCTTCTTTCACCCCCTCCTCCCGTGGGTTCTCTGCTCTCCAGTTTTCTGCTGAGAGTGGTTACTGGTAATAGCCAAAAAGGAAAGCACCCAGGGCGACATATGATGTCATGGGCCTTTTAAGCCCCCCAGTAAGAGAAATACCCATTCTAGATTACGAGCAATTTCTACCCTGTATCAATAATTCAGATTTATTATTATTTAGCACTCTGTGGTTGTTACTGGCTGCCAGCCAGTGAAGGAGTGAGTCTACATGGCACTAGGGTTTTTTCTGTTAATCAGCTAATCCAGTTGTCTTTGGTTTCCATTACTTCTGGAGGATGTTGAAAGTAGATGTTTAATAGATGTTCCTGATTTTCTGCACCTGGGTTTAGAGAGGAGGGTTGTATTGTTATTAACTCATTGCCATTGTTAATCGCCTCTATTTTATATTCGTTTACTCAAGGATTTTTTTAAAATGTGAATTTTATAGTTTAAAAAATGCTCCCCTAGCATGTTCTCCCTGTGGGTGTTCGAACCAGTCACCTGAGGGTAGGGTTGCCAGATGGTTTCAACAAAAATACCAGACACACTTGACATGACATCACAATCTACATTACATCTTATTTAGAAAATACCGGACGTTTCTATTTTCTCAATTTGTTTCCTGAACAGAAAGCTCAAATACTGGACTGTCCAGCTCAAAACCAGACACCTGGGGACCCTACCTGAGGGCCCAACCTGACCACCCTACTCAAGTCAAACACCCAGTGAAAGCAGATGTTTCCCTAAGCAAGGATCACGGACTCCAAGCTGGCAAGGGTAGCCTGTGTCCACCCCTCAGAGGGTATCCAAGAATGGGAAAGGCTGCAAGGCCTTGATCTCGCCCACTGGACACAGGCCCAGTCCTTGCATGTCAGGGCTCTGCTGGGGCAGTTTTTGCACTTGCCTCTCCATGGGGGAAAAGAACGAATTCATAATGCTGGTGCTGGCGTGGATATGGTTGCCAAATGGTTGAAACAAAAATACTGAACACGCCCCCCCCCCCCACCCCAAAAAAAAACACCGGGAAAAAATTTTGTTGAAGGGGGGAGGGAGGGACCAAAGTTGTTGAGCAAAAAAAACCAGCATTAAAACAGCATGTCCCCTTTAAGTGCAAGGGATAGGAACAGGGGAGCGGTTGAGTGTTGCCAGGTGCCCGGTATTCTCTGAATTTTTTTACCAGACAGGAGCCAAAAATACCGGACTGTCCGGGTGAATACCGGGCACCTGGCAACCCTAGGCACGGAGCAGACGCAGGCTGCCCAGCTCAAACGCTCCAGGGTGAGTCAGTTCCAGGAAACCAGAGAGAGCTTTGAGCTCAACTCTAAGGGGGGAAAGTACCTGCCCCGGGCATGAGGCATGCGGCCAGGGAGGTCCATGTGTCATGGTGTCAGCTGGGGCAACAGGCGGAGAAATCCTGCCCCTCCCAGAATGCTCATGGGATGGCTCAGCAGCAAACCGGAGCACCCTGGTGGAGGCTGGAGCAGCCCCTCCCTGGATGAAATTCACTGCTCTCTCCATAGGCCCAGCTGTGCAGGATCCACCAGGCTCCTCCACAAACCCAGCGATGCAGGGACAGGCGGGGGTCATGCTGGGCTGTGGATCTTAGGGCTCCCCAAATCCTGCCCACTGAAGCCAGACCAGCTCTGAGAGCCCCAGGCTCCAGCCAATGAGAGTAGGGGGCAGGACTCATAAGAACATAAGAACGGCCATAGTGGGTCAGACCAAAGGTCCATGCAGCCCAATGTCCTGTCTGCCCACGGTGGCCAATGCCAGATGCCCCAGAGGGAGTGAACCGAACAGGTAATGATCAAGTGATCCCTCCCCTGTCATCCATCTCCACCCTCTGTCAAACAGAGGCTAGGGACACCATTCCTACCCATCCTGGCTAATAGCCATTAATGGACCTAACCTCCATGAATTTATCTAGTTCTCTTTTAAATCCTGTTACGGTTCTAGCCTTCACAACCTCCTCTGGCAAGGAGTTCCACAGGTTGACTATGCGCTGTGTGAAGAAGAACTTCCTTTTATTAGTTTTAAACCTGCTCCCCCCTCTCAGGGGTGGACCCTCCCTTTGGGCGGCCAGGCTTCTGGGGTGGCTACAGTCATTAGACAAGGCCCCCTGGGCACTGGGGTGGAAGCCCCTTCTCCTCCTTCCTGCTTCAATGCCTCGTCTCAGCCTGAGCACAGTCACACCTGGGTCCCAGCCCCTCCCCGCTACCTTCTCCAGGCCCATTTGTCTGGGGCCGCAGCCCAGGCATTTGGGATCGGGCTGTGGGGCGGGGCGTTGGTCATGCAAAAGCCAGCGCTGCAGGTGTAGGTTCTAGCCAGAGCAGGCTCAGCACTGACCAGCCGGGCCCCCAGCTGGAGCGCTTGCAGCTCCATGTATGGAGAGCAGCCCATCAGCCACTGATCTGAGTCTGGGTTCAACCTCCCTGGTCCGGCATCCTTGGGTACTAACTGGTCCCACATGAGGGATTTTTCCGGACCAGGGGAGGTCATTTCAGGCCCCCTATTGCTGCCTCCACCCCCTGGCTCCCAGCCCCCTACCCCCCAGCCCAGCTGAGCCACACGCTGGCTCTCTGCCCACCCCCCGCAGCCCAGCTGAGCTGTGGGCCAGCTCCCAACCTCCAGTCCCATGCAGCACGGTAGGACTCTCTGATCCTGGAACATCCATGGTCCTGCCGGATCACAGATGTTGCTGGATCAGAGAATCCCAGATCAGAGACTCCCCTGTACCACCAAAACCAAGGCCTGGAGGCCTCCCTCACATCACTCCTCCCTGAACCCAGTGGCAGCACAACAGACTGTCTGAGCATGGAGGCTTTGGCCTGTTGTTTGCAAGGCCACATGGGGCCCGATCCTACCCCCACCCATGTCAGTCGTCAAGCGCTTGTTTATTTCCCTGGAAGCAGAGTTGGGCCCCAGCATGGAGCCCCAGTGGTGGGGAAAGACGTTTGCTCACTCACCAGGCCCCACTAACTTTCAGCTGCGCTGTGCTGGCTTCGCTGGCCAAGTAATCGCTGCTCAGTGCAGAGGTTGGAGAAGGACCTCATTAAAATGGCCAGGGCCAGCGTTCCCAGCCCCTCAGGCCACATGTCAGATCAGACACGCTCGAGCTGCCAATTCTCATCCCTGGCCCACGCCTGGTCGTGCAAAGCAAAAGGCGATTGGCTGTTATGCTGGGTTCTGAGCCCAGCCAGCGCCAGTCAGAGCACAATCTGGTAGCTAAAACCAGGAATTAAAACCAGGGTGTCCAGGTTTGCTGGCTGATAACTCGGGACAATCAGCTGCTGAAAGATTGATAAAGCTATTACAACCCGCTTACGGCACCCAGCCGTGAATTACATTCAGCTGGAATGACACGCCGGCTTCCCCGCTATAGCTCTGCGGGAGAACACAAATGAGTGCCAAGCTACAATTCACCCTGCTCCTCATTCTTCAGCCCAGGGACAATGCCTGCGTCTGCACCAGTGCAGGGAGCAAGACTGATCTGGTACCTGCAGCACAGGGGAGGATGTTTAACCCAGACAGCGAAGACTCAGGCTGATAGCGCTGTGTGCCACTTAACGTGGAACACATCATCCATTGCAAATTCCTGCAAAGAGACAGCTGGGTACCCACATCTGGCTCTGGTGAGTCTGACCAGTACTTGAAAGCCCTTCCCTGGCTGTTATCGGGAGGGGTAGGGAGCCCGGAGGGGCAATCATCTCTTGCTTCTGAATATTCAAGGACGGGCCCACCAAGGGGAGAGGGAATAAAGTGGGCAACTGCCCTGGGACCCGGTGATTTAAAGGGCTCCTAGCCGCCGCCACCACCAACACCGCAGCAGAGGCACCCAGAGCCCTGGTCCCTTTCAAATTGCCCCTGGAGTGCGGCACGGCCTGCTCCGGTCGGCACTGAGAGCTGTGGGCGTGCTGGGCTCTGGGCAGCACCAAGGGCTGGGGGAAGGCTGCCGTGGCGTGCTTGCTGCCCTGGGCCCGCCCCTTCCAGGACATCAAAGCCGATTCCCGCCCCCCCCGGATAAGCCCCTTGCTCGGCTCGGCTGTCGGCTCCCCTGTTCAAGGCCAAACACAGAAGCTCTTGGGACAGACTTTTCAAGGCACAAAAGGAGGTTGGCTCCCAGGTCCCACTGGCTTTCAGTGGGCGCTTAACTGCCTTTTGTCCATCTGAAAACACCTCCCCTTAGGGCAGGCCTGTGCTGAAAACGCTGCCGCTTTTTAGTGCTTCGGAGAAATGACTCCTATGGAGAAGGGACAGCTGCCACTGGCATAGTGAGTCCACCTCTGGGAGGCGGAGCCGGGGGCTGTGTCGGCAGGAGACGCTCGCCCTATGAAATAGCGATTCGTTTCACTCCCAAAGCCCCCTGGCATTTCTGTTACTGGCAGTGAGGGGAAAGGCTGCATAGACAGAGGGAGAAAACTACAGTGTGAGGCCAATTTCGTAAGAGAAAATGAAGGGCTCCGAGTCGACGCATTTCATTCAGGGAGACTCAGAGTCATGGGCCAGAACTTGTGTGACTATTGGGCACTGGCTGTGGGTGGACTTAGCTGACTTCCCAGCATTCAGTGCTCTAGCCAGGACAGCTCTCTGGTGTCTAAGTTGCCACCAAGTGAAAGGAAAGGTGTGGCAGGAAAAAAAAAAAGCAGAGCAGCAAAGGAAGGTGATGCCCGGAAATGCGAGGAGAAAAGCAACCCCCCTGAGCAAGTGCAGAGGTGCGCTGTTGTGCGGCAGGCGATCAAGACACCGTGTGGCCAGCCACGCACACCAGGCGGAGAGCAGATTCAGCGTTCCAGGCCACGAAATGGCCGACGCAGGCTGGGCCATCTGGACCGCAGCATTCCTTCCTGACAACTGAGCCATGAAGAGGCATTTTGTGCCGCATCTCTGAGGGAGCCACAGGTGAGATGCAGCGACAACAGCTGTGACACGAGGTGTGGTAGATTGTTTCCAACTTTGTGCACAACCTAGAGACTCTGTTGGGCTTCGGGGCCCTGCTGGGAGCAGTCGAGGCTGTACATTAGCCAGCCAGCATGCTGCACGATGCCAGAAAGAATGGCTCCTTGGAGAAAAATAGTACGTGTGTGCTGCAAACAGAGACCTGCTTTCCTGCCCCTGACACCATGCTATGAAGCTGCTGCAGGGAGAGAATCATGCAACAAATTCTCTCCCGCCTGTCAAACATCACACTGAGAAGCTACAAAGCAGCAGCTTACCAGGCACAAAAATCGACTGTGGCTACACGGCTGGGCTGTTCTTTCATGGTGGAAAGTCGCTAATTGATTGTGTGGCCATAAAAAACTCCTGCCTTCTATTTGATTGTATAGACAGGAACTCCTGCCATTGGCACCAGAGAACAAAGAAATAATACAGCTCTTAGTACGATACGCCTGCAATGGAACCAGAACGGCTATGACAAACTTTCTATCCACAGGCCATTCCCCTCTCCTGCCTGACTATGAGAATGAATTAGACAAGGCAAATACCGCTTCCAGATCTCTAAGCGTGTACTATAGTTCTAGGGAAATGACAGAATCCTGAACACAGGGCTTTTCCCAACATGCCAGCATACAACTTTTTGTGAATGTAACTAAGCGTGTGCTCCAAACCACCATCCAGAGCTCTCTAGCCATCCAGAAAGGGCATAGAAATAAGACAAGACCTGTCTTCGTTCCGGGAAAGATCGACGCTGTTGTGATTGATCTTCCAGAGTTCGATTCAGCGGGTCTAGTAAAGACCCGCTAAATCAAACTCAGAAGTTGCCCCCATTAGCGGTCGGTACTCCTGCTCCTGTGAGGAGTAAGAATCATTGAATCATATGTATCACCCCCTCTCCACCGGGTTACCTTCTTTAATGCCAATCTGCTTACAGGTTTTGAGGGACAGGTCTGGGTTCTTCTGGATCCCGCCACCCACTCAGCAGGGTGTATCTTCTTTATTTTTCCCTATGAATTTATTTGGCAGTTCCTCCACCCCCCTCACTCCTTCCTGGCAGGGTCACCGGGACAGCTTGGGAGGAAAATTCTAATCACAGGGTAATCCCCACTTACTTGCCAGATAGTTGGAGACTTCCAAGAAATAACACAAACACAATAATTATATTAAACAGGAGACAAATATAACATAACAGGGTAAAACACTATTTTTAGGTTCACCGGTGCCCATGCTGCTAATACAGCCGGTCCCTGACTTATGAACGAGTTATGTTCCAAGCACTTGGTCGTAACTCGATGTGTTCGTAAGTTGGATTACATTCACTGACGTATGGCCGCGCTGTTCGTAAGTGCGGATTTCGTTCGTAACTCGGGTTCCGGCTGTATAGGCGGTTGGCCGTAAATACGAACAGTCGTAAATCAATGTGTTTGTAACTCAGGGACCAGCTGTATAGGCGGTTGGTCGTAAATTCGAACGGTCGTAAATCGATGTATTCGTAACTCGGGTTCCGGCTGTATAGGAGGTTGGTCGTAAATACAAACGGTCGTAAATCAATGTGTTCGTAACTCGGGGACTGGCTGTACCTGTGACTTGCCCCAGTCACGTGACTTGATGCAGCAAATGTAAGATTAGTGTCCCGTTGGTACGCATACTTTGTTGGGGCCCTTGATGACCTGTGACCACAACATTCTTCTCTGCAGTGGTTTAGCAGTGTGGCTGACGGGGTTCCGCACAGCCCAAAGGACTCACAAGCGGGAGAAGGTGGTAAATCCTTCCACAGGTTTAATATGCAGCAGGTTATAAAATCCCAAACCCTTACTCCCTGGCTTGAGGACACCGTTCAGGGAGTAGGGGGTCCCCAAACAAATTCCCTGACTGACTGACTAAAAGATGGTGAACTCAGGAACTCCATGAACGATCATCAGGTTCAGAGATGACTCTGGACGCCTCAGTCACTGCAGAGGGGCTGATCTCTGCTAGCAGGGATCCTATTCAGGCAGGAATCAGGCTGCTTCGGTCCCAGGATTTCCCCTCACCACAAAGGGGTGCAGGGCTCAAGGTGCAGATTACACAACTGTACTAAAATCCAAACTGTAGTCTCCTAGCCCAGCGTCCACACACACACAGCAGGCAGCAGCCCTGAACTAGCCGACAGAGCAGAGCTGACCATGTGTGACTGGTCTCACCTAGGGAGCTGGAGGGCTAACGCAGCCTGGTTGGGGAAGTTTCCCAGCAAACTCTACAAACTGGGAATCAGGAGTAGAGAAGGAAAAGCCCAGCTGAGGGATCTTGCTTTCGGGTCCCTAGAGGCCAGTTCTCAGAAGGAACCCTGCATGCAGGCCTGGCGCTTACCAGCTCCCCACACAGCCAGCCCTGCCCTTGCCCTGGCTGGCTCCAGACTCACTCCAAAAAAATGGCTTCTCCCCTTTCCTGAACTCCCCGGGGAGAGGCACCTCACTCCCTGTTGGTTGCCAGTCAGACTCTGAGTTTGCCTTGGCTCCCCGTCCCTACCAGGGACAGTGTGCCTCTCCCTGAGCTGCCAGCAGACAGAGCCCCAGGAATCTAGGTCATCTCCTGGGGGGTTGCAATAGAATCGTAGAGCTGGAAGAGACCTCAGGAGTCATCAAGTCCAGCCCCCTGCCCAAGGCAGGACCAATCCCAACTAAGGGAAGCCAAAAGAAGCTATACGGATCTAGCATTTTGTGACATTAAAATTGATACGTTACATGAGGTATTTTGTCCAAAGCATCTTCAAGTTATGCATATTTGTATTCATAAGACAATTTCATAAAGCATACGGAGGGGGAATCGTCACATGTGACACTACACAGAAGTACCTGAGTAGATTCCCACCTGCAGAGGATCCAAGAAATTCACTTTCACAATAACAAAAACTTCTAATACTTCCATTTTTAGTTCCTGATTTATTTATTATTAGGCCACTTGTATTAAGGCGCCTGCTTATGACTTCAGGTGTTTAGCTTTGAGTGCCCAGTTGGGAGTACTCTCTTGGTGCGTCCATTTACCCATCTGTGAAATGCACAGAATTATATGCAGAGCTGCATCGCAGGAGTTTTATGCTGCTTAATGAATATTTGCTGAGTGCTTTGAGAGTCTCAGATGAAAGTCACAGCCCACACTATGGAACTTCAAAGAAACGTTCTCCTGCTCTCTCAGAAGAGCGTACCAAAGAACAAGAGATAGTATTTACTCCCAGCTCATTGAATTCAGACAGCCTTGGAGCCTTTAGATGGCCTGCTCTCTGTCACAATCTGATTGAGCTCTTTGGCAGAAAAGTGACATATAAGCAACGCAGGCAGGCGCTGAATTATTGATATTCCAGGAAGCAGTTGCCTGGCTGCCATGTATTATCAGGACAGGAGAGTTAATGACTAGTTTAATCAAAACCTTGAAGAGACTGTAATTACCATGCTCAAATCTGCTCAGAATCCTCCAGCACGGTTGTTGTTAACCACATACAAAAGAGCCGCTAGGAAAGTTTGTTTCGCACCAACACAGTAACGTGCCATGTAAGATGATTTGTCTCTCGGACACACTTCCAAATGGAAGTGATTGTAAGAACCCCAGGAAACGATTGTAAGAGACACTGGACCATAACAACACCGACTGCTTTTTCTGCAAGGTCAAATACACCTTAACGAATGCATTGTTCATTCTTAAAGGCTTCTCAGCCAGCCAGTCCCAGTGATCGGGGCATAAAAAATGACGTTGCTTCCTTGCAGATAATTCCTATGAATAAATGTTTCCAATGAACTGAACGGCAGCCCTCTGGCTAGAGCATTATGCATGTACTCTGCTTGTTATTGCCAACAGAAGTGGGGGTTTACCGTGGATAATGAGTGCCCCATGCCGGGACGCACGGCCTGACAGCATGGTCACACATCTGAAGCCACCACGCTGGAGAAAAACAGCAGAAAACTTTACCTCGTGGTTCCTGCCAGCTGGTTCTGCTGCCATGCCCAGCGGCTGGTCCTTGCTCATTTCGGCAAGCTCAGTTTGGTCTGCAAGAGTGCCTGCAGACTGTCGAAGTCACAACTAGTCACGCAAACAGCTCTCAAGGCGGGTCTGCCCTCTGGGAGCATCCCTGCAACCTGCCACCTAATTCCCCCCAAAAGCGGCTTGTGACTGGGGACGTGCAAAGAAAGGGGCAGGCAGGAGAAATAACAGCCATCAGATACACAGCAGCAGCAAAGAGGTGATACGAGCATGGATTCAGGGCCGTCCTTGCCCATATGTGGAAGATGCAGCTGCGTAGGGCACCTGAAAATGTGGGGCACCGCTGGGTCTTAATGTCCACGCACCTGCCACTTTCTATCCCTGGTCTGTGGCTTCACTTCCTCCAGAGTGGGGTGAGCTAACTTACCCGTGACGGAGCCTGTGGCAGAGCTCTTAGCTGCACATCGAACCTGTGAACGAGCCAGTCAAGGGGGAATGAAGCCATGTCACAGGCATTTCACAGCCAAGCCCAGGCACAGACTGGCAGTTTCTGAATTTACTGCATCAGTCGGCAGGACCTGAGCTTAAAACTTGCTTTACAAATATGTCATGAGTGTGTTGCTGACGATCATAAAATCCCATCTCGGAACAATCACCCCCCCCCTCAGGCTGCTGTCAGCCATGGGGCAACAGTTTAACAGAATTGTGTAGGGCCTACGGAGGGCCCTGCGTGGGTCAGCATCACCATGCCAGACGGAAGAGAAATCCTCAGCCTGGAGTTTTTTCAGGGGCCTGGGTATGGAGCATGCCACACAAGCCCAAAATGTGTAACTGCATCCAAGCCCAACGGTGGTCCATGGATAGAAAGCGGCTCTCTGCACATTGGCAGGTCTCAGCAGCCGGTAGGGTTGCCAGGTGTCCGGTACTGATCCGGACAGTCCGGTATTTTCGCCTCCTGTCCGGTAAAAAAATTCAGAAAATACCAACACCTAAAATGTCCTAAAATGTCGGGTACCTTCTGATTTTTTCCCAGCCAGGAGGCAAAAATCCCAGGTGCTTACCTGGTTCCGCAGGGGAGCTGTCTGGCCCAGAGCAGGAAGACAAGATGGCGGACAGCCGCCGGCAGCCTGTTAGGGCCCAAAAGCCTCAAAAGCATTTCTTAAAGGGGCCACACTGTTTTTTTTATTTTATTTTTTTGCTCAACAGCTTTGGTCTCTCCCCTTTTTTTTCCCACCAGAATTTTTCCCCCTGTGGTTTGTTTTTTTTTTTGGGGGGGGGGGGGAGGGGGGTGGTATTTTTGATTAAACCATCTGGCAACCTTAGCAGCTGCAGTGTCACGGCGTCTGGCCGGTGGTGAGAAGGGATCTCTGCGGTATCCGAGCCCCTGAGGCGGCATCAAGAGGGTTAAGCTGAGTGGCCACCCCCACTCAAGCAGCCCAGTTTCCCTTGAGTGGCCAAGCAGCAGCACCAGACTACCAGAGCGTGACTGGTGGAGACCCGCATGCCACCTGCAAGGCAGACCTGAGTTAGGCGACAGCACCAGCTCACCAGGGACAGAGGGTCTGAGGGGGAAGGCATGAGATGTGCAGTCCCAAGACAAGCTCCAGGACAGCGTGTCGCTGCTCCCCGCCTGCCAGCCACAGAAAGGCGGTGGCTGGGGGGGGCGGCTGCAATGGGGTTTGCCCTATATCTTTGGCACGTTGCCTGCTTTTGCAGCGGCCACCATGCGGCACCCAGGTGTGAGGGACAGTCGGCCTCCAGGTCCCTATGGAAACGGGAAAAGCCACGACTTGGCTAGGTGGGGTCCACCATTTTGTTCCAGGAACTGTAAATATCTCCAGAGCAATGGTTCCACCCGTGCTCCTGGCGAGGCCCGTGGCCCCGCTGTCTGCGCACGCTTGCAAGCGCCGGTGATTTGTGTCGCCACAGCCAGAGGCCGGCTCTCCAGGTAGCAACGGGGCTGGCGTCTGTTCGTCCACCCACCGCTGGTGAGGTTCAGAAAGTGAAAGTCGAGGGAGAAGCGCTCGGCAGCCCTTCAGGCCGGACCCGCCACTGGTGCAGCCTGGCAGAGTCACGTGAGGCCAGCGGAGCCACGTTGATTCTTCAGAGGGACGCTTGGCCTCCTCAGCTGGCCTCGCCGCGCCAACAGCAGCCCCGCCAACCGAGGGCCTGGCCTGGCAGGTTAGACCAGGGTGGGGAATCTTTTTTGGGTCGGGGCCACTGACCCACAGAAAAATCTGCCAGGGGCCGCAAGTGAGAAGAGAAAAAAAATCATCTCGCCAACATGGCCTCTGACTGAGAGGCAGAAAGACCCTCCCCACATTCCCCCCACGCACAGAGCCTGGGGGGGGGGGCTAGTAGATATTGGGGAGGGGCTCCAGGCAGCGCTTTACTGCACCAGCCGGAGGGGGGCGGAGGAGCAGTGTGTGGAGCCGCTTTCTCCCCCACCAGGCAGAGCCTGTGGATCAGATCCGGCTCTGGCTTGTCTGACTCCGGCCCGCGAGGCTCCGGGCTCCTCCCTGCACAGTGGGTTCTCACAGCAGGACCAAGCACTGTCTAGACCGTCTGTAATGGGGTTGCACTCGCCAGTCGCGAGCGCCCCCGGGCCAAGTGCATGTGCCGCGCTCTCTCTCTGCTTATGGAGGCTCTTTGGCGACGCTGCCGTCTGGCCGCGTCACACCCCATCCGTGCGCCAAAAGAAAACAAGCCCCTCCCAGGGGGCAAGTCCAGCAGAGCCTCTCCTGGTGCCCTCTTTAATGCCTCTCAGTTTGTTCCCACTCTGGAGCAGAGCAATGCCCCAGGGCTTCATTCACCCTCTCAGGGCCCTTCTGGTTCCAGCTCTTTGGCTTGGTCTCCAGGGACCCCTCTGGGTTGCTTCGGTAGCCAGACCATTTCCCCCACATTTGGCCAGAGGAGGTTGGGGGAACCTGGTTCCACCTTCTATCTTGGGTCCCAGCCCAGGGACCCTGTCGGTAACAGCTGCCTGCTATGTCCTTTCCACTGCTGCTCTGCTTCCCTGAGCCACTTCCTCACGGCCCAGGGTCCGACAGACTTACTGGGTCCCTGGGGCAAAGTGGTGGAGGCCCAGCTCCACACTCTTGGAAGGGGCGGGGCCTTGGGCAGAAGGGGCGGGGCTGGGGCAGTCAGCCCTCAGTGGAGCCAGAAGCACACCGCGCCCCACCCCTGCCCCGGCCAGGCAGCCCTCAGAGCCACCCAGAGCACACTGCCCGGCACTCCAGCAGCAATTTAAAGGACCGGGGGGCTCCAGCCGATGCTGCTCCTGTGATAGCGGTGGTGGCAGCCAGGAGCCTGGGCCCTTTTGAATTTTCAGGCCCCTGGGCGACTGCCCCCTTTTGCCTCCCCCTCAGCAGCCTGCCCCTAGCCCTGTGCCATCTTTGCCTTGCCTCAGGGCTCTCTCTTGTTTGCTGTGAGCTCTCCACACTGAGCTGTGTGTGGCACTGCTATATTTCCGCCAGCCAGTCACCCAATCTCCACTGCCTGAGCCGCACACAGCAAACTGCTGCTCTATTCTGCAGCTCCTTTTATATGGTCCTCCTGGCCCCTGATTGGCTGCTTCCCTCGCAGCCACTCTAGCCTCCTTGGAGGACTTCGATACTGCCTTTTTCCTGGGGTGGGATGTGGCAGGACCACAAGGCCTCCAGCAGAAAACCTCAGGGCCTCGTCCACGCCATCGAACCATCTCTGACGGGTGGTTGTCTAACCTCCTCTTAAAATTCTCCAACACCTCTTCCAGTTAGAAAGGGAAATGTAACTAATATAGATTGCGCCACTCTGTACGGGCCCTATTCGAAGCCCCCTGGAGTCAGTGGAAAGATGCCCATTGACTTTAAAGGACTTTGGCTCAGGTCTGAAGTCACGTGCAGTAATTAGGTGAATTCATGCGGAATATTTCACAGCAAAGTGTCAATAGACATTTCTATCCTCGGACAAATGGAGATGAGGACCTGGAAGCTGCTGAAATGTTGTGATCTATCAAATAGCTGCACTGGAGACGCTAGAGCATTCAGCTGCCATCACGGCAAAAATATCAGTCCCGCCTATTGTTAAAAAAAGAAATCAAAGAGGAATTGGCTGCCGTCGTGAGCCACTGGTATTGACAAAGCCATGTCGTCGTTGTACAGAAATCTAAACACAGAGTGAATTTTTAAATAAACTGTATTCATTAGCATGGTGATCACAAAAGGCACATTCTATTACTAAGTGATCCTGGTACATAGATATTATTCACCTAAGTAATCAGTCACTGTCAACAAATTACAGGATACAGAGAATGGAATTAGCAAAATGAACTCTGGATGTAAAATTCATTTGAAATTCAATTTAGAAGCAACATTAGCTTTCAATTAGTCTGCCCAACTGTTTGAGCATCAATTTTTCTATTGGATTTTGATATAAATGTAATTAACCTTTGCTTTTAAATTGTTGATTTTGTTGATATAATTAGTACGTGACTCCGAATATTTTGCTTGGCTGACATCTAATTAGATGGTGGCTTCAAATTAGAGAAACAAAGACGGCTGGTGACCTCTACAGATTCTCCTACTCAGCCTTCTTGGGAGGCGGGGAATGGAAAGTGGAAAAATCAAACTCGCTAATGCAGATGAAAATGTGACGCTAGAAGTTAATATACAGTATGATTTTGCTTCCACGCCTTTCCCTGACAACAAAACAATAGAATGGATCCTACCAGTGCTGTGCAAACAATGGATTTTCAGTCAGTGCTGAAAAGTAATACTACAAAGCAGTTTGTTTAGCTTTGATTTTGAACCATTTGGGTTATTTTTGCATGTTTTAAAAATAGAACTCAATGAAATAAGAACATAAGAATGGCCGTACTGGGTCAGACCAAAGGTCCATCTAGCCCAGTATCCTGTCTGCCGACAGTGGCCAGCACCAGGTGCCCCAGAGAGGGTGGACCGAAGACAATGATCAAGCGATTTGTCTCCTGCCATCCCTCTCCAGCCTCTGACAAACAGAGGCCACGGACACCATTTTATCCCCTGGCTAATAGCCTTTTATGGACCTAACCTCCATGAAATTATCTAGCTTCTCTTTAAACTCTATTATAGTCCTAGCCTTCACAGCCTCCTCTGGCAAGGAGTTCCACAGGCTGACTACACGCTGTGTGAAGAAGAACTTTCTTTTATTAGTTTTAAACCTGCTACCCATTAATTTCATTTGGTGTCCTCTAGTTCTTCTATTTAGGGAACTAATAAATAACTTCTCTTTATCGGCCCTCTCCACACCACTCATGATTTTATATACCTCTATCATATCCCCCCTCAGTCTCCTCTTTTCTAAACTGAAAAATCCCAGTCGCTTTAACCTCTCCTCATATGGGACCCGTTCCAAACCCCTAATCATTTTAGTTGCCCTTTTCTGAACCCTTTCCAAGGCCAAAATATCTTTTTTGAGGTGATGGGAAGGGAAGGGGGGTTTTTGACCTACAAAACTGAAACCTGTTATCTGGGAAATACTGAAATGAAAGAACAATTGGGTGAAACTGACACAAATTAATGTAGTGATTTAGTGTTGGCCAAAAATGCAGATGTGGCACATACACAAAAAAAAGTCAGATGAAATATGTCACCCAGTTCTCGTTCCAATCCTGCCTCACCACAGGTTCATTCTCCTCCAGTCCTGGATGCGTTGATCTGATCAGATACAGGGACTGTGACTTTTTCAGCCTCTTCAAGAGTTAGGTAAATCAGGATTACGAAGAATACATGTTACCAGCCTTGCCCTACACCCACTGTGTAAGTTACTCTGCAGGCTGTATCCCTGTGCTAGTGCGGAGCCCCAGTAAAATCAATAGCTCTTGAAATCAATGGGGCACCACATGGCACATGGCCACCCTCATAGGATTAGAGTGTTGGCCAACCATGCTCTAGTGCAGTAGTGGGAGCCTACAGCCCGAGGGCCACATGCAGCCCGTTGGGGCTCTGCATGTGGCCCACGAGATATTTTGTTGACTGTTGCCCATGTGCAGGGTTGCCAGATTCTGCTGGTTTCTGTCTGTGTTGTTTTTTTCTGCCGGTATTGCTACAGCGACATGCACTTAAGCCAGGGCACGTGACATGAGGGGCGGGCTGATTGCACACAACAGTGACTGGGAGAGCCGGGCTCTCCCTCTGCATCCAATCACAGCGCTGCTATGGATCAGTCAGCCACCCCACAAATTCTACGGACACACGTGCAGTGAGCAAAACTAGCCTATCCCAGGAGACCTTGCAGCCCACTGAGATGAAGGAGGCCCCTCCCGCAGCCCGCTCACTAGCCTCGGTTGCCCATTGCAGCTTTAGTGCCTTGTCTACCTCAGGGAAGTTTTGCAAAGCTGTCCTGCTGTTGCTGAGATCTACTCATCTGTAGCAGGAGCTTCCAGCGGCTCTGATCACCACGTCAGTTACATCGGCTCTGCCGCTCCCTTCATTCCTGCCCGTCAGCCTCATCCTGCATCTTCTGTTCTCACGCCGGCACCCACGGCACTGACATGGTGTCTTTTTCCCCAGGAATGCTGCTCTGTGCCCCACATAGACCAGGCGTCTGTCTGAGCTCGGGCTGAGTTCTCAGCAGAGGGGAAAGGAGGCGGGTACGCCATGGTGAGCAGCTCCGGTAAGAGCTGGCTGACCTCTAGTAAAAGCCAGCAGGGAGCTACTGAAAGAGCTGGCAAGCATCTGGGTTCTGGTAGGACAGGACCTATAAGATGTTTAAGTTCCTTTCACCCCTGATTCTGAGGGGGGCTCTCGCCACTTAGAACATTCAATATTTGTTCTCTCTGATCTATTCTTTCTGATCTAGTGCCACGTCATGTCACACTTGGGGTATGTCTAGACTACATCCCTCTGTCGCCAGAGGGATGTAAATTAGACATACCGAAATTGCTAATGAAGCGGGGATTTAAATATCCCACGCTTCATTAGAATAAAAATGGCTGCCGCTTTTTGCCACTGCGGCAATTTGCCGGCAAAAAGCGGCAGTCTAAACAAGGCTCGGTCGGCAAGGAAAGCCTTTTCTGATCAATCCTGCAAACCTTGTTGCACGAGGCATAAGGGATCGGTCGGAAAAGGCTTTCCTTGCTGACCGATCCCTGTCTAGACTGCCGCTTTTTGCTGGCAAATTGCCGCAGCAGCAAAAAGTGGCAGCCATTTTTATTTTAATGAAGCACGGAATATTTAAATCCCCACTTCATTAGCAATTCGATATGTCTAATTTACATCCCTCTGGCGACAGAGGGATGTAGTCTAGACATACGCTTGGAGTCAAGCTGAAAACATCACAGCTCGGCATCTTAGCTCTGTCCCGCGGCTGGCAAACCAGCCACTGCTATCAGAAGTGAAGTGACTCCCAATTATCCGTGGGGTAGGGGAGGTCACATTCAGAGCCCCACGCTCATCTCCTCTGCTGATGTAAGCCAGCCTAGATCCCTGGAAGACAATGGTGTCTGTGCCATCGGAGCAGATGGCCCTACTCGATTTGAAACTCTCCTATTTCCCGCTCGTGTTATTTCGATTGACCGATCGATTGTTGCCACCGATATTTTTACTCTTCATTTCCACTCGAGAGTTCTATGACTCGCTAGGCCACGACACATTTATTTCAATGCTTGTGACCATTGTGTTCTTGCAGGCCCCAGGTATTGCCCGGCCCTGGCGCGGGCCAAGAGGAGATTTGAAATATCATCAAGGAGGTCACCCTACACAATGACAAGGGTAACAAATCTTGGCAGGCACAGTGCTGTGGAAGCTGCCTGCTTCTGAAGGGTTGATGGCCAAGACTTTCATGTGCCAGCGCTGGCCCTGAGAATAGGCTCAGGCCAGACACAGCTGCAGCCAGCAACTTGGGAGTGGAGTTGTGCAACCTTGTTGGGGGTTACAGGTGGGTGCTGGGTGCAGCATCTGTGAGATTAAATTGTTCCGGAGCACATAACACACTGACGAATGCAGCAGGCGCTTGCCAGCTGTACAAGGGAGACTCCATCTCCTGCTGGAGATGACAGAAGTGTCGGGAAATGGAATCGGCTCATTAACCTTGAGTGGCACCGGAGGCCGCTGGTATTACCTGGAGCCCTGGATCCAGCATCACAGAATAGAATCCTAGAACTGGAAGGCACCTCGAGAGCTCATCGAGTCCAGTCCCCTGCCCTCACGGCAGAACCAAGCACCGTCTAGATCATCCCTGACAGGTGTCTATCCAACCTGCTCCAGGGATAGGGATTCCACAACCTTCCCAGGCAATTTATTCCAGTGTGTAACCACCCTGACAGGCAGGAAGTTTTTCCTAATGTCCAACCTAACCCCCGCTTGCTGCAACTTAAGCCCATTGCTTCTTGTCCTGTCCTCAGAGACCAAGGAGCATTGCACGCAGCCCTCTCTTTCCGCTTTCGTGTGCTTGTGGAAGGCACGGTTGTGTGGGCCAGTTTCCGGCTCCCTGGCTGCGCAGCCACACATCGTCCGAGTGTTGCAGCAGAGCCAGCGCTTTTGACACATGAAGATTCTGTTACCCTGTGTAGGTGGGAAAGTGAGACCTTGCATGTCCATGAAAGGCAGCGGCTGGACAAACTGAACGGGCCCTTCCATACAGTGTTGTCCCCAGTCCCTGTAAAAAAATCGACGTGACCTGTGTCAGTCACTGTCCTTCACAACCTCGATCTACTACAGCCCCACATTCTGGACACAACCCAGGGCTTTGTAACGGGGTGATGTTTGATTGTGTTTAAGGATGTTAAGTATCAGGTAATTGACTAATCGAATAGTTGATGCATTTTGCATCGACTATTTGAATAATCGATAGGGCACCTTCGCCTTTGAAGTGTAGCAACAGCCTTAACTTCAAAGGCAAAAGCACCGTGTGGAACCCGGGGTCAGCTGGGGACTCCCTGCTGACCCCCGGTTCTGTGCAGCGCTGCTGCTTGAAATGTCGTGAGGAGCCTGATGCCGGGCTCCCCACGGCATTTCAAAGTGGCAGCGCCACACGGAGCCTGGGGTCAGAGTGGGAGTCTCCAGCTGATCCCAGACTCCACATGGTGCTGTCGCTTTGAAACGCCTCGTGCAGCCTGAGGACACCCGAGCTGGCCCTGGGCTGCACACGGCATTTCAAAGTGGCAGCTCCGTGTGGAGCCTGGGGGCTGCCGCTTTGAAGTCCCCACTCTTCTTCCCCCGCCATGGGATAGAGGCAGCAAGGGAGGGGGAAGCGACTCGTCGACTAGTCCTTCACATCCCTAATTGCGTGAGCTAATGACCCCTTCTCCTAGGCTGGTCCCAAGCTTGTATTGGAGCAGCTGAGCACATGCCCAGCTATGAATTGTCTTGTCCTGACTGGAATTTGAAGGCATGAGCTGGCTCTGGGAACCGACCACTGCGTTGTGGACTCACGAGGTGTCACTCCGCCATGGAGAGCACGTCATGTGTCCAGATAGCTGGGTTTCCTTCGACTGACGGGGACATGTGTGTAGTCTCTGGCTAGATACTGCCAGACCTCTTGCCCATTGCAGTCACCCTACTTGGTAGAGCTTTGACTTCTGTCTGGCCACGCTGCACATTTATCTGGGGGGGATTTGCTTTGGATCACAGCCTTGGCTTGGCACGAGGAGAATACACGATAGATCATCTCAACAGTCCATCTCTTCTCCTTATTATGATTGATATGATAGGAGCGCCCAGAGAGCCCGATTGGGATCGGGGCCCTGTTGGGTTAGGTGCAGTACAAAGGCAAAGCTTTACGCAGGTAGGCTATGCAAGCACGTTTGTGGGTACCTACTGTTACCTGCACAAATTTCTCGAGCCCTTCCACGCTGTAGGGACACACACCTTTCCCCAGTTCCTAGGGCTCAAGGTGCAACCCTGTTCATGTACACGCCCACCCTTGCCCAATTCCTCAGGTTCCGGGCGTAACTTCCTGCGGGTTTGCAGGATTTTTGCCACTGAAAGAGCCTCACACAGTAATATTCTTAGTCTCTATTGACAATTACTAAGCAAGCAGAATACACATGCTAAGCACACAGCGTCATGCTCACCAACCCTGCTAAAAGGGCGGCAGATTTCCCCTGCTGGCCAGGCAAGGTCAGTCTCTCTGGATCTTAGCTACTGCACGTCACGGTCGTGCAGAGGAGTCCTGGCAGCTCTGCTCTTAGGCTGGTCTTGGAGGTGAGTTCTTCTTCCAGGTCTTCCCCCTCCTTCTTGGTGTTCCTTTCTTCCTTTCCTCTTTCCCTTTTCCCGCTGGCCTCCTTCTTGCACCCCTGTTTATATAGTGAAACGTGAGTCCTGCTTAGCTATACTTTAACCAAGTATTTTAGTATAATTTTACTAACCAATCATAACATACTGAAACAGAATTACCTAACCTATCCTACCCCACCACCTTAGTTGATTTACACTTCGTCAAATTAATTAGACAGCAGACAGAAACAGTTACAAACCAGACAGAGATCACAAACAAACAATAGAAATGTGAGGACCATAATCACAGAATGAGGATTCCACAACCACAACTAGGGATAAGCAGTTTCTTGCCAGGCAAAATGCCGTGAAGCTAAGTTTTCTCTACCCATCTTGAGATCCATTTCTTTATCTGATGACAGTAGGGACCATTAGGTCAGGCTCTCCTTCTGACAGCCCGGCATGACACTATTTGAATGCAGTTTAAATAGAGTGTGAGGATGTGACTCCAGGCTTTACAGCTAATGGCTGCTGCTCTTCAGTCTGGCTGCAGCAGACGGGAAGGCTTTAGGCCTTCCAATGTGGCTGTAGGAACACCGTGTTGTTACGCTACCTTTCGCTAGTGACTAACCAACATACATAGAATCATGAGCTTTCGTGGGCAAAACCCACTTCATCAGATGAACTGGATTTCTACACCAAAAGCTATGTATGGGACACATCCAGCCCACTTCATTAGCCTCATTCACCCGGGTGCTACCGTTGAGAGGTCCAGGTCATCTGAAGAAGTGGGTTTTTGCCCTCAGAAGCTCACGATTCTATATATTTTGGTTCATGTAGATTCTAAGATGCCACAGCACCACTCCTTGGCTATGTCTACACTGGCGGCTTCTTGCACAAGAAATATGCAAATGAGGCTCAGTGTGGAATATCGTCAAGCCTCATTTGCATACCTAATGAGCCACCATTTTTGCAGAAGAGACTTTCGCGCCAGAAGGAGCTGTTCTTCCTGAAAATAATCAGCGTAGAGGCACTGCGCAAGAGGGGTTTTGTTGCGCAAGAAGGGGCAGTGTAGACAGTGTGGATTGGTCATAATCCACAACATCAACCTTGGGGCACAGTCCTCAGGATGAGCCCCAGAACCATCATCTCTTCCCTCACCCAGGGGAAGAGCAACCACTGCCTTGCCACTCACCTCAGGGGCCCATTGCAGCTCTCAGTCTAATCTCTTGCCCCAGAGTAAAACTACAGTGTGTCCTGACCACTGACAGGCATATGGGAGAAAAATGGGAGATCCGTGAAGCAGGCGCTGTGTGAAGCTGTGCGTTTGTACAGCACCTAACACAACGGAGCCTTGGTCATGATTCAGGCCTCTGGGCACAACAGGTTGAACCTCCCAAATCTGGGACTCTCTGGCCCAGCAATATCCATGGTCCGGCAGGACCAAAGAGCCCGGGAGGCTGGGAGTGGAGCCAGCTGGGAGTCCCATGAGGGCTGGGGAGCCCAGCCCCGTAGTGTCCTGGCCTGGTGAACCCTGGCTCTGGCCGGGAACCTCCAGCAGCAGTGGGGCTGGCAGTGGCCAGGGAGTCCTGGCCTGGTGTGCCCCAGTGGCGGCTGGGGAGCACTAGCCCAGCCCAAAACCCTTGGTAGCAGCAGGGCTGGAGATAGCTGGGAAGCCCCGGCCCAGTGAACCCTGGCCCCAGCTGGGACTTCCAGCAGCAGCAGGGCCAGCGAGGGTCAGAGAGCCGAGCCCGGGAAGCCTGATCCTGGCCCCACTGGCATGGGGCCGGCAGCAGGGCAGGAGAGCCCCACAGCCCTGAGAGGAGCCCGAGAGCAGCTGGCTGCCAGCAGGGGAGCTTTGACTTCTCTTGGTCTGGCAAGGAGCTGGAGCTAAGAAATGTGAATTTTTACTCTGGGTTAGTGTGTTAACCCAGACTAAACTAGTCATGAAATCAAGGCAACTCTGCTTTTGACTCGGCTTAGCAGCTCTAGCGAAGGCCCACAGGAGAGCTCCCCTTGTTAACCAGAGCGAGAAGTTGAGTTGCTGTGTGGTCACTGCTCATTTAGCTGAGTCGACAAGCGACCAAGCGAACCCACGTTAAGAACACGCCTGTTTTGCGGGGAAGGCCTAGTCTGCGGCAGTGTGCCACGGGGACCCTACAGCAGCTCAAGGGGATGCTGGGTAGTTTCCCCTTGGTGGCATGGACACACTCAGGTGCCTGTGACTATCGCTAACTCACGTCTGTCAATCTGGTTCACTCACAGTGGTGGTTGCTTTTATTTCGGGCTCATTTCCGGTTGTGCCCCCAACGAGGCAGGGTGTTTCCAAGCAGCAGAGCCCCCCCGAGACATTCGCGGTCTAAAGTCACAGACCAGGTACTTTGCACCTCTCAGCTGCCTTGTGTCTGGGACACACCAGGTGTTGCCTGTGTAGTGTGAGCCATAGGTGGGGGCCTGCAGGGGTTAAATTTGTGCTCCGAGGCCATCCTTGAGGACTGCTAGTAAAAACACCAGGTGTTCTTTATCAGACGGCCTTCACCAGCCAAAACTCCCCTTGCTTGCTAGCTGAGAATCTCGTATGGGATAAACAACATGACCTCAGCTCTTGGCTCCATGGGAACATTGAGAGTGGCATTGGGCTAATTTGTGCACACTCGGTAAACAGCTAGGCTACGTCTACACCAGCAGCTTCTTGCTCAAGAACAGCCATTCTTGCGCAAAAACTTGCCGGGTGTCTACACTGCACGCGCGTTCTTGTGCAAGTAAATTTACAGTATAGCGTTGTAAAACAGGGCTTCTTCCAGCAGAGTTATTCCTCTCCCCATGAGGAATAAGCCCTCTTGCGCAAGAGTCCAGTGTAGACAAGCAACATGAATTTCTTGCACAAGAAACCCCTATCCCTAAAAAGTCCATCAGAGCTTTCTTGCACAAGAGAGCGTCCGCACTGCCATGGGTGCTCTTGTGCAAAAGCACATGCCAGTGTAGACGCGCTCTTGTGGAAGACTTGTTGGGCACGAACTCTTCCGCAAAACAGTTCTTGCGCAAGAAGCTGCCAGTGTAGACGTAGTGCTAAAGTATAAGATCACTGGGAGTCCTGCCCTTCTGGAATCTCACCAGGGATCTAGACCTCGAAGCATGCCCTGGACCCCCAGCTGGAGCCACGTCCACTGAAGCCTGGTGCGAGGTGACTGGAACAGGACTCTCCGCAGACTGAAGGGATGTAAACATTTCCAAGTGCCTGTTGCTCTCTTACATGCATTGCTTTGCCTGTGCTTATTGTTGTATCACTTTGCAGTAGCTGTGTAACCACCTGGCAGTATTAAGCCTGTAATAGCAGTGACGTAGTGAGATTAATAAAAGCAACTATCCCTAATTGGCTCTGTCTTGAAGAGAATCCACAGCCCTGTTGGGTCCTGGCCCTGGGACCTGACAGCCTGGAATTAATTTGTAACCAGCTGGAGGCTGATTTCACCCTCGGCAGCAATGTAAATTCCCTTTCACCTGGGAGGTCTTAGTGGCAGATGGGAGGCTGTGACCGCTTGCCTGAGTCCAGGCTATTTGGCATTGGCAGGGCACAGGTGGGACTGGCTGTTTCTAGGCTTTGTCGTGTCACATCTCAAAGACCCATCCTCCGTGAGCGTCAGGGCACCCCAGGCACGTCCTAGGCACGAGTGCTGTGCTACCCTGCCACTCGGACAGTAAGAATGGCTGCGCTAGGAGAGCGTAGCTGTCAAAGTGGGCTCAGTACCACGGGGCCTCCAGGAACAGAGCAGCAGGCTGGTCTGATTTGCAGGTGTCGGACCCAGGTCTGGGGAGCAGAGCTTGGGAAGGGTGGACTTGGGTACGTGGCGCGATGGCTGCTCTACGTGCATAATAACCACGCTGAGTGGCAGTGAACGGTCTCATGAATTTTTACAAGCTGCCGGTGATGGCTGCTTGTTTAGTGAAAATCGTTATTAACGTCCCCAAGTATTGTCACCCAGTGTCCATCGAGCCATACCTGCATAGTCTGTGTGTGCGCTCAGGAAAGAAGAGTGAGGGGGGATCTGAGAGCAGCCTTCAACCCCCGGAAGGGGGGTTCCAAAGAGGATGGGGAGAGGCTGTTCTCAGGGGGGACAGAACGAGGAGTAATGGGCTCAAGTTACAATGGGGGAGGTGTAGGTTGGAGATTAGGAAAAACTCTTTCCCTAGGCGGGTGGGGAAGCACTGGGATGGGTTACCTAGGCAGGGGGTGAAATCTCCATCCCTAGAGGTGTTCAAGTCCTGGCTTGACAAAGCCCTGGCTGCAGGGCTGGCCTTACCCTGAGGGGAATGGAGGCGGCCGCCTCAGGTGCCAGACTGTCGGGGGGGAGGGGGTGCCACTAGGCCCCAGAGTGTAGAAAATTGTGTCTGCTGCTGGTGCAGATGTATTCTCTCTGCTCTAGATGCACAGAGATGGGGGAGTGCTGGGCTGGAGGAGGGCGGGCACAAGAGACATAAAAGGCAGGCAGGAGAAAAGGGGGCATGGGGGCGTCATTTGAGCTCCCCACCTCAGGTGCCAAAATGTTGTGGGCCGGCCTTGCCTGGCTGGGATGGTCGAGTTGGGGTTGGTCCTACTTTGGGCAGGGGGCTGGACTCGATGCCTCCTGAGGTCTCTGCCCGCCCTGGGATTCAATGATTCGTGCAGTGAAACAGATAGGGGCCACTGAAGCAAGAGCTTTCTTGTTGTTTCTTGGTCCTAGAACACCGGTGGCTTGAATCCATGCCCAGAGCCTGAGTTAAGGGGAACCTCTCTCCTGGCTTCAGTGGCTTTGGATCAGCCCCCACTGATACTGGTCTGCAGCATCTGTCCCCTCCATGGCAGTGGCTTCCAGGTGGCACAGGAGCTGGAAAATCATTCCCATCTAACCCCCCTCTGACAATGAGTCAATGGCGCCAGGCTAGGTCCCAGGCAACATGGATCCTTCAGCCGCTCACCCGCCGTACCGGCCAGCCTTACTGGTCCCCCAGCCTGACCTAGGCCCCAGATGAACAAGGCGCTTCAGTTTCCAGGCCTGTGAATCTGTCCCCTTTCACCCGCCCAAAATTCACACTGGAGCTGGGTGGAGAACCAGGCTGCAGGCTGGGAGTCAAAGGCTGGTTATAGAATTAATCACATGCTCCCCCCCCCCAAATGCAGGGTCTTACTCATCGAAGACGGCAGAAGAGGCAAATGCCACCCAGGAAGTGAAAGCATCGTCAGCCACGAAGACGCCGCGCAGGGTTTCATCCCGACCACAGCGCAGCGGCGGAGCCTGCTAAAGAGCCAGATGCAGCTGAGTACACGCTCGAAGCCTGGCATTCGACTCATGCGAACGGCACCCAGGGAGAAGAAAGAGCACAGACGGCATGGGGCGAAGGGGGTCTCCCGCCCAGCGTTGGGGGGCTTTCATCTGAATACATACAAGCTTGGGGTACCAATTCATTGAAAAACCACCTTGCTCCTAAGGAAGAGGGTATTTTGTTCTGCCTAGTGAACATAAGAACGGGACCCAGACTGGGTCAGACCAAAGGTCCATCCAGCCCAGTGTCCTGTCTGCCCACAGCGGCCAATGCCAGGTGCCCCAGAGGGAGTGAACAGAACAGGGAACCATCAAGTGATCCCACCCCTGTTGCCCATTTCCTGCGTTGGACTAACAGAGGCCAGAAACACCATTCCTACCCATCCTGGCTAATAGCCCTTGGTGGACCTACCCACCAGGAATTTATCTAGTTCTTTTATGAACCCTGTTAAAGTCCTGGTCTTCACAACATCCTCTGGCAAGGAGTTCCACAGGTTGACTGTGTGTTGTGTGAGGAAAAACTGCTACCTATTTGTGCCAGTGGCGCACACTTGAAACTTAGAAGGAATATGCATTTGGGAGATTCGATTCAATCCCAGGCTAACTCATTGCAGTGTATGTTGGGGTGGGGCTCTCTTTGTGGCACTTTACAATGAGCACAACATCCTGTTTCTGTGTCTGAGACCAGGGTGCATGTGGGGTCCTGCTTCAGACTCATTCAACCCACTGTGCAGATGGGAAAACTGAGCCCCTCTAAAGGCAAGGTGCCGATTCACAAAGGGTCTTGGGCATTTGCCTACGACCAAAACCAATGCGTGTCAGGCACCCGAACACCTTGTGAACGCCTTCCTCAGAGTGACACAGAGTCTGTGGTAATCCAGGGCCGCCATCTCCTCAGCCTTTGCATTAGCCACAAGGCCACCCTGCCCCGCCTGTGTGGACAGGACACACTGGGGGCTAGGGCAGGGTTTGGGGAAATGGGATTCTCGTTTGTGCACGTGCAACGGTTTGCTACCGTGTCAACTGGGCAGGTGCCTGAATTTGCCGTCGCGCTGCAGCAAAGGGATCCCCTTCAGAGCACCCCTCAGAAAAATTCTGTGCTGAAAAGTGGCGAGACGACGTACGCCGTAAGGAAAGTCAACAACTCCCTCCTACTGTGCCTTGCGCTCGTCCGGAATGGGCTCCCCGTGCATCGCCGCGGCGCTTTCCTCCGTGGAGAGGAGCGTTCCTTCCTTCCCCGGCTCCCCGCCTGGGCTCGGGGGCTGCAGCGCAGGATGTCCATTCGCCCGTGCCAGTGGAATACCAGCCTTTGCAAGCCCAAGATCACTTTTTGAATAAGTCAGTCCAGGATCTACCTCAGACCCAAGTACCTCTGCCCCCGCCCCTTCGTCGAGGCCCGGCCCTCCTCACTCTGAAGATAGGTTACAGAGGAGCGGGACAAAGTGACGTCAGTGCCCCCCTGCCTCAGTCTCCCCCCCACTGCACAACAAGCAGGGGCAGTTCTGAGCCTCTGGGCAGGAGCAGCAGGGCAGTGAGGGGAGGGGCAGTTGACGTGCCGGCACAGCCTCCCAGCCAAACCCGTCAGGCGCCCCTGTCAGAGGCTCCAAGTCCTACCAGTCGATCGCAATCGACGGGTTGGTGACCCTGGTCTATGCGGAGCAAGAGGGCGCTGGGAGAGCGGGGTGTTCGGGAGAGCTGGCAGCTGCTTGCCCACTGTGTGAGAAATTAGCCCTGCTCTGCTACGTGGGTGCCCTGCTGAGAGTCTTCTGCCGGCCTGAGGCCAGTGGGAGCGGCAAGGGTTTCAAAACCATCACCCATCCTAAGGGGAGATGGGAGGCAACACCTAGGCAGGAGGCAGAGTCTTTTGCCCATAGGAGCAGGGGGGCAGGCGAGCTGCAGAGAACCCGGGGCAGGGGCACCACACACTCCCCTGCGTGAGGCGAGCGGCGGGAAATGTTGGGTCGCTTCCCTGGGCCGTCGCTAGCGCCCCCCAGCAGAGGATGAGAATGCGTCTGAAGCACCAATTTCTAACCTCAGCCAGCACAGGAGTGTCACTCCCCTCTTCCTGCCTCGCTTGAGCAGATAGTACGCCTCAGGGGGAGCCATGCAGACACTCCCGGACCTTCCACCGTGCCAGAAATCACGGGGCAGAGGCTGAGCTCAGGAATCCAGACGGCTCTCTCCACCGCTGCACCCCACTGTGCAAGCAGCAGGGCAGGTGGAATTCTCTAGGGGGTCTGTTTTCAAACACACTTTATTTGGGCCCCTGCACCGTGGGGCCCGAGTGCCTCCCACACGACGGACATTTTCCTCACAGCGCTAGCCCCAGTTTCCTCAGGTGAGACAGAGGCTCAGAGCAATTTACCCAAGAGCCGCGGCAGGCGTTTGAATCCAGGTCCTGTCCCAGAGCCTCAGACACAAGGCTGCCCTTTCTGCGCCAAGGCCAGCGGCAGCAAGAGGAGCCAGCCAGAAATCTCTGCCTGTCTGCACAGGCACCGGTCTGCATGCTGTATGAATTAGAGCAGAGAGGAGGCGCTGAGCAGAAGCAGACTCTGTGCTGTTGCCCCCCCCAGAACAGCAGTGGGGCCCAGACAGCTACCGAGGGCCGCCCAGGCCACAGGGATTCCTTGCCCCGTGCCAAGCACATCTACACTCCGGCGGTCACGCCGAGCACGGTGCATGTGGCTCGTTAATGGGCCTTCCAGCCAGTGGCCGTGCAGCCTGCCAGACCACCGGCACTGCACTTCCCGCACTTGCTTTGGCCAGGTTTGCTCCCCGGCGCATTTGGCTTTTGACAAACATTCGAGCCATCGACGCTCAATGGCCAACAGCTCCGGGACTGCGTGGCACGCCCTCGTGCGTCAACACCCGCAGAGATCCCGCCTGGCATTCCCCTGCCATGAGCCATCGCAGCAGAAACCCAGTTCCCGGAGTTACGGCGCCTGCACCCCCGGGCCAGACCCAATGGGACGCGACTCCCTTGGGCCACGCCGATTTCGGATTTCGCATTCAGAGACAGGAAATGAAATTCCCAAAGCAACCGGGTCAGACACCATAGAGCCAAGACAACGACAGTCGGTGCACGGATGTTCCGCTACAGACTCGCCGATGAAACCCCCCGCCTAGTGTGTCAGGTATGACAGCATGGTTTCTCTCCATTTGCAACGTGGAACACAGCATGAATTCACTAGCCGGACTACTGAAAGTCTTGGGGAAAACCCCAGTATTGGCATTCAAAAGGCAATAACAATGCTAGTCTGTAACAACGCTACATTCCCATCTGCAATAACACCGACCCTTTCTGACGCCTCTAACCGGGCTTTTTTTTTTTTTAAATCATGTTTTTCCAGCAGTGGCCAATGTTGCAAACATTACAAATGCTGAACTAACCCCAGCTGCTTTCCTCCGTCCCTCTGAAGCACAACCGGCTGCAAGAGGAACACAATTACATCTCAATAAAATTTTAATACAGGGAATTATGCACTTTGGCACCGCCAGGCAATTAGCTGTTGCTATGCTACGGTCGGAATGTAATCACAGTAATGAAGCAAACAGGGGGAAGACATTGCTCAGTGCTTACCTGATCAAATATCACCTTGGGTTGTTTTCAGGCAAATCCTGATTGAGAGACTCCTGTTGCTTTAGCAAACCAAGGGCCAACTCTTGGGCGGGTGAATGCCGGCCTAGCTGCACTGCTTGCAAAGGCGCGCCCACCTGCCGAGGGCCTGGCCCCCGGGTGTTTGACCAAATGACCGGAAGCAAGGCCATGGAACGTGCCTGACGCCTCATCACAGGGCCACATTCTGCCCAGGCCTGGGGATGGGCGGGGCAGGAGGCAATGAAAAAAGGGGGCGGGAAAAGCATCTCCCTCCCGTGGGTGCCTGGGGTAGTGCCAGGAAGATCTGCAGCCCGCAAGTGTCCGGGGCACGCCCCAGGGCTAGAAGTGAGGTGGGCCTGGTCCCTGCTCCGTGCCAGTCCTCGGCAGAGAGAGGGCAGCAGGCTGCCTCCAGGCAGCAGGGACGCGGTGAACGTAGCCTCCCTTAGAGCTGCGTCTGGAAGGGCTGACTTAGCCCACAGGGAGGAGCAATAAAGGCGCCATTCGGACTGTCCCTGTGGCATGGGTGGGGACAGCCCCGTGCGGTGCGGGGCGGGGGGGAGAAGTGCCGTCTTATGTCTGGCACTCCCGGATCGCTCTCGGCCTGTTCTCCCCGGTCCATGCCTGTAGCTCCGGCCACAGCGCCACGACTCCATGGCCCCACCGCCACAGTCAGCAAACCCACCCTGATCGATGCAGGAGGGTGGCCCAATGGCCGGTCAGTCACTCATCTCAACTCATGGGGCAGTGCAGCCCAATGGCCACAGTCCATTCACCCCTATTCCCAGGGCAGTGCAGTTCAATGGTCAAAGTCAGTAACTCACCCCCTACATTGTGGGGCAGTGCAGCCCAATTGCCAGAGTTTATAACTTGCCCGTATTCACAGGGCAGTGCAGTTCAATGGCCAGAGCCAGTAAGTTCCACCCAACTCACAGGACTGTATAGTCCCCTCAAGGGACAGGGGAGGGGGTCACATCCCCCAGCAGGGGGTCCAGGCCTGTTCGTGGCTGTAGCTCTAGTCACGGAGTCAGCAGGTGACTCCCCGGTGTCAGCTCACTCACCAGGCAGCCATCGCCTTCCCCTGGACTGCTTCCCGCTGCGGTTGCCCCAGCTCCAGTGCAGATCTCTGTTTCCCCTCTTTTGTCTGGAGATTGTCCACTCCTGCTTGCCTCTGGCCCTCCAGCCTGTGGGGTAGCGCCTCAGTGCCTGGAGCAGGCAATACACATCCTCTCCCTCCGACCACCAGCTCCAACTGAGCTCAGCTGCTCCCTTTTATAGCTGGGCCACTCAAGCGTGTCCAGTAAGGTGAAGGGGGTGTGGCTTTCTCAGCCCTCAGAGCTGGATTAACCCCCTCCTGCCCAGCGTGGGGTGAGTGTGCCCTGTCTCACTCCCATCTGTTCCAGTTGAGCCTCCAGTCACAGGCAGAAGCAGAAGAAGGGATGGAGGGAGATGGCAGAGCAGGATGCGCATCGGATGCGGTCATTTCCGTAATGCAGGGCTGCACTCAGACTGCAAGCTGCCCTGGCTTGGGGAGGGGGAGCAGAAGCATGGGCTATAGGTGCTTCACCCCACTTCTGGCACCCTCAAACCCTCTCACCACCCATGCTGCACCACTCAGAGGGGGCTACGCAGCCGCCCGCAGCCAGCCTGGGGTCAGGGACCCAGATTTTCAGTGTGCAAAATGGAGGGATTCTATCCCAAATCCCAGTGGGGCAGTGAACTTCAGAGGGCAGGCCCTATGGATAAGGCTGCATAGCCCAGAGCAAAGCGAGCTGGGAATCCAAATTTCCCCTCAGGGACATTCCAACATTTCATATTTTGTGTTTGTCCCAAACGGGAGGGAAGGATTAAACTTGAGCAAAACACCAAACTTCTGAAAAAGTTTGTTTTGGAGCCATCAAAGAGACCGTCTTGGACTGTTTGGCTTTGTCCTTCCAACTGCCCTGTTTGCTAGATTGTAATTTATAGCACAGACATTAAAATATGGCTGGTGGCTACATGAAACAACGTGACCTCATCAAAATCATTCATTTTGAAAATGCTCCATCAAGAGGGAAGATGAAATCAATACCAGGCAGACTGAAGCGCTTCAAAAAGATCTCACAAAACTAAGTGATTGGGCAACAAAATGGCAAATGAAATTTAATGAATTTAATATTGATGAATGTAAAGTAATGCACATTGGAAAAGAACAATCCCAACTACACATACAATGTGATGTGGACTGATTTAGCTACAACTACTCAAGAGAGAGATCTTGGAGTCACTGTGGATAGTTCTCTGAAAACATCCACTCCGTGTGCAGCAGCAGTCAAAAAAGCAAACAATGCCAGGAATCATTAAAAAAGGGATAGAGAATAAGATAAAGCATATCTTATTGCCTTAAACCATGGTACGCCTACATCTTGAATACTGTGTACAGATGTGGTCACCTCATCTGAAAAAAAAAAAAATATCTTGCCACTGGAAAAGGTTCAGAAAAGGGCAACAAAAACGATTAGGGGTTTGGAACGGGTCCCATATGAACAGAGATTAAAAAGACTGGGACTTTTCAGCTTAGAAAAAAGAGGAGCTGGGGGGGGGGGGAAGAGATATGTTAGAGGTCTATAAAATCATGACTGGTGTGAAAGAGAATAAGGAAAAATTATTTACTTGTTCCCATAACATGAGAACATGGGGTCACCAAATGAAATTAATAGGTAGCAGATTTAAAACAAACCAAAGGAAGTTTTTCTTCACACAACACACAGTCAACCTGTGGAACTCCTTGCCAGAGGATGTTGTGAAGATTAGGACTTTAACAGGGCTCAAAAAAGAACTAGATAAATTCCTGGAGGATAGGTCCATCAATGGCTATTAGCCAGAATGGGTAGAATCATAGAGTACTAGGACTGGAAGGGACCTCGAGAGGTCATCGAGTCCAGTCCCCTGCCCTCATGGCAGGACCAAATACTGTCTAGACCATCCCTGATAGACATGTATCTAACCTACTCTTAAATATCTCCAGAGATGGAGATTCCACAACCTCCCTGGGCAATTTATTCCAGTGTTTGACTACCCTGACAGTTAGGAACTTTTTCCTAATGTCCAACCTAAACCTCCCTTGCTGCAGTTTAAGCCCATTGCTTCTTCGTTCTATCCTCAGAGGCCAAGATGAACAAGTTTCTCCCTCCTCCTTATGACACCCTTTTAGATACCTGAAAACGGCTATCATGTCCCCCCTCAATCTTCTCTTTTCTAAACTAAACAAACCCAATTCTTTCAGCCTTACTTCATAGGTCATGTTCTCTAGACCTTTAATCATTCTTGTTGCTTTTCTCTGGACCCTCTCCAATTTCTCCACATCCTTCTTGAAATGCGATGCCCAGAACTGGACACAAGACTCCAACTGAGGCCTAACTAGCGCAGAGTAGAGCGGAAGAATGACTTCTCGTGTCTTGCTCACAACACACCTGTTAATGCATCCCAGAATCATGTTTGCTTTTTTTGCAACAGCATCACACTGCTGACTCATATTCAGCTTGTGGTCCACTATAACCCCTAGATCCCTTTCTGCCGTACTCCTTCCTAGACAGTCGCTTCCCATTCTGTGTGTGTAAAACTGATTGTTCCTTCCTAAGTGGAGCACTTTGCATTTGTCTTTATTAAACTTCATCCTGTTTACCTCAGACCATTTCTCCAATTTGTCCAGATCATTTTGAATTATGACCCTATCCTCCAGAGCAGTCGCAACCCCTCCCAGCTTGGTATCATCTGCAAATTTAATAAGCGTACTCTCTATGCCAATATCTAAATAGTTGATGAAGATATTGAACAGAGCCAGTCCCAAAACAGACCCCTGCGGAACCCCACTTGTTATACCTTTCCAGCAGGATTGTGAACCATTAGTAACTACTCTGAGTACGGTTATCCGGCCAGTTATGCACCCACCTTATAGTAGCCCCATCTAAGTTGTATTTGCCTAGTTTATTGATAAGAATATCATGCGAGACCGTATCAAACGCCTTACTAAAGTCTAGGTATACCACATCCGCTGCTTCTCCCTTATCCACAAGACTCGTTATCCTATCAAAGAAAGCTATCAGATTGGTTTGATGTGATTTGTTCTTTACAAATCCATGCAGGCTGTTCCCTATCACCTTGCCACCTTCCAAGTGTTTACAGATAATTTCCTAAATTACCTGCTCCATTATCTTCCCTGGCACAGAAGTTAAACTAACTGGTCTGTAGTTTCCTGGGTTGTTCTTATTTCCCTTTTTATAAATGGCCACTATATTTGCCCTTTTCCAGTCTTCTGGAATCTCTCCTGTCTCCCATGATTTTCCAAAGATGATTTTCCTCTATCAGCTCCTTGAGTATTCTAGGATGTATTTCGTCAGGCCCTGGTGACTTGCAGGCATCTAACTTTTCTAGGTGATTTTTAACTTGTTCTTTTTTTATTTTATCTTCTAAACCTACCCCCTTCCCACTAAGCATTCCCTATGTTAGGCATTCCTTCAGACTTCTCGGTGAAGACCGAAACAAAGAAGTCATTAAGCATCTCTGCCATTTCCAAGTTTCCTGTTACTGTTTCTCCCTCCTCACTGACCAGTGGGCCTACCCTGTCCTTGGTCTTCCTCTTGCTTCTAATGTATTTATAAAAAGTCTTCTTGTTTCCCTTTATTCCTGTAGCTAGTTTGAGCTCATTTTGTGTCTTTGCCTTTCTAATCTTGCTCCTGCATCCCTGTCGTGTTTGCCTATATTCATCCTTTGTAATTTGTCCTACTTTCCATTTTTTATTTTTAGATAATGCAAGATCTCGTGGTTAAGCCAAAGCGGTCTTTTGCCATATTTTCTATCTTCCGACTCAGCGGAATAGCTTGCTTTTGGGCCCTTAACAATGTCCCTTTGAAAAACTGCCCGCTCTCGTCAGTTGTTTTTCCCCTCAGTCTTGATTCCCATGGGACCTTACCTATCAGCTCTCTGAGCTTACCAAAATCCGCCTTTCTGAAATCCATTGTCTATTTTGCTGTGGGTAGGAATGGTGGGAAAGGGATGGCTTGATGATTCCCTGTTCTGTTCACTCCCTCTGGGGCACCTGGCACTGGCCACTGTGGGCAGACAGGACACTGGGCTGGATGGACCTTTGGTCTGACCCAGTCTGGCTGTTGTTATGCTCTTATATTCTTATTTAATACTTCCCATAAAACCTCCCAGTTGTGTCAAATCAACATTTTCCAATGGAAACCTGTTTCTCTGGGAAATTTCCAGCCAGCTCTCATCCATCTGTTTTAGGCTGGATGGGTCTTGCTAGACCGTGTGCCTTTTTGCCCCTCAGCCTGCCCCATTCTTCCCTTCCCCCACCCATGCCAGGGCAGAGCAGTTAGCTGGACAGTCAGCGTCCTCGCTGCCTGGCCAAGCCAGCACCTCGTCACCAGCCAAACGCAACAAGCAGGGCAGCTCTGAGTCTCAGGAGATAGTTTATCCCCTCTTGCCCCCAGTTATTTACAGACTGTCCCACAGTCGGAACAGCTTTGCTTATTAAATCACCCATCTTGGCATTTCGTTCTAGTTAGCGGAAGAACCTGGGATGATTTTCCAAGCTTGATTATTACAGGTTGAACCTCTCTAATCCAGCACCCTGGGGACCTAACCGGTGCCGAACCAGAGAATTTGCCGGACTGCGGGAGGTCGATATTGTCTAGCAGCATCACCAACACTTCCACGGCTTGCTGGGCTCTGAGAAGACAGTGCGGGGTCAATTAGAGCCAAATAACAGCACAGAACACTGAAAGCCAGGACTGGGGGCTGTGAACAAACGTTTTGGGGCCACAGGAAACTTGGTCACACGCATGCTACGTGGCCATCCTGAAATCATACCGTACCCCGGATGTTGCCGGACCAGAAAGTGCCTGGCTAGCGAGGTTCACCCTGTAATAAAACAGCGTCCCGGCGGCGTGAGACAGACTCGTGGCAGGTCCAGAGATGAGCTCTCTTAACCCTGCCGGGGTCACGACAACACCAAGCTTTATGAAACCGAATGGTCTGGCCAGTAAAATTTGTTGCCTCTGCTCTGTCTTTGTTCTGTCTAGGGCGACCGTGTTCACTGGCTCACATAAAAGCAACCTGCTGTGGCCGAGGGTTATCTGGGGCGGGGCCAGGCTGGCGGTGTGGGGAGGCTGTGCCTTCTCCTGCCTCTTATACCCATCACCCCTGGGCGCACTCCCATAGGAGGAGATGCCCTGAGCCCCTCCATGGCCACAGATGGCCAGGGCCTTGGATTTTATAACCCCCCCAGGAGAGGGCACCTCCCGCCCCGCCCGGCCCCTGCTGCCCCATGGCCTGAATGTACCAGGTCAGAGGGAGCCAGGCCACTAGAGCCAGCAGCCCCTCAGTTTTCCCTCCTCCAGACCCAGCCCTGCTCAGCGTGTGGGCCATGAGCAGAGCCTCAGCCGCAGACCCAGCGCAGGGCGGTCTGGCCTTGGGGTGAACAGGGAGGGGACCTTCCCCCAGCAGACGGCATGGCCAGGCTGCCTTGGGACCTGCCTTTGCAATGAAGGCCACGAGCCCCATGTCCCCTCTCCTGCTGCTGTTTGTGTCCAGGCGCCAGCCCCTGCGGGCTGGCCAGGACACGGAGTCTCATTTTGGACCCTGCGACACGGGGAGCTGAGCCCCTGAGAATGGTGGCTGGGATGGAGGGCTTGTATGGGGTGTGTGGGGTTCCCAAGCAGGCCGGAGGGAACAGAACAGGGTCCTGAGGGGAGATTTAACAGCCCCCGCCCCCCAAGGCAGGGCTGAGGGACAAACAAGTTTCCTGCAGTGCTGAGCTAAAGGGAAACCCCTGACAGGGATCGGCCGGTCGCACAGCAAGCAACGGAGCTGAGTTCGGCGGCTCTAGGCTCCCTGCCCGAATAGCCCTGCTGCTCCGCTCGCCCCTGTCCCCTTTACACAGCCCCTGGCTCTGGCCCCGGCAGGTGGACTCTGGCTCACAAAGGAGGGAGGTGCCCAGCGGGTTCCCCCCAGGATCTGTACTGGGCAGGGCCGTCCCGAGGGGGGAGCAGAGCCCGGGACCATGGGCATGCTGGGCAGGGGGAGGCTTTACCTTCCCAAACCGCCAGCCTGGCCCTGCCCACACTCCTCCCCCAAGCCCTGCCCCTGCCCCCACCTCTTCCCACCCCAGCTCTGCCCTCTCCCACCCCCATTTCACCCCTTCCCCAAAGCCCCCCCCTGAGCCACATGGCCCAGGGAATTGCCGAGGGGCCTGGGGCAGTAGCAGGGGTGGGGCCCCCACACTCACCCATCCCCCTGCCGCGCTCTGCTCCCCTCAGCCCACCTCCCTTGGGGGAGTGGAGCCGGCTGGGGCCATATCGGTTTGGTTCCTGCCGCCGCAGTGAAGCCGAGAGACCCAGCTGGCGGCGGGGGGGGGGGGGGTGGCGCAGGTCTGCTGCGCATGTCACTCTGCTTCCTGCGGCTCCCGCCACTGCGGTGAGTGCATGGGACCCGACCCTGCTGCCGGCCCCAGCGCTCCCAGGTAATCCCCTGGCCCCCGCGGGCTCACCTCCATAGGGGGAACCGTCCCATCCATAGGGGCCCCCCCCAAAGCACGCTGCCCGGAACCATCCTATGGACGGGACAGCTCTGGTGCCGGGACTTGCACTGTTCAACATGTTCACTAACCATCCAGCAAAGGAGCTGACCAGCGACGCGGGGCAGGTCGCAGATGGCACGCAGATGCTCCAAAATGTTGAGTCCAAAGCCGGCTGGGAAGAGCGACGCAGGGATCTCACACGCCTGGGCCACGACATGGCAGAAGAATCAGCACTGAGCAGCGCGAAGTGCTGCCCGTTGGAACAGGCACTGCAGCCAGACGGACATGACGGGCTGTAAACGAACCGTTACCACCCCAGACAGAGATCGAATTCTCTGAAAGAGTCTGGTCCCTGTGCAGCCACAATCCCACCGGCGGGCGCCGCGTTAGGGCCGGTCAAGGAGGGGAAGCAAGACCCAGAAGCCCATCCCGCCCTGTCTCACTCCACGGACGCCTGCCCCCGGGCGCTCTGTCCGGTTTGAGCGGACACCTCAAGAAGCAGCCGGCGGGAGAGGAGAAGGTTCCGAGACGGGCGGGTCCCTGGCACTAGAGGCTCTCGAGAACTCACTGTTTCACGAATTGTGATCAGTGAACTGGCAGAAAACACGGAACCGCCGCCGGTCCCATGTGTGGGCGACAAAACCTGAGCAGAGGGGGCATCAGACTGAGGCCAGGGCGGCGACACGGAACCACCTGCATCCCCTGGGAAGCTGCGAACAAGACCAGTTTTCCCACAGCCACATGCAGGGTCCGACCCCAGGCCCAGGCCTTGCAGGCCGCACCCCCACAGTGGGGCTGTACCCGGCCAGCAGGGTCTCTGGGGAGGGTTTTGGGGTCAGGCCGGGCAAGCGGCTCACCAGGGCGATGCCGTGGGGAATACGGCTACAGCTGCCACTAGACACACAAGCAGATGCCTGAGCAGGTGACTCGGTGTCCGGGAGACTGAGCCTGGAGACTGTTGCGAGCTGCTTATGGATCGGGCTGTCTGTGAGGCCAAAGAGCCTGTAGGAAGATGGTGAGCCAGCCGAGGGTCACTCTGTTACTCGGCGGGGTGACAGAAGCAGCGGGCTTACAAGCGCTATGATGGAGAGAGAGTCTCCATTGTACTGTTGACTGAGAAACGCCATTTCCCCCTGTCGATCTAGTCTTGACCAGTGAGAGGTTGTAGACAAAGGGGAGGGGGTGAGACACAAAATTGGTTCTAGTTTTGAATCCGAGCCCCTGGAGTTGAAAGCTTTGTCGCTTCCCTGGCATGGAAGCCGCACCCCCTCTTTCTCATGGCGTGGAAGTGAGCCAGTAAATCGTGCTCTACTTCAGGCTGAACCTCTCTAGTCTGGCACTCTCTGGTCTGGACACATCCATGGTCCGGCAGGATGTCAGTTTGCCAGATGCCCATTTTTCATAGAATCATAGAATACTAGGACTGGAAGGGACCTCGAGAGGTCGTCGAGTCCAGTCCCCTGCCCTCACCCCAGGACCAAGTACCACCTAGATCATCCCTGACAGGTGTCTGTCCAACCTGCTCTTAAATATCTCCAGAGATGGAGATTCCACAACCTCCCCAGGCAATTTATTCCAGTATTTCATGGGTGTGGCCAAATTTCCCACAGTCCCAAAACATTTGTTTACAGCTACCACCAGTCCTGGCTCTCATTCTGTGCTGTGGTTTAGCTCTAATTTACTCCTTAATGTCTTCTAACAGCACAGCAAGCAGTGGACGTGTTGGTAATGTTGCTAGACAATATAGACCTCCTGTGGTCCGGCAAATTCTCTGGTTCAGCATTGGGATGTAAGCTACTAGTCGACTACCCAATAAGCATAGGCATCTCAGGTAGCCAAGTTTCTACTTGACTAGTTGCTTCCCCCTCTTGCTGCCTCTGAATCAGAGGCAGCAGGGGGAGGGGGGAGCAGGAGCCAGTGCTGGGGGGGGGGGGGAGAAGTCAACTTAAAAGCTGGTTCCCCCCAGCACCGTGTTGGGGAGGGGAAGGGGAGGCAGAGGTGCAGCGGGGAAACATCTGACATGGGGACTGAAGCAGTTCCCGCTTGCGCCAGGTCCCGACTGCCTGGAAATGTCGCAGGAGCCCTGCGGAGCTCGTACTACATTTCAAAGGCAGAGGCACAGCCAAGCTAGTGCGCGCCCCACATCCCCCTTATTGACTAATCAAGTAGCTGATCGAAATTCCATCGATGACTCAATTAGCTGATTAATCAAAATTTAACATCCCTCACTCAGCACCAGTCAGGTCCCGCGGGTGCTGGACTAGCGAGATTCAACTTGCAGCAACTGGGGATTTTTTTCCTCCCTCCTGTGCACGAGCCCATCTCTTGGCAGGCAGTCCACCCATTCGCGAGGCCCCGAGGCATCCGTGAGGAGTGTTATCTGCAAACGTTTAGGAACTCCAGCCAAGGGCGTATCAGTGACAGGGCTGGATGTAGCTGTTTGACCAGAACAGAGGTTCCCAACCTGTGGTCCACGGCAGGCCCGAGCCTTATTTTTCTTTTCCTTTTCTTCTCCTCTCCCTTCCAGAGGACAGGTGGGGGCAGCAGCCATGCATGCCGGGATGCGGCTTGCTTTTGATCCTGTTCTCTGGAAGCTAAGGGAGCGAGGGGAAAGTGCTTGCATGCCATGCATGCCTCTCATGTCTGGCTGGTGTGCAAGCACTTTCCCCTCGCTCCCTTAGCCTGCCCACACCTGCAGAGTGGATGCACCATGGGGAAGGGAAGGGGAGTCAAGGCGCCGGGGCGGAGGGAAGCAGGGTGGAGTCGAGGCGCCATGGGGGTGGGAGGCTGGGCAGGCTCAGTTGCCCGGTGCCCAGGCTGTGCCAACACCCCCCCTCCCCGGGTCTGGGCCATGGTGCTCAGGGGAATGTCTGGTCCACTGGCCAGGGTGCCGGGGAAGGGGACGGTCGCAAGGTGACTTTGACTAGTGCCCTAGTCCAGAGACAGAGTCTGAGCTGGGCCCATCCTTCCTGAGCTGACCCATGGGCAGCCCATGGGTGGAGACCAGCCCCTAGCTGGTTCGTTAGCCCTGGGGCAGATGCAGGGAGTGACTGTGAGGAGCATCCACACCGCCCCCCCCCCCCGGTCTCCGTGCTGTGGGGAGAGAAGAGCTGACTCCTGTCAGCCCTGCAGGGTCTCTAGGGAAGAGTCTGACTCCTGTGAGCCCATCCCCTGGGCCTCATGGCGGGAGTGGGGGAGGTTGAGCAAGGGGGAATTTGGGGCTCCCACTGCCAGCCAGGGCCCTGACTTGAAGTCCCATCCCCTGCCCCTGCAGGAGAAGGGCCCAGCCCAGCCCTGCCCAAGGGGCCCACGGGGATGCAGGCGAGGAGCAGAGTCTGGGAAATGGGTTCCCAGTCTCTCCTTCCCCATCCCCCCAGCGCTAAGGTAAAACTGCCCCTGCCCCTCCTGGCCCGGATCCCCTCCAAGCTGTACCTGGGACTCTGCCTGAGGTCAGACCAGGCCTGCCCAGAGCCTGCAGAGGAAGAGCAGCCATGGGTCCCAGCTGGGAACCTGGGAAATCTCCTGTCACTAGCCCCCTGCTCGGCCAATCAGCATCGGGAGGCTGAGAGGTCCCGCGAGACATCCCAAAGGGTGGCCCATGTCGATTTGCCCCAGTCCCACAGACAGAGACAAACCGCCACCGGATCCACACTGAGCATCTGGAACCTGAAATACCCACGTGGAGAAGTGACCGAACCGACCGACAGAGCCAGGCGAGTGCCCAGACGTCAGCTACCTCAAGACAGGCCCAGAAAAGAAAACAATAGGACCCTGCTTGTCATCACCCTCAGCCCCCAACTCAACCCCCCGCAGCATCCTCCACCATCTACAACCTGTCCTGGAAAATCACCCCCCACTCTCACAGGCCTTGGGGGACAGGCCAATCCTCGCCTACAAACACCCCCAGCCTCAAACAAATTCTTTCCCGCAGCCACCACCATCATCTCCCAGGAACCCCCCTGCAATCAGCCCCGGTGCCAGCTCCGTCCACAATCTACACCAGCGACGTCATCACAGGACCTAACCACATAAACCACCAGGGCAGAGGCTTGTTTAACTGCACGTCCACTAGTGTGTTCTGTGCCATCGAGTGCCAGCAGTGCCCCTCGGCCATAGATATTGGCCACACTGGGCTGACTCTGCTGGAAAGAATTAATGGGCACAAATCAGACGTTGGAAAAGGCAATGCACAGAAACGTGCTGGGGAACATTTTAACCTGCCTGGGCTCTCATCCATGAATCTTCAAGTCACCGTGTTGTGCCAGGCCAATTCCACAAGCCAACTCCACAGGGAAGCCTTGGAACTTACCTTCATTCACACGTTGGATTCCAATCACAGAGGTATGAACAAAGACATTGGCCGGATGGCCCGCGACATTCCACCTCCGCATGATGTAAAAACCAAACAACGGGCACTGAAGAACAGTTAGCACCTTCTCTATCAGCTTCATGTAGCGTGGACACTCTAAGGGTATGTCTAGACGACAGTTTTGTCAGGAAAATAGCCGTTTTTCCGACAAAACTCATGGAACATCCACACTGCAAGTGCGTTCTTTCGAGAGTAAATCGAAACAGAGGTGTTTTAAGTGCAATTGGTAATCCTCTTTCTAGGAGGATGAAGCCTTTTTCTGAAAGAGCTCTTTTGCAAAAAGGCGCGTGTGGATGGGGAAGAGGGAGTTTTTTCAGAAGAGGGAAGAGGAAAAAGCACAGGTGCCCTGGTGGCCGTTCTCTCATTCTGCTACCTGAAATGCGAGCTAGTGTCCAGGCAGTGTTTCGAAAAAGTGCGTCGCTTTTTCAATGTGCTTTCGCAGCGTGGACGCTCTCTTGCACAAGAAGTTTTTTCGGAAGATCTCTTCCGAAAAAAGCTTTCTTGAATGAGAAGCCTGTAGTCTAGACAGAGCCTGGCTATTTCGCCCCCCTTTTTCCCCTTCTCCCCACCACATTCGCTATTTATTTAGAAACCGGACCTTTAATAACTGCAGTCATGTGAAGAAGTGGGCTGTGCCCACAAAGGCTCAGGACCCCATCCACATGGTTTGTTAGTCTCTAAGGTGCTGCTAGACTAGTTGCTGTTTTTTAAGCACCTCCGGAGGGGTCAGTCTCAGCTGTTCCAGCCCCACCTCTTCGGGTGGCCTCCCACACAGCCAGAAAGGGCCGGGGGGTGTCTGAGGCTGTCCCTGCCTTGCAACTGATGCCAGGATCTCTCCGTGAGGTCAGCCCCTCCCTCCCTAGCCCCTTTTCCCACCAGGCCAGTGTGATGTCCGCGCCACCCCCACCCTCCCCTGCACGGCTGGTGTCCCACCCCCAGCCTGCCCCTCGGACACACTGGCAATCAGCACCCAGCGCTCTCCAGTGGGCAACCCCACCACTGCTCCCAGTCACCACCCAGCAAGGGTGCGAGAAGCCCAGGCCAGGAGAGACAAGCAGCCCGGTCAGCCCCATTCACAAGGGCCTGGGTCTTACTGGTCTGGTCTGACAGAGAACAAAAGGACCTGAGCCTCCCCTGTCAGTCACCACCCGCTCGGCCAATCCGCAGCGAGACACGGGGCTGGGAGGCGGGGGGTCTCAGCCCACGTCCAGCAGGGTGGCCCAGGTCACCTACTGCTCCGAGCGCGCTGTGAGGGCTTCCCACAGCAACAGCAACAGCAACAGCAACAGCAACCCCCCCCCCCCCCCAACACCCTCCCCACATGGTGGGGGGAGGAAAAGGGGGAAGACGCAAGAGGGGACGAGGGGACCACGCAGAACCGGTTCCCAACCTCTCCCCTTCCAGCCAGGCCCCACACAACCGGCCGCAGGGACGGAGAAAACGCCGACGAGGCTCCTCCTCCTGCCCACGGCCATTGAGCCTAATCCCCAGGAGAGCCCCGGAGAAGGGGCCGCGCTGCCGCAAAGCCACGGGAGTCTGAGCTTGCCCCAGCCTTGTGCCTCTGTCCTGATTGGCTGATGTCAGGGTCTCTCTGTGAGGTCATCACTGTCCCCCCCAATAGGGTGAGGTCCTGCCACAGGCCTTTGTGATGTCACTGCCACCCCCACCCCTCCCCTGCCAGGCTGGTGTCCTGCCCCCGGCCAGCCGCTGTGGATGTTTCAGTGGCCTCCCCTGGATCACCCCACTGAATGGCAGCTGAGTCTGGGGAGCAGGCAGTCACCCCCCCCCCCCCGTGGCTCCTCCCTAGGCCCCACGCAGCCTGTCATTAATTAGCAGAGTGTAAGGCCAGAAGGGGCCGTTAGAGCATCGACTCTGACCCCCGCCTGTCCCAGCCCCCGTGTCTCTCAGTAGCGAAGTTCTGGCCCGAGCACGCACCAGAAAAGCATTGGACACAGAAAAGCATAGGGGCTTGGAAAGGGTCCCATATGGGGAGAGGCTAGAGAGACTGGGACTTTTCAGTTTGGAAAAAAGGCGATTGAGGGGCGATATGATAGAGGTATATAAAATCATGAATGGTGTGGAGAAAGTGATTATAGAAAAATTATTTACCTTTTCCCATAATACAAGAACTAGGGGACACCAAATGAAATTGATGGGTAGTAGGTTCAAAACTAATAAAAGGAAATTTTTCTTCACACAGCGCACAGTCAACCTGTGGAACTCCTTGCCCGAGGAGGCTGTGAAGGCCAGGACTCTATTAGGGTTTAAAAAAGAGCTTGATAAATTTTTGCAGGTTAGGTCCATAAATGGCTATTAGCCAGGGATAAAGTATGGTGCCCTAGCCTCCAGGAGATGGATGGCAGGAGATAAATCACTTGATCATTGTCTTCTGTTCTCCTTCTCTGGGGCACCTGGCATTGGCCACCGTCGGCAGATGGGATGCTGGGCTCGATGGACCTTTGGTCTGACCCAGTATGGCCATTCTTATTTCTTATGTTATGACACCGAGACACGGAAAATCCGCCACTCGCTTTGGCAGCTTGTCCCAATGGTGAATCATCCTCACCAAGAGATATCTGAGCCTTAGTTGGGCTCGGATTTGCCTGTTTCTTCCTTCCAGCCACTGGTCTTATTCTGCGACGTTCAACAGCCCTGGAATCCCTGGCGCTCTCTCCGACCTCAGCGGCTCACCTCTCCGCCCTGCTTCGTAGGAGCGAAACAGAAGGTGCTTTTCTTCAGCCTTCAAACCATCGGGCTCTTTGCTGCCCCATCTCCCGTTTCAGCGCGGCCCCCGATGCAGGCTGCAGCTCCCACACCGAAAGGGCAATGTTACGCTAGCAGCGAGAACGACACCGAATCCATTCGACAGTTTTAATCCCTTTGACTCATTTATTCCTCCATCCGTCGGAAAGGCCGGATGGGCTGAGGAGGTGGAGAATGGCAGCTGATTGAGCGTGCGGAGACAGAGAGGAAGAAATTCATTAATTTTTCATTGCTGGGGTTGAGATGTGCATCGCTCCGTATTCGTCATGTCAGCAATGACCTTGAGGCGGCTTCCATCCCCCCTTGGAGAGCTCTTTCCCGCCATCTGGTTCCTATTAGTTGATGCACAAGGCTCACCTTCTTGTCGGCATGAAAGAGCGCGCAGGCCTGGCAAGGCAAGAGGCAGCCCAAGCCATGCGCTGGTGGAATTTGGGGGCAGGGAAGATGAAGTGGAAAGCACAGCATTTGCTAACAGGCATGTATACACGCACTCAGGGGGCTGAGACCCGCACGGAGATGGAAGTCTGCTCTACCGCCTTCGCTAAGGGCCCGCTGGCTTTTAGCACAGGAGATACAGGCTCATGGATTTAGCCCGCAAGGTCACAGGTTCAATTCCACCTACTGATAACCCTGGCCTGTTAGCGTTACATACAGATCAACTACCCGGATGGATCCCGATGAAAGCATGAAGATGACTCACACTGTCCTTTTTCGGAGGGGGAAATTATCAGACCTTACAGGGCTGACATACGAACGTAAGAGCAGCCAGACTGGGTCAGACCAAAGGTCCATCTAGCCCAGTGTCCTGTCTTCCAACAGTAGCCAATGCCAGGTATCCCACAGGGAGTGAACAAAACAGGGAATCATCCAGTGATCCTTCTCCTCTCATCCATTTCCAGCCCCTGACAAACAGAGGCAAGGGACACCATTCCTGCCCATCCTGGCTAATAAGTATTGATGAACCTAACCTCCATCAGTTTATCTAGTTTTTTTTTTTAATCCTGTTAAAGTCCTGGTCTTCACAACCTCCTCTGGCAAGGAGTTCCACAGGTTGACTATGTGCTGCAGGAAGAAAAACTTCCTTTGGTTTGTTTTAAACCTGCTACCTATTCATTTCTTTTGGTGACCCATACCCAGGTCTCTACCCCTACGAGATGCTGCGCTAAGCCCAGTTTAGATATGGACGATGGCTGCCCCGACCCTGGGGTCTAACAGAAGCGGGTCCGATTGTATTCTGCAGCCTTCACTGCCCACGAGGAGCATGTTTGCACAGCACTCAGACTCGCTCAGCGCAGACATATGTAAAGCTGCAAAAGGCATGTGCATTTGTTTGCAGGAACCGCGCCAGTTCTATAGCGTGTGCTCTAGAGTGCTTTGTGTCCGCAAACACCGGCGACATTCAAACCAACACAACTCTCAGAAGAGCTCAAACAGCCGTGTCGTTCAAATGTGGCAGATCTGACGCCGCGCAACAGCCCACGGCGAGAGACGTGAGTAAGCTCTTGGCATTGCCACAGGGCTGCAAGCCCCACGATGCTTGGTGCAACACACAGACGTACAGCACCACAGAAATGCAGCCACCTCTGGCTGGGAGCCAGCCAGAACTGGAAGGGACCTTGAGAGGTCTTCAAGTCCAGTGCCCTAAACTCATGGCAGGACCATCGACGTCTCACCTGCTGGGACACGGATGGGGACAAACCTGCTCAGTGCGGCGGTCTGGTGCTCCCATGTAATTCTCAGCTTTTTCTCCCCCAATCCGTGCCTATAGCTGTGCCCACAGTTTTACAACTCAGTGACCACCCTCCCTCAGTCCACGGGGCAGGGTGGCCCAATGGTCAAAGTCAGTGAATTTACCCCAATTCATGGGTTAGGGCAGCGCAATGGTTATAGCCAATAACTCCCCCGATCCACAGAGTTGTGTGGCTCAGTAACAAGAATCAGTAATTTGCCCCTATTTGCAGAGTAGCGTGGCCCAATGGCTATAGTACATAACTTGCCCCTATTCACAGGGCAGTGCGGTTCAATGGCAAGAGTCAGGGACAGGAGATAGGGGAGGGGGTGACATACCTCAGAAAGGGGGACCAGCCCCTCCCTCTCCACTGGATCCCGGCCCAGCACCCTGTTAGTGGCTGTAGCTCCAGTCACTGAGTCAGCGGGAAAAGCTCCGACCCACACGTGTTGACTCCTTGGCGTCAGCTCACTCCCCAGGCAGCTGTCACCTACCCCTGGGATGTTCCCTGCTGCGGTCACCCCAGCTTGGGCGCCAGTCTCCATCTCCCCTCCCTGGTCTGGGGTTTGTCTGCTCTTGTTCGCCTGTGGATCCCGTGAGGTCTCTGGGAGCGCCTGGCCTCCAGCCTGCGTGTTGGCACCTGGGTGGTCACTACAGTTTCCCTGGAGCAGGCAATACACGTCCTCTCCCTCCGGCTGCCAGCTCCAACTGAGCTCAGCTGCTCCCTTTTATAGCTGGGCCACTCAAGCGTGCCCAGTAAGGTGAAGGGGGCGTGGCTTTCTCAGCGCTCAGAGCTGGGTTAACCCCCTCCTGCCCAGCACGGGGTGAGTGTGGCCTGTCACTCCTGCTCTTAAAAAAATCGCCAGCAATGGAGATTCCACAACTTCCCCAGGCAAGTTATTCCAGTGTTTAACCATCCTGGCAGGCAGGAAGTTTTTCCTGTTGTCCAACCTAAACCTCCCTTGCTGCGGTTTAAGCCCATTGCTTCTTGTCCTGTCCGCAGAGGCCAAAGGGAACAATTTTTCTCCCTCCTTGTAACTGGAAAGGTGTTAACATGTCCCCTCTCCGTCTTTTCTTTTCCAGACTACACAAGCCCAATTCTTTCAGTCTTCCCTCCCAGCTCTAGCCACGGAGTCAGCGGGAAAAAGGTCCCTGTCACACGGCTATGGGGATGACCTTGTCCCAGGTGGAGTGGGGTGGTCCGCCTTGCCCCACCGCACTTCTCCCCAGTCAGTGCCTCTGTTCTCACCCCCAAAGTCTGTCTGCTCCTTCCCTCTAGCCTCCTCGTAGGAATCCTATAGGCAGAGCCACACAGTTCAACAGTCACTGTGTGACCCAATAGTCAAAGTCTATAATTCACCCCTATTGGCAGGGTAGTACTGTCCAATAGTCCACACATGACTGAATGGTCAGAGTCTGTTTGTGAGGGAGTAGATAGGGGAAAGGTTTACGTCCCCCTGTAAGGAGGTCCAGGCCCTCCCACTCCACTGGACCCCAGCCCAGGGCTGTGGTAGGGGTATACTCCCACCACTGAGCCAGCGGGGAAATCCGAACCGCAACACGCTGACTCCTCGACAGCAGCTCACTCACCCGGGTAGCTGTTGCTGCTCCTGGGCTGCTTCCCGCTTCCCCAGATCACTGGTGAGTCTCTGTTTTGCCACCTCTCTCTGTGTTCTGGCTATTTCCTCTTATTTCCCAGATCCAGCGAGGTCTCTAGAGGCATCTGGTCTCCAGCCTGGGTGTCTGCATCCCAGCCTTTAGGTAGTCGCTGGGGCTTGCAGGGAGCCGGCTCAGCACATCCTCTCCCTCCGGCTACCAGCCATAACTGAGCTGAGCTGCTCCCTTTTATAGCACTGCAGCCAGAGCATGCCCAGTAAGGTACAGGGGGCGTGGCCTCCTCTGCTCTCAGGGCTGAGTTAATCCCCTCCCGCTCAGTGCGGGGGGAGTACACCCCGTCACACTCCCACTGAAACACGCAGACTCCCCTCATGTTTTCTGGACCTTTTATCATTTTTGTTGCTCTTCTCTGGACCGTCTCCAGTTTCTCCCCATCTTTCCTGAAATGTGGTGCCCAGAACTGGATACAAGACTCCGACTGAGGCCTAATCAGCGCAGAGCAGAGCGGAAGAATGACTTCTCGTGTCTTGCTCACAACACTCCTATCGATGCTTCCCAGAATCATGTTTGCTTTTTTGAAACAGCATCCCACTGTTGACTCATATTTAGCTTGTGGTCCAATATGACCCCTAGATCCCTTTCTGCAGGTCTCTTTCCTAGACAGTCACTTCCCATTCTGTGTGTGTGACACGGATTGTTCCTTCCTGAGTGGAGCACTTTGCATTTGTCCTTATTGAACTTCATCCTATTGACCTCCGATTTCTGAGTAATATGGGAATGCTATTAAATCCACAATTATTAATGTGTCTGTCAGTGTGTTGAACACCACGATGAAGGCCAGTCCCTGGTTCTGGGCAGAGAGGTGGGTTCTTTCTAGCTGCGAGGATATGCATAGCTCATTGGTACGTCTGTGCACCAGGGAAGAACGGGCTTGGGAGGATTTCATTAGCCAGCTGAAACTCCACCCAGCAGATAACGAGAAGTCCTGTGGCACCTTATAGACTAACAGATATATTGGAGCATAAGCTTTCGTGGACAAAGATACTTGTCACCCAGCAGATAGTTACATTCAGGGCCAGCTTCAGGGAAATGGCGCCCTGGGAAAACGTGTGTTTTAGTGCCCCTGACTCCTGTGGGCGTAGCACCCCATGTTTCCCCTGGCACCCATGGGCTCCCTGCACCCCCATCCCATGCCCCCTTTACCACTAACCCCTCCATTGTGCCCCCTTTGCCCCATGCCCCCTTCATATTTAAGCACCTAGGAATTGCCAGACAGAATCAGACCGGTGGCCCATCTAGTCACTCTCCCATCTCCGACTGTGGCCAGTACCAGGTGCATAGGAAGACGGTGCAATTAACCCCAGGGTAACCAATTACGGAATAAGCTGTCCATAAGGGAGTGAAACGGTTCTGCTGCTGCTCCACTCTGCAGAGCTGTGGGCTGGTCACTCGCGCCTGGGTGGAAGCGAGGGGGAAGAAGGAACGAGGAGCAAGAACAGAGGATTTCTTGGCAGGATGGCCGAGGGGCAGCTCCGCAGGTGGTGCTACTCCTAAACAATCAGGAAAATCAAAACCCAGACCAGGGTGAGTTTGGCTGCCTAATTCAGGACTTGTGCTCCCTGTCCTCAACAGAATAGGGACTTTGGCAGTTCTCACTGCTCTTGAGCACTGGTCTTTCAAATCCCCCGATTGTGGTAGTTGGCTTATGCCCAAGCCACGAGGATTTATATCTATTACACGTTTTATCAGAGCTAGTTTAGCCGTGCATGCCATTATTACTGATAGTCCTGTGTTCTAAGAAAGCAAGTCTGTTTTGAATCCCACCGCAGTCTTGGCCTCAGATCTTGTGGCAGTGAGTTCCACAGGTCAACTATGCACCCTGCAAGAAGAGATCTCCTTTAATTTCATGTGCGTCCCCTTTCGCCAATATTGTGAAAAAGGGTGACTAGGAGCACCAGACTGACTTCCATACCATGCACTATCGTATCTCCATCATGTCCTTTTAAGGGTATGTCTACGCCACCGAATTAGGTCCAGTTTATTACAGTTGGCACAGAGCCTCAGATTTAACACTTTCAATTCAGCATGTCCCCACTATGTTCATTTGGTTGGCAGAGCACATCCTCACTTCCTGGGCTTGCATCAGCTCATGGAGTGATGCATTGTGGGTAGTTATCGCACAGTTCCTGGGTTAGGTTCCCCATGACTCATGGGACAAAACCAGTTTCAGGGAGACTTTGTCCTCCTCTGGGTGGAAGCTCTCCCGCAGGGCCTCCCGGATACAGACACCCCTCCAATGGGCCTCCCGGCTGGCAGCCATATGGGGCTGCATGTAGAGGCCAGCCAAGTGGTCAGCCTCTGCCATCCAGGCTGGCAAGAAAGCCTCCCCCCTCCGCTCACACAAATTGTGCAGCACATAACACGCCACCACCACGTGCAGAATATTCCGCTCGGAGAGGTCCAGGCGGGTGAGGAGGCATCTAAAGCAGGCCTTCAGCCGGCCGGAGGCACCCTCCACCACAATGCAGGCCCTGCCGAGCTTGGCATTAAAGGCCTGTTGGGAGGGGTTGAGGTGTCCCATGTAGGGCTTCATGAGCCAGGGTTGTAGTGGGTAGGCCGCATCCCCCACCAGGCACGTCCACGTCCCCGACCCTGATGTGGCTGTCGGGGAAGAAAGTCCCGGCGTGCAGCCTCTGGCACACAGAGGAGTTGCGGCACACCCTCACGTCTTGGGCTTTGCCGGACCAGCCCACGCTGATGTCCACGAACTGGCCCCGGTGGTCAGACACAGCCTGCAGGATGATGGAGAAGTATCCCTTCCGGTTGATGTAGAGGGAGGCCTGGTGGTCCGGGGCACGGATGGGGGTGTGCGTCCCATCGATTGCCCCCTCGCAGTTGGGGAAGCCCAGGGTGCCAAACCCCTCGATCACCGCGTCCAAATCGGTGAGGCGGATGACTCTGCGGAGCAGCACTCTGTTGATGGCCTTGACCACCTGGAGAGGGACACACAAAACCGAGAGTCAGTGGGGTGCCAGGGGGGCTGAGAGTGTTCCTTCCCCACCTCTGCCCCACGCCCCCACTCCCAGGAGCAACTCCCCCTGCAATCCTGGCCACTGCAGGCAGCCCATAGTGGGGCTGGGACAGACCAAACTTTCATCACCTCCCCACTTTTCCATAGGGCAGCCCATCCCCTTCTCGCACCCCCCCTCCTGGCACAGTGGCCGGGGACGGCCATACCTGAATGAGCACTGCTCTGACGGTGGATCTCCCCATGCCAAACTGGTTTGCCACGGATCAGTAGCTATCTGGAGTGGAGCGCTTCCAGAGGGCGATGGCCACACGCTTGTGGAGGGGAATGGCGGGCCTCATGTGCGTGTCCTGTTGCCACAGAGCAGGGGCGAGCCACTCGCAGAGCTCCAGGAAGGCGTCCTTCTTCATCCTGAAGTTCTGGGTCCACTTTTGGTCTCCCCAGCGCTCCAGGATGATGTGGTCCCGCCAGTCGCTGCTGGTGTCCAGATGTCAGATGCGGCAGGGCACGCCGGCATCCGGGCACTGCTGCTGCTCCTCCCTGGCCCCCAGGGGGGTCAGGAAGAGGGCCTGGGGGTCGGGCTGCAGCAGATGCTGCCAGGCAGTCTCCAGCAATTGCAGCCAGGCTTGCAGCAACGCATCCAAAATGAGCACCAGAGTGCCCAGGGGCGGCTCTGGCTCCATGGTGCCATGTGCTGTGGTGTCCCGAGTCAGGGCACCAAAGCAGGCAGAGAGAAAAAAGCTTTGCTGTCCCTCAGCGAGGTAGGCAAGCAAGCAGGGAAATCTGAGAACCAGCTGTCCAGGGGGGTCCCTTTAAGCACGAGCCTCAGATAGCCTCAGGCAGCAGCCACACAAAGCAACTACTGACCTGATGCCCTGCTGGAACCGGTTTCAGCGGCCCTTAAATGCGATTCAGCATCCAATCAGTGTAGACGTGCTATTTCAAAATGCATTTTGTATGTAGACACGTTATTTCAAAATAACTTATTTCGAATTAACTATTTCAAAATAAGATATTTCGAAATAACGCTGTAGTGTAGACATACCCTAAGTGAATTACACTGTTCTATTTCCCCAAATATTGTCAATAGCTTTAGAAAGACAGCTGAACAGGGACTGATTCAACACTGCAAGGAGGCCACATCTACACGACAAGATAAGGTCGGATTTATTAAGGTCGATTTTTAGCGCCTGATTTTGCAAAGTCGAAGGGGAATGTCCCCACTGTGTGCAAGAATTTGACACAGTTTGAAATAGTACGGTGAATCCATTGACTTTGAAAGCGATGCACTGTGGGTAGCTGTCCCACAGTTCCTGTGCCCCTTTGCATTCTGGGTTATGCTTCCAGTGCACCCCTGGACCAAAATTGTGCAGTGGGTGGTTCTGGGTACATGTTGTCAATGTCCCATAATCATTCATCTCCTCCCTCTCCCCCTGCTTGAAAGCAATGGCAAAGGGTCTTTTCACTCCCTTTTCCCCCTGGTTCTCAGGAACCATTGCAGCATAAACGTGGAACCCATCCTGGACCCCATTGAGCGTCGAAGCGTTATGGCAGTCCTATTAAGCATGGGGAGCCTAACGCTGCAGTATATCTGGAGTATCTCCAGGGTCCGCCGGCACAGGGAAGAATCTCAGGAGGTCAAGAACATACTCTTTGGCGAAGCACTTGAGTTGAGCAAGTCGCAAATGCCACCGGCGTTCGAACCTCTGGACCCAGTGGAACACCAGTTCGGGTGCTGCCAGACAAGCCCAGACTGGTGAGACTGCATACAGGGATGGGTTGATCAGCACTGGCTGCAAGACTTCTGTATGCAGCTCAGAACCTAGAGCCCCAGGGTTATAAAGGAGTGTAGACTTGCAAGCCCTGGGTTAGCAAGCCCTCTAGATCTTCTGTCTGGAGGTCTAGTAACCGGGGCTTATATTGCCGGGCAGGCATACCCTGAGAGTGCGGTGGGGAGTCCCAGAGCCAGCCTGAGGCTGGCTTCCTGCCCTGCAATTTTATAGCACCGCAGTTCAACCCCCCGTGAGCCTAAGCCGCTGACACAGGCCAACTGCACAGTTCGAATGCAGTGCAGACATGCCCAGAGAGTCCTGGCCGATGTTCCCTCTAATTTTTCCCAGCTATGTGCGGGATACATTTTGTTACATGCACCGAGGCGTGTGTGTGGATGCGCACCAAGAGCAGAAACTTCTGCTGCCAGCTGTGGGCACGCTGCTAACCAGCTGGGTGGCATGCAAATCTCTCCTGGGTGGCCTCCCCAGAGCTCAGCTTCCAGGGAACACGGCCTCCTGTGCTGCTCTACAATCTGTGGCACATTTGGTTTGAAAAGCAATGCTGAGTTAAAGTGCCCCCCTGAACGGCTCGGGGGGAGATGCGCAAAGGTACGCGCAGCAGCTCGGCTTTCTCCGGGGGGCTGGTGCCTGCCTGCTCGCCAGGCCTTTGAGCCTCCCCTTTGCTTCCGTCAACTAAGTCCTGGGCCCGGCTGCCAGAGGCGGCAGAAGCTGCCCAGCTGTTCTATTCTTAGCCTGAGTCTTTGGCATTATCAATCAAATATGACACGAAAAGCGGCGCTGCCTTTGTGAAGGGGCCTGTAATGCTCCACAGCCACCCCTGAGGGGACGCACTTGCGGCCCTCGGCTAATTGAAGGTCCTCTGGGCCTGGCCGCCTGCCACACCACACGCCCCCCCCATCGCGCCGCGGTGGCCGGCTAAGGCGCGCCCTGCCCCTGCGTCAAGGTGAAGGGACAAGCTGTTTGCAGCACTCCCCGGCCTGAACGCAGTTCCCTGGTTCTCCGGCGAGAGCGGCCCCCACATACCTTGCTCCACAGGAACGAGGGAGCCAGAATCTGGTTCTGGACCAGGAATGAGCCACGCACGGGACGACCCTGTGGCTGCAAACTTCTCGCCCCATGGCCTACAGTGGGGCCCAGTCTGGTGTCCTTGTCCTTGTAGTTTGGAAGGGGGAAGGTGGGCAGCTCTGGCTCCTCGTGGCCTGCGGGTCTGAGCTGATGACATAAGGGGCCTCTCTTGGCAAAGGAGCAATGTCTAACCCTCGTTAAAATGGACACTTGGCTGGTTTGCCAGCAGGAGTAAGAAAACAAATGGTTTCTTCTCACCACAGGCGGCTCCCAATGGCTGAACAGGTCAGACACGGGACCCATCCCCCCTTATTTACATACCAGGGGCTGCAGCGTTCACCGCGCCCCCACGGCACATGCCCGGGTACGGCATGGCCACTGCGCAGAGGCGACAATGGGCCCAGCGGTGCAAGTCACGTGGTGCAGGGCAGCCAAGAGGGAGACGTTTCAGTTCACGGTATAGCCCACGATTCCCACGCGTGCCAGGCGTCCAGCAGCTCTGTGCTCCCTGCGCAGTGGGTAACTCCCTCGAGTGCGTGGAAGCTGGACAGTTAGTTCTGACTATAGAGCAGAGATTAGAATGGGGTGGGCAAGATACGGCCCATGGGCTGGATACAGCCCACCACGCCTTTGAATTCGGCCTGCCGCCCATCCTACTGGGACCCTCTGGCACCCCACCGCCTCCTGCACCCCATCTCCCTGCCCCACATCACTACCCAAACCCTCTGCATCTCTCCCTCCCCCAGTCACAGCTCCCTCCCAGACCCTGCACCCCCTCCTATACTCCCAGGCCAGAATCCTCTCCTGCACCCATATCCCCTCCCAGACCCTGCCCCCCAATCCCGTGTCCCAGGTCACAAGCCCCTCCTTCACCCAAACTCCCTCTAACCCCACACCCCTTCCTGCACTCTAATCCCCTCCCCCGAGCTCCCTTCTGCACCCAGCCTCCATCCTAGACCCTACAGCCCCTCTATAGAAATGTGCAGCCCTTGACCACTTAGCAAAATCTTGATGTGGCCCCCCCATCAAAAATTATTGCCCACCCCTGGATTAGAGGGACCAAAAATATCTTGGGTGATCCCCAAATCATACCTAATTTACACAGGCCAGGTCTACAGTAGACCTGGAAGATGGGGTTAAGATACAGCACTCAAGCTATGTAAATTACATAGCTGGAGTCGGCTTAACTGAAGCCAAGATTGGTGGAGTCCCCACAGAGGGAGGCTGATGGGCGCAAACGCTCCCGTCAGCTTCCCTTACTGCCTTGCGACTGCGAGGAGAACTGGCGCTGACCAGAACTGCCCTCAGCATTCCATTTAGTGGGTCTTAACTAGACCCGCTCAGTCGAACGCCGGAAGATCGATCAGTAGCCTCAGACATAACCAACTCACTAGGGGTGGAGGCCAACACTTTCGGTGCCTTTCCCAGAGTTATCACCCAGAGAAAGTCGCCCTCTCAGGATTGACATCCCAGCATTAGCCAATCAGCTCAGCCTGACCTTGCAATGTTAGTCCAGATACAGCATTTTCAGAGGCAATTGGGTACTTACAGACATCATAGTAATCCAGCATGGCGGCAGCGGCCCTGGGGCACAGAAGCTGTGGAAGAGTCCAAACAGCTGAACCTTCTGTCCTGTCTAAAGCTCTGAGTGCTCACCATGGGGAGGCTGAAGGCAAGCTGTCCGAGGGGAGAGTTTGGAGTTGATTTGCTTAGCAGTTTACCAACCGCTCAGGAGAATGGTTCAGAAGCCAGCCAGAGGGTCGCCAGTTAGGGCAAGGCTGCGGCAGGGCGAGCCGGGAGACAGTCTTCCAGGCGTTGAGAGACGGCTATGGGTCAGATTGGAAATGTCTCCCCTCAAGGCCTCCTTCTATGGCACTTCCATGACTGATCCTTCGTCGTCACTCGCCTCATAATTCTCTCCTCTGACCCTGGCCTGTACCTCATGAAGGGGGAGTCCGGGGCGTGAGGGGTAGGGAGCTCTCCTGAGCAAGTCAGCAGCTGTTGAGAAGACATGCGTGGGTGCTGGAACACAAGTGGAGAATGGAACATAAATGCATGGGACATGGAGGTTTTCAAAATCCTTCGTAACCTGTTAATTGTCCCCCCTGGTTAAATCGGGCTTTATCTGTAGTTCAAACAAGCCGCACTCCGAACCACACCCCAGCCTTCCAAAGGTGTGTCTAGACTACAGGGTTTTGTCGACAAAAGTGGACTTTTGTCGACAAAACTATACCTGCGTCTACACTACCGCCGAGTTCTGTCAACATGTCGACAGAACTCGGCAGTTTTGTCAATGGTGGTAAACCTCATTCTACGAGGAATAACACCTTTTGTCGACAGAGTTCTGTCGACAGAAGGCTTTATTGCATCTACACTGTCCTTTGCGTCTACACTCTCATGTTGACAAAGTGCCTTGCTTTGTCAACAGAACTGGATGCAGTCCAGATGCTCTTTGTCGACAGAAGCTTTGTCGACAGAATCTGTCAACAAAGCCTCTGTCAACAAAAGCCTGTAGTCTAGATGTACCCCCACAGCCAAAAGATGGCACATTTTGGGAAAATACAATTTCCAATGGCCCCAGTTAAAAGACCTACTTAGAGTAACCAAAACTTCCTTGACTCTTGGGCCTGGAGAACTGGGAGCTGTCGATTTTCCACAGAAGAGGATTCAGACCACAAAGAGTGTCCTTTCATCTTCCAGCCTTCCGCTGTGTTGAAAAGATGATCAGAAGACTGTTCCCACTCAAGGACGATTAAAGGAACCCTGTATTTCCACAAAGACTTTCTTGAGGGGCATTTCTTCTTAATAATAGGCGCAGGTCTGTCATGATGGCAATTTAATGTACAGTATAATGTATCTGAATGCGTGTCTCCCAGTTAACCTGGGAACAGGCTGTAAAACAAAACCACGTGGAAATGACTGGAAATGAAGCTAATTAAAAGCCAAGGTAAAGTTCACGGCTTGCAGTGTGTCTACTTTTAACGATACTTCAAATAGCTCAGCTTTAAACCATCTGGCTCCTTCACTTCTTAATGGCACTCTCTGCATTTACTACCTCATGACACCATCGACATGTTTTGTTAGTCTATAAAGTGCTACCAGACCATTTGTTGTTTTTTCCTGTAACAGACTAACTCAGCTACCCCCTGAATATTCTGCATTTACTGAGGCTTTAATGTCCTCAAATCCCCACCCCATACACATCCCAGAGGGACCTACCGGGGGAGATGGAAGTCGGCAGGTATAGACCGTCCTCCTCTCCCCCAGCCCGTCTGACTTGTAGCCGAGCACATTTTTGTCTGGGTGGAAACACCCAGCGATCACCAGCTGTCACAGGCCCTTTCTCTTTGCTCAGCGAAGGCTCTGGAACTGTGAGAGCGAGGCCCCAAGAGCATGTGAAAAATCAAAAAAAGCTCAAGCCTCAAATGACAGTGGCTGAGAAGCTGGAGATGAGTCCACAGGGCGCCCATGTAGCCAAGGAGGCGAATGGCATATTTGGTTGCATTAGGAGGAGCATTGCCAGCAGGTCTCGAGCAGTGATTATTCCCCTTTATTCGGCACTGGGGAGGCCACATCTGGAGTATTGTGTCCAGTTCTGGGCCCCCCACTACAGAAAGGATGTGGACGCATTGGAGAGGGTCCAGCGGAGGGCGACCAAAATGATGAGGGGGCTGGAGCGCATGGCCTATGAGGAGCAGCTGAGGGATTTGGGTTTAGTCTGCAGAAGAGACGAGTGAGGGGGGCTTTGAGAGCAGCCTTCAACTTCCTGAAGGGGGTTCCAGAGAGGATGGAGAAAGGCTGTTCAGAGTGGAGGCAGATGGCAGAACGAGGAGCAATGGTCTCAAGTTGCAGTGGGAGGAGGTCTAGGTTGGAGATTGGGAAAAATGATTTCCCTAGGCGGGTGGGGAAGCACTGGGCTGGGTTCCCTAGGGCGGGGGTGGAATCTCCTGCCCTAGAGGTTTTTAAGTCCCGGCTTGACACGGCCCTGGCTGGGATGGTTGAGTTGGGTTGGTCCTGCTTTGGGCAGGGGGCTGGACACCGTGATTCCTGAGGTCTCTGCCCACCCTAGGAGTCTAGGATTCTACTGGATAATCCAGGGTGCATGTGGGTGCGTGTTCCTAAGAGTCATTCTCATTTCGGCACAGGCTGCTCACTGAGGTCACTCTACTGCTTCCAGGTAGGATGAAAAATTACTCATGCCCCCAACTTCTGAGTTCTGCTGAGAAGTTCAAAGGTCCCACATAGGCAGGGAGCTCAGCTGATTTGTGAGGGGGAGGGGCGTCTCACAAAGCAAGCTGCTAAATCATGGGTTCCCAAACTGGGGGGCGTGAAGAAATTCCGGGGGGGGGGGGTGCAAGGCAACCCAGCCTCCCCCCCATCAAGTTTTGCTGCCCTGTTCAGTTCCATTTTTCCTTTTTTTTTTGCTCAACAAGTTTTGCTGCTATTTGGGGAGGAGGCGTGAGGGTTTTTCAAAAATCAAAAAGGGGGGCGTGATGCCAAAAAGTTTGGGAACCACTGAGCTAAATGGAGCCAGCTGCCTGCTTGAGTTGAGGAGCTCAGAGCGGTAAAAAAGGATATAAGGAGACAATGGCTGGGAGGATGGGGAAGGAGGGAGGGAGTAATTAATTAATTAATTGGCTGATGAGGAGTCAGAGGGGAGGGGAGTTTAGAGCATCCCTCTGCAGGAGGGGAGAGAGGCAGAAACTCAGCACTCTCCAGCCTCCTGGGAAGGGGGAGATAAGGGGCTGACTACATGGGGTAGGTGGGGGAAAGAGAGGGCGGGTCGGTGCTGGTATCTGGGCAGTGAGGTGGAGGCCAGGGGGGCAGTTTGTCTGGGGGGTAGCTGCAGTCCTCTCTGTCTGTCTGGGTTGGAAGGGGTTGGAGCAGGCTGCAAGGGATGTGTGTGTGCCAGGACATGATTGCATTTCAAACAACATTTGCAGAGGTGTTAATGGCTTCAGATAAGGAAGAAAAAGATTCTTTTCACAGAATGTTTTTGGGGTGTTGCAGATCTCTAAAACGCTGAACTTAATGATTTTTTAAACCAGGTGTTACTAATTAATACGTGGTACATTGTATTGCATTAAGGCCAGATCTTTGCTATTTGGTAGCGTTCTGGCTCTTACGGGTCAGACGTAGCACGTACTAGCTTGAGCTGTTAGAAAAGTTGATACATGTACTCTCCCAGGGTAGTGTTAATTTTCTTTTTTACTTAATTTCATATTAAATATCGTATGCATTCGTCTGTGTTACATAGTCCTTGTTTTCATATATTTTCTTCCACACATATGGACTGCTTAAAATTGTGTGTGTGTGTTTTGTTTGTATTGGTGGTGCGCATCCACACACAGACACACACTACCTCAATATTGGTGGTGCACATAAGACATTTCAACCCACCCAAAAGAAAATTCAACCCGCCCACAGATAGAAACGGTTCAAGGGGACACTGGTCGCAGTTGGCCCCTGCAGGACAGATTCCCGGGGGCCCCAATGCTTCATGACTTTGCTAGGAACGGCCGCTGTGTTTGAGACCGTTGGCTGTGAAGATGAGGCTGCTGAGAGAGAAACCCCACTCCGCACTGGGACAGCAGCACGGAGAATCACATGACAACAGCAGAGAGAATCACATGACAAACGTTCACGTGAGAATCACATGACAGACGTTCGTCATGTGACTGAAAGCTCTTCTAGAAGGTGCCCTGCGGGGAGCGTGGCACAAGAACTGGACCAGGACAATGCACAAGTGGTTTCACATTGATTTTTTCATCATCTCACGAAAGTCAAGTCAATCCAACCATTCCTCACTTCCATTAGCAGAGAAGGGTTGGAAAACCTGGAGAGCCCTCCGCCGGCAATTGGTGTCCTCCAGTCCGTCCACGTAGCCTGCCATGCAGGAAGGCTCCTTGTGGCCGAGGCACTTAAATGATTTTCTGCTCTCCGGGCTTCCCCCCAGATACATTATTTATCAGCCTATTGGCAGGTCCTTATGTTGTTACGCTGCCGCTGTATTGAATTATTCCCTTTCCTTTCTCTGAACTATGAAGACAATTAGTTAAGACTAAACAGTTGCTTGTGCAATAGATGAGATGCGACAGTGGTGAGTGATGAGTGGGCCCAGCTGAGGGCTGCTGCTGATACTGTCCTACCTGTACATCTCTAATCTGTTTGCTCAGAGGACGGGGCACTTGATTGTCCTTCCCGACTGGGTGGATGCAGGAACTTTTGCTGCCCCACCTGTCCAGACAATCCCTCATGGAAACGGTGAATGGTGTAGGACTAGGCCAAACTGTATACACAGGAAAGAAAGGACTCCCCACTCTGTAACACTCATGTCAGGACAGAGGCCTGCGGAGGTCTTAGAGCCCACGCTTTTCACATGCCTCTTCGCACCTTGGACTGGAGGGATGGAGCTAAGACATGGTGGGGAGGAACTGAGCTAAAAGATGGGAGCAGGTGGCCTGTCTAGAGATAAGCGAGTGTCCAAAACCAAAACGCAGCTGGGGGACACGTAAAAACCCCGTTCTGCTAAGCAGGGAGGGTCTGTTGTGTTGACTTTGGAATGTACCAGCCATTTTCTCCAGAGAACAACGTTTGAACCCCGATTTTAAAAGGCAGTCGGTTCTATTTTCTCTGTGAGATGATGAGGACGCTCTTCTAAAATTCAGCTGATGTCACTAGAAATCAGAATCCAGCTCTGTCTCCAGAGTGGGCCGACTTCACCCCAGCCATTAGCTCGCTCCTTGGTGCGAGAAACACCATCAGCCACTTCCTCTGTGTAACGAGAGCCGGCGGGTGCGTGCGGAGCTCAGTGGCTTAACAGAGCAGCGAGAAGGCAGAGATTGTCTGTGGAGAATTGTCTGCTTCCGTCTGGGTGATTTTCTGACCCTGCCACGTCACTGGCCCATGACGTTTCAGGGCCGTGGTTACCTCTTCTTTGGACATGCATGTAAACACAGAAATCTTCCCGCCTTTCACTGGGAATGTGGTGGGCATGACATGTGGCCCGTTGCAAGCAAAGAGAAAGGCTGGGAATGTGTTCAATAACTGATGTGCTGCGATCGCTGCCTGCCATGCAGTTCAAAGTCATCTCTTTGGCCAGGTCTACACTGGACCCAGCAGCCTGGCTTAAGACACACAACTCCAGCTACACAGAATACATAGCTGGAGACGGCTCAACCTTACACTCTTGGCGGCATCCCCAAACACTCCTGTCGGCTCCCTTTACTCCTCACAGAAGCAGGAGCATTGGACGCTGGTGGGGGAGGAGGGCCCTCTGAGTTCAATTTAGCGAGTCTTAACTAGACCCACTAAATTGAACTCCGAATGATTGATCACGGAAGTGTAGTGTAGACAAGGCCTTTGTTACTTGGGCTTCCCTCCTCCTCCTCCCCTCTGTCTGCGGCTGTACCTGTTGTGTTTTGTCCACACATGCCTTGTTAGCTCTTTGGAAAAGGGAGTCTTTTGTGCACCTGTCCGGTGCCCATGGCCTCAGATCCCAAAGTGGACTGTGCAGCGCGATTGTCACACACAATAATCGTTCTGCTGCTGCTCCTCACACACGTCGTCTGTGATCTTCACCCAGCTGCCCCGCCCCCCGCCAAGCGAGCGCCGTGGAAATCAGCGTGGCTCTTGGCCAGCGTTGCACGAGCTGAGAGAGAGATGAAGGACAGGCGTGCGGGAACGGAGGCCAGGAGGCAGGACGGAGCTACACCTCACTCGGCGGCAGACGCCCGCAGCCGTGAGACAGACGGTGAGGCTGAGCTGAGAACGCACCAGTGGAGAGTGCGCCGTTTGCCCTGCCTCGTCACACCGGAACGGGGGTTAGAGCAGCAAACCGATGGCTAGATACACAACCATATCGCCTGCCCCTATTGAGATGGGGGGTGGGGAGAGGCTTCACCATACCCTACGTGGCTCAGCAACCAGCCCTCTGCCCAAAATCCCCTCTTACCTGTTCTCCTCCTCATAGGACACGCCCGAGAGCTGCTACCCCTCCACCATCGCTGGGGGCAGAACCTTTGCTCCATCCCGGGGCAGGTGACAAACTGCCTTCTCTCTGCTCCAGCTCCCTGCTACTCTTGCCAGCCACGGGGGACACACCAGCCTCGAAACCCTGCAGAGGGGGTTAAAGAAACCTCCCTTCTGAGGCCCCTAGAAAGGGCAGAGCTATCCCAGAATACACAGCGATGTCTGGGGAAGTCGGTGCAGCTTTCCTGCACTCCCTGGGGTGTGTACACTCCTCACTGGGCCAGAAGGGGTTAACACCACACGGTAGGTGGAGGAAGTCTCCCCTCCCCGCAGCCGTACTGGGCATGCTCGACGTGCCCAACAAGTATAAAAGGAAGCCACTCGTCTCAGTCTAGGTTGGACGCCGGAGGGGAAGGCCATGCGGCGGGAGCTCCAGATTTCCAAAAAGGAATCATCTCTATACAAATGTTCAAGGACATTTTCAAATAAATCAAATCCCCTTCCTTTCGGACCCTGACTGAATGTGGTTTCACAGCAAACCATTGATGCTGCCAACCCACTGTAGCCACAGGATGCTCCCAGCCAGCTGAGAAGGAGGTACACAGCGGGGTCACAAAGCTTCCGTCCCCGCACCCCGGCAAAAAAGGGATGGTAAATCTACCTCTTCCCAGCTGCCTCCACCAGCTCCACACCGGGAAATGCTGAATCGATGCCCCCGGCTTTGCCATGTGAATCGTGCACACGGGGGAAAGGAACTTCACTTCCTGACAGGTGCTGTCCTGTTGTAACTTTTCAAGAGCTCTTTCAATAGCTTTGGCCGGGACCGCACACCACTGCGCACCTGCCTCCTTTCCTCTCGGAGGCTACGTCTACACGACAAGGTTTTTGTGCAAAAACCCACAGAGCATCCACACCTTGAGCACGGTTTTGCACAAAAAAATCTACAGTCAATCGAGAGAACAGAGGGATTTTTGCAGCGTAGGTATACCTCCTCCTATAGGTATAACTCCTTTCTGCACTACAGTTCTTGCACAAAAAAGGCAAGTGTGGACGCTGTGCAGGGGTTTCTTGTGCAAATAGAGCCTATCAGAAAAAGCACAGGTCCTCTGATGGCCGTTCTGTGAACAACGAACAGAGCTTTCTTGCACAAGCACGTCCATGCAGTGTGGACGCTCTCTTGTGCAAAAGCCGTGCCCAAGGTGTGGACGCGCTTTTGCGCAAGAAGTTTTTGCGCAAGAACTCTTCTGCAAAAGCCTTCTTGCGCAAACACCCTGCAGTGTAGATGTAGCCTGATTGTGCACAGCTCTTTCCACCAGCGTGTGGGGCTCGTGCCTATGGAAACGAGAGGAAGGACTCTGTAACCAAGCTAAAAACTAGCGTAACTAACTATTTCACTCTCTTTGTAAGTCTCTGCAGGAGAGATTCCTTTAGCCTCCCCTTGCTGAGCTGTGGAAGAGAGGAAAGCAGGCCCAGGCAGTGCTGAGAGGATCTGATAAACATCCAGGAGATAAAAGCATCCAGAAAGCGGGGGGAGCACATCCATTTCCTGTATGCATGGCGCTGCGGCTAATGAGACAGCCCGGCTCAGATCTGAACTCCTACTGCCTCTGACATCAAAGGATTAGCAGTGTATTTGGAGAGGAGAAGGAGGCCTGAAAGCTTTCCTGATGCTCTCGCCACCCCACGCCGGCTTCTCCGAGTAAACAGAGTATTCAACAAATGTAAATAATGGGCAAAATGAGGAGCTAATGAACCCCGGGAGTCCGATTTGCAAAACGACTGTCACCGTAGATCATCCAGGATTGGGGGGGGGGACAGAGCTGGTTATGGTCCCTGGAAATCGTTTGTAACGTGAGTTTAAGGATTGACTCTCTGTTATATTGCTGATTATGGACGAGCTCAGGACCCCGCTGCTCATGGAGCTGGGCAGTAGAGGCAGCCCTCGTCCCAGCTTGTGATGAATAAACAAGAAGATGGGTAGGGCAAGAGATGCTCAAAGATGCAAGCCCCAAGGGTGCGGCAGAGCAGGGACTAGAACTTGGGCCTCTGGAATCCCACGCTGGCCTCTCGTCCACTGGTCCCCAGACCCCCTCCCACCACATAGAAAAATCCCTCCTCCGTACAGAGCGTTTGTTAAAGAGACCTCGAGAGTGCCCCCTCGGTTTCATCGCTAGAGGGCGTAATACATTAGGACGGATTGGTTACATTTCAGCAGAAGGATTGATTCGGGCACGTCTGAAACTATTGCTATAGAGCAGCGGTTCTCAAACTTTTTGGGCTCCGGAGCCCTTTACATGCGTAAACATTTATGCGGAGCCCCAGCAGTCTACGGATTGTATGTGTTGTACTTATGCGGAGCCCCAGCGGTCCACTGATTGTATGTGTTGTACCTATCGATGTTTCCAGTTTGTCAACCTCGCGGAGCCCTGGGGATGTCTCACGGAGCCCTGGGGATGTCTCACGGAGCCCCTGGGGATATCTCATGGAGCCCCTGGAGATGTCTCGCGGAGCCCTGGGGATATCTCATGGAGTCCCTGGAGATGTCTCGCGGAGCCCTGGGGATGTCTCGCGGAGCCCTGGGGATGTCTTGCGGAGCCCTGGGGATATCTCATGGACCCCCTGGGGATGTCTCGCGGAGCCGCTGGGGATGTCTTGGGGAGCCCCTGGGGCTCCGTGGAGCACAGTTTGAGAAACACTGCTATAGATATTAGGGACACACAGGAAGCGGGTGGGGGAAAAGGAAGCTGGAGTCGTGTTTGCTGGAAGCTAATCCCAATAAACATCGAATAGAATCCCAGAATCCCAGGGCGGGAAGAGACTCAGGAGTCATCAAGTCCAGCCCCCTGCCCAAAGCAGGACCAGCCCCAACTCAATCATCCCAGCCAGGGCTGTGTCAAGCCGAAACTTAAACCCCTCTAGGGATGGAGATTCCACCCCCTCCCTAGGGAACCCTTCCCAGCGCTTCCCCACCCGCCTAGGGAAAGAGATCTTCCTCATCTCCAACCTAGACCTCCCCACTGTAACTTGAGCCCATTGCTCCTCATTCTGTCACCACTGAGACCAGCTTCTCTACAGCCTTTTTGGAGCCCCCCTCAGGCAGTTGAAGGGGGGTTGTTTGCATTTCCAGACCTGGGGTGTTGCTGTTCTCTGTGCATGTGAGACGGACCAGGGAAGTGGAAGGGATCAACCCTCAGACATTCTTCCCTATGTTCCATGGGGGCTTTTACACCTCTCTCCCTGCACCCGCTGCGCGCAATGCAAAGCCTGGGGCCGCGTCACATTTCACTGCTCCGGTTGCTTCCCCCGGTGAGCTGGTTTCCACATCGTTTTCTGGCCATCAGAACCGGCTCCTTTGTCTGGCACCCGTTCAGGCTGCGGGTTTCTCATTCCCTCCCCCAGAATGGGCCTCCAAACCCAGGCAGCGACTGAGCGCCGCGGCACTGTCACTCCTTCCTGGCACTAACCCAGCAGCCTGGCTGCGTACGCGGGTTCCGCATTCGCTACGGCTCGGCTCGGAAGGCTGCTCTCCGGGCTGCAGGCATGGACGAGGGCCTGGCTCACCTGGTAGGTGTGCCGCAGGACTGACTCCGCGCCCAGTGAGTAATGCGTTCGTTACAGTGCAGCTGCGCCAGATCTGCCGCTGGGGCGCAATCAGGATGAACTTGATAGCAGCTGCAAGAGGTAATGCTGGAAGCGCGGCGTGCTGAACGGGGACGGTCTAGAGGCCCCTCCAACCATCCTGGAGCCCTGAATCTGGAACGCCAGCCTAGAGCCGCAAACAGGCCTAGGGGTAATGTCAGTGCACGGGAGTAAGGTTACGGGTCTACATAATGGCAAGGTTGGGGGGCAAAGGGCCAGATTTTCAATAGTATTTAGGTGCTTGAAGAAGCAGGCAGGTGTCTAGAGGGATTTTCAATGCTCAACACGTTTGAAATCCCACCTATGGGCTTCTCCAGGCACCTTCCCCCCTTTAACACCCCAGCCCTGAATCCCAAACACAAGAAGGGCCAGGCGGGGTCAGACCCATGGTCCCTAGGCAGTAGCTGCCTTCCAACAGTGGCTAGTGCCCGGGGCCTCATAGAGAACAAACGGAACAGGGCGATTACGACGTGATCCCTCCCTTGCTGTCCTGTCCCAGCCACGGGCAGTGAGAGGCCCAGAGACACCCAAAGCATGGGGTTGGGCCCCCTGAGCGTCAAGGGCAAGACCTCAATGGGGGTTCTAGGAATGGTTTCCTCCTTGACACAGCGTGGAATGACTTCCTTGAGGGTCCCATCGCGCACGCCCCGGTCATTAGTTGCCCATCAGCTAATCATAGAATCACAGAGCACTAGAACTGGAAGGGACCTCGAGAGGTCATCGAGTCCAGTCCCCTGCCCTCATGGCAGGACCAAATACTGTCTAGACCATCCCTGATAGACATGTATCTAACCTACTCTTAAATATCTCCAGAGATGGAGATTCCACAACCTCCCTGGGCAATTTATTCCAGTGTTTGACTACCCTGACAGTTAGGAACTTTTTCCTAATGTCCAACCTAAACCTCCCTTGTTGCAGTTTAAGCCCATTGCTTCTTATACTATCCTCAGAGGCCAAGATGAACAAGTTTCCTCCCTCCTCCTTATGACACCCTTTTAGATACCTGAAAACTGCTATCATGTCCCCCCTCAATCTTCACTTTTCTAAACTAAACAAACCCAATTCTTTCAGCCTTACTTCATAGATCATGTTCTCTAGACCTTTAATCATTCTTCTTGCTCTTCTCTGGACCCTCTCCAATTTCTCCACATCCTTCTTGAAATGCGGTGCCCAGAACTGGACACAATACTCCAACTGAGGCCTAACTAGCGCAGAGTAGAGCGGAAGAATGACTTCTCGTGTCTTGCTCACAACACTCCTGTTAATGCATCCCAGAATCATGTTTGCTTTTTTTGCAACAGCATCACACTGCTGACTCATATTCAGCTTGTGATCCACTATAACCCCTAGATCCCTTTCTGCCGTACTCCTTCCTAGACAGTCGCTTCCCATTCTGTATGTGGGAAACTGATTGTTCCTTCCTAAGTGGAGCACTTTGCATTTGTCTTTATTAAACTTCATCCTGTTTACCTCAGACCATTTCTCCAATTTGTCCAGGTCATTTTGAATTATGACCCTATCCTCCAGAGCAGTCGCAACCCCTCCCAGCTTGGTATCATCTGCAAACTTGATAAGTGTACTTTCTATGCCAATATCTAAATCATTGATGAAGATATTGAAGAGAGCCGGTCCCAAAACAGACCCCCGTGGAACCCCACTTGTTATACCTTTCCAGCAGGATTGTGAACCATTAATAACTACTCTCTGAGTACCGTTATCCAACCAGTTATGCACCCACCTTATAGCAGCCCCGTCTAAGTTGTATTTGCCTAGTTTATTGATAAGAATATCATGCGAGACCGTGTCAAACGCCTTACTAAAGTCGAGGTATACTACATCTGCCGCTTCTCCCTTATCCACAAGACTCGTTATCCTATCAAAGAAAGCTATCAGATTGGTTTGACACGATTTGTTCTTTACAGATCCATGCTGGCTGTTCCCTATCATCTTGCCACCTTCCAGGTGTTTACAGATGATTTCCTTAATTACCTGCTCCATTATCTTCCCTGGCACAGAAGTTAAACTAACTGGTCTGTAGTTTCCTGGGTTGTTCTTATTTCTCTCTTTATAAATGGGCACTATATTTGCCCTTTTCCAGTCTTCTGGAATCTCTCCTGTCTCATGATTTTCCAAAGATGATAGCTAGAGGCTCAGATACCTCCTCTAGCAGCTCCTTGAGTATTCTAGGATGTATTTTGTCAGGTCCTGGTGACTTGCAGGCATCTAACTTTTCTAGGTGATTTTTAACTTGTTCTTTTTTTATTTTATCTTCTAAACCTACCCCCCTTCCCACTAGCATTCACTATGTTAGGCATTCCTTCAGACTTCTCAGTGAAGACCGAAACAAAGAAGTCATTAAGCATCTCTGCCATTTCCAAGTTTCCTGTTACTGTTTCTCCCTCCTCACTGACCAGTGGGCCTACCCTGTCCTTGGTCTTCCTCTTGCTTCTAATGTATTTATAAAAAGTCTTCTTGTTTCCCTTTATTCCCGTAGCTAGTTTGAGCTCATTTTGTGCCTTTGCCTTTCTAATCTTGCCCCTGCATTCCTGTGTTGTTTGCCTATATTCTTCCTTTGTAATTTGTCCTAGTTTCCATTTTTTATATGACTCCTTTTTTATTTTTAGATCATGCAAGATCTCGTGGTTAAGCCAAGGCGGTCTTTTGCCATATTTTCTATCTTTCCGATGCAGCGGAATAGCTTCCTTTTGGGCCCTTAACAATGTCCCTTTGAAAAACTGCCAACTCTCCTCAGCTGTTTTTCCCCTCAGTCTTGATTCCCATGGGACCTTACCTATCAGCACCCTTGTAACACCCTTTTAGATAATTGAAAACCTCTATTATGTCCCTTCTCAGTCTTCTCCTTTCCAAACTAAACAAGCCCAATTCTTTCAGTCTTCCCTGGTTGCTCATGTTCTCTAGACCTTTCATCATTTTGTTGCTCTTCTCTGGACCTTCTCCAATTTCGCCGCATCTTTCTAGAAATGTGGTGCCCAGCACTGGACACAGTACTCCAAGTGAGGCCCAATCAGCACAGAGTAGAGCGGAAGGACTTCTTGTGTCTTAATATAATGAGTTGCCTTCAGATCTCTTTTACAAAGCAGGGCCTGTCTCTAGTTTCACCAGGTTACAAACAAGCAGCTAAGAAAGCCCATTTCCCAGGGTTCCAGCAATGCTCCCGACGCAGCACACGCACGATCCTCACATGTCAGCCAAAGGGGCTGTTGTTGCCTCTCCCTATTGCTTGACACGCGAAAACCAGCCGACAAACAAAGGCCTTTTCTCAGTGCCCCGACTCATGCTACGCAGCCGCTGGGCAGCTGCTGTGTTGTCTTTGTGTGGCCTTGAGGCCGTCAGATCAATGAGCAGCAGCGATGCATTTCCTCCTTGCAGAATTGCTGCCCCCCTGCTGCATCTGTTGGAGCAACAACGCCCTCCCCTCAGGGCAGCCTTTTGAGATGCCCCCCCATCCCGCCCCTTTAAGAGGAAGGAACAGCTCCGCACGCGCTGATTGACAGCTCTGAGTGAGCCCTCTCCACGTCTTGTTCAAACAGGTGTCCCTTAGAAACGAGAAGGGAGACTGGCCCAGGTCAACTCCTCTTCCCGTTCCCCCTGCCCAGAACAGGCTGCCTTCCTGCCCCCAGCCACGCAGCTGCCATCCCCATGAACACCAGCCGTGGGGATCCGGAGTGGCCCATTAGCCCTCTCCCCCATCCACCTCCCCGCCAGCCACCCGCCAGACCTAACCCCCGCTAGGATCAAGCCAGGATCGCTCCTGCCAGGCACGTCCATGTCTCCTGCCTGTCGGTCGGTCCCAGCTTCCTCCCAAACATCCCCCTGGTCAGGCCTTGAGCCCCTGGGCCGATTTGCCGACTGGGCCCTTTCTCTTAAATCCACCCCATCTGCCTCCTGGGTGTTTCATTGAGCAGGCCCACAACTGGAGACAAGCAGGGCTGTTCCGCTTTACACCTCCACGGGGGAGCAAACACCATCGGCAGCATTGGAGGGTGGTGAGTTTTCCCGGCCCCCATCCCGAGGAGGGCAACGGGACTCTGGGCATCTCTCTACCGGACTGGAGAGCTGCAGCTTTCATCGGCTTCCGCACCAGTCGCCTCCCTCCTGATGCTGCCGCGCCAGCCAGAGCCACCTTGTCACAAGCAAAGCAGCCCGGTAAGAACACATCCCTGCTGCCATTTCCTCTCCAGGTGGAGATCAAAGACCCCGCAGGCTGCCTGCAGCCACCCAGTGTCACAAGTGTTTCCCGTCTCCCTGGGCTGCCTATTCAGACAGATCCTACCGGTCATGGAGCGTGGTTCCCAGAGGTGGCCACCGACAGTGCCTGGGACGTTACTGCAATTTGGATCTTTATCCCCCCGGAGTCTCCGGCTGTGACATTTGTGCGTTTCCCCCCCAAGTGCTGCTCTGAATAATAATGTGGGCGAGAAAGGCTCAGTGTGCTGGTTCATAGCCACTTACCCCTTTAATTCTGCTCCTCCCAACCGCCTCAGCTGCACTGCTTCTAGCCACAAAAAGCGACCGTGGGTTTTTTTGTTCTTCGTGGATGAAAGGAAGGGAACGCGTCCAGTTCATACGCGCAGTTAGGAAGAAATTGCCTGGCAAATGGTGCGCTCGGGGCAGCGTTGAAGTCCCTGGGGAGGCGCGTGGGAAGCCTGTGCACTAGGTGAATGCGTGGCGCGGTACCTGCCACACACAGAGCCTCCTTCCCAATCCCTTGAAACAATCGGCTTTGTCAACACCCGCCCACCCCCGTGCCCGAAAGAAGCTGGAGTGAAGTACCAAGCCTGGCTCTTTCTGCAATGTCGTTTCCGCCAGGGCCAGACACACAAAGTCGGATCCCCAGGCCAATAAAACAGAGCAGGGAAGTGCGGGGTTAGAGGGGCAGGGGCCGAGTCCCAGGCGGTGTAAATCAGCAAGGGAGCAGGCGACCTATCTACAGCGTCTCCAGGGTCAGAATGAAAGGCCGGGGGGGCAGGAAGTCACATTTTGTGCCTCAGGGAATGAGGCAGGACAAATATCGGGCACTCTGCATGGGCGATTCTGATCTCCCCCAATTCCACCTCCCCGGCAAAACCCGCTGAGCTCAGACCCCCAGCTGCAGAATCCAGAGTTTGTTTGGGCCTGTTCCCAAAAGCCGATCTTTAGGAGACGAGCCCCCCTGCATCTGGCTTCCCACCTAAATTGCTCGGAACCGTCACGGCCTTTCCCGCCAAGCCAGGGGCTCGGTTCTCAGGGGACACATATGGCCCCGAGTCTGCACTCGGCCCAGGTGACCAGGCCCTGGCCACAGCTCTGGTGCTCACCACCGCGGAGAGCAGGTAGCAGCCTTATGACCTGTCTGTCAGTCAGGCCCGGAGAGGGCACAGTGCAGGATAATGCTTGCAAACCCTGCCAGGAGGGGGGCAGTTCTGACGCTGCTCAGCGCCTGCAGTTCCCAGGGGCATTCACTGGGCGCGGAGGGGGCTCTGCGACCTGCCCCAGACAGGCCCAGCGCTTTGCCAGCGAAGGCCCTGCCCTGTAAGAGGGCACCGCAGCCTGGCTCCCTCTCCCACGTGATGCTTTGGTGAGGGCCCCATGGCTCAGGGCAAAGCTATGGGTCTGTGTTGGCCCCTGGCATGCCTGGGGGCATCAGCACGCCGGTGGACTCTGCCCTGGGCAGAGCACAGGCCTGACAGTAACCCCTAGGGTTGCCAGGTGTCTGGTTTTGAACCCAGCATTTGAGCTTTCTGTTCGGGAAACAAATTGAGAAAATAGAATTTTCTTATTTTCTAAAGATGTAATGTCAAGTGTGTCCGGTGAAACCATCTGGTAACCCTAGTAACCCCCCAGTACTCATACCGCCCCATTCTCTAGCTGGGATCACAGAGCAGGTCAAGGCTGTCAGGGATCACGCACAAGGCCCCTGAGCTGATGAGTCTTCAGCAAAATCTGCCTGGCTCTCAGCAGACTGGGGACCAGAGCCCCGGATCTTCTCCTGGAGAGACCCAAACTGTGTCTCTTGAAAAAATTCTCTTGGGGGCCCTCATGGGGGTTTCCACAGGGCAGGGAGCTCCCCTTCTTCGGAAAGGAACAATCTCTGATCCCAGCCAGAGCCTTCCAGGCCCGGGGCTGGGCGCACACGGTGCCAGGCTGACACTTCACCGAGCTGACACATGGTGCAAGCTGTCCTGGGCTAGGCATGAGCCGAGCCCACTGTCCCACCAGCGGGCCAAGACGGCTGCCTTGCTGCGCCGGGAGAGCACTCTTACTTTCTCGCGAACTTTCCTATGGCCGTTTCTTTTTCCCCGGGAACAGTTTCGCCATCCGATAAATGTCTGCCCTGAATTCATCTTGTTGGTTAAAACGAAAGTGTCAGCATCTCGGCCCGGCTGGTCATAAAAAGGCAGATAAATCTGCCAGGAAATGCAGTTTAATCCTAGTATTTGTTTAGAACAGCAATTGTTCCCTCGTGGGCCGTTGATTACAAAGAGAACATCTATCGGACAGTAGAAGCCCTGTATTTTCCTAGCACTAAAGGTTTGGCTACTTGGATTCCTACGCTAAGCGCTTCTGGCAGAAGCCTTCCGTAAAAAACGAGATGGGCTAATGCTACTAAAAACCAATGCACCCTTGGAATAATATGGGGCATCTGAGGCTCTCCGTCGTGGCTGTGAAACACTAATTGTGGTTATAGGGAAGGGGACAGCAAAGGGCCGCTCCCACAGACCCGCAGAATGAAAAGACAAGTACAGGGAGGGAGCGGGGGGACTGAGTGCCCCGAAGAGGCCAATCAGCCATAGGGGTACAGAATCGGCCTGGGGTACAGAATCTCGGATCGGTCATCTCCCTTCTCCTGGTTACCAGCTCAGAGGCCAGGGGCAGCACGAAGCACAGACTCAAGGGGCAAGCCCCGAAGCTGGGGGACAAAGCTGGAGTCGCTGTCCCGGGATGGAGCCTGGGCTCAGGCCGCAAGTCCCGGTTCTGAGGTGGAGGCGGTGGGTCCGAGATGGGACTGGGGGTCCGAAAGTGAGCCGAGAGAGGCAGGACCCCTGCTACAGCCGGCAGGAAAGCCCAGCCCAGCGCAGACACCTCCGGGAAGGCCTGGACTTGACCAGGGCAGCTGGCAGCTGTCCTCCCAAGGGACCCTTCCCACAAGGGTCTCGGTGGTGGTGCTAAGGGCCCTCAGAGCGGCGTGGAGGCGCTGGCCGCCTCGCAGACCCACTCTCCTCCCTGCAGCACCTCCCAATGGTAGGCCGGTTCTTGTCCCGAGGGGCGCGGGAAGGCAAAGTCCATTCATCCCGCAGGTGCTGACAACCCTTGGAACAGCTGGCTCTGGAAGATCCCAGCCCGGGGGTCCCCCATGGCTCCCCTCTGGCAGGGGCGGGGGCTGCGGATGCTGCAGGGAGTTCCTCAGGGCCTGCGGCCGGGCGGGCGTTTTGGGGCGCTGACCACTAGCTGCACTCTGTCTGCGCACTGCAGGGCGCAGGTGCCCCGCTCGCCAGCCACACAGCAGAGCCACCCTGGCTACGGTCCCGCCCCAGCCCAGCCCTGGTGCCGCCAGAGAACTCAAGGCGCAGCACCTGACCAGGAGCGTATGGGGTCGTCCTCCCGTCCTGCTCAGCTTTGGGTGCCTCCCCCAGCAGTTCCCAGGGGTGGGCCCCTCGCAGGGTGGGACCCGCTGTAGCTCTGACAGCAAGACGCCGACAAACCGGTGCCTGCTTGTGTTGCACCCGGCGAAAAGGCTGGGGGCCTCCCTCCCCGCTCCCCAATCTGCCAGGCCCCTCCGAGAGGGTGTCTGTTGCTGGCCCGTGGGTAAGCAGAGAGCCGTCGCCCCGCCAATACGGCATGTCTGGCTGGTGGGAAAAGTGGCCATTCTCCTTTGGAATCTGCTTCCTGGAGAACTGGCCAGCAAGGCCTGGGCCTGCCCTCTGGGCCCGGCTCCAGGGACCATCACACCATGCTGGCCTTGCTTTCCCGTTGCCTTGCCCAGGGCTGGGCCGGTGCGCCGGTCGGCCGGTCTGCAGCGCCCTCTGGTGGCTGAAGAATTCGCTGTTGACAAAGTGGCTTTTCTCCTGTGGGTGGGGGGAGCCACACACCTTCGCCTCGCCCTGCGTCCCGGCTCAGGCTCGCCACACTCGGCCTGGAGAACCGTCGCCGGGGGATGTGGAGCGGTGCCAGGCAGAGCCACAGGTCTTACTCACAAGGGCTGGTCAAGGCGGCAGATTCAGGAGGTTCAGAATGGCAGCCTCAGAGCCGGGCTTGGGCCTGGAGTCCGCACGCCTCACTTTACTCCCATACTAATCACACTGACCTAAGACTGGCCGCACAAGGCCAGACCAATGGCCCTTCTGCCCCATAGCCTGTCTGCCGGCAGCAGCCACTGCCAGAAGCCCCAGAGGGAGTGAACAGAACAGGGAATCATCACGTGATTCCCTCCCCTGTCGCCCATTTCCAGCCTCTGACAAGCCGAGGCTAGGGACACCATCCCTGCCCAGCCTGGCTAATAGCCATTGATGGACCCAACCTCCACGAGCTTATTTAGCTCTTTTTTGAACCCTGTTAAAGTCCCGGCCTTCACAACATCATGTGGCAAGGAGTTCCACTGACATCACTGGGACTCTATATGTGTTTAACATTTGTCATGTGCTCACACACATTGCTGGATCAGGGTATACATACGATTTGGTCATTTCCTCTATAACAGGCTGTACTGGCTACACCAAACCTATCAGAAACACACAGGTCATTATGATGCAGTTCTGATTCTGGGTCTAAATGCCATGAATCGGGGCCATCTTTTACTACGTGCTTTCCCTCACAGAGGGCCTATTACAACGCTTTATTTATCGTGGTGGCAGGGAGCCAGGCCAATATGTAAGAACACCGAGTACTATGCTGTCTGCAGTGCTCCTATCAGAAATCTGAGGACAGAGTCTGAATCGGAGCTGAGGTTGAGCTGAGCTGAAGTTCTACAGGGCTTATATCCAAACATAAGCGAGGGCTGAGACTATACCATGAGACAGGGCATGGCCTGAAAATGGCTGTGCGATGAAACAAAATAGTCTGTGAAAAAAATGTCTATTTTTCTAGAAAATAAGTAAGTTTTCATGGACACACCCAAGCCCTAATCAATGAAAACATCTGGATTTGTGGTTTGTGAAAGCCAGATTGTCTTAGGTTCTTGGTTGTCAGTTTTTCCACCAAAAGCCAAAAAAACCCACAAAACAACAACAACTGAAATGAGGAAAAAAACAGCTTTGGTCAAATTTTTCTTCGGGGAAAGCAATAATAAAATAATAATTCCCCACCCACCTCCACCAAACAGAGATGGCTCTGACTGCCATGTTCAGAGCTGAAGCTGGGCCTGGACTTTCCTCAGTTTCCCAGGATCTCAAGGTCCTGTGCTCAGCCCTGAGCTGCCGTCAGAATTTCACCAGTGGGCAAACACCTCTGAAGACACTGGGGACAAAACCAGTGTTCCCTGTAAATTGAGCACTTGGGCAGTACTCAGAAGAGAGTCAAGTGCCACCCAGCTGATTAGCAGTGTGCCCACAGCCAGCATTGTGTGTGTCTACTGGTGGTGCACATCCACACATGCCTCAGTGCATAAAACATTATTCCGCACACAAATGGAAAAATTAAAGGGAACAGTGAATGAGACTTGGGATTACATCAAATAAGCACTCAGAAGAGAAGCCAGAAGTGGCAGCTTTCTGACACTTTCACAACCATGTGGGAGCATCCACTTCCTGTTGTTGCTTAAGTTCCAGGCTGTTCAGCTGCCAAACCATCTGCAACCCCATGCCTAGAGTGAAACTGACCGATCATGATCCAGCACTTTGTGCTCAAAGAGGTGAGCATTTAATTTCATGCTGGAAAGGTTACAGACTCCACCTCGCTCAGCTTGTGGGAGGGTTGTTCACCAGCATCCTGCTCCATCCCCTTCTGGATCTGGCTCCCCCTTTTCTCTCACATTTCTCCTGGCTTTGCGTGCACCCCGAGTTCCCTGGGAACGGCTAGAATCTCTCCACGTTCGAGCTGTCTGCCCAGGGCGTCGCCAGGACGGAGCCAGGCAGGCACTGTAAAGCAGTGTCGCGGGCCTGGCGGAAAAGGCTAACAAGCTGAGTGATGACAAAATTGCAACCCACTGCCTCAGGAGCAAGCACGCTGCTTGTCAGTTCATGCCTGTCTGGGCTCCAAGAACAGGCATTTCCCAGCTTTGTGCGACGATATTTGAAACTAGCCGAGTGGAAGAAACTCTCATTCAGGCTTTGATGTCGGTTTGGACACAGACAAACAAGCTTATTCCCTCCATCGGGCACTTAACCCGTTCCTAACCTGCAGACAATGAGCCCTGGAGACCAATGCCGCTTCGCTCTGCTCCCCACCCAGGCTGAGTCGTGACCCCCTTGGTGCAAGGCTGTTCTCTGCCTGTGTCTGCCAGCTGAGGCCACTTTGCACCACGGAAGCTGGATACAGGGGCCTCAGCGTGGCCTGAGATGCTCCGCAGAGAATTTCTCCTGCCCAGGGCATCTGGCTGGGCTGGCTGCTGTGCGGGGGGGGAGGGAGGGCTGCAGACCGTCTAGGGCAGTGGGGCCACTTCAGATTTTGGCATGGGGGGGCAACCTGTGCATGCTGTTATGGGAGGGAGAAGAGAGTGAGAGCATGGGGGGGGCAGACTAAGGACAGAGGCTTCAGCAGTGTTATTGAGCATGCTCAGTACAAGCCAAGCACCAAACTGGGGGGGGGGGGAACCAACCCCATCTGCCCTCCTTCCCCCTCCACATACACATCACCTCTATCCAGGGGCTGCCAAGGCACTGGAAAACTCTACTTTTTTGGCAGGCAACTTAGCAGTTAGCTGACAGAGCACTGTATCTAATTCCTATATAAAAGAAAGAAAAATAACTAAGTATTAGACACACTCAGCTCTAACATTAACACAGTCTGACATCTAGTGGCCAGTCACTTAAGGGACACTGGTTAGCCTTAAAATGTTAGGGTACATCTAGACTACAGGCTTTTGTTGACAGATACTGTCGACAAAGCCTCTGTTGAAAAAGAGCGTCTAGACGACAGCCAGTTCTGTCGACAAAGCAAGCCGCTTTTTCGACAGAGAGTCTAGACGCTCTCTTTTGAAAAAGCACAGTGTAGATGCAATAGCACCTTTTTTCGACATAACTCTGTCGAAAAAAGGTGTTATTCCTCGTAGAATGAGGTTTACCACCGTCGACAAAACTGTCGACTTACTATCGACAGAACTCGGCGGTAGTGTCGACGCAGGTATAGTTTTGTCGACAAAAGTCCACTTTTGTGGACAAAACCCTGTAGTCTAGACACACCCAGAATGTCTATTCTTACTTTGTTACTAATGGTTCCAAAATCTCTTTCTTGAGTGCTAACAGCTATTTTAGATCCCATCATTTTTGTATCTATAGTTAGGATTGTATTCTTCCACATGCATTACTTTGCACTTATCGACACTGAATTCCATCGGCCCTAGTGTTGCCAATCACCCAGTTTTGTGAGATCCCTTTGTGGCTCTTTGCAGTCAGCTGTGGATTAATCCCAGTTTACCCTTGTTTCAAGAACATGTATATAGTTAACAGCAGAGGTCCAAATACAAATACAGCACAACACTCATTCATACTCTTTTTCCCCCCCTATGTTTTAAGTGGAGTACCCGGCAATGTTTTCATGACACTCTAAGGATCCTTCAGTGACTGGACTGCCCAGCCTTTTGTTATTGTGAACCACCCTGCCTGGCTCTTTTGATAACAAACTCCCGGCTCCAAAGGCTAAGCTGCAAGCCGCTGAAATGCCATTGCAATTAAGAGCTGCCTCTGGAGTCAGGGCATGCCGCTTTGAGCAGACCTCAAGTGTGAAATCCAGGAGTTCTGACTTGGGAGGGGCAACTGTCCCCCGGTAGCTCCCCATAAATGGTGCCCTTGTCTAGGGGGTGGGATGGAGCCTTGCTATGTCTGATTCTCCCCTAGCATAGGGCAGCTTTGCCCAGGGATATTTCTGTCTTGTGCCCAGGCCAGTCGACTAAACCAGGCCTCCTGGGGCCACCCCCTCCACCCCAGAGAATCTGGTCAGTAGGTTTATTTTCTTGGCATGTTTCTTAGCAGCCAACTCACCATATTTAGAGAAAGGCCAGCACCCGGGACACAAGCTCCCCTGATCTTTGGATGGGCTCCGTCAGAAGCCAAACCCTGATAAGGATTTCAGTTGTGCTCCCAGATGGAATCAAACCCCTGGCACTGAAAATCCCCAAACGCAGGCCCTTGGACTCTGGGAGTGTATTTCACGGCTTGCCCCGCCTCCGCGGTAAGTCGGCATGTTAGTCCCTCTCACTGGGTTGTCTCTGGTAAATGTTTTGACTCCCCAGAGCCAGCCTCTTGGAGTCAAATAAAAACAACCCATTTAACCCCAGGGACTGGTGGGGAAGAGACACAAATGCTAAGTCCAGGCGGGGGACCCTTTTTTGGGTTGGGGGCCGCTGACCCACAGTTGGGGGCTGCCCAAAAGAGAGAAGCAAAGTGAGAAGCCCCTGACGGAGAAGGAAAAAGACCCTCCCCACATTCCCCGTGCACGCAGGAGCCTGGGGGGGGGGCAGTCTCGTAGATTTGGTGTGCTCCAGCCCTGGGGGTGGGCGGCAGGGGGATGGAGCGCCAGTGCGGGGGGTATCCCTGAGCCTTCATGACCAGATCCAGGCAAGCCTGACATTCCCATGCCTGTGCTAAAGGATCAGGGCATCGCCTAACTTCTGACTGACCATGGTCAGGAAGAAACTCACTCCAGGAGCAGCTTACTCCATAAGTGCTCCCTTGCGGGTTTCCTGCACCTTCCCCTGAAGTATCTGACCTGGCCACTTCCTGAGGAGGGCTACCAGACTAGGGCAGCCCCCGTCACTGGTCCTTTAGGGAGATCTGCCCATAGCTTTCAAGGGGCAGTAAAGGTTTTTTCTTCACAAGGAGGCCATCCTAAGCCAGTAGCATGCCACGCAGAGGAGAGACGCCAGCATGGTTAGATTTGCTCATACGGGGACTCTGCGGGAGGTGCCACACACCAGGTTCAGCTGAACACGAGCTTGCTTTATTCATGGAGCATTTTCAGGCCCTGCTTTGTGCAAACACAGTGCACTTCCCCACATCCAGCCAGAGAGGAAGGCAAAGAAAGCTCCCTTGTAAATCTGATGCACGCGCCAGCAATCACAGAAGCAAAGACGGACACTTGAAATCCCCGGCAGGAAGAGGGTTCTAAAGACAGCTCTCTGAGCTCTGGCAAAGGCAGCGATGGACAGGAAGCCTGTTAAAAATGCTCTTTGAAAAACCGGAAGTTGAACTGTTCGCAGTGTGCCTTGACCACCTTCGCAAGCGCTGGCGAGCCACAGAAGAAGACTTGGACTTTCCCTTTGTTTTCCTCTGCCATCTTGCGGAACACCTGGCGTGAAGGGAAAGCAGAGAAGAAAAGAACAAGGGACAGGTCTGTTTTAATGTCTCGTGTCAACACCCTTCACATGCCCTTGGTTCACTAGCTCTCTTCCACCACAAAGCTAAGCCAGGGGGCGCCAGTCAGGTTCTTTTCATCGATGGCCATCAACAGCTGCTAGGGAGGGTGGATTGTTTCCTGGGCATGGATAATGTAACAGAGTCTTAAACAGCAGACATGAAACCTGAGTCTGCCATCAGACTCCTATAGAATTCCCACTTCACGAAGAGCCACCAAGAACCCTCCCTCCTCAGGCATCGTTTTGAGTGCCGTACGGCGTTTTGAGTGCCGTACGGCGTTTTGAGTGCCGTACGACGTTTTGAGTGCCGTACGACGTTTTGAGTGCCGTACGGCGTTTTGAGTGCCGTACGACGTTTTGAGTGCTGTACCCAAGCAGAGCTCCCGTTGACTCTGACAGGAACTTGCCTGGTTGAGGTGGCAGAGGTTGGGCTTGGCATGCCCACCTGACCTCACTGACAGTGTTGTGAATAGACACCCCCCCACTGACTACTCTGGAGATACTCCAGCATCCCCCCGAAGCAGGTGGCTGTGGAGGAGTGAAGCGTGCAAAAGCCCATTTGCTTATTGGGTTTCAAGGACTGTTACCTTGCTCCAGTCAGGGCGGCCAGGTTGGGTTCTGGTCCTGAGCCCTGTGATAGAGTCCCTCTGTTCCTTCTTCGCCAGCAGATCTAAAGCCATCTGCAGGCCAATCGCCTTCATGTCGTTCTTACTCAGCGCGGACGTCATGTACATGTGCATCTCTAGAAAACGGTCTGTCCACGGAAGGGAAAAGCCAAAGGGAAAACCAGCTGAGCATGCAGAGGTCAGTGTGTTAGCATAGAACAACTAAGCACATGGCCAGCTCAAAGCACATGGCCCCCCAAACCGGTCAAAGCTCAGCTAGGAGAACACCTACCCCGGGGAAAACAGGCAGGACAACGTTTCCCATCAACCAGACAGACTCTTTTGTCCTATACCCTAGCCCAATGCTCTAGGTCCCATCGTCTAGGCAGGAGAGTCTCCCACCAACCCACAGGCTGGATCTCCCTCGTGTCACTCGTGGAGAGAAGGTGCTGGAAGTGCAGTCAGCACGTGGTGGGGACATGGCATGAGAAGAGCAGCAGCAGCTGGTAGCACAGAATAACAAAGCAGGGGCATTTGGTGCCACCCAACCCTCTGCACCGAGTTCTCCTGCCAGGAGAGGGCAGCCCATGCCGGGGAAGAAGTGTGGGGGTGGATAGTCAGATCCAGGTCCCTAGGCCACACGTTAATCTGTCCCAGGAGGGCCCACTTCAAAGGACCTGCAGTGAGCCTTGATGGAGCCAGGATTGGGAACCAATGGCTGCAGCTCACAACCCCATCCCAACCCCAGCTGCCTCTTAACCTGCATTTGCAGATGGCCATGTGCCTATCGCACCACTAGAGGGACAATCCAACCTTCTACCACCGTGTTACCAGAGCTGCCTGCACTCCGCCAGGTGAGACACGGAGGCCGAGGTCAGTCGCCCGTTGGAATGGAGGGAGGGCATAGCCTCGCACTAGCAGAGCCGCCTGGCTTCCACTCACCCTCTGGCTCCTCATCGGCCTGCTCCATTTCCAGCTGAGTCAGCAGGCTGACGAACCACTCGAAGGACTTCTGGTCTCGGTTGATCCAGACGAAGTCGACCTGAAAGCAGGACCTTTGCTGTGGGGCTACTGAGCCCCCCAATTTCATGGCAAATTACAGATCCGCCAAACGGGTGGGGTTGGTTCCTTTTGGAGCCCCGAGCGTGGCTCTTTGCAGACTGGCAGACTGACCCAGTCTGAGCATCTGGGAGTTGCAGTCACGCTAGACCAGGGACAGGCAGGCCCGGGATGGAGCCAGGTTCTAATTCTGTCTCCTCCTGAGCTTTTACACCGTGTTCCTCACCAGGAGATCTGGCGAAGGAGCAGGACGGTTAACAGGCAGCCTGGGAGTCCTATCGACTGGGCCAGCTCAGCCGGGGCAAATCAACGTAGCTTCAGCTCACTCGATGCCAACTGATGCCGGCTGAGGTCGGACCTGTTGCTGGGGGTGTGGTGTATTAAAAATGGTATTACAATTGTAAACTGATGGTCAGGGGTTTTCCAGGTCCTGCTTGAAGACAAGGGCTTGACATGGGGAAAGAAGGTGCTGGCGCTTCCCTCAGCTCCCATTGGCTGGTTACTGGCAAACAGGAGCTGAGCGATTTTGCTGGGGGCGGGGGCAGCACGTGAAGCCTCCTCCCCCCTCCTGGTGCCCGGAGCAGAGAACCACAGGGAGCAGCCATGCAACCTGGGAGCAGCACTGTGTCTGCAACCATCCAGCCTAGAGCAAGGGGAGAGGAGTTGTCCTTTCCACCTTAGGGAGCAGCCTGCTTGGTCTCTCTCTGTGTGTGAAGGTTCTGGAGTTGAGGAAATAAAGTTGTGTTACATTGCAACCTTCCAGAAAGAGTATTTTGTGTTTCACTCCAATGCCTCTGTCCGTGTGCCGTGTATATAGCCCTAGGGGAGCTATATACATGGCATACGGGCCTTGATGCAGGTGCGAAGCTGTCTGAAAATCCGGGCCTTTGTGCTCCTGCACCTTAGCATTACATAGGCAAGTCTGGCAGCTTGGTTCTCAACTTCTGTCCAGCATTGTTACTCCGGGGGCTCCAGGGGAGCGTTGCTGATTTACATTTACTATTTAAAAGTCTCAGAGGGGAAGCCGTGTTAATCTGTAACTTAAAAAACAATGAGTGGTCCTGTAGAGACTAATGAAAAATATATAGATGGTAGCATGAGCTTTCGTGGGCACAGCCCATGTCTTCAGATGAGTGGAGCAAAAGGCACAGAAACCCCAAATTTAAAGCAGAAAAAGAGGAGAGAGGAGGAGAGGAAAACCCCGGTCAATTATAGTGTCTGTGCTAAATGAGGCTAACAGAGTGAGCTGTAAGCGTCCCATACTTAGCTTTTGATGTCATTTGGGTGTTGAATAGAATGGCCCATCCAGTTCATGTCTTTGTTCAGGCCATGAGAGATAGTATCAAATTTGCGTATAAAGGCCAGTTCCACAGGCTCACTCTCACTAGTTGGTTCCTGCAATTACTTTGTAAAAGAATGTCCACTTTGAAATCCATGAATGAGGCACTTTATTCGCCTCGTTTAGCACAGACACTATAATTGACAGGGTTTTTTTCCCTCCTCCTCTCCCTTCTTTCTCTGCTTTAAATCTGGGGGGTTCTGTGCCTTTTGTTCCACTCATCAGAAGAAGTGTAATGTGCCCACGAAAGCTCATGATACTGTCTATATATTGTTTTAAAAGTCACAGACTAACCTGGCTATCCCTCTGAAACTTAAAAAATTTAAAAAAACCAAACGAGTGGTCCTGTAGTACCTCAGGCTATGTCTACACTGCAGAGCTATTCCGCGTCTTAAGAGCAAGCCCATTATATCACAATATAACGGGCTCACTATTCCGACGTCCCTATAAACCTCATTGCACGATGGTGAAGGGACGTTTTGGAATAGCGCTTTATTATGAAATGTGGTGCTGTGTAGACAGTGCCAGATTTTGAAATAAGCTGTTTAGAAATTACCTCGAAATAAGCTATGCAATTTGCGTAGCTTATTTCGAGGTAAGGATGCTGTGTAGATGCACTCTTAGGGTGTGTCTAGATTACAGGGTTTTGTCAACAAAAGTGGACTTTTGTCGACAAAACTATGCCTGCGTCTACACTACTGCTGAGTTCTGTCGACAGTAAGTCGACAGAACACGGCAATTTTGTCAACTACGGTAAACCTCATTCTGCGAGGAATAACACCTTTTGTCAACAGAGTTCGGTTGACAAAAGGTGCTATTGCATCCACACTGTGCTTTTTCAAAAGAGAGCATCTAGTCTCTCTGTCAACAAAGTGGCTTGCTTTGTCGACAAAACTGGCTGTAGTCTAGATGCTCTTTGTCGACAGAAGCTTTGTTGACAGTATCTGTCGACAAAGCCTCTGTTGACAAAAGCCTCTAGTCTAGACATACCCTTAGAGACTAACAAAAGCATTTTAGACAGTATCGTGAGCTTTCCTGGGCACAACCCACTTTGCCACTGGTTGTTTTTTAAGTTTATTTATTATTTGGTAAGGGTGTCTCTGAGAGGAGGACAAAGGCCTGGAGATCTCTTGGCAGAGGTGCCTTAAAGAACCCAAAGTCCTAAAAACAGCTGGAGGGTTTGTCCCTTTCACATTATTGTTACAGTTACAACCCAGGAGCCACAGATCCCTCTACAATCAATGGCAGCTCTTCCAAAGATACATTCGTCCCTCCTGACCTACATGGGGTATAATAAGTCTCAGCCTGAGCCAGGGCTGCACCACCACCTACTTCGGTACCCACTTCCATCACGCAGGGTGTGAAAAAGCCACCCCCTGAGCAATGCAAGTTATACGTCGTAAGCGCCAGTGTGCACTGCTATGACACAGGTACTGCCCCTCACAGAGGTGGGTTTATTATACAGACGAGACAGCTCTCGCCTGTTGGCCTAGTGCACTTTCACCAGACAGCCCCGCCAACGCAGCGCTTCCAGCATAGACTTGCCCTAAGACAGGCACAGAGCAGCCCCACGCTGCTTTAAGCAGCTGGCTGCTCCCTGTGGCTCTCTGCTCTGAGCACCAGCAAGAGGGGGAGGCTTCCTACTGGGAGCTGAGAGATTTTGCTGGGGTGGGAGCAGCACATGAAGCCTCTTCCCCACTCCCATTGCTCGGAGAGCCACTGGGAGCAGCCAGCTGCTTTGAGTAGTCTGGGGCTGTGGCAGGCAGGGAGCCTGCCTCAGGGTCTTGAAGGGCTGCTGGCCTGGAGTTGCCTAAGTAAGCACCTCCTGTCCAGAGCCTGCCTCTAGTACCCTCTATTCCTACCCTCCCCCCAACTCCCTGCCCCAGGTCACCACCCAAACCCTCTGCAGCCCCCCAGCCCAGGTCACAACTCTTTCCCAGACCCTACACCCCCTCCTACGCCCCTCCCCCAGACCATACATCCCCTGCACCTCAAGCCTTTGCCCCAGCTCACCACCCCCGCCACCCAAATTCCCTCTCAGACCCCACACCTTCTCTTGCACCCCAGGCCCCTACCTTGAGCTCCCTTCTGCCCCCAGCCTCCAGCCCAGACCCTGCACCCACTCCACAGAAAAGTGCAGCCCTCGTCCACTTACCAAAAGCTTGGCATAGCCCCCGTCAACAATTGCCCTACCCCTGCCCTTGGATATAGTTTCACTATCACAGAGTAGCTAGCTGTGCATGTGACAAGTCAGTGCAGCAATCAGAGGTTGTCAGGCCAGCAGCTCCCCGGACCACACCCCACTGCGTCCTGGTCCGGTTCGTCGCTCTGCCCAGGAGCCCAGCGCATGCAGCAATTCAGCGGGTTTCCTGCAAATATTTGCTGCCAGCAGCCGGAAGCAGGCGCTCACCTTCCGAAGCTTCATTTCTTCATCCTTGTGGCTCTCACTCCAGGAGGGGCTGCCGCGGGGGTCCTTCTGCTTTCTCATGCGATGCCTAGGCGAATGGAACACAACCCGGGGGGGGGGGGGAGTATGAAGCACAGCGCCGGCAGCTTCGTAGCACCTCTCCCCCGACACGCAGCAGTGAAACTCTCAGGAGAAAGTCATTAGAGCCGGGCCACGCTGTCCCAAAATTCAAAATAACAACCATTCCTGTCAAGGGGTCAACCTTTTCTTGACCAGCTCTAGAAAACAGCCTTCTCCAGCTTCTTTATACACTTTCTGTCCAGGTGTCCGTCTACGGTGTGTGTCTGATCTCAAGTGAGCACTTGATCCGTGCTGGGCCTCAGTTCCCATCTGTGAAATGGACATGAGAGCAGTTCCCCAGCCTAGCAGGGTCCTTGGGAGGTTAAAATCTGTTCAGTAACAGTGACCACCTCAGCTAATAACACCTCACTCTTAACTCGCACTGTTTGCCCGCAGAGTTCAAAGTGCTTTCCCAATGACCGCAGGAGCATTGTCCCCATTTTACAGATGGGCCAAGTGAGGCACCGTGGCAGAGGTGACTTTGAAAATGTCACCCAGCAGCTGAGTGGGAGAACCAGGACTCGCTGCTGAGCCCCACAATACAGGAGTGAGGTCTGGCCCAGGCAGAAGAGAACTGGCCCTGGACGTAACCCGCAGCATGACTCTTGAAGCCACGGTATGGCTTTTACTGGGCAAGGGAAGAAGAATCCCACTCCCCTGGGTTAGCTTATATGCTACATCCTGTGGCTGGCCAAAGGCAGCGGAGGGCAGGTACACGGGAGGTGGGTGAGTGGGTTTTGTTCCCTGCCTAGGCCACCAGAGACGGCTGTTTGGCAGCCAAGACAGGTGGGCACCTGGGACTCATTCAGAGCCAGCCTGTAGCAGCAGCAGCCTAACGGGATACCTGCCACCAGGTAAGGCCTGCTGGGCCACTCTAAAAGGCTTCCCCTCAGGTAAGGCGGGGGAAGGAGAAGGGCAAGGGACCGGAGAGGGGGAAATGCAGGTTACAAGCGGGAGAGGTTTCACCAGAAGATACCGTGGGAGGGGTTGGGGAAGTGGCCCAGGGAGAGGCTGCTATTCTGTGGGGAGAAGGGCAAGAGCCCCATTAGTTCTGCTACCTGGGGCCCTGGGCCAGAACCTGGAGTAAGTGGGCAGGACCGGGTTCCCCTTGACCCTCCCCACGCCCGGTGGGCTGCCCTCAGGGAAAAGGGGAGTCTAGGACCACAGAAGGGCTTTTCTTCATGCCGGTGACTTGCCTGTGATGGGAGTGGCTCAGTAAGCGGGAACCCTCGCCTCTGGGAGTGACAGGAGGCAGTGGGAGGGTCACCGCGAGCCTCTGAGGCGCGCTAAAACTCCGCCAGGCACGGCGGGACCTGGGGGGCCACCACACCACGCCTTGGAAAGGTACACGGCCAACCTGTGCATGATGCTTTGCAAGATGGAGGCAAAGGGAGTGATGCCGATGCCCGCGCCGACCAGCACGGCATGTTCCGAGGTGAAGATCCGCCGTGTCGGCGTCCCATAGGGGCCATCAATATAACACTGAGGGAGAAGAGAGGCTGCGGTTTGGCGCACACGAGACACGTCTGCTTCAGTCACACAGGGACGGCTCTCGCCGTATTTCTCTAACCCCACCCCGTGCTGGAAGAGGGACAGAAAACACAGCCCGGGGGCTCACCCGGCAGCCTTTGCACAGCCCCACCCCGCCCCTTCAGGGAGCGGGACCACCTGTGCTGAAAGTCGATGACTCTATGACCCACGAGGAAAGGGCTGAGCCCGCAACATGGCCCCAAAACACTGGTCATTTATCTGGGGCCGCGCTGGGAGCTGAGACTGATTTGGAAGTCGGGCCTCGCTGCGGGTACAAGGCCGCCTGGAAAATCAAGGTCTTGGTGCTCCGGCGCCTCAGCGTAAGGTGGCAAGTCTGGGAGCCCGGTTCTTAGCATCTGGCCAGCATTTTCTCCCCGGGGGAGCTTTGCTGATTTACACCCACTGGGGGTCTGGCCCTGGATTTCTGTTCTCAAGAATGTTTCCGTCGTTTTCACCCTTTCTCTTATTTCCAGCGGGGCGGGTCAAGAAGGGTCTGGTCTGGTGGCAGGACGGGAGCTACCAGAGCGGGGGGGGTTTCACGTCCCAGCCGCTCGGTTTCTCTGGCAGAAAAGATGGGCACAAGGAGCTGTCTGGCGGGTTCTCCGCCTGCACAGACAGTCAGGGAGAAAACAATTGTCTCCAGCCTCGCGAAGCCCTGGGTAGGTTGGCGTGTCGGTCAGAAAGAGCTGCGCTTTCTCCGGGGTGTCGACGCAGGGCCAGGAGTGTGCTGCAGCCTGGCCCGGCCACACCCCAAACTCCCACTGCTGTTAGGGCAGGGTGGGGAACCTACAGCGGAGGGCTGGCTCCGGCCTCTGGCTTGCCTAGATCCAGGCCCTGAAGCTTGGGCTCCCCCCCAGCACTGGGGAGCCTGCACTGGTGGTACTCCAGATTCCTCTCCCCACAGCTTCCCCCACAAGGCTGCAGTGCCGGAGCTGGCTTGCCAATACTGGGGGGAGGAGCCCCAAGCCTCGCGGGCTGGAGTCAGGCAAGCCAGAGCCGGATCTGATCCATGGGCTCTATCTGGTGGGGGAGGAAACAGCTCCATGCACTGCCCCGCCCCCTCCCCCCACCTCCAGCTGGCGCAGTAAAGCACTGCCTGGAGGCTTTCTCCCCACAAAATCTACTAGCCCAGGTCCCCCTAGGCTCTGATGTGCAAGGGGCGTGTGGGGAGTGTCCTCCTCCTCAGTCAGGAGCCACGTCAGTGAGGGGTTTGGTTTGGGGGGGGGGGTCGTCTTACTTTTGTGCAGCGGCCGATTCATTTTTCTGTGGATCAGAGGCCCCCTGACCTCAAAAAGGTTCCCAACTGCGGCGTTAGTGGGAATGGAGGGGCCCATCGGCAAGCGAACAAGGAGGGGACCTGAGAGGATGTGGTTTACTTTAGCCCCGGAGTGATGCTGCTTGCACACGCAAGGACCATACCACAAGGGTCCTTGCTGGCTGGCGGGTCTTGCTCACATGCTCAGGGTCTAACTCAGTGTTTCTTGAACTGTGTTCCATGGCACACTGGTGTGCCGCGAGGCAGTCGGAGGTGTGCCGCAGAGAACAACAGAATTCAAATGGCCGCCCTTAAAGGGGCAGGCGACTCTCTTTTTTTTTTTTTTGCTCAATAACAGCATCACTCTGGGGCTAAAGTAAACTTCCTCCGACACTTTTTTTCTCAATAACTTTCCCCTGACCCTTTTTTTCTCAACAACTCCCCCACCCCTATCCTTTTTGTTTTCTCTCAACAAAAAATCCTTGGTGTTCCTCATAAAAAAAAATTATTGTTTGGTGTTCCTTGGTCTTAAAAAGTTTAAGAAACTCTGGTCTAACAGATCATGGTATTTGGGGTTGGGAAGGAATTTCCCCCCGAGCCAGGGGTGGGGGGTTGCCTTCCTTTGCAGCACTGGATATAGACCACGTGCAGGTTTAAACTAGTATAAATGGTGGCTTCTTGGAATCATTATCAGAGGACTTCAGGTACCTCAGCCAGAGGTCAGGGGTCTATATCAGCGGGGAGAGGGTCTGTGGCCTGCAATATGCATGATGGGCCTTTCGGACTTTCTATGATCCTGCCACCGGCTCTGGGATCTGTTTGCCCAGAGTCAGCTCTGGGATCTGTTTGCTCAGAGTCAGCTGCGCGTCTAGTGATTTAACCAGCCATGCAAGGGAGACTCTTACCTTGATATTACAAGCTCTGTGATTCTCCCTCGGCTTGGCAGAGACCTGTTACACAGAGAAACCCGTGGTACCAAGAGTCAAGCAACTGGTCTCATTCCTAGACAGTGTTCCATCGTGAGTATTAAAGTCCCCTGACGCTGACGTGCCGCTAGATTTCCTGGTAAGGCTGGAAAACTTTCCAGATCTTCCAGATTGGCAGAGACATTCGTGCTGGTTAAATCTTTCCTGATCTACCCACTTCACCAGGAATAAGTCAAAGCCCAGTGTTATTTTAGTCTTAAAACTTTCCAGCGCTGCAAGCGTCACATTCAAGCGAGGTGGCCACATGGCCATTCTACAGAGAAGGGCAACATAACAAAAAAGTCTTTCCATGTACATTCCCTGTTAATACAAATGACCAGTACTCAAAATGAGAAGGTCATTAGTTAAGGGGAAAGATTTTCCAAGGCATTAAATCTCCCCCAAGAGGTCTGTGTAAATTATCTAGGTTGTAATTGAATCAAAGGTTGATGCAAAAATGCAATTATTCAGATTCCCACGAATCATGCATTCGTAGGGCATGGGAGTGCATAAAAGATTTACAAGATTTGTGATCAGATTGACAGTGCTGGGGAGGGGTTCGCTACCGACAGAGAGAAAAGATAATAGTTCACCAGCAACAGGGAGAGAAACTCATTAAAAATGGTGCATATAAATTCTTTATCTGTAATGACTGCTCCTTCAGCTGTGACAGAATCAATATCCTGAGAGCTTTTCATATCAGATGATAAAAGCCAGGAGACATGGTTCTCAAACTCCCTAACATTAGTATGATTTATATCTAACTTATCTTTTGTTCCTTAAAAAGAGAGACTGTGTGTGTGAACCTTTCCTGATTTTACAGGGGCTTCATTTCTATTCCTTGTCAGTCTAAGCTGCTCCACTAGTGACTACTGCATTATTACACATTTCAGCTTTGTAGAGGAATCGTCTCTAAAATCCACCATAAAAGAATCATTCCTAAGCCACCGTGTAACATTTTCCTTGCGTGCCACTTTCCAAATCAATAGTGAACCCAGATAAAAAGCACAAGCCGCACCCTCAGCCAGTGCATGTATTTTCTCTGCAAAGGACCAAAGGTGGACGTCAATGAGAATTGTGTGTGTTCACCCATCAGCGAGCCTCATGATTAGGGCTTTAATCCTGATCCGATTTATGTATATGCTTTAATGATAAGCACTTAAATAGTCACACTGAAGCCAACAGCAACAGGCCAATGCTTAAAATTCAACAGGGGGAGTTGCAGGATTCGAGACTTTCCTGCCACTCACTATCATTTGGACTACATCATCCAGGATGCACCATGGTTTCCCCTCTTGCTTAGCCATCAGATGCATGACGGTCTCCACCAGGGTGCATCATGGTAGATGTAGTCTGGCTGGGGAATCCATTCCAGAGTGGAGAATGGGGATACAAGACACACAAATTATAACCTTCCACGAGGCAATTTCCGCATCAACATTTTTCCTTTTGGGGGCCTGTGACAGGGTGGACTCGGCCTGATGCCCCCTGCTGGAGGTCTTGCTGCACCCTCCCCAGGGAGAGAGCAGAAAATAGGTCTTCCAAGCAGACTAGAGTGGCTGCTTCTGCTGCAACCAATCAGGGCCCAGCAGACTGATATAAAAGAAGTTGCGGGCCAGGGTCTGGCAGTTCCTCATGGGAGCTCGACCCCGGCAGACCCAGGGATTGACTGGGAGAACAGCGGCACCTCAGACAGCTCTGAGTGGGAGCTGGACTTCAGACCTGGCTGAAACCTGGGTCCAGCGGCTGAAGCCCAGCCGTAACAGACAACAACTGCAGAACCCTGGATGGGGGCACTGAGAACTTGGCCTCAAAGCCCTGAGACAAAGGTCTGGACACAGCAGCTTCTTGGGGAAGTGGCCCAGGGAGAGAGATAACAGTGGGCTGCAGTGATACTTAGCAGGCAACTGCTACTTACAGGTTCCTGGGCTGGGACCCGGAGGAGTGGGTGGGTCTGAGTTCCCCTTCCCCCACCCCCCCCAACAGCTACAAAAGGGGGATAAGAAGAAGCCTGGTTCCAAGCAACTGATCAGAAAACCAACAGGAACACTGGCACTCCCAGAGCCAGTTGGGCGGAGAAGTTGTGGACATGCCCTCGTCCACAAGGGGGCGCTCATGAGAGGGTGAGCCAAAAAAAAAAAAAAGGTTTGTTGGCTGCCCGGCAAACGGCCAAAAAAAAAAAAAGGTTTCTTGGCTGCTGGGTCTTTTCAGTGACAAGTAAACATTGTCCATCAAAACAGACACTTTTAGCAAAACATCTGTTACGTCAAAAACCCAATTTTCTGTCAAACAAGAAGCGGGGTGGAACGCTTTAGACCAGCCTGATTCCTGAATGCAGGCCCCAAAGCACTTCACAAGGTCCTCTCCTCTTATGGCGCTATCCCTCGCCTGAAAAGGCTCGTTCAAAACATCCAGAGTTAGAGGGGGCTGGGGCAGAGCCCTGGAAGCGCAGACTCAGTGGTAAGGGGTGTCACCAAGGGCCCTTACCTCTCTGGCTTGTGGGCTCTCCGCTTCCTTCCTTTTGGCGATGGGGATGTCAGCAGGTCCACGGTCAGGGCCCCTGGTGGCTTTGTAAGATGTCAGTTCGATCGTTTCGTCCTTACTGGTGGCAACTGACCCGTCCAAGCCAGACGAGGGGAACAGACGTTCCTAAAGTCAACGCCAAAGGAACCGCTGTGAGCCAGGACACCTGGGACAGATGGAACTTGGACCAACCCAGGGCTTCTCTGCTTAGGCCTCCGGGCAGAAAAGGTCTCGTGTGGCTGAGCTGTGAAATCATTGGGCATTCTTGCCTCGTTCCTCACAGCCGTGATAACAGGGACAATGTCTCCCTGCTTTTCTCACATGCACAAGTCTGATGCCATGTGGACAGCAGGACGTCGTCAGAAAGCAACGAGACATGAGACCAGAACCTAAGCTGTAGCTCCATTCAAATCAATGAGCAATACAGATTTGCACTAGACTAGGTTCTTACTTTTTCTAGAAGAGGGTGTGTAGCCAAATGGCTAGAGCCCTAGACTGGGAGGCTGGAGCCCTGAGCTCTAGGCCCAGCTCTGCCACTGGCCTGCTGGATGATTTTGGGCAAGTCACTTCACCCCTGCGTGCCTCGCTTTCCCCTTCTGTAAAATGGGGAGAATGGTCTTGCTCTCCTTGGGAATACACTTTGATAAGCGCTGATGGAGAAGTGCTATATAAGAGTGAGGGATTATTATTATTAGGCCTTTAAGGCAATGGACTGGTCTGTTGGTTTCAGTACCGCTGTGCTGTAGGGATGTAAATGGGTAACCGGTAAGCCTCGCTTATAAGAGAGCAGTGTGGGGTACTCCAACCTCAGCCCTGAAATGCTTCACAACCCTCTCCCGCTACCGCATGTTTCTTATCAGTGCCCAGAAGCCCAGCCGGTAGCTCCCCACAGCACACACACTGTTTGAGAAAGGGGAAGTAGGAACAACTCTCGAGGAAGCCACACAATGCCGAGCCGATACTTAGCAGTGACTGTCCAAGGGGAAGCAACAGATACTGAACTCTCTGGTGTGTTTTAATGAGCTAGCAGAATTCTCTCTATGTCTGATATCAGCCTGAGAAGCCCAGACATATCTGATTTCACAAGTTAGAGACTTTCCTTCCAGATCTACACTAAAGGGGAAGGTTGAATCAAGATACACAACTCCAGCAATGCCAATTATGTAGCTGGAGTCAACGTACCTGGAGTTGAGTTTCCCTGCTGTCCCCATGGTGAGAAGCCAATGCTCCCATTGGCTTCCCTTACTCCTCACAGGAGCAGGAATACTGGCCACCGGGGGGGGCGGGGATCCCTTTCAGTTTGATTTAGCCGGTCTTAAGTAGACCCGCTAAATTGAACTCCGGAAGATTGATCGTGGCAATGTCAATCTTCCGCTAAGTGAAGACATGGTTCCTTATAGCAGCAGGATATTCCTCCTTTTTCGGGTAAGAAAAAATGAACAGCCTCTACACAGGGCAATGTGTCAGGATAAATACAGGCTGCTCCCTCTCCCCGTGTCACCACCACTAAACAGAACTGCCTAGTGGCAGCAGCAGGCAATATGATACTCACGTGTCATGGAAAAGCAAACTAAACACACTCCTATTTTAATCTATAGAGAGTCATTCATAAAAACAGCCCCTTGCATTACAAACCTGGGCCCATTGGTGAAATCGCTGCTTTCGCAGATTTCTCGTTAGTGGTTTAGGCTCCTGGCTGAGTGGTTCAGGCCATCTGAAATATTCATAGAGTCTGTTGGTCCATTGTCCGAGTGATCTGATATGCAGCCAGATGGTATCTGTGAAATGAAGGCAGACGACACTGGAATAAGAAAGAGCCCTGTGTAAATATTCTGATGAGGGGAATCCTGCAACTGGACTAAAACTTTGTACAGGCAAGATGTACAAATGAGGTTTACCGGAGCGGTCGACAGAGGCTTCCCTATCGACCGCGGCGCGTCTACACTGCCCCGCTGTGCTGGGACAGCTGATCCCCGGCACAGGGCGGCAGCCATTTTCATGTAAATGAAGCTGCAATTATTTAAATCGCAGCTTCATTTGGGTATGTCTAGTAAACTGATCTACATGGCTCTGGTGACAGAGCCATGTAGTCTAGACTTACCCTAAGTGCAGGGAAAGATGTGACTGGGTTTTGCTCAGAGAAACAACATTTCCCAGGATTCCACACGAGGCGGAAGGGCAGGTGGCAATGAAGGTTCCCTTCCAGCAGGGCAGGGCAGCTGCCAACGGCTCAGACTTGTGCACAATGCCCATCTGCTTCTGCTTCCCGCCGGGTGACGCGCGCCGGGTGGGCGAGGACGGGGAGATGGAACACAAGTCCCTCAGTACAGGGGACCCAGCCCCAGACTGGCAAAGAACTTCCTTTCACCTGTGATTCTTCAAATGCCTTCCCCCCCCCCCCCGTGCGTCTTGGGCAGCCCACGGCGGGGGAGCCTCGTTCTTGGCTATGAGTCCGTCGCAACGAAGGGAACCCCCCTGCTGCAAAATCTCCCTGCACCGCCACAAAGGGTCTCACTGCGATTCTATCCCACCAGCCCCTTTTTTCTTAAGCCACTGCTCGGCTGAAGTAGCAAAGCGGCGCCGCCCTGGGGAGCCCCGTACCTTGCTGCTCGGGCGCACTGCTGATGGTGAACGGGTGCCATTCGTACTTCGCAATGGCCGGGATGTTCAGGTAAATGTAGTCGCCAGGCTTGTAGTGGAAAAACGGTGGCCTCTTGATCACCAGATGAATCACCTGGATTGAAAGGAAAAGCCAAGATGTAGGGCAGGGGTCACCAGCCAGTCGATCGGGATCTCCTGGTAGATCTCGGCGCCTCTGACAGGGGATCCTGGCTGGTTTGGCCAGGAAGCTCTCCAATGCGGGCACTTCCGCTGCCCCTCCCCCCACTGCTGTGCACCTCCTGCCCTGTGCCGTGGAGCTGCCCCCCACTCCCTGCAGGGAAGGGAAGAGGAAGGGGCGCTGATGTCAGGCTGCCCCCTCTCCCATCCTGTATTCTATCGCCACAGAACGGAGGAGGCACAACAGGCCTTGGGATGGAGGGAGTTTGCTGGCTGCTTTTGAGAGTGGTGCAGGGCCAGGGCAGGGGTGAGCCTGTCTTAGCCCCACTGCACCACCACCCAGGAGCCACCTGAGGTAAGCAGGGTCCAGCTAGAGCCAGCTCCGAACCCCTGCCCCAGTCATGAACCCCCTCCTGCACCCCAACCCCTGCCCTAGCCCTGAGCCCCCTGGACCGAAACTCCCTTACAGAGCCTGTACCCTGAACCCCCTCGTGCACCCCAAGCTCCTGCCCTAGCCCTGAGCCCCCTGGACCGAAACTCCCTTACAGAGCCTGTACCCTGAACCCCCTCGTGCACCCCAAGCTCCTGCCCTAGCTCTGAGCCCCCTGGACCGAAACTCCCTTTCAGAACCTGTACCCTGAACCCCCTCCTGCACCCCAACCCCTGCCCCAGGCTCAGTTCAGAGCCCCTCTCACACTCCAAATCCCTTAACCCACAACCAGAGATTGCACCCCAACCCTCCGCCCCTGCCTGATGAAAGGGAGGAAGGATGGGGGAGGGAGGGAGGATGGAGTGAGCAGGGGCGGGGCCTCGGAGAAGGGGCACAAAGGAGGCGGGGCCAGGGTATTTGGGTTTGAAGTCGATCCTGGACTGCAGTTCTTTCAAAAAAGTGACCTTCTGCTGGAAAAGGTTGGAGACCCCAGATGTCGAGGGTAGCACTGCGCACCAGGAACGGCCGCAGACTGTGTGTTGCTCAAGCCTCTTCCACGAGCCGCGGTGGAGCTCCGCAGCCTCCAATTTGGGGCCTGCCGTTTGGAGCATGCAAAGGATTGTAGGCCTATTTCACAGCGTGCAGCATTACAGCCGGGCCCCACAATGGCACGGGTGAGACCTGTATCGGCGCCGATACGGAGAGGCCCCTTGGAATGGGCGCCGGGGCTCTGGTCTTGGTGCGACTGTTTGCTGAAAAGATCCCATGAACGCTGACGGAGGACTGCGAGTAACACGCTTTCTGGCCGACGGTTCCGTTCTCAGCTCGCTGCAACGTCTTGGCTGGCCAGTTACTAACGCGTGACGGTGTATCGTTTGTGGGGCTTTTCACAGTGACCCAACAGAAGGGCTGGGGGACAGCTCTTTAGTTAATCCCCGGGCCATATAAGCTAACGCCCGCTCTTGCACCAGATAAACGAATAACAACCACCCCTAGCTCTTCGCAGATCTCACTTCACGGTCACTCACATTTTCATCCCCATTTTACAAAGGGGAAGCTGAGGCACAGAGCCATGTCTAAGGTCTGGCAAACAGACGCCGGAGTCAAACACAGGTCTCCCATCCCAATCTGGTGTTTCAGCTACTAGGCCACGCTGCCTCCCTATTTGAGCATTGCCATTTCTAATTCCCCGGAGTCTACAGCAGACTGCCATTCCAACACGCTGCCATGATACACACTAGGTGATTATTGGAGGTTGTCTTTTTCGTGCCTCTTTTGTCTCACTTGTCCTTCCTTTCCCTCGTGCCACATAGGAATGGTTCTTACTGAACAGGGCTTTTCACCAGAATCCCCAACCCGTTTACAAACACCAAAGGTTCTCCTGTGAGCCAGGGGGTGGATATTTATACCCATTTTAGAGAACAGAAAAGAGAGGCACAGAAGGGTAACGAACTTCCCCCAGGTCATGCAGCAAGTCAGTAGCAGAGCTAGGAACAGACCCCATTCAGCTTAAATCCCGAGTCTTTATTTCACATCCCACCCCAGCATCTGCAGAAGTGGCAGGCCTGCCCATGCATGCGGGGGGCAAAGGGGATAATTACCCCAGGGCCCAGCCATTCACAAGGGCCTGGAGTTCCCGGCTGCCACCGCTGCTACTGCAGCAGTGGCTGGAGCCCGGGGCCCTTTGAACTGCCACAGGGGCACTGTAGTACTGTGCCACGCGGCTCTGAGAGCTGGGTGGGACAACGCTGTGGTCTGGGCAGTGCTAAAGGCTGATTGCCCTTGGTCCCGCCCCTTCTGCCCTTGGGCCCCCCCCCGCTTCCATGGGCACTGAGCCCCCCGCCCTTTGTCCTGGGCCCTGCAGTGGCGGTCAGCCCCACTGATAAGCGGGCATCCCTGGATCACTTCAGGGACAAACCTTGGATGGCAGGAGGTTGATTTCCACAATGTAGAGCCCAGCCATGCGTGACACCGCAATGCCAACTGTCTTCTCTGCCACAAACAGACATCCAGGGACCACAAACCATTTCCAGAAGTTCGGACCGTGGAGGACTAACAGCGCCCAGACGGAGATGTAGGACAGATGGGTCCAGTAGAAGACCTGCAGGTTGCAACAAAAACGGATCATTGGAGACCCTGGCCACTCGTCATTAGCGACAAACAGTCAGCGCGACTAAAGCGTGCAGGGGTGGCAAAAGGTACAGCCCCACTGGGGCTGTAAGTCAGCTAAAGTATCACTTGTTTTCCATCATTTCTAGGCGCCAGGTACAATAAATTCCAGCACGGCTTCCCAGCCCAGCCAACAAAAGCTGCGAACAGGTGGGAAAAACTAGCCATGCTTAGCAGCAAGGGGCCAGATCCGGCTCTAATGTCTACTAGTGCCAACGTGGAAATTCTAGTGACTTCAGAGTTGCCTCTCCTGACCAGCACAAGAGTCACTGAGGTCCGAACATGCCCCAGGAGGTCCCTGCGATGAATGGAGTGACTGTGGATTTACACAGGTGTAACAGAGCGGAATTTCATAGAATCATAGAACACTAGACCTGGAAGGGACCTCGAAAGGTCATCAAGTCCAGTCCCCGGCCCTCATGGCTGGACCAAGCACCGTCTAGATCATCCATGACAGGTGTCTGTCCAACCAGCTCCTAAATATCTCCAGTGATGGAGATTCCACAACCTCCCTAGGCAATTTATTCCAGTGTTTAACCACCCTGACAGGTAGGAAGTTTCCTGATGTCCAACCTAAACCTCCCTTGCTGCAATTTAAGCCCATTGTTACGTGGCCTATCCTCAGAGGTCAAGGAGAATAATTTTTCTCCCTCCTCCTTGTAATAGCTATTTCAGAATAGGCGTTACTTCTCGTGGAAAGAGGTTTACAGAAGTCGGAATAAGCCATCTGTTATTTCGAATTTATTTCGAAGTAATGGAATTGCTGTGTAGACGCTCGCTGTGTTATTTCGGAATAACAGCTGTTATTCTGAAGTAATGCTGCCGTGTAGATGTACCCCTAATCATTTTTGTTGCTCTTCTCTGGACCTTCTCCAATTTCTCCACATCTTTCTTGAAATGTGGTGCCCAGAACGGGACACAAGACTCTGAGGCCTGATCAGCGCAGAGTAGAGCAGAAGAATGACTTCCTGTGTCTTGTTCACAACACTCCTGTCAATGTCACCCAGAATCATGTTTGCTTTTTTGGCAACAGTGTCAAGTGTCAGGGTATGTCTACACTACAGAGTTTTTTTCCAGAAAAACGGCTGTTTTTCCGAAAAAACTTGAGTTACGTCCACACTGCACTTGCGTTCTTTCGAAAGAAAATCAAAAGAACAGAGGGGTTTTTCTGACATTGGTAATCCTCATTCTACAAGGAAGAAACCTTTTTCTGAAAGAGCTCTTTTGCAAAAAAGCATGTGTGGACGGGGAAGAGGGCGTTCTTTTGAAAGCAGAGGAAAGAGGAAAAAGCACAGGTGCCCCGGTGGCCATTCTGTCCATACTAATCACAGCTAAATGCGAGATAGCGTCCATTCAGTGTGGTCACTATCTTTCGAAAAAGCAGATGGCTGTTTCGATGCGCTTTGGCAGTGCGGACACTCTCTTTTGGGAGTTTTTTCAGAAGATCTCTTCCGGAAAAGCTTCTTCCGAAAGACACCTGCAGTCTAGACATAGCCTCAGCATTCCAACCCTTCACTTGAGCAGGCAGATACGTCTAGGGGCCATGATATTACGGAGGCCTGGTGGGGCCCCCACGATAACTTTGTGATACTGGGGGGCTGTGCTGGGTGGGGCTCTATGAAGACTGGTGGTTGTGCCCAGCAAGTTGGTGCGAGGCAAAGCCGTTGCCTGCATTGAACACCCTCCTGTCCATCTGCAGTGGGAAGCTTTGCAGACCTGGAGCCCGTTCCTGACTCCATTTTGCTAACACCCCCACGTCGCTGGAAGAGGGTTTCCAACATGGCCGCACGAGGGGTGTAATTCCCTGAGTTTGGTTGAACGGCCGGGTTTTATTTCAGAACCCATGGAAGTGCTTTGTTCCCCGCCCACTCCCAGCCCTTGTGAGAAGGTTTTTCTGGCTTCCTTTCGTTTCTACCCAACGGTTTGGCTGCACGAGATTCCGGTCACAGGCCCTCTCCGCTCTGCTGCGACGGGAACCGCTGTGGAAGGAAATGCATGACAATGGCCCCGGCCGAAAATCTGCAAGTCCCAGCGGGATAGGATGGGGGAGGCCCCGGACTCCACAGGACTGCGCTGTAACGAAGGCAGAACAGGCTGAACTCCAGGCCATCTGCAGGGTGCCACTGGGGAGTACCTCAAAATGGCCGCTCTTACGGACGAAGGTGCTGGAGCACACTAGCATCAGGCAGAGGAGGAGCTGCAGGGCGATCCCAGTGATGGCGGCGCTCCCGTGAAACCAGCCAATCCCGGGCCGCGTGGTGAAGAGATATTCCCAAAGCGCGGGGCGACCCTGGTGCTGTGCCAGCCTGACTGAACAGAGACACGTGGGCCTGAGGGGCCGTGGCAGCCGAAGGGGCTCGTGCAGGGGTGAGGAACCTCAGGCCTGGGGGCCAGATCCAGCCCTGGCTTGACTGGATCCGGCTCCCTAGGCTGGGCGCCCCCCCCACCAGTGTTGGGGAGCTGCGCTGACACTCCACCACTCAGCCCCCACGGAGCTGGGGTGCCAGCGCCAGCTCCCCGCTGCAGGGGAGGAACCCTGAGCCTTGCAACCACTCCACCTGCAGAGCAACGGTTTTGGGAAATGAAAGCTCAGCCCCTGGAGAACAATGAAGAGTCTTTCACACCCTGGTGGCTGGTCCTTCTTGCCGCCCGCCCTGAGGTGCATTCCATACTTTAGGGAATGCCGCGTAATCGTGTCTGTATTTAATGTCAATTTGAATCTAGGCTTTTTAGCACTTGATCTGGATAGTTAAGGAGCGGCTGGGTTTTCCATGTTAGTAATGGGTGGTTCCCCTCTTGGGTATTAAGAGAGAGTGGTGGAAAAATGGGTGCAAGAGCAAAGTGTGTTGCAAAGAAAGGGATCAGCGCAGTTATTGGACGAGGGCGTTGGGCCGGGAGAGGCCTTCCTACTCACCAAAGTTCACCACGTGTGCTCCCGTGTGAACTACTGAGAGAGCCGCCACCACATACCCCACGAGCTGGTGGAAGACGACATTTTGGTCCAGTGGGAAAACTTTTGCCACCCAGGTAGCACGCAACCACGTCAGGCAACGACGCAGCATGAGCACCTGCGGGAACCAAACAACAGTCAGAGTCAGGCCTTGCTGTTACATGAGCCTGTCTCTTGGGAGACAGCCAGAGAGCTGAAGGCCAGAAGGGACCCCCAGATCCTCCTTGCATCACAGCCCCGAGCTCCACCCAGCATACCAGCTCCAAAGCCCTTTGCTAACATGGGTGAGTGACGTCATCTCGATGAGACAGAGGGGCAAGCTAAGACCCAGAGGTACATAGACTGGTCCAGAATCACAGCCAGGACTTGAACTGAGGTCTCCTAAGGCCCAGCCCAGGGCTCTTCCCCCCCTCTTTCCCGTTGGGTGAAAGCTAAAGGAGCCCAGAGGGGTGTCTGTGTGGTGGTGGCTCTGGGGCAAGGACGGTCCTGGTCCTTGCTCTCGCTGAGCTCACAGCCTTCTTCCTTTTTGCTCTTCTGTAACTTCTTAACTTTAAATGGGCAGATTCTCCGAAATATTCCCCAGTGAGCAACACAACCGTGTGTTCCATTTCATAGAATCCCAGGGCTGGCGGAGACCTCAGGAGTCATCGAGTCCAGCCCCCTGTCCAAAGCAGGATCAATCCCAACTCAATCATCCCAGCCAGGGCTCTGTCAAGCTGGGACTTACACACCTCTAGGGATGGAGATTCCACCCCCTGCCTAGGGAACCCATCCCAGTGCTTCCCCACCCGCCTAGGGAAATCGTTTTTCCTAATATCCAACTTAGACCTCCCCCCACTGCAACTTGAGACCATTGCTCCTCGTTCTCAACAATGAGACCAGCCTCTCTCCATCCTTTTTAGAACCCCCTTTCAGGTAGTTGAAGGCTGCTCTCAAATCCCCCCTCACTCTTCTGTAGACTAACTAAGCCCAAATCCCTCAGCCTCTCCTCACAGGTCATGTGCTCCAGCCTCCTCATCATTTTGGTTGCCCTCCGCTGGCCCCTCTCCAATGCGTCCACATCCTTTCTGTAGTGGGGCCCAGAATTGGATGCAATACTCCAGATGTGGCCTCACCAGCACTGTATAAAGGGGAATGATCATTTCTCCAGATGTGCTGGCAATGCTCCTCCAAATGCACCCCAATATGCCATTAGCCTTCTTGGCTACAAGGGCGCACTGTTGACTCATATCCAGCTTCTCATCCACTGTAACCCCCAGGTCCTTTTCTGCTGAACTGCTACTTAGCCAGTCGGTCCCCCGCCTGTAACAATGCTTGGGATTCTTCCGTCCCAAGTGCAGGACTCTGCACTTGTCCTTGTCGAACTTCATCAGATTTCTTGTGGCCCAATGTTCCAATTTGTCTAAGTCACTCTGGACCCTGTCTCTGACCTCCAGCGTATCTACTTCTCCCCCTAGCTTAGTGTCATCTGCACACTTGCTGAGGGTGCAATCCATCCCCTCCTCCAGGTCATTCATAAAGATGTTGAACCAAACCAGCCCCAGAACCGACCCTTGGGGCACCCGGTCACTTCCAGCCATTCCCCAGAGCCGTGTGGCCCAGGGAGTTCAATGATGACTAGGGTCATGTCTACAGAGGTGCAATCCCCAGACAACCCATGCTGGGTTGGGTCCAGCTAGCCTGCTTAAAATAGTGGCAAGGCCACAGCTGCAGAGATGGCAAGACAGCTCTAGGTACAGACGTAGGGCAGCTATCTACCCCGACACTCATACAGCTGACCGAGTACGTACGGCAGGCTCTATGTTTAGCACAGCAGCTCCATGAGAGCTAGCATGGCTCTGCCCAAACTGGAAATGCTGCTCCGGCTCTATGTGGACAGGCCGCCTTCTTCCCGCTGCAGTGCTGTATGCGTAGCGAGACTACAGTCCCCTGGGCTCGGTCCTGAGTCTGGCACTAGGCAATCGTTTCACTCAGGATTTGGCTAAGGGAAGGGAGTGTGTGCACATACAATGTGTGGGTGACGTCGAGCGAGGGGGGGTTGCAAGCACTTCAGAGGACAGGCTTGGAATTCAAAGAGACCTTGACACTCGGGGAGTTGGTCTGAAATCAGCCACATGAAATTCAGCCGTGAGAAGGGTGAAGTACTGGTCTTAGTGACTGCCCACGGTTTCCCTTTTGAACATAAGCCAAGGGAAATGGCTGCAAGTCTCAGGAGAAAATGCATCCCAGCAAGAATCCTCTCTCCCGTAGAGATCCTGAGCACAGGCGGGGTGCCGGGTGGTAGCATGCTGGGACAGAGTGGGGGGTGGGAGTGGATCACCCACTGGGGAGGAGTCAGCACTGTGATGTAGATGCAAAAATTACATCGTTCTGGGATGTATTAAGAGGAGTGTCGTGTGTAAGGCACGGGAGGGAGACGTGCAGTTCTCTTCTCTACTCAGCCTTTGTGAGGCCTTAGCTGCACCCATCTCTGGGCACCACACACAAGGAAGGGCGTGGAAAACTGGAGAGCGTTTGGGGCATTGCTTCTCAAAACTTTTTTCGCTCGTGGCCCACCCTGCTCAAGGCAGACCTTTCTGTGGACCACCAGCCAGCCACCCAGGATGACAAAATGGGTGCAGGAAGGGATAGGGTTGGGGGCTCTGGGTGGGAGGGAGGGTGCAGGCTGACGGTGGGTGGTCTGGGTGGGAAGGAGGCTGCAGGAACAGGCTGACAGTGTGGGGACTAGGTGGGAGGGAGGATATAGGAATGGGGGGAAGGAATCTGGGTGGAAGAGAGGGCGCAGGAGTGGGGTACAGGGGATGGGAGGGAGGGAGGGCGCAGGAGTGGGGTACGGGGGATGGGAGGGAGGGAGGGTGCGGGGTCTCAGTAGAAGGGAGGTAGGTGAGGGATATGGGGTGCAGGGTCTGGGCACAAGGAGGATGGAGGGTTGCTTACCTGGATCTGTGCCTCCCACCACTCCCAGGCACCGCCTCCCGCTGATCCCATTGGCTGTGATTCAGGCCAATGGGAGCAGCGGGGAAAGCCTCCAGGCGAGCAGTTTCCTGTGCTGCTGTTCCCACAGCCGGAGGCCGGGAGAACGGCAGCACGCGGAGCTGCTTCCTGCCCCTGTGAGCCGGATCCAGCCAGCGAGGCTCCCCGCTCCCACCTTGCAGCAGGAAGCCAGTGAGGGCGCTCCAGCCTCACAGGGGGTGGGGCGCAGGCCGGGAGCATTAGCGCGGGCTCCCCACTACCGGGAGGGGCAAGCACCGAGCCTGCGGCCCACCTGCAAGACGGTTGCAGACCACGCTTTGAGAACCACTGGTCTAGACGAAAGCAACGAAATGGACCAAGAGCTGAGTGCACCTGCCCAATGAGGAAAAGCTGGAAAAGATGGGAAAAGAATTCCGGGACGGGGACCTGGGAACCGTCTGCAAATACGCTGAAGGCTGTTATAAAGAGGGCAGTGATCACTTGTTCTCCATGGACGCCGGTGGGGCCCACTGACTCGCCAGGCCCCCAGGCATGGTGGGGCCTCAGGCAGACGAGGCAGGGCTGGGTGAGCCTCCCCAGGGCAGCCTTCAGCACTGCCCGGAGCAGGCGGTGGAATCCGCAGGACTGGAGGTTTCTGAGAACCAGTTGGACAACTCCTGACAGGACGGTGTCGGTTTGCTTGGCCCTCCCTCCGCCTGCTGGGCCCCCTCACTCATTGGCCCTGCCACAGCACTGGAAGGGAGGCGGGGCCGTGCCCACCAGGCGCAGGACTCACCCCCAGGAAGGTGCAGTTGAAGTTCAGACACTGCCCGCAGCCTTTCGCCACCATGACCCAGCCCCCCAGGGGCGCGTGCCGCAGGGCCGCCCAAGTGAAGAGGAGGAGGTTGAAGCACCCGTAGCCCCCCATGCAGAGCAGCTTGCTCCTGTTGTTGTACCAGTACGCTGGGGTTAAGTAGCGCGGCGGGCGGCTCCTCAGGTCCACCGTCGGGGGCCTTAGCCAGTTGGCGGCGCTGTCGGAAAGGAAGGGAAGAGTCTGCTCAATGGGGCCGACAGCCACCGCGGGCCACAGGGCAAGGCATGGGGGGGCTGCTCTGCACTTCCGAAAGGGGCGTGGCCTCAGGCTGAGGGGCGGGGCTGGGACAGCCAGCCCTCAGCATCACCAGGACCGCAGCGCATGCCCCAGCTCATCCTCCGAGCCAAAGGGGGCTGGAGCTCCGGTCGCTGCCGCAGTAGCAGTGGTTGTGGCCGGGTACCCGGGGCCCCTTAGAATCGCTGGGCCCCAGGGCAACTGCCCCCTTTCCCCTCCCCCCGTTGACGGGCCTGAGTCTGTCACCAAGCAACCAAAGCCAACACCTGGCAGCTGTGAGCAAAGCACTGGGAACGATGGGGGAGGTGGCCCGGCACCCGCTCTCCAAAGGGGACTCCCGGGGAGCTAGCTGCAAGATACTCTCCTTTGAGTTTCGACTACAGGGAGCTTTCTTGCCCATGCAGGTCCCTGAATTGATGCATCCCTCAGCCAACAGCAAGCCCCTTTCCCAACTGGCACTGCCTGCCCCCAGACCTGCCAGCTCTGGGGATTAATCCATATCAAACTCCGTGCCTGGCCATACCATCGAACAGCCTCCCACCCCAGATTTCAACCAGATCGTTAACAACCCGTCCGGCAGGGCCATCGAGCAGGTAGCCACTGTTAAGTACTTGGGTGGTGTCCCTGACGGTGCTGGAGGAGGCTTGTAAGATGCGGACACTTGTGTAGCAGCAGCTGCTGCCATGTTTGGGGCCCTGCCGTGGCCTTGGTGGGACGTGGTGACCTCACGCTTGCTGCCCAGCAGAAGATCCGTGGAAGCAAAGTTACCACAACTCTCCTGCCTGCAAATGAAACGGGCACAGGGGAGGGCGGCACGTCACTGGAGTGGCGTGTTCACTCCTCGTGGGCTCCTGCCACTGGTCAAATGGCAGAAGCTCAGTGCCAAAAGCTTCGGTGGTGCAGGAAGATTGGCAGGACTGGACGGAGACGGGACGGGCACTCGGACCAGCATCTCCCGGAGATTGATCCGGGATGTGCGAGATTGGCAAGAAGGCCATGCCCCTGTGGGATTTGCCAGGGTAGTGATGACGACTGCTGGACCCCACATGGTGGTGCTGGGTCTTCCCACAGGCTGCAAGGAGACCGCAGCCACTTTGCACCATCCTGAGTACCATCCTCTGCGACCCTCTGGATGGACTGGGAGCATAACCACTGGGTCCATTTAGCCCGAGCTCCCATGCACCATCTGCAATGTCCTCTGGGTGGCTCTGCTCGTGCAGCACCCTCTTGAACCAGGGCTGGTGGAGGAGGATTTAGATGAAGTGAGTGGAGCACAAACTCTGCTTCCGGTCACGGCCAGGAAGGCAAGAAGTGGGAGCCAACAGTCAATGGACAGAAGGAGGCACGTGGAAATCCCAACTTCTCAGAACACACAAAGTGCCACGGCTGCCGTAAGCCACTACTAGGAGAAAGCCAAGTAGGTGGACGATGTGCCTAGGTCATTACACCATGCTGGAGGAGGGGCAGCGTCCCCAGATTGATGCTGATTAGGTGGAATCAGGGGAATGGCTCTCTGGAAATCAGAGCGATACTTATCCCACAGGGCTCCTCACATTGGGAAGGCACCTGCACTGAAGAACAGAGAACCTCTTAACTCTTGGCTCTCGAGGGGCCTTTAACTGTACATATGAACAGCCAGTCTGGATCAGACCATCTAGCCCAGTGTCCTGTCTGCCAATGCCAGTTGCCCCAGAGGGAGTGAACAGAGCAGGGAATCATCACGTGATTCTTCGCCTATCTCCCGTTTCCAGGCTCTGACAAACAGGCTAGGGACACCATTCCTACCCAGCCTGGCTAATAAGTATTGATGGACCTAACCTCCATGAATTTATCTAGTTCTTTTTGGAACCCTGTTAGAGTATGTCTACACTACATGGCTCCGTCGACGGAGCCATGTAGATTACCTTTGTAGACACAGGAAAATGAAGCGGCGATTATTTAAATGCCTCGTGGGATGAGGTTTACCAGGGAGGTCGACAAATGCCTTTGATGTCGACTGCGGAGCATCCAGACTACAGCACTGTGCCAACAAATAGCTGATCGGCACAGCGGGGCAGCCATTTTAATTTAAATGAAGCGGCGATTATTTAAATCACCGCTTCATTTTCCTAGGTCTACAAAGGTAATCTACATGGCTCCGTCGACGGAGCCATGAAGTGTAGACATATCCTTAAAGTCCTGGTTTTCACAACAGCCTCTGGCCAGGAGTTCCACAGATTAACTGTGTGCTGCGTGAAGAAATACTGCCTTTAGTTTGTTTTAAACAATTCGGTACGATTAGGTACAGAGTCAGGTGTGACGTGCAATGTCCAGAGAACAAGAGTATTTTGCTCCCTTTTGCATGCTGAAGGGTTGCAAGGCAAGCCTCACACCCGGCCTCTTCTCCACCAGAAGAGCTTTTCAAAGCACCCGACAAGCAGCATTTCTGAGGTGCAGTCGTGCTCTTGATTTCAGCAGGACACGCTCCCAGCACCTCCCGGGAGACTCTCAGGATCTTAGGCCCTTCATTTTTCATCCTCACTGTCCTGTTCTGATTGTTTGACCGGTCAGGAAACAAGTGTCCAGTTTCTCATATGGAGGGGTCATGAATCCTGCCAGTTCCCAGCTAGAGGACAGTGGCCGGCAGCCCCCTCACGTACACTATGACGGTGCAGGTGGAGTATGGTATGGAGGGCACCTTGCCCTGATAACATTCAAGCAGCCACACTGTGGAGAGAGGGATGCAGCTTCCTTTAAGTGTGCTGTTTCTCAAAAACATCATCCCATTGCTTTGGATGGGATCCCCACCCTCCTGCTCTCCTGCTGGGGAAGGGTTTGGCAGGTTTGGGGAAGAGGACTGCTTAAAGGGAAAAATAAAGAGCACCCATCTGTGGCTGGCCACTGTGAACATAAACGAGGATAACAATGGTCCTGTAGCCCCTTAGAGACTAACCAAAAAATACATCGATAGTATCACAAAATTTATGAGCACAACCCATTTCCTCAGATGACAAATATGGACCAAGAGGCACAGAGGTTCAATTACAAAGCACAAAAAGAGGGGGAGGGGGAGGAGAAAACCCCCTGTCAATTAAAGTGTCCGTGCTAACTCAGGCTAATAGAATGGGCTATAAATGCCCGATACTTAGCTTCTGATGTCATTTGGGTGTTGACTACAGCAGCCCATCCAGTTCATGTCTTTGTTCAAGCCATGAGAGATAGTGTCCAATTTGCACATGAAGGCCAGTTCCGCAGACTCTCTTTCTCTCGTTAATTCCTGAAATTACCTTGTAAGAGAAGAGCCACCTTTAAATCCATTGAGGTGTGCCCAGGCAAGTTAAAATGGTCCCCAACAGGTTTCTGTGCGTTGCCTTTCCGGATGTCTGATTTGCGTCTATGAATTAATTTGTGTCTCTTGCCCGTAGTTGTCATCTGAAGAAGTGGTTTGTGCCCACGTAAGCTCATGATACCATCTACATATTTTTTGGTTCATCTCTAGGAGTGCGTATAGACTACATGGCTTCATGGAGGGAGCCAGGTAAAGTAGTTTACTCGGCATAGTCAAAGAAGCCGGGATTTAAATAAACCCAGCTTCATTAAAATAAAAATGGCCTCCGCGCTGTGCCGACAGTCAGCTGATCAGGCACAGCGTGGCAGTCTAGACACGTCGCAGTCGACAAAGGAAGCCTTTGTCGACTGCTCTGGTAAACCTCGTTTCAGGAGGCATACTGGAGCTGTGCGGGATCAGCTGATTGTCGGCACAGCGCGGCGGCCATTTTTATTTTAATGAAGTGGGGATTATTTAAATCCCCGCTTCTTTGACTATGCCAAGTAAACTACTTTACATGGCTCCGTCAACAGAGCCATGTAGTCTAGACGCACCCGAAGGTGCAACAGGACCATAATGGTTGTTTTTAAAGTTTTTTTTCATTACATACTAACACGGTGACCCCTCGGGGACTTATAAACAAGGACACTGCAGGAGCCTGTGAAATGAGGGGAAGAGCAAGGTGCTAAGAAGGGAAAATACTGGTCTAATATACAGCACTGACTGGGAACCCAGAGGGGCTGGTCAAAGCCAGTACCTGATGGTTAGGTTCTCCATGACCTCTGGAAAGCGCTCCAATTCCTCCCTGAGCTCCTCAAAAGTGATGGAGCCACTCTTGTCTTTGTCGGCTGACTCAAAAAGAGCCAGCGTGAGGTCGTCCAGCTTCTCCTCTGGCAAGGATATTGCACTCTCCTCCAGACATGATTTCAGGACCGTGCGCAGTTCATCGGGGTCAATGGAGCCACTGCCTACAGTGAGCAAGAATTTGCATCTGACCCAGAGTACAGTAATAACAAATTGGCTCCTGAGTTTCCGAGACATACGTGGTGCTACAACAGTTAGTGAGCCGGTTTAGGGAAACCCTGGCTGCTCTTAGTTTTATCTTTGCCTTTGATGCAGAAACGGGCTTCCTTCCTGCCACTCCGGATTTTCACGGGGACACTGTGCCCCCAGGGTAAGCTTGGCTAACTGTTGCTAGATTAGGAAAAAATGGTTCTATTTAGAGGAACTAGCGAATGATCTGCAGGAAACAGCTATTTGGACAGCACGTATTCCAGTCTTAGTGGACAGTGTTCACCATGATGAAATCCACACAGATAATGCTTAACGGGCCATAAAACGTGAAGACAAATTAGCTTGGAAGGTGATTGGGCTCTTAGTTTTGTGGCCAATCCTTTAAACTTAATTAGATCAGAAAGAAAACACTACCAAGGCAGAACTGGGGGGTTTATTTGGCTGAAGTTTCACTTTTCCTTGATTGTAGAGAAACACATTTCTCACACATCAAAATTCCAATACTAGACCAAATAAAAAAGCATGACCCTCAAAACTAAGCACCTTTGCACATTTCAAGAGGGGGTAAATATTGTCTGGAGTCAGAACTCTAGGTTCAAACCTGCCCCTGCCATTTTGATCAATCTAGGGACGCAAATATGCAGGAAAACACTCAGCTGGGAGGGGGAGATCTGCTACCTTGAGATCTCCCTCTAAGGATTTGAACCTGAGTCTCTCTGGACTATTGGGTAAAAAGGGAGAGAAACCACCACCCGACCTGGCTGTGTTCTGGTGGGCTCTGATCTACTAGATGCCCTCTAAAGGGGTCTCTGAGCACGCTAGCCCGATCATGCCCCACAAAGGGGATAGAGGGAGGTAGACCTAGTTTGAGAATCTCCTGGGGCTGCATTGTGACCTGCTTGCAGACAGGTGGCTGTGCACGTGTCCCGTGACAGAGAGGGAGGCATCTAGGGGACGTGAGCAGTGGAAACGCAAGCTGCTCAGGACTTGGGCGGCAGATGAGCAGTAACTCTGATTATTGAAATTTTGGACTTCGGTGCCTGACCTGGAAATGAGTGCCTAAGTCCCTTTGGTGAATCTAGCCCCAATTGTTTGGCTCCTCTCCAGCATCAAGGGTAAGAACACAGCCAGGTAGAACTTACAATAGAAACGAGTTTAGCTGCTGCCTTTTAAGGGTATTTTGGGGACCTTCACCACAGATGGGGAAGGCTGCAAAGTCATGGTGTTATGCTTGATAGATGGCTTAGAAGAGTTCAATCAGACTTCTCAACCAGATTTGCGGAGTTCAGGAGAAGACTATGTTGTCCTGGAGGAGGACAAGGCTGGCAGGCTAGAATGTTAGACAATGGCTTGAGCTGAGCTATCTGATTAGTATAAATACATGCTAATGGCATGCTCCCTCCATCCATCTTTAAGAAGTATGCTAATGCACATGGAGGACAGCAACACTGGTAGCCAAATGACTACTGGGAGTAAGTTCGTTCTTCAGAATCTTACCATCTACATCATAAACTTGGAAGAGGAATCGTAGCTTGTCTGTTTCGTCTCCGTGGATGAGAAGGTTCAAGGCTTTGAGTAACTCATCTAAACTTATAGTTCCACTCCCATCAGAATCAAACAATGCAAAGAACCTCTCCGCGAAGAAGGACTACGGAAGGGAGAACAAATATTTTCAACAATACGTGATGGGTACTTCTTATAAAGCCAATCCAGAAGTCTTCTGTTAACAGTAGTGAAAAATTTGGCCCGAAAAAGTTCATGGTGATGAGCAATCTTACCCAAAACTACTCCAACCAACTAACTTGAAGATTTAGCTCTTGTCTTTCACCCATGGTTTCCAACACTGCTAACAATATACAGTGACTAATCAAAGCTCTCTTTAAAACACTTCTTCATTAGCCTCGCCAATCCATTTTTTAAGCTTCACTCTTCTATTTAAAATAGGGCAACAACAGATCACAGACCTATTTTAATCTAAAAAAACAACAAATGGTCTGGTAGCACTTTATAGACTAACAGAACATGTAGATGGTAAAGTGCTACCAGACCATTTGTTGTTTTTTTTCTGTAACAGACTAACTCAGCTATCCCCTGATGCTTCCATTTTAATCTGCCACTATTGTTTTGCACCAAATACTGACAAAGTCTTATATGACTTCTATGAATTTGAGCTCACGTCCAGTTATCTACACAGCAAAACAGACCACCTGAGCGAAACGTCCCCCAAACCCGAAAGAACTTGCCTCTTTCACTTTCAGAGCAGTTTTGAATTCTTCCAAGTCAATTTCTTTATCTTCCCCAGCGATGCTTTCAAACTGTTTCGTTACCCACTCCAGCCATGCAGCATCATTGTCTATACTCATGGTGCTAGGAAGTCCAAAAAAAGGCACCATTAAGTTTGGATCCAATTCTGCTGGGGAAAGAGACCAGCTTTCCAGTTACATGCATCAAGTTCTTCCTCGTGCCTATGAAAGGGGCATAGAGTGTTACAGCTAAATACAAAACGGAAGTGATCCGTTAGCGTAAGTAATTAACACACATTGTAAGAGACCATTCAAGGTGAAGGGGCCTGTTAGCAACTCTTTGGTCATAGGACACAAAAGCAGGGTGAGTGGGTTACGGATCATTGTAATAAGCCACAAATCCAGTGTCTCTATTGAGGCCAGGATGGTGCGTCTACACTGCACCCTTATCTCGAAATAAGATACACAATTTGCGCTATGCAAATTGTATTTCTTATTTCGATTCTTTTTCGAAATAGGCTATTTCAAAATTTGGCGCATCTACACAGCGGCAAATTTTGAGATAAAGCGCTATTTCAAGATGTCCCATATTCCTCGTGGAACGAGGTTTACAGGGATGCCGAAATAGCACTGCAGCGTAGACACACACTGAGTGTCTAGCAGAGTTATGAATTTAACTTCCCAGGAGCATCTTTTGACTGTGTTGTGCAGCTTTCCTTCAAGAATGAGGCCTGAAAGATCAGATAAGGAGCCAGTGGGACTGGCAGCCACCATGGGCCCCAGGGCAAGGTGGAAAGGGGGCCTGACTCTGTGGGTCTGGGCCACGGTGCTGGGACCCGCCATCCAGACCTCAAAGCTGCGTGGAGTTCCGCGGCAGATCAAAGGGACCCGGGGCTCCAGCAGCAGCAGCAGCATCCAGGAGCTCCAGGTCCCTTTGAAATGCTGGGCCCTTGCACAGTCGCGCCCTTTACCACCCCACCCGCCCCCCCGGCAGCCCTGTACAGAGCGACTGTTTTGTGAAGTGTTTGCCCAAGGGTGTTTCTCTCTTGCATTGTTCCTCAGTGTGAGGACGATTGCCTGGTTTCACCCATCTAGTTGTTACTAGGTGAAACCAATAAAGCCAGGTGAGTGAGCACTGGGTTGGCCATAGGGAACCGGTTGGGCTTGATAATGCTTTGGGAATTGGATTTCGATATCTCGCTGTCACTGGTGTTCCCCCAGGCCTCTGTTAAAAGAGCAGGTACAGTCCCAGGCTCCTGTGTGTCCAGACCCAGTTTCTTTTCCTTCTATGCAAGGCCCCAGGTGTAGTATCTCCCCCCAGTCCTTGTCCACTACGCCCTCTGCTCTGCAGCCCCTTTGCCTCTTCTACCTTCTGCATTTGAGTCAACCGGTTTTCTCCTCCACACTGCTTGGCTTCCAGCACAGGGAGCACAAGAGAGACCATCTCCCTGCGCTCCGTCCCTGTGCCCAGTACCAGAGCAGTCAGGAGCAGCAACTGCAGGCAAAACCCTGCTCAGGGCATAGCTATATTTATGGGGGGATCGGCGCTGTGACAAGCAATCTTCAGGGATTGATTTAGTGGGTCTCGTGAAGACCCACTAAATCAATCACTGATCACTCTGGACTGAGAAGTGTAAGGAAAGTTGAAGGGAGGGTTTCTATCCTTTGTAGACAGAGTTGGCAACGGGGTTCATTACAGGGGTAGGTTCCTGAGTGTATCTGAGATGTGATGTGTGGTTGCTGGAAAGGATTGGCTTCAGGTTTGGGGGCTGTCTGTAGGTGAGGATTAGCCTGTCTCCCAAGCCCTGTGTGATGAAAGATCGTTTTCCAGGATAGGTTGTTGATTGTCAGTGATGCGTTGGAGGGGTTTAAGCTAGAGGCTGTAGGTGATGACAGCTGTTCTGTTCTCAACTCTGTCTGTATATCTATACAAGCGACACCATCACAGGAACTAACCACATAAACCACAACTTCAGGGGCTCACACAGCTGCACATCCTCTAATGTGATCTATGCCATCATGTGCCAGCAATGCCCCTCTGCCATGTATATTGGCCAAACTGGACAGTCTGCAACAAAGGATAAATGCACACAAATCAGACATCAGAAATGGGAACACACAGAAACATGAGTTCCTGGTCACTCAGTCATGGATTTAAAAGTAGCCGTTCTTCTACAAAGGAATTTCACTGCCGAATTACAGAGAGAGACTGCTGAACTGGATTGCATCTAGAATTTTGACACTGTTACCCTGGGCTTGAATAAAGACATTAACTGGTTGATGCGTTACAAAGCCAATTTCTCCTGCCTTTGACATCCGCATTTCCGCATCAAAAGCTATGAATGGGACACATCCAGCCCACTTAATTAGCTTCATTAACATGGGTCCTATAATTGAAAGGTGGTACTTCTGCCGATAGATAGATGGATCGATCGATTGATCTTGGTTTCTGTTATTTCCACTCCAACTCATCTGATGAAGTGGGTCTTATTCCTGACAGCTCATGATCCTATATATTTTTGTTAGTCTCTAGGATGCCACAGGACTACTTGTTTCTTCCTAAATGGAAAGAGCTAGGACCGCCAAATTTGGCATGCAGCTTCTTCAAGGAAAGGGTTTTGTTGTGCCAAGACAATGGGATGTGCTTGGAATTCAATTGTTTCTCATAAAATGGAAAGGGGAGTCTGGTAGGAGGGACTGTGATACTGTAGATTGACCACAGGGGGGCAGCAAGGGGCTAGAGATGGGGACCAGGATAGTTATAACACCACTGGACCAGCAGGGGGCAGAGGTGGAGAAAGGGACAGCTATTTTACTACATATTTCAGAAAGTTTGTTTGCCTGTGTGTCTGTCTGCCCCAGCTGGGGGACATGCACCCCTCCCCAGCTGGGCCTGCTGCAGCAGCCATGGACAGGCATTTCTCACCTGACCCCAAGCTGCTGCAGTGAGAGAGGGCTGGGGTTGTCCTCTCTCCCCAGGGCAGCCTGCCTACGGAACTCTTCATTCCCAGCCCCACCCCAGAGCTATGATTTAAATGAAGAAAAACAAGACTTACACATTAAGGACCGGAACAATGCGGGTAAATCTTCCACTAAGAACGGCCATACTGAGTTGGGAGAAATGGTTCATAAAAACCAGAGAGTACTCAACATGTCATTTTAACACTGTAAGTCAGGGGTTCTCAAACTTATGATACCGCGACCCCCCTTTCAGTTGCTCGCAACCCCCCTCTAAGTTGTTTGCAATCTCCCTCTAAGTTGCTCGCAACCCCCAGGGGGTCGGGGTCGGGGTCGGGATCCACAGTTTGAGAAAGGCTGCTGTAAGTCATCTCCTATGTGTCATGTTCTATGAAGCTAACACCCTGCCAGAGCCCTTAGCCCATCCTCACATGATACTGCAGGAGTCAGCCAAACAGGGATCATTGTAAGAATTTCACACTCATTTGCAGAGGATCTTCCAATAATATTTCAGGTATTTTATATCCAGTTTATATGTGTGAGAGACACACACGCAAAGCAGGCATCAAATATTTGACACAGCTACATAGTTTTTACATTCTATATTATAAAACAATCTGTAATGGTAAATCCTTATCAAGTCTAACTCGCCACACAGTCTTTTACGATTTCACACATTTCCTGATTCCTGTCCACTTCTTCTTTCATGTGCTAAGCGGCAGCCTAGTCATCCTGTTGCCACATTGTACTTAAAATGTAGCTGATCTCAGTTGTTTGCTATTCTTTTAGTTTCCTTTATTTGATATCGCTGGCTCCATTAAACTGCCTAACCTTGCAAACTGCGCCTGCCAAAGGCAGTAAAAGCTCATATACACACTGTGTCTCAGGCCTTATTTACTGGCCGTCAGGAGCACATGGGGAAGTGTCTTTTTCAGGCTGCAACCTGTATTCATTTTTGAACAAATCCTACTTGAGAGGCAGCGAACTGTGACTAAATTGGGCGGAGGTTGCCATGGGAATGTCAGAACCAGAAACCAGAGAGTAAGCTACTTGCACTTTAGTCTGAATGGCTGTAATAGGCACTTCAGATCCATGGGTGGTAAGCCAGTTACTTTAGAAAGTAACGTGCAGCTCACGCAACAGAGGGGAACGGTTTCTCTTCGGCACTGGTGTCGAGGCAGCAAATCTCATTTGGAAGACTCCCTTGGTTTCCTTATTAAAAACTCAGTAAGTCAGCAAGCTGACACACTCCGGTGTCTGCAAGAAAGGAAAACGCCAGGCTGAATGCAAACAGGGCACCACTGAACTGAAGCATTAGCAGTTCCCCGGGTCCCGAAATCTTGTAGTACACAAAGTTTGCAGCGCACAGTTATTAGATGAGATTCTGGGCATGCTTTCTCTCATCATTTACATATCAGGTTCATACTCATCTAACAAGTGCAACAGAGAGGTACAGGGAAAGTCTGAGGGAAAGGATCGCAGCTTGCCTACAGTGCCACCCAGCTACAGTACGAGGAGGTCTCAGAACTCTCATTAAATGCAACGGAGCTACCTCTAATTCACCCTCCTGAGAGATGAGACTCGGGTACTGACTGTCAACAATAAAGGTCTGAATTGCTGGGTGGGTGTAGTTGTATGTAGAGGATACATCTGAATGGTCAGCATTTTCCCCAGAGTGAAGACAATACTTTTCTGAAAGTCTTCAACTTACTTTTGATAAAGTTTATAAAGAAAGCTGAGACCATGCAAGTCTTTCAGAGCTCTCTGTGCTGGAACTGTACTTTCCACGTGGAGATTCTGGGCTTTCTTAATTCTAGTTAAAATGATCAAAATGCTGAACTTCTCTTTAAAATAACAAAACGCATGACTGACTAGGTTTCACACTGCAACGCTTGTGCCATAGGGAACACGCATTACCTGAAACGTCTGTGTCCAGTCTCTTCCTTTTCCCAATGTCACTGTCCCGAGCTCCATTCTTCCTAACTCAATATCACAAATGAAAGTGCCATGAGACTCAAAATGCTAATTTGCCTGATAATAAGTCAGTGTTTAATATTTAAGTTAAAATGATCCTCATGAAGCACATTTGTACTATTTTAAAATGGCTAATTAACTATAACTATATCTGTCCTAGCGGCGAGGAGTCCTGTGGCAACTATATCTGTCCTAATGCATGCAAGAGCTGAAACACTGTTATTTTAGGCACACCGTAACTGAGTTCAGTGCAAAATAGTACAATTTAAAGGGGTTTATTTTTATTATTTCCTCATATATTAGTATTTATTTTCAGTTGCATGTGTTCTACATTAATTCATGGTGTTCCTTAGTGGGATTCCAACAGATAACAGATCTAAAAACATAAATCAGAATCAAGACATGTTTATTAAAACATGATTTTAAAAGGTCATCTTGCTGGATTGTGTCAAGTATTTACTTGGATATGGGTGAATGAGATTAAATCTTGTGTTCAGATATGCCTTGGGTCCTGATGCAAACAAACCTCCCTTAATGCCTCATAGTATTTCTATTATATGTACGCCTCAAACTTTGCTACTCTGCCTCATGAAATGTTGGCAGTCAGCTACAAAAAGGGCATGATCCAACATTCAATCATATAAGGATGCCTGACATGGGATACTGTGTTACATCACCACTTTTGGACTAGCAGACGGACTGTTTGCAAGTCTGTTTTATTTCAGCCCTTCTCTGTTAAGCTGCTTGTCGAAATTTGTTTATATATTTGCAAAGCCCCTACTGTTTCTCTGCAAGCAGCGATTCTCCTTTCCACCTTCCAAACATAGTGGCAACACTCAGCATTTTTACTGTCAAACTGGGATTTGTGCATGCAAATGTAGTCCAGGAAGTTTATAAACAAAAGGGACAAGTCTGAAGACTCTCTCAGGTGTGCAGCTTTATGCAGCTCAATCATCAATCACTGGGACCACTCACCTGAGTCGAGTTACACGTGTATGTCTGTGTGAAGACACTGCCCGATGGTCTTCCTCTTCCTGCACATGCACCCTCTCCCCCTACCACCAGGTGGCTCAGTTCTCTGCCACACACAGCAGAGGAACTCTGCCCCTTCATGGAATGACTTGGACTTTATCCAAGCAAAGCTGCCATTGACATTGGTGGTTTTGCTTGAATAAGGAATGCATCAAAGCCGAGTCTGGGCCTCTGGATAGGGCCCAGGATTTAACAATCGAACCCCAATTCCACAAATAATTGCAGTATTGGTTTACATCAAGCCAAACCTAACAAACCAGCCACCCTAGACAGCTGCCTCCAAAATGACACATGCTCAGCTAATGATACTCCAAAGACTCGTAGTACCTGGACTGTGACGTCCAAGGTGCATTCGCCCTAGAGCAGTGTTTCTTAAACTGTGTTCCGTGGCACACCGGTGTGCTGTGAGGCAGTCGGAGGTGTGCCGTGGAGAACAACAGAGTTCAAAATGGCCGCCCTTAAAGGGGAAGGTGACTTTTTTTTTTTTTGCTCAATTTTCCCCCCCGACCCTTTTTTTTTCTTCTTCTTCTCAACAAAAAATCCTTGGTGTTCCTCATCAAAAGAAATTATTTTTTGGTGTTCCTCGGTCTTAAAAAGTTTAAGAAACACTGCTCTAGAGACATGGGTTTGAACTTTACTGAACTGTTTGTTGTCCCAGGTTCAAAAACGGAGCCCACACCCAACAAGGTCTTTTGAGTCAGCAAGCCACCTGAGTATAAAAAAAGGAGATAAAGCTCAAATACGGTGACACAAAAGAGAATGGATTGTGACGACTCAGTCAATACGAGGCTGTAATGAATGTAAAAAGTAAAGCTCAGTAATACCGCTGAGCCACAATAAAGGCAACTTCTGAGCAGTCTTCTTGCATCTCAGCAATGGAAAAAGCAAGTAGCAAGTTTGAAATGGTCACCAGCCTTTCTGAGTCACCTGTTCAAAGGAAAACTTCCAATGGAGCAACAGCTCAAACATGTAGAGGATTATAGATGTAGGAGGGTCAGAATCCTATTTCAATTGCTGAAAGTAAAGACAGGTGCAATATCATAGTGCTGGAGAGAACAGAGAACGGACCCGGCTTATTTCTGACTACCATAGAAAGTGGGGTCATGATATTTTGGCTTTTAAGTATTCTGATAGCCCAACCACCACGCATTGCTGTGAGTGAGGAAAGACTGATGCTGACAGTTTGTCACATGCTGTCAAGGTTTTCAATTTAAAAAAAAAAACCCCTCTCTGTCCTGATACATTTTGATCTTTATAGGCCTGCTCCTGCTAGCCCAGAAGAACTTCCATTGACTGGGTGGGCTGAATGCACTAGCATGCATTACTAGCAGTGTTGTCAACTCCTGCAATTTCATCATGAGTCTCATGATTTTTGGTGTTTTTCTTAAAGCTTCAGCTCCTGGAGACATGTGATTACATGAGACTCTCAGCTTTCTTTTTTTTTAAAAAGGTGTTAGCCCTCAGAACTGAAGCGGAAAGCTATGAAAAATCCTGAATGTCTCAGAAACAAGGCGGCAAAAGTTTTGTGATTTTTAAGCCAATCCCATGGCTTCTAGGGACTTAACTTATGGTTTTTGAAGGCCTGGGGTCGGTAATACTGAATAAATTCCCCTTTCAGATTGTGAACTTATTGCTTCAAATGTCCCTAAAACTTATTTAAAGGTATCTAATTTGGGAAGCACTGTGTATTTTGCACAGATGAAAAATACCCTCTCTCTTTGAAGGCACTTGAAACAGCAAAAATGACTTTTAAGGGTTATACATGCTATGTGAACTGTACAATAATGCATTTGGCTTAATTTTTAATTAAAGTGGACTTTGATGGCTTTTACAAAAAGGAGAATTTATGGCAAATATTACAAATCAGTGTATTGACTCAGTAATGGGTCTCCAGCAAAATCAATCAGTACAAGAAAAACAGCAAAGAAAAAGAAAAACCAGCTCACCTACACCAACCTGTGAAACTGATGAAAGAAAAAGACAAAAAGAGAGAAGAAATAAAGTGTGCATAAATCCATTTTTTAAAAGTAATACTCTTTGACAGTATTTTCTAAAAGCTCCCTTAAAAAAACTACTGTGACTGACCAAAATAGGGATTGTTTTTAAAGAACTGAAAATAAGTACAATTTAAAGAATAAATTCTGCATGAGCAGAATATAACTTTGCCTCTTTCTTACATGCTAAAAATAGGTATAAATGCTAATTTATTAAATTCTGTAAAGATTTTCTTTATGAGAATTAAATTAAGGATATTTTTGCTACTTTATAACTACACATTACAAACTACCATGCAAACATTAATCACTCAAGCTGGATTCTGCTGGTATAAAAAGAATGACAACAATTTCTGCATACCAAATTAAAGAATTTCCATTATTTTATTTTCTTTCTGATTTTTTTCAGTAAATACTTATTGAGTTGATTTGATATTTATAATTACAGTATTTACACTGAAGATAAAATAGATACAAGGATCAATATTATATATCATTTATATGTACAGAGGCATAAAATATTATTATTAAAATGGGTTTTTTTACACCAACTAGTAAGCATGTGCCTATAAAACAAATATAACAAAGGTTTTTAAAAACCTATACAATGGTAACAAATATTTATTACTGTGTTTTTCCTTTCAAGATTTTTATCATCACTGGCAATTTTAATATATTTGTTAATTCACTTATTTTAGATTGAGTCATAAAAAATTGCTTCATTCTATAGGATAAAAGCCCTCACCTTAAATGATATATTTGATATGCCTTTCATTCTTCAGAATTCTTGTTTTCCCAGTGAAGTATAGGACAATGCTGGTATATCCTACTTTTCAGATCTTATTCTAATAATTCAGCTGTAAATGATTTTACAATAAAGTATAGAGATGTCTCTTTTAGAGGTTTAAGTTAACTCTGCCATGTTAAAAGGTTTGTGTCTGTCAAATAAAAGGATGTCAGCTGAATCATTACAGAACATGTGTTGGTGACATTTTAATAATTATCCTGTTATTGCATAATTACTTTTAGAGTGGCTTGTGATTACACATCTAAATAGCTTGATAAACAACAAAGAATATTGTGTTTCCCAAATGCACACAGTCAAATCTTTCTACTATTTCAGGACACAATAAACTATACACTATCAATTGTATGACTCTTCAGCAGCAAATTCTACATCTGACTGTTATTGCACAAAATTCCACACAAAAGAAACTTAATTTTATTCTGGTGGACACTTTCTATGGGACAATGCCCATGATAGCCAAACAAAGGGTTATGTGAGATGGAGAGAGCATAGGGGCAGGTGGGGAAGACAGACACGGTCTTGTGTAATGAGGTCCAGGAGCAGGGGAAGTGGAATGAGTGGTTGCACCAGCAGCTCCAGGAGGGCAGGGTACCGGCACTGATGGGCCCAGGTGTGGGCTTTAAGATAACGTTCACCCTGATGCTTCGGAGCATGAGAAGCACCTTGTGGACCAGTGGAAATGGGGGGAAAGCGTACAACAGTCCAGTCTGCCACGGAAACAGGAACGCGTCTGCTAGGGATTCTGGACTGAGGCCCCAGAACGAGTAGAATTGTGGGCACTTCCGATTGTTCTGGGTAGTGAAGAGGTTGAGCTGGGGAAACCCCTACTTCCGGAAAACGGTGTGGAGAACATCTGGCCAAACTGACCACTCGTATGTGAGAAACGAGTGGCTGAGGTGATCCCCCAGCTGGTTCTGTACTCCTGGTAGGTAATACACTTCCAGATTAATAGAGTGGGCTGTACACAAGTCCCACAAATGAAGGGCTTCAGCAAAAAATGGGGGACGCCCTGTCTGTTGATATAGTACATGGCAGTTGTATTGTCTGTCATGACTGTCACACGCTGGCCTGAAGGTGAGGAAGAAAGGCAAGACATGAGACAGACCACTCAAAACTCTTCCGCCGACCACAGCGCTTGAGTGACAAGGTCCCCTAGGTGAACCCCCACCCAAACCCAGAGACATCATGGGCTGTAAGGCATGAAAGGGAACACCAACCATCATTGACCTTGGATCTAGCCACCACTGGAGGGCATGAATGATGTGGTGCGGCACCATGATCACCATGTCAATGCCATCCCACCCCTCATGGTACGCTGATGCCAGCCAAGACTGAAGGGGCCACAGGTGGAGTCTGTTGAACAAGACTAGGTATGTGCATACCACCATGTGATCCAGGAGCTTGAGGCACGTTCAGGCCATAATGACTAGAAAATCGGGGAAAGGGACTTTAGGATCTTGGTCAACACCGCGAAGTGTTGTTCTGGCAGGAATGCCCTAGTGCTATCGAGCACTGCCCTGATGAATTCGATCCTTTGTGTGGGAATGAGAGTTGACTTTCTGGAGTTAAGCAACAAACCCAACCTGTAGACAGTCACTCTTGGTAATGGTGACGTGTGCCCACCTATTGATAAGAACGGCCATGCAGGAACCAGTCGTCCAAATAGGGGCAGACCTGGACCCTGCAACGCCTGAGGAAGGCCACCACCATTCACCATGCATTTGGTATACACCCAGGGTGCTGTAGAAGCCCAAAAGGGTGGGCCATGAACTGGAAGTGCAACTGCCCCACCAGGAACCAGAGGTATCTGTGCGAGGATTTGATCGCAATATGAAAGCAGGTGTCCTTTAAGTTGAGGGCGGTGTACCAATCCCCCGGATCCTAGAAAAGAACGATGGAGCCCAGGGAGACCATCCAAAACTTGTGGCAGATCACGAACTTGTTGAGTTCCCGAAGGTCCAAGATGGGCTGAGGCCCCCTTTCACCTTGGGGACAAGGAAATATTGGGAGTACAAAACCCTGCCTCTGGAGTCCTGAAGAACCTCCTCCACGACCCCTAGATCCAAAAGCATGTGAAACTCACAACGTACAAGCTGCTCATGAGAGGGGTTCCTACAAAGTAATGGGCAGGGAGCACAGAAACAGGAAAGAAGGACCATGGTCTGAAGGACCCAGCGGCCCAAAACGATGGCATATTGAAAACGGGTTGAGAAAGGGCACGGAAGGATCCATCAGGTGAGCTTGGAGGCAGGGACGGGATCCTGAGCAAAAGCAGCACACTCATCCTGTGACTCCTGGGGCAACAAGTCCTTGAATTAAAGGATGGCGGCCCAAGAGTTATAACCACAGCAACTCAGGATAGCTAGCTGGTTAGCTATCCTGAGTATCAAGCCCCCTTGTGGCTGAACAAGCCAAGGTGCTTAGCATCTTTGGATTTGAGCACCGGAGCCTGATGATCCTGTTGCTTTCACTGCTTCGACAACTAGGAAGCATGGTGGGGAAGAAGAAGTCCATAGGAAGAAATCCATAGGAGGTGGGCCTGTAATGGAGGTCCCTGTCTCTGCTTTGTTGGGACAGGAACTCAATGAAGCCACCGGGAAGGAGAGGGGTGGCATCTTGTGCATCCCCCGACCGTTCCTTGGTATGAGGTGGAAAACTTTGCCAGGTTTCAGGAGGAGGTGTTGTGGATGGGCCTGGACCCTGATGTTGGGGGCAGCTGACTGTTGCCGCTGGTATCTGGGGCTTGGAAGGGAATGAAACTGTGAGTAACATGCCCTGGGCTTGATGGAATACCCAAGAGATCCAAAATTGCCACTGGGGCAGCCACTGGGGAGCTCCCAGGTCCCTAGGTGGGTGAGGTCCCACAGACATCAAGTGACTGGGGGCCATGGAGGAAAGTGAGGAAGAGTCTGAACAAGGCAGCCATAGTGGGGCCAAGCTAGTCTGGACAGATGGTGCCAGGTGACATAAGGAGGACTGGTGGTGGGACCACAATCAGTACAAGTTGCACCTGAATGTTGGACTGAGCCAGGACTGGGATTGGGACCAGCATGGTGATCAAGACCAGGGCAATGAGCAGGACCGGCACGGCGATTGGGACTGGTGCTGAGAACGCCGCATCAAGGGCTGTTGCCAAAGTCGGACTGTGCACTCCGAGGAGGGGCGTCGAGACATCTATCCAATGTTGAGCACTGGGCGGTGGTTAATTGACCCAGAAACCTCTGTGTCAACAGTGTCAACAGTGTTGGGCTAATGAGTGCTTGAATAAGGTAATAAAATCCTTAATGAAGGAAAAGCCGTCAAAAGATGGATGACCAAATTCACTTAGCATTTTTGCCAATGACATCTACCTAGGACAGATTGAGCCCTTCAGCTATAGCTGATAGCCAATCTAGAAGTGGAGCCCCAGAAGGCAAGTGAATGGAAGATCTCTTCTGCACTGGCAAATCCTTCAGCGTAGCTGTTTCCAAAGGTATTGAAGTGAAGACAAGAGAGAGACACTAACACATGGGCAAAGCTTTACCTCCATATCAACGGCTCAAGCTATTGCAGTCATATCACATGGCAAGGTCACTGCATTCTTACTGGCAATATGGACACAGCATGGAAAATGGCAGTTACGGGTTACAGGCTCTCAACTGGCAGAGCAGGGTACCATGGGACACCTTCGACAATTGGAGGAATCACTGCACACCACAAAGCTGGGCAGCTCCCACCTATCTAGGTGCTGACCCACCACGGTCTGTCTGCCTCATGAGGTACATGGGGCTAGACCAAAAATTGAAAGGCAGACAGGAACTTTGCATCTGGCAAAAATAAGAAACCAAAACCTTTCTGGAAGAGAAGCTGAAATGTCGGGACTACGTGGCCAGGACTGACAGACAACAGTGACCTAAAATGCATACGCAGCATACAGAATTCAGTTCTGGCAGACCATGAGCTATACAAACTCTATGCTGATGTTGCAGCACCTCAGGAAACAAGACTTGAAGGTGCTGATTCTGTCCACAAGGACAATTACACCTTATTGGGCAAGGTAAAAGCAGCAAAGAAAATTGTCTGCATAGTGACAGTTTCACTGTGAGAAACAAGTGATTAAAGCTCCTAGAAACACCAATTGGTCATCTCACTTAAACATCAGGCGACCACCAGCTCTGTGATCATCACTAATGTATTATCAATTCATATTTTATAGCAAAAAATCGCCACAGTATGTCATGGCTACATCCAGGGCCAGGCCATGATCAGCCACCAATCTGACCTAGTTATCATCAGGAAGAAAGATCTACCCTCAGAGCAAAACACATGCACATTCCACAGTGCTGATTGGGACACTGACCACTCCTTGATCATTAGCAAAGTGAAGATCACAGCCAGGAAACTACATAGAGTAAAACCTAAGAGCAGCCCAAAGTCAATGCTATTAATACTAAAATCCAGAGAAAATACTAGGCTTGTGTGAATGCTTTTGAGCTCAGCATGCATGGGAAGTCATTACCAGAGAGGGCCGAGGAATTTTGGGAAGATTTAAGAACAATCCATGAAACAGCGTTAGCTACATTTGGGGGAAAGAGAGCATCAAAAAAGGATTGGTTTGAACAGTGGCAACTGGTGAGAAAGGAAAAGGGGGGAGGACACTGGCCTTGTGACTACCTCCCACATGACTCCTCCCCAGGCCACCCCAGCCCAGAGGAATGCTGAGACAATGCCCCCTCCACATCAGGTCCTGCCCCTGCTCTGCCCCTCCACATCTCTTCCCAGCGCCTACTCCCAAACTCACTCCTTCCCTCCCGAGTGAAGATCAAGAGACTAGTGGGGACCTGGTGTGGGCAGTAGGGGTGGTCCCCACTGCCCCCCACGCTAACCAGCAGTGAGAGGAAGAGGAGTGACACAACCCTAGCTCACTCTGCTCCCCAACTCGTTGCTCCACTTCCCACCAGGAAATGAGTGTGGGGAGGAGAACATAAGAACGACCACACTGGGTCAGACCAAAGGTCCATCTAGCCCAATGTCCTGTCTGCCGACAGTGGCCAATGCCAGATGCCCCAGAGGAAGTGAACAGAACAAGGAATCCTCACATGATCCCTCCCCTGTCATACATGTCCAAACAGTCAAGGGCTCCACTTCCCACCCCCGCTGCCACTGCCAGTGAGTACAGGTGAACTGAACCCTGCTGTGGGCACCAGACCCTCCCACATAAGTCCCCTTGGCCACCCAAAGGCTCTGGCCTCTTGCCCCTGTTGCCCATGACATTTGGGAGGATCACATTCCTCCTGAGCCCCCTCATGGATTGCTCCTGGGTTTGAAGAAAATGAAGCTGAAATGTTTCTTCCAATCAACATTAAGAGCACAGCCTATCTGGAATACATCAAAAAGCCAAAAGAGAACACCAAAGTGAGACATCAACATGCAAAAACTGAGCTGAAGCAAGCAAGCAGATGCTGTGCAAATCATTACTGGATCAAGCTCTGTGAAGAGATATGGCCGGCCTCAGACACAAAAACACAATGGATATGAAGGTTAATATAATAAGATTACATCATTAAAGGTATTTAGAGTATTAGAGTGGCAGGTTGGTTCTCCTGCATCTATTAATATAATGTATCATGTCACTATAAACACCCCTCCTGATGTCCATGTTTACCCCATATGCTTCTCACACAAATATAACACGTCACACTTCCCTGTTGTGAGGCAGCATGGCCCAATGGCCATGGTCCATATGTTAGTCACAGAATCATAAAATTCTAGAACTGGAAGGGACCTTGAGAGGTCATCATGTCCAGTCCCTCGTCCTCACGGCAGGACCAAGCACCATCTAGATCATCCCTGATAGTTAAGTGCAGGTTAGATAAACATCTATTTCCAGTGATGGAGATTCTACAACCTCCCTAGGCAATTTATTCCAGTGTTTAACCACCCTGACAGTTAGGAAGTTTCCTAATATTCAACTTAAACCTGCCTTGCTGCAATGGAAGCCCATTGCTTCTTATCCTATCATCAGAGGTTAAGGAGAATATTTTTTCTCTCTCCTCCTTGTAACATCCTGTTAGGTATCTAAAAGCTGTTATGTCCCCTTTCAGTCTTCTCTTTTCCAAATTAAACAAACCCAGTTCTTTCAGTCTTCCCACACAGGTCATGTTTTCCATACATTTAGAATAGTCAGAGAACAATATGGCCTAATGGTCAGAGTCCAGAAAGTAGTCCTTGAGTTGCAGGACAATAAAGCCTAATGACTAGAGTCAAAGGGGTTAGAGCAGCAGCACCGGTAAGGGGTCCAAGCCCACCCTACTCCACTGGACCCTGACCCACAACCCTATCAATGGAGGAGTGATCCGCTACTCACTCAGCGGGAAATCCCACTGCAACATGCTGAGTTCACTCAGGTGGGAGACACCACTTATGCACCCTCCCTGGGTCACTTCCATCCAGTTCTGGTATTGGGTGACACACATGATTTCAGGGTCCTCAGGCTCTGCAACACCAGTCTTCCCCTGAGACCCCACTGGGTCTGGAAGCTCAATGCAGTCTCCTAGGTCTCTAGCTCCCATTGTCTGGGTTTCTGGCTAGTCCACCTCTGGGGCTCCTGTAGCAGGTCCTACCTCTGTAGTGCCCAGCCCCAACTGAGCCAAGCTGCTCCTTTTTATACTACCCCACCCCTTGGAGCACGCTTAGTGTGGCTGGAGGGGTGGGACTCCGTCCTCCTACAGGGCAATAAGCCCTCCTGGCCCAGCAAAGGGTATGCACAACGCGTCATACACCCTCACCCTTAAGAGTGAGCCCAGCAGGTGTTCTTTCCCTAGAACTCCGCTGGCTCTGGAAGTTCAATCCAGTCTCCTGCGTTGACATCTTCTTGAGAGTCGGTAGTCACAATCCCGGACAACCTCTCTGAACATGGGCCAGTCGCAGCCTAATACTATGGGATAGGTTAGTTGGGGTACCACACCTACATGAAGGACCTCTTCCCTGCTGCAGCTGAATAGGGTAATTTATCCCCATGGATACATTGTAGGTGGATCACATTCCCGGAGGGTTGGAGACCAGGGACTAGTCCCTTTTGTACAATCATCTGGCTGCATCTGGAGTCCACCAAGGTGGTTGTTGCATTTCCCCCTATGGCCACCAGCATCACTAGCTTCCCTGGACAGGGTTTCTGTGCCCCAATGACTAGGGAGCTGGATATGGTTGTAGCTACTGTCCATATATGGGCAGTTTTGTCAAATGTGTCCCTCTTGGCCACACTCCCAGCAACGGTCCCATGTTCCAGTGGACCGTAGGCCTTCCTTAGTTGGGTCCCTTTCCTTCCCTATGGGGACTTGGCTAAATTGCCGTCAGTGTTCCAGATCAGCAATTTTGGCATGACCACGGGAAGAGGCGCATGGGTATGCATTCCCCAGAGCTTCTCTGGGCTGATACCCGTGTGGTCCAATGTCACCTCTTTCACCCTTGCATAATACAAAACCTCTCTTGCATTGAGGTTGCAGTAGGCCATGTGTTCCTATCTTATTAAATAAGGGGCCAATAGTATGGATCAGTGTTCCTGGTGGCCATAGCAACCTGTTCAAAGGTGACTAGGAAAGTCTCTGGATCATCACCTTGCCCCATCTTTGCCAACTGAATGGGTAGGTCCATCAAGGCAATTCCCGACACTGCTCCCATGGTGGCAGGTCCTGGGGTACAAAAGTGCTGCTATCTGTTGGACCAGAGCCTCCTGTTGGTTCTGGTGCTGCGTAGCCAGCTCATGGAGCAGCTGTTGTTGCTGTTCCTGATGCTGAGTGATTTGGAGTTGGTACTGGGGGGCCAACTGTGGTTCCAGCTAAGCTGTTGTAATTGTTGTTGAGTCACTTGTTATTGTTGGTTTTCCAGCATCCACTTCAGAAGCTTGTCTAAATCCATCTTCCACTGTTATCAAGGATGAGCGGGTTCCCCTATTCCAGTCTTTCATCTGGGCTTCTTAGCAAGTCCTGATCGATGCCCACATTATCCACCACTTGTCGCGTCGCAAACATGCCCCGTTCTGAGGCATCTATATATATTAGTCCTTGAGTCACAGAACCGTATGGCCTAATGGCCAGTGTCTATAAAGGAGCCCTTGGCTAATGGTTAGAGTCAAAGGGGTTGGAGCAGCAGCCCTGGAAGGGGGGTCCGGGCCCACCCAACTCCACTGGACCCCAACCCACATCCCTATCATTGAGGGAGTGAGCCACCAATCACTCAGTGGGGAATCCCACTACAACACGCTGAGCTCACTCAGGTGGGAGATACCACTCACACCCCCCCCCCCAGATCATTTCCTACCAGTTCTGGAATTGGGGTGACCCAACATTGTTTCAGGTCCTCAGGCTCTGCAACACCAGTCTTTCCCTGAGGCTCCTTTCCAGCTCCCGTCATCTGGGTTTCTGGCTGGTCCTACCTCTCCAGCGCCCAACCCCAACTGAGCTGAGCTGCTCCCTTTTATACTATCCCAGCTCTTGGAGCATGCTCATTGTGTCGAAGGGGTGGGGTGGGTCTTCTTCTGCCCACAGGACATTAAGCCCTCCTGGCCTAGCACAAGGTATGCCCAGCATGTCACACCTCCTATAAAAGGCTATATCATTTTGATTAAAATAAGCAAAAATATCATTAACTTTAATGGGAGCAAAATCAAGTCCACTTTAGGGCTGGCTGAACAATTAAACTAATACGTTAATATTTTAATGAATAAAAGGAATAAGTTCAGTTTGCTATAAGGTCTTTTTCTTTTAATCGCACATATTCAGAAGCTGCCAGGTAGTGGTGAAAATGTTTATAAACCCAAAAACATTCATAAAACTTGTAACAAGTGATTATTTGTCCAAAACCTGTAGTAGAAAGTGCAATATTTGTTATTCTCTATTCAAATTATACTACTTAAAATGTTTCAATAAATCAGTCAAGAAGCAGCATTAACACCATAAGGGTATGTCTACACTACAGCATTATTTCGAAATATCTTATTTCAAAATAGCTTATTTCGAAATAATGCATCTAAACACAAAATGCATTTCGAAATAGCATTTTGCTATTTTGAAATAGCACGTCCACACTGATAGGATGCTGAATTGCATTTAAGGCTGGCCGGAACCGGTTCTGGCAGGGCATCAGGTCAGGAGTTAGCCTCAGGCAGCAGCCACACAAGGTATCTGAGACCTGTGCTTAAAGGGACCCACCCCACCCCCGACAGCCAGTTCTAAGGTTTCCCTCCTTGCTTGCCTACCTCGCTGAGGGACAGCAAAGCATTTTTTTTTCTCTGTGTGCTCTGGTTGCCCTCACTCAGGACACCACAGCACTCTGCAGCATGGAGCCGGAGAAGCCCCTGGGCACTCTGGTGCTTCTCCTGGACCTGTTGCTGGGAGCCTGGCAGCACGTTCTGCAGGCAGTAAGTGTCTCCCTGGTGTGTCCCACTGGGGGCTTGTGCCTCATTCCTCCCTCACGTCCTTCCACTAACCCCTCCCTAACCCCCCTTCCTGCTGTACAGTAAAAGACACGTGTGCATTACAACAAAGCCTCTTTATTGAACAAAACTGGGTGGGGGGAATGAAACTGAGGTGAGACTGGGGAAAGAAGGTGGGAGAGGGGAGGGGGAAACCTGGGAGGAGGGAGCTGGCAGGGGGCAGCAAGGGGAGGAAGGGGGAGGAGAAGCTCAGGGCTCAGGGTTGGGGGTCTTGTCGGCCCAACTGTCTCCCAGCACTGTGGGTGCGGGGGGCCTCGGCATCCCTGGGGGTATGGGGAGGGTGGGAAGGAAGACGCGGGAGGGGGAGGAGTGGGAGGAGGAGTGGTAGCTGGGGAGGCAGCAGGGGCTGGAGCAGCAGGAGGCAGCAAGCTCTGCCCCAGGGTCGATGACCACCTGGGGGGCCCATCCTGCCCCCCAGGATGTGGTCTCCAGCATAGAAATAGGGGCAGGGGTCTGGTTCTGCCCCTGGTTGGGAGCTGCTCCCTGTGGCCCTGGCATACGCCTGCCGCAGCTCCTTTATTTTCATGCGAACCTGCTCCTGGGTTCACATGTGGCCTGTGGTGGCCAGGCTGGCAGCCATCCACCTGTAGACAGTTGCGTTCCTCCAGTTAGTGCAGAGATAATGGACGTTGAAGGCATCCCCCCAAACCTGAATTAGGTCCCTGATCTCCACCCTGGACCAGGCAGGTGCCCACCTTTTCTGCCCCCTGACAGGCTCCTGGGAGCTGGCAGACTGGTCCTGGGGACCGGTGGAGGACTGGCTGCCTGGCTCATGCTGGGGCCACTGGGTCAGGGGCAAAGACTGCTGGCTCTGGGCTGGCAGGCTTGGAGCTGGCACAGGCACTGTGGCCAGAGTCTACCCCTTTAAGGGCTCCGGGGCGGGGTGAAGGGAGAGGAGTTTTCTTGGTTGTGCCCAGAGTAGACACCAGGGCACCCTGGGAAGGGCTGGAGGCCCCCTATTTTGAAATAAGCATCTACACAGCACTTACTTTGAAATAGCAATTTCAAAATTGGCGCTGTTCCTCGTGGACTGAGGTTTACCAATTTTGAAATAAGCCCTCCACTATTTTGATTTAATTTCAAAATAGCGGTTTGGCTGTGTAGACGCTGGTAAAGTTATTTCAAAATAAAGGCTGTTATTTCGAAATAACTTTGCTGTGTAGACATACCCTAAGACACAGACAATCGAGTCTATGAATACCAAAAGCAAAGTCAACATGAACAAGCTGCAAATAAGTGACATGCTGTCAATTACTTATCCTGTCCACAAGTGAATACTGACAATCAACAAATTCTGTACATTGAAAAAAATCAGTCTTCGTTTGTGAATAATTCACTATTTGAAACAGGAGCTAAATTCGTAACAATTATTCATAACAAAACAGTTTGACAAATTCTTATGTACATGCCAGATGACAAACTTCTGGTCTATCATGTAATCTCTATTTCTAGATTTTCCTATGACAATTCAACTTTTGACCCTACTGGCTTTATTTCTCTCTTCTTTACGAAGATTGTCAACATTTACAAAGCCTTGTCATGTGACAATGAGGATCTAAATTCTGTTGTCTTCTCTGGTTTCTTTTTCTCTCCCATGTCTCTTTTCTATTTCTTTAGGAAGATACTACCTGCCCAACCAATGAGTCAAGCCAACTTCTGATTTGGTCAAACTTCTTGTTTCTGTTTTCTTCGGGGGAGGAGGGAGAGACAAACAATGAAATAGCAGAGCTTTGATATTTTAAATAAGTATCCCAAATCAATAACAGAATGAAAGGATATGTTTAAAAGCCAGAAATGTATTTTCTACTAAAAGACTAATAACGAGCAGGTTGCAATAGTCCGACTGTTAGATTGGTACTATCATGGAACGAGCCAATATTTATTAGAAAAAGTTGTAAGAAACTCCACATCAGAGATACTGAACCACTATATCTATACGATCAAATGGATTTAACATGAAGATCTAAATAGTGACAAAAAACCTCTGAAGTTTCAATTTTCAAACCATTTTAACACGCATAGATGAAAAATACACAGAAATGTAGGAACAGTGTATAACAAAAATCTTTAAAAACTTGGGCTGTCTAAAAAGAAATCTTAAGAAAACAAACAATATACACCAGCTAGTGACTACGCACAAGCCACAGAAAGTATAAATTATTTTAATTAAGAACAACTTGCACATATAACATAAGAGAGCAAGCTTCCTTTGGTAAAGGGAACAAATAGTTGGAGCCTTTGATTTATTTCACAAGGCTTGTCTTTCATCTTCTAGGTCTCAAAGTTCATTGACCTTTTGGGTCCTACTGAGCAAAAATATGGCTCTGTAAGCAGAACCTATATGGTAGAATTCAGGAGATAACTCTCTGAATCCATAATCATGTTGTAGGTCTGGGCATCTATTCTGGCCCAAATTGAAAGCATGGTTGATTTGGATTATCTCCTCTTCAAAGGCCACATGAGGTATCTGGTGAAATCAGGAAGAAGCCACCAGGAATGCTCTCCGAACCCTATTATTTCAGTAGGACTTACTTTTAAAAGTAAATCTCAAAAGCCTTAAAAAAATTCAAGTCATAAGAAAAACATGGACTCCAGCAAACAAAGGCAAGAGATATGGGGGAGGGGGCTTGTCATAAAAAATTCACTTGGGGTCAAATGTTGGATAAGCTTTGGATTAGGAATATCCTCAGAAGTTGGAGGACAGGCAAAAATCATTCCTTTTCCAGCCCAGAGTACCAACACAACTCCTACAGTCTAGGGAAATCCCCTATATCATGGCTCTCTGTCTGCATTTGTCCAGAGAGCCACATGGTAGAAGATTCATTGATCATGCTTGCTCTTCTCCTGTGCTCCCTTCCTTCAGAGAAAGAGGTCCAATAAAGGAGAGCCCCCATGAGGACTAGGATTCAATGTTGATAACTGAAAGAACTGCACATTAGAAAACATAATCCCAATCATATATTCATAAATATATATATAAATAAATACACACACACACACACACACACACACACACACACACACACACACACACACACACGATGAGGTCTAAATTAGCTGTTACCACTCAAGAAAGAGATCTTGGGGTCATTGTGGATAGTTCTCTGAAAACATCCACTCAGTGTGCAGCAACAGTCAAAAAAGCTAACAAGAATGTTGGAAATCATTAGGAAATGGATAGGTAAGTGAGAAAATATTGCCTCTGCATTCAGCCATGGTACACCCTCATTTTAGAATAATGTGTGCAGATGTGGTCATGACATTTAAAAAAGCTGTACAGTATTGGAATTGGAAAAGGTACAGAAAAGGGCAACAAAATTATTAGGGGTATGGAACAGCTTCCATATGAGGAGAGCTTAATAAGAATATGACTTTTCAGCTTGAAAAAGAGATGACTAAGAGGGAATACAATAGAGGTCTATAAAATCATAACTAGTGTGGAGAAAGTAAATAAGGAAATGTTATTTATTCCTTTTCATAACAAAAAACAAGGGATCACCAAATTAAATTAATGGGTAGAAGGTTTAAAACAAACAAAAGGAAGGATTTCTTCACACAATGCACAGTAAACCTGTGGAACTCCTTCCCAGAGGATGTTGTGAAGGTCAAAACACTGAAACCAGATTCAAAAAAAGAACTAGATAAGCTCACGTAAGATAGGTCTATCAATAGCTATTAGTAAGGAAGGGTAAGGATGGTGCCTTTAGCCTCTGTTTGCACAAAGCAGGGAACAGGTAATGGGATGGATCACTTGATTACTTGTTCTTTTCATTCCCTTTGAAGTGCCTGGTATTGGCCACTGTTAGAAGTCAGAATACTGGGCTAGTGGACCTTTGGTCAGATCCAGTATGACTATTTTTATGTTCTTATGGAGTGCTCCCAGAGGCCCCATTGCTGCCCACCTCCTTTCCTAAACCATGAGGCTGTGTCTAGACTGGCGCGATCTTGCGCCAGAGCTATGCATATGAGGCTCAGCGTGGAATATCGCCGAGCCTCATTTGCATAACTAATGAGCCGCCATTTTGCGGAAGAGGCTCTTGCGCAAGACGGAGCTGTCTACACTGCCCCGTCTTGCACAAGAAAAACCCTCTTGCACAAAGCTGTTATGCTGATTATTTTCAGGCATAACGGCTTTGCGCAAGAGGGTTTTTCTTACGCAAGACGGGGCAGTGTAGACAGCTCCATCTTGCGCAAGAGCCTCTTCCGCAAAAATGGCGGCTCATTAGTTATGCAAATGAGGCTTGGTGATATTCCACGCTGAGCCTCATTTGCATAACTCTGGCGCAAGATCGCGCCAGTATAGACACAGCCTGATAGTTTGACTGCAGTTAGGACGTTTGCTACCTGTGAACATGAATGAGGCAGGGGTTGCTTCTTAGTGTTTATTCGATAGCTACAGGAACTCCTATCTTTGCACTCCTATCAATGAGAGTCACTAGCCCAAGAGTGTAGATCTATTTGGTGTTATTTAATTTTAGAAAATAAACATTAAAAGACTAAGAGTTTTACCTCAGACCTTTATACTAAGTGGCATATATTATAAAAGCATTGTGGAACAACCCTTGCAAAGGAAATGATAAGATTTTAAACTAACAATGTACCTAAGCATGATTCATTCAGATGCCAACACACATTTTACAACAGAATAAGTTTATCCAAGGTCAACGACCCACCATGGTAAACACTGAAAATGAACATTTTTAAAAATGGTGTTTAATTACTGAGATGAATATTAATACAACAAAGATCAGGTCTAGATGACAATGACAAACTAGAAAATTGATCTTTAAATAAATGCAGAATAACTATAGTAAAGAATCTATGTGTGGTTCTTAAGTACTATGTTTAAAAGCTTTATATCATCCTCTAGCAACTTTTTCAACACTTTTTTGTTTTGCTCTGCCTGAATTCCACAGAAAACATGTTTCATAGCATCAAGAATAGCCATAGCTTTTTTACTAATATCCTCTGGGACATATTTCTTGTCGGAACTATCAATGTATGTAGTTAGCTGAGGACTAAAATCATACAGCAGGTTAATAAATTCTCTTAGCTTTCTGATTTCTGCTGTGTCCTGTTCTACTTCTACTGTTTTCTCTTCTACCTTTTCTTTTGGAGGTGATGGTTTAGGCTGGTGATACAGTTGACCTAGAGAAGCCTCTGCTTCTTTTTCCACAATAAGAGCTTTCTTTATATAGCTTTCAGATGATTCAGCATACTCTTTGAGGTGTGGATTTTGTTTAACATAATCTGGTGGTTTCTGTAACAATTTTTTTAGTGTTTTAATCTTTTCCAAGATTGCTTCACCTATGGGTTGATGTTTCACAGTGTCATATACATGTAGCTTTTTCACCTTTGCAACGTGTTTCTGTTTTTCTACTTTTTTGGTGATGTTTTCTGTTTCTTTGAGTTTTTGTACATTCTTTAAAGACTGCACCAGATTTTCTAGGGATCCATTTGTTAACTGATCAAAAGTTTTACTCTTTTTTGTTAAAACACCATTTTCGTATGTCATAAATAATTTTTTCAGGGGAGTTGTTGAGCTAGAAGACTCATTAGTGTGTAAAACAACCGAAACGTCAGTGTCAGTTCGAAGTCTCCAAAATGGTGTTGTTGTAGATACAGTAAATTTTTTCGTCACAGCAGAATTTTTCTTTGACTTCTTTTGTTTTATACCATATTTTTGGCCTACATTTAACCAAAGGGAGTCAACACTCTGATTGACATATGATTTTACTATACTGGGTGTAATGATTGTTTGCGCAGTTGGTGCAGGCTGTGTAGGAACATTTTGTATCATATCCTGCAGAATCGCCACGAGGCTCTTCAGGGTTTTTTCTTCTTTCTTTTCTTCTGATCCAAAAGGTATAGTATGTGATTCTATAAAAGATTACCAAATAATTATAAAGTACACTCGTAGAAATTGCAAGTGCACCTATATCATGAGTAAAACAAATTTCAGCTATATCTGGACTTTTGCCATAACTTTTAATGATTTTCATATTTATAGAAAATCTATGATTTTTGACATTTTGAGTGTAACCCTGCCTCCTTAAATGAATTATGTAGGGCATTTGCATGGAGTTTCTCTTTTGCAAGCCTGCAAATTGGGAACGTTTCTATTCTTAGTTCTAGAATGCTGAAATATGGACAGAGGCACAGTTCTCCAAGAGCTAGCTGCTTGAAACAGATCTTGTCAACAAAAATCTGAATGATGCAATTTTACAGCTGGGATCTGCAAACACATTGCTGTAAATGAGAGCTAAGAGTTCTTACCATAGATTGTTAAGTTGTCTGTTCCTAAGGTTGTAACCTGGATAGAAGAGGTTGGGTTCACACTGATCTGTTAAGTATAAAAACAACTGTATTTGAAATCTGACTTCTCCTTTATTATAACAATATTTTTCTTCATATTATTAGTCCACATAAGAATGGCCATACTGGGTCAGACCAACGGTCCATCCAGCCCAGTATCCTGTCTGTGGACAGTGGCCAATACCAGATGCCCCAGAAGGAGGGAACACAACAGGTAATCCTCACGTGATCCCTCCCCTGTCACCCACTTCCAGAGAAAAAGCTGCCCCCTTTCCAATATTAAGACAGATTTTCAAACAGAATAATTTGGCCTATTCAGAACACTATAGTTAAAACAACAACAACAAAACAACCCTGAAGTCAACAAATTCAAAGTTAAATTTCTCTCTTTGTTAAAAAAGGGAGAATGAGAGGTTCCAAAGAACATGAATTTCCCATATTTATTGTACCACACAGTCAAAACTTTGCCTTCCTTCTAACTCCTGCCACATAAGGTAAACACGTCATTGGCAAGATCACAGCTAGCTAAAATGTTAAAACTTCAAATACTGTGGTGGTTCTGCCTGGGACCCTGAGAGTCTCAAAACTGTATAATTTGCATTTTGCCATCTTAAACCACACCTTCCATTATTTGCATAGTAGTGTGTATATATACTTTGTGTACAAAAAAAAAATGCCAAGACTGGAAGTTAAGCATGTAAATGTAAGAGATAAGCGAATTAAGATTTCCTTGTGTAGGTACATGAACAATCTTTAATTATATGATCACATATTGTTTTTTCCATAGGAGCTCTGCCCTATTGAGTGTACAGAATGAATGTACACTCATTCATAGCTTGATCCTACTACTGTGAAAATTAGAGTTAAGATTCCTATTGACTTTAATGGTTCAGGATCAAGCACAGGACAGGTAGCTATTCGATATTTCTTTTTATCCTCGTCATCTGATGTGTGACCCCGTTCTTTGTTTACCATACAAGCTCTGCACTAAATACAAAATTATTACTTTTCATATGTGAGCTTTTCTATGGCATCTTACTGCTTCAAAAACATTAATGACTATCTTTTCAATGCCCTTTTGAAACGAAGTGGATTATTCCCATTTCAAAGACGGGAAACTAAGGCACAAAGCTGTTGCCAAAAGTGTCCACTAATTTTGCGTGTTCCCTTCCACACACTTACAGCTAATTTTTCAGAGCACTCGGCATTTTTATAGCACATTATATGTTCAAAGCACAGCACCCATTGACTTCAGTTACAGGTATGAGTGCTCAGCACTTCCAAAAATCCAACCTCTGTATCTCATGCTGGATGCTCAGAAAATGGGAAACAACTAATCTAAATGATTAATTTCTATTCACTTTTCCTCAGAGTCGTAACTAGGTAATTTGGCGCCTGAGGCAAGACCATCCTCGGCAGGGGTGCTGACGAAATTGCAAGTGCACCTATATCATGAATAAAACAAAGTTCAGCTATATCTGGACTTTTGCCATAACTTTTAATGATCGGATTACAGAGGTTCAACCTGTAGTTTTCTGATGTCAGAAGATGACAAGTCCATTTTGCTGAGTAACTCATAGCAGTTCTCTTTGCTTTCTGTAAAAATGGAAGGTGCATATCCCAGTCTCTGGGACAGTATTCCAAAACATTCACAAATGTATTTTCAATGTCCTATGAAATCTTTCTATTTGCTATTGACTGATGTCAGAGGCCTGATACAAGTTTAATTGATCAATCTTTTGTGAAGTCTTAAATATTCAGAACTCAAAATCCATTTCTTGGTGCTAGTTTCTTCACCAAAAACACCAAATCTAGCACTAAAAATGTACTGTAGAGATAGACAGGGCCTTATTTTTATGTGTGTTCTTATTATTATTATTTTGTATTAATATAGCACCTAGGAGCCCTATTCTAGGGCCAAGACCCCATTATGCTAAACACTGTACAAACATCAAATAAAAAGATGGTCCCTGCCCGCCCAGAGAGTTTACAATCAAAGCATACGTGATGAGACAACAGACATTTAGAGATAGATTACAAGGAAAAGTGTGATAATATTGGTCAGTATGACGACAGTGGTCACAAAACCCCAGCAAGCTAACATCTATCTAAACTTGCTTGTGCATTTAGATTTTTTCATGTGAATCCATTTAAACATATGCAACAACATTTCCACATGCAAAGTAGGCAACCTTTCATTAATGTCATTTTAGTGACAAATGCAATTTGCACCCATACATTTGAATTTTTTCCATGCAAACATTTAGGTACTTATAAAGATATGCAGAAGTTCAAACAAACACATACATATAGCAAATTTTTGAAAATTGTTTCTCTGTACTCTAAAACTGTTCAATATTTATTTCAGCAGCAAATTTCCCTGCCTCAGATTTATCCTAATATGTGGAAATATGTCAATGTTGTTTACTGCTTATGCCTACAGCAAAAGGGCATAAAGTTAAAACATATCAGAAATGTATTTGAGGAGCTGTGAGGCCATGTAAAAAAGTTTGAAAATATTCTATTTGGGGGAAATTCTGCATCTATATCATCTATGAACCACTCTGATGTGCACTATCCATAGAGCTTACAACCTAAGCAAAGTCAAGTGTGCTAAGGATTGGGATGAGAGAGAAAACACTGGTGCTGTGGGGTTTTTTTAATAAAGAATAGAGGGTAAATCAGAAAATGATATAGGAACAGAACTGTTCCTAAATACAGTATTTTTCAGTATCCCACAAAACACCTATTGTTCTATCAAATTGGAAATGAAAACACTAACAATAAAGAAACAAAAGTCAGCACACATTCTAGAATAACCTACAATAAAAAGTGTCACTCACTAGTGAAAACACTTACCCTGCTTAGTAGAAAGAATAAGCATCTTTACTAAGGCTCTGATCCTGCAAAGATTAAAGTTAAACATGTGTGTAAGTCTTTGCAGGACCGGGACCTAATTAATTAATTGGCTAATTCTGTCACAGAACATGCAGATTTTTTCCTTTCTTCTCCATCTCACCCAATGTCAGACCTGATCCTGCTCCCATAAAAGTCAATGGAAAAAATCTCTTAGCAGCAGAATTAAACCTAGTGTATACATTGTAACAGTGAAAATTAGTAATTAACAAGTATTTTCCTTTGCTTTGATATTAAAGAAATGAGAAGACTGATAAATCTTGCTAGGCACATCTCTTTGGGGCAGGGACAATTACTTCTTTTCTGTCTGGAAGTATCCTAGCACACTGCGGGCACAAACAGAAATAAATAAATACATTTATTCTCAAAATCCCAAAATTAAAGTTACCTTTATGTGTTTAACAGTCTCAAGAGTATGTTGCAATGCTACGAGAAAAAAAAATTAAAATTAATCATTGAGCATAACATTTAAATTACATATTGTCAATGCAGACGAACAGACTGGAAGTGGTATTCTTTAATTTTATAAATTTGCTGTTTGTATTATATTTTAAAGTGTTCACCTTACATTACACCAAACAAGGAAAGAAAGCCCATTGCAAAGTTAAAATATGTAATTATAACTAAAAAAACCACAACAACGTCTCTTTATTTCAAGTAATTTTGTGTTGGAAGTTTAGGGCCAGTTTCTCAAGAACCTGCTTCTTCATTTTAGGCACCCAAATGAGGTGTTCGAATTTTACAAACTGTTCAGCATTCGTTTGGTCATCTAAATAATACGAACAAAGAGAGTTGGCGGGTGCTGTTCTTTTCTGAAACTCTGGCCATTTCAATGCAAGTGCCTAAACTGGAGGCTGAGCTGAGTACTTTTGAAAAGCTAGTGCTCTAACTTCCTGCATGAAAAATAGAAAAGAAATTTACATCTGTTTTTCAGAATGCTAATGATTGAGCAAAGAAATGTGACATTTAGAATTACATGCCGTGCCAGCTAATCAGGAATTTTTCCTACTTGCAAATATTATTACTTTAAATTGGACTGCACTCTTCTGGGGATGTTGGATTGAGTGTTTCTGCCAGCAAGTGAAGAAAGAAAACCAAAAAGACTACTCAAAAATCACAGTATCATCTCTCTCCGTTTAAGTAATTCCACTACAGTAATCATTCACTTGTGAAACCACATAACTGTAAAACTAAACACAAGGAAAAAGAAAAAAAGACAACAGAATAAAGAGACAAGGTAGAATTCTGGACTGATATTATCCAGTTTATAAATGACATCAAAATATTTTAAGTGAAAAAAAAATTGTTCATTCTATAAAGTTGACTTTTATCGGTCTAGGACTGCCTTAACTAAGAAGCAATGCAACAAAAGTAAAATCTCTGAAGAAGTACCTTGAGAACTCACCCACAGGAAGTTACTTCTGCACAAGACCAGACTTCTAAACTCAAAAAGTCATTGGGGAAATGAACAGAATTCTATGTAGCATTTTAATAAATGTATTGCGTTGAAGCATCCTAGCAAAGACTCAAGACATTCCAAATGCCTTTATTGAACTATTTTAATGAAATCTAGTAAAGCCTTGTTGTTGACTTTATAGATATTGTAATACATTTCTCTTTCCGGCTCTGTGCTGCTTAAGTTGTCCTCCAGGTACATTTTGAAAGCCTCTTAGACATTAAATATTTTTGTTAGAATCAAAGATTTGACATAAAGACCCCCCCCCCAAAAATCTTGTGACCCTAGACAAATTAAAAAATGATTTAAAAAATAAAAAATACATTGGGCATAGTGGTGCATGCCTGTAATCCCAATTACCGGGGAGGTGGAGGCTCATGGACCACTCAAGGGTTCTAGGCTGATCGGGTATCCAGTGCAACTGACAGCCTTATCAACAGGTGGCTGAAGGGCTGAACAGAATAACACAGATGATGTACTGCGATCGACGTGCCCTCTGTGAGGGCTAGTGGACTGATTGATCAAGGTAAAAATTAAGGATATTCCTATGTTATTTTGTCTATGTGATCTATTAAGAAGCCATTTACATGATTTTCTGCCCAGTGAAATAAAATTGAAGAACTATCAGCAACTGTTGGCTCACAATTTTGATGAGTGAAACTTGGTGCTTCCAGTCTTCTGTTTTAAATATGTCACAAACAAAATGTCAAATATGATGTGCACCTGCTGTCTATTTCTCCATGCTTCTTACTAAAATGGAAGCCTCCATCCTAATCCCCTAGGTTAGGAAGAAATGATAGCCTCCTATGACACACGATTCCTTGTACTGTTAGAGTACTGCGCAAGGCACTTCATCTCTGTTCGGTTTGATCCTTTCTTTGTTTCTAAAGCTCACAGGAACACGCAATTTTGTGACTCAGCTACAACAGACTGAAGCTATCTTGACAATGAAGATACTGGTCCTGTGTACTTTAAGTCTATGGCTCAAAATGAGGCTCTATAAGTCTCCCAGATAAAAAAACTGAGTTATGGGAAAGTAACTATACAAGGACTCATCAGGTTCGGAGCTTAGGTCTAATCCACAAAATAATACAGATCTGGCCCTTGACGTTGAAGAATTTTTCTTGCATGATCAATTCTCCAACAAAGTTGTTTTATGGAGAACTTGTAAATGTCTCAGAGGATTGAACAAGAGAGGAAAAAATGTTCATAGTTCAGCTGAACAATTATAAGGAAACCAAAATAGGGTTAAGACTGATAAGAAAAAAAAATAAGCACGTGATTTTGCACCTGCTCAAGTGTAGATAGGATATGCAAATCCAAAGTCAAACAAAAGTATTTAATGTTTATATTGATTACTTAAGAAGTCCCAGTTAATACTCTGAGATTTGAGGTTCTTGTCCCAAGATCAGTCCCAGTATTATTAAAATTATTGTTCAGCTGGGAATGCTCAATATGCAAAGCTGCAACATTCACAATCCATAGATCAAGTGACAGGTTTGGCGACCAAACAGAGAAAGGTCCATAGCGGCAACTCCCCTACCTGTAGCTTATGCCCAGGCAGGTAACTCACCTGCAGTAAAAATCTAAATAGAAAACCAAATCAATTTCTGAATTAGAATATAGTGCCTAGCAAACTGTATGTTTTCAGATTTTGGGACTTCCTCTTTTCTGTTTCTCTGCCTTGAGTATACTACTTCTACTTAGCTGACCAACTCTGCAATAGAGGGAGTATTGCCCTCCTGGGAGGAATAGTAACTAACACACATATGCACGTGCATACACACCTCTCTCGAACAGAGGCATTTAAGACCTTCCTTGACCATCAGACTCACATGGCATACCAGAAGCCAGGTAGGACACTCCTAGGTAACAACTTGTCTCCTGCCACTCGGTCTCTATAATTGACTGCCACTGTGCAAGGATGTGTGAGGGGTGATGTGCAGCATCAGCCTCATTGCAGTCTGGTTGCATTCTCATTTGATGTTAATGACTTGCTGTTTGTGTTCAGAATCTCACAAGGGGATTCTGTGCTAGTTAACATTTATACAAGTGTTAAGGGGCTTCGTTAGTTGAACTGATTGTAATATTTAAAAATGAGGAATCCTGTGCCACCACTCCTTGTTTTTGCATATACAGACTAACAAGGTTCCCCTCTGAGACTTGTAGTGTTAAAGGTACTTAAAGATGAATAAGTGGCAGCCTCAGACCAGCAGCCCACACCTTGAAATGGCAGGGGAGCTGACTTCATCTTCCAGTTTAGCCACCAGTAGACCACAGTATCTTAGAATCTGTCCAATTCTGTCTATTCACTTATTTTGGGCCCATGCCAAAGTTCACAGGTCTCAATGCTTCATGCTAACTGCTTATGTCAATGTCTTACAGCAGTGGTTTTCAACCTGTGGTCCACAGACACAGCACCTGGGTCCACAGACTATGGCTAAGATTCTCAAAAGGATCCATACCACCATTTGATATTTTATATGGGTCTGTAAATTTTAAAAGGTTGAAAACTACCATCTTACAAGATACAGGCCTGCTTTATTGCTTTACATTATGCCTATGCCTTATCTAGCAAATACCTATAGGCAACAGGTGAAGACTGATTAAATCATTTTTGTCTGTGAAATTAGAAAAAAAGATACTGTAATTTAGAAGATGGAAAGCCTCTTTGGTGACTATATTGTGATCTGTCATCTCTGGAGGACAGATGTAAATTGGAAAGTGAGAAAGAGGACTTGGGCTGTCAAGAAAATATTGATTTGTACTCAGCGGTCTTCTTTAAAATTTCTTCCAAACCTTCATAGAATAGCAAATCATACTGGAGCAGAAGACCTATGAGATGTGACTTGACACTGTATTCTCTTGTCCATAATATTACTAGATAGTCTTGCTATCCTTTGAAATAGGAGTTATCATGACACAAAAAATGCTGACATACTATAAATGCTGTCAGCTGGGAATTTAAAAGGCACAGATATTTCTTAAATGTATAAAGAAAAAAGGAATTTCCCATCTCTTGTACCTGTGGATTATGGTTATAAATATCAGAATAAAGTATACTGTGAAACAATTACAAGCTGCCATCTGCTCTTCTTGCTAAAAGTTCCTTCAGATTCATTGTTCTATCAAATGGCAGAGCATTACCCTTTACACAATTGCATTAACCTTGCAACTTTTGACATGCTGATTATGTTTTGGGCATAGTCAATACAAGCCAGAAAAGGTTGCAGGTAAGGGGTGCACTTATTACAGGTTCATCCTGACTTCCAATCCAAGACTAGAATATCACTTTAAGAACTCCATTTAGTCAGGAATTTGTGAGGCTAACTAAAAATTGTGAAGTACAAATCTTCAGTAAGCAACAGATGTAGACACAACACATTATGGCTATGTCTAAACTGCCCCCTCTTGTGCAAAAAAATGTGCAAATGAGGCAAAGTGTGGAATATTGCTATGCCTCATTTGCATAATTAATGAGGCTCTGTTTTTGTGCAAGAGGCCCTGGCTTGACATCATCAGGTCCTGAGGGTGCTGGACTAGAGGGGTTCAACCTGTACTATCACCTGCTTTTCAGAGGTGCTGAGCAACCTATTAACTACTTATTTAAATTTTGTCAATATCAAAATTAAAAATCTGAATATTTAGAGAATGAAATGAAGAAACCAAAGGCAGACCCCCCCCCAAAAAATTATTAATTGCCAAAGACAAATATAGTGGGGAGAGGGTTGGTCAGTTTCATTTGTCAATTTGCACTGTATAGTCAGGCTCAATCCATTAAAGTTTCCAACTAGCTATTTTACCTGTCACTTCCCCAAATATGTGAACACTGTATCCCTGTGTTCTGTGTCACGTGATTGGTTAGAAGTTTTAACACCTGATCTCTAATAACAAAATATGCTTGCTATCTTTGTACCATAGAGAAAGTGTTACTTTTAAGCCTTAACATCTATATTCTTGAGAATGTAAGACATTAACTGTTGAACTAAATCTTCATCCACCACTCTGAAAATGTGTATTTAATGTCCTCACACGAGATCCCTATTACGTGTTTCAGTTTTTTATTTAACACTCCTCTTTTCATTCATTCAATAATGGCATTTGGTTGGGAAATATATATGCAATTAAATACACTGGCCATCTTACAAATAGACCATGCTAATTTTCCAGGGCTGTATTAGTAACAATTATTTGGCATCACTAGCTCCTTTTAAGACCCTACACTAAACGTCAAAACCAGTTATATAAGAAATAACCAGTATATCTAAGTTTCCAAGCCTGCGAGTGAAACAATACACATAGGCCTACTGAAGTCAATAGAGCTACATATTGGTAGACCTTTTGAACAACACACAACTCCACTGACTCCAGTAATTTCATCCAAGCAGATCTGACTGCAGGATAGGATTTGTATTTGCAGCAATATTAGTACCTTATTGTAATGCACAGCTGAGAGCCTTCCTAGGGCTGAAGTAGTCAAGTTTTTCCTCTCTGGGGGTTAAGACACTGCCCATATTTTTGCTTTAGCAGCCCCCTAGCCATAGAATGCTGCTTCCAAACATTTTTGTGCCATACAATTAACTATCCTGAAACAACGCATCAAGGATCTGATCCCTCCAGCGCAGCGGTTGCCAAACTTTTCCAGATGGGGACCCATTCTGACCATTCAGGAAGACTTGGTGACCCAAGCCAATTAAAAAACGGGGGGGGGGGGGAGGGAGAAGGGGCAGAGCCACCTGGGGAGACACTTGAGGACCCTTTTGAAATGTAATGGCCACCCATATTTGGGTCCCGGCCCACAGGCTGGGAAACCGGCAGGCCCACAGGAACCCGTGGGCGCCAGAGCAGGCTCTTCGCCCCTAGCGCAAAGCTTTGAGCGCTGCGCAGCGGGGAGCCCTTTTCTTCACAAGGCGGCTGCACCGCACCCCGCGAGACGCCCGCGCACGGGGGGGGGGGGTGGGTCTGTCAGTCGCACGGAGCGTGACTGGTCCCACGGGCCTCATGCCCGCGCAGGGCACCGGCCGCCGGACCGTGGGGGGGGGGGGGGGACCGGCCGCCGCGGGGCTCTCGGCCCGACTCCGCTCCCGCTGCTACACAAGCGGCGCGGGGACCGTGCGGCGGCGGCGGCGGCCCCGCGCCCGCGGAAGCCTCCGCTCCTCGGCCGGGCCGCTTTGTGACAGGACCGGCTCGTGCCTGGCCATGGGGGGGGGGGGGGGGGGGGGGGGGGGTTTCCGGGCTGGTCTCTGCCGGCGGCGGGGAGGGCGGAGCCCCGCGCCGTACCCTGCATGGCGGGGGCTGGCTCCTCCGCGGAGGCGCTCCGGGCCGGGGCCGCCGGCAGCAGGGCGAGCGCCGCGGCGAGCAGGAGCAGCCGCTCCCCGGCCATCCTCCGCGCTACACACGGGCCGCACGCGCGCGCGCGCGCGCCCGGGGCTCGCGGCCGGCGGGCAACCGTCACTGGCCCCGCCGCGCGCGCGCGCGCGCGCCGAACTGGGCGGCGGCCCCGCCCCCCCACGCCCTACCCCGGGCACTGGCCCCGCCCACACGCCTGGCCCGCCCACTACCTGCCCCCCCACGACTCCCAGGGGCCACCAAAGGCACCAGGATGCCACCTCCCTCAGAGGGTCCCCACCTACATCACCGGCCCACTCCCAGGGCACCGGCCCTTCTCCAGGCAACCCCCGCCTCCCACAGCACCAGCCGCCTTCCAGCAGTGCACCCCCCCAGGCATCAGGCCCCCTGCACCATGCGCTACCCTCTCCTTTCACTCCCCCACACTCCACAGGCAGGGCCCCGCCACACACACACACACACACCATCAGCATCCTCCCCCTCCACCCACCGGGCCCATTCTCTGTCCCTGCTCTCAGGCCACAGGTCACCAGCCACCTCTTAGCCCCCACCAGGCCTTGTTCCCCTTTGCTGCACTCACCCACACTCCCTGGGCACCAGCACACACTCCTGCTGTCTCATGTGTACACCGGACGGCAGCCCTTCCCCCCTTTTTCACTATACGCAGGCAGCACATACCCTTTTGTGCACATAGACAGCATTTCACTGCACCTGTCCCTCTACACACACACACCCATCTCCCTGCCACTCCATCAGCCACACTGCCCTCTGCACGCACCCACACTCACCATCATCCAGGATTCACACATGGGTTTCTCTGTTCCTTAACACTCCTGCAACTCAAAAGAATTTACATATAGGTTGATACACATCATTAACAACTAACCTTTCAGAGCTTGCATTTCAAAACCAGTAATTCATTGCTGCATTTTACATGCAGTTTGCCATAGGAACAGTGTAGTGAGCCTCATTTATTGCACATGAAAAATTCACACCTGCAGAAAGAGAGACCCTGATTGCATGACACCCTTACATGGAGATCTCTCATCTGGCACAATGCTTTCAGATGTGTTCCAGGAGGCACAGGTGTAGTTACTATATATTTCAGCCTTACCTTAGAATTTATTTTAAAAGCGCTTTAATGACACCTCAATATTTTTCTTTTTTTGTTTTGTTTTTTAACATCAGAAGGGTACAAATCTCTCAGCAGTAAGCAACTGAATTTCCAGTGATCTGCTACATCCATCCATCTCCTTGCTGATTGTCTGCTACTACGATGACTCTCCACTATTCCTTCCATAATAATTTTATGAGCTTTTAAGGCAAGCAAGACTGTCCCTCACGATGGCTCTTTTTCTTTAACAGGAATTCAGGTGTTGTTGCACTCAGCATTGCAACACCTGAGTCAAAGCCTAAATCTCATTTTCAAAGGAACTTGTTTGTGATCTTTAAAAATCTGAGCCTGTGAGTTTATTCAGAATCTTGCACACTAGGACCTCTACACACTATTGTAATGCTGTTACTCATAATCATGACAAAATTTTCCTTTAGGAAAGAGGGAGTGGGCGAGGGATGGGTTCCACCAACCTCAACTGGAGAAAATGGACTAGTACAGACATTAGTCCCATTTTCTTTCTGTCTTGATTCACCCACTTTGTCACACCGTGGTTTGCCGAGCAGAGTTTGGGTGCATTTTGTATTAAAAGTAAAAAAAGACCAGATTTTTTTGTTCATATTAAGCTGGCGATGTTCTTCTTATTTGCTGAAACACAAATCTTTTAATGTTATTGTATGGTTCCCTCTGGGAATGGTGATTATGTTAGGATCTTTCTAACAAGAACCATGTTTAGATATGGTTTGTCAAATAGTGTATGACACTTATTGTGACTTTTCTAGAGAGGACTCAAGAATCATTATCTGCTGAAAGTAGAAATTTCTATATTGGCCAAAGCGTTATATGGTGTATAGTAAAAGATAATGATTCATCTCCAACACATACAGGTTGTGGTCCTTGATAAGAGGACAAATGTATCACATGCTTAAGATGATAAGAGATTATTTACAACATCAAACTTTCATGTATATTATAAGGGGAGAGGAGGCATCAGAAAGATATTGACATTAGGATTTCTAACTTAATCTGTGATTGAAGGGTTAGTAGAATTACAAGAATGGGAAATCTTTGGGCAGTCATGGAATTTTTGGATTGGCAGAGAATGCTGGGCCCTTTCAGTGTCTGGGGGAAAATGGACAAAAAGTTTTTGTATTTAAAGAGGGAACAGAATCAGGGAGTCATTAGCAGGAGCTGACAGAAATAAGCAATCTGCGGGATACTGAAAAAGATATAATCTGCACTGCGACTGACCTAGCCATGCAGACAAAAGTGACTGAACGCTCCGTTTCTCTATTACTGTAGTGTGATTTCCAGGTTGTGAAAGAAATCCTCTAGGGGGAGTCAGAAAATGGTTTTAAAGTCTTCCCTTTCAGTTAGATAATATCCAAAGATCAAGGCACTCCGAGTGAGTCATTCTACAAAGAATGACCAATTTTACAAAAGTAAGAATAATTAAAAAGTGACCCTTTGTTATTTTACGGGGAAACAGGGGCAATAGACTTATAAGTCAAACAGAACCATAAACACAATAAAGACAGAATCTCATATGGCAAGCTACAGACCAAAGGGGACTCTGCCTCTCACAATGACTTCAAAGACAGACATTTTCACCTGTCAAGAGATGTTTGAAAATGAAATCCATGCAAGCCAAGAGAGCTGCAGGGTTCAAAGACTTACAGTGACACTGCCAGGGTGAGAGTAGCCAGTGCAAAGTGAAGTAGTGGGAGATGCGGAGGTCAACCAGCCAAGGTCAGCACTGTCAGTCTGCAGAAATACAAGAGATGTCATTTTAGAGATGGCTTGCATCAGCACTTCCAGCTTCCTGGTTAAGTCACCAGATACATAAATATCGTAAATATTTAATCAGCTGGAAGTTTGGCTAACATAACACTTCTGTTTATTTACTGCATTAACATTAAAATTAATTGTAAGTCACAACCATTGTAAATCCTTTTGAGGGAATTTAGGCTCTGTCTTTACAAACAATTCTGGACACTATCATATCCAGACGTTATCATTCCATAGTTAGGTTAAAACTGCATTCTTATTAATTGGCTTATGGCCCTGATGCTGCAAACACCTATGTAGCTGTTTTAAGCATGTTAGTAATTCTAGAAAGTCAATGGAACCACATGTGTGTAGAGAATGTTAAAGAGAGAATTCCCATAAAGATGAGCAACATTTAGGCTACATCTACACTGCAGGCTCTACATCTACACAGTTGTTCTTGCGCAAAAACTTGCCGGGTATCTACATTGCACGCGCGTTCTTATGCAAGTAAATTTACAGTACAGCGTCAGAAAACAGGGCTTCTTCCGGAAGAGTTATTCCTCTCCCCACAAGGAATAAGCCCTCTTGCGCAAGAACTCTTCCACAAGAAGGCAGTGTAGACAGGCAACATGGTTTTCTTGCGCAAGAAACCCCTATGGCTAAAATGACCATCAGAGCTTTCTTGCGCAAGAGAATGTCCACACTGCCATGGACGCTCTTGCGCAAAAGCACATCTCTTCCACAAAAGCACATGGAACTGTGGACGCACTCTTGTGGAAGACCTTTTGCATAAGAACTCTTGTGTAAAACAGTTCTTGCGCAAGAAGCCTGCAGTGTAGACATAGCCTTAGAGCAGCGGTTCTCTAACTTTTGGGGCTCCGGAGCCCTTTACATGCATAAAAATTTATGTGGAGCCCCAGCGGTCCACTGATTGTATGTGTTGTACCTATCGATGTTTCCAGTTTGTCAACCTCGCGGAGCCCCTGGAGATGTCTCACGGAGCCCCTGGGGCTCCGCGGAGCACAGTTTGAGAAACACTGCCTTAGAGATTAACCCAGCTTTGGTGGTTTTAAGTGCCTCTCTGCTCATGGACTTATCCAGACTCCTCCCAATGATAGATGGCAGCAGAGTAAAATAGACTGGTTAATAAAAATGATCTTACCTACATATCTGGCCCCTATCCCTATGATATCTCAGCACCTAATATTCTTTAATCTGCCAACACCCGTATGAGGAAGGGAAATACTATTATCCTCATTTTACAGAGAGGGAGCAAGAGCACAGAGCAGCTAAGTGGTTTGGCCAACGTCACACAGGAAGTTTATGGCAGGCCAGGAAATTGTAATGAAGTCTTCTAAATACTAAACTAGTGACCTAACCACTGGGCCATCCTTCCAAACAAATGAAAGTACCTAAGCTTTGACTTGTAATAATGTCAGGGTAAGGCGATATCTACATTGCTGGCTAAATTGGTTTCACTGCAATCAGTGCAGTGGTGTCAATTTAGCAGGTCTGGGAAAGACACCCTAAAATCGATGGGAGACCACTCATCCATTGATGTCTGTACGCCACCTTGCTCAGAGGTGGAAGCTATATTGATGGGAGAGCGTCTGTCATCGACGTAGCAAAGTGTAGACACCGCTGTATGTTGACCTAAGTTATGTCAGCGTCAGCTACGTAACTTGTGTAACAAACGTAACTTATGTAACTAATGTAACGAGGTGTAGACCAGCCCTAAATGCTATAACATTGGTTTATCACATGTAATCACATTAACTTTCCCATGCTGAGCAAGAAGACCCCTTCTGCAGAATTCAAGCTCCACAGATGATCTCTTTTTATTTTCACAATGCTGAGCTCTGTTTTGCATACATGTAGGTAACATACCCACTTGCTATGCCATATGACTTTGCCCTTTAAATGCTGTCTTCTTCCCCCATCCAAATGTTGGCATGCTTCTTGTAACATACTGCTTCCTCTCCACAGGCATGAACACAGGTTGGTGAGCTCCACTGCCATTTTCAAGTTAGAAATTTGTATAAGTGAATGATTTGAATCAGTGAAGAAGAATCAAGAGTCTCCTCTCTCCTTCCTTCATCTTTATCTGCTGGGTGCTCACATGCCACAGTAGTAGGCATGGCACACAAGTGTTAGACTAGATTCTTCTTCAACACAGTTGCCTGCAGAGCTCACCACTGTAAGGGAGGGGTATATCTTTGGGTGAGTCACCCTTAGAACTCGTCTGCCCCAGCAGATGCTGCCACTCAAACATGCCAAGCTCACATGTTCAAGAGGAGCACAATATCCAGCGTAGAGCTATGCGGGCAGGCAGCTCAAAGAACCGCAGCAACTATGGAAACTGCTCTTTACATTATCACCTTTTCCCATGTTGTCCCCCACAGCTGGACACCAGTTCCTGATTTCCTAATTCCTGTCTGCAATATACCTTCTTTTAAGACCAACTTTTTCAATGAACCCTTGTTCTCCTAATCAAACTTTCTCCACTCCTTTCCTTTTTACTAAATTGCTTTGTCCTTTTCTTGACCTGATGAAGTCATCTGGGAGACAAAGGGTACGTCTACACTGCAACACCATTTCAAAATAACTAGCGCTATTCTGAAATAACTTAGTCCATGTCTACACAGCAAGCAGTTACTTCGAAATAGTGTCAAAATACTGTCAAGCTGGAGGACTTCTTACTCCAACTCCTGTAACCCTCATTGTATGAGGAATAAGGGAAGTCGGAGGAAGAGGGCTCTATTTCGAAATAAGTGCTGTGTAGACGCTCCCAATTTCGAAATAAGCTACGCAATTGACATAGCTCAATTTGTGTAGCTTATTTCGAGTTAAGCCCTGCAGTATAGACGCACCCTAAGATACACAGAAAGCTGAGTCCATCAGCAGAGGCACAATAGCAAACTATCTTGGTGTAAAGACATCAGGAACTCTTTAATGACCTGAAAATCAAAAAAGAATCCTACAAAAAGTGGAAATATGGACAAATTGCTAAGGGCAAGTGCAAAAGAATAATACAAGCATGGAGGAACAGAATCAACAGGGTCTGGGCACAAAATGAGTTATTCCTAGCAAAGGGTATAAAAAGCAGTTACAAGTTTTGTAAATACATTAGGAGCAAGAGAAAGACAAAGGAAAGCTAAATAACAGATGACATCCAGAAGGGTGACGTGTTCAAGGCCTACTTTGTGTCAGTAATCACTAAAAAGGATAGTTGTAACCATATACTTAACTCAATATTGACAATGTGTGGGAAGGAATACACACAAAAATAGGGAAAAAATAAGTTGGTGGGACCTAATGAAATTAATCTTAGGTACATACTAGCTGAAGAAATCTCAGAACCATTTGCAATAGCTTCAAGAACTCATGGAAGACAGGTGAGGTCCCGGGGAAGGGCAAACACAGTACCTATTTTTTAAAAGGGGAACAAAGATATCCAGGGAATATGGATCAGTCAGTTTAACGTCAAAACCTGGAAAGGTTCGGAACAAATTAACCAACCCATTTGGAAGCAACCTAGAAAATAACAAGGTAACGCCTAGTAGCCAACATCGATTTGTCATGAACAAATCATGCCAACCCAGCCTATTTTCCCTCTTTCACAGGGTTACTGTTCCAGTGACTAGGAAGGAAGCTGTTGATTTTGGTAAGGCTTTTGACATGACAGTTGCATAAGCAAATGTGATCTAGATGAAGTTACTATAAGGTGGGTGCATTACTGGATTAAAGTGGCTCTCAAATTAGCTATCAATAGTTTGCTGTCAAACTGAGAGGACTTATGTTAGTAGGGTCCTGGAAGGCTCTGTCCTGAGTCTGGTACTACTGAATATTTTCATTCATGACTCGGCTAATGGAATGGAAAGTGTACTTAGAAAATGTATGGATGACATTTGGTGGTGAAGGGTTGCAAGCACTTTGCGGGACAAGATTAGAATTCCAAATGACCTTGACAAATGAGAGAACTGATCTGAATTCAACAAGACAACATTCAGTAAAGTGTATGCAGAGTGCTGCACGCAGGAAGGACAAATCAAACTGCGTAACTACAAACTAGGGATTAACACTGATTCGGTGGGAGTGCTGCGGAAGAGGATCTGGAAATCCTTGTGGATCAAAAATTCAATCAGAACCTACAACGTAATGCTCCTTGGCAGTGACAGAAGGGGAGCAGCAAGCAAGAAGCAGCATCAGTCGGAATAGGAGGGCTTCAGCACCTTGTCCCCCAGCATTCCTCCCACATACCCAACCCCTTGGCCTGTGCCCCCTCACAGTCCCAGCTAATTCCTGCACACACCCCATCCACAGCCCTCTGCCCTGATTCCTGAACCCTCCACACCAACCCCCTGCCTTGAGCACACTCACACACACCCTAACCGCCCTGCCCTGTGTCTCCTGCACTCTACTCCACACTAAAATTCCCCACAGATACTGTCGTATCACACACACCCTCCACCCCCTGCCCTGAGCCCTCCTGGGGAAGCAGGTGTTCATATAACCGTATCTGTAAGAAATGTAAGTTACTTTCTCCCCTGCTACTTTCACCAGCTACTGGCTACGCTGGAGTCTCTCTCTTGTTTTTACAAAAAATGTCCAAAGGTCAGTTTTGTCTTGATTGGGAACACTTGGAAAGCTTTGATATTTTCATGAGACAGGAAGAGTTACTTGCCCAGACCTAGCTGAAACGTCAAAATCCTGGCATCTGCTATGACGGGCAGAAAAAGAAGACTTCCCGTAGAACAAAGAAATTCAGGACTTTACACTGCTGACATTTCAGTGGAATGAAACAAGGTGATTTCTTTGTAGGCCTCTTTTATACATCTTACTGGAGAGAAAAGGCAGCTCTCTGTTTCATAACGGGTGTTCTTCGAGATGTGTTGCTCACATCTGTTCCACAGTAGGGGTACGTCTAGACTACAGGCTTTTGTCGACAGAGGCTTTGTTGACAGACTACCGCTGTGTCGACATGAGAGTGTAGACGCAAAGGACAGTGTAGATGCAATAACGTCTTCTGTCGACAGAACTCTGTCAACAAAAGGCGTTATTCCTCGTAGAATGAGGTTTACCGCCGTTGACAAAACTGCCAAGTTCTGTCACCGTTATGTCGACAGAACTCGGCAGTAGTGTAGACGCAGGTATAGTTTTGTCGACAAAAGGCGACTTTTGTTGACAAAACCCTGTAGTCTAGACACACCCTAGGTGTGTGTGCTCGCCACATGCTGGACGTTTTCCCCCTCGCAGTACCCATAGGGGAGCGCCTCTATCAACCCTAGAGTGTGTTTCCATGGTGCGGCAGAAGGGGCGCTGCACTCCCAACCTGACAAACGGAAACTTGCTTGTCCCGGTCCAACTCCTGGCCAGAGACTGGCACCTGGACCCCTTCCTGGATGGAGTCCGGTGCCATTGCGATGGGGATCCAACGAGTCCAAGCGCAGGCTTGCCCCATGACCAGGGAGCTGCAGAGGCCTGGGGAGCTGGCACCAATGAAGTCAATATCCCTTGTGCCGCCTGCAGATCCTCCAGTGAGGAGGGCACCTGCATGTGGCTAAGAGTCCTGCTCCCGGCCAGGGAGACCAGCGCAGAGGGGCTGGGCTGCTCTGCTCTGCTGGAGCTGGGGCCCCCCCGAGTCCAATGGGGAATGAGAGCTGTTCGATGTGGGTTATGCTCACCCGTAGACTTATTCCGGTCTCCAGGTGAGCATAGCTCACCTGAGAAATTAATAAACCTGGCTCTGGTGAGCTAGAGACAGGGAGCTCCAAAATCAAAGACATGGAATTATAAGATCATGAGTACAGAGGTCTCAAGTATCAGAAACATCATCTTAAGGCTAACAGTAAAGCTACCATCTCCAAGCTATGATCTCCCTTGTCCCACTGGGCACACGTTAATGTCATTTGAATAATACAAGCTCCAGTCAATATACAGTCCCATTCCGCTACATAAAGAAAAGGTGATGCTTGTTGTTTTGTGGAAGATCTGACTATATACATGTATAATATTAGGCACTGATTTCATTTCATTGCTAAGTTACAGCTGCACCGACAGCCAAGTCACATATGCTTTACCATGAAACAAAGTAAAGTCAATAAGAGAGAAAGGAAAACAAGCCGTATGGTTTTATGGTTGTTACTTGAAAGTTCGGCACTGTCTAGATACACATTTAATTTTCAATCTGCTGCCGGGATAGAAAGGTTGTATCAAAAAGCAAACAAGTACATATTTAATCCTGTAGCACAAAAAATAACCCCAGTGAGAGAGTCTGTTGCCATATTATCACAGAACCATAGAAACCAGATATTTTTCCATCTCCAATATCAACAGCCAAATGTCACCATAGAGCTAACAAATGTGAAATATCTTACATCAGGCGGTTGAACCACCCACACCAATCTGAGTCCAACCCAAATAAACTGCTATTTAGTTGTGAAAATATGTGACGGGCCCTACAGTCACTTGCAGACAAAAGATGGCATCTCCTATAGTCAGTAATAAGTGTACAAGGCCCTGAAGGCAGCTGAACAATCTCAATATTTATCAATAGGGTTGCCAGATGGTTTCAATGAAAATACCGGACATACTTGACATTACATAACAATCTACATTACAGCTTATTTAGAAAATACCGGACGTTTATATTTTCTCATTTCTATTTTCTCCATTTGTTTCCAGAACAGAAAGCTCAAATACTGGACTGTCCGGTTAAAAACTGGACACCTGGCAACCCTGTTTATCAAGGGACTGATCTAATTTCCACTGAAATCAATGGGAACTTTTCTGTTGACTTCAGTGGGAGTTGGATTGGTATTCCGTCCCCCTGCCAATAGCAGATGTTCCCTACAACGGTGAAGTTTTTAGTTTTAAATATATCAATCATTAAATGGACTCTCAGATTTCTGTAACTCATAGATAGTTGAAGAGGCCTCACTTACATGAAAATTTTCCTGATACTCAGACCACATTTTCCTTTACTGAAATTCATTGGATTAATCTTAGTTTTACAAATCTCTAAATCCTCTCCCTGGCTTTGGCTAAGAGACACAGAAGCTGGGTAAAGATTTAGTGTAGGCAACGCCAAAAGGAAGATGAAGAGTAAAACAACTGAAGCCAAAAAGATGGGTTGCTAGTTCCTGTGGAAACCCAATTCTTACTGGTGACCAACGTCTCCACTTGGTAGGACCAACCAGCTAGCCTCTGTCCCCCACAACTTGTAATGACTACCATTCTCATATGCCAAAATTGCTGTCTTTCTAACTTATGTAGACCTGACCATAAGGTATTTTTACCCGCAAGTGACAATCTTCAGCAACGCTGAAGTCCACATACCATGTGCTGTACAGATGCAGAAATCCTCTGAAATATAGTTAGGCTTGGAAGGGTTGGATTTGTATAATCAGTAAGTTCTGATTTCTCTGTACACACCCGTCACCAAGGTGTGGGGAGTCACTGGGCCCTGCACCCCACCCGCAGCCAAACGGACTCTCAGCAGGTAGAGCAGAAGGTTTATCAGGTGACAGGCATACAGTGTAGAGCAGACTTGTCAGCACAAAAAGCAGTAACAGTAAATACAATCCATCTAGCAGAGAGGGGGCTCAGAACCAATGGCCCTGACACTCCCCACCCCACCCCACCGCACCGCATCCTAAGCCTGCAAGACTCACTCACACACCCAGCAGCTGTCTCCCCCTGCAGCCAGCCCCACCTCCAGCCTATGTCCAGCTTCCTGGGCAAACAGTGTCACCTGGTCACACCCCCTCCTTGGCTCAGGTTACAGAAAGCATTAGCCATCCTGCACATGCTGGAGACTGTCACAGCAACAGTCTCATCACCATCTCACTACTGGTGCAGTGCCGAGGCAAACTGAGGCACACACACTGGTTACTACAGGACTGTAGAAATCACATGCCACATGACAAGCAGACAGAGTGAATACAATCCCCACTCCGTCACAACACTCACATGGACAGAAAAAATTCTGGGCTGGAATCAAAATGTATAGACAGGCAGAGTAAGGAAAATGGTTTTGAGAATTGTTTAGAGTTTGACTTGTGATGCATTTTAATAGGTATGTCACCCTTCTGCCAGCTGGCGCCAGCAATAGCTGGGTTCAGTATCTAGGGGTTCCTCCCATCCATCCAACACAGAACTGGCTCCAGCCCCTACCCAGTAACCAGGGAAATTCACACCCCACCCCTGGGCACCTCTGGGCGGCAACACTCCCCCAGCGCCAGCAGTCTGAGTGTAGGAAAAACTTGTAACAAAAGAGAGGGAAGTAACTTGGCAGTGTTTTGTGAAAACACCACAGAGCGGATTCATAAACCATGAGTAAGTAGGTTGGGTAGTGTGCTTGGAAACCCACCCGCCCTGCCCTTCACATGCCCAAATCTTCTCTGCACCCCGCCCCTCAGCTGCTGCCTTTGGTCAGTGCACAGCCAGAATTCAGGGGTGCAGCCACAGAGTTCATCTATCCTAGGCGGATGTGTGTGTGTGTCCAGCTCTTAGCTGTGACTTCTGTCCATCAGGCTCAAGTGATTTCAGCTCTTGCAAGTATAACTGTCACTGGATGGATTTGAATCTGTGACATCTGGAGCTTAGTATAGGAGCTTCTACTGCTTGAGCTAAAAGCAAGCTGGCGCTCAGCATAGGCTGTAGAGCTCCTTTGTTCTTATCTGACGCTGTAAGTGGTCTAAGTGTCACTGTATGGGACAGTGACCCACACTAGGTGTGTGGGTTACACAAGCCGGGTAGAAAAAACACAGCTGCCTTATCCATTAGGCCCCTGGAACCCCTCCCTACCTTCAGCTCCAGCCTTGGGGAAGCTGGTGGTGGCTTCCCAGCTGCTCCCAGGGCAGGGGTGGACATTGGTGGGATTCAAATTCACAATCCCAGGCTCCGGCGGCTGATGCCTTGGCCATTAGGCCCCTGGGACCCACCCCACTTCCCTACTTCAGGATGCCTGCACCCCCCCAACTCCACAACCCTGTGCCCTGAGTCCCTCATACACCCCAACCCCCTGCCCTGAGCCCCTCGTACACTCCAACCCAGCCTCCTGCACCCCCTCATCCCCAGCCCACCGCCGTAAGATTGACCGAAGACAGCCCGAATGCCTGCATGAAGCTAGTTTTGAGCAGTTATGATGTAAACCTCAAAGAAATGTGCGAAAAGATGCAGCAGCAGAAGTCCCATTAAAGTCTGCGCATACACTGTTTCATTTACGCTGTTCTTAATCATCATGTTGATTATCAATTATATTAAGCTGTGTATCATCAGTCATGCGAATGGGTGCACTGATACGGCTCTGTGCTGACCACTTGTTCTGGAGTTGGATGTCGTTTGGCTCTGTGGTTTGAAAAGGTGCTGACCGCTGGTCTATACTGTAGTCTCCTGACCAGAATTACCTTCCCTCACCCCCTCCTACTCTCACAGAGCTCTGAAAGTCGAGCCCCTGCTTAGCAAAGCTCTTGGCTAACGGTGAGCCCTTCCCTTTGGAACAGAGTCAGCACAGTCCTGCTTTTCCGTATTCCCACAGAATTACTCACATTGGTACCATATTTCACAGGCCTGTGCGAAGGGTGTGAATACACCCCATGCTCCCCCAAGTAAGCGTGCTTTGAGCGGCTGGGGGAAGGCTGGGGCGGTGCGTAGCCCCAGCCTTCCACCCCCATGCGCTGAGCAGCCAAGGAAAAGCTGGGGCTGATTTCTGCCCACCTTGGAGCAAGGCCAGGGCTGATTCCCCCACTCCAGGAGTGAGGCCAGGGTCGGGTCAGGCCACCATGGCAGGAGCAAGGCAGCCACCAGCTCCTCCCACAGCCCGCCCAGACAGCGGCTGGTTCTGCCAGAAGGTAATTTCTATATAACCTTTCTTACTGTGTAAAGGTTTAGTATGTTATAGCCAAATCATTTTGCCAGTCACCATTTCCACTCACATTTTTCATTGACCTCTCTCCTGCACACTCATTGCGTAACTATTTTGAACTCCTTTTTATTTAAAAAAATTGCGATCCACATGTAGAAAAAAAGCATCACCCAATCATGCATGCAGAAGGCGCTGAACCCAATGGAACCAAACCTACCTAGATCCCTATGGAGCATCAGCTATGGAAACCACCAGAGCCTAGAGCAGGGGCAGGCATAATACAGCTTGTGGGTCAGACCCAGCTGCCAAGCCTTTGGATCTAGCCCAGAACTGCCAGGACCGTTAGGCAGCGTTCCTACCTGCTGCAGCCCAAGAGGCTGGCTCCTGGGGATGTGATTCCAGGTGCTGCACGCCTCTGGGGGGGGGGCTTTGTACACTGTCCCCGCCCCCAGCACAATCATCGCAGTTCCCATCGGTCAGTTCCCAGCCAATGGGAGCCGCGATGATTGTGATGGGCGGGTGGGCAGCGCACAAAGTCTCTCCCCTCCGGGGCACACAGTGCAGAGAGGCACGTGGTCCCAGCACCTGGCCGCTCTGAGTAGCCAGGGGCTGCAGCAGGCAGAGACACTGCTTGAGGGTCCCAGCAGGCTGCTGGCCAGGAGCCAACTAGGTAAACACCTCCCAGCCAGCCTGCATCTTTCAGCCCACTCTCTCCTGCACCCCAACTCCCTGCCACCCAAATCCTCTGAACCCCTCCTCTGCCAGGTCACAACTCCCTGCACCCCCTCCTACACCCTTCCCCCAGGCCAGAATTCTCTCCTGCCCCCAATCCCGTCCCAGGTCACAAGCCCCTCCTTCACCCACACTCCCTCTCAGACCCCACACCCCCTCCTGCACGCCGATCCCCTTCCCTGAGCTCCCTTCTGCACCCAACCTCCATCCCAGACCCCACACTCCCTCCATAGAAAAGTGTGGCCCTTGCCACTTGCCAAAATCTTGGAGTGACCCCCCCCTTCACAAATTACTGCCCACCCCTGGCCTAGAGGCTGTTGTACCTGGCACTCCATCACCTGTAAGGGAGAAATCCATCTCCTAACACTTTTACAGCACCTCTGTACACAATCTGTTTACTCTGCCAGAGTTGTTATACATTTGCGGGGGGGGGGGGGGGGGGGGTTCTGGTTTAAACACAGAGAGGCAGATTTTCAAAGGAACTTAGGTGTTTAAAGATGCAGATCGGTGCCTACTGGGATTATCAAGAAGTAGGCATTTTCAGAAGCGGTGTTTGAAAGTACAGTTCTAATTATTCATCTTAACTTTGCATGATTTCTAGAACTAGGCAAACTACCAGAAGAACTTTTAAGACTGTATTTTAATAAATGATAAACATCCATTCTTTATATACTTATATCTTTTACTTTTAAACCTTTGGTCTCCTAATTAAGTTATAAAGCACCCAGAACTGGGAGAGAAGATATTTTAAAGATTTCAGTAAAACAGGAAAATTGTCTCTAATAAAGACATTGGATCAAAATATTATTATCGCTTATTTCCAGCACGTCTAATGTGATTTTCATAGACTACAGCGGAAAGAATGGGGAATATGTTTCATTCAATTCCTTTTTTTACTGTTTAGTTTTTATATATAGACAGGATGTTGTAACCTCTGACAATTTTCAGTCAGAGCAACACAATATAAAAGAATACTTTTGAGCCCAGAAACATTCCTCTAGCTTATATCTAAGCAAACATTGCCATTCAAAAGTTTCTGTATTAAGTTCCACTCAGAATGCATGCTGAATACTGAATAAATGCAGTTATTCTGAACAGCTGTTATCTAAGAAGTCTGATCCTGAAACTGACACTATATACACATAGGGCTAACTTATCAGAACTTTGTGTCAATATTATTTGTTCAACTATGTGTTTTGCATGCCTTATTAAGCCCAATTTGAAACCAAGTGAGCAATAACTTTCTAACTATGATTGAGCAATGCTAACATCTTATTTGCCTGCTGCACAGGTGAAGGCATGCCGTGAAGGGTCTGTAAAAGGGATTTGACTTGAAATAGGTGCAAAGGATCTTTATTGGGGGAAAAACCCCAAGTAAAGTACAACATTTATGTTTCGAAATACATATGAAGAGTCAGACCAACTTGTTGATAATGTCTTTTTTTTGGGTTATATTTTCTTTAGGCATCATGAGAAATCTTTTTTTGACTGTTTAAAATTCTATTCTTAACATCCAAAATTCAATTCTGAGTTCTGGCTTATCAGATCTAAAAGGAGGAGACACAATAATATTCCTCCTTTCATTTTCCAAGGAGCGGACTACAGCAGAACAAATGTACTTACAATGGATAATGATGTAATGGAGTGGAGATTTCTGTCAGTTTGGACCTTTCTACACCGTGTGGCAAGATCCACCCTGGAATTCTTTTAATTTGAAAACAAGCCATTGTGAGGCTCTGCTGGGCACAACCTTGCTGCTGTTTGACTCTGACCCGTCACAACAATCTGTGGTGGTATTGATGGGAGAGTTTGGATCCCAGCCATATGGCCTGGGCCTTGTCATGCCTCGGAGCCATTCGGAGACACTCTTCTGTGTCTTTATGCTTCCTTCAAGGTTCATCATTCAGCAGTCGGTTTCAGTTTGTCTGTGCAAGTAGCTCCTCCCTTTAGCTCTTTTCTTTCCACTCACCTGAAAAAGTGACTGCATTTCCTTGTTCAATGAGCATACACATGGGAGAGGACATGTAATATTGTCAATGCAAATAAAACCACATGGTCACAAAATATGAAACGCATGTATGGATGATTAAGTAAAATAAGCGACCGTGCAAATGTATTGGCAAGATTAAATAACACTGAGGAAGACATTCTGCCTAGTAAAGCAGGAAATTAAGATTCCTAGGCTCTCTTCCCCTCTCAGTCCCTGTCTTCAGTATGATGTTGGTCAAGTCATTCTACCTCTCATTCCTCAATAGCCTATGCTCACTGCCCAGGCTGGGCCACAGCTGGAGGCGGCTGCAGAGGCCTGGGCTAGTGGTGGGACCCTGGGGCTGGCAGGCTGGGGAGCCTGTGGTAGGGCCAGTGGGACCCTGAGGGTCAGCAGGTGATAGGAGCCTGAAGGCCAGAAGGATGCTGGGTGGCCAGCGAAGCCTGTGGCAGCAGGACCAAGGAAGGCTGGCAAAGTGCATAGAGCCAGTAGGGCCCTGCAGAGGCTGTCCGGAGGCCAGGACCTGGGGCTGAAGGAGCTGGCAGAGAGGCTGGCCCGGAGGCACAAAGAAGCCAGGTGTACCCCTACTTCCTGCGCCTATGCACAGGTCTCGTGAGAATTATTTACAAAGTGATTGCTTGAGGAGATGGAGCTTCAAGCTCTTGTCCCTGGCTCAGTGGGTTCTTTTAGGAAAGGATCGGCAAAACATCTCATAGGGCCATGGCTTTCTCCAAAACAGCAGCACTGTGTGTGGCCATCAGTGACTGACATTAGCTTGTCACCCCAGAGGCAAGGTTGAAGCCCCAAGTCTTTGTGTCAACCAAAAGGTGGGGCAACAAGAGAGAAAAAAATGGATGAGTAGAAAAAAGTATTTTGACAATTACACTAACCCTACTCACAGCTCCTTTAGAACTAAAATTAACCATTTTTTAAAATAAAACTATTTCAGCAGAATAACCATTGCATTCTGACTCACTGCCACAAGCAGAGAGGTGCTTGGGCCTGCACTTTTGAGATAGCTGGAAAATGAGTTTCACGAAAGAGCTGGAAATTATTTTTGCTCTGCAGGTTTCAAGATGGAATTATTTTTCACTTACTGGATTTGTTTTCCAAAACATTGTATTGCACATTTTCATTTAAAAGACCGCTCCTTGAAAAAGGAAAGGGAAGAGAAAAATGGAAAGGAAAAACAGGTGGGGGGTTGGAATTTTATTTTATTTTTTTAAATATACAGTTTGGAAAATATGAATTTTGTGGAAACATTGGGGCTACATCTACACTGCAGGCTTTTTGCGCAAGAACAGCCATTCTTGCGCAAAAGCTTGCGGAGCGTCTACACTGCACGCGTGTTCTTGTGCAAGTAAATTTACAGTAAGGCATCAGAAGAGAGGGCTTCTTGCGTAAGAGTTATTCCTCCCCCCACGAGGAATAAGCCCTGTTGCGCAAGAGCTCTTGCGCAAGAAGGCAGTATGGACGGGAACAGGGGTTTCTTGTGCAAGAAACCCCTATGGCTAAAATGGTCATCAGAGCTTTCTTGTGCAAAAGAACATCCACACTGCCATGGATGCTCTTGTGCAAAAGCACATCTCTTGCGCAAAAGCACATGGCAGAGTGGACGCGCTCTTGCGCAAGACCTTTTGTGCAAGAACTCTTGCGCAAAACAGTTCTTGCGCAAGAAGCCTGCAGTGTAGACATAGCCTGGCAATTTTGACCAGAGCTACTGTTCTCCCTTTCATGCCCTCAGATAGAGGGGTATGAGGACACACAGGGTGCATGTGGGGCCCCAAACAGGCACTAAAGTTTCCTGACCCATACATGCACCATGAATGGGATCCAAATGGACAGCACTTGAAGAACTGATGTTTCAGTTGATCCTCAGGAGTCATTCTGTGCAAAGAATATGATTCTAGCTATACCAGTGACAAAGAAGAGATGCAGGTGTCAACTCACAGGGCCAGGGCCCGGGCCCAGTAGGGTTGTAGATTCGCTTCTTGACAGAGTCGATTTGGGAAAGTTGCTTTTATTAATCTCACTACATCACTGCTATTACAGAGTTAGTACTGCCAGGTGGTTACACAGCTACTGCAAAGTGATTGATCAATAAGCACAAGCAGAACAATGCACCAAAAAGCAACAGGCACTTAGAAATGCTTACACCCCTTCAGTCTGTGGGGAGTCCCATTCCTGTCACCTCGCACCAGGCTGCAGTGGACATGGCTCCATCTGGGGGGATCCAGGGCACCCTCCGAGGTCTAGGTCCCTGGTGAGACTCACCAGACACAGGACTCCCTACACTAGTTATACTACAGTTGTTTACCAGGTGTGCGCATACTGGCCCAATGCCACTCTCAACGTTCCCACAGGGCTGAGAACCGAGGTCATGTTATTTCTCCCATACTTGGCTCTCAGCTAGCAAGCATTGCGAGTTGTGGCTGATGAAGGCCGTCTGATAAAGAACACCTGGCATTTTCGCTAGCAGGGCTCATGGCTGGCCTAGAGGAATACAAATTTAACCCCTGCAGGCCTACATATGGCTTTTTATGTGACAACAGGTTACACAACTTGGTGCAATTAAGGCAAAATCCAAATGCATACAAACAATCCTCAGACATGTAGTAGTTCCAGATGAGCATAATACCTCACCACCACCCTTCTTATAATGAATCATGAAGAATTTGAGAGATATCGTTATGCAGAATCATGGCATACTACAGTGGAGCTGCACTTCTAGGACCTTTGCTCTAGGACCCACACACAATGCACTGTAAACCCGTGGAACTCCTTGCTCGAAGATGTTGTGAAGGCTAAGACTATAAAAGGGTTTGAAAAAAGATAGGTCTATCAATGGTTGTTAGCCATGATGGGCAGAGATGGTGTCCTTACCCTCTTTGCCAGAACCTGGGAATGGACATTGGGGATGGATCACTTCATGATTACATTCTTTGTTCATTCCCTCTGGGGCACCTGGCACTGGTCATTATCGGAAGACATGATACTGGGCTGGATTGACCTTTGGTCTGATCCACTATGGCCATTCTTATGTTCTTACCCTGGCTTTGAGTTTAGTCAGTGAGAGTTTTGCCATGGACTTCAATGGGAGCAGACTCAGTACATGTCTAAGGTTCTCTTAGTTCATGATATATTCTATGAAAGATATTGTTTGTAACTGATCCTCCATTTAGAACTGTTCTTTCTCAAAGCCAACCCCAACAACCTTTGCTCACTGTACTAAGCAAGATCAGATATTTCAAACCCACATTTCCCTATTTTTACCTACCGGAGAGACGAGTGGCCAGCTGAAATGTATCTTCCCTTCTAGCAAAACAAAGACATGAAAAAACGAAAAGTTGGGAAGAATGAAAACATTATTAATAGCAGAAGTGAAACCAGAGATCCATGGAAGGAGGATGGAGAAGGGAATGAATGAAATGAAAGAGGCGGAGTCTTTCTCTACTTCTCTGTACACCAGACTGGCAGTCAGGAGAGAATAATTTCCCTTACTGCATGGGTGAATTTATTGTCTGTGTTATGCAGGTGTACATGCTAGATACTGGAAATCCCTTCTACCCTTAAAATTTAAGAATTCCTGAATTCCACCTGTCTCTGACACGAGCTAGTCACTTCCACAAATTAGTAAAGTAATAGAATGTTACTTACCTCTCACAAACATGCTGGATGAGTGAGTTATGAAGAAAAAGTGCTGTATATTATTCATAAGAGACAGACTAATGCCTTGGTGGCACTGCATTTCAGAAGATTTTATTTTTAATCACAGTCCTATTCCAGTATAAACATCTGAAAAAGTCCTGTAAGGTTTTGGTGCCAAATTCACACGTAGTGCAAAGGAAGCTGTACCTACTTAAGTCGTGTCTAAAGCTGGCAATTAGAACCAGCTTCTGCTCCCATCTTTATGGCTTGCACTGTAAGTGAAAGAGCACTGGATACAGCGCAGATACAGTTTAGAGCTTCAACAGCTGCACTAGTATTTATAATACTAGCTGCGTCCGGTGAATCACGTTCCTTTGGTACTTTCCTGCCCAAGAACTGTCCTCACTTTTATCTTCACTACTTGCACTGTTGAAGTTGAAAGCTCCCATAGCTAGTGCAGCAAACCTAATACAGTAAATGCCTCTCTACAGAAGGTGGCATTTCTTGTTATCTTGAAGGAAAGCGACAGTTATACTCTGCTCCTTTAAGGAACCTGTTGTACTAGATCAAGAACTAATCAGTACAAAAATTAAGTAGTGGTTCATTTCCCAAATGAATGGAGCTGGGCAAATATTCCTAAACATTGTACAGATTTTCAATGTTAGTTAACTACTAAAGCTCCTTTTGCTTCAGTTATGCTCATACCCATCGATCTGGCTTTCTGCAAGATTCAGAGTGACCAAGCTTTAGTAAGACAAATGGTCACAGAAAATAATTTCTGTCCATTGACCTCAAAACAGCTAGGATTGAGCTTTAAAGATCTGTGAATTTCATCTGTTTTGCTACTCCTATGTCTAGCTTTTAAGTTTCTCTGAAGTTCCTCAGTCTTTAGTAAAAGTTAAAATAAATCACAAAAAGCAGACTTCTTCGAGAAACTTGTTTTTACATAATCTCCAAATTGTAATCATTATTGTTTCACACAGTTCTCAGATTAATAACAAATATATTATCCAGTTTTGGTTTGGAATCTTGGTATGGACCCATCTTAAACTTTTGTCATGTTGAAAATTGTCTGTTGTTTTATTCTACTATCTGGTGACTTGGTTTATGCAATAATTTTGACGAACTTTACCAAAGGCTTTTTGAGATGCCAAAGAAATCAGACAGCTTTCCTTTTTTCACTAGTTTGTTGACACACATAGATTTCTGGTAGATTAGAGGTGTGCAATTTGATATATATTTTATCTCAAATATTTTACCTGTGTCAGATACACAATTCATTACTGCCTTTTGGTATTGAGGAAATGTAGTTCTTCAAGCAGGATTTAGCAATTATAGCACAGCCGATGAATGGAGTTTATTCGATGTCAGGAAAGTGTTTCATTTACAGATACTAGATCAAATTCTGCCCTCAGTTACACTGGCAAAGAGTTACTCAAGACTGACAATAATTTAACTGAGCCCAGTTTGGCTTTTTGTCTAATTGTTTACACATTTTAAATAGAATAAACATTTTTTTCCTAAAAGGGCACATCACAACCGGAATACAAATTGATTCATAATTGTTTTAAACTGTAAATACTCCTCTGCACCCTTCTAGGACCCCTCCCCCCCACACACAACTCTGAAGAATGAAACTGCCCTATCTATTTTCTTTGCCCAGGAGGAATCAGATGCAAAATAATGGTAAAAAGCAAATTAAATTAAAAGTCATACAGGCACCATCACTTTCAATCTTAATTACAAGTCTAATTAGCTTTCTAAAAGATAAGCTATGGTTCAGAGGATAGGTTATTCTTGTGATGAGCGCATGCCCTGGGTGCATTTAACTGGCGATTTTCACCACCAATGCTTGTTCAGTCCATGAATGCACCCTCAGCCATCCTCATGACCATGCTGAAGATATATGGATGGCTGCACTCAGTTCTTTCTCCACTCCAAAGTCACCAGAGGAGGCTCGGAAGCAGAGTGGAAGGAGGATGGGTAGAGGAGTACTCATAGGGGGTGTAGACGGCTTGGCTTCCCGGAGGGGTTCCTCCTCCTCCGTGTCAGTGGGTGGCCACTCGGTCCCACTGTACGGTCCCTTTAAGCCAAGCCCCCATGTCACAAGTCCGTGCCCGACTTTCTTTCAGGCGAGTGGCACACAACCAAGTCTGCATATCTATGTAGGCCCAGCCCTGGTTCAGGGTGGGCAGCACGGCCACAAAGCCCCTGTTTGGGGACAGGCCAAGCCCTGGTTCAGGGCGTGGCAACAAACAATCCCAGAGTCAGTTTATAGACCAGCCAAGCCCTGGTTCAGGATGTGGCAACACACAAGCAAAGTCTGTTGATCCAGAAAGGCCAAGCCCTGGTTCAGGGCGTGACAACAACCAACCAGTCAGTTTATGGGTAAGCCAGGCCCTTGGTTCAGGGCGAGGTCACAAGCAAACCAACACAGCAGGTTTGGGGGCTCCTTGTTCAGGATGGATGCAGGCCAATCACCTATGGTGTTGGCATGGAGGGGGGAGACTGCCACCCAGTAGGTGGGTGGCAGGGGGGGGCGCAGGTTCACCCACTCCACTGCACCCCGGCCCAGGGCCCTAGGAGCAGAAATGCAGGCTGCTATGGGCTCAGCGGGGGCTCCAGCCCGAAACTTGCTGGCCTTGGGGCCTTTAACAGCCCCCACTAACCCCTGGGCCACTTCCTGTCTCCCTGTCTGCCGGTACCTGGGTTTCTGATGGCACCAGTCGGAAGTCCAGGGCAGGTTCGTCCCACTGGGGTCCTGGCGGTCCAGTCCAGTCCTCTGCAGCTTGCAGGTCTGCAGGGCTCAGCCGGTCTCCTGGTGCGGGCTGGGTCAGGCATCTGGGCCAGTCCGCAGGGTCAGGCTCGGTCAGGGTCTCGGGCCAAGCCTCTGGCCTTGGCAGCTGCAGCAGCTTCTCCCGGTTCCTGGGCAGGGGCTGGAGCATGGCACCAGGCTGGCCCTCTGGGTCCTCAGCAAGGTCGGCGAATGTAGGCAGGCCGGGCCAGGCCTCAGCCTCCCATGCAGGGAGTAGGTAGTTGGCCTCTGGCTCCAGAAAGGTAGGAGGCCCTTGCCAGGCTTCAGTCCCAGTCTCCCAGGCCAGGAGCCCTGAGCACACCCCTGGTCCCTCTGCAGGCTCAGCCCTCACTGAGTCCCCCAGCTGGGGTTTTATGGCTCTGGACCCGCCCCCTAGCTTTCGGTCAGGTGGCTGGGCAGGGTCAGCTTCAGCCCAGCATGGTGTCCGGAGGGGTTCCTCCTCCTCCGTGTCAGCGGGCAGCCACTCTGCCCCACTACAGGGGGATACATCTCCAAGTACTCATTATTGTACAAAGTAATCTCTCCTTTGAATACGAGTCCTATGGATGTTCTGCCTGCCAAGCAGTATCCCCTGAAGGAGGTGGGAATCTGGAACTGGATCTATTATGCTGCAAAACCAAAGGCAGCAGCTGCCTGAGAAGCATCAACTATCGACTAGTATCTCGAGAAGATGTGGAACGAAGCCCATGTCGCGTCCTTGCAATTTCTAAAATAAGCACAGCAATCGACATGGACTGAGATCTGGTAAAACAAACTCTAGCCCTAGGTGGACATAGTATGTTAGTGGCTGTATGGCCCGAGAGGATACAGATGGAAAGCCAGCTAGAAAGTCTTTGCATGGATATTGGCACTTCTTTAGCCCTGTACACATTACAAGCAATCAATGTCAGAGGTTCAAAAAGGCTCTAGCCCTGTCCACATAGTATGCCACTATCCTCCTAACATCCAAGGTTTGAAATGCAGCTTTGTCGCTATAAAGCTGGGGTTTAAGACAGGAGACTGGTTTATGTGATAATATATGGTAACTTTGCGTAAGAACTATGGGTATGAGTAAAGGCAAGCCTTATCGTTGAAGAAGGGTCAGCCCTCAAGGATCCAAGCTCACCACGTCTTAGGCATTACCCACAAAAGAGGCAGTGTCCATAAAGAGGTTTTGAAGCAATCAAGCAGCTAGTGGTTCAAACAGAGGCTTCATCACAGCACTGATGAATAAGTTTAAGTCCAGCTGGAAGTGGGATGGCTGATACTCTGCAAGAGGTTCAATGATCCTTTGACGAAAGGGAAGTTACTCACCTTGGGCAATAACGATGGTTCTTCAAGATGTGCGTCCCCATGGGTGCTCCGCTGTTGGTGCTGGGTTCGTCCTGGTGCCACAGAGCGGAGACTTTTTCTAGCAGTGTCCAGTTGGGCTGTGCATGCACAAGAGTGGCGCGTGCCATTCACGCCTTTGGAGTTTGCATGAACAGGCCGACTCTCCTCAGTTTCTTCATGACGCCCTCTTACGTGAATGTCCAACTGAAGAAGAGGGGAGGAGGATGTGTAGTGGGGCACACATGGGGACACACATCTTGAAGAACCGTTGTTACTGCACAAGGTGAGTAACTTCCCTTTCTTCTTCAAGTTATGTCCCCATGGGTGTGCCACTGTCGGTGACTACCTAGTGGTACCCAAAGATGGAAGGTGGGCTTCGGTTAGGTTTTACATGCGGACAAAAGGACTGCTCTGGCTACCACAGAGTTCATGTCTGCTTGTGTAGAAATTGCGTAGTGCCTCATGAACGTGTGGTTAGAGGACCAGGTAGCAGCATGGCAAATGTCCTTAAGGGGGAACATCCTTCCGGAAGGCTGTTGATGTTGCCACTGCTTGAGTGGAGTGCACCTTAGGAGAGCTGTGCCTCAGAGGGAGTAACATTGGAGGCTGCAGGATGATACCAGTTTTGAGATCTGCTGCAACGAAAGTGGCATTCCCCTGGAATGCTCTGCCAGTGAAACAAATAGGGTCTGAGATTTCTGGAAGGGTCATGTACAGTCTATATAGAATGGTAATGCCCTTCGGACAGCCAGGATATGTAGAATAGCCTCTTCTCGAGAGGCATGAGACTTTGGGCAAAAGGCTAGAAGTACGATAGGCTCATTGATGTGGAAATAGGAACAAACTTGAGTAGGACCGAAGGGTGGGGTGGAGCACCACCTTGTCTCCATGGAATACGGTGTTGGGAGAGGATGCGGTGAGAGCAGCAAGCTCACTAATTCGCCTTGCTGATGTGACGGCTGTTAGAAATTCTGTCTTCAGTGTTAGCAGGTAGAGTGAGCACTTGGCCATGGGCTTGAACGACGCTCTGGAAAGTGCATGGAGAACTAATTCCAGATCCCACATGGGAGGAATAGGTCTAGGTGGTGGAATAAACTTATGTAGCCCTTTGAGGAATCTCTTAGAAATAGTGTGAGCAAATATGGAGAAACCATCAAGTGGAAGGTGGAACGGTGCAAATGCAGCTAGATGCACCCTGAGTGATGAAACTGCTAGACCTTGTTGTTGCAGAAACACACTGTAATCGAGATCACGTGGGGGAGGTGCAGATGAGGATTGGATGTCAATTCTCCCACACCAGGCTGTAAATCTCCTCTACTTATAGAGGTAAGTATTGTGAGTGGTCTGACATCTACTGTGGAGTAGGACGTTTTACTTGCTGTGAACACCTCTGTTCTGACTCGGAACCAGCGAGGAGCCACACCATCAGATGTAATGTCTGTGGCTGCAGGTGACGAAGGATGCCCGTTTTGTGAAAGGAGATCTGGGTGGGTCAGAAGTGGGTAGGAAGGTCGAAGAGACATCTGATAAAGATAGGGAATCCAGATATGCCTGGCCCATGCTGGGGCTATGAGGCTGACAAAGGCATTGTCTAACTCTATCTTGTGGAGGACTCTGGGGATGAGTGGGATGGGAAGAAGGTGGGCATGCCATGGGATAAGAAAAGTGTCTCTAGCAACCTGGGCCCTATGCCTGCCCTGGAACAATAGTGATGGCCCTTGGTATGGTGGCATGTACCAAAGTGATCTATCAATGGCCAATCCCATTGGTGGAAAATGTTGCGGGGGACACTGCTATGGATTTCCCACTCGTGGTCTATTGCAAATTTGTGGCTGAGGGTATCCGCAATAACATTCTTGATTCCAGGTAGGTAAGATGCAGTGATGGTGATGTTGTTGCTGATACACCAGTTCCAGAGGCGTACAGCCTCCCCACAAAGAGAACGGGAACATGCACCTCCCTGTCGATTGATGTAAAACATTGTAGTGACAATGTCTGTAAGGATGAGCACCATGGAACCCTGAATGTGTTGATGGAAGTGTTTGCAGGCATTGTGCGCAGCTTGGAGCTCCAGGAGATTGATGTGGTGCCTGGACTCATGGGCAGACCATTTGCCCTGAGCAAAGTGTTGCTGGAAATGGGCACCCCAGCCGAGGGGCAATTCATCCATGGTAATGTGGCTGGATGGTTGTGTCTGACAAAATGGTACACCCGCAAGGAGGTACTGTGGATCGCTCTGCCATCATAATGTGGAAAGGACCGTTGGGAGCACCAAAACGTGTCTGTGCACCCAGTGTTTGGATGGCGTTTAGACCAAGGCAAGCCAGTGCTGAAGGCACCGGAAGTGTAGACGTGCATGGTGGATGACATATGTTCTAGCAGCCATGTGTCCCATAAGCTGAAGGCAGGTAAATATTGGGACCATGGGGCTCAATGCCACGGTTGAAATCAAGGTTTTTATTGCTTCAAAATGCTGATTTGACAGGTATGCATGTGCTATGGTGGAATCGAGACATGCTCCTATGAATTCTAGGGATTGCGTCGGCCAGAGGGTAGACTTCTGGTCATTGATAATGAGGCTGAGAGATTCGAAGACCCCCTTGGTGAAGAGGAGCATATCTCTTGTGGTCTGCTGAGAAGGGCCTCAAATAAGGCAATCATCTAGGTATGGAAATATCATGATGCTTTTGTGATGAAGAGATGCTGCTGCTACAGCCAGGGTCCTGGAGAAGACTCTGGGGGCAGACAAAAGGCAGAACTCTGTGCTGGAAGTGTTTTGAAGCCATCGTGAAGTGGAGGAAGTGTCTGTGTGCCGAGTGTATGGTTATATGAAAATACGCATCTTAGAGGTCGAGGGCTGAAAACCAGTCTCCCTCGTCCAGTGCTGGGATAATTGTCATGAGTGTGACCATCTTGAATCATTGTTTGAGGAGATATTTGTTTAGATGGTGGAGGTCAAGGATGGATCTCCAGCCACCCGTTCTTTTTTACATGAGGAAGTAATTTGAATAAAATCCCCTGCCCTGATATTGCTCGGGTACCCTCTCTAAAGTTCCTATGTGTAGGAGATGATGTACCCACTTGTTATGTCCTTCCAGCATCACCGTGAACCATTGATAACTATTCCCTAAGAATGGATATCCAACCAGTTATGCACCCTTATAGCAGCTACATCAAGATATATCTCCCTAGTTTATTAATGAAAGGGTCACGCAAGACTGTATCGAAAGCCTTACTAAAGTCGAGACATGCCACATCTACTCCTTCCCCCATTCACAAGTCTTGTTACCCAGTCAAATCCATGCTACTACTTATCACCTTTATTATCTTCTAGATGTTTGCAAATGGATTCCTTAATTATTTGCTCCATTATCTTTTCTGGTATAGAGGTTAAGCTGACTGGTCTGTAGTTTCCTGGGTTGTCCTTATTTCCTTTTTTATAGATGGATACTATATTTGCCCTTTACCAGTCTTTCATGACTTTTCAAAGATAACCAATGGCTCAGATATACCCTCAGTCTACAATGCTCTTGAAACCATCTAATTTGTTTATGTAATCTATTTGTTTATGTAATTTTTAACTTGTTCCTATTTTAGCTTCTGATCAGAAGAAGTCTTCAAGTTACCAGATCATGATGAAATGCATCTATTTTCACTAGCATTCGCTATGTTAGGCATCCAATCACCACCAACCTTCTTGATGTATTTGTAGAATGTTTTCTTTGTACCCTTTATGTCTCTGAACAGTTTGATCTTATTTTCAAGTATCAGAGGGGTAGCTGTGTTAGTCTAAATCTGCAAAAGTGACGAGGAGTCCTGTGGCACCGTATAGACTAACAGATTTATTGGAGCATAAGCTCTCGTGGGCAAAGACCCACTTCGTCAGATGCATGTCGTGGAAATTCCAGAGGCGGGTATAAATATACAGGCATAAGAAAAGAGTACCAATCAAGAGTAAGGCTAGGGATAACGAGGCCAATTCAGTCAGGGAGGGTGAGTCCCACTTCTAGCAGCTGACGTGGAGGTGTGAACACCAAGAGAGGAGAAACTGCTTTTGTAGTTGGCTAATCATTCACAGTCTTTAATCCTAAACTGATGGTGTCAAATTTGCAGATGAACTGTAACTCAGTAGTTTCTCTTTGAAGTCCGTTCTTGAAGTTTTTTTGTTGCAGGATGGCTACCTTTAAATCTGCTACTGTGTGTCCAGGGAGATTGAAGTGTTCTCCTACAGGTTTTTGTATAATACCATTCCTGATATCTGATTTGTGTCCGTTTATTCTTTTACGTAGGGACTGTCCAGTTTGGCCGATGTATATAATAGAGGGGCATTGCTGGCACATGACGGCATATATTACATTGGTAGATGTGCAGGTAAATGAGCCCGTGATGGTGTGGCTGATCTGGTTAGGTCCTGTGATGGTGTCGCTGGCGTAGATATGTGGGCAGAGTTGGCACCGAGGTTTGTTGCAGGGATTGGTTCCTGAGTTAGAGTTACTGTGTTGTGGTATATAGTTGCTGGTGAGAATTTGCTTCAGGTTGGGGGGTTGTCTGTGGGAAAGGACTGGCCTGCCTCCCAAGGCCTGTGAAAGTGAGGGATCATTGTCCAGGATGGGTTGTAGATCACTGATGATGCATTGGAGAAGTTTTAGCTGAGGACTGTAGGTGATGGCCAGTGGTGTTCTGTTGGTTTCTTTGTTGGGCTTGTCTTGTAGCAGGAGGCTTCTGGGTACACGTCTGACTCTGCTAATCTGTTTCCTCACTTCCTTGGCTGGGTACTGTAGTTTCAAGAATGCTTGGTGAAGATCTTGTAGGTGTTTGTCTCTGTCTGAGGGGTTGGAGCAGATGCGGTTGTACCTTAGTGCTTGGCTCTAGACAATGGATCGTGTGGTGTGTCCGGGATGGAAGTTGGAGGCATGAAGGTAGGCATAGCAGTCAGTAGGTTTTCGGTATAGGGTGGTGTTTATATAACCATCACTTATTTGCACCGTAGTGTCCAGGAAGTGGATCTCTTGTGTAGACTGGTCCAGGCTGAAGTTGATGGTGGGGTGGAAATTGTTGAAATCGCGGTGGAATTCTTCCAGAGCCTCCTTCCCATGGGTCCAGATGATGATGTCATCAATGTAGCATAAGTAGAGAAGGGGCGCTAGTGGACGAGAGCTGAGGAAGCGTTGTTCCAAGTCTGCCATAAAAATGTTGGCATATTGTGGGGCCATGCGGGTGCCCATAGCAGTGCCACTGGTTTGGAGGTATATATTGTCACCAAATCTGAAATAGTTGTGAGTGAGGATAAAGTCACAGAGCTCGGCCACCAGTTGTGCCGTGGCATCATCAGGGTTACTGTTCCTGACAGCTTGTAGTCCATCTACATGGGGGATGTTGGTGTAGAGAGCCTCTACATCCATGGTGGCTAGGATGGTGTTTTCTGGAAGATCACCAAGGCATTGTAGTTTTCTCAGGAAATCAGTGGTGTCTCGGAGATAGCTGGGAGTGCTGGTGGCGTAGGGTCTGCGTAGAGAGTCCACATATCCAGACAGTCCTGCAGTGAGAGTGCCAATGCCCGAGATGATGGGGCGTCCAGGATTTCCAGGTTTGTGGATCTTGAGAAGTAGATAGAATAACTCCAGTTGGGGCTCTAAAGATGTGTTTGTGTAGATTTGTTCCTGTGCTTGTGTAGGGAGTGTCTTGAGCAGATGGTGCAGTTTCTTAAGTGTATTCCACAGTGGGATCAGAGGATCGTGGCCAGTAGAATGTGGTATTGGAGAGTTGTCTGAGATGTTGGTGTAGTTGATCTTATACCTTGGCCTTTGTAATTTTGCTCCTACATACTTGTGTTGTTTATGTTCATCCTTTGTAATTTGACCTAGTTTCCACATTTTTAGCACTCTTTTTTTATGTATAGATCCCGGATTATTTCCTGGTTAAACCAGGGTGGTCTCTTGCCATACTTCCTATTTTTCCTACAAAGTAGAATAGTTTGCTCTTGTGCCTGTAATGTCTCTTTGAAAAACTGCTGACTGCCTTTTTCTTCCTAGACTTGCTTCCCCTGGGATCTTACACACCTACTCCCTGAGTTTGCTAAAGTCTGCCTTCTTTAAATCCATTATTTTGCTGTTTTCCCTCCTACCATTCCTCAGAATCATGAATTCTACCATTTTATGATCACTGTCACTGACGCTGCCTTTTTTCAAATTCTCAACCAGCTCCTCCTCCTTAGTTGTCAAAATCAAATCTAGAACAGCCTCTTTTCTACTAGCTTTCCTCACCTTCTGAAATAAAAAAAATATCCCCAATACATTTCAAGAACTTTTTGGACAATCTATGCCCTGCTGTGCTACTGTCCCAACAGATGTATAGGTAGTTGAAGTCCCCCATCACCACCAATTTCTGTGCTTTGTGTGATTTTGTTATTTTAAAAAAGCCTCATCCACCTCTTCTTCCTGGTTAGGTGGTCTGTAATAGACCCCTACCATGACATCACCCTTCAACCCTTTCATTCTTACCCACATACTTTCAACAAGTCTGTCCAATTTCTACCTCAACTTCAGTCCAAATGTATATGTTTTTCATATACAGCACCTCCTCCCTTTCCCCCTGCCTATCCTTCCTAAGCTGCACCCTTCTATACCAATATTGCAGTCCTGTGTATTATCTCACCAAGCTTGTGATGCCAAGTACATCAAAGTTGTTTATTTACTTGCATTTCAAGTTTTTCCTGCTTACTCCCCATACATCTTGAATTAGAATATATACAACTGATATACCGATTTGATCCCTCCCCCCCAGCTTTTTTCTCTCTCCATTATACCTGCTATTACAATCCATGGTGCCCCCAAATACTGACCCATCTCCCAGGTCTCCACATGTTTTACTTGCCTGTGGACTTTGGTCACCTATCTCCTTTGAATCTAGTTTAAGGCCCTCCTCACTAAGTCTGTATCCAAATATGCTTTTCCTTTTCCTTGACAAGTGGACCCCATATCTGCTTGGCAGCCCTTCTTTGTGGAACAGCATCCTATGATTACAGAAACTGGAGCCCTCCTGGCAACATCATCTTCACAGTCAGGCTTTCACTCCCAGGATGCATCTGCCTCTGCCTGGCCCCTACCCTTAACCAGAAGACTCAGAGAGAACAATGTCTGCACTACAAACCCCTTCACCCATACTCCCAGAGCCCTGCAGTCCCTTCTGATCTGCTGAGTGTCCTACCTCGCAATATCATTAGTGTCTACATGGATGAGTTGCATGGCGTAGTGGTCAGAGCACTGGACAATCTTCAACAATCCCTTTGTAACGTCTCAGACATGGGCCCTTGGTAGGGAGCATACTTCCTGGGATGCCATGTCAGGGTTATAGATGTGTGCCTCTGTCCCTCTCAAAAGAATGTCCAGTCACTACCACCTTACTTCTCCTGTGAGCGGTGGCTGCAAACTTCCTAGCATTGGGGTACATGGCTTCTCCTCTTCAACTTTGGGGATCTATGTGTGATTCCTCATTTCTCATTACCAGGGCAGCATTATAGTTCCCTAGAACCACGGTGGGTGGGGCGTGGAGGTGGAGAATAGCCTGCTGCTAGAAATAAACAGGTGACAATGTATTCCTTGCAACAGAGCCATCTCCTCCTCATGGTGTGAGAGCAGTACTCTGGCTGGATAGCTTCCTCAGCCTTGGATTCCTCCCTATCATAGAATCACAGAACTGGAAGGGACCTCAAGAGGTCATCAAGTCCAGTCTCCTGCCCTCCCGGCAGGACCAAGCACCATCTAGACCATCCCTGACAGGTGTCTGTCCAACCTGCTCTTAAATATCTCCAGTGATGGAGATTTCACAACCCCCCTAGGCAATTTATTCGTGTTTAACCACCCTGACAGGTAGGAAGTTTTCCCTAACGTTCAACCTAAACCTCCCTGTGACGGGGCAGACAAGCCCCGCACTGAAGGGCAGAAGGCAGCCCAGGCCCAGCTGACGGAAGAGGCCCTGCCCATCCAGCTCTGCTGGGCATGCTCCCAGCGGACCCCAGGTATAAGAGCTGAGAGAGCCCTGCATTTGGGAGAGCAGGAGGAGGGTGGAAGGGAGCAGGCAGCAACCCTGATGTTTCTGCAGCAGCTGAGGCCAGAGACAGAGCCTGCCACCGACTCCGGGAGTAAAGCCAGCAGCCATCCCCTGCCAGAGAGACCGGAGCACCCGCAACCCCAACAGCAGCCCCGGCAAGTACTGACTCCGAAGCAAATAGACCACCGGGGAGCCAGGGCGGGGCAGGAAGCAGCCCAGGGCAAAGGACCGACAGTGCGGCTCAGTGAGTATCGGCCGGAGTCCCCGCTGAGCGGGAAGGAGCCACAGTCCCTGCCTAAAGGGCCCTGGGCTGGGACCCGGTGGAGAGGGAGGGCCCGGGTCCCCCTACCGCCCATTTCCCCTACCCCGGACAATCAACCCCTGGCCCAGGAGAGGCTTCTCCGGGCGGCTAGGCCTCAAACGCCATATATACCCCGGTAGAGGGGCACTGACTTTGGGGACTAGGCGGCTAGAGCCGTATTTACCTTGGTAGAAGGGCACTGACTTCAGGACTAGGCGGCTAGAGACATATTTACCTTGGTAGAGGGGCACTGAATTCAGGACTCAGCAGCTAGAGCTGTATTTAACTCCGGTAGAGGGACATTGACTTTGTGGTGCAGCCAAGGGGAGGGACAAGCCCCTCAACCCTCCCTTATTGAAGCTGAAGCCCATTGTTTCTTGTCCCATCCTCAGAGGCCAAGGAGAACAATTTTTCTCCCCCCTCCTTGTAACACCCTTTTAGATACTTGAAAACTGCTATCATGGCCCCTCTTAGTCTGCTCTTTTCTATATTAAACAAGACCAGTTCTTCCAGTCTTCCCTCGTAGCTCATGTTTTCTAGACTTTTTTTGTTGCTCTTCTTTGGACCTTTTCTAATTTCTCCATATCTTTCTTGAAATGTAGTGCCCAGGACTGGACACAATAACCTGATTGAGACCTAATCAGTGCAGAGTAGAGCAGAAGAATGACTTCTCGTGTCTTGCTCACAACTCTCCTGTTAATGCATCCCAGAATCATGTTTGCTTGTTTTGCGAGTGTCACACTGTTGATTCATATTTAGCTTGTGGTCCACTATGACTCCTAAATCCTTTTCTGCAATACTCCTTCCTTGAGAGTCACTTCCCATTCTGTATGTGTGAAACTGATTGTTCCTTCCTAAGTGGAGCACTTTTAAACTTCATCCTATTTACCTCAGACCATTTCTCTAGTTTGTCCAGGTCATTTTGAATTATGACCCTATCCTCCATGAGTCCCTAGGAATACTCTCAAATAATCTCTCCTGGGCACAGACACTCCTCCGTCTAGCCAGCTTCTTTTGTAGGTCTCCCACCTGCTTCTTGAGAAATTCCACCAGGAGGCACTTTTCACACGAGATGATTTCCCATGCATGGGAAATGCTGGCCAGTTTCTGCAAATCCACACCAGGATCTAAGCAGAGACATCTACAGTCAGGTTGTCTACCTGCGTATAGGCATGGGTGGAGGCAGGAGCAGTGCTGGCACCAGTGATGCAGCCCTTCCTAACCATAGTGATTACGATTCCCTCCTACAAACTCCTGTGTGCTTGCTCCCCCTGGATACTCAATCTCCAGCTTTTAAGTGACCTTCTCTCCTAAGTCAGCCCCACTCCTCATTAATCACACAGGGGGCAGAGGAGGAAGAGTGATCACAAGCCTTATAAAAAATAGTCTGACACTGACATGATCATGGATGCCAGGCTTGTTCCATCCACAGGACAGACTGGGTTGGGAGCCCTGGGCCCCATGCTTTGGGGGGCCCTGCACTTCAGCAGGATGTAGGGTTCAGGGCAGCCTGGGGAGGTAGCAAGAGAACCAGCAGCAGCAAGCAACTTAGCCCCAAAACCACGCTGCCCCACCAGCTCCCAGAAACACTCGGGGAAGCTGTAAAGGACAGGCAGAAAAAGATAGGGAGGACGGGTTTGGGGGGAAGCAAGCGGAGCGGGGGTAGTGCAGAGTGGACTGGGTTACTCATGCTGCTGACACCAGGCTCCCGCTAGCCCCCAGGCCATCCTGGACTCTGCTCCCTCTGAAGCACGGATCCCCTCAAACATGGGGCCATTCTATGGATGGGACAGCTCTGAAAATATAAGACCAAGCATTGGTGGAGCAGGATCCACGTTCTGGAATATTAGCAAAGCATTGTAGGGACCTGACTACCAACTGAATTTGTGCAATTAAAAGAGTGAAAAATCTGTCCTCTGATCTGTCACGTGGCATTGAGAGTAGGCCCTAGGAATTCTACCCTATGCATACATCAAAGCGAGGCATTTCACCATGTTGAGGTGAAGACCTGCCAGTTAAATAGAGCCATGGCCAACTTTACAGTAGTTTGGAATTTGATACAGAAATTTAATTGATAACCAGCTCCCATGCAAAGTGAAAATGGAAGAGAGAATCCCCAAATCCAGAAGGGGCATGATGGTAGACCATCAGTAGTGATTCATGAGAATATAGGCTTTGACCACAGCATCAAAATGAGCGTTTTGCAATTGATTGCTGCATCAAGATAGCAGAAATAGTTGTGAATCCTTTTTAATGTGGCTCCAATCACCTATGGTAGCTGAATTACTAGCATGGATGTGATCGCTGTGCTGGTTGAGACAGACTAAACTCTCCTTTTATTCACAGCTTTATACATGCCCAACAAAAGGGTCACCCAGGAGTCCTTCAGAAAAAGCAGAATTCTTGGTGGAGTCACTAAATAATTTCAAACCAACAAAGGGAAAGTTCTCTACTGTGGAAACCCTGAGGACTGAAGCCATGAAACCATACACCTATGTACAGCTGTATAAATGGAGTAAGCAGCCGTATTAGCTGCATATAGGGAAACTTGCAAGTTGTTCTCACCAAAAGCTGTCCAGACAGAAATTGCTCTTGTGGTAAATATTCAATGAGAAAACTAGAACCACATCATTTGCAGAAGATATAATTTGCTAGAATCATGAGATAATTGTCTCTTTGGCATTACAGGATTTTACGTAAGTAACTTTCATGGTTAAAAATGGTTTAAGTAGTTCTATTTTTTTATCACATGGGGATATCTTTCAATACTGTTGCCTACTATGCTCATTCATTGGATTCATGACTAAGGAATTAGCAGTGGGACAAGAAAAATTCCAAGCTCCTAGTGGGACCTAATATTTGTATCTACTCTTTTAGCTGCAGGGATGGAGAGGAGTAGCAGGACTCTACCAGATCATTTCGGCAGGTTCTAAGAGCACTTCATTTATAAGCAAGGCCACCCATGTTGATAATGGTGTATGTATGCTATCAGGAAATTTACGCTGGTCTCTTGAACTACTAATGGAACCTTGAGAGTATCTGCCACTCTTTTCACCAACTCTTGAAGTTGTTCACAAGAGTTAATGGGGCATGAAAGCCTTATCAAGGGAAGATGAGGATATATTAGTCAGTGGAACTGTCTTGTTAACTCTCTTTTCTTGTTCCTTCTGTTCCAGTACATCATTTTTCTCTACAGGAAAAGACATTTGAAGTGGAATGTGCTGTCTTGGACAGTCCACAGGATTAGTGGGTACCCTAACAATTTTGTTGTCAGCAAAAAGATGAGTATGTCCACTGGAAAAGGCTATAGGAGAATGGGTAGGAGGCAGCCAGCACTGGTTATTCCAGGGAGAAGGATTGGCAGGTTGTGGTAGTAAAAGCATGAAAGCATCCTTTGATGTTCCAAGTGCTTCATGTTCAAAGGTCAGCAGTAAATCAGCATAGCCCTGCACTGAGATTAGAGTCTGAAGAACTCTCTTCTTTGTATTCCAACAGAGGAGCACACACTGGAGGAGTATTTGGCTCAGGCCTTGGTACTAGAAGCCTTGAGCTCAACAAAGGAGACTTTCTTTGGAGACAACAAATAGGTCCCAGGAGGATCTGCACTCCTGTGTGAATCTGCACAGACATTTGAGGAACCCTGTACACTGAAGTCTAGCACTGAAGGATGCACGGGAGGCTCTGCTCGTGCTGTACCAATGCTCTCAGTACTGAAGAGGCAGCTGCAGATGAAGGTGATATCAAGTGTTTCAGAAGAAGCTCATTCAGACTTCAATGATACCAAGAGCTTCAGTTCCATGTGTCTTTGATGAGGGCTTTCATGGAGAAAACCTCAATACCAAGGCTCGAGTATTACCTTGCAGGGGTGTGGGTTTCTAGGACAGCAGACCTCTGAATATGGTGTCACATTGAAGAGCTAGCATGACTTTCCTCATTTCAGTGGTAAATCTCTCCCCCAAAGATCTAGAAGGCAATTGAGCTACAGACACTGAGAGCGATATGGTCATGCAGACACCCAAGTCCCATGTGAGACTGGGCCTGGCTTTGAAGCTAGACAAAGCAAGCAGTCCTCTTTTTATGGTGATTTTATCATCCTGTCCTTCTGGAGCAGCTCTAGAAGCTTGCACAGATCTTGCATTTCAAATGGATGTGCATATCCCCGAAGCAGCAGCTACAGTGCTAGTGACCATCACCAGCTGCAGAAGATTCCCAGCAAATGTGAAGCATGGGTATTTAGACATCCTCAGAGGAAACAGGCTTCTCTAGAGAGGGCTCCTCTCTGTGGAAGTGAGGATACATGGGAGGCAAAACCCCAAACAAAAGAAGAAAGAACTCTCAAAAAGCGAACACCACACTGTGAAGGATAAAAGTAGTACTAAAAAGTAGCTAAGGTGACTACCTGTTCAGGCAAGCACTCTAATGCTCTCAGGGAGAGGTGGCTGAAAAGGAATTCAGGGCAGTACATCTGTCACCGCCCTATGTAGCTTAAGTATGGAATACGAAGAAGGCTAGGGTATGTGCAGAAACCAAATAAACACTGCTGCTGAAAACATTTTGATGGAAGGTACAGGAGGTTCATGAACACCTCAAATGGATTGGTCCTAGGGACACTGTTTGAGGAAGAAAAGTTAAAGAATTGATTCAGAAACTAATAGGAGAGGTTGCAGGGCCTGTATGATGTGGGTTAGACTGGCTGATTGCAGTTGTCCTTTTAAGTCTATTAAGTTTTTTTCATCTTATCTTTGCAATAAAAATAATTAAAGTATTTTAACCTTACAATACTCCTTAATAATGGTCTCTCTCTTTCTCTCTCTCACACACAGTGGGTGAGGTAGCATCTTTTATTGGGGTAGCTTCTGCTGCTGACAGGGACAAGCGTACAAGCTTCACAGAGCTCTTCTTCACGTCTGGAGACAATAACCCTAGTATCATAGCAAGACAAGGATTGCTAAGCAAAAGGGGTTCGCACATTGTAGATCACTTAGAATGAAGTGGGCACTTAACACTTTTGCAATAGGATAAAAGTTAGTAGAGAGTAGTGTCAAATTGTAATGAGCCATAAAAGCACTGTCTGTTAAATCCATGATTTTTAGTGTCTAGCAGTTATGAATTTAAGTTCCCAGCTCACCTTTTGAAGCTACTGTGTAGATTTGAGTACAGGGACTGAAGTCAGACATGGGGTTAGTTTTGTGAAGTGTTCATTGATGGGGGATATGGAGATTTTATATTTTGTCATTTTTCTGTATGAGTTCATTCAAGGGTGTAGTTTTATTTTTGGGTCATCTGATGCACTGGATGAGGTAAACGTTTTCATATAAATATGTAAAACCCAGGAATCTTGAAAGATATGTTACAGGGGGTATTAATCATAGCAGTGGAGATGTGTCTGCAGGTTTGACATCTGTTGTACTGGCAGGGTCTGGTACTGCTCTGAATTTAAATATTGCAAGTTAAACTACTTCCTATTCTTTCCCCACTGCAACCTTTAATATTTTATACAGAAACAGGTGGACAACTTGAGAGGGACTTCTGGCAAAGCAATAGTATGAATAATCAAAGACTAGCTACAAAGATACATGCTTTATGTGGTAAAAGCTAGGACACCTGTGGACTGGCTAACCAAGAAGTGATTTAATTATTTGTTAATCTTTGTATGGAAATATGTTTATAATCATTACATAAATTACCTGTGATCACTGCTACAGAAAAAAACCTATCATCTGTGATCACTCTAGAACAAAGTCGCTTGGATATTTGCCATCTAATAATTATGATGGACTTCACTGCCAAAGGGACTTCAAAGTATACACCTCGGCTATGTCTATACTGCGCTGTTTTGTGCAAGAAATATGCAAATAAGGTGAAGCGTGGAATATTGCCGCACCTCATTTGCATAATTAATGAGCAGCCGCTTTTTGCGCAAGAGGGGGTTTTTCAAGCCCCCTCTTACGCAAGAGCCATTCTTCCGCATTTTTTTCAGGCAGAACAGCTCTTGCACAAGAGGGGTTTTTGTGCAAAAAGGAGAGGTGTAGACTACTCCTTTTTTGCGCAAAAGCCTCTTGCGCAAAAAACGGCCACTCATTAATTACGCGAATGAGGTGTGGCGATATTCCATGCTTCGCCTCATTTGCATGTTTCTTGCACAAAACAGCGCCATATAGACATAGCATTAATGAATAGTCTTGAGTTCCTTGCACACAAAAAATCTTGCATCTGCTAAGTCAGGGGTGGGGAACCTTTTTTGAGTTGGGGGGCCGCTGACCCACAGAAAAATCAGAGGCCACACACGAGAAGCAAATCAAACCCTCACTGATGTAGCCCTTGAGACACTCCCCATAACAAGAGCTTGGGGGGCCCAGGTTAGATTTTGTGTACTCCAGCCCCGTTGTGGGGGGACTGGAGCACCAGTGTAGGCTCCCCAATGCTAGGAGCCTTGAGCCTCAGGGGATGGATTCAGGCAAGCCGGGGGCCACATCTGGCCCCTGGGCCTTAGGTTCCCCACCTAGAATCATAGAACTGAAAGAGACCTCAGGAGGTCATCAAGTCCAGCCCCCTGCTCTAGGCAGGACCAATCCCAACTAGATCAACCCAGTCAGGGCTTTGTCAAGCCGAGACTTAAACTCCTCTAGGGAGGGAGACTCCACTACTTCCCTAGGTAACCCATTCCAGTGCTTCACCACTCTCCTAGTGAAATAGTTTTTCCTAATATCCAACCTGGACCTCTCCCACCACAACTTAAGACCATTGCTCCTTGTTCTGCCATCTGTCACTACTGAGAACAGCCTTTCTCCATCCTCTTTGGAACCTCCCTTCAGGAAGTTGAAGGCTGCTATCAAATCCCCCCTCGCTCTTCGCTTCTGCAGACTAAACAGACCCAACTCCCTCGGCCTCTCCTTGTAGGTCATATGCTCCAGCCCCCTAATCATTTTGGTTGCCCTCCGCTGGACCCTCTCCAATGCGTCCACATCCTTTTTGTAGTGGGGGGCCCAGAACTGGACACAATACTCCAGATGTGGCCTCACCAGAGCCGAATAAAGGGGAATAATGACATCTCTGAATCTGCTGGCAATGCTCCTCTTAATGCAACCTAATATGCCCTTAGCCTTCTTGGCTACAAGGGCACACTGTTGACTCATTTCCAGCGTCTCATCCACTGTAACCCCCAGGTCCTTTTCTGCAGAACTACTACTTAGCTGGTTGGTCCCCAGCCTGTAACAATGCTTGGGATTCTTCTGTCCCAAGTGCAGGACTCTGCACTTGTCCTTGTTGAACCTCATCAGATTTCTTGTGGCCCAATCCTTCAATTTGTCTAAGTCACTCTGGACTCTATCCCTGCCCTCCAGCGTATCTACCTCTCCCCCTAGCTTAGTGTCATTGGCAAACTTGCTGAGGGTGCAATCCATCCCCTCATCCAGGTCATTAATAAAGATATTGAACAAAACTGGCCCTAAAACCAAACCTTGGGGCACTCCGCTAGAAACTGACCGCCATCCTGACATTGAGCCGTTGATCACTAGCCGCTGGGCCCGGCCTTCTAGCCAGCTTTCTATCCATCTTACTGTCCGTTTATCCAATCCACATTCCCTTAACTTGCTGGCAAGAATATTGTGGGAGACCGTATCAAAAGCCTTGCTAAAGTCAAGGTATATTACATCCACTGACTTTCCCATGTCCACAGAGCCAGTTACCTCATTACCCGTGCTAAGTAAAAGCTGTACGACACATCAAATGGTGTGCCAAGATTTAACCCTCCTGCCCTGGGCTGTGCTGCTCTCCCAGGGGGTGGGGTGGTGCTCTCTCCTCTGCACAGATGGCTTGGTCTCCTGCCCTGGGTTCTGCTCCAGCTTTTCCTGTAGGGACGGGAGGAGCAGCACGTGCGCTTTCCCATAAGCTGGATTCGGCATGGAGCCTTGAGGCTTCCCCGCCCCCCCCAGTGCAGGAAGCCAGCACTGGCTCCAATCTTTCGGGGGGCACAATGCTGGATCACACCATGGGCGGTGTGTGTGTGGGAGGAGCCAGTTTATTGTGTGTGCCATTGAAAATCATCTTGTGTGCCGTACACTGCCGACCCCTGCTGTAATGTATTTAGAACTAGCAGAAATACCCAGCGTCACTCGGGGAAAATTTAGTAAAAGGTGTGATGAATGAACTACATCAATGACATTATCATAGTATAATGTATTGGAAATGCTTTTCTCTTATATATTACTTTAAGAAATTAACATAGCTAGTACTTTTTCTGTTATCATAGGGAAAGGATCTTGTAGTTGCAGTGTATGTGACATGCTTAACAGAAGAGTCCAGCAAATGCCTATGATCAGGCACTACTAAAAGCTAATTAGTGGCCCAATTGGGGCTTTGGGGGAACCGATTTCGAGATCTAACCAATCCAGTTATTTAAGTTAGGAAATCAGTAGTATCTGTGCAAAATTTGGTGTTTCTAGCTCTTACCGTTTCGGAGATCTTTCCGGACAAACAAACAAACAAACAAACTTTCGGAAATATTTATAAGATAATCCGCTTCTGCAGGAGACTGCCATATACTTAAATATAAAAATGAAATCTCAGGCTTAGTTTAAAAACCTACACTCAGGTTAAGAGGATTTACAAGACATTGGTCAACTGCTTTGGCAGACTGGAAAAAAAATCAGTGATATTTGATTCCTTCCCTTGCTCTCCTGAGGCTATCCATTTCCTAAGCACCATCAGCATGCTTGATATTGTACCAATGAAAGGACAAAGCCCAGTCTACACTAAAAACACTCAATCTCTTGCCACAAGAATCAAGTCACTCACACAATGTCCAGTGGCCAGAAGCAGCATGTGCACTACAAACAAGTCACGAGAGCAGCATGAAATTCTGAGAAGCTAGTACAGGTTAGATCTCCCTGGTCCGGCTCCCTTGAGACCTGACCGGTCCCGGACAAGGGAGTTTTCCAGACCAGGGAAGATCTAGGGTAGGGGACACCAGCCTCTCTGCTGGGCTCCTCTCCCCAACTATCTGCCACTGCTGCTCCTGCCCCAGCAGCTCTGGAGGCAGTCCCAGCTCTGGAGACAGCCCTGCAGGTGCTCAATGCCCCACCAGCTGTGAGCTCTGCAGCCCTCCCCCCTTCCTGGCCTTGCCAGCTGAGGGCTGAGCAGCATCCCCCGCAGACTCCAGGGTCCCCATCAGCTGTGCGCTCTGCACCCCCTTTGAGCTCCAGTATCCCCTCTGGCTTCCCAGCCAGGCTGGCTGTGGGCTCTGGTACCTCATGACTCCGCTGCCCAGCTCTGCTCCCAGCCACCAGCAACCTCTGTGCTGGGGCTCTTTAGTCCAGCAACATCTGTGGTCCAGAAGGAGACACCGGAGAGTCCTGGACCACAGAAGTTCAATCTGTATTACACTATAATTTTATGTCTTCTATATACTGTATGTCCAGAACAGCATAAATGAGAAGTGGAGTTAATGGAGAAGAGGGCTTTTCTCTTGGCCAGTGGCTGAGATATTATTATACAAGGCATGCCAAACAGCATTCAGAACACTGGAATCAGGGTACATCCCTTAATCCTAGTTTGATAGGGTGTAAAGCAGCAGTTCCCAAACACCGGGCTGCGGGCCTCCTCCTGGTTGTGGAAGACTGCTTCCCTCCTGCCACGCAGGGAAGCGCTCTTCCCCAGCTGAGAAGAAACCCCACCCCCACCTGGTACTGGTTGGGTGAGAGGCGGGGCAGGACATGCCTCTCCCAACAGCCATGCAGGAAAGGAAACGCTGGGTGGTTTATCCCAGCCAAGGACCCCAGAGCTGCCGGGCCAGGTGAGGGGGGACAGGGCAAGCAGTAGGGCTCTGGGGTCGGAGCTAGGGCTGGGGGGCTCTGGAAGTTGGGCTAGTAGCGGGGGGGAGGGGGAAGAGAAGAGAATATGGGGGCAAGACTGGTACTGTCGGACGCTGAGGGAGGGAGGCTGGCACTGGGGGGGGTTGGGTGCAGAAGACTCTGGAGTCAGTGACTGCTGCTGGGGGACAGTGGAGGGGTGGGGGCTCAGGGTTAGGGCTGGCACTGGGGGCTGGGCTTTTCTGGTGGACCAGTAACACTTTATTTGCATATTCATTATGCAATTCATGAATATGCAAATAAAGTGTTACCAGGCCGCCAAGAGTTTGTGAATGGGTTTGCCAGTCCCCGATATCAAAATGTTTGGGAACCATTGGTATAAAGAAAGCACTCACAATCCAGAGCACCTAGCACAATGCTCATGTCCCAAAGAAAAATGAATGTTTATCTAAACGGGGTTGAAGCACAAATCAAACCACACCACCACATGGCACTTGTAAACCAGATACACAAAATACAGGCATGTACACAGTCAGCTGCATGACATCACAAAGAAACAATGCTAAAGATTAAAATGATGATCTGGTCTACATCTTTGCCATGAGCTAGCACAGTGATTCTCAGACCTCAACAGTTCAGGAGCCAAAGTTGCAATCACCATTATCCGTGTGTGTGTGTAAATACACACACCTACACAATTCTTATAGATGAACTATTTGGTCAATCATTTTGCAACAATTGGTTATTAACATAATAAAAACATCCTGATTGGCCTGTGGAGTGATAGTATAGTGTGTGATGAACATGTATCCTGATGACCATGTAAAGGCCTTACAGGTGTCTTGGACTGGAACATGAACCAGGAGGGCTGCCGAAGAGGCCTGTGTGCTGGTGGAGTGTGCCTGGTGGCAACAGGACTCCTGCCAGCTCTTAAGCCCATATCCCGTTCAAAATCCTCTGCATGGGTGCTCAAAGACCCTTTATCCTCTCAGCCAATGGGATGAAGAGTTGGGAAGAAATTAGGAAAGGTTTTTTCCAGTCCAAATAAAATGCCAAGGTCCTCTTCACATTCAGGACATACACCTTTCTTTGCGGGCCTTATGAGGTTTAGGGCAGAAGCCCAGTCGAAAGACAGCCCAGTCGAAAGAAGCCCAGTGGAAAGTAGAAACCATCATGGGCACCACCTGGTGGGGTCGAAGCTATACTTGATTCTTATGAAAGGCTATGTGAGACTGTTCCAACATTAAGGCATGCAACTTGAAGACCCACTGCACTGAAGTCACCGCCATCAATAAAGATTCCTTCCACGATAGGTATGACAAAAAGCATGAGGCAAAAGGGTTAAAGTGTGGCTCTGTGAGCCTAGAGAGAACTAGTTTGAGGTCCCCCAGTGGAATGGGAGACCAGACTTGAGGGAAAAGTCTCTAGAGGCCCTTTAGGAGCCTAGCAGTCATGTCCTTTGAGAATACAGACCCGCCTTGGATCAGCAGATAGAAGGTGGAGATAGCCAGCAAATTCACTTTGATTTTTCAGATGAAGCAGGTAATCCAATATGGCCTATAAGGAAGTATGGAAGAGGAAAATGCCCCACTCAGACAGCGAACAGGAAAATCTGGTCCAGTTCGCCAGGCACATCTGTCTGGTTATGAGCTTCCAACTTCCGAGGGCTTGTTGCACCCTTCTGCTTCAGACTGCTCCTCCGGGTTTAGCCATGCAGCAGCCACACTATGAAGTGGAGCAACAGAAGCCTGGAAAGTAACGGGTAGCCGTGATCCTGGGACAACAGATCCAGATGATTCAGCAAGGGCTATAGGGGGAGCACAGGCAAACTCAGTAGGGTGCCAAACCAATGTTGGCCCAGCCCAGCAAGGGCAATCAAGATCACCTGAGCTTTGTTTTCCTTAATCTTGAGCAGGACCTTGTCCTTTGTGGGTGATGAATCTGAGGAACTGTCCTGGATTGAAGTGTCATTAGAGGAGGTTTTGGAACAAATAGAAAAACTTAATGTTAACAAATCTCCGGGACCGGATGGCATTCATCCAAGGGTTCTAAAAGAATTCAAATGGGAAATTGCTGAACTATTATCTGTGGTTTGTAACCTATCCCTTAAATCGGCTTCCGTACCTAATGACTGGAAGGTACCCAACGTGACACCAATATTTAAAAAGGACTCTAGAGGCGATCCGGGCAATTACAGACCGGTAAGTCTCACTTCAGTACCGGGCGAATTAGTCGAAACAATAGTAAAGAATAAAATTGTGAAGCATGTAGAACATAATTTGTTGGACAAAAGTCAACATGGTTTCTGTAAAGGGAAATCCTGTCTTACTAATCTATTAGAGTTCTTTGAAGGGACAGGAACAGCTAACAGGGAGTTTGGAGAGGGAGTTCTCCAGGTAAAAGAGGAGTAAAAACAGGACCCTTGTGGTAAGTGGCTGTCTGGAGTGTGTGTTTGTGTGTGGGGGGGGGGAGTTATTTGCTGTGTGCTGAGCTTGTGTTTGTCTGGTTGGTTGGCTGGTTTGTTTGTTTGAAGGAGCTTCTAAAAGGTTTGAAATCTAGAAGCCTCTGTTGATTGGCTGAGCCTCAGTCAGGGGGGAGGGGCTACCAGAGCTATATAAGCCTGTGACTCAGCGACCAGGGAGCTTGCGGGAACAGCTAACAGGGAGTTTGGAGGGGGAGGTTAGAGGGCACTAGGGACTTCTGACCTTCTTTAAAAGATAACTCTTATAATAATCTATATTCCAGAGGTTTAAAAAGAATCCCAGTTTCTGCTTACACTTATTCATGAGAAAAATGGAGACAGAAGCCCAGCAGCAGAATGGGGGCTATCCTATTTATTGCGTCGAGTGTAGCACGTATGATTACCTGCCCTGTGGGCGGGTGGCATATGTGTGCACCCGTTGCAAGGAGCTCCTGACCCTCAGAGACCGGGTTCGGGCTTTGGAGGCCAGGGTGGCTGCGAGGAAAGAGGCTAAATTTAGGCTGCTAGGAAAGAGACTGGAATCCAGGATCTCTATGGTGGCATTCTCGGAAATGCTTCCAGTTCCACGTGCAGGGCCAGGTAGGCAGGCAGAGCTTCAGAGTCTCAATGCGTGGATGAGACGATGGTGTAGGGAAGAGGGGTTTGGATTTATTAGGAACTGGGGACACTTTTGGGAGAGGGGGAGCCTATACAGGAAGGATGGGCTCCACCTAAACCAGGGTGGAACCAGACTGCTGGCACTAAACATTAAAAAGGCCGTAGAGCAGTTTTTAAACTAAGAGATGGGGGAAAGCCGATTGGTGCGGAGATGCACGTAAATCGGAGGGAGACTTCTCTTAGAGGAGAATCCATTGATAGAGATTCTCTAAGCTGTAGTCAGAAAGAGAGGAGGAGAGAGGGCAAACCATGGGCCAGAGCAGACAAACAACCGCATACAAAGGAATCCAATGCACCAGGGAAGGGCAGACAAATAAGCAGTGGCAAATTTTTAAAGTGCTTCTACACAAATGCTAGGAGTCTGACTAATAAGATGGGTGAACTAGAGTACCTAGTATTAAATGAGGAGATTGACATAATAGGCATCACTGAAACCTGGTGGAATGAGGAAAATCTGTGGGACACAATCATACCGGGATATAAAATATATCGAAAGGATAGAGCAGGCCGGGTGGGTGGCGGAGTGGCACTGTATGTGAAAGATAATGCAGAATCAAATGAAATAAAAATATTAAGTGAATCAACATGTTCAATAGAATCGCTATGGATAGTAATTCCATGCTCCAATAATAAGAAATTAGCAGTAGGGATATATTACCGACCACCTGACCAGGACAGCGATACTGACATTGAAATGCTGAGGGAGATTAGAGAGGCTACCAAAATAAAGAACTCTATAATAATGGGGGGATTTTAATTATCCCCATATTGACTGGGTACATGTCACCTCAGGAAGAGAAGCAGAGAGAAAATTTCTCAATGGCCTAAATGACTGCTTCTTGGAGCAGCTGATGCAGGAACCCACAAGGGGAGAGGCAATTCTCGATTTAATCCTGAGTGGAGCACAGGATCAGGTCCAGGAAATAACCATTACAGGACCGCTTGGGAATAGTGACCATAATATAATAACATTCAACATTCCTGTGGTGGGTAGAACACCTCAGCAGTCCAGCACCCTGGCATTTAATTTCAAAAAGGGGAATTACACAAAAATGAGGAGGCTAGTTAAACAGAAATTAAAAGGCACAGTGACAAGAGCCAAATCCCTGCAAGCTGCATGGAAACTTTTTAAAGACACCATAATAGAGGCCCAACTTAAATGTATACCCCAAATTAAAAAACATAGTAAGAGACCTAAAAAAGAGACACCATGGCTTAACCACCATGTAAAAGAAGCAGTGAGGGACAAAAAGGCATCTTTCAAGAAATGGAAGTCCAATCCCAGTGAGATAAATAGAAAGGAACATAAACACTGTCAAATTAAGTGTAAAACTGTAATAAGAAAAGCAAAAAAAGATTTTGAGGAACAGCTAGCCAAAAACTCAAAAAGAAATAACAAAATGTTTAAGTACATTAGAAGCAGGAAGCCTGCTAAAAAACCTGTGGGTCCCCTAGACGATCAAACTATAAAAGGCGCAATCAAGGACGATAAAGCCATTGCGGAGAAACTAAATGATTTCTTTGCTTCAGTCTTCACGGCTGAGGACGTTGGGGAGATTCCCAAATCTGCACCGTCCTTTGTGGGTGATGAATCTGAGGAACTGTCCCAGATTGAAGTGTCATTAGAGGAGGTTTTGGAACAAATAGAAAAAATTAATGTTAACAAATCTCCGGGACCGGATGGCATTCATCCAAGGGTTCTAAAAGAACTCAAATGGGAAATTGCTGAACTATTATCTGTGGTTTGTAACCTATCCCTTAAATCGGCTTCCGTACCTAATGACTGGAAGGTAGCCAACGTAACACCAATATTTAAAAAGGGCTCTAGAGGCTATCCGGGCAATTACAGACCGGTAAGTCTCACTTCAGTACCGGGCAAATTAGTCAAAACCATAGTAAAGAATAAAATTGTAAAGCATGTAGAAGAACATAATTTGTTGGACAAAAGTCAACATGGTTTCTGTGAAGGGAAATCCTGTCTTACTAATCTATTAGAGTTCTTTGAAGGGGTTAACAAACATGCGGACAAGGGGGATCCAGTAGATATAGTATACTTAGATTTTCAGAAAGCCTTTGACAAGGTCCCTCACCAAAGGCTCTTGTGTAAATTACATGGCCATGGGATAAGAGGGAAGGTCCTTTCTTGGATTGAGAACTGGTTGAAAGACAGGAAACAAAGGGTAGGAATAAATGGTAAATTTTCAGAATGGAGAGGGGTAACTAGTGGTGTCCCCCAAGGGTCGGTCCTAGGACCAATCCTGTTCAACTTATTCGTAAATGATCTGGAGAAAGGGGTAAGCAGTGAGGTGGTAAAGTTTGCAGATGATACCAAACTGTTTAGGATAGTCAAGACAGAAGCAGACTGTGAGGGACTCCAAGAAGATCTCACCAAACTGAGTGATTGGGCAACAAAATGGCATATGAAATTTAATGTGGATAAGTGTAAAGTAATGCACATCAGGAAAAATAACCCCAACTATACGCACAGTATGATGGGGGCTAATTTGGCTACAACAAATCAGGAAAGAGATCTTGGAGTTATCGTGGACAGTTCTCTGAAAACTTCCACACAGTGTGCAGCGGCGGTCAAAAAGGCAAATAGGATGCTCGGAATTATTAAGAAAGGGATAGAAAATAGGACCCAGAATATCTTACTGCCCCTGTATAAAACTATGGTACGCCCATATCTTGAATACTGTGTACAGATGTGGTCTCCTCACCTCAAAAAAGATATTTTGGCCTTGGAAAGGGTTCAGAAAAGGGCAACTAAAATGATTAGGGGTTTGGAACGGGTCCCATATGAGGAGAGGTTAAAGCGACTGGGACATTTCAGTTTAGAAAAGAGGAGACTGAGGGGGGATATGATAGAGGTATATAAAATCATGAGTGGTGTGGAGAGGGCCGATAAAGAAGTTATTTATTAGTTCCCTAAATAGAAGAACTAGAGGGCACCAAATGAAATTAATGGGTAGCAGGTTTAAAACTAATAAAAGAAAGTTCTTCTTCACACAGCGTGTAGTCAGCCTGTGGAACTCCTTGCCAGAGGAGGCTGTGAAGGCTAGGACTAGAATAGAGTTTAAAGAGAAGCTAGATAATTTCATGGAGGTTAGGTCCATAAAAGGCTATTAGCCAGGGGATAAAATGGTGTCCGTGGCCTCTGTTTGTCAGAGGCTGGAGAGGGATGGCAGGAGACAAATCGCTTGATCATTGTCTTCGGTCCACCCTCTCTGGGGCACCTGGTGCTGGCCACTGTTGGCAGACAGGATACTGGGCTAGATGGACCTTTGGTCTGACCCAGTACGGCCATTCTTATGTTCTGTTCTTATGTACTAGCGGGATCAGCAGTCTCCCATCCAAGGCAGGAGAAAGGCAGAAGAAACCTCCAGGTGGAGTGCCCACCTGTAATGAGATGGAAAAAGTTTCTGCTGAAGTCATCTGCCAGCTTGTTCCTGGCCTCTGGAAGTAAACCACTGGTCTGCTACTATGGCCTCTGAAGATGGAAGAAAGGGCAGCAAACAGTGAGCAAACAAAAGGAGGAAGGTCCTGGGAAACTGTTTGGTCCATCAGCTTTGGGCACCTGCACGATTATCTGGAACAGGCTGAGTCTGGTTGTGTGTAGGGATGTAAGAGGTTAACTCGGCACCCAGTCAGCAGCAGGTTTCTCAGCCTGCTTACCCAGTAACTCAGGGGTGGCCAATCCATGGCTCGCAAGCTACATGTGGCTCTTCACCCCTGAAAGTGCGGCTCACGAAGCCTCCCCTGCACTCTGTGCTCAACGGTTGCAGGGAAGCCATCCCGCATGGCAAAATGGCATCGGCCGACGGGAGCCCGATGTGGCCAAAAAGCCTAACCCGCAATTTTTAAAGGGGCAGCGTTGTTTTTTGCTCAACAACTCTGCTGGTGGGGAGCTCTTCCTTTTTTTTTGCTCAACAATTCTGGTGCGGCTCTTCGCATTTTTTCCGCCACTGTTTCGGCTCTCTTCGTTTAATGGGTTGGTTAATTGACCTGGCCGGGGCAGCCCTCTCACCTGGCATGGCAGCTCCTGCCCACGGTGTGATATTTAACCAGTTAAACAATATAATTGTAATTGTTTAACCAGTTAACTATTTTAATGGGGTTTTTATACCCCTAGTTGCGTGAAAGGCTAGGACTGTTGACCTGAACATCCCTTACAGCCCTTAGATTTTCTCTGGGGTGGCTCCTGACAGGAATGGCTCCCTTGACCCTGGGAAGGCTGTGGCTTAAACTGATTGGAGGAAGGGACAAGGACATAGAGGTCTAATATCTTCAGGGTTGTATAGGAATCCTCGAGACCGTAGAATTTAGTGGTGGTCAGTTCTGCAAACCAGGTGTGTCCATCGAGCCTTTTTGGGGCCAGCAGAGTGCCCACCACCAAGGCTTCTGGTACTGACAGAGGGAAGCTTCTGGTCTACTCCAAAGTTCCAGTTAGCGAGTGGGCTGTGAGAAACCCCACGGATTTGGGAACCACTGTGTGTGCCATAGAGTTTGTGGCCACGGACCCCACAATGCCAGCTGAACCACCACCCCTGAGCCTCTCTTGCAGGTAGGGAACCTTGTTCTAAAGCAAGGATAGCAGAGCGGTCACTACCCTGTGACCAAAAGTAGGCCGAACTATAGCTCCTCTCCCATCAGTGCCCCTCTCCTAACTGAGGCAGACCTGTGTGATTCTGAGGAACACCTGAAGAGCAGTCTTGCAGATCAGTGGTAGCCAGTAACTGACCCAATGTTCAACAGTGTGAGAAGAGCAAGTGGATCCGGGAGGAAGAACAGGCTTGACACTGCAGAAATGCAAGTTGCAGTGAAGTTGACCTGGGAGATCGGCACCGGTCTGGAGAAGTGTACAGGTATCCAGCTGATCTGTCCTTTGATCAGTACCGGGGTCACAGAGATTCTCTATGTTCACTCCGGTATTCCTGCTGGGGGAGGGCAGGCACACACGCCTCACAAAGTCTGCATCTTACCACCACCAAGCCTTGCTTTCATCCTCTCTACCCTGCTCCCAATCCAGGGACCACTCTGGGCACAGGAACTTCTGCCTGTCCTGGTCACAAGTGTGATTCAGAGGGCAATCTTTGGCATGACATCTGCCATGATGGGGAATGCTGCTTCAGCAGGGACTGCGGTGATCCCAGTGGGTTTACACCAAGGCCGCGGTCCCATGAAGACTGGTGTGGGCAGCACTAGTACATAACATTCTGCACTGCTTGTAGGCATGCAGAGCTGTCTCTGTCCAGGGTGGCCAGCTGAGAATGGGCTGGGCTACTCCACTTGGTTTGAGACGTGGCCCTCAAGCTCAGCTATGGGCGAAGAACTGCCCGGTATGAAACCTTGATCTTCCCAAGGCTTGTCCTTTCCCTTATGGGAAACAGATCTTCCTCTTTGTCTTTTTCATTGGAGTCACAGAAAGGGAACAGTGCCAGCTGGTAGATGGTACCATTGGCGCACTGAAGTCATGGTTCCTGGTGCTGAGTAAGAGTGCCCCTCTGTCATTGGGGCGAGTGCAAACTCCGTAAGGGCTTTTGAGCCAAATGCCTCTTTACTACTTTGTCCTGAGCCTGAAGGACTTGCTGAGTCCCACTGGGGATCCTAACAAGTCCCTAAGTACTATGAAAAACAGAGGGAAACAACTACAAAACAAACTAGAACAAAGTCCAACAAGAAGCACCATCACAGTTCCAACACCCTCACAGGCAGCAAGAAGGAACTGAGGGTTGGGGGAACTGCTGGCACCCTCTTTACCATGGCATATGCACACTACTCCAGGGCACTAGAGCTGGTCCGCTACAGATACTGCGGAAGGAAAATACTTCCAGCACCAGTGCAATCACTTTGAGCAATTACACAGAGAATGAGGAACAAAAAAGCCTGTAAGTTTCTACGGAAGCAACACACCGACTTGGGTAAGTTTTAATTTAGTCTGAGCAATAATTGAAAAAGATACTTTTTGGAATTATAGTTCTTGGAGAATGCATTCTAGTGTTTGTCACATGGAACTTAAAATCAGGCTTCCCAGGCTCCGTTCTCAGCTTTGTCATTGATTTGCTATATAATGAGGAATTCACCTGAGTAAATCAAAGCACAGAAAAGTTTTATCTATGAGATTTACTTACCCCCTGTACGTTATGATTTAAAACTTCATTTTGCAAAGCACATGGATGCTATGGTTTGTGGTAGGTATGTGTGAATTATTTGGAAATTTTAATCTCACGCTACTGAGTGTTTGATATTCTGTGCTAAGACTAGTTGTAGGTTCCTCTAAGATTAAGGTTATTGGGGGGAAAAAAACCCATTAGAAACACGTACTCCAGCAGTAGAATATAGTTAGATATTTAGCTGCAGTAATTCTTACTCACAATCATATTAAATGCTTGGTGCACTTGGGGCTGGAAAACAAGGATATATTGGTAAGACCTTTGGAATATTTTCCTCTTCCAAAAAATTAATGAGATCACAATATCAATTTCCTGCCTTTACAAGATGCTATACATTTGTGTATAATTTCTCTAAGAAGCCTACAAGATCAGTAATATATCTGAATTGACAATGTATAAGACACATTGATTCAGTAGGTATATTAAAAAATACATAAATAAATAACTCAATTATGGTTCAATTTTGCTTCAGTTCAAGTGTTTTACTATTAAAGCTACGCTATTTAAAATGATTTTACTTTGGTTTCTTTTTGTTTTAAGGCTAATAAAAATCTTTTTGTGACCAAACTGCTTGTTAACAGTAGTGGAAGATCTAGCTTTTTAATCTGAAAATGCATGAACAGTTGTAAAAATATGCTCTCTTTCAGGTTTGGGCACTTGTTCTGTGTTGGGAGACACTGTCAAAAATTAAACTATGTGCTCTTCTTTTCAAAACTTATGGAACCCCCTGTGATAAGAGGTAGGAAAAAAAGGAATTTCATTTATTTCTCACTTTTATGTGATCACATTTACACAGCAGTTAATTTTTAATTGATTTTTAAGAGATGAAACTTAATACAAACCTAACAAAACCAAGTTTGTACTTATATGATTTTATCATTTGGGAGTAATACCACCTAGCTTTTACATAACACTTTTCTTCATTATATCTTCTCTCAAACTGCTATGTAAAAGGAAAATATATTTGCAGTCCTTGGAAAAAATATTTATATAGCACAGATAGATCTAGTTAAGGTTCTAAAACCTTTTATTTCCACAAGCAACTCGAGGCTCATAACTTAGTATTCAAAATTCACTGAAGGACAAAACTTTGCACAATGTCTCAGCCTAAGGGACAATTTTGTTCACAATGTTCGAAGGAAATAGATTTGACCCCTTTTAAAGTAAAATTCAAATTATGTATCCTTCTTCATTCAGTATTCTTAAAGTTCTTTACAAACATTAACTTGTTTATGACTTTTCCAGGGTCAGATCAAATCATAAGCAGAACAAGAAAAAAATTAGGAGTCCAGGCCTTTACTCTTACATGAATTCTAAAGAGGGGGGGAAATAATTCTGACCACTTCCAAGCCAATTTTATTATTAACTATCAATCCGTTTTGCTTTTAAGTTTGTGCTTTCAACATATGGTTTCCTCCAGCCTAAAACCTTCTGATGAAGCATCCCTCAATACCAAGAGCTTCTCAGGCCTACCTAGTTCAATACGTATTATTTCAGAGCCTATGAAGCTCAGGAATAAAAACAATTCCTGAGCTCTGATGGAAGACTAGTCCCATCTAACTGGGTCTTGCTGCAGTTTTCCTCCATTTGGGAAAGCCAGAGAATTCATTTCAGAGACTATCAATACCACTCCAAAAGTTATCTGGTGATTATTAGACCATCCTTGCTCTGGAGCTCAGCACTTCTTTGTTCTACACAAAATCATCTGCAAGCTACAAAAATTGAAGCTGAAACAGACTTCAGCCAGGCAACAGCGGGCAATGCCACTAGCCTGACATTTGTGTTTGTCCAGAACTCTGAACATTTAAAACTAGCCTATGGACGGTTATAATTCTCTCAATAAGGCTTCTTCGTACTTCTTGGGAAGAGAGAAGAGTGCCAGATTGAGAGTCTTGCACACTGATCCCAGTGAAAATGGCCATCCCTGATAAATCCTTTCATATACAGAATCAATGTGTGTTTTACTGCGAGCTAAATACCAATGGAACCAATATTTGACAGTTAGCCTTACCAACATGCATTTGGCACCATAGACCTCTCTCACCTCTTAATCTGGCAACAGGACACACCAAAGCATTCTGAAATAAGACTGCAAGGCCTTCTTTGTGACAGTCCTTCATTGTAAGACCACACTACACAAGTGTCTTCACAGGGACCCAGAGATGTCTCAAGAGAACACTGCCCTTTTGGGATCTGATTTACAAATAACACATTCTGCTTCCCCGTATGTGGTGTTTCAGCCTCTGACGCTTCAGTCACAACATGCTGCCTTCAGAACTAGTAGCTTCCATGGCTTGCACAGACAAGTGGTCCTATCCAGTTATATGTTTGTGGGAGTCACTTATCTCACCTATACCTTTGTGTTTAGTCTAAGTGTATAGCATGGTATGGAGGAAGCTGGGGAAGTAGGGACAAAAGATAAGTGAAAAGGTACAATAAAAAGCAACTTGGGATGGGGCAGCCTCTCTCAAGCTGAGGCAGCAGCTCAGCCGCAGTGTAGGCACACGCATCCCTTCCAGAGGGGGGAACCACAGAAAAAAGGCCTTCCATATCTCTCGCAGCCCCAAGACTGTGCTCTTCTGCACAGCTCCCCACCATGCTAGGTGGGGACAGAGAGAAGAACCTGATCATGTCAGGGCTGCAGCCCAGACATTCAGTGAGTAGCCCCGTCCCATTCCAACAGGCCTCCATACTAACCACCCACCAACAGCGCTTGGCCTCCACCCACCCCATTTCCCCCCATTCTTCCTCCTGCACCAAACTCTACCCCTCTATGTTCCACATACACCGTGACCAACAGCCCTCGCCTCCCCCAAACCCGCAGCCCCCCTCCATGCACCAACCCCTCCCAGGCCACCCTACATCCCTCTGAACCCTCAATCTCCCTCCATGGGCCTGACCCCCCCAGCCCCCCAAACCCCCTCCATACCCCTCAACCCCTCCCAACACCCCCCACAGCCTCCCTTCATGCACCCAACCCCACTGGGCTCCCTCTCCAACCCCCCAAATCCTCAGTCCCTCCCCGTGCACCCAACCTCACCCAGCCCCCCAAACCCTCAGAGCCCCTCCATGCACCCCGACCCCACCAAATCCTCAGTCCTTCCCCATGCACCCAGCTTCCCCTTCAGCCATCCAAACCCTCAGACCTCCTCCGCACACCCAACCCCACCAAGCTCCCCAAATCGTCCCTCTCCGTGCACCCCGACCCTGCTGAGCTTCCCCTACAGCCCCCCAAAACCCTGTCCCCCTCCATGCACCCCAGCCCCACTGAGCTCCCCTACAGCCCCCCCAAACCTTGTCCACCTTCGTGCACCCCAACCCCACTCAGCTCCCCTACAGCCCCCCAAATGCTGTCCCCCTGCGTGCACCCCAACCCCACTCAGCTCCCCCTACAGCCCCCCAAACCCTGTCTGCCTTCGTGCACCCCAAACCCCACTCAGCTCCCCTACAGCTCCCCAAACCCTGTCCCCCTCTGTGCACCCCAACACTACTCAGCTCCCCTACACTCCCCAAACCCTGTCTCCCTCCGTGCACCCCAACCCCACTCAGCTCCCCTACAGCCCCCCAAACCATCCCCCTCCGTGCACCCCAACCCCACTCAGCTCCCCTACAGCCCCCCAAAATCTGTCCCCCTCCATGCACCCCGACTCCACCCAGCTCCCCTACAGCCCCCCAAACCCTCAGACCCCCTCCATGCACCCCAACCCCACTGAGCTCCCCCTACAGCCCCCCAAACCATCCCCCTCAGCTCCCCTACAGCCCCCCAAATTCTGTCCCCCTCCATGCACCCCGACTCCACCCAGCTCCCCTACAGCCCCCCAAACCCTCAGACCCCCTCCATGCACCCCAACCCCACTGAGCTCCCCCTACAGCCCCCCAAACCATCCCCCTCAGCTCCCCTACAGCCCCCCAAATTCTGTCCCCCTCCATGCACCCCGACTCCACCCAGCTCCCCTACAGCCCCCCAAACCCTCAGACCCCCTCCATGCACCCCAACCCCACTGAGCTCCCCTACAGCCCCCCAAACCCTCAGACCCCCTCCATGCACGCTTGGCCCCACTGAGCTCGCCCTACGGCCCCCTCCACGCACCCCTGACCCCACCCTACTCCCCCCGCACCCTCAGTCCCATGTGCCGCCCTCGGCCCCGCCGTCCCTCAACCGCCCGCCCCTCCCCCCGCCCACTTCTTCCACCGCCCCCTCCCCCCGGCGGCCCTCAGGGCGCCGCTCCGCGCCCCTCCCCCCGGCCCCGGCCCCGGCCCCGCTCCCGCTGCCCCAGAGCGCCGCCCCCCGGCCCGGGGCGAACGTGGCGGGAAAGCGCTGCGCCCCCATCCCCACCATGGAGCCGCCGCCGCTCCTTCCCCATCAGCCACCAGCACCGACTGAGCCTCCGCTCGCGCTCGGGCTGTCCCCTGGCCGGCTCCGCCGCTCGCCCATTGGCTCCCGCCGCGCTGTGCCCGCCCCATTGGCTCCAGCCGCCAGCTGCCGCGTCGCGGTTGGCCGAGCCAAGTGTCAATCGCGGCGGAGGCCCCGGGAGTGCCCGCCTCCGCTGTTATCAGGTTAGTGTTAGCCGCGGTGCTGGGGCTCGGGATTCCAAGCGGAGCTGGTTGAGCTCTCAAAGTCCCTCACCGCGCTGGCTTTGGGGGGGTCTTCAGTGGTGTCAATACAAAAGAGGAGCTGAGCAAAGCGAGAGACTCCTGCTAACCAGGGACATGGACATGAAGAAAAGGATCCACTTAGAGCTGCGGAACAGGACGCCCTCAGATGTAAGCAATGCAAAAAAAAAAATCCATCCCACATTTTGGGGGGTGCATTAAAATTATTGGAAAATGTAGGGGTGCAGTTGTAATAGGGAACGCCCGTGCCAGCGGCTGCTCAAGCCGCTGTTGTCCTTGAGGTGCCTACCGGTGTGTGCATGTCTCTGTGCACCTAAATTGGGGTGCCCAAAGGCGCACGCGTTATGGTCTAGGGGAAAACTATAAGCTGCTCTCGAGTCTGCTGGTGTGAAATGCATTCAAGGAGCTTGCAAGGCATTAAATGAAAATAAGTTGGTGGCTCTCGCTGGCTGGTTTTGTTCGCAAATATTTGCACGGAGTGTTGGGCAGGGAGGGAGCGTGAGGGAGTTGAAAATGGTTTAGTTTAAAGTGCGTCTTCATTTCTTTGCAGTGATCAGGCAAGAGAGACTGGGGAGCCATATTTGTAACTTTGTAGTCCTCATGAACGCGCCCTTTCTCTCTCTCCCTCTCTTCAGATGCTGAGAAGACAAAAAATAGGATTTTTAAGCAAACGTTCAGTGGTTTTAAAAATCGGAACCAGCTGACAATATCGCAAGCTTTTAATTTTTAAAAAATGCCCAAATAAATCCACTCTCCACCCTCTCTCCATCCACACACACACAAAAAGGCTGGATGGTTTTTTTTTTTCCTTGGGGCTGGACTTAGGTTGTTGTTCAGCGTCTGACTGAATAAACGAGAACAAGAAAGTTTGTCAGGACAAAAATAGACCATGGCTGGTTGGGCACAAATTATGCAGACAAGAGAAAACCTAGTTACCTCTCCTCCTTTTTCTGTTTGTCTCTTACTGTTACCGCAGCGATAGCAATCGAAAGGCGAGAGGGGTGGGGGACACCCAACTTGGGCAGACCCCCTAACCTCTTGCCAAATGCACCCAAGGAGAAATTAAGGTTGCTTCTGTGTAGGGGTGTGTGTGTGTGTTCTCTTGCGATGGGAATTTGGTGTTTTGTGCTGCGCAAAGGTGACCGGAGGTCTCTCCTCTGTAATCATCGGTGCATGGGATCGTTTGCAAGTGCCTTTTCCTACCTTGGGAAGTTTTAGTGCAATTAACACACAGTAAAAAGCCAGTCTCTGGGGGAAACCCTCCCCTCCAAAAAAACCGATCCCACACATGTGGCCATGGATTTTTAGAAGCCAAGACAGAAGAGGTCATTATATAATGGCTTAAATAGCAAGTTTATTTGCGGGGAAAGGGAGGTGTTCTCCGAAGGCTTGGTTTCCCTCTTCCAGACCAGACAGCTTTGAAAGGCGCTGGACGCAGATAGGAGTGAATAAACACATACCTTTCCAGAAATCAAAAGTATCCGAGGGGGGCAGGGTGGAAACTGCCCCGCACTTTTCCTGTCGCCAGTAAAATGTCTGACGGACAAAGCTGGGCGGATTTACGTAACCTTCGCTTTAAACTTTAAAAAGTATTGGGGAGGGACGGAGGGAGTTTGTATGGAGCTGGCTAGTGGGTCAGACACCTTCCCTTGTATCTGAGCAGCAACACCTATTAATACAAAGTGGTGTGTGTGTGTGCGTGCGTGTGCGTGCAGGTTGCTGCATGAGCGGGGCTGCTTGTGCTCCCTTGTGTTGCACCGCGTGTATGTGCCAGCTAGCTCAGTACAAGAGGGCTTGTTTGTGAGAGCCCTGCAAAGAGGACAAAGAGCAAACGGAGGAGCTTCCTAATGAGGGGCCTCCGTCCCTACATCTCTGCCGGGGAGCTGAAATATTCCTCCCTCCCTCCACCCCATGAAATCATTCCCAACTTTGTATCCTCGCGTTGGCAGCGCCACACTAAACCTGAAGTAGGACAAGACGCCATGTTTTTTCCATCGAGCTGCAAAGGAGAAAAAGGCTGGGGTATGAAACCAAGGCGATTTATTCTTTAGGATCCGTGCGAACACCCCAAAGGAGGGAATTCTTAAAGCCACCAGCGATGCAGTTAGCAAACATCCCTTGTGAAATTCTGGCGGGACTTGAGGGGGGTTGCTTTAAATGTTAATGTTTGTTACAAACTAAAATGAGAAGCTTTTAGAGGTCTGCAGTTTCCTAATAATTATTATTTGGTGGGGAGGAGAAATGCTTCATGTTTTGTTGTAGGGCAGGTCGAAGAGGTGGAATGGAAGCGATTAGGGCGGATGACTGAAGCAATGAGGGCGCACTGAGGGCTCGCTCTGTGTGTGTAACATGACTGCCAGCATTCAGGTCTGCCATTTTGTCACTGTTGTCACAGAGGGGGGAGGGGAGAAGGTTGTTTTTAAAGAAGATAAAAATCTTATAGTCCGATTCCCAGCCAGGCACTACTAACGGCGTATTCTAACCCGAATCCTGCTGCAGTGGGGCTGATGTGGCGGAGGGAAGGGGGGGGGGGTTCTTCAGGGGGGGAGGGAGGCAGGCATGTATGTGTGCGTGTCTGTGCAAAGGGGAGTGCTCGCTTGTTTCCCTGCAAAAACGGCTCTAGGGAAGCGCGGACTCGGGAGCCTGTGTCTTTAAATGGAACCTTGGTGTCTCGAAATGGAACGTTGCGTTCGCGAGCGTTCTGCGGTGCGGTGACGAACGTTCGGGGGAGACTGGAAAATCGGTCGCACGCTCGCCAGGAGCGCCTGGCTGCATCTCCCGTTTCCGCTCGGCGTCAGCGCGGGCCGGGCATGGCTACCAGCCTCTGGTTGTGCCTTGTCCCGTTTCCCACCCGAGCTGCTGCGCGGGAGCTGGAAGAAGCGAGCAGACCTAGAAGGTCGTATGCACAGTGGGTTTCGGATGGCGATAAAATGCCTGCTGCAGCCGCGTTATTGATGAGTCGGGAATATACCTTCTTCCTGGGCAGGGCCCTGCGTGAAGGTAGGTCTTGAGGGTTTTTTTTCCCCCGTGGATTATGTAGCAGTAACCGTTTAGCGCCGCTTGAGGTTTATCTTCAACCCTCCCCCCCCCCCCAACCACCACCACCATTTTTAACAAGGATGCTGGCTGTAAAAAATTTCTCCGGAGTGCTGTACGGAACGTTTTGGCAACAGGAGTGTTAAGCCGAATTTGGTTTACTTTCCTCCCTGCTGGGTTTTTGGTTTAGGAAAGTAACATGAAGAGACTTTCTTTGATTGGGACAGTGTTTCTTTGCACTTGCATAACTTGATCTTTGGTGGGTAAAGAAACCCAGTCCCATATGGTCAGTCATAAAGTGTTACTTATCGAACTTGTTACCTGCAGTCACCTGTTTCAAGTCTTTTTTTGGTTCTGCCAATGAACTCTCCCATGCAAAGGCGATAATCAAAACTGTTCCCGATTTCATTATGCAAATTTATTTTAAATACAGTCGGGGGAATGATACTTGTGATATTGCTGTTTTTACCAGCCAGATCCGAAGGGGACACAGTAGAGAGGCCAGCACATCCTCTCATGTCAGGGAGTAATACAATCTACAATGGGGGGGGTTGCCACTCTTCAGAATATCCCTTGAAATCCGATTTCTTGACTCTGTGCCTTTGGGCACTAAATAGAGGGGCAGACTGAATTTTAACAGTGATGATTGCTTGTTCCCATCCACAACTTGGTGCAGATTGTGTATTTCAGTATAGACAGACCAGTAAAATTAAATGATAGTTCATTATTCTGGGAGTTTTACATAGGTTAAGATGATGCAGTATCTTCAGTAAGCAGCAGTACATATTTGCATCATAATCCATATTTTAACAGTATCTGGACATTTAGTGCCATTGGGATGATTATTTTAAAAAAATACCATTAAAAGAAACATACTCTGGTTTTGTAAAGAAGGCCAATTTTTTCCAAGTCAGTTGAGCTGCAGCTGAGCCATTTGTGCTTTGGTATCCACACCACAGGCTGTGTTGTTCATCTTGACAGGGTTAGGGTTTTGCAAATCAAGAGCAGTGGTGAAGCAGTGTACCAGAATTTCATTACTTTTGTGGGTTTATGGTAATGTTCTGCAGGGTTTAGAGCGATGTACTATCATTCTTGTTTGAAATGCTGCTTAATACCGTGTAACAGAGCTGGTTACTCTGAGCCCGCGTCATTCTTGTTTGAAATGCTGCTTAATACTGTGTAACAGAGCTGGTTACTCTGAGCAGTTAAATCTTATAATCCTGCAGGTTTGGTATACATATTAATTAACAAAAGCATATATCGCAAGTGTATTTAAGGTGGAATGCACAGGAGCCCCATTTTCTCCAACACCCCTTTTCTTTGTGTTTGTTTTAATATGAATTTAGTGCTGGTGAAAGGTGCCAGATTGATGGTACAGTACCTGAAATTATTTTCCCTATGTATTGTACTGTTGATGGCTGTGCAGTTTTTCTACTGGAATTTTCTCTCTCTTCCCCCCCCCCCCCCATATCCACTGTGTTTCATGTTGTTGAGAAGGTTCTTCATATGCTATGCACATACTAGGGATGTGAATGGTTAACCGGTAAGCCTCACCCGTAACAGGTTACAGCTAACTGGCAGGGGCTGGAGTAGCCCTCCTGCCCGCCGCACCCACCGTGGGCAGGGGGGGCTGCTCCAGCCCCGCAGGTCCCTCATGGGTGGGAGCGCTCCAGCTGGGGCACAGTAGCTTCCATCCATGATTAACCAGTTAAACATAAAGTTTAATCAGTTAACTAATTAAACAGGATTTTACATCCCTAACACGTACACATCTAAGCTTGTTGTATCTACCCTCGGAGTCTTCTGATGTAAAGACCTGTCCACTTGGAATTAGAACAGATGATCTCATAGGTTACTACAGAGCCATCAGAAGGCACTGTAATTAGTGAACTAGTAGAAGAAGCTTTTGTGGGCAGATTTTTGGGCACTCCTGTTTATTTGTATTGTAAACAGCCTAATTTGTTAGCTAAATACAACGGCTGCAAAGCAAATTATCAGTATTACGGTTCTGGCTGGCTATGCAACATAGACTTTGTATAGGTTTTTGAAATTGTGCTAAAATGCCTTTTTTATGCTTTACGTTTTATGTTGTTGTTTATGCTTACGTTTTTATTTGGTTGTGGATTACTTTAGTCCAAACACTTCATGATTGGTCTAAAAGAGGCACTGTTAACTTGAACTTAGGTCAACTAAAATAAAAGTTGAAAGTTTACTTCAGTTTTTTTCACATGACTCTGGATTCCTCAACACAAAAACATCTGTTTAATTTCATTTATGTCTGTTCTTCTCCTTTTGTGTTATGAACAACCTACCCAAACAAAAGGGAAAACAGTTGATAGTGACTATTTGTAATTCCTGTGAAATACAGAAGGTAAATGTTAAGATTTAATTTTTCCTCACTAGTCCTTTATTGTTACTGTGTTAATTGTAATGATAGTAAATGGCTTAAATTGGTGTCTCTTTAAAGACCTTTCCTGTACTGAACAAATACCAAAATGAAAGGTATTCAAACCGTTTTAGCAGCCTCTCTGGATTTCTGACCTGCTGGTATTCTGCTAAGTTCTCAAAAATGTTGATTTGAACTATACATCTCTGCATCTGTACCACTGGATCTCCAGAAGTGGTGTTGTATTAAAGTGAATAAGTAGAGCCCCACGAATCTGCGGCTATCTGCTTTATATCCGCAGGTCAGGGCAGATATCCATGGCTCATTTTTGCAGATACAGTTATGGACACACATTTTGTATCTGCACAGGGTTCTATGAGTAAGTTGTTTGTCCTGGAACAGCTGATATTGGAAACAGGTAGGTCCAAAGGAAATAATGAAGCAAATGTTTACCTCATTTAATTGAAAATAATGGATGAGAATGATCGTGCAGAGATACAGGATTTATGTGTGAGATCCGCAGTGAGCTGTCAAGAAATCTTTTTCTTTTTAAAACTTGACTAAATTGTAAGCATGTGTAGGGATCAAGATAGAAACTTGCTGCCTTGCTTTCTAATCAGTCCACAACGTTGCCATTATCTGACACCTTGTCTAGCTTGTGTGTGTGTGTGTGTGTCTGTGTGTGTGGTTTAATCCTGATTCACCCTCAACTGTTCACATTTTTTCTTAGACTATCAGTCTCTCAAATGCAGTCATACTTATGCAAGGTGTAGGATGATTCGTTTGTGTACAGAACAAGCAAACATCATCTTGAAAAATGATTCACTCTTGATAAAGGTATCAGAACAAAAGTAGCTGGGGTGTAGTTAACGAATGAAGACATAACAGGGGAAGCTAAAAAAAGGACACCAAAAGCTTAAAAGAGACACATAGCAGGAAGAATGACTCACTAGTACTGACTCTTGAGGGCCTTGGTGAGATGATTGATTTAAACCTGAATCTGATAACTTATCCTACAGCCAGATCTGCACACACACAATTTGTCATCTACTATGCTGCTGTACTTATACACCAGGACGTACCAATGTTTTGAGCTTAACCATGTGGCTCTTCAAAATGCAGAATCAGAGGCAATAGTTCAGGGCCTACAGTACACTGTTCTTCCTCTCTTAATTAATCTTGAATTCCTACAAAGGGGTACGTCTAGCAATATTGAATTTGTAGTGTAAAGGGTGATGGCTTCCTTTTTAAAAACAGATATGTTGTATGTATTGCAACCAAGTTAGGAATGATCATAGACATGGACAATGCTTACCCATTCCACATCTTGGGATGAATACATTTTTAATGTAGCTGTAAAGGCTGGGGAAAGATAAGAATTGGACCCAAAAAAATGTAACTACTTATGTTTCGAGTGTGTGAATCACTTTCAAAGTAAATAACGTTAAGCCTTTGGTTATGAGGGGTGCTATGAACTCAGTAGTTCTGGTTTCCCAGCCAAAATCTCTGGTGTAGGTAGAAACGTGTAGAATTCCATGTGAGCAGACTTTGGGAGGGAACAGATCGGCCACCATCTGACTCTCACATCGAGACTTTTCTTACTGTCGGAAGAGCAGTCCCCTCTTTTCCCCCCAAGGATGTTAAATTGCGTCGATAAAGGGGGGAAACTGCAGATGGGTGGGGGTCTTAATACGTTTAAAAGGCAGAGGTGTAGCAGGGGACCCAGTGCAAGTCGGGAATCAGCTGCTAAGAGGCAGCAAGAGGGGGAGCAAGTAGTCGAGAGGTAGTTGACTAGTCGCTTACATCCCTATTTTCTCCCACCCCCACACATGGAATGGGGCAGCTCTCAGTAAACAGTGTGATAAACACCTGGGTGAGATAAAATGAAATCTTGTTTGTATGTAGCCAGGTACTGTTGCTCCCTAATAGGAAGAGTTAGCAGTTGCTTTCTGCTGATAGACCTAGCTGCAGTGGCTAGTGGTTGCTTGACTGTTAACTTGTTGTTGTTATAATAACATACAAACTATTTTCATTTTCTTCCTCCACCTTCCCTTTACCAAACCATTCTTCAAATCACATTTGTAAACTTTTTTTTCTGTGCCTCTTCTCTAACTAATGTTGCTTTTTTCCTGCTAGATTTTTACCTCCATTATGGGTTTTGCTTCCTTCTTGCTTCTCTTCAAAATACACTGTTTCTTCTTCTTTTTTTAAATTAGTAACTTTTTGAGTCCAGTCTTGCAGCCCTTACCTACGTGAGTAGTCCGAGTTAATCTGAACAAGATACAAGATTTGGGCCTATTATCAATCTTTTCTTCACTTTGACTTGTGTGACAAGAGTCACAAGACTGACTCGTTGGGCACTTCCAATCACACCTTGTTTACACTTCCACAGTAAGTTGATGTAAGGTACGCAGTTCCAGGTATGTGAATACCATAACTGGAGTCAGTGTAGCTTAGGTCGACTTTCGGCAATGTCTTTACTGCGCTTCATCGACAGGAGACGCTCTCCTTTTGACTCCCTTCATCTTCTAATTCCAGTGGAGTACCAGAGTTGACCAAAGAATACTCTGCCATCGATTTAGCAGGTCTTCACTAGACCCACTAAATCAACCTCTGCTGCATTGATTGCAGCAGCATGGCTATCTGGTAAGTGTAAATGTGGCCTCGGTTTCTCTTCTATGTATTAAAAAGGTTGAAAACAACATGTCCCAGTAAATCCAGTTGGACATTTCATTTGCATACTACTCAGCACCTTCAACTTTTCAGACAAGGTATTGATTTAATGATAGTTATTAACAGGGCTCGCCAAACCGCGGTGAGCCCCGCTCGCCAGCCGTGCTGTCCGGTGATCTGCGCATGCAAACTTCCAAGTGGCCCACCAAAAAGCATTTGTTTTGAAATTCAAGCATAAGAGTGGCCATATTGCGGCAGACCAAAGGTCCATCTAGCCCAGTGTCCTGTCTGTTCACAGTGGCCACGGCCACATGCCCCAGGGGGAGTGAACAGGTGATCACTAAATGATCCATCCCCTGTTACTCATTCTCAGCTTCTGACAAACAGAGGCTAGGGGCACCATTCCTGCCCATTTCATTTAATTAAGCAATGTAATAACTTGACTATGGCTGTTTAGGCCAGGCCCCTTCAAATGAAGTATGTTCAGATCTCAGTGGTTGAAGAGCCAAATTAAGGGTCAGTATTGCCCAAAAGAGCCATAGTAGTGTGACTTCATTTCCACACATTCTATCTCTCTCTATCTATCCATCCTCACAGAAAATGACTGACCAAGCATTCTACAATTGGTTAATAGCATAGTAGAAGCTTCCTGATGAGATAATAACTTTGATTGGTAATTAAATCACACAGTTCTAGAACCATATGCTGCAAGGAGCCGCAGGAGAGGGATTAAAGAGTAACTTTTTGTGGTTCATGAGCCTCCTGCTGAATATCACTGTAATAGGCTTCTGTAATATAGCTGATCTTAAAACTAACTCACCAGGAAAAATCTAGGGATGTTAGCATATAGTCATGTAAATGATTAACCGATAAGCCTCGGCGTATCGATTAATTCAAACGACTACACACAACCTCCCTCTCCCCTCACTGCCTCTGTGTCAGAGATAGCAAGGGGGGGGAAGGTGGGAGCCGGTGCCCGAAGGGAGCTGGCTTTTAAGCCAGCTCCCCATGAGCACCGGATCCTGTGGAGCTGCCGGCCCTCACCCCTACTCTGATAGGCAGCAGCATGAAGGGTGAGGGGGGCTTTGGCTCCCCCATGTGTAGCTGTCTTCCCTGCTGCCTCCCATGGAAGCGGCAACACAGGGAGGGGGGCAGGTGGGATGCCACCGGGGCAGCTCCTGTACACAGGACAGCAGGGGGTTCCTGGGGCTGGGAGCGCACTGACTGCTGTCCTCTCTTCTCCCCCCCCCCCCCCGACCATTGAATAATTGTGTAACCAATATGATTTTGTGCAGTTATGCAATTATTAAATTAAACGCTATCTAACATCCTTAGAAAAATCTGATTAGATGCCTCTTGAATAAAGGGTGTCCTACGTTATTATAGGCATTCTTTGACTTACTGACTAGCATGGTGCATATTCTTGTGCATACACAGGTAGTTGCTGACACGTTTCAGTTGGAAGCATGCTTTCACGTGACGCGATTCTTAAAAAATGTGTGGAAAAGTGCTGCTAAAGTCCTAGATCTTTTTTGTCTAGATGTTTCCGATTGGAGATACTATGTTGTTAGTCCCAGCAATTTTGATTATAGGGTGTATACCATTAGCTTTCTTCTTCTCCCTCTCCCACCTGAAACTTGAGACTCTATTACAACTCTATTACACAGATAGTCATAGACAATACGTTGGAACTATGTTCCTGTGTTTTTTGGTTTCGGGACAGAGGGTGACACAATGTACAGCAGGGCTACTCAGCCCGCAGCCTGTTTGTTTGCGGTCCGCAGTGCAGTTTGGGTTGATATTAAATGTTTTAGTAGTTAAATTCCTGGACTGTCATTGCTCACTAAAAATGCTGTCATATCGGTGGAAATCGGGTAAATATTGCATTTTATTAATATCAGCAGAACTGACTTAAATGAAGCCTGCGTGTTGTGTAATCTTGCCTTAATCTTTGTGTTCATGGCCGTCAGTGTGAAAGCTATTTGCATATATTTGCATGTACATGCAGCCACACTTAAGCTGTGGCCCTTGGCATGTGCTGTGGGTATCATTGTGGCCCTCGGGTTTCCAAAGTTGAGTAGCCCTCCATGTACAGCATGTTTATAGAGTGGAAATGTACTGATATGGGACCAGATGGATGGCACAAAGCAACCTTAAACCCAGCTCTGGTGCTCAGTGGAGACTTATTTCCCCTTTGATTGGAACCCTGTGGTGGAGTGGACTATTCCCTACCCTCTGCCGACTCCCATGCGTGGGGTCTGGCCAGTGCGGAGTTGGCTTTGCCAGTATGTCTCTGCAGGCTGTTGGAAGCCAACAGAAAATAGAGCAACTTTCAGTCTCACGTTGTAGACCTGTGATGCGCTAGCGTCTCTTGTTTCAGAACAGCAAGAGGCGTTTTAAGCCCACCGTTTCTCTCCCGTCCCATCGTAGCATGCAGACGCACATTTCAGGTCGTCAGGGAATCGGAGCCAGAACTTTGGGGGAAAGTGGCATCTTGAAACGGGAAAGTCAGCAGAATCCGACCCTTCTTCGCTGTCATCGTAGATTCTTTTCAGCCACTTACAAGTGTGACAAATGAGACCCTGTACATCCTATGCCTGCTGACTTCAGGCAGTCAGTCTGAATCATTAATGGATCCTCCTTCCATAGTCCCATTGAATAACTCAGGAATAGACCGCGAGGCTGGTTAAGATTTGGGGTCGTTGTTTAGAAGCGAGGTAGGTGTTGGTGTATTGCGAGGCTTTTTATTTTAGTTGACCTAATTGACAAACTGATATTTTATTTTTGATGCTCATTCACTTGTAATGCTCAAGTATTTTACAGTGGCTATTGATATGAAAAACTTGTTCAAAACTGCACTGGAAGGTATGTTGATCTGTGCACGCACATGCAACTTTAGTGAAGAGTGAAGCAAGCAGAGACCTGTGTTAACTTGACATGAAAATTAGTGAGCTCTTCAAAAATGTGCATGCTGGAACAGCTGGCTCTAGTAGTTGGGGATTAAGTTAGCAGTAAAGGTTGCTTCCAAGCACAGGGATTGTGTAGGTGTGAGCCTATTAAAGTTTGATGGGGTTGGACCATTCAAAGACCACCTTCAATAAAGTCCAGTGTTTCACACCGTGTTTATGCAGAGATGCCGAGTTCCAATTCAGCGAATAGATGCCAACTGGATAAAATCACTTGAGATGTGAATGGGCCATTTTTATTTCCAGTGCAATCTGTGGTTTTATTTGTTCAGCATTCAAGAACTTGGCAGCACCAAAAGTGCATCTGTTACAGCCAGTTCTAGCGGGCTGGTGATTTCCTTCTTGGATAGGATTTGAATCTCTCTTCTAAAATTAAATGTACATGCTATATATTTTTTTAAAAGGTGTGAAATTTAAAACCTGCTTTAAAGCCCTACTAACGTAAAGGTGCACTGAACCATAGTGGAGATATCTTTGGGGTGTCCCCTCGTACCGAAACCAGGCTTCACTGCCTCTTTTAACTTCATTCCTCAGCACTCTGGCTGCGAGATATCCTATTCATAGCTCAGAATGGCAGGGGTACATGCTATATGGCTCTCCAGAGAGAAAGTGTCCTATCTCGATATGTAGCATTCTCTGCATTTCTGTTGCATAACAGTGACGAGGCCCTGTGCTAGGTAAGTGGCACTTCCACGGCCAGTTTTCTTAACCCTTCGTTTAAAATGTTTGTGGTATTTGCTGCTCAGGACGTGATTGACATTTGTTTCGTCTTGTCAATAGGCCTGGAGTAAAGCCTGGTTGAAATATTAAAATGATCACTTTTACCCTGACTCAGATGAAAACTTAATTGTCAATAACATGCTAATGTTTGTGGGGTAACCGTGGGCTGGGGAGAGGAGAGATTCCAAGTATCAGAAACCTTGGGAAAAGTTATTGACTTGTTCCCGGAACAGAAGAAGTAGGGGTCACCAAATGAAATGAATAAGGAGCAGTTTTAAAACAAACACCAGTAAGTATTTCTTCACACAACACACAGTCACCTTGTGGAACTTCTTGCCAGAGGAGGTTGTGAAGACCAGGACTTTAACAGGGTTCAAAAAAGAACTAGATAAATTCATGGAGGTTAGGTCCATCAATGGCTAGTAGCCAGGATGGGTAGGAACGGTGTCCCTGGCCTCTGTTTGTTTGTCAGAGGCTAGAAGTGGGTGACAGAAGAGGGATCACTTGATTCTCTATTCTGTTCACTCCCTCTGGGGCACCTGACATTGGCCACTGTCAGCAGACAGGACACTGGGCTAGATGGACCTTTGGTCTGACCCAGTCTGGCTGTTCTTCTGTTCTTCCTGTATCTGTTGAAATGAAATGAAGTGAGAAAAATCTCACTTAGTCCATCCCCAGTTATGCCTCCTTTGAGATGGAAAGCAACGCTACAGGAGTGGTCGAGGGTTCTCTCTCCCCTACCCCCAGCCAATCTATCACACTTACTCCCTCCACGGAGGTGAAATTCCAGAGGCAGGAGGGGGTTTATGGGGGAGTACACTGAGCTCTGGCCATCCTGGAGTGGTAGAACAGTCGCTGGGAGGAGTGTGCTAGTGGGCATACATTATAACTGCCCTGTGGCCACTCAAGCTTGGCCGGGGGCCACTGGGCCGTGCATAAAGCTGGTATAATGCCCCCTACCACCTCGCCGTAGGTGTGCCAAGAAGAGCTCCTGGCCCTCTGAGGATCTACCCCTAAATGCCTGGCATTTTCCAAATGGCGCGTACGTTGCCTGCGGCTTCTTTTTCGCTGGTGAAGAGAGAAAACAGCCTTTGCAGACCTCGCTGGGTTTCACGTTGGTTGCGGGTTTGGAGCAGGAAGTGCAGAGGTTTGCATAATTGCATCGAGTTTGCAAAGCTTCGTGGCAGCTGCAGCGTTAGTGCAGCCTGGTGAGCAGGCCGAGTGCTCAAGCGTGTCTGGCTGCTGCATTCCGGAGCCTCTCTGAAGTGGACACCCAGAAGAATTTGGTCCGTTCTGCCCGGGGGTGGGAGAAGAGTCATGGCCACGCGGCGAATGCTCGGCTCCAGGTTTTTGCCCCTGCCCCCTTATTTCCCTGCACAGTGCTTGGGCTACGTACCAGTGACATGCTGTCCTGCTTTCATTATCCTCATGGGCCGCTTAACAGGATGCCCCTGTCCCCCATCCAGCCAAAACTTCCTGCGTGTGCCCTTTTGCATGGAATAGATCCAAGGATGCGCCTCTTGTTTGCGGCAGCAGTCGATCCCAGAGAACAGTTTGTAAATCGGGGTGAACAGGCGGGTGAGTTTCTGCCAGAGGATCCCCAGCCCACAAGATCACTGATCCAGAACTGAGCAAGAAAGAAATCTCATTTGATAACCTAAAACGATGGGGGACCAGCAGTTGCTTTCTGGGCACCTTTGATGGTGAGTGATGCAGGGGCAGGGCTTCTGGCCAGCCCCAAAACTAGGAGGCGTATGTTCCTGCATTTGGGGGACAAATAGAGTTGGTGCAGCTGCCTCTAAGACTGCTCTTTGTCACAGATTTCCTCCCTCCCTCCCCCCCCCCCCAATCGCTCATGGATGTAGAAAGCAAGCACGGGGCAGTGGGGGAGAGGAAGTGACACAACACACTTGCTAATGCCAGTAGGCCAGGCAATAGCCAAGAGCTTTGTGGTACCATGTGAATGTGTTTCTCCCTTGTTGTATGGGTCGTGAGGCCATGTGGCATGGTAGCTGTTTCCTGCCCTAGGAGAACCAAAGGAACAGGGTAGGGGTCAAGTGTGCGATGTCATGAGAATCTCTGAGGTCCCTGCCTTCAACATCAGTGGTGTGGTGGGGCTGAATTTGATCAATGGCTTTCTACTCGTAAACTTGCCCTTTAACTTGCTAAAACGTGAGCCTTAACGGTGCGGGTGTTGTAATGTCATTGACGTTGTTCTTGTAGCCTTGGTGGTCTGTTGTGGATTGTAATTCAGTGCGTCATCGCTGGGGGAGCGCCGACTTGCCTTGGAACCACTGTGCTGCTCTCAGGCTCTTTGGAGCAGAGAAATTAACCGACCTCTGTTAAGGTCTCTGTCACCCATGCAGAAGAGTGAGCCAGGAGAAAAATCATGGCGGGTAAAATGGTGCAGAGCATGTGCTTGGGAGGGTCCCCGTGGAGCACTGTGCCGGTGTGGGCTGTCGTGAATGCAGAAACGAGAGTCGTCCTGCAGGGGGCACCGAGGCTACACGCCGAATGCCACGCAAGCAGTGCTGAGCCCAGCTTAATGCAGCTGGAATCCAGCGTTATCCAGCACGAAGTCGTGCAAAGGGGGATGGACTCAAAAGCACTCAGGACTCAAAGGCACAGTGTTTGGCATGCAGAACGGACAGACAGCAAGGGGATGTCAGTCTGGAAGAGTCTGATCACCCCACCAAGGAGAGAAAGTGGAGCGGCCATAGAAAAAGAGCAAGGAGTCCAGGGTTCAGAGGAGGCAGTGATCTGTTGATGGTTCTAGAGCAGCAGTTCTAATACTGTGGATTGCGAGCCCATTTGAATGCAGCCAAAGACCAAGGGTTTCCACCCTGAGTGGGGAGGGTCAAGTTACAGGCCCTGTGCCTAGGGCCAAACTCCTTGGGCTTTGGTTTGTCCCCCAGCCTGCCTCAGAGAGGCCCAGGCTTTGGTTCCCCCCTCCAGGGGTCATGCAGTAATTTTTGTTGTCAGAAGGGGTATGCACCGTGAAGTTGGAGGACCCCTGTTCTAGGAGACACCACAAAAGCTAGCCTTGATACTAGCAAACCGCAGCGCAGCACGCAAGCGGCCGTCTGTGCACAGCTAGGAAGCACCTGGCCTCGCAGGTGGCTGTCGGGCAGGCCACAGAGGGGGAGAATGGGGAAATGGAACACCCAGAGCCGGCCCCGGGGATGTAGAGACGGCGATGGAGCATCAGAATCAGTTAAGGAGCCACGCACCTTGACAAGATGCGCAGACAGTCACAGCAACGCCGCAGTCACTGCCCTGGCCCTCAAACGCCCCGAGATCCACGACACCGCAGATCCCAACGTACCAGAGATGCTGAGGGAAAGGGTTGTCTTTGGTGGTCACAGCTGCCTGTGGCAAGCTGTTCTTGCATTGTTTCCCAGAGTGCATCAACTTTTGAAGGGTGTGGGGCATGCAGCATGCTCGAACAGTGTTGCGCAATTTGTATCTGTCCCTCTGTTCTGGGGATCTCCCATCCAGTGTTCCCTGTAAACTGTGCACTTGTGTGGCTGCTCAGGGGAGCTAATCAGATGCTAAACTTCGCAACTAGGTTTTTGTGTCTACTGGTGGTGTACATGCCTCAGTGCACATAAAATTATTCTGCACATGGATGGAACAGATCAGAGGGACCATTGCTCCCGCCCTTCATGCCGCCATGTAAAAATGGTCTCTCTCAAAACTTACTTTCATCGTCTAGTTTGTACCTTTCATCAAAGGCAGCGTCTGTCTTAGCTTGACTGAACTGCACAGCTCCTGTCAGGCCGTATTGATTCAAATATGATGGGGCAGTCTCCCATGTTCTCAATTCTTAATGGGTAGGGCCCGTACATCCTGTTCTCAAGTGTAGGACATGCCCTGTAAAGGGAGTTAGGGCCTGCGTGGGGAACGCAACCTCTCTAAAATATCGGCTTTGTTTTGTGGGGCGGAAGCGACAGGGGAGAAGACCTGTGTGTGAAAACGAAGAGCGCGGCGGCCCACTCGGCATGTTGAAGTGGGAAGTGTGATGGGGTCTGAGGCTGGTTTCCCCAATACTCTCCACGTTCTTTTTGAAAATAACTCCAGGTGAAAGGACGGAAAATAGGGATGTTAAAGTGGGCGTATTCAGGTAAGGATGTAACCGCTGAAATTTCCAGCAGTGACATGTTTACATGCAGGGGGAGGGGAGTGACTGCCCAGCACTTGGTTGGTGTGGCCCCGCCTCCCCCATGCTGCTGCCCATGTGTCAAAGTAGGGATGTGAAGGACTAGTCGTCTGTCCGATTAGCAAATGCTTACCAGATAGCTGACAGGCTGGTCGACTAGTCGCTTCCTGCCTTCTTGCTGCCTCTATCAGAAAGAGGCAGCGGGGGTGGGGGGGAGGCAGGAGGTACTTCAAAGGGGCAGTGCCGCATGGAGCCCAGGATCAGCTGGGGACTCCCCCACTGACCCCGGGCTCCACGTGGTGCTTTCGCCTTTGAAGTGTATCAACAGCCCTAGAGCTGTTGCTATGCTTCAAAGGCAGAGGTGCCCTATCGACTATTTGATTGGTCAGTTACTCGATACTTAACATCCTTAAACACAATCGAACATCACCCCGTTACAGCCCAGTCCAGACAAAGACTCACTGCTCTTTGGCCTGCTCAGCACCCGAAGGATAAGGGAAGAGGCTTTAGATTCCTCCTCCTTTCTCTCTCTCAACTTTAGACTTTAACACCATTTCCCCCTTTGACATGGGTTTGAGGCCAGATCCCACCCCTAACCTGGATGCCAGCTCTTTCTCTCTGCCTGGACCCTCCCCTTGGGGCACACGGCTGTGTTGTCAGTCGGTCTGTCTCTCTCTCACCTTTGCTTTGCCTGCACCGTTAGAAGGGAAAGATTCCTTTAAAGGTGGATCCCAAAACTACTTACTGCCCAATGGATAGAGTCATGTGTGGATACAAAATTGACATCTGCAGAAATCAGTTGTGGCTATCCACAGCCCCAGATGCAGCTACCTGCAGATATGAAGTGGAGATACCCACAAATTTTATATCCAGAATCCGCAAATTTGTAGGTATCTGCACCTGCAAAAATGAGCCTTGGATATCCACATCCGCGGAGACAGGCGAAACAAGCACCTCCAATCAAGGGAAGCACCTCCAATCAAGGGAGAATCTAGGTGTCCAGTGTAAGAGACTCTTGCTTGGATTAGAGTAAGTAGAGCCGTTGGGGAAGTAAGTTCATTTGTGAACTAAATGTAAAAGCTTAGTTCAGGACCAGACAGAAGATTTGTAAGATTAGTTTGAAACGGCAGGAAGGACTAGATAGGCTGGAAGGATGTAGCTGTTCAGACTAGAATTTCACCCAGTCACTAGGGGTATGTCTACACAGCAGCATTATTTCGGAATAACGTAGTGCGCGTCTACACTACAAGCCTTTATTTTGAAATAATGTTGAGCTGGAGGACTTCTTACTCCAAATCCTGTAACCCTCATTTCACGAGGAGTAAGGGAAGTCAGAGGAAGAGTATTCTTCCTTCGACTTCCTGCTGCGTAGACAGCGCCAAAAGCCGAATTAAGCTATTTCGACCTCAGGTACGCAATTGGTGTAGCTCAAGTTGCATGGCTTAATTTGATTTGTGCCCTGCTGTGTAGATGTACCTGGGTGAATTCTTTTCGATCAGTGCCATGTTATTATTTTGAAATGACCATCATTAACTACCACTTCGTTTTTTACTTCTCTGCAAGTTGGCACCTCAAATCATTCAGCATCTACCAGTGTTCTCACTCCTGTGTTGAAGTGAAGCTTCTATCACTCCTGTAGGAAGAAGTCCGGTTATTTGGGGGCGGGTTTCTACTTGTGTTCCCTGAACTTAGGCGGCCACCCAGCAAAGATTCAAATGCCGCCCAGCTGATTAGCAGAGGGCCCACAGCTGGCAGCATGTGTTTCTACTGGTGGTACACATTCACCCATGCCTTGGTGCACAGAACAAAATTTATTCTGCACATGGATAGAAAAATTAGAGGGAACATTGATTTCTACTCCTGAATTTGTCTGTCCCCCTCCCCCCCCCCCAGGTACTACCGAGGGCCCACGTGGTATCTTGAATTATTGTGGCAAAAGGGCATGCCTACTAGATACTTCTGGGTTTGCTTTTTGCTCCTGCCTTAATTTCAAATGAAGGCGTTGGGTTTTTTAACTGGACATTTTATATAAGCCATAATATCTAAAACATATTAATAGACTCTTCTGGGCTGTGTGTGGATTCTTATGCAAAACTTGGACACTTGTTTATCATAATTCTTCTTTGGAGAGCGTTGGGAAAAGAGAAATTGCGTTTGATTATTTTCTTTTCCCTGGAATTCCTTGTGTTTCCAGGGTGCTCCCTTCACTCGGGCTGCGCCTCCTTGAATTTGGCACATGGGCTGCCTCCATGCCACGAATTCCACGTGATTGAACAGAAAGTGGAGTTAGGTGTCTAGTAAAGCTATTTTGATGCTCCCGTGCTACTGCCTCACCATTGACTTCACTTTCCTGCGGTGGCATTTCGGCAATAGTCATTTTCAGAACAGTGATCATTTGCATAGTAACGGCCTCATGTATGCAAAGGAAGGTTTCTACATCTTCCTAACTCTGTGTTCTTGCAGACTCCCCTGGGTCCTGTCCCTTTTACTTTTTAAAACGCACTGTTCTAAAGCAGTGGTTCTCAAAGTGTGGCCTGCGGGTCACTGGTGTCAACAGCAGTCTTGCAGGTGGACTGTGGGCTCGGGTCTCCCCCCTGCAGCACCATGCTGGCGCGTCAGCCCCCTACCCCCCTTCCAGCTGGCTTCCTGCTGCGGGGGGACGAGCCTTGCAGGGGAAGGAGGTGGCTCCATGTGCTGCCACTCTTTCCTCCCGCCCCAGCTGGGGGAACAGCAGCCCAGGAAACATCTCCCCTGCAGACTTTTCCCGCTGCTCCCATTGGCCGGAATCACAGCCAATGGGAGCAGTGGGGTGCAGTGCCTGGGAGCGGTGGGAGGCATGGAGCCAGGTAAAGTGTCCTCTGTCCTCTGTGATGGCGCAGCCAGATGTGACTCCACCAGCCAGTAGAATGGAAAGGCTTTATTGCTGCTTCAAGATACAGCCCCGCACAGGCTCGATGTGGACACAGGAGCCAAGGCAGATGGCCTTAGACCTTTTGGGGGAAAGGGGTTGCCAGGCCCCCGAACCCCCCGCCCCCGGTACTGGACTGTGTCTGCTTTCTTCATGCTGGCCCCAGCCAAGACTAAAGCAACCCCCAGCAACTGGTCCCTTAGCCCCCAGGCAGCTCCGCCCCTGGCTTTGTTCAGATTCCACCACCTAGCCCAGGTGTCAGGTGGCTGGGCCATGGCCTACCTGCCTCCCCTCAGGGACCATCCCCCGCTGGGCCACACACAGACACCGTCTCTGCAGATCAGCATAGGCCAGTAGGGGTCACACACAGCAACCGGTGAATGTCAAACCAGAGTGGATCCAGGGCCACGAGCATGTACAGGGCCCCCCCCCCCACTATGTCACATCTCCTTATGCCCAGACCCCACACCTCCATCTCTCTCACCTGTCCCCTCCTGCTGAGACCCCGCCCGTCTTGCCTGCTCCTGCACCCTCTCTCCCACTCAGAGCCCGCCACTGAGGATGGTAGAAGGCGAGTAATTGGCTAATCGTGTAGTCGATAAGGGAAGGCGCTCAGGCCCTGCTTGCGCCAGGCCTAGGGGCTACCCCCCTGCAGCTTTGCATTTTTAAATCTCGTAAGAGCCAGACTCATTTCTATTCATTTAAAATGCAGTGCCGCAGTGGTCCAGGGCCCGGCGCGAGCCAGGACTGAACCGGGCTTTGTCCCATCTTGTGATGGGTCGAGCAGCCCCTGTTTGTGGGGGTCCCAGTGGGGAGGTGGGACCCGCCGTGGACAGGGGCTGCTTTGTGGCAGGGGCCCCTCTCCACGGCAGCCCAGGCTGGCCGCAAATACAGGCTGCTCCGCAGGATGCCAGGCAGCTTCTGTTCACGGCAAGCTGGGGCCTGCCACTGGTAGTCTCCCACGCCCCTCCTCGCGCTAGGCCGGCAGCACTGCGGAGACGGTGCTGCGGGGGACGGACCAGCTTTTAAGCTGTCTTCCCTCAGCACCAGCTCCTGCTCCCCTCCCTCTGACTCTGATACTGAGGCAGCAAGGGCGAGGAGAAAATGTGAGTACAGGCGACCCCTGACTTACAACCGCCCGACTTACAACCCCCCGCATTTCCAACCATTTTTTTCATGCAAGATAGCTCCTAAAACCCACCAATTTACGTCCGCAGCTCGCATTTACGACAGCGTACGCCGCAGACTCCGCACGTCCTCCCAAAACAGGAAACGCACATGGTCAGTCAGACTCACCAGTCTGCAGCTGCTGCCTGACCTACGTGCGTCTCCACCACATCGGTCTTCACTTTTTAGTTATTTTTCTTATATTTGAACTGTTTAGTTTAGTTTTCCTCCATTTCCATGGTCAGTTTTGGTATTTTTAGGGTATGAAATGGGTTTCCAGGAATGGAACTGCCATTTATAACGTTGCGCCTATGGGAAATAAGGGTTCGACTTAACGACGTGACTTACAACGGTTCTCCAGGAACCAATTAGGTCGTAAATGTGGGGGTTGCCTGTAAGCGACTTGACTACCCGATAAGCCTATTCAACTACTCATGTACATCCCTACCCTCCACTCCCCAGTCCAGTCCTTCGCCCCCCAGCCCACTCCCGCACCCATTCTGTCATGATGGGTAGTTGGCTGGTGGTCTGCAGAAAGGTGTGTGAGCAGGGTGGGCTGCAGACCAAAAAGTCTGAGAACTACTCTTCTAAAGACAACTCAGGCTCTGCCTCACAGTAGGGGAATCTGACTCTCGCTGAGTCTTGGAAGACCGTTCTACCTGCCGCTCTTCCTGCACCCTGAATTTCAATGGTCTGTGGTACCCCTAGAAGATCTAGATCACGCTGAGCTCTGCAATGCAGTCAAAAGGGTGTATTCTTCTCCCAGGGAGGGAGAACTTGCTCTCACAACTTGCCTGGTGATGTGGGAGTGTTTGCGCTCTGATGCTGGCTAAGTGGGGGAGGATTTACTGCAGATTCCTAGCGGTAGCGGGTTACAGCGCGTGATGTGTATCCTGCTAGTGTTTCTGCCAGAGATGGACTGAGCGTGGTAAGGCTGCATCAGGGTTTGGGTTAAAAATGAACCGTTTTATTCTTTAATCGCTGTGGGACGGCTTTTTTGATCATACGGGCTTCTGTGTTTCTGGAACGTTGAGCTGTGTCACTTGAAAGTAGCACCTTTCTGCAGACTGCTTCTCAGTGAGGAACGCCCAGACCGTGCTTTATCCCATACACCCCTATGAGGTTCTGGCTGCAGCTGGAATGCCAGCTTTTGCTGAATGAGGTGGGGTCAGCATATGTGAAACCACATGGGCAAATCCTGCATGCTCTTTTTCCTCCTCCTCCTGTTCCCCTCCCCCCCACTACATGTGGACCACTGAGAAAAGTTCCATGCCCACTTGTGCTCTCTCCAGTATGGGCAAAGGGGAGGATGAGATAGAAGGGATGGAATCAGTGTTCCCTCTTCCCCCCCCCCCCCCCCCCCCGGCCCACATCCACGTGTGGAATAAATTTAGTTGCATGCACTGAGGCATATGTGGATGTGCACCACCAGTAGAAACACATGCTGCTGGCTGTGGGCATTCTGCCAATCAGCTGGGCAGCATTTGAAACTCTCTGGGTGGCCGCCGAAGTGCTCGTCTTACAGGGAACACTGGATCAGAACCATACCCCATACGCTCAGGTGAGCTCAGGGGGAATTTGGTATGTTCACTATACCTTCCTGTTCCAGAAGCATCAGAAGCCTGCCTTATAAACTCTTCAAGAAAAATCCATCTCTGTGGGGAAAATCTTGCCTTAGAACTGTCAAGCCTACAGAATATTGAGGCGGGGGTGGAGGGGCTGGGGAGGGGGAGGAGAAGGGGAAGGAGGCAGGACTGCCAACATTATATTATGGAGTTAAGATTACAGAGTCATGGAGATCAGGTTCTCCCTAAAAACGTCGCTGTGCATAGCATTAGTCAGCCTGTTTCACTTCCCAGAAGATCTCTCTGCAGCCGGCAGTCTAAAATTAAAGTTTCCTTCTTTGAATAGCTTGTTGTAATACATTGAGATACTTTCTTAATGCAGAAAATGGTCTTTTAAATGACTGATGTCTTGCACTGACAGGCAAGAAGTTATCAGAGCTGGAGGCTCTTTCATGAAGCCTTGAATATTCCACTCTATTGTTAAAATGTCTTGAGCAGTAACTTTGATGAACAGTTTTTGGGAGCTACTAGTAAATCATGTAAACTAGCATTAATGCAATAGAACTGGCTCTCGGTCATTTGCAGAATGCCATCAGCGTTCAGGTTTGCTTCATTTGTCCTCTAATAGGTATGTTTGTGAAATGTCGCTAAAATCCATCGTGAGATGTGAAGCTAGTATTGCAGACAGTACTTCATGTCAGAAACTGGAAAGAACTTATCTGGTGCAGTTGCAAAGCAGAAAAGCAAACTGTTGGGTGTGGTTCCATCGCTTCGGGTTTTTATTGTGCTTTCCTTGTGAAGAAAATGTTTGAACATTTATATATGTCTGACTGGAGGATAAACATTTGAACACATTTGAATTTTGTCTTTCAGGTTAAAGAACTCGTTCTTGACAACTGTAGGTCAAATGAAGGCAAAATTGAAGGACTCACAGATGAGTTTGAAGAGCTGGAATTCTTAAGTACAATCAACGTAGGCCTAAGCTCAGTTGCAAACTTACCAAAGTTAAACAAACTTAAGAAGGTAAATAAAGAAGTGCCGTGTGGTGTATTTCTTTTTTTGAATATTTTTTTCTTATGTAAGAACTTCCTCCTAACCAGCTCAGTTGTGTTATGATAAAGGTTTCTTCTAAAACCTCTTGTTTGTTTTTTTTTGTGTCTAATTTCTAGCTCGAACTAAGCGATAACAGAATCTCAGGCGGACTGGAAGTATTGGCAGAAAAGTGTCCAAACCTCACACATCTAAACCTAAGCGGCAACAAAATAAAAGACCTCAGTACAATAGAACCTCTGGTGAGTTAATGCAACAGCAAAAAGTCCTTTAAGCCCCCTTAGATGGATGTAATGGGTCTTGCTAGGTCTCTAAACGCACAGGCTTTGTAGGTGAGTGTGGTTGTGAGCCTACTCACAGGGGAAAGCTTGTGGTGTTGGGTACTCAGACTCCATGGGTCTGGGGAAGATCGAGACTGCTGCAATCAATTTTCCAGGGTTCAGTTTAGTGCGTCTAGTTAAGACCTGCTAAATCAAACTCAGAGCGTACCCCTGTTGGTACTCCTGCTTCTGCAAGGATAAGGGAAGCCGACGGGAGCAAATGCTCCTATCAGCCTCCCGTTGTGGGGACAGCAGGGAAACTCGAATCAAGGTACGTCGACTCCAGCTACGTAGTTAACAGAGCGAGAGTTGTGTGTCTTGACTCGACCTTCCCCTTTAGTGTAGACTTGGCCTGAGGCAGTCAGTGATACATTAGGCTGGGTGTGTGCAATAAAGCCTCCCTCTAGTGGCCGGTCCTCATCAGATAGAGTCTATGTCCATAGAGGGAGGTGGGGCAGCGGCAGAAGGGGAGGAGATGGGTGGGGCTTGGGGGATTTGTAGTGGGATATGGAGTCCTTAGAGCACCTCTGCTACAGTCAGTAGCAACCTCAAGTTGCTCTCGGGTGGCTGTACGCTGGGCTATGCCGTAAGTTGTGTTGGTCGGCTCAGTCCGGTGCCTAGTGGGCATTTTTTTGGCACCCCAGTCCTCTTCCCTTCCCATTTGTGTTTAATCCTAATTAGCACACCTGCTCCTTAAAGAACACCTACGTTCTGGAAAGGGCCAACGTTACCGTTTGCTACGGTCTCCGCTCCAAAAATGATGCCGTCGAGCCACGGCTGAGAGCGGATGTGGGGTAAAATGGGGGGGGGGGTAAGCCATGGAACGTGCCCCTCAGCCCCACTTCTCCAATGAACAAAGTTTTGCTGATGTCCCCCATTTGGAAATCTGTGGGCTGTTCCCATCTCTTCCATGTCCTGCGCTGCCCCAGGGGTATAGCCGGCCTAGCTCTGCCAGCCTAATCTTATAACGACCCCCCCTCTTTTTCCTGTTGGACCCCTTCCTAGCTCTTGTTTTCATGGCACTGCAACGGTTTCAGAACACAGCCCGGTGCCCTTCACCTCTTGCCCTTATAATACCGTTTGGCACGATGTCTAGGAATCCTGCTGTAAAGTCCAGGGCCGTGGCAGGCTCTCTCACCAAGCGTTCGCTCTTCTTATCCCATTACTGTCGTTCAGTTCTCACGCACTCCTTGCCGATATCTGTCCCGTTTGCGCATTAACGGGTGGCGCTTCAGTCTGTAAAGCGCACTCCCAAGACGAGTCTCTGAGGGGGCCTCTGCTTTTTTTTTTTCTCCCTCCCCCCCCCCCCCACTTCCAGAAAAAATTAGAAAACCTGAAGAGTTTAGATCTGTTCAATTGCGAGGTCACCAACTTGAACGACTACCGAGAAAATGTCTTCAAACTCCTCCCCCAACTCACATATCTCGACGGCTATGACCGGGATGACAAAGAGGCCCCAGATTCCGACGCAGAGGGCTACGTGGAGGGCCTGGATGATGAAGAGGAGGATGAAGACGGTATGTTACTGGCTCCATGTAGCGCGTTTGAGGTGGTAGCCAACTGATGTGCATGCTTCTCTCTCCCCCATCCCCGGACTTGCCTGTGAGAGAATGGGTCTTCCAGCCCCCAGTTCCCTGGCTTTCGTAGATCAGAAAGTACCTCGGGTTCCTCCATAGAGACTGAGGGAAAGCTAGACTTGGCTAGCTCCGGCGGTACCTAATGCTTTTCTTCAGTCAGAGTACAGGGAGGTCTGGCCAGAGGGAAACCGAGACAAGCGCTCGGGCAGCAAATGGGAAGAGGTGAAACGGAGGGGAAGGCGACAGGAGGGAGACACTGATAAGAGAAGCAGAAAGCGCATGTACGTTGCTCTCCGTCTTCCAAGCCTTTTACGGTGAGGCGGTAACCAAGGCATTTTCCCCAGTTCCAGTGGAAGAAGCAGTGGGGAATAAAAAGGGGTGGGGAGAAGCTAACCACACCCCGTTGTTAAAGACTGAGGGGGCAGGCCCTCAGAAAGGAGGGAGGGTCAGAGACTGCAAGTGGCAGAAGGGAACAGAAGCCGAACAAGCACATGAGGCTGCGGTGCTGGCTAATAGGACAGTGTAAGGCTAACAGTGACTGAAAGAGCTCAGGGGAGCCAGGAAGGCCCATGTTGATGTTTTCCGGGGGCCAGCACGGTCAGAGGCCCCGGAGAAGCAGAGAGCGATTTCTGTTCACGTTTGGAAAGCTCATGTGCCCATTTTCCTGGGGGATCTTGTACCATTCAGCTTTCCTCCCCCCCCAGCAGTCCGAGGTATGGAGTCAGTTGGGCGTGTGTCAGGCTGGGCTTGGGGAATTTTCTAGACTCTTCAAACCAAGCCGAAAAGCAAAGCGCACGGAGTAGCTGGACTCGCACTTCCGCCGTGGGTGCGGAATGTGTTGTGTTGGGTGAAATGTCGGGGGGGCAGAATCTCTCTCCGGCCCAGTGTAAATGCAGGCCCGAGTGGGAAGGCTTTAACTTGCTCCTGCAGAATTCATGCTGGGTGCTGGGTTAGTGCTACCGGGACCCCCTTCACGTTGCTCTTGCACGGATTGAACAGCCTCGGGGGGCGGGACCTTCTCATCACCAGGGCAGGCCGAGGTGCTACTCACAGCTCTTCCTCCCCAGATGTAAGGAGCAAGTGGGAGGGTAGAGTGTTTGGGTCAGGCTGTGATGCTGGGGAGCCCACTGGCAGCAGTACGGGAAGCTGCTGTAAATTAGAGCAGCCCCAAGTCTGCTCTGACCTATGCCCAGGTCTCCCATCCTCCCCCAACAGATCAGTATCTGGCAGGCACCCCGGTGGTGTTAAACCACAGTTGCACCGCTCTGTGCAGGATTCGCTCTGATCTCCTACTTTGCGCCTGGAAAAGCAACAGGCTAGATTCTGCCTTCAAGCAGAACTTGTGTGCATCCCTTTTCCATCAGTAGGAAAGCAGGATTTGGCTGGTCATGTTTGAAAACTAGGTTTCCTGTAGACAGTTAACTGAGTTGATAGTCTTGCTTGCCTGTGCAGAAGAGGAGTACGACGAAGATGCGCAAGTAGTAGAAGATGAAGAGGAGGATGAGGAGGAGGAGGAAGGAGAAGAGGAGGATGTGAGCGGGGAAGAGGAGGTAAGGATTCATGGCAGACGTTGAGTGGCAGGGGAATATCTGCTGTGCAGGTATTTGGACCTGGCGCAGTGTAAACCACATCACAGCTTTTGTGTTTTTAAGTGCACTTTTTTTCATCCATCTAAGAAGCCGTGAAAGTAAGTGGGGGTAGGTTTTGAAGCGTAGCTGCCTGTGAGCCAGCTGCCCTCTAGTGACCACGGACAAATCATTCAACTTATTTGGATCAGGCTGAAAACAGATGTACCTTTCAGCGGCTCTGCCAGCACCAGCCCCGGAGCTAGCTACTTGTCACACGCAGCCCGTTCAAAGCTGGAGTCGAAGTTTCTTGTAAACCGTTGAGAAAAAGAACATGTCTCCAAAAGGAAATGCTGAAAAAGCGAACCCAGAATTGCACAATGCTACTGATTTAAGTCACACTCTTAGTCAGAGCATGTGTTTGAGAATAAGATTGCTCTGAAAGTGGAAAACAAAACTTCACAGGCAAGGTGAGGGTGGGGGTGTTTGTCAGTGGCATGTATCTAAAAATAAAAAGGTGCCAATTTTTATAATACCGAGATTTGTCCCGAGTCTAACTTCAGAGAGATCGAATGGGTAAAACAGAGAACACAGCAGGGTGTGGTTCCTGCAACGGACATCTCTCTTCTCTCCCCCCCCCCCCCCCCTTCTCCGTCACCATGGCTTTCCCTCCTTTGCTGAAGTATTAACAGAAGTGATGAGGTCCTGTGTTCCAAGTGTGTAACTCTGGAATGCTTCTAACGACCCTTGAGGCGTTATTTACACTTGTGAGCTTAAAGCGCCACGGTGGCAGTGTGGTCACAGCACCAGCGCTGGAAGAGAGCTCTCTCAGCGCGCTAGGATAACCATCTCTGAGGGGGACTAGCTAACAGCGCTGGGCACCTGTTTACACTGGCGATATACAGCGCTGTAACTTGCCGCGCTCAAAGGCGGGGAGGTCTTGTCACATTGTGAACGAGAAAGTTGCAGTGCAGTAAAGTGGCTGTGTGGACAAGCCCTTGGTGTGGTGTTATGTTTGCCCAGCTAGGCCCTCCCCTCATTGAAGTGAGTGGAAGTTTTGCCCGTGATGCCACTGCACTCATGAGTTAAATGTTTGCGTTTACGTATCCATGTGGCTTTTAAAACGAGGCAGTGGAAAGATTGGTTTCTTCTTTGAGAGGAGGCAGAATTTTAAATGAAATTGGGTCATATGGCAACTCTTGAGTCCTGCTGTGAAGAGGCATCCAGAATCCAGGAAGGCATTTTAAAGAATCAACTTGCACTCTTCTGCGGGAGTGGAGGGAAGATGCCTTTCCAGAATTTGCTCAATGTCAAGAAACTGTTGTTGAGTGGTGTTGATCAGGGAAGGTGTCGGACACCGATCTTTTTGTGATTTTTTTTTTCTTTTTTTTCTGTAGGAAGATGAAGAAGGTTATAATGATGGTGAAGTAGATGATGAGGATGAAGAAGAAGAAGTCGGTATGGCAATAATGCAAACTTTAATACTGAACAAAAGTAGTAATGTGCTCTTTTTTAAAAGCAGAATTGCAAGTACCTAAAAGTGTTATAAGAAGGAGGAAGAAAAATTGTTCTCCTTGGGGTTTGATGACGGGACAAGAAGCAATGGGCTTAAATTGCAGCAAGGGAGTTTGAAGTTGGACATTAGGAAAACTTCCTGACTATCAGGGTGGTTAAACACTGGAATAAATTGCCTGGGGGCGTGGAGGGGTTGTGGAATCACCATCTTCGGAGATATTTAAGAGCAAATTAGACAGGCATCTATCAGGGATGATCAGATGGTACTTGGTCCTGTCGTGAGGGCAGGGAACTGGACTCAGTGACTTCTCGAGGTCCGTTCCCGTTCTAGGATTCTGTGATACTGTTGTGGGGCTAAGCCAGCTCTTAAGATAGCAGTTTGTAGGAATTGCTTGTGTTTGTGTTCATGCTGTGACCCAACCCATATTTATTTTGCAGATGAAGAAAGAGGGCAGAAGAGAAAACGAGAGCCTGAAGACGAGGGCGATGAAGATGATTAAACTGAATAACCTATTTTGAAAGTTTCTTATTGTGATTTGACTGTTTTTACCTTGTATTTCCCCCTCCCTCCCCGACTTTATTTTTTTTCTGATTGTAATGTTGCTGTGGGAATGAGAGGGAAAAGCGGATTGGGTGGGCGAGGGAATAAAATACTATTTTTACTGCCACTCCTACTTTTCATTTTTAAAATTTTTCTTTTTGTCCCTTTTTAGTTCCTGTGAATGCAATAGTAAGTATAAACCAAGTGGCAATTTGTTTCTTATTATTGGAGTGGATAGTTTTGACATCTTAAACTTAAGCTCAGTAGAGGATATCCAAAATAGACCTAGTCTGTTTTGAGACAGCTCCCGTTGTCGGGATTTACCATCTCTGCCAGTCACTAAGAATATTGTAAGCAGTTTTTGAGGGATGCTGCAGATGTAGGCAAAGCATCCGGTCCACAGCAACAGGTGTGAGAATGGCATCTTGATAAAAGTGATTTATTTGTTGCCTGTTTGTGAATGACTGCCATTTTCAGCCAATGCTTTCCCTGCTTCTGTAGGTAACTCTTCTTTTGCTGTTTGTAAATAGTGACCAAACGTGTTCTTTTGGGTTTTTTTGTTTTTCTTTTGTTGAGTTCTTTTGGATCTGGTTTATGGGGTGACGACTTTGCAATCCCCCTCTGTGTGTTGTGGTTTTGGATTTTTTTTTTTCCCCGTTCTGTTTTGGTTCTTTTTGTCTGGGGTTCAGCCAATACACTGAAAATGGCAGGCATTTAAATATATATATAAATATATATAAAAAGTGTTCCTAATTCCTGAGTTACTAGTGAAATGAATTTGACAATTGTAATAAAAAAATGTTTCAACCCTTTTAAATAAGGTGTGTACTATTTTGGTCTGTAATATAGAACAACACTTAGTCAATTTTAAGTGATGAGAAACGACTTCCACTTGTGCTATATACTTTGAAAATTTTTACAAACCTAAATACGGGAGACAGTACAGCATGTAGTGTAGAAGGTTTCTTTTCATACACGCAAGCACGAAATACTAATACAAAATTGTATTTTCTTACCTAGTGGAAGTCAGTAAAATGACTGAAAATACCTAGTGAATGTACAGTTTTACTTTCATATCCCTCTTTAAAATAGCTTTAGAAGTGACTTGTATTTCCTAGTCAATATTTCATCTGTATAAATACATTTGCAAGTTTTTTTTCCCAGAAGAGCCAGACTTTGAGTTTTATGTCTGTTTGTCATTGATGAATTTCAATAAATCTTTTTATACAATTTTTTTTTTTTGTGGCTTATTTGAGTAACATGGGCCACTGCGAATGAACTGCATACCTTTTTAAAAAGGCATTTCATGGTAACCTATTCTGTTGAATTCCCTGGTATTTTTAGTAGTCGCTTGATACGTTTTCTTCTGTAAATTGCTCTAAGTCATGGTTGGGTGAAAGCAAGGAAGATCTCTCCAGTTTAAAAGAAATGATGGTATGCTATCTCTGTTTCACAACGTTTAAGTTGCCAGTAAGGTGACTCTTATATTTTAGCATGTTAATTTTTGCTATCAGTGGTCTGTCCTCACCATATTAATTCAAGCCCAACAGAGAGCCTATGGCTTTCTACTGATTGTTTCAGTTACCAGGGCTTTACGTGTTAGTTGCTAGGCTAGTCTGTTTAGCAATATTGGTGTGGTTTTTGTTTGCCGATGAATGAGATGACAGTTCCTAGAGGTCGTCTTTTGTTTCTCATTGGAGATCCAAAGCAAAATCTCCTAGTTTTCCTTTGTTGGGAACGAGTTCTGTACCATAGATGCGTGGTGTACAGTATTCATAGAAGGGGTACACACAGAACTATATAGGATACGGAAGAGCGCATGCACCCACTCAATCCCTGACCTGTAAGAATGTGCCAGTTGCATTACGTACCTGTGTATTTGCAAGTGGGCAACTGCATTAGTTACAGCATTTGTTTGCAAGGTGCTTTTTAAAGTACATGAAAGTAGAAGTGAATGTGAGCTACGTATTGTAAGTAAAATTGGTAAGTTTAAGGGCCACATCCCTCCAACCAGAGTAGTTGTTAGAAGGTTTAACTAAGGTTACAGCTACATTACAGCAGGGATCTACCCTCTGAGATCGATCCACTGGCGGTTGATTTAGAAGGTCTTGTGAAGACCCCCTAGATCGACCACAGATCACTCTGCAGTTGACGCCTCTGTTCTACTCCCAACGAGAAGAATAAGTTGACGAGTATTTTCCATCTCCCTGCGCTAACTCAACCTAAGATGCATCAACTCCAGCTATGTTATTCATATGGCTGGAGCTGTGAACCTGAGGTTGACTTTCTGCACCAGTGTAGACATAGGCTAACAAACACCAGATGCTTCCAGAACTGTATCTCCAGTAGATCTGCTGTCTCTAACACCAGATAGACAATCGGTGGGGATACTTGTACTAAGTTCCCTATTGTAGATATGGCCTTACACCAGTGGAGCAGAATCTGGTCTGTTACCATTCTTCTAAAACTAATGGCCTTCCTCTACGCTGTTTTATGATGGAACAAACTTGTGGGAGCTATCCGGAAGCATAGTTTATAAAGCGTAATAGGACTTAAGTTACCGTTTTGTTTATTCCACTAGTAGTCTCAGTGTGCACCTATCAAAGCCTCTGTGGTGAATCGTATGCCAGAGGAATGCATTGCATGGACACCCCCATAAAGTAAACATGAACCGAGATGATTATTTGGCACAGGATGCAATGTTCCTGTGCACTAAGCGTTAAATTTCCAGTTCCTTGTTAATTATCAAGGTTTGTTTAAAAAAACACAAGCTTTTCACCACAGGGGAGGGGTGCGGGGAGCTAACTGCCTTCTTAAAGTCTGGGCCTGCACCCATGAAAATCAAAGAGTGAAAGATCTGTCTAAAAATGTATTGTGATATGTCTTGGAGTTCACTGTGTTGTATGCTGCAGTATCTTTATAAACTAAAAACAGTAGTTTGAGCAGTGAGCGGAGCATTTACTAGATAGTTCCTAGCATATAGTCTTAGTAAACTTAGTAAAATGTTTATAGTGGTTTGTTTTCTGAATATATTGTGTGTGTGTGTGTGTGTGTGTGTGTGTGTATATATGATTGCAGTAAATTTGGGTTTTTACCAGACGTTTTGTTAGTAGGACCATTTCTCCCCCCCCCCCCCGCCCCACAACCCTGCAAAATCTCTCCCCCCACATTCTTGATTAACTATACTAGGTTTCAGCAGGGAAACTCAGTGTGCACCTAAAGTTCCCCTGAAATTTGATTTTGTTCAAATCTTAAGTTTTTCAATTGTTGAATCTTTCCTACTAAAAATGTCCACATCTTTACTGGGACTTGATCTTGTAGTTCCTCTGAAGAAGGCAGAGGTCCCGTTGAGTGCAATGTCTGTTGTCTAGAAAAAGACTGCTCGATGAACTCCGTAGTTGGGACTTCACTATCTTGTAGCTCACCCATGCCAATGCTCTCCAGAGTGGCCATCAAACAAGTGTCCCACATGCATCTTCTGTCTTCAGAGTTAAAATAGACTTGCTTTTCTTGCTGACCCTCAAACAGACACGCCGTTTGGAGATTACTTCAGAGTAGGCCTGTTTTTGAGACACACCAAACAAGCCAAATTATTCTCTCACCTTGTTCCCAATTAGGGTGTGTCTACACAGCACTCAAAACTCGAAATAAGATACGCAATTTGCATTGCGCAAATTGTGTATCTTCTTTCAATTGAATTTCGAAATAGGCTATTTCGAAATTTGGTGTGTCTACACAGCACCAAATTTCAAAATAATGTGCTATTTTGAGACATCCCTTAACCCTTGATGAACGAGGGCTATCAGTATGCTGAAATAGCGCAACCGTTATTTCGAAAAATATTTTGAAATTACAGGCGGCTTGTGAAGACGTGGGCGGCTTGTGAGATTTCCGGTATCCCGAAATAGCTGTGCAGTGTAGCTGTACCCTTGGTTCTTCCAGGAGACTAAGTTCAGTTCACAGATATCCGTACCCTAACCCCACGGAAGACTCTGGGCCTTGTCTCTGCATGCTGGTGTAAATCCGTTGAAGTCACTCCTAATAGAGTTAGGCTGGTGGTGAACATGGCTTAGCATCTTTCATGCTTAGCAACAGACAGTCTCTGCTTTAGGGAGTAAAGGGTGTCTGGCCATTCCACGTGCTGTAATTGTGTGAATGTAGTAACAGGAGCTGTATTAATATTTAATGAGGCTCCCTTCTAACTTCTCACTTCTCTTGCAGGTAGGTAGTTATTTTCTCTCATCTGTATTTTGCGGAAGAGGACTTGCTTGGAACATAAACTCATCCGTCTCTGAATTATGCGCGACTCTTTTTCCACCTCTTTGGGCCATTGTGCACCGTTCAGGGTCTAGCTTACCTTGTGTAATGCTCAGGAGTTTTGAAAATTCAAGTCACTTAGGGTAGGTCTAGACTGCATCCTGCAAACCTCCATGCAGGAGGCATAAGGGATCTGTCGAAAAAGGCTTTCTTTCTCGACAGATTCCCCCTCTAGACTGCCGCTTTTTGCTGACAAAGTGCTGAGTCGGCAAAATGCGGTGGCCATTTTTATGCAAATTAGGCACGGGATATTTAAATCCCTGCCTCATTTGCAATGTTGACCTGCCTAATCTGCATCCCTCTGCCGACAGAGGGATGCAGTCTAGATATACCCTTACTTGTCTAACATTTGACACTCATTGAGCGGGTTAATGGCAAGGGATTTAAGCAAGGGATTTAAGAACTTATGTTCTGTTAACCCAGTGGTCACCAACCAGTCGATCGGGATCGACTGGTCGATCTTAGAGCCTCTGGCAGGTGATCCTGACTGGTTTGGCCAAGAGGCTGTCAAGTGCGGGCACTTCAGCTGCCCCTCCCCTCACTGCTGCTCATCTCCTGCCCTTTGCCTTGGAGCTGTCCCGTCAGGAGCCTCCTGCGTTCTGGGCAGAGCAGGGGAGGGACAGGAGAGATGCTGATGTCAAGATGCCCCCTCTCCCCTGTATCCTACCTCCACAGCAGAGAGGGGGCACAACAGGACTTGGGATGGAGTTTGCTGGCTGCCTTTGGGAGTGGTACAGGGGTAAGCCTGCCTTAGCCCCACTGCACCACCACTCAGGAGCCACCTACGAGCCCTGAGGTAAGCAGGGCCCAGCTTGGAGCCCACGTCCTGAAACCCTACCTCAGTCATGAACCCCCTCCTGCACCTCAACCTGGTGAAAGTGAGGGAGGATGGGGGAAGGAGGAGGGATGGAGTGAGCAGGGGCGGGGCCTCAGAGAGGGGCACAAAGGAGGCGGGGCAGAGGGATTTGGGTTTGAGGTAGATCTTGGATTGCACTTAAATTCAAAAAGCGATCTTGTGCTTAAAAAGGCTGGGGACCCCGTGTTAACCACTTCACTCGGCAGTCTGGAACGTGGCCAGTAAGTACTAACACAAGGCCTGATTCTGCAGTCATAACTCCACAAAACTGCCACTGAAGTCGACATCAGTGGTAGCTGGACTCCAGTAAGCTGCGTGCAAAAGCACGTCCTTCCAGTTTCCTTAACTGGGATCTTATTACAGGAGTCAAAGGATTTAGTCACTGAAGGATACAGGTTGAACCTCCCTAGTTCAGCACTCACAGGGCCAGAACCAGGGAATTTGCTGGACCAGAGGAGGTGAATGGAAGAACCTCTGCTCCTAACTGCCAGCCCTCAGGGCACTGGGGTTCCACCCCCTCAGGGCCCGGGGACTCTGCTTTTTCTCCGTGAGTTCTGCAGCCCCCGGAGCACCCACAGAGTTGCCAACGATGCCGGACCATGGGTGTTGCTGGACTAGGGAAGTCCGGATTACAGAGGTTCAACCTGTACATAATTATTGGACCTAAAATGACACAATGCTCCCTACAGGTCTTACCATTGTCTGTTTTGTAGTTTCCCTTGTTGCATAGCTAGGTTGTATCGTAAATAATGACAGGAGAAAAAATGTGGATATATCGCTCGGTTCTTACAGCTTTTGCACTCCGAGGAGGACTGAGCATGTCTGATACAAAAGATCTCGCATACAATAAGACGGAAGATTGCCTATTTTATGCCGAGAATCATTTCAGCAAAAGCAAGTTCTGTCTGTGAATGCCTTTAAGTCCTAACTATTGCTCTAGGTGCTTGAGATTGCATCATAGCCTGTGTCTTGAATTTCCTTGCTTTGGGCAGTTAAGTATGGTCCTTGTTTATATCAAGTTATTTTTTTTAATGTTGCATAACATAAAAATCTTAACTGACTTCCTGGACTGACCCAGTGGAGTGCTGTAGAATCTCGAACTTGCAAACACCAGAGTTACAAACTGGCCAGTCAACCCACAACTTATTTGGGACTAGAAATACGCAGTCGGATAGCAGAGACAAAGACAAACAAGCAAACACAATAAAGTACTGTACACCTGTCAGGGATGGTCTAGCAGTTCCCAACCTTTTCCAGATGGGGACCTATTTTGACAATTCAGGAAGACTTGGTGACCCAGGGCAATTCAAAAAATGTGTGAATGGCTCCTTAAGAGCCACCTGGTGATCCTTTTGAAATATAATGGCAACCCATATTTGGGTCCCGACCCATAGGTTGGGAAACCCAGACCGTGCTTGGTCCTGTCGTGAGCGAAGGGACTGGATTCGATGACCTCTTGAGGTCCCCTTCAGTTCTAGTGTTCTGTGAAATGCAAACTACTAAAAATAAAGGGAAAGCATCGTTTTTCTTCTGCCTACTAAAGTTTCAAAGCTGTATTAAGTCAATGTTCAGTTGGACACTTTGAAAGAGCAGCCACAACATTTTGTTCAGAGTTAGGAAAGCCTCCATTCCTCAGGTATAACAGCTTCTACTGTAGATGAAAGCGGAATAGATTTTTATCATTGTTTCTTCTTAGGACTTTCACAGGGTTCAAAGAAGAGCTAGATAGATTCATGGAGGTTAGGTCCATCCATGGCTATTAGTCAGGATGGGTAGGGATGGTGTCCCTAGCCTCGGTTTGTCTGGAATTGGGTGATGGGAGGGATCACGTGTTGATTACCTCTGTTGTGTTCCCTCCCTCTGGGGCACCTGGCACTGGCCACTGTGGGCAGACAGGACACTGGGCTAGATGGACCTTTGGTCTCACCCAGTCTGGTCGCTCTTATGACTTGACCCAATGTCCGTGAAAAAGCTACAGTCCATACCTCACATCAGATGCGGATCTCTTGTCTTTCATCGACGGCTTCTCTGCAGTTGCCTGGGGCTGTGCTATTGCATTATTTATTTTTAGACATCTAATGTCCTGTTCCGCAGAGCAGAGACTTGGCGAGAGACGTCCTTTCTGAATGTCCTTTGCTACGTGGATAATTGCAACGCGTACCTGTGTCCAGCCAGGGAGTGGTGCAATGAAAATTGCAGTTGACAAATTTCCTCATGTTCCGTGGACAAGAATACCAAATAGTGATGAAAATAATCCATCTGCTCTATAGCAACACCTTTGCAAATCTAATTCTTAAAAAAAAAAATGTTTCAGGGTTGGCTACTTATCTCAAGATTCACGATGCTAATTAAATGGACAATTTGTTTTACGGTTGTCTAGTGCAGTGTTTCTCAACCTTTTTTTTTTTTTTTTATAAAGTACCCCTTTAAAAAAACATAAGTACCCCTAGTACCTACAGCAGCGGTTCTCAAACTTTTTGGGCTCTGGAGCCCTTTACATGCGTAAAAATTTATGCAGAACCCCAGCGGTCCACTGATTGTATGTGTTGTACCTATCGATGTTTCCAGTTTGTCAACCTCGCAGAGGCCCTGGAGATGTCTCGTGGAGCCCTGGGGCTCCGCAGAGCACAGTTTGAGAAACACTGACCTACAGTTTTCAGACACACACTTTTTTCCTACCATTGCAACACATTTGTTTACACAACTTAATGGTAGCCGGGCAGGTGGTGAAATTTTTGGGTGTACACAAATAATAAAGCACTGTAAAACTTAAAACAAAAATGAAGTTTTCTCCAAATTTCAGTTGTGTTGACATACCCCTCCCCCCCCAGTCTTCTCTCAAGTACCCCTAAGGGTACACGTAGCACTGGTTGAGAAACACTGCTCTAGTGGAGTATTGTAGCACTCACCCACCCAGTAGTACTATGATCTGCACTGCTGATGAACTTAGTTTTATGAAACCCTAAACGACCAAGCAGTTCTAGGCTTTAGTTTTAGGTTATGTAGTGCGCAGAAAGAAAACAAAGCCTGCAAGTCTCGATCCAGCAAGGGCCCGCACCTATTACAACAGCAATTATTGTATGTTCTGTCTGGGGTCTTAACTGTATAATGACTTGGTTGTTCATATTTCTGGTAGCCTCCAAAGAACACTTCCTTGCTTTTTGTTAATGCTTTCTGGTGGTTGGATGATGAATGCCAGATGGAACGGTTAGATCAAGTCTGACTTGTAGATCACAGGACTTTAAACTTTATGGAGTTACCCCTGTATTGAGCCTTATCACGTGTTTGGACTACGGCCTGTCTTTCATAAAGGCGTCCACTCTTGTTTTGAAGACACTAACAGATGGAGAATCCAGCACTTTCCTTGGTAGTTGAAGAGCGTAAGAACAGCCAGAGTGGGTGAGACCAAAGGTCCATTTAGCCCAGTGTCCTACCTTCCCACAGTGACCAATGCCCAGTGCCCCAGGGGGAATGAAGAGAACAGGAAATCGTCTAGTGATCGCCCATTGGATGATTTGGACTCTTATTGTGAAAATCTTGTCTGTTTAGTGATGCCCCAGGACCTGAACTGGTGTTGCACTTCGGCCAGAAAACAGAACAGCTCGGTCCCCACTAGCTTAGCCTGTGTGCAGGACACTTGTCTGACCTCACCTACTGGGCAAAAAAGGCATTTATTTCTAAGGCTTTGTGTTCTCTCTACATAGCTGCTGTTGTTGGTTTTGTTTTTAATTTGCCCCTCAATAGAAATGGATCGTTCTGTGCTGAAAGTTAGAAACCTTGAGCAACCAAGAAGTCAGATTGGTGAAGAAGCAGCGAGACTGTGGGTGTTCACACCCCACAAAACCGAGCAACAACAACACTGAAAACTTTTAATAGCTGAGAATCATTTTTAAATGCCTAGCCATTTCCCATTCTTTGTTGCCCATGCTCTGCTTTTAGCTATTGAGTTTCATGCTGTACACTAGACCTATCATTGCATTAATATATTGGGGAGACGCATCTCTCACATGCATTGACCATGCAGCCGGTAGGGTTGATGGGCTGACAGCAGCCATTTCAGCATGGAAGTGAAAGACTTTATCAGTGTTTGGCCAGCACTGAATGGAGGACTGTTGAGTTATGTAGTTAGTGCGAGCAGTTTTCGAGTATCTAAAAGGGTGTTACAAGGAGAAGGGAGAAAAATTGTTTTCTTGGCCTCTGAGGCTAGGACAAGAAGCAACGGGCTTAAATTGCAGCACAGGAGGTTTAGGCTGGACGTTAGGAAAAACTTCCTAACGCTCAGGGGTAGTTTAACACTGGAATAAATTGCCTAAGGAGGTTGTGGAATCTCCATCACTGGAGATATTTAAGAGCAGGTTAGACAGACATCCATCAGGGACAATCTAGATGGTGCTTGGTCCTGCTGTGAGGACAGGGGACTGGACTTGATCTCTCATGGTCCCTTCCAGTTCTAGTGTTATAGGATTTGTATGCGCCTGGGTTGCCATGAACAGTCAACAGACAACCCAGTCCCTGAAGAGTTTCCAGTGCAAGGTGCAGAATTGTATTTTCAGTTGAACACAACCTTTTCTAAGGTTACTCCGATCTCGACAGGGGGCTGATGATTTGCCTCTCACTGAGCCCCTCCCCACACCAAGCTGTGGAAGCCAAAGACCTTCAGCATCTGTGGCTGTGCTTCAATGCGAGATGTTTTAATTGTAATGCTTGTGGCCGAAGTGGTTCTAACAACCGCCATGGGCTGAGGAAAGCTGGGATTCCGGCAGCGCCTTCTTGCAAATGATTTTGCATGGAGCCTTAGAAGCAAGGCTCTGATCATGAAAAGTTCCTGCTATTTCCTGGCGGTTCTGAGTTGGGTCTCTCCCCTTCCAATGTGGGAGCTTACAGTCTGGCTGTACAAATGGCCACTCTGGAAACGGTACTGTTCCTACATCCTACGCTGGACAATGGCGCGGTTTGCTGTTCACTGTTGGACATTCCTGCTTCGTAGAGGGTGGAGAAATCATTATGTGCATATAGTTTCGTTTGCCAAGGCCCTTGGCTTCATCAAGAGGAGTCATTCTAACACAGGACTGCTTGAAGGAAAGGGGACGGGATATCTGATTGTAACAGACACAACTGTAAGTGGATAACTTGGATGCGGTTGTTTTTAATAGCATTTTTTAGACTAGGTTACCAGAGACCCAGCCATTATCCTCAAATATCCCAAGACACTAGTTTGTGGGCATGAAGCTGTTAAAAGAAGTACCAGACACCCTTAGCACAACAATATTTGTAGTTAACGAGCTATGATTCTGTGCCCTTTTTGCTAGTGAACATGAAGATCCTTTTTGTCTCTGCTCCTCCCAATAAATGTCTGTTGTTTTTCTAATAGTATTTTGACTACTCTTGTATTTAGTTTGGCATTTCTCACTTTCCCCTTAGAAATGTTTTGTCTAAACATTTTGATACAGGGAAAGTAACAGCAGTCTTACTGAATATTTCATTCCTTATACTGGAGAGCCAATAAAGACTAGTAATGATTTTCATTTTGGCAAAATGTATAATTTCTGTTGCGATTTTTATTTTCCATTCTACTTAGCCATACGATCGTATTTAAATAACAGAGAGAAAGACACTGCTCTTAAACACACTACCTTACTAAATGGAGCAGTGCCATTTGATAGAAAATCCCAAACTGCAAAATGCACCCAGAAGTCAAACGCTTGCTTATGCAACTACTCTGCAATTAGTACTTTTACTCTAGCTGTTAAAGAAAGAAGCACGCTTCTGACCTAGCTAAACAATAGAAATGTAGTTATCTTCCTAAGAATGGCCATACAGGGTCAGGCCAATGATTCATCTAATCCAGGATCCTGTCTCCTGACAGTAGCGGTCCCAGATGCTTCAGAGGGAATTAACAGAACAGGATTATTTACTGAGTGAGCCATCATCTGTTGTCCAGTTCCAGCTTCCAATGGCTGGAGTCATAGACAGAGCTTGGGGTTGCATCATCCCTGACTATCTTGGCTAATAGCCATCAATGGGCCTCCCAGGAGTTTAACTAAGTTATACTTTTGGCCTTCACAACAGCAAGGAGTTCCACAGGTTCACTGTGCATTATGTGAAGAAATATTTCCTTATGTAAACCTGTTGCATATTACTTTCATTGAGTGACCCTTAGTTCTTACATTACATGAAGAAGTAAACATTACTCTTTTTTCTCAGGCCATTCATGATTTCCTGCCCCTCATGATATCCCCCCGACCCTCAGTCATCTCTGTTCTAAACTGAAAAGTCCCAGTCACCTTAATCTCCCTTCATATGGAAACTGTTCCATCCCCCTACGTGCTTTGGTGGCTCTTCGCTGTATGTCTTCCAATGCTAATATACCTGTTTTTGTGATGGGGCCATTAGTGCGGCACATCATACTCAACATTTCATTCTCTGATCCTATTGGACGTCCTCTCTCCTGTACGGAGCATCGGGAGCAGAGTGGAACATCCAGCTGAACCGGCTAAGTTCACTTGCTGGATGGTTCTAGCGTGTCAATTGGCACTACTGGAGAAGTTAGCGTTTGCTCCTTGGTGGGCATAATCAAAGCATTCATGCTAGAACCTTAAAGGGAAGACGCACAAAGTTAGGTGCCTAATGCCCATTGATTTGCCATGGTGTTCAGCCACAAAATTCCCCTTTCTACCTTTGAAAGTCCCCCTACCTCAGCGACAGGCAACCGAGGCTAGTGAGCAGGCCGTGAGTGGCCCTTCATCTCAGTGGACCGCAAGACTCGCAACCAAGATGGCCTCCCAGCAGAGGGTAGTTTTGCTCACTGCGCCTGGGTCCCTAGAATTTGCAGGATGTGTTGAATGAACTGTAGCAGGGCTTTGGGTGTGGAGGGAGCATGCAGCTCCCACGATCAGTGCGGGTGCAGTCAGCATGCCCCTCACGTCACGTGCCCTGGCTTTACATCCCTGTCGCTTTAGTAATAGCAATAGGAAAAAAACGTTGTGCACGGGCCATGGTAAACAAAACCTCTCACAGGCCACGCATGGAACCCTGATGAGCCACACGTGGCCCTCGGGCCACAAGTTGCCCCACCGCTGCCCTACTCGATATTTTGGAGATGGTCCCACTTCCCGGAGTATTTGCTTTGACCTCACTGTAGACTAAAAACCATCCGGGGCTCCCCTTAGACTGGGGGGGAGCCCACCTACTAGAAACAAAAGCTTCCAGGGACCTTTCTGATCCTGTGTTTCTTAAACTGTGTTCTGTGGCACACCAGTGTGCCGCAAGGCAGTTGGAAGTGTGCTGAAGAGACCAGAATTAAAAATGGCTGCCCTTAAAGAGGCAGGCAACTTCTTCTTTTTTTTTTTTTTTGCGCTCAATAACTTTCCCCTGATCCTCCCCCCCCTCCCCCCCGACTTTTTTTTTTTTTTTTTGCTCAACAAAAAAATCCTTGGTGTTCCTCATAAAAAAAAAAAATTGTTTGGCGTTCCTCTGTCTTAAAAAGTTTAAGAAACACTGACCTAGTCTGACCTGCATCGCACAGAGAATTTTACCCAGCGGTTGCTGCATCCAGCCTTTCACTCCTGTTTGAGCTAGATCATATCATGTGCAGTCTTAATGAGGGGGAGCCCACCCTACGTTGGTTACCCTCACTGTGAGACAGGAGAGCTGCCTTTCTAATTCAAATGTATTTTGCGCCAATTTCTGGACATTAGATTTTGTTACGTGTTTGTTGGCTGGACTCGGGAACACTCTCCTATCAATCATCTTTTTCAAGTAGGTATTTACAGATGCTGGAAAATACAGGAGGGTAAACGATGGGGAGGAGTCCTGAGCCCTTCATGTCTGGGCATTTCCATGCCTGAAAATTTTGTCCTCCCAGCTCTGTATGTGGCGAAAAGAGTAAAAATACTCTTTCCCCCACATATAAGCCAGGATCTTTCCTGCTGTTACCATCTCACGGTACAATCCATCCACCCCTCAACTCTCAAAGTCTTCTGCAAAACTTATTCTCCACTGCTGCTTGTTCCAGTACAATCAATGCACAATCAACCAGTGGAACTCCTTGCCAGAGGATGTTGTGAAAACTAGTACTTTAACAGGGTTAAAAAAAGAGCTAGATACATTCATGGAGGTTAGGTCCATCAATGGCTCTTAGCCAGGATGAGTAAGAATGGTGGCCATAGCTTGTTTGTCTGGAAATGGATGACGACAGGGATCACGTGATGATTACCTGCTGGGTTCCCTCCCTGTAGGGCATCTGGCATTGGTCACGGTCGGCCAACAGGACACTGGGCTAGATGGACCATTGGTCTGACCCAGACTGGCTGTTCTTATGTTCAGGATTCCCAGCTGCCTGCTTTGCTGCAGTGAAGTTCTACTCAGGCATGGTTCGTATGAACAGGTAGCCTTGTGCAAAGGTAGGCCATCCAAAAGTGAGTTGCATCACGTCAGGGAGTTAAAATGGGGTAACAAAAATGATGAAAGGTCTAGAAGACTGGAGGGAAGACTGAAAGAATTGGGCTTGTTTAGTTTGGAAAAGAGAAGACTGAGGGGGGACAAGATAGTGGTTTTCAAGTATCTAAAAGGGTGTCACAAGGAGGAGGGGGGAGAAAAATTGTTCTCCTTGACCTCTGAGGATAGGGCAAGAAGCAATGGGCTTAAACTGCAGCAAGGGAGGTTCAGGTTGGACATTAGGAAAAACTTCCTACCTGTCAGGGTGGTTAAGCACTGGAATAAATTGCCTGTGGAGGTTGTGGAATCTCCATCCCTGGAGATATTTAAGGGTAGGTTGGATAGACACCTGTCAGGGACAATCTAGATCAGGGATGTGCAAATTCTGGCCCATTGGCTGCATCCGGTCCACCAGTGTTAGCTGCTGGGGGGGGCCTCCACTGCTGTATTTACCTGCACGGCTACAGTTATCCACCATCGCAGCTCCCGTTGGCGGCGGATCACCCTTCCTGGTCAATGGGAGTTAGGGGACGTGGTGTCCTGGTCTGTGCCACTTCCCGCTGTTCCCATTGGCTGGGAACGGTGATCCGTGGCCAACGGGAGCTGCGATCACTGGTCCCTCTGGCTGTGCAGGTAAAGGCAGAGGCAGCATCCTACCAGGGACTAACCCTGGTGAACCACTGCAGTGTTATCACTCGTGATCCAGATGGTGCTTGGTCCTGCCATGGGGGCAGGGGACTAGACTTGACCTCACTAGGGCCCTTCCAGTTGTAGTGTTCTAGGATTCCAGCTCAAAACTTACCTTTGGTCATAACGAAGTGCAAGCCAGTTTGGGGCCCTTCTCTGAATCTATTTAGCCATCACTATGCTCATCCCCTCCCCCCTCTTGCCACACTACATGGCTACATCTACACTGCAGGCTTCTTGTGCAAGATTAGCCATTCCTGCACAAAAACGTGCAGCGCGTCTACACTGCACGTGCATTCTTGCACAAGAGTTATTCCTCTCCCCACGAGGAATAAGCCCTCTTGTGCAAGAGCTCTTGTGCACGAAGGCAGTGTGGATGGGCAACAGGGGTTTCTTGCGCACATGACGGTGTGGACGCGCTCTTGCGCAAGACCTTTTGCACAAGAACACTTGCACAAAACAATCTTGCACAAGAAGCCTGAAGTGTAAACGTAGCCCATGATTTACTGGGAGTAAAAAGCTAGTTGCAAATTCTGATAGCATGATGCTCTGCGAGCTCGCCTAGCATTAGACTTTGCCCTTCCCCCATCATGAATCTCTCGGTCTTGAACACAAATCTGCTCCTATCCAAAACTATTCTATCAGTGCCTTCGCGTTCTGGTTACAGCTGTTGTCTTGGGAATATAAAAGAGCAAGGCCAGTAAGGCAGTGCATTAGCTTTTGGGGTTAACAGTGAAATTTGCTTTGTTCCAAGCATTTACAGTATGATCATATAGTTGAGAAATGAAAATAAATTACACCCTGTTCCTATGTGATTCATAGGTCACTGCTGAAAGAGTATTAGAAGGAGTAACGACTTGCAAAAGCAGAATGGACATACTGCACAGTCTGCCCCCTGCTGGGCAATTTGTTTTTTAGCCAAACGAGGTGTGAGAATGCTCAAGTCCTGGACTGTCACAAAACCCATTGCCGGGCTGCTAGTTATTAAAAACATAAATCTGGCACCTCCACATCACTGGAAAAGGCCACTAGACGAGAAAGACCTTCTCCGGCTAGCCTCGCGCTAAGCTAAGGGTGGCAAAACAAATGTGTTTGTGCTGATGTTTGCGGAAATGCTAATCAGCTCATTAATCATTCCGAAACCACCAGCCATAATTGGGCTGAATCCACATTGATGCAGGAGGCTTGGGAGTGCGGGGCTCCCATCTGACACATGAGAATATTTTTAAAAGCCCAAGATTTGCACAAGACTAATGTTGAAACAAAAACAATGGCTTAAAAAGACAGACTGTCCATGCTGTAGGAAATTTTGTACTGAGTTAAGAAATGAAAAAAAAAAATCAGAAGTGATTAAAGTGATTTAAGGCTTGCATACGCACAATCCCCCTCCCTGCCCTTCACCAGCCCTATTCAGTCATGATGCGAAATAAGTGTAAATGGGCCGTCGGTCATTTCCACGGGAAGGGATGGATCTGTTGTTTTTAGAGCCCTGCAAAGGAGAACGTGGTTTTGTCTTTTTGCTAGAACAGCTCTCAAACCAAGGACCCAATTCCCCACCAAACAACTCGGAGCTGTTTCCAGTTCAAGTGTTGCAAAATCGAGTCATTTCCCTTTTTATTTTTTTAACGGAAATTGTTTTCAAAGTTTGGGTTGCGAAAAACCCCTTCCAGCCAAAAAAGCCAGGTCCAACAGCGATAACCATCTTGGCAAAAAAAAGTAAAAACCCCCAGGAACCATCAATCGTTTTTTAAATGTAACAATTGGTTCCATTTGCAGGGGGGTGGTGGCTGGGGGGGTTATTTTTCCACAACAGCAAAATCGGTAAGGCGAGGACCGGCTGTACTTTTTACCAAGAAGTTATTGTCGCACCTGGAGTGCACACCCGGTACAAGACCGCACATGGGGATGCAGGGTTGAAGCAGTGATGTACCTTACACCTGCCACTATGGAGTGAGTGCAAGCTGCGCACCACGTGTTGCCTTGAGGTGAGTTTGTGCCCCGTGTCAGGGAGCAGAGGCCGAGGGGCTGGAGCTGGAGGTCAGTGGGAGACAGACTAGAAGGAGTTGAGTGTTGAACAGAGAGAGCAGCTGCCCCATTCTTAAAGGGACAGTCCCAGATTGAAGCCCTCTGGCAGGTGACTCAACTTTTTCTAAAAAAATGGGCATATTGGCCTGTTTTCTCTGGCTCTCCCCTCCCATCCGCACGGGCAGGCCCTGCTGCTGGCTGGCTGCTTGCTCGATCCAGTGGCTGTCAATAGGGTTGCAGGTGCAAAGCTGGTGGGACAGTGTGGGGGGGGGCCAACTGCTCCCCCTGCTCGTCCGTCAGTGCAGCCCCTGCTGTGTGCTGCTTCTTGGCCAGCAGCGCCCGCCCCCCGCCCTCCTGTCCTGTTCCTAGCCAGCGCCGGCTGCCGCGGCTGGGGAGTACGGTTTACGTGCTTTCCCCCCCCTTCACTGTCCTCTCCCTGCTACGCCCCTTCAGCCCTGCTACTTCTTCCTGAGCTCCCCAGCAGGGCCCATCCTGCTCCAGGCACTGTGCTAGAACCAGCCCAGGTCGGAGCGCCCAGCTCACCCACAGCCTGGCCGGCCGGCTCCTTCCTACCCCCCTGCCTCTGGCTGGCCCAGGGAAGATTCCCGCCCCTCTGGCCCGGGGCGCTGCCCAAGTGGAGCTAAACCCTGACCTGTGCTGGCCTGTGGAGCTCTTCCCCCCCCCCCCTCCCCTCCACAAAGCTCTACAGTGGGGGGAGGAAGCTATTTCCAGCCTGTTTGCGCCCCAGCCCTGTAGGCTCTACTGCAACGCCCTGGGCAAGGGCTTAGCGCCCGCTTCACACACTGCCCCTGCCCTAGGTCCTGCCCCCAGGGCTGCTCTGTCCCCTCAGCCCCCTGCCCCGCAGAGCCACCTCTCTGGCCCGGGTCACTGAAGCCCCTGCAGCCAGGTTCCCAGGCCTTGGTGCTCAAGGCATCCCTAGGGCTGGGCCCCTTCCTGCTGAACTGCTTTGTACGGCCGGGAAGGGATAAGCTGCCTCCAGCCTCAGGAGAGCCGGGGTGGGGGGAAGAGATGAGCTCTGCACAGACACGGGCTAAGTCATCCCTTCCCCTACCCCCTGCGGCTGGAAGCAGCTCCTGTCCCTCCCGCCCCGTGCGGACAGGCTGCTGCTGGCCACCTTCTGGTGTGAACCCTCAGAGAAAGCTGGGGCAGCCCACCTAGGACCCTGCACCCGCCCCACCTGTTGCCTCAAGCAGCTGCAGCCCCAGCGACCAGGAGAGGCGGGGCCAGCCCGGCATGGCGGGTGGAGTGCGCTGGGCAGGGGCACGTTGGTCACGGCCCCCCCCCCCCCCCCCACGCCCGTGTGAGCACGGTGCTGGGTTTCTTGTGACCAGGAGCCCAGCCCACGTGCTCTTCCGTTGAACGCTGGTGCTGCACCGGTCTGAGCGAAGGCCCTGGAGCTCGCTGGAGTTTTACGCGGTGTCCTGTGTTCAGCCCAGGGGAACATGGCACCCTGGTGCTGAGGAGGGATTTAAAAGCACAGAGCAGTGACGGCACCGGCTGCGGGAGCAGGGAGGGTAGGAGAGCTAACGAGGGGCGTAGGACACCAGCCCGACGTGCCGGCGAAGCAGGACACGTTAAGGTCCGGCAGCGAGCGCAGGAGAGTCACCCCCGAGCCTGATAGAGCCTCACCGCCTCAGCGAGCTGCTTTTCTCCGACCGTTTGTCAGGTTTGGCCTCCATTTGCCTCAGCTGTCACCACCTGCCCGGCAGCACGGAGGAGACACCTCAACCTTAGGCCACCACCCTATCGCCCGGTTATTGCTTCCTGCTCCCGCAAAGAGAGAGACAGGCCCAGGTCCCTGCCTCTCTGCCCGGGCTGAGACTCCCCCACCTCCAGCCACCGTTACGTACTCCACAGCTGCTGTGGCACCCGGGCTTTCTGGCAACATGGACTACCTATGCGGCTGCTCCAGACCGGTCCGGCTGTGAGGGAGGGGGGTAGACCCCCACCGCCAGCGAGGCAGCGCCGGTTCGCCCCATGTCCCAGACTCACTCACCAGGCGGGGCTGGAGGGACAGCACCAGGCGGGAGCAGCCTGCCAGCCACCTGAGAGGAAAGGAGGCTCAGTGGAGGAGGGGAACAGGGGTGTCTCCTTCCCCAGGGTGCTGGAACTGGGAGGTCTTGGGGCACTGCAGCACGCCGTGGCTTGAAGTGGTCTCCCTCAAACAGGGCTGGCCGGTATACTTTGTTCCACCCTGCCCCTCCCAGGATGAGCGGCCAGTTGCCCTTGCCCAGGAAGCAATCTCGCAGGAGAGCCGTGGGGCTTCTGAGTGCAGGACCATCCTCTTTTCTGGGGGGCAAGGGGAGTGATGTGTGGGGGGGGGCAGACATGGACCATAATGTGGTCTGCTTTGCACCGGGGTACTGTCTGGGTGGGCCTGAGAGGCACGTCTGGCCCTGCGTGGCTCGTTTCCAAGCATGCCCCAAAGCACAGGCCCTTGCCCAGCTACCAAAACATACGTTTTCCAGCGCGTGCCCCCCCCCCCCCCTTTACGTGGCTTTGGCTCTCCGGCACCACAGCAGCCGCTCCCACGCACTTCAATGTCCAGCCTGAACCTGGGCGGGAAACAGCGGCCGCAACTAGCCCGCAGGCAGGAAAGAGGAAGTAAGCCACCTTTTAGCCCGCAGAATCACTGGGCTGTGTTAAAAGTCCCGCCCCAAAGAGCGAACCTCAAGGGCCTGCATCAACACAGAGCCACTGGGAACCCTAACACTGCCCAGCAGAGGGGAATAAAATGCAAGCAGGATTTATGGGGCCCTACGCTGTCCTATTACCTGGTGCCCCGTGCCCATTGGTAGTTCGGAGGGGGAGGGGGGGAGACATGATTTTTTAGCGCTGTCATTTAATCATCCTCAGCCACACAGCAGTGAGCTAGTTCTAAAGCAAATTGGAAACTCAGGGGTTGGCAAATCACATGCTTGTAAAATGGCTTCACGCCACAGCAACGGCTCGTGCGCTGCTCTGAGCTCTGGTGGGCTCTGTCGCTTGGAAGTGAACTAGCGCCTCCCCCGAGGAAGGAGAGCCACAGCCCAGAGAGAGGAAGAGGGGGTGGACATTAAGAGCCAGGGGTGCCCCAAATTTTTGGATTCCCTACGCAGTTGCATGTTCTGCTTGGGTTAGGACAGTCCTGGTCAACAGTGCGTTTGCATCCATCGCTGCTCGCAGTAGCCTCAGCACCGCTGGCCTGAGGAACGGGCGTGGGTCGTGACCCTAGGAAACTGACCACAGAGCAGCCCACGCCAGGCCCTGCACAGCATTAGTACCCATTCCGCTGTGCTTCGCACGTGCCTTGGGCTTTCTAGCTTGAGCCCCGCCTGGGAGTGGCTCCGAGGAGTCGTTTCTTCGGGATGCAAAGGTAAGAACTGGGTTAAGGTTGGGATGTGCCAATGGAGCTGTTCACTGGGGAAAAAAAAACAGCTGAGGGCAGCCTGGGAGGGGTTTTGGAAGTTGTGTAGCTGGCGGCAGCTCGGCTGGGCTACGGAACGTGCGGTCAGCTGGTAGGCCCAGCTGCTACAGGCTACGTCAGTTGATATGGGGCAGACGCGGGGGGCTCCGTGCTTTGTAAGGGCCTTGCTGTGTCCATTCAATGGACACAGTTTTGCGGGCACGTGATCATCTGCTCCTCCAGGAGGCGGGCCTCAGCGGCTACTTAGCCGAGTCATGGTCACAAAGCTATCAACAGGTGTAAGATTCAGGCTGGACTTCCCTGGTCCGGCACCCTCGGGACCCAACTGGTCCCAAACGAAGGAGTTTGCCAGACCAGGGGAGATCCACCCCAGCCCCTCTGCTGATGGCTTCCGGGCTCTCCCGGGGGGCTGCCAGCCAACCCCAGCCAGCAGGCTACACTGCCAGCCCCGGCTACCACGCTCCACTGCTGGCCCCAGCCACCAGGCTCCACTGCTGGCCCCAGCCAGGATCCTGGCCATCAGACCGGCTTTGTTCCCAAGCCGAGTTGGGCTCTTGTCACTAGCCCTCCAGCCCAGCTTCACTCCTGGCTGCTGGACCAGCTCTGCTTTCCCAGCTGCTGGTTCCCTGAAGGGCCTCTGCTCCCGGCTCTGCCTGGCCTCCTATGGCCGGACTCCCAGTCGGCCCCTGCTCCCAGCCAGTGGAGCTCCCTGGGCCAGCAACATCCATGGTCCTGGTTCAACCTGTATTATCTGTCCCCTCTATGGCTCACCAGAGGTCAAGTTCATTGGATTGGAACATAATTTTGATGGTCATGGGATCCCTATTCAGTACACAACAGGTGGAATTGGATACTTAACTACCTCACATGCCCGCGAAAATCCTCCACCTTCATCTCTGCAGTAGGTTCCAGAGGCTGTAGCATTCTGGGGAGAAAGTCACATTTCTATTTGGCTGCGTGAGCTAGTAAACCCTCACTTCCCAGCAGAGGCGACCCCAGGACAGTTCCAGAAAGCGTATTCCACGCCGGTCTCCAGCACTACATGGGACGGCCTACCTGGATTCCGCTCCTCTCGCCCCGACTCAGCCGGCATTTTGGAAAACGTACTCGCTCGTGCTCAACACTGCGTCGCTACAAAGGAAAACTCAAAGGAGACATTGCCATTTGCAAAGTTTGGTATCTTGAAACCATTTTATTTCCTCACATTTGTGGTAACATAAATAAGAGCGCAGGACAGCACTTTCAACGGAAGGGGAGGGAAAGCAGAACACAATGGAAAGTAATGGGGGAAAAAAAACGTGTTGCACTGATACTGCTAGGCAGTTACAGTTCCGCTCAATTGAAGTGAAAATATAGGTAGGTGAACTAGCAGTATTTTGGTGTCTTTCCCTGTAGGAAGGGCGTAATTCACAAAAACGTTATTGTGCGCCTAGGCTGTGTATATATAACTTATCGTGCAGCTTAAACTCTGTGCAGGTCTTTCGGCAGCAGAATGCAGACACAGAGTTCCCAGACATCAAACACCTTTGATTCAGGTTTCCACAGGAGCGGTTACCGCTAACTTGGCAACATTTACTACGGAGCAAGAGAGAGCGCTCAGGGAGCATTTTGCTGTTTGCATACAATGAGGGCAGAGTTATCATCAGGAGAAACTAGGGCTCTCAGGTCCCTCTTAACAGATCAGGGAAGACAGACTCACTGCTTTTAGGAAACCTAAGATAGTTTAAAAAAACCCCCACCAAACAAACCGTCTATCCAACCAGCCCCCATCCTGCTAAGGAGAAGGACTGGTTTCCATAAAGAGAAACCCAAGCAAGTGAGAAAGTAAGGTCACAGAGGAGTATAGCAATTGAGCGAGGAACTTGAAAATTGGATCATGAAGCCACTCCTAAGACAGATGTCAAATTTTGCTACCTCTCTCCTGACAAGGAAACATTTGCAACCAGTGCTGGGGTGAAGGGCAGATTTTCCTGAACCTCCTTCAAACAAAGGCCAGGGCCAGAGGATTTGGAGAGAACATTTGTGAATTAAGCCCTTGGTCTGAGGTGACCGTTAAGTGAGTTACAATTCCAGTTTGGTAGGCTGCGTTCATTCATTGTCAGGCTTTGCATAGGAAAAAGTTAACAGCAATAAACCATATTGCTTTCGTAGGGGCATCCTTCATTCTCTTTTCATTCTCTCTCTCTTAAGTTAAAGTTAAGTTGTGCCCTACTGGTTAGCTCCGTAGTCTTTAGATATAGAGAATACATTGTTCTACTTACTCCACGAAAAACGCTGGAATATAAATACATACCCAGCTTCCTTTCATGCAGTTATTTTCAGTTATAGTGTACAAGTCTTTTATTTATTTATTTAGTGCTAGATAAGACTACAAGGACGTATTTCCAGTTAGCATGTGGCCTCTTGACAGGCCATCTGGCTCATCTTCTGTGTAAGTGGATCCCGTAAAATAAAAGAGCAAGTAGAAACAAAGAAACTTTATTTATAAAGTGTCTCTCGAGGTTAATTAATTATTTTTCGGGCTGTTCCGTAAGTTTTTCAACTCCAGCTGCAGTTGTCGAATTCTGATATCTTTCTGCGAGAGCTCTTCTTTCAACCGCCGGATCTCGTCCTGTTGCCGAAAGAACATTCTGAGGAGCTTCAGAGAAAGACACAAAAAAAAAAAAAAAATAGGTGGACAACGTTGAGGTCACATTTATAATATCGGCTTTCTCTTATGGCTTCACGTCTTTCCTGCCAATTCTCAGAACACCTGCCTCCGGTTCATGTCATTCCACTGTTCCTTTTGAAATATCAGTTTGCCGGCAACTACTCCATTGATTTTCCCTGTCCTTTTTCATGGTAACTCAGTTTATTTGCATGGTATAGCCTAACAGTTCTATTTGCGAAAAGAAATGCAATACTGGATCCAGTGCCAATGTTTTCCCAGAGCCTTCAAGGGTAGCGTGTATACCAAGTTTATTAAAAATGGTTAGGAAATTAACCCACTTCACTTTGTACACTCTCTGCTTAAATCTCTACAAAGTTTGGTGGGTTGAAGTTTGACCCAGGCAAAAAACCACACACATGGTTTAACACAACTTGGGAAAAAAAAGCAGAGATGCACAAACTAGTGTATTTATATGCTACAATCTTGAACGGGTGCAGTTGCTCTCTGGGAGAGAAAGTCATGTCCTCATCTATGGGTCATATGCCCTATACTGGTAATAGATAGGGATTTTTATTTAGTTACAGTGCTAGAAGTCTGGTTTCAGAGTTCAATCCCCACTGTTGGTGTGAAGTTCCAGGTGGCTGTGGTGTCCATCTTAATAACAACCTAGATTATCACAAATTTCTTAGGGAGGCTTGTGTCCAGTTCTGGGCACCAAAGTTCAGGAACAATGTGGACAAATTGCAGAAGGTGCAGAGAAGAGCATAACAAATGATTAAAGATCTAGAAAACAGGAGTTATGGGGGAAGATTGAAAGAACTGAGTTTGTTTAAGTCTGGAAAAGAGAAGACTGAAGTCAGGTCTCACGAGACCTGGAAGGCCTGTTTAAGGTATGCATCTCCAGAGACGTAGAGTACATAGATGGAGTCGGCTTACTTTAAGCCGAGCTTAGTGACTTCCTCACTATGGGAGGCCGACAGCAGCAAGCGCTCTCATTGGTGCCCCTTACTCCTCGCAACTGAGAGGAGTACAGATGCTACCCAGAGCTGCCTTCAGCATTTGATTTACCGGTCTAGACTAGACCCGCTAAATCAAACACCAGAATATCTCTCTCTAGTGTGGCAAGTGAAGACATGCCCCGAGAGGGGACGTGCTTGCAGCTTTCAAATACCTAAAAGGGTGCTACAAGGAGGAGGGAGAAAATTGTTCCCCTTGGCCTCTGAGGATAGTACAAGAAGCAACGGGTTTAAACTGCAGCAAGGAAGGTTTAGGTTGGACATTAGGAAAAACTTCCTGTCAGGGTGGTGAAACACTGGAATAAATTGTCTAGGGAGGTTGTGGAATCTCCATTACTGGAGATATTTAAGAGCAGGTTGGACAGACATCGATCAGGGCTGGTCTAGATGGTGCTTGGTCCTGCCGTGAGGGCAGGGGACTGGCCTTGATGACCTGTCAAGGTCCCTTCCAGGTCTAGGATTCTGTGGTTCTATGGACATTTACACCATCTAAGTGGAAAATACAGTGAAAGCCACTAATGCCAGAAACTAGATGGCACCCGGAAGCCAACCTGGTAGAAGGGACCCCTAAAGAGTTCAATGCCCTCTGTGGGCAAGGGAGGCTCGGAATGGTGACCATGACAACTATTAGGGTAAAACACAGTCTCTACTTTTTCCTGTTGAAATGAACGGGAATAGGGAGATTGCAAACGCTCCGCAGCAGGACCGTGTTTTGTGCCGTGTTTGGTTAGTGCCTGGGGGCAGTGAAGTGTTACTGCAATGCATAACATCCAGGGCACAACATCAGGCCTCTGCGACATTTCAGCTGGATGAGAACATGCAGCAGACCTTCCCCGCGGTCTGCTTCCGACGTCAGGCAAAGGCTTTACCCTAGAAAAGCTGGAAGCACACGTCCGAGACCTACGAGGTTGGCCATTCAAAGCCCAGGTCAACGCCCATCGCTTACCTCATTCTCCGTCCTGGGGGGCACGTTTTCAAGCAAATCTATTCCATTGACCACAACACTTTTCTTCTCTCTTATCGGCGCTTTAAAGACAACTTTGGACGTCTTTTTATAGCCTTCCTTCAGAGACATCAATATGGGATCTACGTGAGGGGACAAAATAAAGGGGGTTAACGCTTGCTCTGCTACAGTGTACACGTATAGCGCCCTGCCCTGTCATCCAACCTTACATTTCACTGCCTCTTAGCTGCCCCAAGGTTAGCGGCAACATGATTTCATGGTGACTGGACTGGAGCGGCCCTGGCTGAACAGTAGGGAGACCTGGGTTCTAATCCTCCTCTTCTACTGACCCTCTGTGCTACCTTGGCAAGGGCTGACCCCTGCTTTGCCTTGTCTGAAGAGACTCTCAGCATTTTGGAACATGAACTCTCACTGTGGCATTCATGGTTGGTTGGGGTTTCTGGTTTTTTTACATTGGGTTAGCTCATAACACCACCTGGCAACTAGTCCAAACACAGTTTCACACCACTGAACTCATGTTAGCTGGACGTGGCATAATCTCAAGGGAATCTAAGGCAGGGGTGAAGAAGATGCAGGCCGAACCTGGCCCACGAAGCCACCAGACCTGGCCCATGGGCCACCCCCACTGGGACCCTCAGGCACAGAGCAGCCCCACACTGCTTCAAGCAGCTGGCTGCTCCCTGTGGCTCTGCTCTGGGCACTGGAGGGAAAGGGAAGCTTGACACGCTGCCCCCCCCCAGCCAGGGTTGCCAGGTGTCAGTATTGACCCGGACAGTCCGGTATTTTCGCTTCCTGTCTGGTAGAAAAAAAATCAGAAAATACCAACACCTAAAATGTCCTAAAATGTCAGGTACTTTCTGATTTTTTTCCCAGCCAAGAGGCGAAAATCCCGGGCATTTACTGGGTTCTGCAAGGGAGCAATCTGGCCCGGAGCAGGAAGACAAGATGGCAGACGGCCACCAGCAACCTGTTAGGGCCAAAAAGCTTCAATGGTGTTTCTTAAAGGGGCCACGCTGGGTTTTTTTTTATTTTTTTGCTTAACTCTTGGGTCCTTTTTTTTTCCCCCCCCTTTCAACAACTTTGGTCTCCCCCCCCCTTTTTTTTTTCTCGACAGAATTTTTCCCCCGGTGTTTTGGGTTTTTTTTGGAGGGGGGGGGGGGTTTTCGGTATTTTTGGTTAAAAATCCATCTGGCAACCCTACCCCCAGCACAATTTCTCAACTCCTGACAGCTATTACCTGGGAGTCTGCCTCTGGGGCCTGCAGGCCTGCTGGCCAGGAGCTGCTTAGGTAAGCGCCTCCCGGACAGAGCCTTCCTCTGGCATGCCAGTGCCTCCCGCACCCCAACTCCCTGCTCCAGGCCACTACCCCCTCCTGCCTCAGCCCACCACCAAAACCCTCTGCACATCCCCCCGGTCACAACTCCCTCCCAGACCCTGCACTCCCTCCTACACCCTTCCCCCAGTCCACAATCCTCTCCTGCACCCAAACACCCCTGCCCAGGTCACAACCTCCTCCTTCTCCCAAACTCCACACCCTCTCCTGCACCCCAATCCCTTCTCCTACCCCAAGCTCCCTGCTGCACCCAGCCTCCATCCCAGACCCCGCAGCCCCTCCATAGAAGTGCAGCCCTTGACCACTTACCAAAATCTTGGAGAGCCCTCCCACCCAGAAAAATGATTGCCCACCCCTGATCTAAGGTCCACTGAGTAGGTAATGCAGTGCTAGAGAGACCAGCACCTGGGGCAGACACAGCCTACGTGGTGCTTCAGTTCATGTTAACAAGCTTGATTTTACTCTCTCTCTCACACTCACTTTTCCCCATGCATACACCAAGCCTATATGTTCTGTATTTTCAGTTGGTGCAACGAGGCCCTCCTGGAATATAAATCAATTTACTTGCGGAAGGAGCTTCTAACATTCAGTGGCCTTCTTCCCCCCTTCCCGCCCCACACAAAGCTTACCAGCTCAAAAAGGGCTCCGTCGGTTACATCCGTACACGCAGAACCGATGCGCCCACCACCCTGTCGTTAGGTGGCTGTCGGAATGTATGGAAAGCACCCCGGGGGGAGTGTAGATTTAGACACGTTTTACAGGACGGGCCAGAGGTCAATCCTGCTTACGTTTACGGTAAACGCGCGTGCAGGGTTCATTCTGGTACCTCTGTTCATTCCGCTCAGCCATTCGTCCGGGGTCAAGGCTGGTTCCGTGCCTGGCGTCATTGGGTAAATATCCTCTTGGTACGTCTCAGACTAGAGGTGAGGAAGAAGAAAGAACAAACCTTCCTAACATTTGCGCCTCAGTGTTAGCATGTGCTGCCAATTGCCAACAGCTTCCTGACCATCGTGGCCAGCGGTAACGTCGCCTTTCAAGAGCAACCCAGGAAAACCACAGAACCATGGAAAACGTCCCATTCTCCATTCGCCATTGACTTGAACGGAGGAATAAAGAGAGCTAGACCCAGCCTATTAAATTCCCATGCTGAAAGAAAATTACCCCACTGCAACCCGAAGCCATACAATGTTTTCAGGTGCTCACGTAAGTCTCACCCAGCCACCAAAGCAACAAATGCATTTGGGCTATCGACAGAACAATACATATTATCCAGATGGATGGAAACTTCACGGGAAGGTTTCAGAAGGGCAGCAGCTCCGGCATGGGTGGCGGGTTAAAGCCCAACTAGGAAGGCAGCTGAAGCCCCACCCCTTCCACCCAAAGCCACACCCCTTCCCTGAAACCATGCCCCTTCAAAATCTTGGCCTCCACCCCCAGCCAAGCCCCTCCTGACCCAATTTGAGGCTGAGACTGCTGCCCCGCATGACCCCAGCCTTGTCCGGCCACAGAGGATCTGGGCTGCCGTGCAGTGTGGCCCCTACCTGGGAAGCGGAGCAGTGTAGGCAATTTTGGGAAGGCAACACCTTCCCTTGCTTACATTACCCGCCGCCCATAAGCTCCAGTCTGTTGGGTGCTCTCTGCTGCTGCAGGGATTGTGTGGGGAACGCGAAGTGCACGAAGTCGGCAGTGAGGTTTTGAACCATGGGCCAAGTAAGGAACACCCGCCCACTCTGTCACATGCAGCGTGAAGAAGAATAGCCAAGGTTAAAAAACGAAGGAAAGTTGTCCACAAGGGTAATTTTGCCTTTCCCCTCCTCCTTTCTACTTCTAGCACAGGTTGAACCTCTCTAGTTCGGCACCCTCAGGACCCGACCGGTGCCAAACCAGAGAATTTGCCGAACCACGGAAGATCAGTATTGTCTAGCAGCATCACTAACACTTCCCCTGCTTGCTGGGCTCGGAGAAGACATTGATGGGTGAATTAGAGCTAAAGAACAGCCCAGAACACAGAGCCAGGACTGAGGGCTGTAAATGTGCCCTGCCATGGAAAGGATGTGGACGCATTGGAGAGGGTCCAGTGGAGGGCAACCAAAATGATGAGGGGGCTGGAGCACATGACTTATGAGGAGAGGCTGAGGGATTTGGGCTTGTTTACTCTGCAAACGAGAAGAGCGAGGGGGGATTTGATAGCAGCCTCCAAACTCCCTGAAGGGAGGTTCCTATGAGGCTGGAGAGAGGCTGTTCTCAGTGGGGGCAGGTGGCAGAACAAGGAGCAATGGTCTCAAGTTACAGTGGGGGAGGTCTAGGTTGGATATTAGGGAGAACCATTTCCCTAGGAGGGTGGTGAAGCACTGGGATGGGTTACCTAGGGAGGTGGTGGAATCTCTATCCCTAGAGGTTTCTAAGTCTTGGCTTGACACAGCCCTGGCTGGGATGATTGAGTTGGGATTGGTCCTGCCTTGGGCAGGGGGCTGGACTTGATGACTCCTGAGGTCTCTGCCAGCCCTAGGATTCTAGGATTCTACGAAACAAACTTTTATGAGACTGCAAGAAACTTGGCTCCATGCTGATAAGTGGGCATCCGGCTAACATCATGCTGGACCACGGATGTTGTCAGACCAGCGAGTGCTGGACTAGAGAGGTTCCACCTGACGATTAGCACATTCAGGGCAACGGGAGGAAAGTCTGTTGGGCTACCTCTTTGGAAAGATAAGGCCACCCACACGCTCAGCTTACAGGGAGCGCGGACCGAGCAGCCGCGTTGTGTACGCGGAGTGGGACCCGTGCAGGCGTGTACTCACCCTCCGTGGCACAATCATCGAGATGGGCTCAATCAGACCCTTTAAGGTAACCAGTTTGTAGAAGCGGAACACTTCGCAGGCAGAGACGTCCAGGCCGTGCTTTGGCATAACCCCTAGCAGAGAGTTCACATGTGAGCGGGGTCTGTCCTCTCGGACCGACAACGCCCTGACACAGAAGCCCGTCTTCTCCACTTTGGTCAGGGAGGAAGGAGCCGGTCTTACTAGCACCATCAGGAGGGCTTGCTTAGGACATGGTAGCAGGATGGATATATTAGGTTAAACACTGGAATCAATTGCCTAGGGAGGTTGTGGTATCTCCATCTCTGGAGATATTTAAGAGCAGGTTGGACAGACACCTGTCAGGGATGATCTAGATGGTGCTTGGTCCTGCCGTGAGGGCAGGGGACTGGACTTGATGACCTCTCGAGGTCCCTTCCAGTTCCAGTGTTCTAGAATTAGCGATATAAATGGTTAACGGATTAACCAGTTAGCCTCACCCTTAATAGGCAAGGCTATTAACCAGTAGGGGCTAGAGCAGCTCCCGACCCACCCCAGGCAGGGGGCTGCTCCAGCCCCACTGCAAGTAGGGGCTGCTCTGTGGCTGGCCTACCCCCCCTCCCATCGCAGGTTACATGCTGGCTCCCCAGAGGCTTCGGTGCAGTCTCTGCAGTCGTGTAATCGTGCAACCACTAGGATTTTTAGTGGCTATACAGTTACATTTCCGCACAACTTTTGACATCCCTCGCATGAACGGCATCTCCATCCAATGAGACGTCATGTCAATGGGGAAAGCTCTGGCCACTGAGTTTCCTTTTAGAGCCGCTGTTGGGAGAACCATGGTTTCCTCCAGGGAATGGTCAACGCTTTGCAAACCCAGAAAAGCAGTCGGTGTGTTCCACAAGAATGGGATCCTCTGAGCTGTGCTTAAACACAAGGCTAAGTGATGAGGTGTGCCTTGTAACTCCCTCGTGGATACCAGCTTACTACTGCTACTGGCTCAATGGACTTACTTTGTTAGCTCAAGCACAGAGGCCTGTGCTTTGGTACTCTAGGTTGTGGCACTGCGGAGGACTCATAAGAACATAAGAGTGGCCATACCAGGTCAGACCAAAGGTCCATCCAGCCCGGTTTCCTGTCTTCTGACAGTGGCCAATACCAGGTGCCCCAGAGGGAGTGAACAGAACAGAGAATCAGCACGTGATCCCTCCCCTGTCATCCACTTCTAGCCTCTGACAAACAGAGATTAGAGAGACCATTCCTACCCATCCTGGCTAATAGCCATGGATGGAACCTAACCTCCACGTATTTATCTAGTTCTTTTTTGAACCCTGTTAAGTTCTGGTCTTCACAACATCCTCTGGCAAGGAGTTCCACAGGTTGACTGTGCGCTATGCAAAGAAAAACTTCCTTTGGTTTGTTTTAAACCTGTTACCTATTAATTTCATCTGATGACTCCTAGTTCTTATGTTATGGGAACAAGTAAATAATTTTTCCTTATTCACTTTCTCCTGTCATGATTTTATAGACCTCTGTCCTATCCCCCCTCCGTCTCCTCTTTTCTAAACTGAAAAGCCCTAATCTCTCTTCATATGGGACCCGTTCCAAACCCCTTATCATTTTGTTGCCCTTTTCTCAACCTTTTCCAATGCCAATAAATCTTTTTTTGAGATGAGGCAACCACATCTCTGTCGTATTCTCTATTCCTTCCCCCCCCACCCCCGAGTGGGGCATTCAAGAGAGAAATGTAGGAGTGAACTCTGTGAGGTGGTGACGTCAGTGCAAGCTGAGGACACGCTACAGCTTTCCTGATCAGGTCCCGGGTACCTGCAGACCTTTCCGAAGCGGCTGCTGGCAGCGGAGGCGAGACCGCTAGCCCTTCCAATGTTATCCAGGGCTAGGAAAGCTTTGCCAAACGAGGATGGAACCCACCAAGCAAGGCCTGAGTGCCGGAGGAGGCAGATTTCCACCCTGTGCATCCTTCCCTACCACGCTGCCCTACAGGGCCTTTCTAGCCACCTAGAATGGGAATAGCTCATTTCTTCTCCCTCCAACTCTCTGCACAAATCGGGGGAGCCCCCAAGTCCTACTCACACATCCAGTGGCCAGCCAAGAGGGAAACCTGCCCATCTGACTTCTCCCTGAGGACACCAAGCTAAGCTCACCGGGCCAGCCACCGCGCAGCCAGAATCCACCAGTCCCCCCTGCCGCAGCTGCGGAGAACAGCTTCAGATAGGCAAGCCCATTGCAGGGGCCTTCTCCTGGGAAGGGGGAAGAGCTAAGAGAGGGTCAGGTGTGCAGAGCAGAGGCCTGGGCTGGCAAACAGGGGCGGGGGAAGGAGCCGATGGATTTTGCAGTGAGGGCGGGAAGGGAAGAGCAATTTACCCAGGGAACGTCTCATGTGTAATGGTTCCCCTTCCCCGTGCTTTATGAAATGATCTTATGGACACTCGAAGATGCCATGGACAAACTACCCCATCTAGCCGGAGGCTCTAGGGAGAAAAAAATCTTCCCGAGCTTGGAGGCTTTTGCCCGAAGTAAGAACAGTTTGAGGGTAAGTTTTCAATAAGCTCGCGGGTGTTAGAGCTAGCTCTGCGTTTCCTTTTAGTTTACATTTGTAGTTTATTTTTGCTCTGTCTGGTTTCACTGGCAACCACTTAACTCCTGCTGTTTGTACTGAATAAAATGGCTTTTGTTTACTATCAAGCCCAGTGTAAATCATTGCTACCTAGGAAAGCAATCGGTGTGTACACCCTCCTTTTCCTGTCCAAGGGGGCTTGCCTGAAGGATTTATTTGGGGTTCCGATCCCATTCGGGGGCTGGTTCCCTGAGTGCAGAGCCCGAGACGGCATTCTCCTCAGAGCTGAAGGAGTTCAGAAACCGTATAGCTCTTCTGGTGATCTCAGCTCTGGGCCTTGGCTGGGGGCGACCAAGAGATCTGGCCCAGCAGGACAGGGTGGGGAGAAGCCCCAGGAGCAGGAAGGCAAGTGTCAGTGGCTTTATTAGCACTCCAGGAAGCCCTCCGAAGGGGTCTTCTGTGACCGCCTGCCCCACCACACCACACGTCACTGACTTAGGTCGCTTGTTTAAAATGTGGACACCCCGTCACTGCCCACCAGGTGAAATTGCACATGCATTTCCTTGGCACAGGGCCCTCCGCCAGGTACACCAGGGTCATGCACCATCCCGCAGGAAGAAATGCACAAAAAGTATTGTGTAAATGCTACATAAAGATCATGGAAATCCGGAATTAATTTTCCAGCAAGTCATCAGCTACCTAATGACCCAGAACCTATCTGAACAGCGAGAGTCAGCACAACGCAGAGAGCGCGGGGGAATTATTATGCAAAACATGCATCAGCAAAACGGAAGGATACTCCTATTAACGTGCCCACGAGCTCTTACCCAGTCCTTTCTGCGGGGCCGGAGAGCGAAACTCCATGAGATAGTTCAGGTAGGGCTTTTCGGTGCCGATTTCATAGTAGCGGATGTTCCCATCTCCCTGCGGCGGGAGGAGACAGGCAGATCGGTTTCACACGGCAGTGTCAGAACGGTTGGTAAATAACCAGAGTTGTTAAAAGAGCAGCGCGCGGTGCGGCCACGTTCTGGGTTATGCACACGGCCATGACCATCGTAGGACAGAATGGCCAAAAGCAAAACAACAGCCAGAGTCGGCCCTTGGGGGGGCGTGGAGCCTGGCACACTGCCCCCCCTACAGTGCTCCAAGCACAGGGCCTGGGGCAACCCCCCCGACCACAGGCTGGCTCCGCCCCTGCTCCACCCACCCCTTCCCCGAAGCTCCGCCCATGCTCCGCCCTCCCCAGAACAAAGCAAGCCGGAGGATTATAGGGCAGCCTGGCACGGGGCAGCAGCAGGGGTCTGCCACCACGAATGCGGATCTGGGCTGGCCCAGCAGCCTGCTCCCTCCGCCCCACCGCCCTCTCCCAGGGGCCAGAGCGCTCTGCTTCCCGCAGCTGGGGTGAAGCCGAATGCAGTGCGCTGGAAGAGGGTGGGGTGGAGCAGGCTGCCATGGACCCCGCAACTGCTGTGAATGTGGGAGAGTGGAGGCTGACCCCAGCTACCGCCCTGCGCCAGGCCCGTTCCCCCAGGTAATCCCCTAGACCACCCTGGGACCTCTCCATAATACGCTTAAGGCAGCCACCGCACAGTCCCCCAAGCATGGGGCCTGCTTCTTGCCGGGGAGTGCGGCAGGAGGTCCTGCTCCCCCCGAGTGACGCGGCCAGGAGCTGGGGGGCACACTGAGCTATGGCTGTGTCACTCCACTCCCCCCACATGTCAGTGACTGCGTGGGGCCAGATCCCCTAGACCCTGGGCCTCCCAGAGGCTCTGGCCCCTTCTGCCCCTCACTTTATCAACACCCTTCTTGCAGTGCAGGCACCAGAACTAGCCTTAGCGTTCTCGCAGCGGCCACGCCAGCACCAATACACAGGTAAAACCCCTCTCGACTGACACGAGAGGCCCCCGTTTATGCATCCCAGAACCACACTGCCCCATTTGGGCACAGCACTATGCCAGGCGCTCACGCTCAGCGGATTGCTTAATTGAGTAGTCGATAAAAATTCTATTGACTACTCGATTAGTCGATAAGGGAAGGCAGCCTGGTTCAGTCCCAGCGTGAGCCCGGCTCTTACTACATTTAAACTGCAGAGCCTCAGCGGGGGTAGGTCCCGGGCCTGGTGAAAGCCGGGACCGAGCTGGGTTGCCAGCCCAGACTGCCGTGGACAGGGGCTACTTTGCAGCAGCAGCCCCTGTCCGTGGGGGGTTCCAGAGGGGAGCTCCTGAACAAACGGACTCACAGACGACAGATGAACAGACTGATAGAGGCAGCAGCGCAGGGGCGGGGCAGGTGGCACCATGGAGACGGTGCTGGGGAGAACCAGCCCTGGCTCCTATTCCCCTCCCCCCTTTGCTGCCTCTGATGCAGAGTAACTCGATTGGCTAGGCTTATCGGTTAGTCGACTAGCCGACTACTCACTTCCATCCCTAGTCTTCAGTAGAGTTGCTCCAAATTTGCACGGGGGAAAGCAATATCAGCAACTAGCCCCGAGTGTTTAATTGTGAGAGTTCTTTATTGACAGCCCCGAATAACCTGACGCCCTAAGAGATGGCCCTTTGCTTGCCTTCTCCAAGGGCTTATTTGGGGGGCTGATGTGTTCTCAAGCTGGCAAGGAACACAGCCACCTGGAGAGCAGCAGGATACACAGCATGCTGCCTTTTACCTTTCCGGCCAAGTACAGCATGTGCGTGTCAGCGTCGTAGAACGGAAACAAGAGCCCCGACAGCCCATCGATCTCCTCCTCAACGAGGGGCATGGCCAGGTCTTCCTGCAGAAAGAGAAAAGCGCCGTAGGAACCAGCCGGGGTGAGAGGCGGCATGGGACACACAAGGGAAACCCAGGAAGGGGAGACGGGTACAACCAGGTGAAGGGCCGGCTCTGTCCCAGGAAAGCTGAAGCAAACCCACGGTCCCAAAGAGCGCCATGCGATTGCAGAGTCCTGCCAGCCTGAGGCGGGAGAGACCCCGTGTGCACAGACTACGGAGGCTGTCCACTGACGGTCACCTCAGCATGTCACCCTGGAGGGCTGAGGGGGCACTCGGGCTCCCAGTGTAAGGGCAGTAAATCGGGGTCCCATCACACCCCTCCCCCAACCCCCCAGCCATTTCCATGAGGCTGCAGGTGTGCATGTATTTGAAGGACCCATTTGGAGCAGATTGTTCCTCGGACTAGGGCACAGAGAGGGTGGGTGGAGAAGGGAAGACAGGCGGGCACGGGGAGCTTTCTCCTTTCCTGCCGCAAGGCCCAGGGACTGCCACAGCCTATGTGCTCACCAAGCTGCCCCCTCCAGGGTGCCCACTGCCTACCAGGAGAAGGGCCATGGCCCCCCATCGGGCAGCTGGCCCCCCTGTGGGCTGGCCACACTGGGGGTAGAGTGTAGTAATAGAGAGGTAGCCGTGTTAGTCTGATCTTGCTAAAACAAAAGGAAAAACTATGTAGCACTTTGAAGACTAACAAAATGGTTTAATAGGTGATGAGCTTTCGTGGACCAGACCCACTTCCTCAAATCTGAGGAAGTGGGTCTGGCCCACGAAAGCTCATCACCTGTTAAACCATCTTGTTAGTCTTTAAAGGGGTAGAGTGTGGCCTCCTCTCCAGAGCTCTGACCCCCAGCCTGCGGTGCCCAGTGCCGCCGCTGGGCTGTTGTGCTTTACCGAGAGGAGACCCAATTCCTGACAGCTGCCAGAGACCTGCCCCGATCTTACGATGGCGAGGCCGCCTGAGGAGAGCGTATTGGCCTCTTGGATTTGGAGGGGCCCCAAACATCCTCGTTGCCAGTTTTATATTCCACAGAGCACCGGATGGATCTGGTTTCTCCCTTTGTCCTTGAGCTTCCTCAAGATTCCTCCCCAACAGATCAGCTGCCCTCCACCCCCATTTCTGCTTCCTCACCCTGCGTCCCAGGGCAGTCACCCCCCATCGAGTGTCAATGGTGCTCATGGGCTAGCTGAACAACAGGACTGAACTGACCGGTCATCGTCCCCGCCCCTCCAGCCCAGCCTGACTCAGGGGCATCAGCTTCTACTACCCAGTGAACGGGCCCGGGCGCGTCGGCAGGGTGAAACCTGTTGGTGCAGAATATGGTGTCTGGCGCTAGAGGGGGGGCTGAATCGGGTGAACTGGCACACCCCTTAATGTATCCTGTGAATTCAGAATTCAACCCCCCAACGGGCCCGCTCTCCTCAGGTCTCCATAGCAACGGGCAGAGCTTGAAAACGTTCCGTAAAGAGCACTGGAGACTCCGCTAGGCCACAGGAAGGAATAAAGGCCCGGCCGTACGTGTATCCGCTTCTCTCCCTGTACTGGGCTCGCGTCTCACTGCAACGCGCGGGGCTAGTCAACGCGACCCAAGGGAGTTGGGCGCCCAACTTCACTCGAGAGTCAAGCAGAGGGGAGTTGGGGGGTCGGACTCCGCGTGAGAGTCTCTGTGGGAGCTGGACAGGCCCGCGCGCCTGAGGCAGAGCGCCTCCCCCGCTCCCAACGCAGAAGCACCAACTGCTGCACGCCAGGCCGGGGTTCTCGGTGTGCAGATGGATACGCGGTGGCAGGGCGCGAGGAAGTGCCTTGCCTAATTGCCAGCCTCCGTTGGCAGCAGAGCAGGGGTAGAGGCCCCGGTCTCTGGACGCCTCCGTTGTTGGGCCTCTCTCAAACTGTACTACTAGCTTGACTCTAGCTAGAGGGGGACTGCAGAAGGGACGCTGCGGTTGAGGGGAACATCCCTACAAGTTGCTCTTGCTTTGGGACCCAAGCTACTCGGCTGAAGCTCGCCAGGGGATGGCTACTCCTGCCGCACTCACCCCTTCAGAGCAGACCCCAGGTTGCCTATCTCCTAGGCTTCTCTTTTCACCCACCAATCATGCTCCTGTCGTGGGAAGGGGCGGCTTCCAGCCATCTCTTTGCTGACCTGATCCCAGAGTGCGATCTGCCTCGTATTCCACCTCGAGACGCCGGTCGTCAGCAGCCGCTTCACGTTCCCTAGGAAGACCACCCGGTTCACACGATGGTTCTTACAGCTGGCTTCCTGGAAGAAGACACTGTTTGTGCTACAGGCAGTGAACAGCGATACATTTCAGATGTCTTCCTAGGCACGCCGCTTAGTGTCTACCAGTGAAAAGACAGACACCCGTCAGGGATGATCTAGAGGGCACTTGGTCCTGCCGTGAGGGCAGGGGACTGGACTCAATGACCTCTCGAGGTCCCTTCCAGTTCTAGGATTCTATGACTATGAAAGTGCCGACTCTAGATTTCAAGGAGAGCTATGCTCCAGGGAGGATTCTTCCTCATGTCAGGATCTCAGCTCCTGGCCTCGCCGCTCCCATATCTCAAAGCTAGGTCCCTTCCTCTTTGTATCACCTCTACGCTGTCTAGAGAGAAAGGTTCCATTCTTGACTTAGGAGCACCACTTCCCAGCAAGCTGGGCAGACCTGGCTTCCGACCTCCACAGTTCTTCTTCTCCTGCAAAATGCAATATTCATGCTAACCAGCTATGAACCAGACAGCACCCGGGGAACGGGAGTTTGTGATCTCTGGAATGGAAAGGCAAAATGCTGCTTTGTAGGGAGAAAGCCTAGCCTTTCCCAGAGCGATCTAGAACAATCCCCAATTGACAAAGGAAATTAAGCTTTTCTTCCAAAACTGGCTCTGTGGCTTCCCCGAACGCCCTACTATTTCCCACACAACTTTGATCAATAAAAGATGAAAAGCCCTGCATCTCTGACTAGGAGAGCGCCAAAGCCTATGGCAGCAGCTTAATTATGCTAGCAAAAAGCAACATTCTCTGCCTGTGGAGAGCTAGATTCAGAGGCTGACATTGGTGGCACGTTGTCACTTCCCGAACAGCCGCTGTATTTTGTAACAATTCAGTATCTTACAAGGAGTGTTCCCCATACCTTAGGCTTAACGCACTTCTTCCCCTTGCTCCTAACTCTGCCCCAGCTGCCCATGAGAGGAGGAATGCACTCACATGGGAAATAAAGCCATTGTTCAAAAAGCCTAGAGTCAAATGTGTTTGTCACAAATAATGGGTTTACTTCTTAGGGGCCCGGGGCTTAGGACAGACTCTTGAGAGCTGTTCTGAAACCAGCGCGTTACCTGAAGGACTTTGCCCGAACGCGGCTCTATCACCCGCAGCTTCTTGTCTTTGCAGGTGGTAGACAGAAGGCTGCCGTCGGTATTGAAGGACATGCAGAGAATGACATCCGTATGGCAATCTATCATCTTCACCGGCTCTCCAATGTCCAGATTCCAGATCAGAACCTGCAGGAAATGGGGGCAGAAATGGGTTAACACCGATGCTGCTGCTGGCTCGGGGAGAGAGTCCTAGTCCCACCTGCCACGCATGCAAGGCCACGTTTCCCCAACGTTTGCGCTGCATTTTAAAGGTCCTGCTAATTTGGGGCCAAATTCCAGTTTCCTCACTCACGGGTCATCTCATTTCACAAATAGATTGCTTTGTCTTAAAGTGAATAAAATTATTGGCACCCGGCCCATGAAAAGGAAGCCTCTCTCTTGCGCTCCCTGAGCTTGTTGCTGTCTGAAGAACATCTGTAGGACACACTGTGATCATTTTACCCACTTCTCATTGACGTATTTTGCATTACATGGACGATGATAAAGAACCTCTCTGGTCAAATCTCTTCTCCGAAATGACTGGAAATGGCACCGTGGAATGACTGGAAATGAGGTTCCGTGTTTATTATCTCATTGAATTTCACGACAACCTTAGCTCAGCTTATAAATTAAAAAAACAACCACCACCATGATTCTTCTAGCCGCCAGCCCTGCAAACTCAACCTGGCTTCTGTTGTTACAACAGATGAGTGCCAGGGCTAAGCAGTTTCCAGTCCAAATGACACCCCGTCTTATCTACAAAGCAGGCAACGTTGCTACGAAGTAAGCTAGGCAATAGACCTGGAACTGTCTGAAACTCTATTTACAATGGCTTTTCAGAATGGAACCGCACCTTTGTGCGGGAGTGGGCAACAGTTTTCGGTGGGGGGCCACTCCAAGATTTCGGAAAGTGGCCAAGGGCTGCACTTTTTGATGGATGAGGTGCGGGGTCTATGATGGAGGCTGGGTGCAGAAGGGCGCATGGGGTAAGGGACGGGGGTGCAGGAGACGGTGTGAGGTCTGAGAGGCAGTTTGGGTTGTGATCTGGGTCAGGGGATTGGGGTGTAGGGTCAGGGAGGGCGTGTGGGTGCAGGAGAGGATTCTGGCCTGGAAGGGAAATGTGGGAGGGGGCACAGAGTCTGGGAGGGAGTTGTGATCTGGAGAAGGGGGGTGCAGAGGGTTTGGAAGGTGACTGGGGGGAGGGAGTTGGGGTGCTGGAGGGGCAGGGGTGCCAGAAGCAAGCTTTGGCTGGGAGGCGCTTCCCTAAGCATCTGCCAGCCTGCAGCACCCCCAAGGCAGGCTGGGCGCCCTGCCAGCTGCAGCCCCAGAGCATTGAAAATGCAGCCTGCTCCCTCCATGTGGCTCTCAACTCTAGGAAGGGTGAGAGGCTTGCGCCACGCCCATCCCCCAGGCCAATCTCTCAGCTCCTATTGGCTGGCTGTTTCTGGCCAATAGAAGATGAGATATTGGCTGGGATCAGTTCCTATTGGCTGGTTGTTTCCGACCAATAGGGGCTGAGGATTGGGCTGGGGGTGGGGAGATTACCCGAAACCTCTCCATCCCTCCAGAGTAGAGTCACACGGAGCAGCCCTGTGTTTAAAACAGCGGCTGCTACGTGCTTGAGGGTCCCGGGAGGGGCGTCCACGGGCCGGATCCGGATTGCAAGAAGTATCTTGCCCAGCTCTGCCTTAGTATCTGAAACAGGCATGCTCTGAGATGATTGGGCAACATAGGAGAATCCTCTCAAAAATCCATTTGACAAAAAACCCGAAGATTTCAGTGCAAGTACAGTGCCTTGCATTTTTGTTTCCACAGTCCATTAGAAAAGCAAGCAAGTTATTAGGAACAGGTAGGATACAACATGCATTAGGGGAGTGATAATCTGACACAGATCTGGCACAGAATACTATTTAGACAATAGGGAATTCCCATTAGGGTTAAGTTCTAGGCAGAGAGATGCTCTCAACCGTCAGCATCTGCAAAAGAACTCAAATGCATTTCCATTTCATGTATTGACACTTCAAAGCAGAGAGAGACTGGAAGAAAGATCTGAGGATACACACCGTGTCTATTAGAGCAACTGCTGCCAAACAAAGAGAGACCATCCATGACGTTACCCTTTAAAGTCTCACATGGTCTTAATCAATATTCATCTCCGTCGACAGCGGCGGGATTTAGCAGAAGCCCCCCAGAACAGTTCACCTTGTAGTCGTATCCGGCACTGAACAAGATATTGTTGGCGGTTGGGTGCCATTCCACGAGACCGACCCGTCGGCTGTGCCCATAGAGCTCTAGAACAGCTTCTGTCATGTTCCGCTTCAAGCCGCCCTCTGGAATTTCCCATATCCGCACCTGAAAGGACAAGATGAGCAATGGTTAGCGGGAGGGAAAACCTTTGTCCTAATTTTCGAGGCGTATAAGGGTCTTGTTCTCTCCACTTGGCATGTGGGGAAGGTTCACTGATTAAGAAACCACAGATGGAATTTAATCTACTTGGTCTCCAAATGCCAGAAGGGAATTAAAAATAGATCTGAATGCGCCCAGTGGCAACACGCTTGTGCCATCCCTTCATGCCCATGTGCATGTCTCGATGGATCTTTGTTCCTTCCTTCCTTCTACTTCATCCACTCCCCAACAGTTAACTGGCCTTGTGAAGCAGCCAATACCTGATCTTCAGCGAAGACCAGATATAATATCTAGTCCTGTAAAAGATGGGAGATACCACCGAAATCCCACTGAATCCCAGGGGGCTATCAAAGAATTAGGCCATGTCCACATTAACCGGAAGATCGCTGTTGCTGTGATGGATCCTCCAGAGTTCGACTTAGCGAGTCTAGTTAAGGCTTTATAAATCAAACTTAGAGAGTGCCCCCGTGGGCTGCCGGTACTCCTGCTTGTGTGAGGAGTAAGGGAAGCTGATGGGAGTGTTTGCTCCCATTGGCTGCCCGCTGTGGGGATGGCGGGGAAACGCGAAACAAGGTATGTTGACTCAATTACGTAATTAATGTAGCTGGAGCAGCATACCTTGCTTCGACGTTCCCTATGAATGTACAGCTGGCCTTACTTCCATCGAATGTTTAGAGTTGTAGAGTTGTGCCTGTACTCCACAGCAAAAGATAAGTCACTTACTGAAAGAGGCAGGAAAGAGAAAACTCTAAAAATATCAGTAAAAAAATTCACCATGCACTTTTCTGCACAAAACCACAGACTAGGAAAGAAAAATAAATCAAATTTGTCTCGGATGATCTTCTCAAGGAATCGGTACTACAGACTTTGAGACTGGTCCCCTTAGAAAAATACGATTTACTTGCTAGAAATAAGTGACTACACAAGCAATGCTTTAGCTTCAGTGTTGCCATAGCGCAATGCACCATCATTATTGCACACCCTTCTCTGAAAGTGAATCTTGTTAGAGACAGTTGCACGATAAAGGACATCACATTCAGCGCCATCGGGTACGACAGCAGCCAACTGGCTCCGATTGTTACGGGCTGTGCTTGTTTTGCCACCTGGCTTTTGTCACTCCATGTTAATTTACAGGACATGTGTGCTCCATCCTCTACGGGCCACCCCCAACATTGGTCTGATCTAACAGGCAATGGCGTTCTTGATCTTACACCTGCCCTCCAATCACTAACTCCCAAAAGGAATGCCTGTTTCCTTACATGATCACATCGAAATACAAAGGCATGCGCCGGCTCAGCTGCCTCTAACTTTGTGAAGAGGAACAAATGTGCACACACGGGACCCATCAGACTCCTACCACCATGGACTTCAGCAGAGCTAAAGGGGAAGCTGGGCTTACTAAACTTTTGTGCCAAAGGAAAACAACGGGAAACGTTTATTACGTCACAGCAGGGTTCGTGTTTCCATGGACAACATTTGTAGACCTAGATCATTTGGGTCATTCGTTGGCACGTTCAGAGCCATCAATCCACCAGCTTGGAGAGCTGAAGGCCTGGACATATTGAACTTCGTGTAGCTTTCTACAAGTGCTTGAAATCTCTGGATTTTCAGCACCATGAGAGTAGGCCTTGCATGCATACTCGCATAGGTCAGGTCAGGAGGTTCAATCTACGGATGCTAGATACTGTGTTGTTTAGTAATCGTGGAGCCGCAACAATTTGTAGCGGTTACACAGTTACTAAAATGCTTGCCCCGGGTGCAGGGCCGGCAGCCAGGGCGCTCCTGGCTTCTGGCCCCACTCCCAGGGAGCCCCCTGCTACAGCAAAATGATGTCGTCCCCATTTAAACAGCCAGGTAACACCACACCCATTGTGCAATCAATTTACTTCGCTTTTGGCCTCCTCCGCCAGAGGCTAGGAAGGGCGTTTGAGAAAGAGACTTGAAGGGTGTTTCAACATCATTTTTCTTTCTATAGTATCCCGGTGACTGGCAGCTCTGAGACTGGATTGTGCTGATGTAAGCCACATACCTGCTGGGCATGGGGCACTGTCCCATCTAGCAGCACTGAGGCCACTTACAGTGAGTTTCCTCTGCAGCCTTAGCTGAGAGCCAGCCAGCTTTTTGCTCAAGCGGTGGAGGCTCATGCCCCAAGCTCCAGAGGTCCCAGGTTTGGTTCTGCCTGTGGGTCTTACACTGATAGCAGCAAAACCAGAGAAAGTCAGGGGCTGATGTCATAGAATCATAGAATCCCAGGTCTGGCAGAGACCTCAGGAGTCATCGAGTCCAGCCCCCTGCCCAAAGCAGGACCAACCCCACTTCAATCATCCCAGCCAGGGCTTTGTCACGCCGAGACTTAAAAACCTCTAGGGATGGAGATTCCACCACCTCCCTAGGTAACCCATCCCAGTGCATCCCCACCCTCCTAGGGAAACAGTTTTTCCTAATATCCAACCTAGACCTCCCCCACTGTAACTTGAGACCACTGGTGTCTCCTTTTAACCTTGGGGAAGTTTTGTTGGAGTAAAGGAGTCACTTTCTTCCAAAGCAATGTCTCGGACCAACAGCAAAGAGTTCAGCAAGCCTGTTCTCAAGGAAGTCGAGGTGAGTTTTGCTATTAATTGATTGGGGAGAGCAGCTCCAATACAAGCAGCCATTTTAGCTGGCCTCAGAGACAGGCAACGCACCTGTGGAGGCGAGGGAGACCCGTCAAGTAGGACAAACGCAGACCAAAGAGCAAGATTAAAAATAAACTATTGTAAAGTTTAGCCAGGATGTTAGCTAGGCTACAAAAACGATGAGGGGGCTGGTGCACATGACGCACGAGGAGAAGCTGACGGATTTGTGTTTATTTAGTCTGCAGAAGAGAAGAGTGAGGGGGGATTTGAGAGCAGCCTTCAACTTCCTGAAGGGGGGTTCCAAAGAGGCTGGAGAGAGGCTGTTCTCAGTGGTGGTGGATGGCAGAACAAGGAGCAATGGTCTCAAGTTACAGTGGGGGAAGTCTAGGTTGGATAGTAGGAAAAATGATTTCCCGAGGAGAGTGGTGAAGCACTGGGCTGGGTTCCCTAGGGAGGGGGTGGAATCTCCATCCCTAGAGGTTTGGAAGTCCCGGCTTGACAAAGCCCTGGCTGGGATGATTGAGTTGAGGTTGGTCCTGCTTTGGGCAGGGGGTTGGACTCGATGACCTTTCGAGGTCTCTGCCAACCCTGGGATCCCATGTTAGAGGCCATTTCACTGGTTCACCAGAAGGATTCACTGAGGTGTTTGGAGCGAGGCTTTCCCCTGCAAATAGCTGGGTGCTTTCAGTCTGCTTTATGTAGGGAAAAAAAAGGCACTAGAAGTATTGCCACTATTTTTCACCTTGAGCTAACTACCATCGGTGGGAGCTTCCTCCCTCCCCCAGTTGCATCTTGGCAGATACAACAAAAGCTTGTGCTTCTTTTTGTACAGCACAAAGCAAACTGCTGCTTCACGTGGCCAGCCTTTCTCTCTCAGCCCTGGAGTGATGTAGTTTAAGACATCGTCCTCCACTTCCTGTGTCAATTCCCTGGTGTTGGACACATCCTGAGGGCCAGGCGGAGAAGAATGAGAAATATTGACTCCTTTGGTAGACAGGCAGCAAAGCACAGCTCTGATTTATGGCACACACACTGCACGGACAGCACAGTCGAACGCTGGTGTTATCAATACAATAGTCGAGAGAGGAACATTTCATTCTGTTTCTTTCCCCGAAGTTCTCCGAAAGGGCCAGCTCTGCTACCAAAGTGTATTCGTTGTCAAATCATGGTGTTTCAGTCCTTGGATTTAGTAATCAAGAAGGTATTACATGAATTCAGAAAAACAAGAGTCCCTTTTTGCCCCCCCGATTCAGGAGGAGGAGCAAGGATCTAAACTGGCTTCTTTTAATTTGAAAGGTCTACTGGGGGCTGCGCCCCAGCTCGATACGCTCGCCAACCCCCCTCTCGCGGGGGGGCCCGGCTCTCCCTCTGGCCACCGGGGAGGGCTGTGGCCATACCAGGCCAGGCCCTTTCTCCTCTCTCCCCACCCCACCCCCAGCCACACCAGCCTGGGCCCTTTCTCCCTCCCCATCCCGCCCTCCACGCCAGCCCAGGACCTTTCTCTCCCACCCCCATCCCACCCCCCAGCTGCGGCCTAACCCTAACTCCCCTCCCCCAGCCGAGGCTGTGCTAGGCCCGGTTCTGCCCCCGGTGGTGGGGAAGGCCAAGGACGCGGTGCCTCGGCCCTGACTCTTCACGTGGCCACCGGAGGGGGCCAGGCTGGCAGTGGGTGGGGCTTGGCTCTAGGGATTGGGCCAGCGGCAGAAGTCCCATGCTTACCTCCCCCAGCCTGTGGACCCCGTGACGTGATGACGTTACTTTGTCGTCCCACAGGGGAAAAATTTTTTATGTGCAGAAAGAGAGATGAGGCCAGAATAAAAGCAAGGAGAACACCTTTCTGAAACAGCCCAGCATTGTTCTTCATTCCCATGAGGCCCTGAAGAGAGAAGGCTCCCCCCAAACCCAAGAGCTTCCCCTTTATTTGGCTGCAGAACTGGGATCAGCTTTCCCATTTAGCAAGCCCAATTCGTGTGCTCAGAGAGACCAATGAACAGGAGTCTCGCTGCTAACACAGGGCTGGATTTGGGCCCGGGGGCGTGACAGCAGAGAGGACCAGCTGTATGAGCTGGAGGCGGAGTGAAGTGGAAAAGGGGCAGGGTGATAAATAGGGCACCGTGGTGGTAAAAGGCAGCAGGAGGGAGAGCAAGTTGAAGGATTTGTTTTTAAAGGGGAGTTGGTTACATTTTAGGGAATTCTGGTATTTGGCATCATTCCAGATAATTCAGGGGGAGTGGGAGGCATTTAGAGGCGCTTGGGGAGAAGACAGCGGTATTGCAGAGACGCGCTGGATAATGAGTTTGCTGGAAAGGTAAAGGGACAGTGTTTGAATCTTCAAGAGGCAATTTTTAAGAGTGTTACCGACCAAGCTGATCCTGCACCAGAGGTCTCCAACCTTTTTAACCACGAGATCACTTTTTGAATTTAAGTGCAATGTAAGATCTACTTCAAACCCAAATACCCTGGCCCCGCCTCCTTCCCGCCCCTTCTCCGAGGCCCCGCCCTTGCTCACTCCGTCCTCCCTCCCTCATTCTCCCTCCCTTTCACCAGGCAGGGGTGGAGGGTTGGGGCGCAGGCTCTGGTCTTGGGCTAAGGGATTTGGAGTGTGAGAGGGGCTCTGAGCTGAGCCTGGGGCAGGAGTTGGGGGGCAGGAGGGGGTTCAGGGTACAGGCTCTGTAAGGGAGTTTCGGTCCAGGGGGCTCAGGGCTAGGACAGGAGCTTGGAGTGCAGGAGGGGGTTCAGGGTACAGGCTCTGTAAGGGAGTTTCAGTCCAGGGGGCTCAGGGCTAGGGGGGGGCTTGGGGGGGGGTGGGGGTTCGGAGCTGGCTCCAGCTGGACACTGCTTATCTCAGGTGGCTCCTGGGTGCTGGTGCAGTGGGGCTAAGGCAGGCTCACCCTTGCCCTGGCCCTGCACCACTCTCAAAAGCAGCCAGCAAACTCCCTCCATCCCAAAGCCTGTTGTCTCCCCTCCCCCGTTCTGTGGAGGAAGGATACAGGGTGGGAGAGGGGGCACCCTGACATCAGCGCCCTCCTCTCCTCCCCTGCTCTGCACAGCAAGCAGGAGGCTCCTGGGGGTGGGGGGCAGCTCCAAGGCAAAGGGCAGGAGGTGCCAGCAGTGGGGGGAGAGGCAGCTGAAGTGCTGCGCTTGATATCAGCCTCTTGACCAAGGCAGTCAGGGTCCCCTGTCAGAGGCTCCAAGATCTACCGGTAGATCCCGATCGACTGGCTGGTGAGCCCTGCCCTATACGCTAGAGACAAGAAGCCTGTTTTATCTGTGCCCGGTGGAATGCTTCACATGCAACTCAGAGATAGTTACAAAAAAGTTCATGCTCCTTGCAGGGAAACAAAAAAAGGGAAGTTTTTAAATTTAGGGAGGTGAAAGCGTGAGCGAGTACCTGGTTACATGCAGGCGCCCTGTATGTGTGTGTGGGGGGGAGGGTCGCCTTCCCCCACCCTACTGCGTGTAACTGCTGAAATTGTCAGCAGCGACACGGTTACTTCATTAAACGCATTTTACCATCCCGAGTAAAAATCGTCATCTCTGCTAGGACAGACATGGTGCATCTTGGGGTGAGCTACATCGTGGGAGAAGATATTTTCCAGCAGTGGCAAGAATAGCGCATGCCCGGACTACAGCGTATCAAACAGGACCAGCTGTCTAGCAGGAGAGAGGCCGCCAGAGCGTAGACCTGAATTTACTAGCTTGCTGATCTGCTGTGGAGGATCCACCATGAAACCAGCTGCCGAGCCACATGTTTTAAGCCCTGTCCTGTGTGCGTTGGACTTTAAGATGCGTAAGGCACTGCTCTCTGGATTGTTCCCAATGAGACAGTAGACAGAGAATGAAAGACTAAGTGAAAGATAAGGACAACATAGAGGAGACCTGAAAAGGCTGATCTGAATCCAACGGATGATCCTGCGAACCAGCGGAGCATTGCAGTACTGAGAAAGAGCGCACAGCACAAAATCCAAGCTACGGCGTGTGAAAGAAACCAGCTGCTAGAATGGGCAAGGTCTGAAGAGGGTCTCCCACTTCAGCAAGGCTGCTCAGGTACCGATCAAGCAGAAGCCCCCTGGCCTGTCTGGTCCCCCCTTGTAGAGTGGTGTGGTTCCATGTCTTAACGTGGCATTATTCTGGATTTCTATCAGCACCAGGGAGACTGGAATCACCCCCACGGTGACTGAGAGAGGAATTTGCAAATTAACTGACGTGCTTCCAGAACTCTCTAAAATCCCTAGGTACTTTATTAAAAAAGCAGTGAACAAAAGGGTTTGTGCAAATCATGAGTAAAGCCGAGAGGTAAAGCTGGACTTTAGGCCAGCTGAGCATTTTAATCTCACATCCCAGGAGTATTCCAATGCTTATGCTAAATCCCAGAGGCTGAATATGCTGGGCCAAATTTGAAATTTACACCTCTGACTATCCAGGGTAACGGTGTTACCCCAGGTTTATGAAGTGTTTCTGAGCACGGAACCAGACCCGTGGCAAGGTGCAGGTCAAACGGTACTGACAGGATGCAAAAGACTGCGGATTAGTGAGTCCGTTGTACAGAGCCTTAACACCCTTTAAACTCCCGTCAAGGCGCTGAGGGGAGGGGAGAGGTTGCACATTTCAGTGAGTGACTGTGTTATAGAGAGAAGGCGTGTGTGTGTGTCTTGCCATAAAGGACCCCCAGGCTGTGTCTAGACTGGCCACTTTTTCTGCAAAAGCAGCCACTTTTGCGCAAAAACTTGCCAGCTGTCTACACTGGCCGCTTGAATTTGCGCAAGAGCACTGACGTTCTAATGTAAGAAATCAGTGCTTCTTGCGCAAATATTTTGACGCTCCCGTTCGGGCAAAAGTCCTTTTGCGCAAAACCTTTTGCGCAAAAGGGCCAGTGTAGACAGCTCAGTTTTGTTTTGCACAAAAAAGCCCCGATGGCTAAAATGGTGATCGGGCTTTCTTGCGCAAAAGAGCGTCTAGATTGGCCACGGACGCTTTTGCGCAAAAAGTGCTTTTGCGCAAAAGCATCTGTGCCAATCTAGACGCTCTCTTGCGCAAATACTTTTAACGGAAAACTTTTCCGTTAAAAGCATTTGCGCAAAATCATGCCAGTCTAGACGTAGCCCCAGTCTTCCTTAGGCCAAGCAGACTCACTGGAAGGAATACACTTTGGTCATGCTAGTGAAATAGACAAAGGACTTTTGCCGATGTCACTGAGCGTGCTCAGTACAAGCAAAGACGCAACTCCGGAGTGGCACATGACCCCATGCTCCCTCCCCCATTCATCATCTCTGTCCTTTAGGGACTGCCCGCTAATGGAGTGGCTCCTGTTACATGGGACATCTAAGGCCTGATTCTCATTTACACTAAGGCCCAAATCTTGGAAGTTAGTTCTGATTTTCTAACAGCCTGTAGAACGGGGGTGGCCAACGCCCGGCTCTTCAAAGAAAAAATTGCAGCGTGCGCACCTGCAGCTCAGCTCTTAAAGGGCAGGGGGGTTTTTTGCTCAACAACTTCTTTCCCTTGGCTCTTTGCGCTGTATCCACCACTACGCTGGCTCTTCGTCTGTAACGAGTTGGCCACCCCTGCTGTAGAAGGTGGATGTGACCACAAGGGTTAGTCACACCACTGTAACCCTCATAACATGCTGGACAGTGCTATCATGGTGACGTGTGTAGCAAGATTATAGGTAAAGTTAGGACTCCCCCGTATGGTGTTATTAGCACACTTTCAGAATCACAGAGGCCTGCCTAGACAAACGGTGTCAAACAGGTCTATCCTTAGGGTTGCCAATTTTGGCTGGACATATTCTTGAAAGTTTCATCATATGACGTAACCTTTTATTAACGATTAATCTTTTAGTTCCTGTAGACTCCAGGAGAATCCTGCAGGGTTGGCAACCCTACTTCTCCTAGACTAGGCTTGGGCAAAATACGGCCTGCGGTCCAGATTCGGCCCACCAAGCCACCGGATCTGGTAGGGAGGACGAAGGAGGGAGCCCCAGTGAGGTTCCCTGCTTGCCTCACCTCACTCACACGCCACTCAGAAAAGAGGCTGCTGGGCCATTTCTTTTTCACAACTGTGAGCCCGGAGGCGAGGAGGGGACAAAAGCTTCAGGCACTGCCCCCACCCCCAGCACAATCCCACTGGCTGGTTTCTGGCCAGAAACTGGCCAATGGGTGCTGCCTGTTTGAATAACAGGCTGCCACGAAGCACCACACCCCCTCCTCTCTGGCTCGTAGTTGTTCACACAAGCACAGGGCCCTGCAGCCTGTGCGGGATTGGGGCGCGGGGGGGAAGGGAGAAACAGGCTGCCTGAGAAACATACTGGGCTGCTGGCCGGGAGTCATCCAGGTAAGTCTCCTGACCACAGCCTGCCTCTGGCACCCCAACACCACCCTTCCCCACCCCTCTGCCCCCCCCCCACTCCTGCCCCCTACTCCACATACCCAAACCCTCTGCCCCCCTCCTGCCTCCATAGCCCCTCCCAGATCTGGCACCCCAATCCCCTGCCCCAGATCACAATCCCCTCCTGCCTTAGGTCACAACCTAAACCCCTGCCCCCCAGTCCAGTGCCCCAGGCCACAACCGCCTCCTTCACCCAAACTCCCTCCCAGATCCCACACTCCCTCCTGCACCCCTATCCCTTACTGCAAGCTCCCTTCTGCACCCAGCCTCCATCCCAGACCCCGCACCTCCTCCATTAATACCATGGAAGAGTGCCGCCCTTGACCACTTACCAAATTCTTGGAGTGGACCCTTCAAAAATTATTGCCCATCCCTGTCCTAGACAAAGGAATAAGTGTTTACCTCAAGCTACATATAAGTGGTAAATGGGGATACTGGAGATGGCAGGAGACAAAGAAAATTTGCATGATGGCAAACTCAGGTGAGAAGAAAGAGCAAAGAGGCTCCTTTACTGCCATGCTCCATGTAGGCCTTCTTCACTGTCTGAATAAACTTTGCTTTGCAGGGTAACATTCAGAAATATTGTCTTCAAAGCGTCAATGGACTACAAAAGAAAGGTGGCAGAAACCTCCTGACCAAGGAGAGGTCAGGCACCATCTTGCTGGATGGCTCAGGGTGAGAATGGCCATTCGTGAGACCAGTGGAAGAGGTAGACAAGGCTTTCTTCAGACAATCAACAGAAAAAACAAAAAAAGCTTCAGACAATCAACAGAAGCTTCCAGGTCACAGGCCCTGGTTCTCAGGGGGGACTTCAATCTCCCTGACATCTCTTGGGAGACCAATACAGCAGGACACAGACACTCCAGGAAGTTTTTGGAGAATGTTGGGGACAACTTCCTGGTACAAGTGTGGAAGGAACCGACCAGGGGCCATGCACAGCTTGACCTGTGCTCACCAACAAGGAGGAGCTAGTAGGGGAAGTAGAGGTGGGTGGCAACCTGGGTAGCAGTGATCATGAGATGGTAGATTTCAGGATCCCGACCAAAGGAAAAAAGGAGAGCAGCAAAATACACACCCTGGACTGCAGAAAAGCAGCCTTTGACTCCCTCAGGGAACTGATTAGAAGGATCCCCTAGGATGCTAACATAAGGGGAAAGGAATCCAGGAGAGCTGGCAGTGTTTTAAAGATGCCTTATTGAAGGCACAGGAACAAACCATCCCGATGAGCAGTAAGAAAAACAACTGCGGTAGGAGACCAGCTTGGCTTGGGAGGGAAATCCTTGGTGAGCTTAAACACAAAAGGGAAGCTAACAAGAAGTGGAGACTTGGACAGATGACTAGGGAGGAGTATAAATATATTGCTCGAGAATGTTATCAGGAAGGCCAAAGCACAACTGGAACTGCAGCTGACAAGGGATGTGAAGGATAACAAGAAAGGTTTCTACAGGCATGTTAGCAAGAAGAGGGTGATCAGGGAGGGTGTGGGGCCCTTACTGGATGGGGGAAGTAACTAGTGACAGATGATGTGGATAGCGTCAATGCTTTTCACAGACAAGGTCAGATCCCAGACTGCTGCACTGGGCAACACAGTATGGGGAGGAGGTGGGAAGCTCTCGGTGGAGAAAGAACAGGTTAAGGACTATTTAAAACAGTTGGACATACACAAATACATGGGGCTGGAGTTGGCAAATGTCATTGCAGAGCCATTGGGCATTATCTTTGAAAACTCGTGCCGACTGGGGGATGTCCTGGACGATTGGAAAAAGGCAAATGTAGAGCTCATCTTTTAAAAAAGGGAAGAAGGAGAATTCCTTTGCTGCCCTTGTCTCTCTAAGATTCAGAGATGCTCTAAGATCCTTGAGGCAGAACTGTTGCCAGTCGAACTGGAGCACCACAAATTCCCATTTCTGCTCTGTGGAAAGGACCAAGCCGTCACACGCTTCTCTGTAGAAAGGCAGATTTTTGGAGCAATGCACGATTCCAGAGGGCAGTGTTAGTACCCAGGAAACAAAGTGGAGGCAAGGCAGGACCAACCCCAACTCAATCATCCCAGCCAGGACTGTCAAGCCAGGACTTAACACACCTCTAGGGATGGAAGTTTTTAAGTCCCGGCTTGACAAAGCCCTGGCTGGGATGATTGAGCTGGGGTTGGTCCTGCTTTGGGCAGAGGGCTGGACTTGATGCCTCCTGAGATCTCTTCCAGGCCTAGGATCCTATGAAACAGCAGCCAAACAAAGACAGGCCAGGCTCAGTCTTCACCACACTGTAAGACTAGCCCTCCCTCCTCTTGCTTGATACAGCTCTAGAAACTAGAATAGTCACAGCCCCTGTGGCCTTCAGTAGTAAGAAGGTTTAATAGCTGCTGGGTGGGAACAAGCCATCCTTGTTCACAGCCCTACTGCTTATCTGCAGCACAGGCTATAAAAAGAGCACTACAACAACAGAAAATGACATCATGGGACAGCAGAGGGAGCTGAATTCAGCCAGACATCCGCTCCAGATTTACATAAGATGCTGGGTCAGAGCTCACTCTGAGCTCCATAAGCGTCATTTACAATTTCTCAGTTAAAACGGGAAGCATGTCAACACCCGTGTCTATGTGTCTATTTTCTAGGGGGCAGAAAGAACGGCAACAGAATGGCTAACACAAACTCCAGAGCCTTCCACTGTACTCAAGCTTTTACCTGTCAAGCAGCTGTCCTGCCCCTTAGATCTGCCATCCCCTGCATCCTGGACAGGCCAGTCGCTTGAGCAGTCTTTACTACCGCTTGAAAGTCCCTAGTCCAGCACCCTCAGGACCTGGCCGGTGCCGAACCCCGGGGGGGGGGGTGTCAATATTGTCTAGCAGCATCAACACCACTTCCACTGCCTGCTGGGCTCTGAGAAGACAGTGCGGGGTCAATTAGAGCCAAAGAACAGCACAGAACACGGAGATCCAGGACCGGGGGCTGTAAAAAAACTTCATGGGACCATGGGAAATCTGGCCTCACCCATGATAAGTGAACATCTGGCTAAATAAACTCATGCCGGACCATGGATATTGCCGGACTAGAGAGTGCCAGACTAGAGAGGTTCAACGTATTAGTCTCCTCCTCCAACCAGCCTTCATGAAACATGGGCCCTGCTCTGTCAGCTGCCTACTGGGCCAAGCGACCCAGGAGACTCTGCCAAGTGGCCCCAGCTTGTCTGCACCAGCCACGCACCGAAGCCCCACCTCCACTTGCAAGGATGCCGAGGACCTTGACAAACTTGACAGGAGTTCAGGTAAGAGGGGCAGAGTGGTCTGTCTTCGGTGCAGGCCCCTCCCTGTGCTGGCAGAGACTCTGCCAGGTTGGGGAAGGAGGAGCTCGCCTGGGAAGGGGAAAAGAGGAAAGAGATTTGAAATGGGGGAATTCCCTTCCCTTTCCCCTTCATGTTTCCCTCAGGAGGCGAGGCTCCGTCCTTCGGTGGTATCTACAGAGGGGTGATGAATGTGGGTACTGTAGTGCAGGGAACCTTCTGCATTCGGGAGAGACAGGACGGGCGGTGCTTGGGGAAGACATCTGACCAGGAGCCCTGAGCAGAGGAGGAGAGGTCAGAAACAGCCCCAGGCCATGAAGTAGGAAACGCCCCTTCTCTCTCAGAGCGAGTGGCTTGGCTTGAGACGCCCCTTCTCAGTAGGCCAAAGCAGAAGCCCCAAGACAAAAAATATCTTATTGCCTCTATAAATCTATGGTTCATCCACATCTTGAATACTGCGTACGGATGTGGTTGCCTCATCTCAAAAAAGATCTGCTGGCATTAGAGAAGGTTCAGAAAAGGGCAACCGAAATGATGAGGGGTTTGGAATGGGCCCCATATGAAGAGAGATTAAAAAGACTTGGACTTTTCAGCTCAGAAAAAAGGAGACTAAGGGGGGATATGATAGAGGTCTATAAAATCATGACTGGTATGGAAAAAGTGAATAAGGAAAAGTTATTTACTTGTTCCCACAATATAAGAACTAGGGGTCACCAAATGAAATTAACAGACAGCAGGTTTAAAACAAAACCAAAAAAAGGAAATTTTTCCTCACTCAGCGCACGGTCAACCTGTGGAACTCCTTGCCAGAGGACGTGGTGAAGACTAGGACTTTAACAGGGTTCAAAAAAGAGCTAGATAGATTCATGGAGGTTGGGTCCATCAATGACTATTAGCCAGGATGGGTGGGAATGGTGTCCCTAGCCTCTGTTTCTCTGGAGGTGGGTGACGGGAGGGATCATGTGAGGATTGCCTGTTGTGTTCCCTCCCTCTGGGGCACCTGGCACTGGCCACTGTGGGCAGACAGGACACTGGGCTAGATGGACCTTTGATCTGACCCAGTCTGGCTGTTCTTATGTTCTATGTTCTTAAGAAATCATTGTAGGCTTGGAAATGGCTTGTGGTTGATTTGGGTGTCTCAAGTATTTGTTTCTCCTGAAGCTTCCCCCCCCCCCCAGTGGTAACTGGGAACATTTCCCCGACCTGTCCTTAGCTTACAGCACTGCTGCATGTTATTCTGTGGGGGGAAATGCATGAGGCTAGATGTGTGTGTATGGAAGGAGGAGCCTGTGTCCTCTAGGCCACCTTGGTCACCAATGATTCCCTGTGGTGGATGAGGATATGGGGAAGAGACTGTCACTCTATTTTGACACACCAAAGTGAAGCTTCTTTGTTGCCTCCTGCCTTTTTGCTCCTCTCTCTGTCCCCTCCTTTCCTACATCCTCCCTCCCTCCAAGTTGTCTGAATATCTCTCCTGTTCCCCTCTCTGGACCTTCTTACTGACGGTCCTCTGGGCTGACAGCCCATTCCCATCAAATCTCTCCTTTAAATTCCCTTCTTCCTCAAGGATCACAAAGCAGGCCTTGCCTCTCAGAGAAAGGCCGAGAAACCAGAGTGAATAAAAACCCTTGAGGAAAACCCAAATCAAGATGGCGGAGCTAACAAAGCCCCTGCTGAGAGTTACGGCTGGGGAATATTGCTCGTCACCTCGCCCCGTCACTTCCCATTTTTGTATATGTGACTATTTAACCTTTAAAACCAGATCTCTCCCTCGCTCTGTCTCACACCTACACACACTCAAGAGAGCCAGTGTCCCAGCCTTGTAGTATCAGATCTTTGGCAGAAAAATTCCTCTCTTGAGTCACTGTCAATACCCTCTCTCAACCAGATGACAGGGGCCAAAAATTACATAGCATTAAAGTGAGTGTGGCGTGACTCACTCAGGACAGATGGAGTCCATGATAACCCAATAAGCCTGCCAAAGCGCTTTTACCACCCTCTGAGAGGAATGCAGGATGTTCACTGAATTTTTTTCCTCAAAGGAGCCCTCAGCTGAAATCATTTCTACTCACCGAGGTGTCTTCCGAGCAAGAAGCGATGATGTTTTCAATAAAAGGATTCCACTTAATATCAAGCACGTTGCCCTGGTGACCACAGACTTTTGGATAGTTTGGTTCTATCCGACCGGTCTGTAAGGGAGAAAGACAGGATCAGCAACCCCTATTCCATTTCATTCGTTTCATTAAGAATGAAAATCCTGTTGTGAGAGAAGGCACAGCTTATTTGCATAATGCAGATGTCAGCAAAGAGGACAGGCTTTTTAGTAACTCAGTTCTCTTTCTCTGGCTTGCTTCAGGGATCAGCTTTAATTTTCTCCTCCTTCTCCATTGTGTGCCTGCTTAATTGCGCAAAACAAATCTAAACAATGCTAACTTCCTTTGGACATTACCAACAACTCCTAGCAATTTAGCAGCATGGCCTATCATGATCAAACGGTACTATTGAGAATTAGCTCGGGATATAGAGATGGCTTTGAGGAGAAAGCAAGCGTTCTTTGCATTCAGACTCTCCTCCAGCGCGCAGATATGTGACAGTCCCAGCGAAAGATGGAGTCTGACATTTTCTGTTTGGTGCATGAGATTGATTTAGTCAGGGGAGGGTGGAACTCACCAGAGCAAATTGAAAGAGTAAATGCATTAGCAGGCAGGGTCAATTCACACGCCATTACACGGACAAATATGTATCTGAGATACAAAAATAGATGCTTGCTGTAATGACCTGGACTAGATATCAGCCATGCTGTGATCAGTGCCACAGTGCTGTATTTTTTCTTGCTTCCCAGAGGACAAGAGATTGCTCTTCTTTCCTTTCTAGGCCACTCAGCAGCTATCACTGAATTATTCCTAACTAAAGAAACAAATACAACAAACGCCTTTTCCTTTAGTGATATAACTAACTTCAGTCCCGCAGTGGAATGCTTGCTTTAGCGGGACTCCTTCAGGGGAAGCGGCTTCAGGGTTTGTATTTCTGAGGGGAAGTTTGACGGACTAATGCTTTTATGCATGTCATCGTATGTGCTCAGCGACATAGGCTGCTAATTGCATTATAAGTGGAAAATACATTAAAATTAAATGTACTTACTGAGTGTCCGAAATTCTCAACTACCTGTGGAAGCGACTAAACAATTTGGGGAAAAGGAAACAATTAGCTGTTTCTGTGAGGAACATTTACAGTAGCACTAGGGTACAATAATGAAACTGCCAATTAGATTTTGGGATTCTTCCCTCTCTCCAAACTTCTGAAGTCTTAGGCTAGATCTATACAGCAACATTATTTCACAATAACGAGCGTTATTTCGAAATAACATAGTCCATGTCTACACAGCTGGCAGTTATTTCAACATAATGGCAAAATACTGTCAACCTGGAGGACTTCTTACGCCGACTCCTGTAACCCTCATTTTATGAGGAGTAAGGAAAGTCAGAGTAAGAGTGCTCTATTTTGAAATAAGTGCTGTGGAAACAGCACCAAAACTCGAAATAAACTATTTCGAAATAAGCTGCCCAATTGACGTCGCTCAATTTGTGTAGCTTATTTCGAGTTGAGCCCTGCTGTGTAGACGCGTCCATACTGAGCATGGCAGGGTTTTTTTAAAATATTCTAGACAGCTACTTGCAGTAGCTTACAGAATGGGAACAGTGCAGATTTTAAAAAGGGTAGTTACCACTTCGCACTATAGAGATGTGATTTCTCTCTACCAGGAGTAAAAATTCCTATAGCAAAACTTTTAGGAATGGTCTTTTTGCCCCCTAAAGACGAGCAACATTTTTTTGTGCAAACCTGTATTTTGGAGGGGTTTATTTTGCTTATTTATTGCTGAAAAATGACCCATGAATCTGAGTCAATTTCTGAAGACCGTTTCTGTCAAATAAAAAGTTTCATAAACAGTTCATTTCAGCTTCTGAATGAAAATCTGACTTTTCATCTTGGAAAGTCACTTGATTAGATTTTAAAACGCTGTTCTCAAAAGATTTGAAAACACCAAAAATGAAAAGAAAAGCTTTCTTAAAAAATAATTTTGTTTTGTTCTGGGGGGACCCAAAAGATTTCTCCCCGCCTCACCTTTTTGCTCCTTCCACTACACCAACAAGTCAATTATTTGCACACCCCTATCTCTCCCCTCTATTTGCAGAGAGAAAACGGAAAGATTTTTAAAATGCACAGTTCACCTGGGGCATATCCACACAACCAGGCTAAAGCTGAAATAAGCGATGAAACTTCAGCCACCTCAACTGCGGAGCTTAAGTAGAAAGAGCTTATTTCAGCGTTTGGCACTGTCTACACAGCAGGAAGTCCGAGGAAGAGCACTCTTCCTTTGACTTCCTTTACTCCTCATACAATGAGGGTTACAGGAGTCGGAGTAAGAAGTCCTCCCGCTCGACAGTATTTTGACATTATGTCGAAATAACTGCTTCTTGTGTGGACATGGACTGTGTTATTCCAGAATAACGTCAGTCGTTCCAAAACAACACTGCTGTGTAGACGTAGCCTTGGTGACTACAGCACACAGATCTATTAATGGCGGGGTGTTTGTTTCCTTTCCTCAGTGGAACTGTAATATATTCCCCAGACTTCGCTTACTGGATGCACCAAACTAGTCCACAGTCTGCTCCAATGCTGTCTGCGTACTGCAGCCAAGCAACTGTTTGTTTGGTCTCTTAATTAGGGCATAAGACGAGCAGACATTTCTATTTCCTTTGTTCTCCCCTTTTTGTAAAGCCATGCTGAAATGTCACTTCTTAATGCCTGGGCTTCTTACGTCCACTAGGAGGGGTGTTCAGCATTTCAAAGCTTGAAAACAAGCTAGGTCAGAGCGCTAAACACACTAAATATTTAAAAGCACTTTCAGCACTGACCTTAAAGTATTTAGCGCCTGGCTTCATTGAATGTGAACAAAGCAAGGCACATGGGTAAGCCCTTGCTTTTGGTAATCTCCCAGCAAAGCAAACATCTGCGAAGCAGATTTGTAGTCTCCTACGGTAACGGCTCTGCAAATACCCAGGCAGCTGGTATTTTTAACTCTATTGTAACGCCAGCGGAGGGGGGCATGGGAGAGGGTTCAGCCAGGGCTGCCCTGGAGAGGGCCTTGTTTGGTGTGAGGGCTGGCAGTGGGCTTCCCTGGGCACATGGACAACTGTGAGGGATCAGACCCTGATGTGCCGGATGTAGGCGTGGGCTCTTCAGATGCTGCCCCCTGGGGAGATTATTGGAATGGATTTGTCCCCACTGAGCTAGTCTGGGGAGACTTGGTTCTGGCTGTGGTGGGGTCACTGCTTCCTGGGGCTCCAGAAAGGAGACAAATGCCCGTTATGAACCAGTCCAGCCTGGGGTCCAAGAGACAGAGGGGAATCTCTGCCCTATCCTGGGAACAAAGCCTGGTACAAGCAGCGGCAGTGAATAGATTCCAGGGTGAACCTCTCTCATCCCGGACTCGCTGGTCCGGCAACATCCGCGGTGCAGTAGGAACCCCAGGCACATCTGCCGCTCTCTGTGGTGGGCCGGAGAACCCTGGGAGCAGGTGATGCCCCATGCAGGCCGGGGAACCCCAGAAGCAGCTGCTACCTGCCACAGGGGCAAGGGCCAGGAACCCTGGGAGCAGCTGCCGATGAGCGCGGGGCTGGGAGCAGGGAGCAGAGCCCCAGGAGCAGGAGAGCCAGGCAGGAGGGCCGGAGGAGATCGGGCTCCAGGTTCTCCGGGGGGCGGCAGCCAGGAGGGGAGCCCTGGGGAATCCCTGACACCTGATCTCTCGTGGTCTGGCAAATTCCCTTGTTCAGGATCACTCCGGTCCTGAGGGTGACGGACCAGGGAGGTCCAACCTGTAGTAGAACATGAATGGCCATTTCTAGAGGTGTTATCAGCACGTAAAGTGCGCCAGGAAGGGAACACAATGTCAACCACTGTACGGACTCATAAAATTCTACACTGAGGCCAGGGGGAAGGTTGACTTAAGATACACCAGTCCAGCGACGTTAATTACCATCCACGCAGCAGGAGGTAGACAGGTGCTTCTGTTACTCCTCATAAGGAGCAGGACTACTAGCGCCAACAGGGGCGCCCTCGCAGTTCGATTTAGCAGGTCTTCACTAGACCCACTAAATCAAACCTCGGAAGATCGACTGTGGCAGCGTTGATCTTCTGCGTAGTGCAGCCATAGCCTCAAAGATTTAACAGATTCACCAACACTACAAACGATTGCTGCTGGTCATTATTCCCAAGGGAAATATGGTCACGTTCGAGAGAAAATATCAAGTTCAACTAGCATGCCAAATGTCACCGAAATATCTCAAATGTGGCCAATTTACACAAAATGTCATCTGAAAAACCCCATGAGACATCCAGTCATTTACTCGTGATGTATCAGGAAGATGTGTGAGCCCTCAGATGTGGTTCTTATCAATATCACGATCGTGATGAACCCTGAAAAGCCCCGAACATTTCAATTGGAAGCAGAAATGCTTGCAAAGGGTTCCACACAAACCACAGAGCCATTTTTGTTGGCAAAGCATTTTGGAGAAAGAAAAAGATTTGCAGCCAGCTTCAAAGATAAAGTCTGCAGATGTCGAAAGAACATAGGGAAGATAGGAAAACAAAACCAGTATATAATGTCCATATCTCGCAGCAATAATTTCCAGCTGGTATATTGTCTCCTATTCTCTCTGCCCCTGCTTGATGGTCAAGGTTATTTCAGATTTGATTTGAGTTTATTAGCATGCAGTAGGCAAGGGTAGTAACCTGCCGGATGGGCAAAGATCTCTCTTCATAGACAGAAATTAGGACAGCAGAAATGGGCAAATTAAAAGCCAGAGTGATTAGTGCATTGCAATCAGCTTAAATTCCAGTATCTCTTTTCTTGTTTTCAGAGGCTGTTTTAACACTTTGCGTTCAGTTTGTTTCAACTGAATTCAACAATTTGGTTTCAATGATTCAATCATTCCAGCACTACAGGATGCAATTTTTACCTGTACATGCTGGCAAGCCTCAGTTTGACTGCACACGCATAAGCTGAAGAAAACCTATTTCCAGCGGTGATCACTGAAATGTACAACGTGGCCAAAGAAGAAAAATGCTGCTTGAGGACTTGCTAGACCTCGATGTAAGAGTATTTAGGCATTTTGATATGTGGTGATGACCATTTGTGTTTTAATGGTTACAAAAACATTAACTTTTTGAATTGCAACGTCTGTTGCTAAAGAGTTATTAACTAATGCGCCCCCCCCCCAATTTCTCACAACGGTGAAAATGTTAAAATCGATGCAAATAGGAAAAAAGCTTAAAAAGAAACATTGCTGCTATTTCTCAAAATTATCAAAATTCCATCCGGCCAAGCCTACATGTAAGGCTGGAATCAAGCTATTCTTGTGGCACAAGAGTGTTTATTATCTGTGTCCTTTTCAGTTACCAAGGTAAAGAGAAAAAATGTCCGCATCTGCTCATCATTTTCAATACTGGACCAAATGGACACATTCAGATACATCACTGTCGCAAAATTAGGCTCATTTTCATCAATTTCCCTTTGGCCTTTAATGAAATCCTTTATAAACATCCATTCATTTCCATGACCACGACAGCCACAGAATTATACCCCTTTTTAGCTAGCCTGCGATGAGAACTTAATGCTACATTGATTTGTGACTTATGAGCCTCTTTTTAATTAGGACAGATTAGGCAAATTCCCTACCCATATGGCACAAGCTTCATTTTTACTCCGGTGGCTGATAGCCGCCAAAGCAAATTTAACCTACATTAGGCCCAATTTCAGTGGTGGCAAGTGGGGATTTAAAGAAAGAGGGGACAGAGCTGTGGAAAGACACAGGGCCAAAATCCTGTTCCTTTAGGGCAGGTTCCAATTAGTTATTTCGGATTGTGGGTCATTTTGGATGACTCCAAAGGTTTTAATTTTATGCTGTTGCCTCTGAACTACCAGAGCCGATCGAATGGGTCAAACCAAGCCATTTCATGGACTCCCCTTATCTATTAAGCTAATGTGCTTTCTTAAGCCAATACCTCTGCTTACCATTATGACTGTCTGGTAATTCCACTTTAATTAAGCAATAATGATCAATGTTCTGGGCATTTCCTAGGGATTAACAGATGACTGGGAGAATTAAGAATGGTTAATTCCTAGGGAACTCTGGTCTGAGTTCATTAGTGCCACTATAAATCTTGTTTAGATTTTTAGGACCAAACCCAAGGTCTCGGCTTGACAGAGCGCTGGCTGGGATGATTGAGTTGGGATTGGTCCTGCTTTGGGCAGGGGGCTGGACTCGATGAGCTCCTGAGGTCTCTTCCAGCCCTAGGATTCTATGAAACCTCCAGAAGGACACTGGGAGAATTTAAAAAGCGTGGATTCTGCATAGCTGCCTCTTTGCCTCCCTACATTAATGCGCTCGCTCTACCAGAGTTATAACGGCACCAAACATTCTGAGGCGTTCCAGAAAATGTGACCTACTTGGCTGCACCTCCGTCCCCACCAGTTTCCCAATTATAGCAAAAATGATGGTCTTGATTCTCTTCCCAGGCTAACCTGTGTAATGTCAGCGTTGCCTCTCAATAGTGTGAGAATCCTGCTCAGATTTTTGTTTGCCACTGGAGAGTAGATTCAGGCCCCAAAGACTTAAGATGAGGAAAGGAGATTAAGTCGTGACTCCTGGGTGACTCTTCCCCCCAAATCTTTGCCTTTCTGGTGACAAAGACAGTGATCTTAAAATAAACGTACAGGATACACGCTCACAAGAGCATTGCTGAGGCCTTTTCAGGGGGTATTCCTTGGCTGTCTCTCCTCAGCTGGTCCAGCAGGCCATTCCAAACAAACCAGACTAGAACGCTGGAGGGAGGTTGCAAGAAGGTGACTTTGTCCCTCCTCTGTTCTATCCCGTCATTCCAATTTGTGCGTCAATGAAACAGCCACAGGTTCTGTGGCCTCCGCTGGAAACAGACCGAGTTCAGCGCAGCTCTTGGCCACCCTTTTGGCAAGGCCCTAGACTGGGAGCTACATAGCACCAATACAGCCAGCTCTGTGCCATCCCGGCCCCTGTGCTGCTAGGTGTGAGCCACTGACTTTGTCTCTTCACGTCACTGAAATGTTGTAAAAGAGCCACAAGGCAATGACGAAATGGCCTCTTTTTACTCTGTGATAAGGAACCTTTCGGAACGTGGGTTTTTTCCCCTCCTTTCCCGTTTCACGTCTGGTGTGTCCACAGAGTTTATTGGAGTGATTCAACCTGGAGTTACTTCCCTTGAGTCAGCCTCACACAAGAGAGACACACACCACCCTTCTGAGGTAGGCCTGTAAGGGGCCTGTGTTCACAATGACTCAGACTTCTGGAGGCCTATCCCACAGTTCAGTGCGGTGGAAGAATGTATTCCTCCTTTCCGAGGCCAGAAGGGACCGCTGTGATCATTCTGTCTGACCTCCTGTGCACCACAGGGCAGAGAAAGCCCTCAACATTATTCCTAGAACTCATCCATGTCCCTGCTGGGGACAGCAGGCAAAGACGGTCTAGATCTGGCGACTCCCAAAATTAAACAAACCCCACTCCTCCTTCCTTCCCACAGCCTGCATCTTAGCTTGAAGCATTGACTAGCACCTCTGTCATTTTGTCGAGAGGGGAGGGCATGTGGTTTGGTGTGTGTTGGGACAGCAGAGTGAGCCACTTGCAGAGCCAAGACCTTTGTAAAAAGGCACGGGAGCAGGAAGTGGAGAAGTCAGTTCTAGAGACTTTATGGTTGCAGCTGGTGATTTTCACCCAGAAATGGGCTTTTGGGTGGATAACTGGGTTTTCAACTGAATGTCACATTTCCCAAGAAGAATCTGCTTTCTGGGGGGTGTTGAGTATTAGAAATGCAGCCTCTTGTCTCCATTCTCTTCTATGGGCCAACCTCCTCTGCTGGTCTCCATCTGCCATGATGTACCAGGCCCAGAGAGTCCCATGAGTCACCTCTACCACATTAAGGCTGGAGCCTGATGCATGATAGGAAATGTAGGCCAATCAAGGAGGCCAACCCATGCAGGACTAGAAGATTTACCTGGCATTGCTCAGGTCTGTAACTGAAATACATTTTGTTTTTCTTCACATAAATCGTTGCTCTGGGGTGGGGCTGGGGAGGAGGGATTCAGGATGCAGGATGCCCCGGGAAGAGAGGAAAACCTCAGCCCTCTCTCACTGCAGCAGCTTGGAATCAGGTGAGAAGTGCCTCTCTGTGGCTGCTGCAAGGGGGCATAGCTGGGGGAGGGGTGCATGTCCCCCAGATGGGGGACAGATAGATACACAGACAGACAAACTCTCTCAAATATATAGTAGATAGTTGTCCCTTTCTCCACCTCTGCTCCCTGCTTCTACAGCAGGATTATGGTTGTCCTGGTCCCCATCTCTGTCCCCTTGTGGTCATTATACAGTATAACTGTCCCTCTTACCAGACCCCTCCCTTTCTATTTTATGAGAAACAACTGAATTCCAAGCAGATCCCATTGTCCTGGCACAACCAAACCCTGTCCTTGCTTTAAGTTAGTATAAGAGGAAGCTGTATCCCAAATTTGACGGTCCTAGTTCTTACTCTTTAGGAAAATTGCTTGAATAAACAGCATGAGGAAGGGGAACTGTATTTCCAAACTGAAATACATTGAGATTTTTTCAGTTGTCACTGGGGGGAAGGGAATAAAGTCTCCGAGATTTTTTTTGAATGAGATATTTTCCCCTTCTTCTGAAATTTTCCACAACAATTATTTTGCGCAACGAGCTCTCTTGAGAGCCCAGCAAAGGACTCTATGTGTTTGGGAGTACAGAGCAGTAGATTTGCAAGATACAGAAAAATCAACATCATTGGGGAGCATGGAGCTGTGTTTTGCATGCTAGTATCACAGTGGGATCCCTTCAGTCCTTCCTCTTTGCCTGCCTATCAGCTTGCTGTGCCGTACAAGACGACAAAGCACAATTGGATGGGTTATTATTTATAAAGCACCGTAACAGACATCACTTACCAACCCCACGTTAGACAATCTAACTCTCTTCCTGTTCTCATACGTGCATTAGCATAATTTACACCGCCCTGCCTGGAGATCACGCTTTCTAAGCTCACAAGAAATACAAACTGATGCAGCTGCTGTTGAACCCCAAGAGGGCAGGCCTTGTAACAATGTACGTTCATAAGCAGTCACTAATTTTGAGCAATCAGATGAATAACTTTTTTGCAATGTAGACACGGTGTTATCAATGTTCATTGGGTTTTCTGGAGGACAAAACCCACAGCGCGGTTATTAGATCATGACAGCACTAGATTTTTTAAAAAACAAACCCAGGCCGGGATTTCAGAGAGCCAGCACACAAGAGCTCGTTGTCATCCCCTCAAATGGAGGCAGATCGTTTGCCTTTTCCATCAAGAGACATTCCCCCCCTCTGCCCCCAGAGACATTCTGACAGCTGTGGTGCATGCATGAACTGGGAACAAAGGCAGAACCTGGTTTAGCAACACGTTTCCCCTTTTCCGAGTGGGGGGTGGGAGCGGAGGCGAACACGCAGAACCTGTGCTCTGCAACGTCTGAAACTAATGGACAGACGACACTGGTAGGGTCCATGCTGATAAATACAAGCCAGAGATTCCCTGCGCTGTGATTTCCCACTCGTCATTCTAAGGGAAGCCTTGTCAGCATCAGTAGTTTCAGCCCCAGTAGAATTCTAATCCCGCGATGAAGCTGTTTCTATAACCCTGTGGCTACTTAAAGCTCAGTGACCCAAATATCATTTTCCTTTAAGTGTGGGAGCACAAAAACACAGGAAGTGCTCTATTGAGTAAGATTTTGCCTGTAGGCTCCTCTACGCTTTGACATTTGTCGTCACAGGGACTTGAAGGAGGAAATTCTTCGGCAGCTTTCACCACTCAACACATTTTTTGGCCTGGGAACCACAGCAATTAAGCTGCACCATTTTGGAGCAAAGGAATTAATTTTATGATGTCTTTGGGGCGGGGGAGGGAAGAGGACAAAGAATTTTTCAATTTGTTTAAGTCAGTTATTTTGCCGCGTAATGAATGAGATGGGATCTTTGCCTTGGAAATGATGAGTAATTTCATTGCCTTTGGAAAACGGATCAGGGCAAAATAACTTCCAAGGGTCGCCGGTTTAGTCTGTAGCCTTAAAAACAATGAGCAGTCCTTTGGCACCGTAGGCCTGGTCTACACTAGGACCTAAGTCCAAAATAACTCCCCACCAGGTCGAATTTGTAAGTGATGCATACACACTACCAAGCCTGTTATTCCGGAATAAGGGGCCACAGAATTTGAACTCTGTAGTCCTGCTGTTCATGAGGACTAATGCTAATTCTGAACTTGTAAGTCTGAAATAACGTTAGTGTGGATGCTCCAGTGCTGCTAATTTAAACTAATTGGCCTCCCACAGCTTCCTGGGGCTCTAAGTCTAAGGTAGCACGTCCCCATTAACGGAGCCTGCCTCAGACGACATTCCATTCTTCCCCATAGTGAGGACACGGAACTTTGACTTGGCAAAATCGGGTGCCCAGAAGTCGAACTTAAATTCAGAATAATCTCTTAGTGTAGACCTGGCCTTGGAGACTAACAAAAATATATACAGTATCATGAGTTTTCGTGGGCAAAACCCACTTCACCAGATGATGAACTGGAGTAGAAATAACAGAAAACAAGTTATTTATAACAGAGGGAAAAAACGGTACCTGTCAGTTACAGGACCGGTGCTAATGAGGCTAACTGAGTGGGTTGAAAGTGTCCCATACTTAGTTTTTGATGTAAAAATGCAACGTGAAAGGCAGGGGAGACTGGCTTTCTAACATGCCATCCAGTTACCGTCTTTGTGGAAGTCCAGGGAAACTGTCAGATTTGCAGACGAATACCAGTTCTGCACTCTGTCTCTGTAACTGGCAGGTGAAATTCCTGTGTAGAAGAATAACTCCTTTTGCCATGCCTGCGTAAATACGCCCGAGGAAAGATGCACGTGCACGAGGCATCCCATTTCAAGAATAACTTTCAAAGGCATGGTCCAATCTCACCCAGTTCCAGCCCCTTTACATACGTTAGAATGAGGCTCCGACAAGCCCATTGTGAGCTACTAGACCAAGTTTGTACAGGTCCCACACTTCTTTCTCCAGGCAGTCGCTTCAATATGCAGCAACTGTACAGACAACTGGCACCTGCTTAGAACTGTCTGGTAGAAACGATCAGGGGAAAAAGGAAGGGGAGCAAACTCACGCACACGCAGAAGGCCCATCACAACGCCCTTGTCCTTTGAAGCGTCACTTTTGAGCAGTCGGAGGCTTCAAAGAAGTGCTGGGGGCTGGCAGACAATTTTTAATTGGAAGCCTGCCCTGGAAATCCTATTTTGACATCAGCGTCAGCCTCGCTGGAAGGGGGTTTGTCAGCGCCTCAGATCTTCCGACGGGAGAGGAAGCTTCAAAGTTTCACCATGTCTTGTAACGAAGCCTTCTCCTTTCTGCGTAACTATGGGAATTGGCTGTTGCGACTGCGGGAATTGGGCGGTGGGGACAGCTGCCACAACATGCTTTATCGATGCCATGCTGCAAGTTGACAACTAAGACTTTGCCTTTTCTCTTTCCTCCCTTTCCTTGTGCCCTCTAGTGTTGGCAAAGAGGTGCTGCATGCATTCATTCATCCTCGGAGCCTGAATTGCCTTGTTTTGTGATTAGCCCCATGGCATCGTTCCTGCGCTCCCGACTGGGCAACAACTTTTTTTTAGGAACAGGACTTGAATAAGTCCTTTTTGGTATTCAAAAGCACGAATGTGCATGAGAATTTTGCCTTCCACCAGCATGCCTGCAAAGAAAACAAGTTGCTCATGTCCTAATTCCAACTGCTGAAAAGAATCAGTAATACGGATGGATCTTCCCCCCGCCCCCCATGCCTTTTTCAAAATTCAGCAATTCCCACTGCTGTGGTGTTTGTCCAGTATGAGTTCCCACACAGTTCAAGTTTGCGCACAAGCCAAGAAGAGAAGCCAGGCAAAATTAAGAAGAAGAAAAAAGCACTATGGAGAATGATTCCAAATTCCTTTCCTCCCCACGTGTAAATTTTCCCAAGAAATGTTGATCATTTCTACTTGCCATTTTTATCTGGTTAGTAAAGTTACAGCTAGGTCACGGGAAGTGATGAATTTTCCTATGAAAATGCTTCTGTCCCTACCTCCTCCTTAGTGCTTGAGTTAAAAGAGGAAAATGGATTTTTATACTGCCTTACAGAATCATAGAACACTAGAACTGGAAGGGACCTCGAGAGGCCATCAAGTCCAGTCCCCTGCTCTCATGGCAGGACCAAGCACCGTCTAGATCATCCTTGATAGATGTCTATCTAGCCTGCTCTTAAATCTCTCTGGTGATGGAGATTCTACAACCCCCTTAGGCAATTTATTCCAGTGTCTAACCACCCTGACGGTGAGGAAGTTTTTCCTGATGTCCAACCTAAACTTCCCTTGCTGCAATTTAAGCCCATTGCTTCTTGTCCTATCCTCAGAGGTTAAGGAGAACAATTTTTCCCCCTCCTCTCTATGACACTCTTTTAGATACTTGAAAACTAATCTCATGTCCCCTCTCAGTCTTCTCCTTTCCAAAGCCCAATTCCTTCAGCCTTGCCTCATAGTTCATGTTTTCTAGACCTTGAATAATTTTTGTTGCTCTTCTCTGGACCTTCTCCAATTTCTCCACATCTTTCTAGAAATGTGGTGCCCAGAACTGGACACAATCCCCCAACTGAGGCCCAATCAGAAGACAGCCATGTCTGCGTAAGAGAGCGGCACCAGATTAAATGGTGTGAGAGTAACCCCCCGCTGCAACAAGGGGCATCCCCTATTAATTCAGGCGGGTGCCCCCTCCTCGTACTGACTCATTTGCACTCTCACAATGGGCAGGCACAACCCTTCCTGTGGGATACTCTACCTCCATGAGCGGCGCCAGAGCAGTCAGAATGTGCATAGTCCACAGAGAGAGCGATAAACGATCCCTTGGCATTGGAAAAAGTTCAGAAAATGGCAACAAATCTGATGAGGGGTTTGGAACAGTTGCCATGTGAGGAAAGATTAATAAGACCAGGACTTTTCCGCTTGGAAAAGAAGAGACCAAGGGGGGATATGATAGAGGTCTATAGAATCATGACAGGTATGGCGAAAGTGAGGAAGGAAAAGTTATTTACTTAGCCCCATAACATAAGAATTAGGGGTCACCAAATGAAATTAATAGGTAGCAGGCTGGAAACAAACCAAAGGAAGTTTTTCTTCATGCAGTGCACAGTCAACCTGTGGAACTCCTTGCCAGAGGATGTTGTGAGGACCAGGTCTTTAACAGGGTTCCAAAAAGAACTAGATAAATGCATGGAGGAAAGGTCCATTAAAAGCTATTAATTAGGATGAGCAAGGATGATGTCCCTCACCTCCGTTTGTCAGAAGCTGGGAATGGACGACAGGGGAGTGATCACTTGATGTTTCCCTGCTCTGTTCACGCCCTCTGGGGCATCTGGGATTGGCCGCTGTTGGAAGAGAAGACACTGGGCTGGATGGACCTTTGGCCATTCTTATGCTCTTAAGTGAGAGTGGGGGGAGAGACGCAAGTCTTAGCATGGGACCTCTGCTCCTTTTGGGGATGCACAGGGAAAATTCAGGGCACAAGCTGCTCTACACACGGGGCCAGGGTGATAGTCTTGCCTCCCCTGTGTTTTATTGCTCCATTAGGGACATTATAGGGTTTGGGGTGGGGGTTGGCTCCTTCCCTTGAGAACATCAAGGACAAGTCACCCCTGGGCACAGGACAGTTGTGCGTGATAACAGCTCTGTGCCAGTCCTGACTTTTTCACTTCAAGGGTGGACTGCATTTTAGACCTTGACCCAAACCATCCCCACGACTTGCTCTTTGCTGCATAATTTCCACGATGTAAATAACTGACATGAGAAATGCACAGAGCCCTACGCAGATACAAAATGTGCACCTGTACCCATATCCGCACAAATGAGCCGCCGATATCCGCCTGTCCACATCTGCAGATGCGGCTATATAGCTAATACCTGCAGATTCGCAGGGTTCTAGACACAAGTTGTATCCACCTTCATATCTGCAAAAATGAGCCACGGATATCCGTGGATGCGGCTATAAAGCAGATATCAGTGGATCTGCAGGAGCTCTAGATACAAAAGTTGTATCCGTCTCCGTCACTACAAAAATGAGCTGTGGATACTTGCATCCATATCTGCGGGTGCAGAGATGCGCAGCTATCCACGGATTTGCAGGGCTGTAGGAATGTGGATTTATGTATCTGAGGTTACAGGAAGCATTGGTTTCTTTAAAAAAAACCCAAAAAACCTAACACCAACATTATCACAAGCTTTTTAGAATCATAGAGCTGGAAGAGACCTCAGGAGGTCATCAAGTCCAGCCCTCTGCCCAAGGCAGGACCAATCCCAACTAAATCAACCCAGCCAGGACTTTCTCAAGCTGAGACTTAAAAATCCTCCAGGGATGGAGATTCCACCCCCTCCCTAGGGAACCCATCCCAGTGCTTCACCACCCTCCTACTGAAATAGTTTTTCCTAATATCCAAGCTGGACCTCTCCCACTGTAACTTGACACCATTGCTCCTAGTTCTGCCATCCGTCACTACTGAGAACAGCCTCTCTCCATCCTCTTTGGAACCTCCCTTTAGGAAGTTGAAGGCTGCTATCAAATCCCCCCTCACTCTTCTCTTCTGCAGACTAAACAAACCCAAATCCCGCAGTCTCTCCTCATAGGTCATGCGCTCCAGCCCCTAATCATTTTGGTTGCCCTCCACTGGACCCTCTCCAATGTATCCATGTCCTTTCTATAGTGCGGGGGCCCAGAACTGGACACAATACTCCAGATGTGGCCTCACCAGAGCCAAATAAAGGGGAATAATCACTTCTCTGGATCTGCTAGCAATGCTCCTCCTAACTCACCCTAATATGCCATTAGCCCTCTTGGCTACAAGGGCGCACTGTTGATTCACATCCAGCTTCTCGTCCACTGTAATCCCCAGGTCCTTTTCTGCAGAACGGCTACTTAGCCAGTCAGTCCCCAGCCTGTAACAATGCTTGGGATTCTTCCGTCCCAAGTGCAGGACTCTACACTTGTCCTTGTTGAACCTCATCAGATTTCTTTTGGCCCAATCCTCTAATCTGTCTAGGTCACTCTGGACCCTATCCCTGCCCTCCAGTGTATCTACCTCTCCCTCTAGCTTAGTGTCATCCGCAAACTTGCTAAGGGTGCAATCCATCCCCTCATCCAGGTCATTAATAAAGATGTTGAACAAAACTGGTCCTAGAACAGATCCTTGGGGCACGCCGCTAGTAACCGACCGCCAACCTGACATCGAGCCATTGATCACTACCCGCTGGGCCCAACAGTCTAGCCAGCTTTCTATCCATCTTACAGTCCATTTATCCAATCCATACTCCCTTAACTTGCTCACCACTGTTTGTAGCCTGGGGTAGGGATGTTAAAATGTGTTTATTAAAGTAAATGTGTAACCACTGAAAAACTCAGCAGTTATACACAGAGACAGGTGCACAAGGGTGGGGCAGATGGCTCCCTAGCGAACACCGGCTCCACCTGCCCCCTGTCCCCATGCCTCTGTGTCAGAGGCAGCAACTTGCGGGGGGAAGGGCTGCATGTAACCAGGCTCGTTAATCGATGAGCCCTGGCCCATCCCTTAACCGTGTAAACGGTTATACTTTCACATCCCTGCCCCAGGGAAGTGGGCAAGGGGCTTCTTCATTACATATCGGCACTTTCCATAGTTAGCTTTTAAGAGCTCAGGATCATGATTCTGTGTCAGTTACAGGCTTGAAGCATGCCTGGATGGAGTCAATCAAGGCCAAGGAAATCCAGAGCACCTACGCATTCTCTACAGACTCATCCATCTGGGTCAGCCTCCCTGAGCCAACTAGAAGGTGACCCAGGCAGATGCAGCAAATTGCAGGAAGCCAAACAAAGGAAAAGACTGTGGCACACTGCCAACATTTAACCATCCCTGCGAGAGCCAATTCTAGGCCTGCCAGGGTTCCCATTTGCAGGTTTGCAGAACAGGCACAATAAAACCAGAGAACATGCACGAGCAAAAACAGCTAAAAATGCAAGAGAGTATCTCGCTGTCTTCCAGCGTTTGTCAAATTTTGTTGATTTTCCCTGTAGAACATGATCATTCCATTAAAAGGAGCCATTCTGAAGAAGAAAACGTGTTTGTGTTCAAGCAAAGGTGGCTTTACAGCCAAAAATGAAGAAAATAAACCAATTAAAGTCATTCCCACATGAATCTGAAGTGAAGACAGCTAGGTTGCTATGTTAATAGGGACAGGCTAGAATTTCATTGCTAAAAATCACTCAAAACAAGGTCACAAAAAGTTAGAGTTGTCACTCTGAAAAACCAATGCAAAGTACAACCACAGTTGGGAGTACTGTGTCTAGTGCGGGACACCACATTTCAAGGAAGATGTGGAGAAACTGGAGAAGGTCCAGAGAAGAGCAACAAAAATAATTAAAGATCTAGAAAACCATGAGCTATGAGGGAAGATTGAAAGAATGGAGATCCAGTGGATATAGTGTACTTAGATTTCCAGAAAGCCTTCGATAAGGTCCCTCACCCAAAGCTCTTAAGTAAAGTAAGATGTCATGGGATAAGAGGAAAGGTCCTCTCGTGAACCGATAACTGGTTAAAAGACAGAAAACAAAGGGTAGGAATAAATGGTCCGTCCTCAGAACAGAGAGGTTAGACAGACATCTATCAGGGATGATCTAGATGAGGGCAGGGGACCAGACTCGATGACCTCTCAAGGTCCCTTCCAGTTCTAGTATTCTATGATCACTCCTCTGCAGTAACCTCTCTGCAGGTTTTTTTTTTTTTTTTGGAGCCCATGATCCCCAACTGTACATTGTGACTAACACTGGCCTGCCTCAAAGGGAAACACATCACCACTTAAATTCAATGTTTCTAAAGTGCTTTGAGTTAGAATAACTCTGGGCTGCTTTGCTAGACGCCATAGTTACAATAGAGCAAATGTACCCACTTCTATGTCTGGGGTTTTGTTCATCTCTTTTAAACCACACCTCGCCTCACTGTCCTAAAAGTATCTCATCTGCACACGCACAACTTAATCCTCTGTAAAATATGTTAGTGATACATAGCTAAAAGAAAGATATTTCATGCCACATTTGGGCATGTTTAAGACTTATGTGCCAGTCACCACTCTTGCGTGGCTAGAAGGATAGCCTGGTTAGCCACAGATATTACATCTTCTGCCTAGCCCTTTTCTAAAACATTAACTACTAGAACTTGCCTGGGTAACCAGCAAGAAAATCCCTCCCGGCGGACAATTGTCTTTTCTTACTTACCTACTTTGCAGGACATTTCTACTTTACTAACAACTGCAAGACAGGTCAGCAAAGCACAAGAGAGGTCTGATCTAAAATACAGCCTGTGACAGGGCAGGTTAGCCGGCTGGATGGAAGGGGAGAGGGGCAGCTCTGAAAAAACCAGCAAGGGCCCTGGCTAATCAGGGGCAGCTGAGATAGGGTGGCTATAAATCAATTAAGGGCCAGTTGAGGGGACTTCAGGCTGCCATAGTAACTCTTTAAAAACCTTCCCTGTGGGGGAAGGGAGTGGAGTGGAGAGGAAATGTGAAGGGTGGAGAGGACTTAACAATTGATAAGGAGACTCAGAGGAGCTGAGCAGAACATCATCAGCACTACTAAAAGCTGCCAGGGGAGGTGAGGGGCCCCAATAGGGAGTGTCTGGAGGCTCCCTTCCCCCCAGGTGGCCAGAAACTTCAGCTGGTGGCTGAGGACTGTTTCCTCAGCCCCGACTGGCCAGGGGCATTGGCCCCAACCCCCTGTTGTTTTGCCGAGGGACAGAAGGCCAAACGCCGAGAAAAGGCAAGTGGGACTTGTATCGCGGCCCCTAAACTGTGGGATAGTGGGCAGAACAGGGGTCCGGGACCCAAGAGTGGGACTGACCGTGCCACAAGCGACAAATGCACAAGCTGTAGACAGATGAAAGTGTTGAGCAAATTATAAGAATGGCCATACTGGGTCAGACCAAAGGTCCATCCAGCCCAGTGTCCTGTCTGCTGACAATGGCCAATGCCAGATGCCCCAGAGGGAGTGAACCGAACAGGTAATAATCAAGCCATCTCTCTCCTGCCATCTATCTCTACCCTCTGTCACACAGAGGCTAGGGACACCATTCCTTACCCATACTGGCTAATAGCAATTAATGGACTTAACCTCCATGAATGTATCTAGTTCTCTTTAAACCCTTTTATAGTCCTAACCTTCACAACCTCCTCAGGCAAGCAGTTCCACAGGTTGACTGTGCGCTGAGTGAAGAAAAACGTCCTTTGGTTTGTTTTAAACCTGATACCTATTAATTTCATTTGGTGACCCCTAGTTCTTATAATATGGGAACAAATAAACATTTTTTCCTTATTGACTTTTTCCAGATCACTCATGATTTTATAGACCTCTCTCATATTTAGTCTCCTCTTTTCTCAGCTGAAAAGACCCAGTCTTTTATATCACTCTTCATATAGGACCCATTCCAAATCCCTCATCATTTTTGTTGCCCTTCTCTGAACCTTTTCCAACGCCAATATATCTTTTTTGAGATGAGGCAACCACATCTATACACAGTATTCAAGATGTGGGCATACCATGGATTTATATAGAGGCAATAAGATATTCTCTATCTTATTCTCTATCCTTTTTAAAAAAATACAAAGCATTACTGAATTAGCATTTACATCTATCCCAGAACAAGAGCCAAGATCAAGCTTGTTAATTAAAAAAGACAAAAAAAAAAAAAATCAAACAAAATCCCTGTTAAACTGGATCATGTACATAATGAAAAAAAATCCATCTTGCATGGTACCGAAAAGCCATTCTTCCCTAAAGGTAACATGGTTTATACTGAACTTTAACCAGCAGAGGGTGCCAGTATTTGAGTTATGACAACCGGAGCTTGCTGTATGTACTACACAAATAAACACTGGCAACTCACACACTGTGTGCTCCGATGGGCCACTCTTCCATTTCACAGTATTTTATTCTCACAGTGCTAGAGCGAGGCAAGCCTAGAGAACATTCAGTGTAGCGTGAACTCCTCTTAACATTCAACCCAGACATGTTCACCTGTACATACAGCAAAGAGAAGGGGCGCAATATTTGATCTTCTGATTTGAAGCTTCTGTTCACACAAGGAGCTAAGCTTTCAAACTTGACCTCATCCCTGGCATTTGCTACATGCCATGCTAAAATTCAGTGCCAACAGTTTCAAGTGGAGCTCCTCAAATTAGCCACCTTCCACCCCTGAATCAGGCACTTGCCATGGTCTGCATCCCCTTTCAGCATGGCTGAAGACACTCACAACACACGGACTTGTTGCTCAGCACCACTGAGAAAGAGCCAGGCCCCCTTTTGGTCACTGCCCGCAGCCGTGCCTGACTTTGTTATGAATGAAAGTGCATCATTGATGGCAATACCCAAGAATCATCAGATCCTAGGGCTGGAAGAGACCTCAGGAGGCCATTGAGTCCAGCCCCCTGCCCAAAGCAGGACCAACCCCAACTCAAGAACAAGAAGCAATGGGCTTAAACTGCTGCAAGGGAGGTTTAGGTTGGACATTAGGAAAAAGTTCTTAACTGTCAGGGTGGTTACACACTGGAATAAATTGCCCAAGGAGGTTGTGGAATCTCCATCTCTGGAGATATTTAAGAGTAGGTTAGATAAATGTCTATCAGGGATGGTCTAGTCAGTACTTGGTCCTGCCATGAAGCAGGGAACTGGACTCAATGACCTCTTGAGGTCCCTTCCAGTCCTGGTATTCTATGATTCTATAATTCAATCACCCCAGGCAGGGCTGTGTCAAGCCAGGACTTAAACACCTCTAGAGATGGAGATTCCACCCCCTCCCTAGGGAACCCATCCCAGTGCTTCCCCACTCTCCTAATGAAATAGTTTTTCCTGATATCCAACCTAGACCTCCCACACTGCAACTTGAGACCATTGCTCTTTGTTCTGCCATCCATCACTACTGAGAACAGCCTTTCTCCAGCCTCTTTGGAACCCCCCTCCAGGTAGTTAAAGGCTGCTCTCAAATCCCCCCTCGCTAAGACCTTATAGAGCTTTTCATGGGTGGATCTCTAAGCACGTCGCAAATGGAGTCGGTACCATTGGCCTCATATTTCAGATGGGGAAGCTGAAGCCCGGAGCAGTGAAGTAACTTGCCTAGCAGCAGAGTCAGGAACAAACCCCAAGGCCCCTGAATCTCAAGTCAGTGCTCCGTCTTCTCAGTCACATTGCCGCTGCGTTTGAATGCTTGAGTCCTTACATGTCTCCATGGGGGAGCCAGGTTAGTCTGTAACTTTGAAAACAAGGAGCGGTCTTGTGGGACCTTAGAGACTAACAGAAATACAGATAGGATCATGAGCGTTCATGGGCAAAACCCACTTCCTCAGATGTGCTTGAGTGGAGAAAGAAAGGGGGGAACTCACAATTTATAACCAAAAAAGAAGGGAAAAGGGGGCAGAGGGGGAAAGGTACCTGTGAATTGCAGTGCTGGTGCTAATGAGGCTAATTGATTGGGCTGGAAGTGTCCCATAGCTTTTGATGTCAATTGGGTGTTGAATGATGTTGAGTGGAAGGAAAGTTGGTTTTATAATGGGCCATCCAGTTCAGGTCTTTGTTCAAGCCATGGGAAACAGTGTCACATTTGCTTATGAAGGTCAATTGAGCACTCTCTCTCAGTGACTGGCTGGTGACATTTCTTTGTAGAAGAATGGCTATTTTAAATCCATGCCTGAGTGCCCAGGGAGGTTAAAATGTTCCCCTCCAGGTTTACGTGTGTTCCCATTTCTGAGGACTGGTTTGTGCTCATTTATCCTTTGTGGAAGACAGACTGTCTGGTTTGGCCAATGTCCATGGCAGAGGGGCATTGCTGGCACTCCATGGCATAGATCCCATTAGAGGATGTGCAGTTGTACGAGCCCCTGATGTTGTGGCTGGTGTGGTTTGGTCCTGTGATGGTGTCGCTTGTGTAGATGTGTGGACAGAGCTGGCAACGGGGTTTGTTGCAGGTGAAGGTTCCTAGCTGAGTGTGTCGGCGGTGTGCTGTGTGGCTGCTGGAAGGAATTTCCTTGAGTCCTTCCTCGTTCAGCTCCTGGCCCTGGGGGCACAATTGGACAGGCATCCAAGGTCTTTCTCTATCACCGTTCCATGTCTACAATTTCTTTTAAAGGAGATTTAAGTGTTGCCCAGAAAGTCAGTCTGGGCCAAGTTTCAATGCTGCTAGTACCACCCAGTGAACACAAGCATCTGACCCCCGTGCTTAGCCTGGACATGTCTATTACTCTCCCTGATTGTGAAGAGTGTCGGCCGGGTGGAACCTTTGTAATCCGGACTTCTGGCCACAAGCCTGGTCTGGCATTGCCATCACCCCATGGGTGCTCCATAGGGCTGGAGCAGTCATGGGGGAAATCCAGCAGGCTTAGGCCAGGAGCATAGCGAATCAGGGGAGAACCGAGCCATGGCACCCCAGAGGTTGGCAACGGAGCTCCAGCAGGCAAGGGGAGCAGAACCCTGGAGCCCCAGCAGGGTGAGGATGAGCAGCGGAGGTCAGGTGCCGGCTGGGGGCCAGAGACCCGGCAGCCAGTGGAGTGGAGCAACCAATTCCCGGCACGCGGGTGGGCCAGGGCCTGGCAGTGGAGGCTAGGCGTGGGCTGGGGGAGTGGAGCCTCGGCAGGCCAGGGGGCCGGTGGCTGGGAGCAGAGAAGCCAGCTTTGACTTCCCCTGATCTGGTTTGGGACCAGTCAGGTCCCAAGGGTGCTGGACCATGGAGGTTCAACCTGTATTTGGGCAAATATTGACTTCAGACTGAAAACCAGCATATGCTGTTGAAAGCATAGAATTTTCCATTCAGTGTGAGGAAGAACCATCCTTTATGCCATTACTCAACAGGCGCTGAAGGCAGGAGCGGTCACCTTGCTCAACGTCTACAATAAATTCCTAGAATTGCTGGCGTTGCCTTCAAGACCCGCACTGGGCCACTTGGGTTCCGACTTGGAGCCACCTTCTCTGGTCTTCTGATTGACAACTATGCGGCGGTTCCCAGTTCTCGCCGAAAAGACATACCTAAGGGCGGGTTCCAAAGGCCAAAGATGTTACGCGTTCCGTCACATGTCTGGCCCTCTGTGTCACCATCACACCCAACCATCACATCTTGGACCAGGCCCCTTTCAGCTGGGGCCAAGTTAACATCTTCTCCATGGTATCTTGATAGTCAGGAGCCAAACAACTCAAACGTGCAGACTATTTGAACAAGAGCGAGCATAAATGCAATCAAGTCCTCCTCAACATTCTGGCGAGTCTCGAGAAACGTACCCGAGGAGGGAAGGAGATTTGCCCAAGGGAAAGGAGAAGCTAAGAGAAGTGGCCTTCAAAAGCCAGGCTGTCTATGGAGCTCTGAGAGGAAAAAGTTAAGGCCATGTCTATACTAGGAAACTATTCCAAAACTAGTACATTCAAGTTGTTAACTCCCGATTTTACAAATTCGAACTGTGTCCATACTACGGGGAAGCCTCAAAATGAGTCCATTAATGTGGACATGCTACCTTGGACTTAGAGCCCCTGGAAGCACTGGGGAGTAATTAGCTTGAATTAGTCTGGGACATAATTATTTTGAAATAGCAGCACCACAGCGTCCACACTACCTTATTTCGACATAACTATTTTGGAATTAGTGTTACTCCCGATGCAAAGCAGGAGCACAGATTTCAAATTCCATGGCCCGTTATTCCGAAATAGCGGGCTTGGTCCTGTGGATGCTCCGCTTATCAATTCAACCTGGGGAAGGGGGGGGAGTATTTTGAAATAAAGTTCTGGTGTAGATTTGGGCTGAGTGCGTAGGGAGTTAAATAAATTGCAGATGGCCAGTTGGGGGCCCAGGGCTGTCTGCTGAATCAGCACCAGGCTAGTCGAGCAAGGTTACAGCACAGTGCAATGTCACCGCATCCCAACTCAGCCTGTTTTATTTATGGCCATCGGGAGGTGCCAACCCTGGGATTAGCAATCCCTACGGCAAAGGGAAGATCCTTGGGAAAACTCGTTCATAGCACCTTGGCTTGCAGAGGTCAGCCGGGCTGAGCTAGACGGGAGAAGCACAAAGGAAGGTCCTTCAGGCCAGCAGGGTGCAAGTCAACCCACTGCTGCAAAGCCATTTCAAGCCATAGGAATCGGAGCCCCTGCAAACTTCCCTGATGCCCACAGACTTCGGCTGGCAAAGCGGCTGTTGCAGACGTGGGTGTGAGTCTCCGGCCTAGGGCTAAGCGTTTGTCCGGATTGAACTGAGGCTACACGGTGGCTATGCTCCATTGCCGTTGGTCCAGAAGAGTAGCTAAGACAACCCCTTTATATGGTAACCCTCCCAGGGGGCTGTAGAAACACTATTACAGTCCCTATCCGCCCTCCCTTTTGGAGGCACAGTCAGAGCTGCTAGGCTAACTGACAGAGGGTTGAGGTAGATTGTTTTGCCTGCCAATGTCACAAAGTTGACATGTCTCCATGCTGCCACCACTGCTCCACTTCTTGCGTGTCCCCACCCCAAACACCGAGGGCATGCCCACCGGATGTGGGGCCCAGATACGAACTGGATTCAGTTTTTAAGCCGCTGCTGTTGGCTCTTCCACCTGCTGCCGAATGAGCCCTCTGTCCTTTTGGGACACTTGTTTCCTTTAACTCGTTTGGGCTTTGGAAGGATTAGCACCTTCTTTCATGCCTAGAAGACAAGCCCCATGTAATGCCTCATGTTCCACTCATCCTCCATAAGGAGCCTCACACATCCCAGTGCAGGGCATCTTCGTTACACCACAGAGTTTCGGGCCTGCACAATTAACAAAGGGGGTACACAGTGGAGTCCTCATGCAAGAACGGCCTGCAAGGGCACAGAAAGTTCCTTGAGATGCCAGCGAGTGGAGCAGGTGAGCCCACTGTTTTATTTCACTGACATTTCATGCCTGCTGCAAGTGGTCGCTACACATGGGGAAGAGTCCAGATGGCACCAGAGGGAGCCAGTTTTACCATGTGAGATCGGAATTTTGAGGGGTATCAGATTCAGACCCTGTCCTCAATTCAACCCGAAAACCAAACTCACCTAAACCTCATCCAGATTCTGATAAATAACTGCTGAGGGAGGTTGTGGAATCACCATCCCTGGAGATATTTAAGAGCAGGTTAGAGAGACACCTGTCAGGGTATGTCTACACTAGCCCCCTAGTTCGAACTAGGGAGGCTAATGTAGGCATTCGAAGTTGCAAATCAAGCCCGGGATTTAAATATCCCACGCTTGATTTGCATCTTCCCGGCCGGTCGCCATTTTTGAAATTTACAAGTCCGGACTAACTGCCCGCGTCTACATGCGGCAGGGACCCGGTAGTTCGAAATGGAGGAATAGCAGGTAATTCGAACTAGGGCTTTATTTCGAACTACCGGGTCCCTGCCTCATGTAGATGCGGGGAGTTAGTCCGGACTTGTAAATTTCAAAAATGGCGACCAGCCAGGAAGATGCAAATCAAGCGTGGGATATTTAAATCCCGAGCTTGATTTGCAACTTCGAATGCTTACATTAGCCTCCTTAGTTCGAACTAGGGGCTTAGTGTAGACATACCCTCAGGGATTATCTAGATGGTGCTTGGTCCTGCCATGAGGGCAGGGAACTGGACTCGAGGTCGCCTTGAGGTCCCTTCCAGTTGTAGGATTCTGTGATTCCACACAGCATCTTGGGACCATCGTATTCCTGCATCCAGTTTAAATGGATCCTTTGCTGATCCATTTCATCCCTTCCTCCAGCCCCAGCTAGGCAGAAGTGGGCAGGTTCCAACACAGGTACTTAGACCGGGCAGGAGACACGAGGAAGGGACTCCCGTCGGGCCACGTGACCGCAGCTTACACACACTAGCATGACCAGGCCCAGTAGCTGGTTGGTAGGGCTGGGAGGGGTACAGCCGCGCTGCAGGCCCCGTCGCTGGCTAGGCCCTGCTGGTTGTCTCTCCAGCCCTGCAACGCAGCGGCTATGTGTTTTGCATGCACAGATACAAATCGTGCATCTGCCGAGGGCTCGAACTGTAAGTTCTTTGGGGGGAGGGTCTGTCTTTTTTTTTCCTGTCTCTGCACAGCACCTCGCACAAAGGAGTCCTGGTCAAGAACTAGGGCTCCGGAGTGCCACCATAACACAAGGTACCGTATAGATAGCCCGTTCGTTCATAAGCTGACCCCCACAAGTTAAAAAAAATGGTAAAAATCGCAATGACCCCTTTATAAGCTGACTCTGTATCGGGGGTTTGCAAACGTCTGGTTCCAGCTCGTCAGCATAACGGGACGTTTTGTTTACCTGGAGCGTCCGCTGGCACCGAGTCAGTCAGCTCCCATTGGCTGCTGTTTGCCGTTCCCAGCCAATGGGAGCTGCAGGAAGCAGTGTGGGCTAACAGGATGTGCTGGCCGTCACTTCCTGTTGACCCGGAATGGCAAACAGCAGGGACTGGGAGCTGAGGGGCTCTGTACTTGCAGACAATCCAGGTGCATAAATCAGGGGTGAGGAACCTTTTTTGGGTCAGGGGCCACTGACCTACAGAAAAATCAGTCAGGGGCTGCACACACAAGCGAGAAGCAAAAAAAACAAAACAAAACTCTCACTGACATGGGCTCTGATTGAGAAGCAGAAAGACCCTCCCCACCCATTCTCCTCCCACACCAGAGCCTGGGGGGGTGGGGGGGGAGGAATCCACGTAGTTTTTGTGTGCTCTAGCCCCACGGTGAGGTAGCGGGGGGCTGGAGCACCAGTGAGGGTTCCCCAATGCTGGGGGGACCCCTGAGCCTCGGGGGGGGCCAGATCCAGGCAAGACGCAGCCTCTGGGCCTGAGGTTCCCCACCTCTGACATAAAGCATCCCGGCGCACCAGCAGTTTGCCCTGCTGGGCTGGGTACTGGCGTTAAAAAAGAAGTGGGTAAAATGCAATGACCCCGCTCTTTACGGCGTCATTTTTTACCCCCCCAAAAAAATTAGGCTTATGATCGAGTATATACGGTAACGCCAATTCCTTTGTAAATTCAATAGGCGCCCATGTGAGAGCAAGGCGTTTGCCTCAGTGGCTCTGCGGTGAAACAACAAACCTCTCTGGATGCAGCTTCCACCCAAAGGAAACACCAGTGCCAGGGTGGAAGGGGAAGCACATTAACCCCGGGGCTTCCTCTTCTTCATTTGGGGGAAGCCAGAAGAGGCTGAGTAAGCTGGAGGTCAAATGGGCACCTAACACCGTAGGCCAGAAGGAGGCCCCAAGGCGGCGGGCCGAGGCGTGTTCTCACAGGCCAGGGCTCCCCCAGGAACTGTAATTACTGCAGTGGAAGCTCGGGGGTCCAGGCTGGACTGAAGCCAGGCCCTGTTCACCTTGCAGGGAAGCCTGTTCTGCAGGGGGGGCCTAGGCAAGTCTGGCTGACGTGCGAGGTTTGCTCCGGAGAAGTGCTCAGACGGTCCCCGGCCACGTAAGCTCCACTCCAAGACCCCTGGGGGCGGCTGCCCATGGCTCACCCACTCGAGGCGGCATGTCATCTTGGTTCGGCATCTTTCCCGGCCGGCCCGGGATGGCAGTAGAGGGGGGCACTTCCTATTACAGAGCCCATCTCCTTTCCCCCCTCTCTCCTGCCCAAACCAGGGCTGGAAAATCCCGGTCAATCAGCTAACTGGACAAACATCAGGTTAGCTAAACGTTTAACCGGTTAACCCACTACAGTGGGATCCAGGCTGGGGACTGGTCCAGCTCAGCTGAGATCTGGGCCGGCACCCGGGCTCCCCACAGGCAGAGACTCTGACCGGAGCAGCTCCTGTCCGCGGTGGGCCCTCTGGGGGGCAGGCAGGAGCTGCTCCAGACCCCACTGGTTACCAGCTAACCACCTTCCACATCCCTCCCCCAAAGCAGAGACACCCCCTTTTCCTTCTCCCTGGACAGCTGCCCCAGCTCTCCTGGCACTGCGGTAAATCCTGCCGCAATCAGCTGGGCGTTCAGTCTTGCCGCCGTTTCCTCATCTCCAGCTGGGCTTGCGGCAGATCTCTGCTGTCCCCTGCATCACCCTGTGGCCGGCCGGCCAACCGGAGTCCAGCTATTTCCTCTCCCCAGCAGCTGGCAGCTGAGTCTGCCTACAAAGAGGCCTCACGGCCTGGCCCAGCCGGAGGCAGAGCCAAGAGCAGGGCAGCTGGATCTTCCACACAACGTTCTTACCAGCACCGGCGGCCTCCGCCCTTTGTATGGAGGAGGCAACAGTCCTGGGACAAGTGTCTCACCCGTGCCTTTGGGGGGGGGTCTCTGCACTAGGAATGGACCCAGGACTTCACCACGGTCCCGCTCTCTCCTCTACGTCCTGCTGGCCTCGGTCATACATCAGTGAGCCACGGCGTACTGTTAGGAACGTCGCCGCAGCTCTGCTAGGTCCGAGCCTTTACCACAGGGGCGGGGGACCTCAGGTCCCGGGGGCCGCATCCGGCCCCCAGCTTGCCTGGCCCAGCCCCCTAAGGCTCGGGGCTCTCCATCCAGCATTGGGAAGGACGCTCTGATGCTCTGGCCCCACCCCCCGCTATTTCCCTTGGGGCTGGAGCCCCACCCCTGCTTTCCCAGAACAGCTGCATGTTAGCCTCTCCGGCCGGCCACCTCTGGGACGATGTGGAGAGAGCCCAGGAGGCATTTCTCCCCCCAGCCAGGGCAGCCTGTGACGTTTCCGATCCCCAGCGTGGCTTGCTGCAGAGAAACCCCCCCGTCCCTCCCGCGCCTGGGGTTGTATTGCCCGTCTGTTACCATCCACCCACCGACAGAGCCCAGCACTCCTCTGGGCTTCTGTGGACACAAATGCCCAGCCGGTTTCTGGGGAGGCTGCCCGCTCAGTTGCAGCTGGGAGAGCTGCGCCTTCTGCAGGAATGCACTGGGCAGCAAAAAGGACTCCAGCTGGCTGCTGGAACAGCTCATCTCTGCCTAGCAAACCCCCTGGGAAGGTCTGACTGATGCATAGCTGGCGCTTTGTAACGGCTCGGCCCTGCTTAGTAACAGTGCACACTGCAATTGCGAATGCCTTGAGCCCGCCCCCACGCTGGATTCCACGGTGCAAATGTAACACCAACAGGCAGTATCGAACCTGGGACCTCGGGGCATGAGCCTCTACAGCTTGAACAAAAAGCCAGCTGACTCTCAGCTAAAGCTGTGGAGCAAATTCAGTCTCTCTCTCGGTGAGCAGTCTCAGTGCCACTCCATGGGACAGTGCCCCACACCCAGCAGGCGTGTGGGTTACACAACCCTGACTGACAATTAGTGTTCCCTGTAAGCTAGGCACTTGGATGGCTGCCCAGGAGAGATTCAGGTGCTGCCCAGCTAATTAGCGGAGTGCCCACAGCTAGGTTTGTTTCACCGGGTGGTGCACATCCACACATGCCTCAGTGCAGAAAACAAAATTTATTCTGCACACAGATGGAAAAGATTAGAGGGAACATTGCTGACAATTCCTGTCAAAGAGCCACTTACAGCTTTGTTCAAGGGCTTGTCTCCACGAGTGTTGCCCCACAACATTGCTTTGTGATTGCTGGCACATTGGTGGCAGAGGTAGGACAGACGAGTCACTGGCATCTTAGCCACCATGGTTACAACACCAGTGGGGCCTCTACCCGGGCTGACATTGATAGGACGGCAGCTGTGCCAGCAAGAATGGAGCCTGTCTAGTGTTAACATCCTGGCTTGCTGCCTCTGCCATGCCCACTGCGATTCTTTACCTGTGTTAGTTTCAACAAGGTTCTTGGATTGTAGTTCTGCCTTTAATATAGTTTTGCGTTTCACGCTCTCCATCCTTGGCCTGGAATTACAGGGCTCAGTCAGATCAAGACTTTCCAATAGCAGGAACCAAACGCTGAGCCCTGCAAGAGCTCACACGACAAAAATGCCAGCCTATTACGGAGCCAGCAATATATCAGCCACACGCTTCTCCCACAAAGCCTTTCCTAAAACTCTGCAAGAAACCTCCCCTCCCTGGGTCCCAGAGCTGCACCCGCGGAACGACATCCTCTGGGCGGCTTAGTGGGGGCTCCTTCCAGCACACACACTCCTGTGCCTGTCTACTTGTGTATAAAGCACAAACAGCAAAAGACCTAAGTACTGACAGAGCTGATTCTTTACCAGCTGGGCCAAAACAAGCCTCCATTGTGAGCCGTAGGAAGGCAGCAAAAAGATGAACCATTGTTTGCCTTGGCCTCTGAGGATAGGACAAGAAGCAATGAGCTTAAACTGCAGCAAGGGAAGTTTAGGTTGGACATTAGGAAAAACATCCTCTCAGGGTGGATAAGTACAAGAACATAAGAATGGCCAGACTGGATCAGACCAAAGGTCCATTCAGCCCAGGACCCTGTCTGCCAACAGTGGCCAATTCCAGGTGCCCCAGAGGGAGTGAACAGAACAGGGAATGCTCAAGCGATCTCTCTCCTGCCATCCATCTCCACCCTCTGTCAAACAGAGGCTAGGGACACCATTCCTACCCATCCTGGCTAATAGCCAGGGCTCGACAAACTATAGAATCTACTTGCCCATGGCGAGTAGATTTCAGCCGCGTGCCCCATTTACCGGCGGCGCGCGCATGCGCAATGCAGCTCTTGCGCAGTGCGGGGCTGGCGAGCGGCTTTCGCCGTCATTTGTCAAGCCCTGCTAATAGCCATTAATGGACTTAACGTTCATGAACTTATCTGGTTCTCTTTTAAAAACCCTGTTATAGTCCTAACCTTCAGAACTTCCTCAGGCAAGTTGTTCCACAGGTTGACTGTGTGCTGTGTGAAGAGCTTCCTTTTATTTGTTTTAAACCTGCTGCTCATTAATTTTATTAGGTGGCCCCTAGTTCTTATATTTTTATGGGAACAAGTCAATAACTTTTCCTTATTTACTTTCTGCACACCACTCATGATTTTATAGACCTCTATCATATCCCCCCCCTTAGTCTTCTCTTTTCCAGGCTGAAAAGTCCTAGTCTCTTTAATCTCTCCTCATATGGGACCCGTTCCAAACCCCTAATCATTTTACTTGCCCTTCTCTGAATCTTTTCTAATGCCAGTATATCTTCTTTGAGACCAAATCTGTATGCAGTATTCAGTAAGCACTGGAATAAATTGCCTCGGGGGGTTGTGGAATCTCCATTACTGGAGATATTTAAGAGCAGGTTGGACAGACAGTCTAGACGGTGCTTGGTCCTGCCGTGAGGGCAGGGGACTGGACTTGATGGCCTCTCGTGGTCCCTTCCAGTTCTAGAGTTCGGCGACTCTCTGATTAAGAGGCTCATCAGGGCCAACCCTGCAACATCTCATGCCCCCTGCTACTCCCCACCGTTCTGCTGCACCCTGGTGTAGCCAAAGTGCCTCCACCCATTGGAAATGCCATTCTGTGTCAAGACCCCCTCTGAAGACTCGTAGGCATGGCCCCATGTGACTGACAGCCCCAGGACTGCGGGGGAGAACCAGTGTCTGACTCTTCAGAGTTGCACACACAAAGCTTTTAGCAACCACCGGGCCCCATAGGGATGAGACAGAGCGGCCTTTTATGCCTGGCTTCCATTCTCCCGCTCTGTGCGTCCAAGGCCGTGCAGTCTCCCCTCCGTGTGCATGCGCAGGGCTCTTGATTAGGAATGAGCATTAAGTACGCACAGACAGAGAAGGGCATAAACACTTCCCTGTTTCAGCGAACAGCCGCGGGCAAGGTATTTTCCATTCTTCTGCCCCCGCACAATGGGCTACTTTTTATAGGGAGCAGAAGGAGGCGGAGCGAAGCACCGACTGCATTTCATTATTGTCTCTCTCGAGCTGACTTGTTTTTATCCCTTGCTGTTTATGAGCGTCACAGTGGAAACACATTGGATGCACTTGGATCGTTTGTACAGTCATTAATCACCTTAACATTGGATTTTATGAGCTTCAGAGGGGTAGCTGAGTGAGTCTGCAACAGGAAAAACCTTAAAAAACAATGAAGAGTCTAGTAGCATCTTAAAGGCTAACAAAACATGTAGATGGGATCATGAGCTTTAAGTGGGCAAAACACACTTCTTCAGATGACTGGACTATTAGAAATCCAGATCCAGACATCTGAAGAAGTGGGCTGTGCCCACGAAAGCTCGTGATACCATCTACATGTCTCTAAGGTGCTACTAGACTATTCGTTGTTGTTTAAGTTTTTACTGGATTTTATGGTAGGCCAGATGGAAGACTTTGCATATTCTAATCAGCGCATTACTCGTGGAGGGGGGCCTGGAGGAAGAGGCAGAGCAGGGAAAGGGAGGGGGTGAGGCAGGGCTTTGGGGGAAGGGGTGGGGGCAGGAAAAGGCAGCGCCTGGGATGGAGTGGAGCAGGGCAGGGGTGGGAAGAGGCGGGCCCTCCCCCAGTCGAGGGGTGGCGTGAGGAGGAGTCATGTGGGAGGTGGTCACATGGGCGGTACACCCCCCTTGTCCCCCTCCCCAGCAGTCACCTCTGTTTCTGAGCAAAGTGGTTAGACCGATACTGCAGCAATGGCTGGTCGCCACCCTCTGCTACTCCTTGTTGTGATGCAAATTCACAAGGGTGTCTGAAAACTGGAGCTTTGTCAGGGTCTCAAGGACAGTCCAAGATGGCTACAAGACTGGACAGAGAAAACGTGGCCGTTGACTTGAGTGGCTGCCTTGCACATGGCCACCAGGAAGAATGGATTCATAATTGGCTCCAAAATTCAAAAGTACCCACCTCTGGCTGAAGACGGAGCAGGTTTCCGACTGGCTAAAATTTTGACATGGTAAAAGAGAGGTTGCTATGTGGGCTTATCTGAAAAGCGCACAAGTTTCTCCCCGCCCCCTCCAAAAGTGGGAACGGACTGAAACGCTTGCGTCCCACGTCAGTAAAGCACCACAAATATTGCCAGCACTTCAGTTTCCCTCTCAAGTCTCAGGACCTTTGGCTTTTCTATTAGTACCCCAAGCTGTGGGAGACAGGGGCTTTTATGAGCATCTCCGCTTTCATTTTAAAGCCATTTTCCTAGGCTGCATGGCTGCTGAGAAAAGGGTGAAAATTTGAGTCCAGTGCACATACAGGCTAAAAAATCCAGAAGGCAAAGCAGCCCTCCATTTTCTTGTTTGTAAAAATCATGGGATTTTGTAGCCAATCCTCTGATTTGGGGGGCCTGATTCTTGATTTGTGAGCAGTACTACACTTAAGCACATGCTTAACATGCGTAAACATTCAAGTCAATGGGAGCTAAGCATGGGCTTAAGTGCTTCGCTGAACTGGGGCTTAAGTCTTTTTTTTTTTTTTTTTTTAATGTTGATAAAATGAAAACACCATTTGTTTAGTCCTAAAAAACAATCTGCCAGAGACAGCTTGAGACGTCCTGAAAGAGTCAAGCCAAACCAGGTCACAGCCAAACCACACATTAGAAGTTATCCATTTATGATCCACCCCAAACCAGAATCTAAACATACCCCTTGAAACAGTTATTCCTGGGTGGATTGCAAAGACGTCAGCTGCATTATTCAACAGCACTAAAACCTAGTGAATATTCAAAGTGTCCATATCTCACTTCATAAACAGGCTGCAGCACTGGGACAAATATTGGCGTTTTAGGCCTGGTCTACATGTCCACAGGCTGTCAGCCTAAGTTATGCAACCTCAGTAATGGAAATAACGTCACTGAAGTCAACGTCCTTAGGTCTGCTTACCACGGAATCTTCGCTGCAATAAGTCGACAGCTGATGCTCTCCCTTTGACTCCGCTTACGCTTCTAGTTCTGGTGGAGTACTGGAGTTGATGGGAGAGCGCTCGGTAGTCTATTTATCACGTCTACTCCAGACGCGATAAATTGATCCCCGCTGGATCGATCACTGCCCATCTATTCAGCCCATAGCAAAGACATGCAAGATATCCAACACAAAAGCTGACATGTCTCACAATTCTGTCCATCCTCCACCCCCATCCAAAAAAACCCTCCAGGAGGCACCAAATCCAATGCTTCCGGTTTTTTATGCAGGTAGCAAATATGGAACCTTACCCACAACTTTCCTACAATTTGAGCAATTTAATCTTCATCCATTACTTATCCTCTTTATTGAGAAGGCTGCAAATACTTTTTTTTTTTTTTTTTTTGAAGAACAGCTACAGCTGCCCTCAGCAATCACATGAAATAAAGAAAACTCTCCTTAAGCACCTAGCCATATTAAAAAAAAACCCTTAAAAAACAACAAATAATCCTGCAGCGCCTTAGAGACTAACAAAACATGTAGCTGGTCTCATGAGCTTTCATGGGCAGTATTAAAGGTTAGGTCCAGTAAATGAGCTCCCCCAAAAGCACAGGATCAAGTCTGACATGCCAGCAGAGGGCAGTGCACACAAATACCAGCTAAAATGTTACACAAAGTCGAGAAATAAGCTATGCTCAAGAGAACGGGTGCTGGGTGGGGAAAAGTTGTTTTTGTGTTTTTAAAAAGCAAGATCATCACGATTTTAGCATGCACTGCAAGAAAAGGAGCAATTAATATTATGTTAATATGATTGCCACCTAATAAGAGAGACTTTATTTGAAAATGTCAAAGATGCATCTGAATGGGCAACATCTTTCCAAATTAAATAAACGAGGAGGAAGGGGGGGGAGCCATGAATGCATCTAGGTGCAAATGATATAACAGTGCATCCATCCTCATGGCACAGGGAAAATAGGGCTAGTCTATCAACAAGACGATGGTCAAAGCTGCAATATATTGTAACGACTGTGCCTGGAAGTGAAAATTAACCGAAGTACATTTCTACCCATTGCTTTTTGATAGCAAATGCCTGGCTCACTTTCCTGAATTATTTTCAAGGGCAGATTTCCCCGCCCTCCAACAGTTCCTCTGGACTACAGTCCAAATAACTTAGCTGAGCCTGTTAATGTTCACAGAGATAGGGCTATTGCTAAATCAGGGCATGCAGACATGTTTTCTGTGTCTCTGTTCTGTAGCTGAATTCCTCTGTTTGGACTCTGTTCTCCTGTCAGAGCCTAGATAATGTGGACAAGTGGACAGCCATTCTGCTTCAAGTTTTTTCCCCTGTTTTTGCTCCAGCCCCAGTGAGCGTGGGCTCTCCCACAGAGATGTCAACGCAAGTTGTATCGTGAGAGAGGCTGGTTCTGTAGGCTCCTCAACACGACCAAATTTGCCGCCTTAATTGGCTTGATGATGCAGCACTGTGGAGAGATGTGAAGTGAGAGGATCCATGATGGGATTTGGGGCAGGGGAAGGGGGGAGGCGAGGCTGGGTTTGAGAGACAGATGGAAGGACACAGCAACATGAGGGTAAGATTGTGGTAGATACCTCCCTCCCACCATCTCAGACAACGTAATTCTGTGGTCTTGCTTTCCAATGTAAACAGCCCTCTAGAAGCACTAAACAGCCACATTCTCATGACACAAACACTTGTAAGTTCAAGTAGATTTGTCTAGTCTCCATGAAAAACTCCCTGAATTTACTGATCAAGGCCTCCGGAGTCCTCAGCCTGACAGCGAATTTATTTGGCTGCCCACTCCCCCACCCTTAGGTATGTCCTGTCAGAGGATCTAAGAGTTTTTATTTTAGGCAGCAGCAAATTTTGAACTTGGCCGCCGCTGAGGTTACAAACAGCTGACAGGGAAGTCTGGCTCTCGTTAGAAGCTTAGTTTCTGTTGGTTTCCTGAAGCCATTTGTTAGATGAGTTTGATCAGAGCTATTGAGATGGGAGCTGCCGGGAGAGAGCTGAGAGGCGGATGGAGGGAGACCACCCAAAGGGTGGATTGCTGAGGACAAGAGCAGTTTCTTCTGAGGAGGGGCAAAGAGGCCATAGAGACCCATCGATGTTTACTGAGGAGAGGATGGGGTGGTGGGGGGCACTAGAACAGCTGTAGAAGGCATCTGGGGACATGTATTTGATGCTAAATAAGAGGTTTTTGACTGAACATGCAGCAGTTTAATCCCAATTTGGATGGGCGATGAAAAGGTTCATCCCATCCACCAAGACAGAAGAGCAATTGTAACTACATAGAATGGTACTCTGGGGGGGTCGGGGTAATTTTGACGGGATTTTAGGGACCCCCCTGGATGGGGCATGAGTACCGCCTTCCATTTCTGGTTCTGTGGGACATGCCAAGGCCTAAGATTTTTGTGCCTGAGGGGCATGACTAGAACCACCCCCGGAAGAGCAAAACCTAGACTCCTGGAATGTTATACAATACAATCTGTAGCGAGGACAAGGCTGGGTCTCATGAAATTGTTTTAAAATATCCAATTCCCTCCTCCCTCCCCGCCCCATCAGAAAAAAAAATAATTTTTCATTAAAAAAATCACTTTGAATATAAACAACCTTTGTGGTTTGTCTTCAAGGTTGTGGCTTTGATTTGCCTTTGCCCTGACTGCATCCGGCCACTCCGTCTCCAGGGAGTTGGCACGTCTTTGGCAGATATTCCACCCTAATCTTCTTCTGTGTTTCCAGTTGGTTTGGTGAGTACAAAGCAGATGAGGTGGGCTCATGCTTAGAACACGAAGGCAGGCTTATAGCAAATGGCTAGGATTTCTGGTGTGCGACAATAGGAATGTCTGGTCCAGGGCTTGCAAACGTACTATAGCTTTAAAAAAGAAAACGTCTAATGCAGAGCACTGGGCAAGAATGTAAAGATAGGAGAGTCAGGAGCAAATTAAATTGTGGAGTAGGGCTGCAGTATCTAGGTTACCTTGATTATGTTTCGCTAAATACCAACGCACATTAATTAGCAGGCTGCTTATTTCTAGAAAAAAATTGATTTTCTCTTAATGAACTAATCAAATTCTATTTTTAAAAATGATGCCGTGATAACATTGCACGAAGGAGTCCAGACTCTGATTTCATGTTTCACCCTGCTCGGCTGTGATAAGAGCGAATTAAATGATTTTCTGAATCATTAATATTCATGAGGACGTCTGAATCTTGGATGATGAGTCTTCCAGATACCGAATACAACAAATTCAGGGTCCTGTCTGTTTCTAATTGTGAGATGGCGCCGGGGTACCACGGGGCTGTCCAATCCTTCATCTGTGCCGCCACTTCCCAATGGGTTACCCAGTCCCACAGCCGCCGCCGCCCTCTTATCCCTTCTCCCGTGTATCCTGCGGTCTCTTTAACAAAGTCCACGATCCCGCTGGAGAAAACAATCTGGGTCTTTTAATGAGATCCACAGTCTTTTGGGCAAAACAATAATCGCTCTCCCACTCTTTCCCCACTTCTAAGCAACGGAGGGAGGGGAAGGTAGGGGGACCTGGGCCTTCCCTCTCCACTGGGTCCCGACCCAGGGCCCTAAGAGGTAGGAGATCACTCTCTCCCCGCCCCTTTATGGTTCATGACGATGCCACCCGTAACACATCAACCCACGGGTGCTCAGGAACCCTGCCCTGGGTCACTTCCTACCCCGCCATGCCACTTCCTCCCTCTATTTACACGGCCGGCCAGCAGGGTCGCTGACCAACTTACAGTTCAAGCGTGCCGAGCAATTCCCCAGAGTCTCCCCGAGTCTCCGCTCCTCTGCTGGGGGTAGGGGTCAGCCACGCATTCCTGACAAACCTTCCCGCACTCGCTCGCCTCCCCTCTCCCCTTTCTGTCTGGCGGCACGTCCTTTTCAAAGGAGGCGCCGCAATGCCGCACTGGCCGCCCAGCGTGCCCCGGGCCCACAGCTCCTCCTTTCCCGCCTGGCGCGTGAATGTCGCAGACCCGCCCAGGCGGCACGCTGGTGCCTGCGAAATCGGGCCGCTGTCGTGCCGCAGCCTCTCCTCCCCACGACGGCGGCAGTTCTGCGGAAATGCAGGCCTCGGAGGCCCCATCACACTAATCCATTGATCCCACCTTGGATTTACCAGAATAAAAAGTTTACAAGTTTACAATTTGCTCCACATTATTGGAGTTTGGGTTAGCATTGGCATCATATTTACAGGGCTACGAATATCCCAGTAGCTGAAACACTGAATAGAACAGGAAAAATTCACTAGTGTCCATCTCCGGCTTGACACTTGTTTTTAGAATATTAATAAGATTCAAGCTGTGCACTGCAATTAAAATGCTGATTACAGGTCCCTCCATCTGCAGTTAATTGGTTCTACTCGAGAAATGTAAGGCAAATTCAGGAGCATAGGCAGGATGGGGGGGCAAGAAGGGCCACCGAGAGGAACAGGGAGGGGGCATGAGGGAGCACCCCAATTTAGCAATGTAAATTTTGGCAGGTGCATGGGGAGGAGGGCAGTGCACCTCCTGGGTGCTAGCACAAGCTGCCTATGTTCAGAAGAGACCTTGAAAGTTGACTGGAACAAATATTTTTTTTTAAAACCAGACAGCGAGGCCCAGGAAAGTAGAGTTCAGATGTGATCTGTTCTTACAGCCAGCAGCAATATTCGGGAAAGGCTACATCCCAATGGCTGGCCGGCCAGGAAGCTTTCTATCCTTGTGCAACAGACACAGCTAGATGCAATTCGGAGTGCTACGCTCGTGACGCCCCAAACCAGAAACCTGCACCCAGGTTATTTAATAGAATGGTCCCCAAGAACTTGGGACAAAGGGAAAGTGGGGGGGGGGAGGGAAAGGGGAGCAGCACCACGGTAGCTGAGTTACCCCAAGAGGGTGTAGTTCTTAGCATAACGCTAAGGAGGCACCCAATGGGTGTCCATGATCTGCCACTGAACTCAGTGACAAGGACAAGGTGTTTTTCGAAACTGTCCAGCCTGAAGCCGGTTGATCATGAAGCGAGAGCCTAATGGGGGTTCCATGTAACAAATCCTTTGACTGTGTAGGAAGTACAGGCATCGCAGAATGGTTATTTTAAAAGCACACATTAGATCAGGGCTACTCAACTTTGGAAGCCCCGGGGCCCACAATGATACTCACAGCACATTGCCGAGGGCCGCAATTTAAGTGTGGTTGCATATACATGCAAATATATATGCAAATGTCTCCTTTCTCACAATGCCCCGGCACTCCCAACACCTCCACTCTGGGAGCTAGAAATGCCGACACCCTGTACCCGTCTGCTCCAGCCAGCCCGTCCGCTTGTGTCTTTCACTGCTCACCCCACCTGGAAGACGCCTCGCCGTTGTGGAGCGTGTTCAAAGGATCCCACTCATGGGCCGCATGTTGAGCCCTGTGTAAATCCAAACCGCACTGCGGGCCGCAAACAAACGGGCTGTGGGGTATGCGGCCCACAGGTCCCGCCTTCGGTAGCCCTGCATTAGGTCTAGTTATTCCTCCCTTCCCCCCCCCGGCCTCCCTTCTTTGGCATTTCAGTTCAGTCTGTCACCCAGCTGTGCACCGGTATTCAAGGCACAATCCTGTCCCGCCTGTAGAAGTTGCACTAGGTGTTGCAACAGCCCTATGTTCCACATTCCCCTCCACAAGAGCCATCCTCGCGATGCCGGACAGGATGCCTGCCTAGCCATGACAGGCAGCGACTCACCCATCATCACGCCTTGGAAAAGGGCGCCGCATCCGTGGGCTGCATATGGTGTGAGAAAAATGCGCGCAAGGGAGCACATTGATGGGCACCTCGCATTGCTCCCGCCGGAACGCCTTGCCCCGAGAGGCTGATGCACCTTGGTGAGAACGTTGCCAAGTCTCCTTCCCCTGGGCACTCGATTTAGCCCGGTATATAGGCCAGGGTTGAGCTACTAGAAAAAATAGGAAAAATGATTTCCCTAGGAGGGCGGGGAAGCACTGGGATGGGTTTCCTAGGGAAGGGGTGGAATCTCCATCTCAAGAAGTGTTTAAGTCCCAGCTTGACAAAGCCCTGCTTGGGATGATTGAGTTGGGGTTGGTCCTGCTTTGGGCAGTGGGATAGACTCGATGTCTCCTGAGGTCTCTACCCGCCCTAAGATCCTATGAGTCTACTATCCTGCTGGAAGTAAAGCAAACAAAATTAAAGTATAAGATTTGCTAGTCTCTTCCCTGCCGTTGCAAGTTGGGCTGTTCCTGTCCCGAGCCAACCACTGTTTGGGAACGTTGCACATGCAAAACCGTAAGATGCGGCATTCCAACCAAAGGGAGAAGGAAACGAGTTTATCTGCAAAGTTGTCACAGCCATACAATAAATTCTTCCAAGAGGCACTGCCAACACACAGCAGTGAGTTGGCCACAGTAATGGGTGATCAACCATGAATGACTACTGATGACAGATATTACTTTTCACATCGCATAGCGTATTCCCAGAGGCCCATTTCTGAAGAATCCGCTGAATCGACAGGAGTTTAAAACTGTATGAACTAGAGTATTTCCCAACACGTGAACAGCTGGAGCAAGTCTCCAGTGGTTGGGCGGAGGTGATTGGGGGGAGGGGGGGAAGATAAAAGCAAGATTATCGACAGGAAAGGTTGACTGCTCCCATAGGTTTATTGTGCATTCAATGTAGACGCCACTCTTCACACATATAAAAGTGCTTCAGGTAGATAACAGCCAGCTATAGGCAGCATGGCAACACATTTAAGGGGAAACCAAAAGCAAGGATTGGACTGCTTGCCGGGCATTAGATGAGTATGCCATCAAAGGTCCCCATGTTCCCTCTACGTTGGGGGCTTGTATGGCCGCACTAGAGACATTCCAATGCCGCCCAGCTGATCAACAGAACCAGGTTTTTTGTTTCTATTGGTGGTGCACATTGACCCATGCTTGGGTGCACATAGAAATTTATTCCACATGTAGATGGAAAAGATTAGAGGGAACATTGGGCGAGCACCAAAAGAAGCCGTGGGGTACATCCGATCACCATAGGCTGAACGTTCACGGGGCACTAACAATACTCCGGCAGGGTGATTGCTCATCAGGCTCTAAGGCTAGGTAATAAAACGCTTACAATAAATCTCCATTTTCAGCGGGAGCTGCCAGAGCACAAACTAAAGGCCTAAGCAGTGTGATGTGAAAGTGACAAGCAGAACGTCAAACAGATGGGAGAAGGCGAGCAGAAGCTGTTGGGGGGATGACAAACAGGCTGTGAAAAAGGCCCAGTGATCTCTCCCCCCCCCCCCCCCCGACGTTGCTGTGAAGATTTGGCAGCAGGAAGTTAAGTCATCAAGAGCTGGTGACAGAACTAGAGAGAGAGTCCAAAGAAAGACTCAGAAGTACCCAAGGTTTTCCATTATGGAGACTGGGTCAATTTCTACTCTCCATTCTGTCTATAGGAAGGTTGGAGTCAACCCCGTTTAAATAGGGCTGGAGTCCATGTGGAGGTGGGATCCTTCGGACTAAGAAAGGGCAAGTCACAGGAGACTGACACCCATCCTACTGCCCCGCTGTGATGGATCCATGTCGCCAGGGGAAAGGGACCACATTAATTTTCAGAAATATCATTTATAGAATCCCACAGAAAAGGTTTTATTGTCTAAATTTAACACAGAAGAGAACAAAAAGCACAGACATAACATAGCTCTTACATTTAAGTGTTATTGTCCTTTTTACACTGGGGGTATGTCTAGACTACATGCCTCTGCCGACAGTGACATGTAAATTAGACTGCCAGACATCGTCAATGAAGCGGGGATTTAAATATCCACGGCTTCATTAAAATAAAAATGGCCGCCGCGCTGTGCCGGCTCCGCTGATCGTCGGCACAACGCGCGAGTCAAGACGTGGATTGGTCGACAGGGGAAGCCTTTGTCGACTGCCCCCTTATGCCTCGTGAAATGAGGTTTACAGGAGCGGTCGACAAAGGCGTTTCCTGTCGACCGATCCATGGCTTGACTGCCGCGCTGTGCCAACGATCAGCTGAGCCGGCACAGTGCAGTGGCCATTTTTATTTTAATGAAGCCGGGGATATTTAAATCCCCGCTTCATTGACTATGTCGGGCAGTCTAATTTACATGCCTCTGTTGACAGAGGCATGTAGTCTAGACATACCATTGGAGAGCACCTCCAAAGAAACCTACTGAACTTAGAAGAACGACAGAGGCTCCCTAACAAAACACTGCCCCATCTGTGCACTTCTTAGCATTCCTGACACAGCCCCTGGAGCCTTGTGAAACAAACAAAAGGAAGTATTTCTTCACGCAGTGCACAGTCAACCCGTGGAACTCCTTGCCAGAGGATGTTGTGAAGGCCAGGACTTTACCAGGGTTCAAAAAAGAACTAGATAAATTCATGGAGGTTAGGTCCATCCATGGCTATTAGCTAAGATGGGCAGGGACGGTGTCCCTCACCTCTGTTTCTCAGAGGCTGGGCATAGGTGACAGGGGAGGGATCACTTGATGATTCCCTGTTGTCTTCACTCCCTCTGGGGCACCTGGCATTGGCCACCGTGGGCAGACAGGACACTGGGCTGGATGGAACTTTGATCTGACCCAGCCTGGCCACTCTTATGTGAGCTGGGCACTGGAGATGCAAGGCACAAAGTGGTAAGGGCATGTGGCTGTGAAAAAGGAGCAGATTGGGTGTGTAACCTCCCCGAGGCCTTTCTTAAAAAGGGGGCGAACACAACAGTGATGGTAAGAAACAAGCACGCCTTCCAGGGCCCAGCCATACGACGTTGGTCCAAGTGACAAAGTCAACAGTGTCCTGGTGACATGACCGGGGTCAGTAGGGGCTAACGTTACATTCACTACTTGGCGTTCCCAGGCAGAACCCAACTGAGACTTGTCATTTAGGCAAGACACGTTTCCTAGTGCGTCTTCTGTGTCTCAGCAGCGTCTCTGGACACGTCCCAGGAGGCGTTAGGGCCAAATGCACTAGGTTGCGACCGAGGTGCTCTCCTGTCTATTTCAGTGGGTTAGATGCCCGTTATTAGTTAGGACGACATAATGCGTGATGAAGATCTCAGCAATGCACTCCTCATGCAGATCCGAACTAAACGGTACAAAGGACCCTTATAGCAAAAACCTGCTTGCGTACAACTGGTTTATTTATTCCTAGAAGATCGACAAGAAAGATACAATTCATTAAACCGGCTTTCAAGTCTCTCTCCCCTACACAAGAAAGCCACAATTCAAAAGCGCTTCCAGCCTGGGACAATGGTATCAAAGAGGTTCCTGGGAGTGAGCGTCTGGCGGAACAGCTGTGTTGTCAGAGTGCCATCGCCCTGCATGGAGGTTTGTTAAAGGAAAACGACTTACTTGTTCCAGCGGAATGACCAGGAAGGACCCGCCGCCAGCGCTCTCCGTTACTATAGCGAGGAACTTGGCATTCACCGCGCAGAAGTGGTTGTCGTGCACGTTCTTGGTGATTGGGATCCCGTCAAAGCAGTGCTCTCGGTTCGCCACTTTCCCGTAGACGTTTCGAAACTTTGAACTGCGGTACTGGGGGCGCCATGACATCTGTGGAGCAAACGGAACCAAGATTGCTGCACGGGTTCAGTCTCCGCAAGGCAGGAGTGACCGAGGCCGCACGCGACTTCGACATGTAACATGCACGGTCACAGGAAAATATTCCTCGTCAGGAGGAGAGAATGGGTTCAGCCCGGCCCGGGTTACAAATAACCAAACACTCTAGAGCGGCAGTTTTCAGACTTTTTTTTTCTCATGACCCCGTGGAAGAAAATTGTTGATTCCGTGACCCAACATCATGTGACTGGAGTGTGGGCTTTGGGGTGGGGCTGAGGAGGAGCTTTGGGGCAGAGAAGGAGGTTCTGGATTTGGGGGGGGCGCAGGAGGGGCTTACCTCGAGCGGCTCCCAGTCAGCGGTGCAGCGGGGGAGCTAAGGCAGCTTCCTGCTTCTCCTGCAAGACCATGCTGCGCCCAGAAGCAGCCAGCAGCAGGTTCCCAGCAAATGGGTGTGGGGAGTGAGTGCTCAGGGCAGGGGTAGTGTGGAGCCCTGTTTGTTCCTCCCACCCTCCACTAGGGTTGCCAGACGGTTGAAATAAAAATACCGAAAGCCCCCCCCCCCAAAAAAATACAGTAAAAATTCTGTTGAAGGGGGAAAAAAAGGGAGGGGGGGGGGGAGACCAAATTAAAATAAAACAGCATTAAAAGAGCAGGGATAGGAACAGGGGAGCCGTTGAGCACTAAGACCCAGGGGAAGCTTCCCTTAGGTCTTTTGGCCAGCAGCCATTTTGTGCCGGCAGCCTTGTGAACCAGGTAAGCATGGGGGCTGGGGCTGTTGCGGGCCAGAGGGGGGTTCTGGGGGGGCCGGAAGGGAGGCTGGGCACTGAATCTGTGTCGGGTTGCCAGGTGCCCGGCATTTTTGCCTCCTGGCCAGGGAAAAATTCAGAAAATACCGGACATCTCAGGTGTCTGGTATTCTCTGAATTTTTTTACTGGGCAGGAGCTGAAAACACTGCCCCTGGCAACCCTACCCTCCACACACCCCCCTAGTAGCCGGGCCTGTTCCCGGCTGCTTCTGGGGCGCAGCGCAGCCTGTGGTGCAAGACAGGCAGGGAGCTGCCCTAGCCCCACCCCCCCACTGCTCACCTGGTCCCCCGGCAACAACGAGACCCAGTGCTCGACATCCTACCCCCAAGTGCTGGGTCACGACCTGTCGTTTGAAAACTGCTGGGCTAGCGGGGTTCAGATTCTCTGGCGAACTTTACAATTCAAATGCATCTCTACATGAAAGGCCAAAATCTAACTCCAGAAATGTAGTCGGGAAATTTCTCTCTCTCTCTCCTTCTAGAGAAATCTAGGCCAAGAACTTGCAAGGACTGTGGGGAAGCTGGGTCCCCAAGATTGATTTTAAAACAAAGGAAGCCAAGCTTGGAACATTTGCAGGTAGCTAACCAGCAAATGATGCATACTCTGTGTTAATGAGCAGTCTCATTTGCCTGCCCTTCACAAATGTGCAAAGAATCATTCCCAAGCTAGTAACACGACTAAAAAGAGCCAAGCACTGCAGTTAATCAATCCCCGAACACAGATACAATAGTTTCACATTGACATAGCATCTCTCCTCAAAGTATGTGGTGAAATGATGAACAGCCATCTTTTGGCTTTCAAAATAAGTATTCCTTGTACAAAAGTGTACCCAACCTGCAAGTGGGCATTTGGTATCCTGAAGAACGACAAGATAAAGATCTATAACATAGAATTAGAGATTCCAGGGTCTTGGAGTCTACTCTGCCTAAGGCAGGGGTAGGGAACCTTTTCTGGGTCGGGAGGTGGGGGGCACTGACCCACAGAAAAATCAGTCGGGGGAGTGAGAAGCAAAAAACACCAAAAAGAACAAAAACCAAGCCCCCAAACCTCCAAACCAAACTGATGTGGCCCCTGAGAAGGAGAAAGACCCCCCCCCCACGCACCAGAGTCTCAGGGGGCCTAGGCTAGTAGATTTTGTGCACTCCAGCCCTATAGAGGGACAGTGGAGGATGGGGGGTCTGGAACACCAGTGCGGGCTCCCTAATGCTGAGGGGGAGCCCCCAACCTGGGCAGCCAGATCCAGGCAATCTGGGGGCCACCGCACCCCTGGGCTAAAATTAAAAAAAGGACATAAAGGCAGTTTCCAACAACACCAGCATGTGCCCTTAAGTCTTCTTGTTAATTTTAACACTAACCCTCCCCCCTTTTATTTTCCCATTTTTCAAAAATTGTTTCTCTTCCCGTTTGTGTGAAAGACCTATAGGGGAAGTCATTAAAATGACTCTATCCAAGGTCGCGTTCAACGTACAAAGTCAACAAACTGGAACAAAACAAAAAAAGGCGTTTCTTTTTCTGTCCAGTCCCATGCATTATTTCCAACAGGAGAATCTTTAAAAAGTCACTTTTCAAGCTACCTGCTTAACTGGAAAGTAGAGCGAGACTATTTCACATACATGCAACCCAACCCCGTTAGCCTTGTGGGGACATTTACCTCAGCCCCTCACGCAGATGCTATAACTGTACGTACCAGAGAAGATTCCAGAGACCTATCTGTACACCCATTTCCAAAAGGGTGCATACAATCATGCTGAGTGTGTTCAAGCGGAAACCAGCGGTACCATGCCCTCATTTTTGCTTGTTCCCAGTATTGTTTAGAGTTTGTGTTAAACAGCAAAGAAGAAAAATAAAATACGGTCCAACCTGCGCGAACATGGCTACATTAGTAGGATCTGTGTGTGCGGCTATTGTCCTAAGTTTATTAAATAAACAGTCTTTGAGTGCGTCTACACTGCACCATTATTTTGGAGATAACTAGTGTTATTTCAAGATAACAATGAGAGTGTCTACACAGCCATTCTGTTATTTCAAAATAATTTCAGAATAATGGATGGCTTATTCTGAAATCTGTAAACCTCATTCTACGAGGAATAATGCCTCTTCAGAAATAGCTATTTCGAAATAAGCGTGCAGTGTAGACATACCCTTTACAATAGCACAAGTACTGGGACCACAATTAAGCCTTATGCTGTAAAAAAAGGCATTTTAAACGCTTAGAAAAGCATGAGCACTTACACCCTTGTAAGGCGGCTTCTTAAGCACTTAAACCTCTATTGCACACTGACAATTTCATACTTAGGGTCTCAAAGCAGCTTACGTTCTCCAAGACTGACTAGCATCTGCCGACAGATGAACGTAAGTGAGCACTTAAAACAGAGAGGCGTGCTCTGTGCAGCTAAGTGCCAACCCGGGGCATGCATTGTCAATACACAGTGTTGTTTGCTGATACATTTCCCCTCCACTGCAGCTCCCCAAACTCTTATGGGGTGGGGGGCACATGCCTGAAGAGTGTCTGAAGCATGCAGTGCCAATTGGAACCTTCGTTTGACAAACTGAGGCTGTGTTTTTAAGATGGGCTCTTCCACCGACTTCCTAATTTGGCCTCACTCACACGAATGGTTTGTTCCGAAGCATTAGCTACCTTTCGCTCATATTTGCTGCTGGGCAAACCCTAGAATTAGTCGAAGTGGATAACGCCTGCGTGTACTACTCTGTTCTTCGCCAAAGAAAATCATGCGAGATGCAGCAGGAGCGTTATCCAAACATAGAGCAGCACAAGGAGAGGTGTGTTTAGTCACCTTCTGGAAAGGGGTAGGGTGTAGTTAGTGTGAGGTGTTACTGTCTGCCATCTTGGTTTTTCCACAGACAGAAGGGAGTCTCTGCTTTTGAGCTGGTCTCCTGTGTATTTTTATATAAGCTCTTCAGAGGCTCCTATCCTACTGGGATTTTTAAAACAAGTGAGATTTTGTTTTTGGTGGGTTTTTTTTTTTGTTAAGGTTTCAGCATGTGTTAGATTTTTGGTTTTAATATGACCATTCCTCCCCACCCCCCCAGCCTAGTCCAGCCATGATAAAAGGAAACCATAACCCTGAAGAGCATTACACTGGGGAGTTCAAAGGTTCCTCTCCTTCATCCTCAGTAAGTATTTCCTGTAAACAAACTCAAGTAGCTCAAACACTTCTGTGCTGCACAGAGCCAGGAACCATCTGGAAATGGCTTCCCACTCCTTTGTGGAGAAGAAATGATTTGTGTGGCGCAAGGATAACTGCTATCAGCTCCCTAGCACAAGTTGGGTCTCTTGACTGAATTTTTTTTTTGGATGAATGGCTGTTTGGGGGGGCTGAGATTCAACGACTGATCATATCAGGCAGGAGTCTCACACAACAAGCCAACACAGCTTGGGAGAAGGGTGGAGGTGAAGCTTTCAGTGTCTGGAAGGAAGGAAGGAAGGAAGAAAGTGCGCCCCACCACAAACAGACCTCTGAAAATTAAAGGCCACCAATCCACCCAGCTACATAACCCAGCATGATGAATCTTGAGTTGCAGAACAGGAAGAGAGAGGCTAGAAAGGGCTGAGAGCCAGAATGCTTGGGGAGAGGCGCTCCCAGATGGGTTAGGACAGCATGGGAGGAGGGTAAGATGCAAATCGCTAGGATCAGGAAGGTTATAAAAATTAAAGAGCTTTTTAATGCGAGGGGAAAATAACAAAAATACACGGTTTCATTTGCCTAGGGTTTTAGCTCCCCTCCATACCCACAATGTCTGATCTTCCTCACGGACATGCTTAACGCACAGAAAGTTTGCAAAGGAGGCATGAAAAGCTATAGCTCCACCCACTCTGGTCTCATCACAGCTGATTAAGGAAGGACTGTTAATCCCCAGCCAACAGAAGGAGAATTTGATGCGGAGCATTACATGGGGGCCTACCACGAAGGCTGTGTCTAGTTCTGGAGAAATCCTCTTGGCCAACAGAGTCCCCATCTCCCGTCAGACCTTAGCAAATACCCTGTCTGCTATTCCTTCTGGGAAGTTGGAAGGGGGGAAGGAATAGTTGGTTGGGAATTCGTTTGACAAAGCCCCAAACCCAACCAAACCAGAATTGTCCAAACTGAAATGCCACAAAACAGTGTGAGGTTCAATAAACCACCCAACCCAGAACATTTTTGGTACAAGTTTCAAGGTTGCTGACCCAGAGGCTCAAGGGTTTTTTTTTTTTTTTAATATCGAAACAACAATTTTTCATTTTGGAATTTTAGTAAATTTACGCAACAGAAAGCGCTGGGAGGAAGGGGTGTCAAACTCAAAGCAAAAAAAGCTTTCCGTTGATCTGAATGAAAACATTTTTTGGATTTCCAATTTGTGACAATTCAAGTTGTAACTTTTCGTCCCAATTTGAGGTGGGAACATTTTTCACAATGTCAAATTCTCACAGGACAGGGAAAACATTTCCTCCCCTCCTCCAGCGGGGATCTACCCAGGAGAAAGCACCTAGAGGAATCACTAATGCCTGGGTTTCAGGAGTGAAGGGAGCAACCGAAGGAAGACACCCCGTGAGGTGGTGCAGGAGTTTTGGCTCTTCCATCTGCACAGCATCACATGCAGGTGCTTCCAACTTTAAAACTCCCCCACGACTGTTATTTAAAAGTAACGGTTTCATTTTTTTGAACACGCTCTTTAAAAGGCCTAGCCCAGCCCCCCGGAGCTTTGCCATTTGCTTCAGTTGGAACAGGCTCTGGCCCTGAAATAAAAAGAGATCACAAAATTGGCTTGTTTCAAGTTCTGCAATTGTTGTACATTAGGGGTGCATCTAGACTACATGGCTCCGTCGACGCTGTGTAGACGTAGCTTGCCGTGTAGATGTAGCTTGAGATTCCCCAAACTAAACCGTTGTGGGTTCTGAGCGGGCATTGACGTCTGCTGACGAGAGCGTGTCCCTAATGAACAAACAAGAGAAGGGGGGGGAAAAGAGGTCCACCTTGCTGCTCGGTGCTTCATGAAACGAGGCTTAAAGGATCTGCCGACAAAGGGTTCTGGGGTCGGCAGATCCCCATCTAGAGTGCCATGCTGTGCCGACAAACAGCTGATCGGCACAGCACAGCGGCCATTTTGATTTAAATGAAGCGGCGATTATTTAAATTGCCGCTTCATTTCCCTTTATTGTCCTGCCTCATCTACATGGCTCCGTCGATGGAGCCATGTAGTCTAGACGTAGCCTATGGGTCCACTCCTGAACAATTCCAAGCGCCCTCTGCTCTCCCTCAGATTTCAATGGGAGGAGAATTTGCTCAGCACCCCGCTGGAGTGGCTCCTAAGTTGAGGCTGGCACACTGCGGATCTTCATCTCTACCTGACTGGCTTGCCTGGAAGTGAGTCGCAGCAGCGCAGATGATGGACATGAGAAATCTTCCTGATTATTCCCATTCCAACAGGTAATGCAGCAGGCTTGGCTATGGATAATACATGGCAGAGCGGGGCCCCATCCGTTCTTTTTCTTCTACATTGTCCTCCCCTCATGCAGCCACCCCTCACGAAGCAGAAAAACTGAAGTCAAGCTGTAACAGCACCGAGCAGCAAGGTGGACCTCTTTCCCCCCCTTCTCTTGTATGTTCATTAGGGACACGCTCTCGTCAGCAGACGTCAACGCCCGCTCGGAACCCACAACGGTTTAGTTTGGGGAATCTCAAGCTACGTCTACACGGCAACACTATTTCGGGATACCAGAGTATCCCGAAATAGCTATTCTGCGTCTTCACAGCAAGCCTGTTATTTCAGGCTCGCTATTCTGACGTCCCTGTAAATCTCATTCCATGAGGAGTAAGGGACATTTCGGAATAGTGGGTTATTTCGAAATTTGGCACTGTGTACACAGCGCCAAATGATGACATGAGCTATTTCAAAATCAGATCAAAGTAAAATACACAAATTTGCATAGCTCAAATTGCGTATCTTATTTCGAACTGCAGTGCAGCGTAGACGTAGCCTCAGGGACTTGGAGATTCCTGCGCTGCCTCACAGGCGCTGCCGGGGAAAATGCCCCTGCTGCTTTGGCTACCCCTCTCTACACAGGCAGCACACTGAAGTAGAGAAGGGGCTACATGGGTGCAGCAAACAACGGTCTCTTGCCCACTGGAGGTCAGTGACACAACCCCCAGGATAGAAAAAGAACGAGGAGTCCTGTGGCACCTTAGAGACTAACAGATGTATTAGGGCATCAGCTTCCGTGGGCAAAACCCACTTCATCAGATGAATGGGAGTGAAACTTACCAAGGTAGGGCTGTATATATGAAAGTACAACAAAAGAAAGAAGTTACTTATCAAGTGTTAACGAGGTTAATAAGAACATAAGAACATAAGAATGGCCGTACTGGGTCAGACCAAAGGTCCATCTAGCCCAGTATCCTGTCTGCCGACAGTGGCCAGCACCAGGTGCCCCAGAGAGGGTGGACCGAAGACAATGATCAAGCGATTTGTCTCCTGCCATCCCTCTCCAGCCTCTGACAAACAGAGGCCACGGACACCATTTTATCCCCTGGCTAATAGCCTTTTATGGACCTAACCTCCATGAAATTATCTAGCTTCTCTTTAAACTCTATTCTAGTCCTAGCCTTCACAGCCTCCTCTGGCAAGGAGTTCCACAGGCTGACTACACGCTGTGTGAAGAAGAACTTTCTTTTATTAGTTTTAAACCTGCTACCCATTAATTTCATTTGGTGTCCTCTAGTTCTTCTATTTAGGGAACTAATAAATAACTTTTCTTTATCGGCCCTCTCCACACCACTCCTGATTTTATATACCTCTATCATATCCCCCCTCAGTCTCCTCTTTTCTAAACTGAAATGTCCCAGTCGCTTTAACCTCTCCTCATATGGGACCCGTTCCAAACCCCTAATCATTTTAGTTGCCCTTTTCTGAACCCTTTCCAAGGCCAAAATATCTTTTTTGAGGTGAGGAGACCACATCTGTACACAGTATACGAGATGTCAAGTCAGGGTAGATGTAGCTCACTCACTGTAGCAGATGGGGAGATGTGAATATTAAGAGAGGGGAAGTTGGCTTTGTAGTGTGTTAACTGGCTTAAATCTTTATTCGGGCGTAACAGGATTGTACTGAATTTGCAAATGAATTGCAGTTCAGCGGTTTTCCTTTGTAATCAGGGTTCGACTTTTTTTGTAGAAAGATGACTATTAAATCCATTACTCAACGTCCAGGGAGGTGAGAGAGAGAGAGAGTGTCTGTGTCTGTGTCTGTGTCTGTGTCTGTGTCTGTGTCTGTGTCTGTGTCTGTGTCTGTGTCTGTGTCTGTGTCTGTGTCTGTGTCTGTGTCTGTGTCTGTGTCTGTGTCTGTGTCTGTGTCTGTGTCTGTCTGGTTTGGCCAATAACCATGGCCGAGGGGCACTGCTGGGAAAGTTAGAGCTGTTGGGCAGTAGCTGCAACAGGAGGGTTGAGAAGATTAAGCACGAGCCATTTTTGAACTTTCTTTGTATTACACTCAGAGTTGCAGAGAGAGAGAGTCAGTGGCCAAGTCCCCTTGCCAAATCCTGTGGGGCCCAAGGACCCTTGGGGCAGGAGTGGAAAGGCACTGAGATTGCGAGGCAGAGAGACGTATGTGAGACTTCAAAGACAGAACAAACAGCTTCTGCTAGGGATGGGGGGAAAACGGTCAGTGCGTAGTTCCCTCCTGTCACCCTTGCTCCAGGAAACAGGATCCTGGCCCATTTTGTCAACCACGTGACATGAATAAATTACCTGCCTCCATGTCACCAATTTAGCTGGATGGTTACTGACTGAGGGCCCAGCTCTGCAGGCAGCGATGCAGAAGTGAGGGTGGAAATACCACACCAGGCCAGCCTTCCTGCTGTGCTGCTGGCTCTGATTTCAGTGCTGGGCTCCTGGCCAGCAGCCACTGCTCACCAAATGCCCGCCTCTGAAGGAAACACCACCACCACTAGCAGTGTAGAAGTAAGGGGAGCAGTACCACAACCCCTCCTCACCATAACCTTGTGACCATCCCCCTCCACACACACACACACACCCCCCTCCTTTTGGGATCAGGACCCCTACAATTACCACACTGTGAAATTTCAGAGTTAAAGAGCCAAAATCATGAAATTTATTATTTTTAAAATCTGAGGACTGCGAAATTGACCAAAATGGGCCATGAATTTGGCAGGGCCCTATTTAATGCCTATGTCTAGCCTGCAGCATTTCAGCACATGAAATCACATTTGATGGAATGAAAGGGGCGGAGCAGCCAGCAAATAACAAACCCATCCTCCACGCCGAACGAGAACGAAGAGATGCACCCCAGTTCAAACAGGACACCAGGCCAGGCGATCACAAGGATCTCGTCATGGCTTTGTAATCAGTGACGCCACGAAGAGCGCCCGACCACAGACAGAGGGATGTGAATCAATTCAGCGCGGCTACGCACTTCCATAGTCGTTTAATCTCAAGCAGCCGAATGACTATTTGCAACAGCAATGCCAAGCGACCCTGAACTAGTGTTTTGCACCATTTCTTAGACTTAAAAACGTCCAGGAGGACACCAATTATGAAAACTGCTCTGCAGGGGTGCCTAGCCATAACCACAGGTGGCACCCACAGCACCGCAGACATGCTTGGAACCCGGTTCTGGCAACAATGTCCAAGCTGCAATGCTTCAAAACATCTCTGGCTCCTCCTCCCCCTTCAGATCCTCTGTGATGAGGAGCATTACTTCTGGCCCCTTTCATGGCTGCCTCAGTGGTCAGAGCCAGGCTATAATCTTGACAGCACAGCAAGTTCTACTCAGGTTACAGCGTGCGGAAATCAACGGGGTTTTATTGCAGCTGGGAAACTATTAAAATATGAGAGGTTGCCAGCAGACTGCGGTCGGCAGACAGCACCATTCATCCAATTGCTCAAAGAGATAAAGGACACAATTCCTTTAACTGTGCAGAACGTAAGAAAAAGCACAAACATCCATGGGCCGTAACAAGAATATTTAATATAAAGGACACAAAGGCCACTAAGCTATGCCTGCCAAAATACATCTTCATTGTTATTCTAGCTACAGGATGAAGCAAAAACAGACAGTGGGGTTTACTTCGTCCTCCTTCGTACTGAAGAACCCCTAATGCGGTTTCCCGCTGTGGTATCTTGAATGAGAATTGGACTCCATAGGATTTACAGCAACTGCACAAACCGCAGAAGCAAACTTGCAATAGAGAGATGAAGTTATATGGGAGTTAGCACTCTGTAAAGATAAATAATATACAGGTTGAAGCTCTCTAGTCCAGCACCCTCAAGACCTGACTAGTTCTGAACCAGAGTATTATCCAAACCTCAGGAGGTCAATATTGTCTAGCCGCATTACCAACACTTCCACTGCTGACTGGGCTCTTAGAAGACAGTGAGGGGTAAATTAGAGCTAAATAACAGCACAGAACACTGAGAGCCAGGACTGGGGACTGTAAACAAAGTTTATGGGATTGTGGGAAACTTGGCTACAACCGTGAAAAGTGGACATCTGGCTAACTAGAATCCTGCCGGACCACGGATGTTGCCGGACCAGCGTGTTCTGGACTAGAGAGGTTCAACCTGTACAAAAAAACGGTATTTTGACAATGATAAAGTGCTAAGCCATCTCACCAGTATAGCATTTATATGTTGGACATCTGACTTGGCAGTAATGTCGACTGATTCCGTATATCCTCATTTCACCTTGCTTAGAAATAATCTAAACAGTTGCTCTGTACAGTTCCACTTCCCAACCTAGGCCAAAACCAGGGAAAAGAAATGCAGATGAAAATGAATGAACACACTCACCAAACAACACTTTCACCTCCTCCTCTCAATACTTCAAAGCTCAGAAGTTTCCCCATCCTGTCCAATCTTTAGTTAAAAGTTCCTAGATTGGATGCATCATGTAGTCCAGTTCACACACCCAGGGACACGATGCGGACGATGCACATGAAAAATAGTTTTCCCCATAAGAAAACGTGACTTTTGTCCAACAATATTTTCTGAGAGGAAAATCTCAGTGTCAATGATTTGACAAGGAGAATCTACACAAAAAAGTGTTTTGCGTGAGTCTGGCGATTCAAAGTGTCATTGTGAAAGGTCAAACAGTATCACTACCATCTAAAATGTTGAAATTTTCAGTACTGGAATGAAGCAGAGGAATGACCCGCCGGTATAGAAGGGGTTAAGGAGAGCCTTTGGGCCCAGCTAGCTCTGCCCCACTATAGCTTCAGCCAAGCCCAGACCTGGAAAGGGCAGAAAAGGACAGAGCCCGGCTCAGTTCAGGACTGACGTGTGAAGCAGCAGGAGCTAGCTGCTGCCCTATCTGCCCTCGCCTTGCCAGCCAAGGTTGCCTCCAAGGAGTAAGTCATCTTCCTGGCCAACAGGAGACAGAGAAAGAGGCCTAGGAGCATCCCGCCAGAAAGGAAGAGCAGAGAGTGGAGACCTCATGGGAATTCTGACCCCACCAAACTTACAGCTGCTCCACCCAGGGGAGCCTGGGATGGCAGCAGGCCCACAAGGGGCCACTAGTAAGAGACAAGCCACCACAGGAACTTGGACAATAGGACCCATTTTGCACACTAACGGGGCAGCGGACGTGGACACCCCACTGGGAGGGTCCCCTACTCAGGGGTTATTTACACAGGGCCCGTGGGTAGGCCCATGGGAGTGGGATGACCCAGTTCCCCCTACCCTCTCTGCTTTAAAGACTGAAGTAGCTTGACCACAGCAGCAGGGTCTGAAATCCAGGTACTCCAATCACTAGGCCGAGGGGCCTTCCAGCCCCTTGGCCCCCATTTTACCCACATTTTTCTTTCTACAAAGTTTCTGGCTTTGGAATGAAAACACTGAAGATTCCTGGGGGACAAATTCTGATTCCTTGCAACTCTACTGGTGATAGGGAAAGGATGGGGAAGGTGAAGGTAAATCAGCGATGTCCCAGAAGGTAGCCGTCGTTCAAGATGACTTCGGTTTCCCATATGCTGGCGCTACTACTTATTTCGACTGTGGCAGCACTCTGTTTCCTCCTTGGGGGGAAAAAGGGAAAGGGGGTTTTCATTCACGCCTGCTCTGCCAGGGGGACCATGGTGTTTAAAGCAAGGTCAGCATGCCCCTGCCACTGCGTAGACAGCGCCAAATTACGAACCAAGCTATTTCGAAAGTCACTCGAAATAAGTGGCGCCTGAGTGCACCCTGAGGGTAGAAAGTAAACAGTCTGAGGGAGGCATCTGTGCTGAAAGAAAATGGGAGTGGGTCTTGGGCCCCGTTCGGCATTGTTCTCTCAGGAGGAGTCCTGGGATTCTCTCGGATCAAAGTGTTATTTCCTTGGCTGGCATTCTTTTCTTGCAAAGAGAATCAATCACTTTTCCTGTTTTAAAAAGACATGCTGGAATCTAGATTGATTTCTGTAGGTAGCTCAGACAACATAAACACTCTATTTTCTGGGGGGGTTTCCTCCCATCCATTAGTGAAGAAATTAAACTTCAGCAGAGCTGTACTGAGGTAATGAAAGGCCACATGAAATTCAGAGAGAGGCAACAATATATTAGATCAACAGAAAAGAAGGAGAGAGTAGGACAGCGAGATTAAAGCTGCGTGTTACCATACAGCAGAAGGCAGAATACAGAAAATCCTAGGAGACAAGAGGGGCTTAAATCGTCTCTTGATAATTGCAGAGCAGTCACATTTATTGGCTTTAAAACGAATGCCTGTGCCCTTTTCAGATGTTCCAGTCTAGGGCAGCTCCAGTGTTCCCCAAATGGGAACAGCAGGGTGTACCACCGTGTCTCAATTTTTATTTATTATAATTGGATCTTTTGAATAAATCGGGAGCCTTGGCAACAGTCGTTAAGGAGAGCACTTGCAAAAAAATCCCACAACACTAGAACATGCAATTGCCATAGTAGAGTGTGCAGTAATCCTTTTAAATAACAATACACAGGCCCTTTTAATCTGCTTCACTCATACAGGCTCTTAGGGACTGTCCTGGAATAGCCTCTTCCTCACTCTTAGCTTTCCAGGCTGTACGAAATAGTCATTTTCAGCTCTTGTTAAGAGAGGTTTTTTGGTGGCAATCTTCTCGTTCTTCCAGCGCCCATAGAGGATGTTCTATGCCTCAAATTTGTCTCATCGTGAAAGAAAAAAAAAGTTATTCTTGGCACAGTCAAGCCAACATTCTGATGAAACATAGAAGGGTTCGTGGCCCTCTCAAGAAGCCGTTTTAACTTGTTACCGTGTCACTTGAGTTGATGAAACCATTTTAACCTGTCTCCCATTTGTTGCTTCGGCATCCTAAATAAGACTAGACATGCTTGGAAAAGCCAAAATTCTTCCATTGGATAATTTATGCATGAAAAGTCTGTCTTTTTTTTTTTCTAAAATATGTTGAGTTTTCTGCAGGGCTTCAACTATAGAACAAAAAGTACATTTTGTTTTGATTAAGGTTTTTGGAAATAAAGATTTCTGGCTGGACATTTCTCCCCCCAACCCCTCCCCTTTTTTAAATTAAATACTTTTCTCTCTCTTTCTTTCCCACAAAAAGTGAGAAGGCTAGCTAAACAGAAATTAAAAGGAAGGCTAGGGCTACACTACAATGTTAAATCGGAAAAAGAAATGCAACTTGCAGTATGCAAATTGCGTATCTTTTTCCGATTTACTTCCGTCTACACGGCACCAAGTGTCGAGAGAAAGTGCTCTTTCGACACATCCCTTATTCCTCGTAGCTGTTACAAGTCAAGAAAGATCTTGGTCCTGGATACCTCCCTGAAAATATCTGCACTGGGCACTCTAAGACTCTTAGATATCATGCACTTCATTAGCATAAAGATGGCCACCACTTTTTTCCGAAAGAGCTTTTTCAAAAAAACCCAGCAGTCTAGATGCAGATCTGTCGAAAAATAAATCCTTTTTCGACAGACCCTGTATTCCTCAAAAAATGAGGTTTACAGGATCTGTTGAAAAAGGGTTTATTTTTCGACAGATCTGTGTCTAGCCTGCCGTTTTTTTCCGAAAAAGCTCTGTTTTGAAAAAAAGCGGCAGCCATGTTTATGTTAATGAAGTGTCGGATATTTAACTCCCCGCTTCATTAGCAATTTCGATGTGCCTAATTTACACCTCTCTGTCGACAGAGAGGTGTAGTCTAGACACAGCCTAAGAGACTGCTAGCAACTGTTAGGAAAAGGATAGACAATAAATCAGTAAATAGAGTAGCACTCTCTACATCCCTGGTATGCCCACACATCGAATACAACATGCAGTTCAGGTCACCCCATCTCAAAAAAGATGTTAGAATTAGAAAAGGAACAGAGAAGGACAATGAAATTAGTAGGGGAATGAAATAGATTCCACACGATTAAAAGGACTGGAACTGTTCATTTTAGAAAAGAGACTGCTCAGGGGGGAATATGATAGAGTTCTCTAAAATTACAAATTGAGTGGAGAAAGTGACTTGAGGGGTGTTTTTTACCCCTTCACATTTCAGAAGAACCAGAGGTCACTCAATGAAATTAATAGGCAGCAAGTTTAAAACAAACATAAGGAAATACTTCACAGATTACACAGTCAACCTATGGAACTCCTTGCTGGGGTTATTTTGAAGGCCAAAAGTAAAACAAGTCTAAACAAAGAATTAGATAAATTCACACAGGAGAGGTCCCTCGATGGCTATTAGTAAAGATGGTCAGGGATGCAACCTCACGATCTGGGTATCCCTAAACCTTTGACTTCCAGAAGCTGGGAGTGGATGACAGGGGATGGATCGCTAATCGCTCTGTTCTGATCTTTCCCTCGGAAGCATCTAGCACCAGCCACGGTTGGAAGGCTGCCAACTGCTCCAATATGGCCATTCTTACGTTCCTATTGGCAGAAGAAGGGGGGGGGGGAAAGGAGGAAAGCACAACCCAGAAAAGCCCTACCTGACAGTCCTTTCAGTCAAAATAGAACATTTAACTTCAAGATTTCTATTCAGAAATTACATTTTTAGTTTTTGATTTTTCCAGTCAGAAAAACAACAGTTCTGTCACAGAAAGAAAAGAGAAAGTAAACTCAATTGGCCCTAAAATTCAAGCAAAACAAAGTCACGCAACAGGGGCGTCTCTCTGGACACAGAGGAGAACACCCTTTCCCAAGGGAGAATCTAGCGAAGGAAACCTATGTAAAATCCATGGGGCTGCCCAGGAGACGTCCTCCAGCCTGTGTGTATGAATGCATAGATGTACATCACCACCCTGTTGTCAATAGTTTCTTTTTCTCTCACTGCCTATCGATTCACCTTTATTTAAGGGTCATTGGTCAAGGCCATGTTCCACTCATATCAAATCAATTTTTAACATATTAGTCCCCAGCTGCTCAGACGACAAGTTTTCTTAGTCCCTCAGCACGTCTCTGTGTGTGTCTGTTTGCGAGTGTGTTTGTCCAGGAACTCCTCCTAAGTGGTAAGAGCGAGGCCACCAAATTTGGGAGGCAGCCTCCTCTTCTCCTAACTTAAAGCCAGGTCAGGGTCGGGTTGTGCCAGGACAATCAGAAGCCCCGGGGAACAGGACTGTGTTCCATAACATGCAAAAGGAGGGGCTGCAGTTTGGAGGGATGCGATATGAGGTTGACCACTGGGGGTTACGAGCACAGGGAAGAGCTGTCCTGCAGAGTGGCCACTGAGGGCAGCTGTACCACCAAGGGAGGGGTCAGCAGGGCCAGGGTTCCACCTTCTTACCTGCCAGCACACCAGTAAGTAGCCCCCGTACACACCACACCTTCCCTCCCCCTTCAGTTCTTGGCCTCAGCACCGGGATTGGGGGGTGGGGGAGAAGAACAGGCCCTAATTAGGCTGGGGGAAGGGAGAGAACAGGCCCTAGGTGGGCAGCGGGGTCTGGCCTAGGGGATGGGAGAGAACAGGCCCCTAGCCCCCAGCTTCTTGCACTCCCCTTCCCCCCCCCCCAGACCCTGCCTTGTAGGTCCCTGGCAATGCCGAGTAAGGCTGCTAGTTGACAGATAAGGACCTTTCCTCGGGGGAGCTATGCAGTACTTACTGTGGCCTTACTTTAGTTAGCAGCCGCTAAATGGAAAACCGAGTTATACAAACAACTGGAAGCGCCGCAGAGGATGGTCTAAACCCTGAGGGGATGTGGGAGAAGAAGCAAGGGCTGCAGAACGAGACCCTCGCCTCCATCAGTCACCACGGGCCAGGTTTTAAGCTACTCCAAAACCACTTTCTTCCGAAAGCTTCCAGGCTCCTGGGATTCAGCCAAGCCCACCCACCGCTGTACTTCCCCTAAAAGCACTTTGAGAAGCTATAGAGCATTTGAATTATTAATGCATCAAAGCCAAGAGCTTGCTGACAGGTACCAACGAGACAGACAATTCTGCAGCTTCTGTTGATGCCAGCTACCCCCAGGGAAACTGAGGAACTTTTCTAACTGGCTCCTTTGAAGAGTGTTGCCAGCCGAAAGGGTCACACGGGGAGAGAGACATCTCTCCTCTCCAGCACAGAGATAAAACGTTGACTGCACAGAGGTTTCCATCAGAAAGATCAGCGTTGTCTGGGTCTGACATTTAGAATATTGATCATCCATTAAGGCAATGAAAAATTGACCATGCAAAAAGAAAAAGGTCTTTACTAGTCTCTGGTCAGGCAACAAACTTGAATCAGCTGGCATGGGCCAGTTGTGAGTTTTCCCGTGCTGTGTCGACAAAGCCCAAAAGGCCAGGACCAAGAATCAAAACAGAGTTCTGGAAGGTCATTTTCAAATGACAGCTACTTTCTAGGTCATCACGCTAGACTGGCTCACAGGTTGCTTAACAGGCCTTGCTCTCACTGCTTTAAAAAAAAAAAAAAAAAGGCGCGTGTGTTTTTATACCGTGAGATATGAGATACGTATCTCAGCACGCCTGAGATACGAACACAGAGCAGACTGGGCACATTAGTTTAATCGTGAGGTAAACTCAACGAAGTTAACCCCTGGAGAAGATATAGGGCTGTTTATCTCATGGTAAAACAAAAGTGCCTGGGATTTGTTGGGTTTTTATGTCCACAGGATAATATCCATGTGTAATTTATCCCAAAGGTGGAGAAAGACCCTTCCTAGCCAGGGGAGGGCAATAATTTTTGATGGGGGGGCCACTTCACAAATTTCAGAAGTGGTCACGGGCCGTGGGCAGGGCCATGAGACTTCACATGCTCCCTTGCCAACAGACCCTGAGTGGCCTGTGGCTGGGGAAGCGTAAGAAGTCCTTACACATATACACCCCCACCCTGCCAGGGGTGCACGGTGCCTAGAGAGAACCGCCAGCCATTTTGAATAGCTGGTGCTGCACGCCCCTGGCGGGGGGAGGAGACTTCACACACTCCCCCGCCCCCAGGTCTCGATTGGCCTGGAGGTGGGGGAGCAGTAGGGTGGCTATGGGCTGGATCAATTGGCTTGACAGGCCAGATCTGGCCCATGGACACTGTCTTGCTCACCCCTGTTCTTAGCAGTGAAGCCCGGGCGTTCGTGAGTTTGAGTCAAATTCTCATTTGATCCTGAGGCATCTTTGAAAACATTAAGCATGGAGTACGCCCGGTCCTAGATTTCTAACAGCTTGGAAGAGCTGTCATTTGTGGAGCGTACCCCACATCACATTTACTCTAAAACATTCCAACCACGGAAACTGTGAAGTACTTAACACTCATGGTGCTATTACAAATGGATATGGGCACTGCTCCTAATTAGCCAAAGCACGGAGGTAATGAAGGCAACACGTATTTGCAGAAATGTTTCAGTACCGTCTCTTTGCATTTCAATTTGGAAGACTTAAGTTCATGTTGCTGTAATAAAAGCTTCCATTCCACAAGCCGTACAGGTAGCATTGTTCGCCAATTACAAGTTGAACCTCTCTGGTCCGGCACTCTGGTCCAGCAACATCCATGGTCCGGCATGATGTTAGTTAGCATCATGTCTGCTTATTATGGGTGTGGCCAAGTTTCTCATAGTCCCATAAAGTTTGTTTACAGCCCCCAGGCCTGGCTTTCAGTGTTTTGTGCTGTTATTTAGCTCTAATTTACCCCTCAATGTCTTCTCAGAGCCCAGCAAGCAGTGGAAGTGTTAGTAATGCTGCTAGACAATACTGACCTTCCGCGGTCCGGCAAATTCTCTGGTTCGGCACCGGTCAGGTCCCCAGGGTGCCAGATTAGAGAGGTTCAACCTGTACAGCCAAAGAAAAGGAAATCTCCCCCTTCCCCCTGCTCACATCATAAACACATCTAAGCAAACCAGCCGGCTTTACAGGAATCTCCTCAAGTCACACCTCCACTTGCTAGAGCCGGACAACTAAAATTAAGGACCAAATTTGCACATTTCACTGAAATCACAACAGGGTGTGAACATTAACTCTTTCCCGTGATTATTGATGCTCGGATACTTCACTATCCTCCGCTCCTGTTTTCCTCTTGCAGGACAGGGAATACTTTATACTTCAACAACTTACTGAGAGCTCTTTCTAGATTCACCACTATTGTGGCGTCTTCCTTTAGAGTCTTCAACCAGAAGGATCAGTTTACAATGGCAAGAGAGGGGTTCATGAAATTACCTGTGTCTTGATGCTGCAAAATCTGGTCAGGTATCTGAATCCAAGGCAACCCAAACCTTCACATTTCATTGTATTTGCTATTCAAGAGGATTTTCCAAATGCCAAAATAATTGAGAACAGTTAGTGTGGTGCATTTAATTAAAACATGGTGTGGGGGTGAAGGGAAGTTTGGCACATGGGAAAGTTAGAAACTAGGTTCTGATGAAGTTTTCCTAAGATCTGAATCAGTTCCATCTCCTACAGAACCTTCCACACAAAGTAACCAACCCCGGTTTCACCAAGGGTGTGTCTACATGGCAAAGTTATTTCGAAATAACTGACGTTATTTCGAAATAGCAATGCGAGTGTCTACACAGCAATTCTGTGATTTCGAAATAATTTCAAAATAACGGACAGCTTCTTTCAAAATCTATAAACCTCATTCCACGAGGAATTATGCTTCTCCCGAAATAGCTATTTTGTAATAGCTGTAGTGTGGACGCGCCACTGCTGCTATTTTGAAACAGCTCCTCCCCAGGGCCATTCGAAGTAATTACTCCCCAGTGCCTCCTGGGGTTCTACATTGAGATAGCGTGTCCACATTAGGGGAGCCTGCCTCGGACTCATTTTGAGGCTTCCCTGTAGTGTAGACACGCTATTTCGAAATCAGCGATTGCGGAAAAAAAATCCAAAATAGCTTACTTCAAAATAAGCGTGCTGTGTCAACGTACCCCAAGTGAGTAACTGCAGTAGAGAAAGAAATGAAGAGGCAGCACCAAAAGGAGCGAGATCTGTTTTCAGATGGGACCTGAAGGGAGATGACGAGCAAGTGAGGGAGGTAACCTTGAATAGATTTGAAAGAAAAGTCGGAAAAACTGACAAGCTGTGTACTTGGCCCTACTCCAGTGACTCAGAGCCAAGACAAGAAGCTTCCTTATGGATTGACAAGGGATAGCTCATCTGGAAATGATAGTGTAACCACCACCAGGTGGATTTGAACCTAGGACCTCTGGAGCTTAGTGTAGGAGCCTCTATAGCTTGAGCTACAAAGGCAGCTGGTGCGCAGCTTAGGCTGTAGAGAGCTCCCTTGTTCTTATCACTCACTGTAAGTGGTCTAAGTGCCAGTGCATGGGACAGTGACCCACACTAGGGCTACGTCTACAATGGCAGCTTCTTGCACAAGAACTCTTTTGCGGAAGAGTTCTTGTGCAAAACTCTTCCACAAGAGAGCGTCTACACTGGCATGTGCTTTTGCACAAGAGCATCCATGCCAGTGTAGACGCTCTCTTCCGCAAGAAAGCTCTGATGGCCATTTTAACCATTGGGGCTTCTTGCGCAAGAAATTCATGTTGCCTGTCTACACTGGCCTCTTCTGGAAGAGCTCTTGTGCAAGAGGGCTTATTCCTTGTGGGGAGAGGAATAACTCTTTCGGAAGAAGCCCTGTTTTACAACGCTATACTGTAAATTTACTTCTGGAAGAATGCTTGTGCAGTGTAGACAGCCAACAAGCTTTTGCGGAAGAACGGCTGTTCTTCCGGAAGAAGCTGCCAGTGTAGACGTAGCCTAGGCATTTGGGTTACAAAAGCATCAGTACTGGTGCCCATGGGTAGCACGTTCTATTCTATAGGCAACAAGAATACTGCTGTCCTGGGGGCCAGGTCTCTCCTCTGGCCCTGGCTGTTGCCTCCATGCACTGCCCCCACCCTGTGCATACCTTGGCCTGCCTGCGGGTCATTTAAAATGGCCCATCTTCCCGCCCTCCCCATCAGCACAGTGGGGCTAGAGCACTGCCAGAGGGGGGGTGCCCCAGGTGTGCCTCCTCCCCTCACACCTCATCCCTTCCCATAGCCTGCATCCCCTCCCACCCCTGCACCCCTTCCAGCCCCCAGATTCCCTCCCAGAGCCTTCACCCTCACCCCTCCTGCACCCACACCCTCTGCCCCAGACCAGAGCCAGCCCCCAAACTCCATCCCAGAGCCTTCACCCTCACCCCTCCTGCACCCACACCCTCTGCCCCAGACCAGAGCCAGCCCCCAGCCCCCAAACTCCATCCCAGAGCCTGAACCCAAGCCCCCTCCAGCCCCCCAACACTTCAAAGACTAGAATCCCAGTAAGGATCTCCTGCTGCTCTCCCAACAACTCAACGAGTAACCTCTGGGAAACAGGAGCGGTCTGGCTCTGTGCATGTTTTCACCTGGCCAGCGCCATGAATGAGGAAATCCCAGCGTTAGAACAGTCTCTATTGTACCAGAGACTCACGGAAAGAGACTTTTGTAACACAGCTTCTCAGGCGCAATCACACCCTAGCTGGAAAGCCAGCAGGTCAGAACTCTAGAAGACAGGGACAAGCACCGTGGCAGCAAAACGATCTGTTTTTAAAAGGCAGCCACATCCACCCAGGAGCTAGCAAGGTGCCGTTTTAATGCTAAGTAGCACATTACTTCTGTTCTACGTTTGTGAAAGGCGTGTTCTGTTCAGTAGCCATCATGGGACTCATGCTTCAGCAGAGAAGTTATTGTAGGAGTTATAGTGTTAGAAAGTGACCCTTCCTTCCCCCCCCCCGCCCTGCAAGGAACACATCAAAGTATGGCTGTTAATTTTATAAGTCATCAACGGCTTAATCTTCCATGCATATTAGGCTAGACGCAAACAGGAAACCTGACTTTAATCCGTTCAGAAATCTAATGGTCTGATGCTTCACAATCCAACCTTGAAAATTCCTTTTGCTCACATTAAAGTATTTGGAGCTAATGAAGTTAAGTCAAAAAGATTTAATGTGTTGGCATATCTGATTCCTCATCTTCACTACAATTGAGTGGCAAGAGAACCACCTTTTTGGGATGTGCGGCTGTACATTTACATTGGTGCGATCTTGCGCAAAAGCGGTTGCTTTTGCACAAAAACTTGCTGCCTGTCTACACTGGTCCCGCATGCTTGCGCCAGTACACTGATGTTCTAATGTATGAAATCAGGGCTTCTTGCGCAAGAACTCTGATGCTCCCACTCAGGAATAAGCCCTTTTGCGCAACTGTTCTTGCGCAAGAGGCCAGTGTAGACAGGCAACATGAATTTCTTGCACAAGAAAGCCCTATGGTTAAAATGGCCATCAGAGCTTTCTTGCGCAAGAGAGTGTCTACACTGGCATGGATGCTCTTGCGCAAAAGCACATGCCAGTGTAGACGCTGTCTTCTGAGAAAGTTTTTGCACAAGAACTCTTCCGCAAAAGAGTTCTTGTGCAAGATCATGCCAGTGTAGACATAGCCTACATGTTTAAGTTAAATGTCATCAAGCCATGGAAAGTTTCAGAAAAATCTAGATGCACAATAACAAGTCAATGCATGGTGCTGTGAAAAAACAGGTTACACAGAGCTGGGAGAACTTTTTGGCCCTCACTTACTTTGGTGGAACATGCCAATTCAGCCACAGTACAACACTCTGAATTTGTCTCAGTTTTGCTGACTTCTTCATTTAGAAAAATAACCAAATCCTTCTCTCCCTCCCCCCAGCTGTTTTGTTTTCACATTTAACAACAAAATATTGATTTTTTTGGTTTGAAACAACTTGAGATTTCCTTTGTGAATTAAAAAAAATCAAAATGTTAATAAATTCTCAAAGTCTAAATGAAATATTTTGTTCAGCCCAGAGTGTTTTTACCATGATTCACCAGACATTTAAAAGAAAATTAATTGCCATTTAGACCTGAAAACTTAAAAAAAAAAAAAAAAAAAAAAAAAAAAAACACCCACACTTTTCAAAGTTGCCAGTGATCTGAAAAATCAGCTAGTGATTCACCCAGCTCTCTCAATATAGCCTGGGCACGTATTTACATATCCAGCCTTAACTTGGCATTTTCTAGCCTTTCTGCTTTTAAGATCAGACCTTCACTCTAATTTTAGTAATTATTCTTTTGATCTCAGCTCAGAGGTTCTAGTCAAAGGGTACATCTACACTGCACGGCTATTTTGGGATACCAGAAGCAATTTCGTAGCTTATTTCGAAATAGCTTATTACAGAATTGGTAGTGTCTACACAGCACTTATTTCGAAATACAGCACTCTTCCTCTGACTTCCATTACTCCTCATACAATCAGGGTTACAGGAGTCAGAGTAAGAAGTCCTCCAGCTTGACAGTATTTCAACGCTATTTCGAAATAACTGACTGCTGTGCAGGTGCAGACTAAGTTATTTTGAAATAATGTTGCTGTGTCGACGTACCCTAAGACACTAGACAAAACCTATATTTTTGGTTTAAGTAACAGGAAATAAGCATATTTGCTGCCCAAGAAGTTAAATACACAGAGACTGATTGTAAATTGAATTGGCAGATTGGATGCAGAAAGGTCATGGCATTGAATTAAGGAACAAACTAAGAATAATCAAAAAGGGAATGAAAAAAATCCTCCTTAATCCACTCGGGCAGGTGGCATGTATGTTTTGAGCAAATTGTTTCTGAGTATTGCACTATAAGATACTTAAGATACTGCTCAGTGGCTCTGTGGCACATCGGCAAATAGTGTTGGTACCCACAAGAACCTCTTATACTCAGAATCTCTTAGGATCAAGCCTTTAACTGTACCCCTTTATACACGTTATTGACAGGGAAGTTTTACATTAAATGAATCACCCCTATCAACAGGGGACTCAAGCAAAAGCTTGCAAGCTATTATAGAAGAGTTGACATTGGATCAGCCTACCCAAGAATTCTGAGCAGCAAGCAATCACTCTAATCCCACTGCATTATTGCACTCCGGGAGTGACAGCTTTGAAACGACTACTTTTTGTTGTAATTACACATTACCACCTACCTTCCTTCAAAGAACCAAGGCGTTCTAACAAATAGCTTTCATCTTACATGCCATTAGCAAACGGAGCCACTTGCGTACGGTACATCTTCTCTGACTCATATGCATCCATTTAAGGTGCCTGTTGATTGGCCCAGAAAGTAGCTGGACTGATAGCGGTAAGTAATGGAACACTTAGGCATGTTCTCGACTTTGAAAGCGTATGTGCGTTCCTTACAGTCGACCTGTTCCTTGGGTACTTCTGCCAAAGGTTGTAGCTCTCCTTTCTAATCTGAATACAGTCCCACTGCCAGCAAGACTGCAAAGCTTCCAGGTGGGGCAGCTACATGACGTTGGTTGTTAGTGGTAAGTAGGATGGAGGAAGTGGACGTACAGATGAGGTACTTATGAAGGGTCTGAGGACTGCCTGCTAAATTCCCCATCCCTACCCCACATCAAGCCATTCAGCCTAAGACTGCACTGAAGGCAGGATAGTAGGATAGGCGTGCCCCCAAAACAAAGGGGGATGCCTTTACAAAATAGTCACAACCAAGCGTCACTTTAAAAAAAAAAAAATGCGCAGATGCTGCACATTTAATTCTGAATTCACACAAACAAAACTTGAAGGTTCTTAACTTCAGGCGGGGGGGGGGGAAGAATGGTTTCCGTGGGCCCCCAAAAGTTTGTTGAGGCCCAGTTCCATCCCCCCCGAAGGGGCGGGGCAGCCAGCCCTCAGCGCCACCTGGACCATGGCGAACTCCCCACCCCCAGCCCTCAGAGCTGTGTGGCGTGCATGACACAGCACTCCAGTGGCAATTTAAGGTCCCGGCCGCTGCCACTGCTACTTTGAATCACAGGGCTCTGGGGCAACTGCCCCATTTGCCCCTCCCCCATTGGCGGGCCTGACTGCAGGATGCTTTCGTGGGATGAGAACCCCTGTGCCAGCGTCTGTGAAGCGTTCTCTCTTATATAAACCACTTTGTAGGCCTTTGGATACAGGGCCATTAATGGTTAAAAAAAAGTTGGTTTGCATAAATTAAACAGATTCCTTTTCCTGGCTAACTGAGCCCATTTCTAGCCATGGGCCCAGAGTGCCTTTCTCTTTCATAACCACAAGCAGTCCTGTAGCACCTTAGAGATTCACAAAAGTACATAGTATCATGAGCTTTCATGGACACAACCCACTTCATCAGATGATGAGCTGGAGTAGAAATAAGAGAAACCAGGTGTTTTATAACAGAAAAAAGTGGGGCTTGCCCACAAAAGCTCATAATTCTATATATACTTTTGTTTTTAAAGTGAGAGGACGACATGGCGGCCCCCTCTGAGACTTTTCTCTTTGATGCTCAGCTTCAGGCAAAATGCAAACTGCAAAGAAAACAAATGTATGATTAGGTAATTGCTTGCTTAAGAAAATGACAGCTAGGTTTATTGGCCATTCCTCAGTACTGACAAAGAGTTCTATACCAGATACGAGCAGCCCTTGAGAGATGGGGGCAGAGGGAAGAGACTAATGGCCATTAAGAGAGATGTGTTGTAGTTACATATTTGCTCTTCAAAAAAAGAACACTTCTGGTTAATCAATAGTTTATCATTCCTGGCAACATCTCCTGTCCTGGGCAGAGTATTGATCAAGGGGAAGGCTCTAAATGTGCGTCTACACAGCACCCTAAACTCAAAATAAGATACGCAGTTTGTGTTACGCAAATTGTACATCTTATTTCTATTGTATTTCGAAATAGCTTATTTCAAAATGTGGCACATCTACACAGAACTACATGGAACGAAGGCTACAGGGATGCCGAAATAGTGCACCTGTTATTTCAAAAAAATATTTCAAAATAATGGGCGCGTTTAAAAGATGCGGGGTAGCTATTTCGGGATACCCCGCTGTCTAGACATACTCTAAGAGTATGTCTTAAAGAGTATCTTAAGCAGTATATCTTAAAGCCATTTCTCTTAAGGTTCTGGCTCCGTGGAGTCCAACTGTGGAGGAACGTTCCACTTTCAGACCCCAATCACTCATGGAAACTCTGAAAGCCAGAAGGCCCTTTCAGACTGGATCTGGTTATGTCACTGGCTTGGGATCTGGGCTTCTTGAGTTCCTACAGATGTTTCCATTTGAGGTTCCTGAGATTCATTCAAACTAAAAGCTGGGAGGAGAGATGGGAGGAGAGAGGGCCAGATTACCTCCTCCCACAGAATGACCCACAGCGGGGGCTATGGGAGAGGAAGTCAGGGGATCCTCACATTGCTCAGTTTGTGTTCGACCACCCTGAAGACGATGACACAGTGAAGCGGTAAGAGGTCAAGGCCAGTCATACTTTGAATTGCAGCAGAAACCTCTCAGCTTCAGTGTCCTGTCCCTGGACACACAGAGACTCCTGTGCTACCTATCTCTGGGATGGGGCTAGTCGTGGAAGAGGTAATAGTCCTCTAGGAATTCTGTCTGGGACTGGAGGAGGGACAATCTGCAACCACGTGGCTCCCCAGCATGGTCCTACTGCATGAGGCAGGCGGAAATGTATGAAAGAAGCATTCCACCACATACAGACCTAGGAAGCAGGATCAGACACGGAGAGGACAATAATTTGCCTAGAATCACTAGGAAATCTATTTAAAAACAGAAACCACATCCTTTCGCTCCCCATTCTTTAGTCACAAGATTATCTTTCCTCCCGTTATACAGTTTTTATTTAGCATCAACTCAGATGCAAACCCGTGAGCACAAAGACAAAACAAAACAATTCCAGGAGGGCCAAGAAGAGGAAAAAATATTTTCCTAGAACTCCAAAGTGGTGACCATAACAAGTCTGTGGAAGGCCAGTACACCCCTGTGTCAGATAACCGTATTGTAGTGTATAACTAATTCATTAGCTTTAATGGAGAAGCTTTGTGTAGATAGAACATCCTCCACAATGCATCCTCCACAACAGCAATTCTCTTAAAAGGCACCTGGGAGCAGAGAGAAGGGAGCAAGTCAGAGGTGCAGGAGGAACATCAGGGCAATCGGGAGGACTGACGTTTTAATGCCCTCTTTGTCGGAAGGCAAGACATGATAGAGTAGATGTGTGGCACAGTGCGAGACCTTTGCGCGTTGCATAAGAAAACGATATGCAGAAACTGCCCAGACACACGAGGGTCACGCACAACCTACAAGTGCACAAGCAAGTTAGGTCTAGCAACGTATCCAGATGACTGCTCTGATTGTTCTGTTTTTGGGACCAACAGAAACCACAGTGAGCACCACTCGGAGGCCCCACAAATGATTAAAAAAGACACTCCTCTATTCCAAAGCCCTAAAACTTAGTCAGAATTGAAGTTCACGTATTTTAAGAGTTGGCGTCAGTCTCTCCCATCTAAGTCTGGTTTCCAGGTCAATGACCAGTGTTCCTTCCTCAACCCTAGGGGAAATGTACTCTTCTGCAGGAAGTCATATAAATTCGTTAGGTGAGAAATTGCTATTTTATATACAGTTGTCAAGTGTACATTGCTCACTATATAAATTTAGAGCTAGACAAGTTACCTTTTTCTTCAAGGAGATTCTTTGCAAGAGGAGACTGCCTGGAATGCATTTTGGAGGGAATGACTAAGACTCTGGTGCGCTCGTTTTCATATCACAAAAGTCAGACACATCTGAAAGAAAGTTTTAAGTTTGACAAATATTTGGATTTCTACGAGTCAGATGAGAAGAGAGACTTTGTGCTAAGTGTTTAGTGCCCTCATCTTACTATATATTTTAGAAATGTCCATCTGTCTGTGAATCCGTTTGTTAAAGAACTCTTCCTAAACAGTAAGAGCTAGAATGACCACCAAATTTGAGATGCAGCTTCCTCTTACCCTAATGTAAGGCAAGCTCAAGGTTTGGTTGTGTCAGGACAATGGGATCTGCCTGGAATGTGATTGTTTCTCATAAAACGGAAAGGGAGGAATCTGGTAGGAGGGACAGTTATGCTGTGGAATGACCACAGGGGGCAGCAGAGGGCCAGAGATGGGGGTTGGTACAGCTATAACCCATTGGGCCAGGAGCAGAAAGGGGCGGAGAAAGGGACAGCTATTTACTGTCAGAAAATGTGTGTGTTTGTGTCTGTTTCTCCATGCACCCCTTTCCCAGCTGTGCTCGCTGCCTCTGCAACAGCCATGGAAAGGTGCTTCTCACCTGGCCCCAAGCTGCTGCGCTGAGAGAGGGCTGGGGTTGTCCTCTCTCCCCGAGGCAGCCTGCATCCTGAGCCCCTCCTCCCCAGCCCCACCCCAGAGCAATGATTGAAATGAAGAAAAACAAATCTTATTTGAGTTAAGGGACCCAAGCAACAATGGGTAATGCTTCTGATAATCTTATATATAAACTCTCAAGAGATTTTTTTCAGAAAAATATTATCCCAAGGAAAACCACACCCAAAAAGAAGAAATTGAATCCAACCCAGCTGTAAAGCTGGCCTTTTAATGTGGCACCAGTGTTTATTGGCCTAGTACTGGTGGCCTGGCCGCACACCCGGCAGGCACCTCGTTATTTTATTTTAATTTAGAGAGATTATGAAAAGAAGAGACAAAAACTGAACCACCCACAAACTCTGAGGAGGCCAGGGTTTACTATGATTGGTAGAAGGCGCTTTGTATCCCCTGGCTACTGGCTGCGGAAGTCTGTAAATATTCCCTTCAGTTTACAAGAGTAGAAGCTACAAGGTTTTGTAGTTACAAACACAGCATTGCACAAGGGCGCCATTTCGGGAGGGGATGGGGAGGGCAGCAGCCGTGCGCTCTGGGCTGTGGCTGGCTTTTCATCCCTTTCCCCGGACACTAAGGGAGTGAGGGGAAAGTGCTTGCATTCCATGCGTGCCTCTCACACCTGGCTGGTGAAGGGAGCTCCCCAGCTGGGCGTGAGAGGCATGCATGGGATGCAAGCACTTTCCCCTCACTCCCTTAGCGTCTGGGGAACAGGATGAAAAGCAAGCTGTGTCCCGGAGTGCACGGCTGCTGCCCCCCTACCTTCCCGAAATGGTGCCCTTGCATTGCCAATGGTGGAAATGTATCCCAGTTCCCAATATTGGATCTCGCACTTGAAGCCCCGGCCTCTTCAGCCCGTTACACGAAAGTCTCAGTCATCATTACAAAGAGACGGTGAGTTTCTAACCTTCACGATTGGAGGGGAAAGCTTGAAAACTTGACCCACCTGCACTCGGAAGACTCAATAAACAAACAGCAAAAGTTCAGAACCTACATTTCTTATTTTAAAAGCCTCCCTGTTTTCAAGCCAAACTCATGACTTGGGGGGAACCTGGCTCACGGGGAGTTAGCCGTACAATAAGCACAGGGCTATGTCATTAGATGCGTGATAGGAAAGCAAAAGTGAGAAGATCCTTGGATTTGGACAGTTGATTCTTCTCCAACTTGTGAGAAGGCATTGATGGTCACCAAGCTACATGCAGTAGCTCCATTAAGTCCCACAATACACCACCCACGTCCTTTTAGGGTGTTTTGCACTCTGCAGATTGAAAGGCCATGAGACAAAGAATCTGACTTTCTGGCATGGGAATTGACAGCAATTTGGGTGAGTGTAGAGAGAAAAATAAATCTCATGGGAAAGAAGAGTATTTTCCTGGTCTTGACAGGTTTTAACCCCCATTTAAAGCTGGAGTGGTATAAGAAATCAAGTCATGTTTCCTATAAAAGCTGATTTTATTAAACTGAATCCAAGCCAGGGCTGACACAATGGCTTTGTGCACCCTACAGAGCACAGAAGAGCAGTCTGCCAAAAGCCACCGGGACACAATCGTTGTCACGGACAGGCTGAACAAAACCCTTCCCCCACCCACACCCCAGCATCCGACCATATTCAAACCTAGAGCAAGTCAGTAGTCTTGTCCACAGGCCAAGTGGGCGTGGACCTTGTCAGCTTCCCAGCTTGCCCTGGACTGGAACGGCATTCAGCACGAATCGTGGAAAGCCACTTCTGGCTGACTTTGTTCCATGTTTATATTAGAAGCGGATCAAAAAAGCTTTGGGGAGGCAGAAATTTAACTTGGCTCGACACAACCAGCAGACCATTCCAGACGGATTATTTCACAGCCATCGTGTCAGCACCGGAGCCGTCGGGAGAGGTGGCTGCTGGAAAAAGCTGGGACAAACCAGGTGGCTTATCTGCATACAATTCAGAATTCAGAGCCGCAATTTAATGCTGCCACAAAGCAAAGCAAGTGCCCAAGGACAGCCAGGCATGGAACCCAGAGGAAAAATAACTGAAGGGGCAGATGAGGCTGTTCCTATACTAAGTAGGACGCCGTCAAAAGCTCACGTCAAATGCGCAGCAGAACGTAACTTGGCAGGATTCCAATGCAATCAATACAGCCCTGCCGGTTCAGAGGCGTTGCTGATCGGCCTGGGGAACTCTAGCGATCAGGGAAGACCTCTTTAGACAAGATGACAATTGCTGTGGAATTTCCCAGACTTGAGCGAGGTACGGACCCCAGGCGAAGCCCAGTGCCTGACCGCGAGCAACGTGTTCTCCCGGAGGAGAGGAGCCGGCCTCTGGCTAGGCCATTTGTGGGACACCAAACTTGCATAGCAAAACATTCAAGCCCATGTAATTAGTAAGGCTGCCACTTTCCAACCTACTAATTTGAGAGGGCAGGTTCTAAGGCAGGAGCGGGGGCCACAGACCAACAGAAAAAATCAGTCGGGGGCCACACTTAAAAAAAAACAAACAAACCCCTCACGAATGTGGTGTCCTCACATTCCCCTCACACACCAGAGCCGGGGGGGGGGGGCAGCCTAGTAGATTGTGTGCTCCTGCCTCATGATGAGGCAGCGGGGGGGGGGGGGGGGCCTAGAGCACCAGCACAAGTTCCCCAATGCAGGGGGGGGAGCCGTGAGTCTCAGGGCCAGATTCAGGCAAGATGGGGGGGCCGCAACTGGCCCCCGGGCCTGAGGTTCCCCACCCCTGTTCTAAGGGAACAGGGCTCTGGCATAGGGCTGTGAATGTATAATCGGTTAAGTGATGAACCTTGGCTTATCAGTTCAACGCTCATGGTCACATGCAGGCTCCCGCCCTGCCGCTGGGGAGACAGCTGCCACCCTATATCAGAGGCAGCAGTGTGGGGCAGCAGCCAGCGCCCTGGGAACAGGGCTGCAGATGGGACCCACCTGCCGTCCTGTGCTGCCGCCTCTGATACGGAAGCGGCAGTGCAGGGTGGCAGTTGACGCCCTGGGAGTGGCGCACACCGGCTCCCAGGGAGCTGGCTACAAAGGCGAGTAACCATATAACCGCTGAGTTTTCCAGTGGCTACGCATTTACACAATTACCCGCACTTCACCATCCCTGCTCCGGGCGTCTGTTGGTCCCTCACAATCGCACCATCATTGAAATACAATGTTGGGGTCTGACATTGTCACACTCAAGCAATGAAGAGATGCAGACCCTGCATAGCATCAGCGATGGAGTGAGGCCTGAGGCCAGGCTGGAAAGGACTGCAGGGGAGAACGCTCCATGTAACAGGTGGCAGGGCTGGAGAAGCCTGCCCGACGTCTATGCTACCCCCTGCCAATTAGAGGGTTAAAATGGATGTGCACTGTAATTAACCCCAACATCAGGCAGGGCTCATTGGTGGCCCTGATTCACCCAGTGAGTGACATGCCAAGGCTTGCACCTGTTGGTTTTCTCCCAGATCATCCGGGTGACTGTGTGTCCGGATGCCGCTTGACAACCCCTGATGTCTGTTTTTCTGACCTGAAGGTGGGGGGGGAGGGGGAGCAGGGCTGGAAGTTATGCTCGTGCTTCAATACCTTGTGGAGAAGACGGCCTGTGTCTCTTGCTGTGATTTCCAGCCTTCGCCTCTCTTTCCTTCATGAGAGGGGCACGCACTTTCTCCCTCCCCCCGCTCTTTTTCTGATTTACATTTTTACAAGCAGATGCTGTGGATAAAGGAGGTGGGGAACAAGAGCGTCATTTATGGGGGCGTTAGGGGATCAGTAGGGCCCCCCCCCCCAAGTCTGAACCCCTGGATTTCATGTTTGAGGTCTGCTTAAAGCCCAGGCCTTCGCTCCAGAGGCAGCTCTGCACTGCAGCCAAGTTTGTGCTGCTCCCAGCTTTGCCTTTGGAGGAGGCAGCATGGCAATGGTAACAAAAGGCTTTGTTATTCGAGCAATTGAAGAATCCGAGACCATCATGAAAACATTGGGGGGGGGGGGAAAATACTCCACTTAAAAGAGAGGAGGGGGGGGAAAAATGATCTGCATTTGGACCACTGCTGTTAAACTTCTCCTACATGTTCTTGGAAAAAGGGGTAAACAGTGAGGTGGCAAAATTGGCAGGGAAGACCCCCCCCAAAAAAACCCAAACCCAACAAAAAACCACACACTCAAAAGAATTCAGTCCAAAGCTGACTGCAAAGCACTACGGAAGGGATCTCACCAAACTGGGTGATGGGGGAACACAAGGGCAGATGGAATTCAGTGCTGATAAGTGCAAAGTAATACCCATGGGAAAATATCACCCCAACTGTACATACAAAAATGATGGGGTCTAAAATAGCTGTCACCGCTCAAGAGGGAGATCTTGGAATCATTGTGGATAGTTCCCTGAAAATATCTGTTCAATGTCCAGTGACAGTCTAAAAAGCAAACTGAATATTGGGACTCATTAGGAAAGGAATAGATAATAAGACAGAAAATATCATATTGCCTCTATATGACATCATTGTATGCCCACACCTTGCATGCAGATCTGGTCATCCCAACTTAAAAAGATATACTGGATTTGGAAAAGGTACAGAAAAGGCAACAGAAATTATTAGGGGTAAGAAAAAGCTTCCAGATGAGGAGAGATTAACAAAATTGGGACTTTTCAGCTTGTAAAAGAAATGACTGAAGGATGGGGGGATATGTTAGAGGATTAGAAAATCATGAATGGTGTGGAAAAACAGAATAATTCCTTCCTTTATAGGCTGCAGATTTAAAACAAACAAAAGAAATTATTTTGTCATAGTCAACCTGTGGAACTCTCTGCCAGGGGATGGTGGAAAGGCCCAAACTGTAACAGGGTTCCAATAAGAACCAAATAAGTTCAAGGAGGATGGGTCCATTGATGGCTGCCAGCCAGGCGGGGCAGGGATGGTGTCCCTAGCTTCTATTTGCCAGCAGCTAGGAATGGGCGACAGGGGATGGATCGTTTGATGATTCCCTGTTCTGTCCATGCCTTCTGAAGCACCTGGCATTGGGCACTCTCAGAAGACAGGACACTGGGCTAGATGGACCATCAGTCTAACCCAGTCGGGCCATTGTGATGTTCTTATATAGAACCCAAATGTATCTGCCCCCTGCTGTAACCCACTAGGCCTCACTCCCTTTCCAGACCTGAGACAGATGCCATCAGGACTCCTGGGCTCTGTCTCTTTCCCCACAGAGTTAGTAACAAAGTAAGAATAGACATTAACATTTTAAGGCAAACCAGTGTCCTTAAGTGACTGGCCACAAGAGCTGAGTGGGTCTAATATTTATTTTTATATAGGAATTAGATACAGTGCTCCTGTCAGCTAACTGCTAAGTTATCTGCTAAAAAACTAGAGCAGGGCTACTCAACTTTGGAAGCCCCAGGGGCCACAATGACATTCACAGCACATGCTGAGGGCCGCAACTTAAGTGTGGTTGCATATACATGCAAATGTATATGCAAATATATGCAAATAGCTTCTTTCACACTGACGGGCATGAATACAAAGATTAAGGCAAGACTACACAACACGCAGGCCCCATTTAAGTCAGTTCTGCTGATATTAATTAAATGCAATATTTACCTGATTTCCACCCATAGGACAGCACTTTTGATGAGCAATGACAGTCCAGGAATGTAACTACTAACACACATATCAACAGAAGACCATTATATTGACTACTTTCTTGTTTTGGCTCCCACCTGTGGGCCACGGGCCACATGTGGCCCACGGGCCACATGTTGAGTAGCCCTGAACTAGAGTTTCTCAGTGCCTTAGTAGCCTCTGGAAAAAGGCGGTGTTGGGGAGGCGGGGGGGGGGAGGGAAGGTGAATGGGGTCCACCCCCCCCGCAATTTGCTGCTTGGCTTGTACTGATCACACTCAGCCACACTGCTGAAGCCGCTGTCCTCAGTCTGCTCCCCACTCGTGAAATGAGCAGGTCGCACCTCCCCCCCACCCACCAAACTTTGAAATGGTACCCCAGTGGGGGACCAGGGGAGAGAGATGGTGCATTTGGTTGGCACAGATTCTCCGTCTTAGATTTGTGTGGCTAGTTACTAGCCAGGGGCTAACACATTGGGAGACCAGTGCCACCGTACACGAGTCAGCACCGAGGTTCTCCGAGCAGGCCTGCCCAGGAGAGACGTTCAGCGGAACCACAGGAAATGCTCTCTCCTGGGGCTCTCAGCAGGGCCGAGGGGCACATGTTCACGCCCAGACGGCCCCATTTAAACACCCACACAGCTCCGTCCAAGTCACCACGAGCCGCTCTTGCTCTGCGGCTGCAGAGGATTCTCCCAGTCCACGCAGGGAGCCAGCCAGACATTTCTGAGCTGCTTTTCCAGCAACATTTTCCACACTGCAATCTAGCAGGGAAGCATTAGACTCTGGAAGGATCATTCTTGCAAACAATCCCCACCGCAGTACCAGCCTCTTGAGCAGGGGTGGGCAATAATTTTTGAAAAGGGGGGACACTTCACTTATTTCAGAAGTGGCCCCGGGCCTCCCCAGAAGGGGAGGGGCCTCAGGCAGAGAGGGTGGAGCCAGGAGACTTTGCATGCTCCCCCGCTCTCAGAGCCTGATTGGCCTGGGGAGTGCGTGAAGTCTTTGCCCCCCCTCCGTGCCAGGAGCGCACTGCACCTAGAGAGTTGTTTTGAACAGCTGGCGGTTCCCTCTAGGCACTGTGTGCCCCGGGCGGCAAGAGGAGACTTTGCATACTCCCCCATCCCCGGGTCTCAATTGTCCTGGGAGCAGGGGAGCAGCAGGGTGGCCACAGGCTAGATCAACCAGCTTGGTGGACCAGATCTGTTGTGCAGACGCGGTCTCGCTCACCCCTGCTCTAAAGCGGAGCCCGGGTGCAGCTCTTTGGTACCACTGTGCTGCTTCTCTCCCGCAGTCACCATGTCGCTAACGCAGCACCGATTTGCCCGCAGAGAGCTGCAGGTTCAAGGCCTGTCATTTTCTCAATTTTCCTGAGCGTGGAAACATCCCAGTTTGCAGCTGCCCCCGGTCTTGGGCATACCACTCTCCACCCAGCCTTTCATGCAGTGCAATAATCTCCTTGACAAAGCCATGGAACACCCGTCACATGGCGCCAAACAGACCTTAACTGACCCTCAATGCGTCACCAGCTGCTTCCCACTGCCAGCCTGCAGGTCTCAATCTCCTGCAAGCGACAATCCCTCGCATGCATGTACAAACCCAGGCTCGCGCGCTGCACAGGAGGGGTGCATTGTCAGTCAAGTGGCTGACAGGAAGGGCAGAACCAATGACACAGCGGGGGGGACAGAACCCATGACACGGTGGAGGGCGGGGGGGGGGGGGGACAGAACCCATGACACGGTGGAGGGGGGGGGGGGGGGACAGAACCCATGACACGGTGGGGGTGAATGCTTTGCCCATCAGGGGTGATAGGACAGAAAGCCTTTCAAGGAGCTGTAGGGCTGGGCAGGGGAAGAGAAGAGGGTGTTCGCTATTGAACCAGTGCAGTTTGGGCATCATCTTGCTGCCTCAGTTTAAAGGTTTCCAAGAATGGAGGCAGTCGGTGGCCATGATGGAAGAGACAATGCTAGACCCTGGTTTGCAGAATGCAGGGGTCTAGCAGCCCGGCCCTTGCACGCCCATATAGTACACGCAGGCCTGTGTACTGTGGTCACAGGGGACGGGGGGTTGTTTTACCAGAGCTGGCCAGCTGCTCACACTCCCCCTCATCTCCCTTGACCTGCCCCAGGAAATGGCTTCTGTGACCAGAGGCAGGGCCCTCCCCCTGCCAGCCAGCCCCGCGCCTGAGGGACTCTCTTCAGTGCCCCCCCCCCCCCCGGGGAGCATGGCCTGATTTCCAGTTGTAGGCCTGCTTTGCGCCTGGGCGCAGGACTGCGGGGATGGCACACGCAGTCCTTCCGATAGGGCGCTGCAAGAGGGGAAAGGGGCTCCCCTCACCCGGAGGAACCCCTCGTGCGACAGAGGCAGGGGACCCCCGCTGAGGGAGGCATCACGGGGCTGCCTGGGGAGGCAGCGCTGAAGGATGTGTGAAGGGGAAATGCAGGGAAAAGGGGGGGCAGGAACAGTCTCTCTTGCCCCCGAGCAGCTGCTGCACAATGTGTCTGCTTCCTGCGTTACTAATGACTGACAGTAAATGCTTTAGACCCTGCAGAAAGCTTCTCAGTGTAAGTGTGACCCTCCCCACTTGCTCTGAAAGCTAAGATGGAGGGACGCCATGCTACCGAAAGACAAGCTAGTTCCCACAATCAGACAGTCTTGTTCCCTATAATCATATTGTCCAATAGACTGACTGTACAGTGTAATGTTTGTGGAGCAGACTAGGCCAGCCACTGGGCCATACACTTGGTGCTGGTGGAGGCTAACACGCACCCAGTAACAAAAAACAAAACAAAAACAAACAAACAAACAAACAAACAAAAAAAAACCACACCACACACACACACATGCACACGCACACACACAGAGCCAGTCTAAAGGGGGACCTCACAAGCAGAGTGGGGGGGAGCTCCCCCAGACCAATAGCCAGCTACTCCCAAGCCAACAGACCCAGACCAACCTATTTTCTACGGAGGCAAACAATCAGCTATTGCTGCCAAGCAGAGTCTGCCAGCCCCTTCGCCTTTGTGTCAGTCCGTTTGCCCAGGAAACGCTCTTCAGCAGGGCTGGCCTGAAAACATTTCTGCTTCTGTGAAAAAAGCTGGTGCTTCCGCATTTGTTTCCATTCTGATGTGCTCCAACAAGGGAGACCTTGTGGAGGTTTTTTTCCCATGAAGAGGGAAAAGAGACCCACACTAAGACAGCCACTCACATGGTGATCAACAGGGAGGAGACCCCTCCCCCAGACTCTGAATCAGGCAAAGCACGGCAGGCGACCAAGCACTAGAAATGTTAAACGGTTAACCAGTGGCTTCAGTATGCTTACCAGTGTAGTGGTTAACCAACCCTTGGCGGTGAACACTGGCAGTGGTCCGCTATACTGGGCTGGAGCAACCCCAGCCGTGGAAGGGCCAGCAGGCCTAGTAGAGGAACCTCACAGCCCCGGTGGAACCTTATGGTCGTGGCCGCAACGGTGCTGGGCAGCAGGAGCTGAATTAAGACAGTTAGCCGGTCAAACACACTCAGTTAGCCAGTTAACCGGTTTTAACATCCCTACCAGCCACCTCTGTCGTGGGCACCTTGGGCCTGAGGCAGTTGTGTCAAATATAACGTTTCCACAAAACATTTCTGTTTGGATAAATTCCCCAGCCGGCTTCACTCTATTTCTACACAGCTCGTGGTCTTTTGGGAGGAAGCAAATCGCTGTGGTGCGCTGCACTCATTTGTGTCCGGCGGATTTTGGAGAGCTGTAGGACAGTCTTTTTCAACGAGGGCCGCAGCTCCCATAGGCTCTGGTTCGCTGTTTCCCCTTGGAAAAGCTTTGGGATGACTCTGCTCTAAGGCCACAGGTAACATGCAAGAAACCAACCCCCTCAAGGGGACCAAAACCCCAAATAAATCTGTCTTTCTCTGTCTAAACTTTACACAGGGTAACAGCGAACCGGATGCAATGGGAGCCGAGAGGGAGCCTTTAGGTAAACAAAAGGGCGCGGACCCAGAAGCGGCTTTCCCAAAAAGGGCCCGCAGCCGCTTTGAGAAACACTGGTCTAGGAAAGCTAGTTGCACCAAACTCAGGCTTTGTTTTAACTTCAGTACCACGCCCTCCCTTTGTAGTGTCTAATTCCGGGAGAGAAGGGTTAGACGTTTAATAGAATTATTGCTCCTTTCATGTCATCTGAAGACAAACAGATTGGTCTAAAACCCCATCATTATGCTCTACCATTCACAGCACTGAGCACACTGAAGTCACCGGGAGAGGAGGGCACTCCACGAGGCGGAGAGGTTAGAAGATCTGTCACTGTTACACCTTCCTCCCTGCCCCCTTAGTACCACCCTTCTGCTGTCAGCGCCCTTATGGCTACAGCACAGAACTCAGGGCTTTGAAAACCTCAGCTTAGATACTGTCAGGCGCCGGCCTCGAATGCACTTGCGTTCAGAAGCATCCACCAAAGCAGCTGAGTCCAAGTCTAATCCCGCAGCACAGGTCTGGGCCAGGATTCCTGTCCTCATCTGTCTGGGAGTGGACTCTTGTAATTCTGCCACTCAGACCAGGACTGAGTGCTCTGAGCCTCGTGTATCACCTCGCAGGCCTTGCTAGGGTTTGGGTACCTGTTTCCTGCCTTTTGGCCAGTGATAGAGTGACCAACGGCCTCCTGAAAGCAAAGTGTTGCTAGTTAGCAATAGGAAAAAGCATGGGGAGCAGGAACAAAAGGGATTTTAACACAACTGACGTTCAGTATTAGTCTCATCTCTTCTTCTTCACCACCTAGTTAGATGAGCCTTCCCCTTCAGTGCCAGGGACAGAACAGAACCAGCTCCCATTCTCTGAGCAAAGCTGAGCTCTTTGGGCACCCCTCCATCTGATGCCCCTGTTCAAAAGGGTTTGGGGGCAGCCAACAAATCCAGAGTGGCGCCATTAAGGCAACTAACCCTGATGTGACTTTTTCCATCACCCTGAAGTTGAAGCTGTTGGTGGCTAGGAAGAAGACCCATCTGTGACGTAGTGGGGGTACCTTGCTGGTTGCTATGCTGGGCGGTGGGTTGTCAGTGACCTCCACTGGCTGCTGTCTGCAGCACGGCCCAGCAGGGCAGGGGATGAGACATTATGCAAGGGGGCTTCGAAACTCGTCAGACAGGTATCTCCCATGGAGCGGAACAATGGGAAGGAGGGGGGTGGAGCCCTGGCTGGGGGCAGGGCTGGAAATGAGTGAGTTAGTTTCTGTCTGGGATCATGGAGGAGACAGCCTAGGGCCCAGAGGGGCTGGAATTTAGGGCCCCAGCATCCCCCATCTCAAGGGGGGCTGAGGCATCCTAGGCCCGGTTCCTGTAACCAGATGACATCTGTGCTGTGCTGTGCTGTGCTGTGCTGTATCCTGGAGAAGCAATAAACTCCCTCTATTCTACTGGCTGGTGGAGTCTGTCCATGCCATTACGGGGGTGCAGGAGTTGGGGGACCCTGACGCCCCGCCACACCATCATACCCTGGCTCTGCAATCGCAGCTCTTCAGGTGGGGTCTCAGGAGTTTTGGACCAGTCAGGAGGGCAAGCATGGATCTGTTGGAAGCGCTGGGCCTTGCAGTATAAAACAGTCTCTCTTTTACCTACAGGACTGCCACATTGTTTCTGGTGTATCCAAAAGCCTGCCCCGGAACCACCTTATTTTTAGTCAAAGAAGCAAGTAAGCAGATTTTTTTAAAAAGATGTGCTTAGAGCTCATGATGGCCTTCGTCATATGGCATAAATCTCCTACACCCTGCTCTCCCCAGACCCACTCCCAACTCCCATGCACCCCACTGCAAAAACCTGCAACCCTCTGCACAACAGACAGACACGGGCCTACAGGCTTATTGGGAGAGGTTAGAAAATGGCAAATTCAGCAGTAGGAGACAACTGGCACTTTCAAAGAGCGTGCTGAATATCATACCAGCACTTCACGTTGGGGGTTAATTTCAGTTTGAGAGCCATGTTAAATAGTTATTAGTCTCCATTTGGATCAACGAGACCTCAGACAGCCAGGTTTATCAGTACCTGAGCCCTGACCTGGCCTATCCCTGTCTGTCTGCAAATTAACCTCCCCTTACACGCCCCCCACAGAAACAACATGCACCCCAAGATGATTTTCCGCACTTGTCAGTAAGGTTGCCAACTCTGGAGTGATATCAGGAGATTTTTTTTCCCCTTCACAGGAAATAACGTCATCTTCTTGGGTCACATCTTCACTACCACGGAGATCAACACTGTGGCGGTCGATCTTCTGGCGGTCGATTTAGCGGGCCTAGAAAAGACCTGCTAAATCGAACGCTGAGGGTGCCCCCATCAGCACTGGTACTCCTTGCAACTGCACGGAGTAAGGAAAGTCAACAGGACCATTTCTCCCATCGACCTCCTGCTGTGAGGATGGCACCGAAACTTGGCGTAAGGTACATGGATTCCAGCTACGTTATTTAGGCAGCTGGAATTGTGTACCGTACGCCAGCTTTTGGCTGTAGCGTAGACCTGCCCTTAAAACAGCCAATTAAAGTCTTCAAGATTGCTTTCTCTAGGACCTGGGTGATTGATGCCAATTCTGGGAGACCCCAGGCCAATCCTGGAGGGTTGGTAACCCCACTTGTGGGAAATAAATCAGGATTTTATCCATGCTCCACAGAGGATGAAATAAACTAAAACATAAAACCACTGCACCACCTAGCGCTCTGCTCCAGACTACCACAACATCTAGCTTCTTATCAATGGCACGAGTCAACTTATGGGTAAAATAGTAAAATGCCCAAAATAGCTTTTGTATTATCCATAAGCAAAACCGACAGCACAAACAGCTCTGCAGCTCAATGGATGCTTTTGATACAGCAACAAAAAACGCCTTTTGAATCGACAAAGCCAGAATGCCCTAGAAGCCCCTAAGAAGGGGAGCGTTTCATGGCCAGAGAGCATAGGTTGCCAGCAGTGTTGGCATTCCACGCATACTGTCTGAAGGAAAATCAGAGAGATGCTGGACTCAAAATACAGTCAACTTGATTTACCCTCCCCACCCATCTTTGCCTTCAGATCTCAGAAACTTTCCCCTGGGACCACCTTACTTTTAGCCCAAGTAGCTAGTGACTGGCTTAGAGGTCACAATGGCCTTCGTTATATGGCATAATTCTCCTAGCACTTTTCTCCCCATCCCACCCCCATGACCCTCACCAGCTTATGTTGGTTCCCCCAGGGAGCCCAACTCTTACTCTGGAAAGCCTTGTTCTAACCTTTACCGTGGGACTCCATTTATTTTACCTGGTGTAAAACAAAACCAACAAAACTGCATGGGACTATAAAAATCTCCTTTACCGCTCTGCCTTCAGCCCTTCCAGCATGCTGAGCCATCTCTAGCATTCCTAGTTAAACACGGATGTTAACATTCCCGTAGCAGATTCCAGGCCCTTCTGCAAACACAAGTCTGAAACATGTTATGTTCATTTCAGAAAAAAGCCTAAAAGCCACACACAGTTCTCTGGCTCATCCCCTACCAGGCAGCATGCTAAAGTCAAGTTCTACTTTACAGAATCATAGAATCCTAGAACACTAGAACTGGAAGGGACCTCGAGAGGTCAAGTCCAGTCCCCTGCTCCCATGGCAGGACCAAGCATCATCTAGACCAGCCCTGATAATAGAGGTCTGTCCAACCTGCTCTTAAATATCTCCAGTGATGGAGATTCCACAACCTCCCCAGGCAATTTATTCCAGTGTTTCACCACCCTGACAGGAAGTTTTTCCTAATGTCCAACCTAACCCTCCCTTGCTGCAGTTCCTGTCCTATTCACAGAGGCCAAGGTGAACAATTTTTCTCCCTCCTCCTTGTACACCCTTTTAGATACTTGAAAACCACCATCATGTCCCCTCTCAGTCTTTTCTTTTCCAAGCTAAACAAACCCAATTATTTCAGTCTTCCCTCACAGCTCATGTTTTCTAGACCTTTCATCATTTTGGTTGTTCTTCTCTGGACCTTCTCCAGTTTCTCCACATCTTTCTTGAGATGCTTGGTACTTTGTCTCCAGTCAGCAGCGAGTAAGTGGATTTCTGGCACGCTAGTCAGAGCTAGTCTCCAGCTTAGATACTTTGGGGGAGGGTTTCTCTTTGACCAGAAAGCCCAGTGACTTGCCACCCCAGATGGGGCTGAGTGGGAAGCTGCCCAGGGCATGCAGCAGCTATTAAAGGGAAGCAACACCAGGCTGCTGTTTTTAGGGTCCCTGGGTTGGGACCAAGAGTAGTGGGTGGGCTGGGGGTCCCCAGTGGGGACCAATGGGAAAGCAACCTGAGCCCTGAAAAGAACATAAGAATGGCCATACTGGGTCAGATCAAAGGTCCATCTAGCCCAGCAGCTTGTCTGCCAACAGTGGCCAACACCAAGCGCCCCGGAGGGGGTGGACCGAAGACAATGATCAAGTGATTCATCTCCTGCCATCTCTCTTCAGCCTCTGACAAACAGAGGCCAGGGACACCATTCCTTACCCCCTGGCTAACTGCCTTTTAAAAGGGGAAAGGACTCTATTAAAAGCCTGAGATGAGGCCAGAAGACCCAGGTGAGGGCCAACCATTTGTTGAACTTTTTGGGGACAGTAAGAACCAGTGAAGAGTCTCCAAGTAGCAAGCCTTGGGGGCAGCGCCCTAGAAGAGAGCAGGGCAGGACAGGACACAAAGTTAGCCCAGAAGGGGCTAAAAAAGGTGCAGAAGAAGAGGCACCCTCAGGAAGAGGGGCTGAGTCTAGCTTGAGCCAAGGACTGGAAGGCATTTTGGTCTAGGTTTCATTTGGCCTTGAATAGCCCAGAAGGGGTCTGTCCATTGTAGACCACGTGACTTGGCTGGAGGACTGAGCCACCAAAGACCTGCCAAGCAAGGCCAGCAACCTTTTTTGCACTGGGAGCAGAAGAGATTGCAGCACCTCCCCTAGCCAACAGGAGGCGCTAGTGAGCACGTTAGAAGACAGGATTAGAATTCAAAACACCTTGACAAATTGGAGGATCGGTCTGAAATCAACAAGATGACCTTCAGCAAAGACAGTACAAAGTTCTACACGTGGGAGGGAAAAACACAGAGCGCCCAACTACAAAATGCGGAGAAGTTAGCTAGACAGTAGAAATGCTGAAAACGCATCTCAGGGTTACAGTGGATCACAAAATGAGGGAGCCAATGGCATGATGCAGCTAAGGCTTGTAGTTTGGGGATGTATTAACAGGAGTGTCGGGTGTCAGACATGCAGGTAACTGCCATGGGTGGCGAGTAGAATGGGGGTGGGGAAGAGCCTGGCCCCACCCACACTCTGCTCCCAGAAGGCCTACTGTAGGCATACTGGGGATGGAGTATTGCTGCCCCCCAAGCACCCACCTTCCCTGTGCTTTGGGGTCAGTGTGGCTTAGGCCATGTGCCACCCCACTTCCCCATGATGGGGAGGAGTTTGGGCAGAGGGGGCAGGGCTGAGGTGGGGTTGGGGGCTTAACTCCCCCAGCCCTACCTCCACCCTCTGCCCATGGTAACTGCCCCTGCTACTCGGTGCTGATGACAGATCTCCGCTGCAGTGCTGTGTTCAGGTCTGGGCATCACATTTTAAGACATGAGCAAATCACAGGCCAGTGGAGCACTGAAAAAATGATAAAAAAAAAGTTTCGAAAACTTATGAGGAGAAGTTAAACAAGGCGTCATTAGTCTTGAAGAAAGGCGGGGGGGGGTGAAGAGCTGATAGTCCTTCATGTATCTGCAGACTTGTTTATAAAAAGGATGGGGACTGTGTTCTCTACAGCCACTGAAGGTAGGACAACGAGTGGTCAGTTTAATCTTCACGAAGGAAGAGTTAGGTGCGATTTCAGGGGGAGGGGAACACCCAACAACTTTCCAACTATCCGAATAGTTCAGCATTCCCGCCACTGGAGGTTTTTGAGAACAGGCGAGACAATTCTGGCAGGAATGAGCTATAGATAATCAGGGGTAGCCCATGACTACAGGCCGACTTGGCCGTCGCCTAGGGCGCTGCCTTCAACAGGGCGCTCAATGAGGACGTCAATCCATTGACGGCCGTGCAGGTGGGGGCGCCGATCGTGTGTTCCGCCTGGGGCGCCAGCTACCGCAGCCCGCCTCGGGCCGCTCCTGTAGATAATTGGTCTTATCTCAGTGCAGGGTGGGGAATTAAATCACCTCTCAGGGTTCCTTACAGAGCTACATTTCTAGGAGGCCAATATTCTCCCTGGGAAGAGACCGGTTAGAAAATTTCCCAGGATCCTCTTACCAGCAGTAGCCCTCCTTAAGAGAGGGATGATCTCATGTGTCTCCAAAATGAATAACTCCCTCTTCTGTGCACTGAGCCCCTTTGGTTAGCCTCCCCCCCAACCTCTCAATGTCCTCATTGTCATTTGCAAATCAGTGCAAGAGAGAGTTTAGATGATTTACAGTTACATAAAATGTGAAGTCTAGTAAATGCAGCTGGCTCCGGCCTGCCCTTAAATCTCTAGCTTTGATTATAAGACAGCGTGTTCAGAGAGTTTGTGACGAAGCTATAAATTCCTTTGAGGAACTAGCAGATACAGACTTGCAGATACAATGGAATCAGTAGCATTTATAATCTCTTAGCATCGGCTCCCTTGGCACTGAAAACAGAAGAGGACCTGTTTAGAATGGACCAGACAAAGTATCAGTGAAAAACAACCCGGGTTTCAGAGGTGGAATTCATGGTGCTGTGTTGTTTCCAAGCTATTTTCTTTCTGTCCATTTGAGGTAACTTAGATTACTTGATTAGCTTATAGATTTGCATTGTCTTGGGGGGGGGGGGGGGAGGGGGGAGTATCATGAATAGCCTAGTTGGGGCTTGTCTTTTCTGTAGTCCACATCATGCTGCAAGCCATAAAACACAGTTCATTAGTGTAAACTTAAAAAACGACAAATGGTCTGGTAGCACTTTATAGACTAACAAAACATGTAATGCTACCAGACTATTTGTCGTCTTTTAAGTTTATCCTGTACAGACTAACTCAACTACCCCCTGAAGCCTCATTAGCGTGTCTGTCATCCTCCCACCTACCCAGCTCAGAGGCGCGTAAATGACTGGTGAGAAAAGGCGGAGACGCCAAGGCGAGCAGCAAAGCTTGCAGGGCCTTCTGAATCCCAAGTCTTGATGTAATAACATCTCCGGCAGACAAACAGGGACCTTTTCCGGAAGGAAAAATCCAGCGTGTCCACCCTGCAAAGGTACTTCTCCCAGAAGTGCTGTTCCCAGTTTCCTAGGTCTCCGCCAAGACTGAAATGAAGAGGTGAGCATTAGTCAATTGTAAGGGAGTAAGCGAAGCAAACTCCTCGTGGTAAAATGCTGAGAGGGTCACATTAAGGCCTGCAGTCAGTGCCCTCAGTGTATTTTCTCCCCCTCTGCCAGCTGCTTAGACAAGTTTCTGCATCTGTGAGCTCTTCAGAGGCTGGCTACTAGATTAGCTGTCATTAACCGACTACAATAGGGTTAATCAGGATGCTCTGAAGCCTGGTTTCCATGGTTACCCTACAAAACAGATGCACATCTAACAAGTTGAGGAATTAATTTTGCTGCCTGCCTGCCTTCGAGCACAGTTCAGCAGGACGCATTTGCAGCACATTGCATAATGAGGCAGCCTCCCTTCCTCCCCCGCAGGAAAATGCTGGCACTTTGATGGGACTTCTACAATGATTTCCTGAGTGGGGTGTGCTGGGGGTGAGACCAGATGCGATTATGAGCAGCTATAGATGAAGGTCTCTCACCTTGCGTTCCTTCAGCCTGACCCGGCAGGAAACAATCCTTTACCTGCAAGTAGACAAGATCTTACTATCTAAACAGCACTATACCCGATTTCTGTGAGCCCCTCTGCAAATGCCACCTGGCTTCTGCTGAACTAGTTATTCACATCAGAGAGAGAAAGAAAAGGAGTGACCTGCCCTCTTGCAGGGGGAAAACGTATGGTGGGGTGCTTTCTTGTGCAGCTGAGCACTGCCCACCGTTCCGGGATACCAAATCGGCACGTGGCAGGCTGCCAAGGGGGAGGTTTTGCCCAGTTGATCTTGGGGCCAGAAACATTCGTGCTAAGTCAGCATGCAGAGTGCCACAATACAGTTTGTGGGGGAGAGTTGCAGGCTGAGCAGCCGTAGATCGATAGGACGAGTGCATTTAAAAGGCACGGATGTGAGAGTTCGGTTTCAATAGAAGAGGAGGGAAATCCATGCTGAGTCTGCCGAACAGGCAGGCAATAAGGATGGAGGAGGGGCTGTTTCTTGGATTCGATGAGTAACATTTAGGAACAGGGGCAGAAAGTGGGTTTAAAGGGCTTCCAGATGATGACAACAGCGGAGCCGATGTGATGATTAGAAGAGAATCTCTCCCATGATGGAACAAGACCGCCAAGCGGGCATAACCATCTGCACAAACAAGCTACAGGGTAGAAACCTGGGGGTGGGTGAAAGTGGGTCTCCCAGGGAGGAGAAGTTCTTGCACGTATCACAGCCAATACTTGGCTTATATGAATGGTTTCTGAACTGCGACCCTACGTTCTACAAAACTTAAATGTTGAGAGAAGGAATGGGAGAGGGATTAGATCAGGGGAGGGCAAAAGGGCCTCCACGGGCTGGATTCAGCCCACCAAGTGGGTTGATCCTGTCCGTGGAGGCCCTGCTGCTCCCCCGCCCCCAGGCCAATCAGACACTTGTGGCGTTGGCTGGATAAAAGCTCTGTCGCTGGAAGGAAATAGCTGCAATATCCCTGGAGTTTAATTTTTCAGGACGCTCCTATTACCAAGCCCGCCGGCCACAGACCAGTTGCAAATCTTCCTTCCCAAGCTTCTAGGGCAAACCCAGATCTGTCGAAGGCAGTGTATTTCAGCTAGGCCGAGATCGCTGCGGGTGCTAGAGTCAGCCCCTGGCGATGCTAGTTTTGCTCCCACACACCACTGCTCCCCAGGGGTGCCCTCTTCAGTTGCACCTCAACCTCCCCACGTTGCTTGCTAGCTATCCCTTGGCAACAGAGCCAAGCCCAGAAGGAGCCGGGGTCTGCTGTTGAGGGTCAGGCTGACGGTTCTGGCTAGGGTTGCCAGGTGTCCGGTATTGACCCGGACAGTCCGGTATTTTCGCTTCCTGTCCGGTAAAAAAATTTTTTTCAGAAAATACTGGACACCTGGAAACTCTAAGACACTCAGCAACCAGGCCCAGCCCCCCGGACCCCCCAGATGCCCCTCCCCCCCACTTAACTGCCCACAGACAAGCCCCTGCGGAACCAGGTATCTCAGAACCAAAATGGCCTCTTCTTAAAAGAAGAGGCAAAAAAGCCTCTTCTTAAAGGAGCCATGCTGATTTTTTTATTTTTTGCTTACCTGCTCTTGGGGCCCTTTTTTTTTGCTCAATAACTTTAGTCTCCCTCTTCCCCCCCCCCCCCCCGGAACAGAATTTTTTTCCTAAGTGTTTTTTTTTGGGGGGGGGGGGGGAGTTGTTCGGTATTTTTGGCTAATCCATCTGGCAACCCGAGTTCTGGCTAGGTTTCAACCAGGCTGTCGATACGCACGGCATTCTGCCTGAGTGATAAAGCCACTTTACTCTTGATAGGTTTTTTTAGGGATGTAAAATCCCAGTTAAAAAGTGAACCGCAGTGTTAACCAGGATCCTGTGGGCAGGCTGGTGTGCCCTCCCCCCCAGCTGCTGCGGGCCCAGCTGGGCTGAAGAAGACCCTACCCATGGCATGGGCAAGGGGCTACTTCAGCCTGGTCGTGCCTACTGTGCCGTGGCCTGCTCCATAGGCTGGGCCCAGCCCACTGCACTGCAGGCGGGGGCTGCTTGGCCTGCTGCACCACTCCAGAGGCGGGGTGTAGGGTTGCCAGGTGTCTGTTTTTAACCCGGACAGCCCGGTATTCATGGCCCCTGTCTGGTAAAAACAAAACAAAACACCGGACATGTTTTTCTTGTATGGAAGGCTGGTGGGGTTGGCTAATGAGGAGCCCAGCGATTTTTAAAGGCACAGTGATTTTTTTTTTTGCTCAACCAATTTTTTTCCTGCCATGTTCGGGATTTTTTGTGAAAGCATCTGGCAACCTTAGCAGGGTGCTGCTCGGGCTGGGACCCCCATGCTGCGCCAACAGGGCCACTGGTTACCTGTTAACCTCCCTAATGAGTTTAGTACCCTGGTTAGCTTAGGACAATGGCTATGCAAATAGACCGTTTGCATATAAGCCTTCAGTCACCACAGAATCTCTTATGAGGACTACAGCAGCTTTCTGACTATAGAAATACTATTAAACAGCAGCACAGAGAGCCCCTAGTAACCCCTCCCTTGCAGCCTAGCCCTCAAATTTAGCAGCTAGGTACACGGCAGCTTTGTGATGGGAAGGAAGCATCTTCAGACGTGCTTAATTCCCTCAGAGTTCCCTGTGGAAATCCATTCCGCCAGCCTCCTTCACAGCTCTCCTGAGACGCGTCTTTGCCAAAACAAAACCCTACCTCTTTAACATGTGCTCCGTGCACGCCGCTTGCTCTAATCCCGCGGTTACCTTCTGCCTGTTGCCCTTCCCCGTCTGGTGTCTCATCTTCTAATGGAAACTCCCTTGGGCAGAAAGTGGCTTTGTGTTACATGTTTACATTGTACCTCGCACAATGATGCTCCAACCACAGGTGGAGGCCTGTTGGGCCAAACCACCATTTTGTAATTTGTCAAAATGCTTCTCCCCTTGTGTTAGAACATAAGAACTGTTAGACTGGGTCAGACCAAAGGTCCATCTAGCCCCGTATCCTTTCTGCCGACAGCGGCCAGTACCAGGTGCCCCAGAGGGAGGGAACACAACAGGTAATCCTCACGTGATCCCTCTCCTGTCACCCATTTCCAGACAGAGGCTAGGGACACCATTCCTACCCATGCTGGCTAATAGCCATCGATGGACCTAGCTTCCATGAATCTATCCAGCTCTTTTTTGAAAGTCCTGGTCTTCACACCATCCTCTGGCAAGGAGTTCCACAGGTTGACTGTGTGCTGAGTGAAGAAAAACTTCCTTTTGTTTGTTTTAAACCTGCTGCCTACTGATTTCATTTGGTGACCTCTAGTTCTTATATTGTGGGAATAAGCAAATAATAAGTTCTTGTCTCCTCTGCCAGTTCGGTGCCACAAAACACTAGATATTCTGTGCTTAACCTGCATATGCCAAAGGTATGCAGATGGCATGGTAAATTTGCCACCAGCAGAAAGGATTGTGATCACTCCAAAAAGTGTGAGCTAAGCCAAAGAACTTGATGGGTACAAGTACAGATCAGGCCTTAGGGTTTTATTCAGCAGACAAAAAAGTTAGTGGATCACTGTTGCTGTAAGTCAAAAGCAAAAAGTGGAGGGGGGGGGGGAAGAGGGGTATAGTAAAAATGAGATCAGGACTCTGCTTCTAGTTTCCTAAGTTTGTAGGGTTTTAGTCTGATGCATATTAAGTAGAGTGCCTAGGTAAGTCAGCTAAAACTCTGCAGCAACTGGACTAGATCATTTCAGAGATGCCCAAGTCAGACTCACCGTTGGAGGGAGGACGATCCAATGGTTAGGGAGCTAGCCCGGGGAGCAGCAGATGCAGTCCCTGCTCTGCCACAGCCTTCCTGCACGACCCAGGGTGAGTCACTTAGGGTCTGTCTGCGCTCTGGGCGGATGCCACATTCCAGCATGACGGCATCCCTGAGCTCTGAGAGAGCCGCTGCGCGAAGGAAGAGTCAATGCAGTGTGAGCAAGAAGAGGGGTGAGGGACCCGTGGCCCTGCCTCGCATCTCAGATGGGCTCGGACGTGGGGCGGCGAGCCCTGCCCCTCTGCTACAGCCACACACTGCTTTTAATGCGCGAGCTCAGGCCACACCAGGGCGGGGCTGCCTCTGGGAGCTGGAACTCCCGCCCCCAGCTTGAAATGCAGCCACACTGACCCCTCACTTAGTACCCACTGGTGGCAAATGAGGACGTGGCCCTTTCCCGATCTCCAGGGGTGATGGTGTAAGAATGAGTGGGAGGGGGCTCAAACTGCAGTCCCATGGGCCCACGGTATTAGAAGCCAAAGCTACGGACAAGTCTCCCAGTTAGCTCATAGCACCCCCGATCTCCAACCCCTTCTGCAGAGCCATAGAAACCAGCCCCCGCACGGTGCCTGTTGGTGCCAGTTAGCATCTAGCAGCAGCGAGGCAAGAAGTCTGATCTCTGGCTAGGAGGATTTCCCTGTCCTGCTGCCCCACGTTCGTCAGTGGCACCGCAAGAGCCTCAGCCACTCTTCGGAGCAAAGGAAAGGTTTGCGCCTCCTCCTCTGGAGAAAAAAGAGGAGCTCTTGGGGGGCAGGGGAGGGGCAATACAAGCACCATCCAGAATCATAGACTTGTAGCCCACACTGCTATCCACACATGGCTCTCAGCCAGAAACGTTAACTTGGAGGCATCCCACGGCCCACCCCAGTCACCTCTCTTACATCAGTCTCCTCAGTCAGCCAGCACAACAAGTAGTCCTAGTATTCCATAACTGGAAGGGACCCCGAGACATCGAGTCCAGTCCCCTGCCCTCACGGCAGGACCAAGCACCATCTAGATCATCCCTGACAGGTGTCTGTCCAACCTGCTCTTCAATATCTCCAGTGATAGAGATATTTATTAGGCAATTTATTCCAGTGTTTAACCCCCCTGACAGTTAGGAAGCTTTCCAACCTAACCCTCCCTTGATGCAATTTAAGCTTCTTGTCCTATCCTCAGAGGCCAAGGAGAATAATTTTTCTCTCTCCTCCTTGTAACACCCTTTCAGGTACTGGAAAACCCCTATGTCCCCTCTCAGTCTTCTCTTTTCTAAACTAAACAACCAATTCTTTCCGTCTTCGCATATAGCTCATTTTCTCTAGACCTTGAATCATTCTTGTTGCTCTTCTCTGGACCTTCTCCAATTTCTCCACATCTTTCCTGAAATGCGGCGCCCAGAACTGGACACAATACTCCAGCTGAGACCTAATCAGCACAGAGTAGAGCGGAAGAATGACTTCTCGTGTCTTGCTCACAACACTCCTGTTCATGCCTCCCAGAATCATGTTTGATTGTTTTGCAACAGCATCACACTGCTGACTCATGTTTAGCTTGTGGTCCACTCTGACCCCTAGATCCCTTTCAGCAGGACTCCTTCCTAGACAGCCACTTCCCATTCGGTGTGTCCTGTGGCACCTTAGAGATTAATAAATATATATAGCATCATGAGCTTTCATGGGCACAACCCACTTCCTCAGATGATGCCATGTATATTTTTGTTAGTCTCTAAGGTGCCGCAGGCCCACTCGTTCTTTTTAAAGTTGCAAACTAACACGGCTACCCCTCGGAGACGTTCTAACGAGAATAGCTCCTGGTCTGGCAGGGTCAGCAGGACTGCTTGGCCTGCCCAGAGAAAGTGGCAGAAAGGGATGTAAATGCGATGTTTAACCAGTTATCCGATTAAAGGGGGGGCAGGCGGGAAGGCCTGTGGTGTGCCTGGGCCTGGCGTGGAAAGGGGCAGCGGACGGGGGGCTGCTCCAGCCCCCACCGGTTAACCGGAACCAGTGGTCATCACCCGATAACCATCGCCCTGAACCGGTGAACCTTTCACACCCCTAGTTATGGAGCCTGCTAGGCTGCAAGGTCCCCTGGCTGAGGAAATTCAAGGGAGGATCTTGTGCTTCCTGCCTGTGGGAGAAAGGGGTGTTTCGAAACACCGACGCCCTCAGGCAGAGAGAGGCCGCCCCAGCGGCAAAGTCAGGTGAGGGTGCAGTCCGAGCGGGTCCGTGCGTTGCGGTTGTCCCTTTGCGCTCCCCAGGAAGTCCCAGGCCGCGTTCTGGGATTTTAAAACTTCCCCCACCCCCGACAACCGTTCTCACGAGAGCGAGACTGGAGCGAGGCGCTGGCCTCCTCGGCAGGCGATGGACTGTCAGGAGCAATTATTCCCGCTCAGTCTCACTCTTCGCCCCGCAGGGGTTGTCGGAACCAGTTTCTACTCGCACGGTCAGGTGGGACGAGGAACAGCAGGCAAGCGGCCGCCGGAGGCGATGAAAGTGTGAGAGCTTTTCCACCGCTGCGTCCCTGGCAACGGCTTTCCCCACCTGCTCTGGTAGCGCCCCCTCGGTCGTGCTGGCTCCTGGGAGGGATTCGCTCGGCTTGGACGCTGGCTGAGCTTTCGCTGGACGCGGAGCTGCACAGTTTGGCTGCAGCCCCCTTGTCCATCTTTGCGGAGCAGATGGGTTGGGACGGAGATTTCCCACTGGTCTGAGGAACAGCACGGCACGCTTCCCGCTCTTCCTGGAGAGAACCCAGCCTCATAACAGCCCTGAGTTCTCTACGGCCCTTGTCAATGGCATTAGACGTCAAAGCCATATAGGTATCCCCAATGCTGTGTGGAAGCCGCAATGCAGGGCACAAATGGTCTGACTGGGGGGGGGGGTTGGGGGGGGGGTAGGGCGGCTACTCGTCTTTTATAGAGAACAGTCCTGTTTTCTGCTAATTTGTCCTCTCTTGATAGGACACCATTATGGCCTCTATTTTTCTCATGAGACCTGGAGGTGAAAGGAAGCCGGTACCCCCCCCCCCCCCCCCGGTGCAGCGCCCCGGCAAGAAGCAGCTGGCCGGCAGGGGTGCTTGGCTGCCACAGTGCAAGTGCTCAGCTTGTGCCTACCTCTCGCTCTGGACTGCGGAGGGGAGGGCAGAGGGGGACGCAGCCGGCTGTGAACTTTCCCTTTGCTCCCTGAGGAAGAGCCAGAGGAAGAGAAAGAAGAGCAGCAGTGACCTGGTACGTGTGGCTGCAGGCCCCCTCCCTCGTCCTCCTGAAATGGTACCTGTGCCCCCTCCACTCACTCCTACATCCCTGAACCCCGCCCCCCCCCAGCCCCAGCCCTGACTCCTGAACCCCCACATCCTCCTGCCCTGGGCCCCCTATGCACTAAATGCACCTGGCCTCTATTCTTGAGGCACCCTGGGGCATGTCTACACTAGGAAGTTATTTCAAAATAACTAAATTGAAAACGATCACTCCTGAAATAACAAAATTGAACTAGCGTGTCCTCACTAACGGGGGAGCCTCGAAATGAGCCTGAGGCAGGCTCTGTTAATGCGGATGTGCTACCTCAACTTAGAGCCCCAGGAAGCACTGGGGAGTAATCAGTCTGAATGACTCCGGCGAGTTATTTCGAAATAGCAGCAAGGGAGCGTCCACACGACCGCTGTTCCAAAATAACTATTTTGAAATAAGCACTATTCCCCGAGGAAAGAGGGAGTAGCAATTTTGAAATAACCAGCCTGTTACTTCGTGATAACGGGCTTAGCAGTGTGGATGTGCCACCTATTATTTTGAAATAAGGGGGGTTATTTCGAAATAACTCCCTAGTGTAAGCCAGGGCTTGGTGCCACCCTACCACGGGGTAAGAAGGGCCCCACCACAATACAGACAGGATTACATAACTGGTACATGAGATGCGCCATAGGGCATAGCAACAGGGTTAAAGAGGCTCATCTTGGGTTTCACTTTCCCAATGGCGGCCAGGTAGGGTGTTGCACGATGCAGGCCCAGAGTAGTATTGAGCTAAGGACCCAGCAGTGAGATCTAAAAGTCTGGGTTCTCTTGGAGACTTCTGCGGAATTTGGGTGGTACCGAATTTTGCCTATTCTGTATGGTCTATGCAGGTCCTGACTGACAGCTAGAAATGGAGGAGGCATCCTTTCCTCTCTGAGCCTGTCTGGTTGTACCCCATGCAAAGACAGTCGGGTGATGGACCTGTACTGCCCACGCCATTGCTGCCCAAATGATGCTGCCTTGTCTGTATACAGAATCTCAGTAGCCAAGATTTCTGTTGGTACCAAAAATATTGTTCCTCCCACTGCCCCCGACTTGTTTTGCAACTAGATCCAGACCCAACCAGCAGACTGGATGCAGCTCTGGGTGTCCAGATTCAACACTCCCCCTCACCCCCCACCGCTGCCTTTCAATGGGGTCTGAAATTTGGTGCTGGTCCTGATGTCCAATGCGTATTTTAATCTTGTGGCCCTCAGGGTCCCGAAAGAGGAGCAGCCAGCCACCTTCGCAAGTCTTGCTCCAACTCAACGGACCCCCCAGGCTTTAAGACTCACCTCTCCGTCCGCGCTTCTCCCGGCAAAGAGCTTGCACCAAGACTTTCACAATTGCAAAGCAGGGTTCTAGAGACAGAATTCTAGCCAGCGATTGAACGTTTTTGTTCCCGCGGATTGAAAGCTGCGTTGAAAAAAGCTCTCTCGTGGCTGTGCAAGGAACAAAGGAGTAAGAGATTTCTTGGAACGAAGCAGCCTCGTAGTACATTTCCAGTAAGTGAAAGATCCGATTCACAGATTTGTGGGGGAATGCAGCAGCTGGGTCCATCATGGATATTCTGCCTGCTGCCAGATTTCAGTAATTACACACTGACTAGAAAGATAGGAATCCGTCATTCTATTTCAGACTCTAACTGCATAATGAAGGGAGCAATTATTCACTTGGAAACACTGAAATTTAAAAATCCAAATCCTACCCTCTGTTGCATTCCATGCTGTACGCATTACAGACCCAGCCTGCTGACAACAAACCTGGAATATTAATGCCTAGGATTCATGCCACCCTCACTCAGAAGTAAAACCCATTTTTTAAAAAGAGAGGCAGGATAGAGTTTGACAAACATTTTGAAACCCCACATTTCCAGGGCTTTGATTCACAGCAATTTCTCAGGGCCTGACCTGGAAAGATTGTGAGTATTTCACAGAAGCAGGAAGAGCAGTGGGTGCCCAAACCCGTTAGAATACAAAAAATCAGACCCCCTTCTCCTTTCTCCATTGAAAGACAAGCTCTGATTTTCATCTTAATCATTCAGCTTAGTAAAGAAATTGGATTCCCTCCTTCCTTTGGGAACAACACAGCCCTTCACAGGATCCCAGCAGGACACATGCCACAAAGCAGCGAGGCAAAAAAACTAAACCATGCATAGCTGCTGTAGTTTCCAGGATCAACACTCTCAATCCGCTGTACACAACTTATGAGCTGAGCCTGGTCAAACAACAGCCAAAACAATTCGTTCGAGAGCAGTTACACCATTCGGCAACACCATCACACCGCCAAAGGCAGTGCCACAATTCAGGAAACAGAACCAGACAGCACTTACCCACAGAATGGACCCACTCTTAAAACAGAGACTTTGGCTGCATGTGTAGGAACCTATTTACTGGGAAAGAGGCCTGTTGCCACTCTACCCCTGCTAGCGAAACACAATGCCAGCTGGAGTCCTGAGCAGTGGTGTTGAAAACACCTACCCCAAGCAGGGGTGAATGTTTTGCTGGCAAAAATACCAACATCTATCTGGTTCTCTGCCCAGGTTAGTGCTTCCAAAACAGCTCCGGCCACTGCGAACACCTGTGATCCCACCTGAGTCCTCTCTTCCCCCCACCAAATAAAGACAAGTAGAGGATTCTCCACTCCATTTTGCAAATAGCCATCACTGTGGGAGCAGACCTGGCGGTTCACTTCACCATAGGTGTGGCTTTTATCAGCCAAAACAAGGGGCAGAATCTAAGTCAGCTGACACACGTTCCACACTGCACATCTTAGCCAAACAAGTGTTCAAGGCGGGGCCAGACGTACTGGCACCATGGATGCTTGTAGGACCTAAAAATCGCTCCTGGAGCCACTCAGGACTTGGCCAGGTATAAGATTAATTGAGGGCTGGTCTGCACCCCGGGGGCGGGGGGAGGAGATCAATCTATGTCAGCAGTTTACAAACTTTTTTTTTCTCGTGACCCAGTTGAAGAAAATTGTTGATGCTGCGACCCAACATGCTTTGACTAGAGTGTGGGCTCCGCGGTGGGGCTGAATAGGAGCTTTGGGCTGTAGGAAGGGGCTCCAGCTTTTGGGGAAGACAGGGCTGGAGCAGGAGGGGCTTAAGCAGCTCCCAGTCAGTGGAGCAGTAAGGGTGCTAAGGCAGTTTCCTGCCTCTCCTGGCCCCACAGACCATGCTGCACCCAGAAGCAGCCAACAGCAGGTTCCCAGCCAATGGGAGTGCAGAGCTAGTGCTCGTGACAGGAGCCCTGTTCTCCCCCCCCCCCCCCCCACCTAGGACCCAAGCCGCTTCTGGGGCGCAGCACAGTCTGTGCCAGACAGGCAGGGAGTTGCCTTAGCCTCCCCAACTGATCACCTGATCCCCCTGCGGCAACGAGACCCAGCGCCCGACATCCCACCACCCAGCGCTGGGTCGTGACCCATCGTTTGAAACCCCAGCTCTGAGTTACAATGACAACTTGTTAATAGCAGGAGTGATTCCAGAGGGTGGGGCAATTAATACTAAACAGACCGTTAATGTTTTCCATAGTTTTCAGACCATTCTACTTCTCTCTAGAAGCGTACATACGTTCTCCTCCCCAACATTCAACGACATTTTGTTGCCACCGTCTCTATTCCAGCCGGGATACATACAGCCATGGTAGAACACCTGGTAAAAATCTACAGCGGGTGTTGCCACCTGCCATCCTATACACCCTACGAACTGAAGTGTGTCTCGGGCCATTTGCCACAGCCCGGTGGAGAGGTACATTCTGATACCTCAAAGCTAGAAACACAGTGCAACTAGCTGAGGCCGAATTGTTTCCCCAAGGAAGGTAATAGAAAGCTTCTCACCTCTAGCCTCGAATGAAGCTTTCAATGGAGGGAAATCGCCCCTGCAGCACAGGGTATGCTTGACAGAGCTGGAAAAGAAGAATGGCCCTGTTTCCAGCAGTCAGGAAGCACGCGCGCAAATTCTAGAGACCTTTCAAAAGTCCGCGGACATACCCCTGTGAGTGTTTGGGAAGGTTAAACAGCTATTTGAGAAGGGCAATGGAGCAGAAGACATGCATGCAAGAAAACCTGAACGGCCAGCCAGTAAAGCAACGTATTCCTAGATGTTGGGACGAGTCCCTGATGACACAGCTCCATCGGAGGGATCCTTTGGACACTACAAGTTGAACCTCTCAAATTGAACCTGACCAGTCCTGAATCAGAGAATTTTCCAGACCACGGGAGGTCAATATTGTCTTGCAGCATTACCAACACTGCCACTGCCAACTGGGCTGTTAGAGGACATTTAGGCGTAAATTAGAGCTAAATAACAGCACAGATCCCTGAAAGCCAGGACTGGGGGCTGTAAACAAACTTTATGGGACTGCAGGAAACATGGCCACATCCATGACAAGAGGACATCTGGCTAACTAACATCATGCCGGACCATGGATATTGCTGGACCAGAGAGTTCTGGACTAGAGAGGTTCAACCTGTACTGCTATTTCCAAGATCACTTAGTCTCCAACTGCTGTATAAAATCAACCACTCTGAAGAAAAAAGAGCAAAGCTGGAGCGGGGCAGGCTAGGGAATAGCAGCTCATGCCATAGAAGCTAACCGGTCCTGCTGCAGAGGACTCAAAGAAAAATTGAAAAGCCTACGACAACTTACAGAAGCAGTGAAGGTAATGGAGAGATCTGCCACTCCAAAGAGGCAGCACTTGACAAAACAGGATAGATCGCTGAAATTACAGGAACACCCCTCAGTGTCTGAGTAAATCGATAACCACCAGGAGCAGAAGTGCACCCAGTTTTTTGAATAGGCTGCTCACTGCACATTCAGCGCAGGACTGGGTTGTTCCATAAGTGTCAAAGCAGGGGTGCTGCTAGGTTTTGTGGCCTGGATACACTTTGGCGCTGAAGAAATCGGTAGGTTTGTCTCTGCACAACTGTACTGGTAGGATAAGACTGACTCCTCATAAACCTAAACACAATCTTCAAATTGTCCTCTTGTAATTATAAAGAGTTTCTTATTCTGACTAACTTTATTTATTCTGTTGTCAAACCAGACTGAGCCTGCTCACTGTTCCCGCAGTAAAACTGAGTTACAGTGGGTACTTATGTAATCAAAATGTAGCAGGTTATAATTGGTTCTTGCAATTCTTCTTGCAGATAGAGGAGAGTTCCCATTAGACCCATAAGAACGGCCAGACTGGGTCAGACCAAAGGTCCAGCTAGCCCAGTATTCTGTCTTCCAACATTGGCCAATACCAGGTGCCCCAGAGGGAGTGAACAGTACAGGGAATCATCAAATGATCCCTCTCCTATCATCCATTTCCAGCCTCTGACAAACAGAGACTAGGGACACCATTCCTACCCATCCTGGTTAATAAGTATTGACGGATCTAACCTCCATAAACGTATCTAGTTCTTTTTTGAACCCTGTTAAAGACCTGGCCTTCACAATATCCTCCGGCAAGGAGTTCCACAGGTTGACTGTGCGCCAAGTGAAGAAAAGCTTCCTTTTTTTTTTTTTTGTTTTAAACCTGCTGCCTATTCATTTCATTGGGTGCCCCCTAGTTCCCAGTGTTTCCTCTCCACATGAAACTATTTACCCCCTAATCAAGTCCCCTTTCAGGGGATTTTTGGGGGCAGAGGGATTGATAAGCTAGACTGAATTTCCTCTAGTCCTTGAATCACTGTGGTGGCTCTTTTCTGCACCCTCTCTAATTTTTCAACATCCTTTTAAAACGCATGACAGCAGAAGTTGACTCAGTATTGCAATACTGATCTCGCCAATGCAGGGCCCCCAGGGAAAGTCACCCTTCTGCTGCTGTTACCGATTACACTGTCTGTCTACCCTGTGATAAAAGATAAAGATAAAATACTGAGGGCAACTAGGGAACAATCTGAACCACTGCTAATTCTTAGCCAGACAATACAGAGAAGAATCTAACTCTGTTATTACATACAAATGCCACACAGTGCATAATCCAAATACGCACATGAACCAGGCCATATCTAATCTGATCAAACATCTCTTACTTGCCGTATGAAGTTATTACTACACAGTCTTTGAATTCAAGTCTTTTAAAAACTTTCCATCACCACAACCCATCAGTAAGGCTGTCGCACACACCAGGAAAGGGGAAAGTCTGGTTCGTATAGAAACGGCCCCGCTAGCGGTTTTCTCTCTTGAACCTCCCACAGGGAACGAAGCCGACCTAGCGGAAGTCAGACGAGCCCCGTTCCCACAGTGAGCGGGGAGCAGGGGACAGGAAGGCAAAGCAGAGGGAGGGTTGCAGGGATAAGAGAACAGGCCGTAGGTTAAACAGTGTGATGTGCTTTAATAGAGAGGATTATACTGAAAGTTTTGTTATCCAGCCTTCATGCAGAATGGGGCTTGCCAGTTAGTTGAATATGCCAGATAATGAAGCTTATTGCTCTGTCCCTGCCCCCTATCGGCAGATCCAGCTTGAGCCAGGCTGAGGGGGAAGGCGGCACCTGCTGAGGATGTCAGTCAGAAGCCCCATAACAGCCAGCTGGGAGTCAGGTGTGCACCTGAAGACGGGGTGGTATTGTGGCTGGGGGAATGCTGGTTAGCAAAGTTTTCCAGTGAACAGAGTGCCAGATGATAACGCTTTCACTGTAGATTAAAGTGTTAGGGCTCAGCATTGAAGACTATGCAGTAAATCAGGCTCAGATACAATCCTGGCATGAAAAGAGGAAAAGCAGTAGATAAGGGAGGTCTAAAATGGCTGTGTAGGATGGGAAAAATCTGTCCCACACATCCGATTTCAGGAAGGCTACACCTAGACTGCAGGCTTCTTTCAGAAGAGCTCTTCCAGAAAAAAAAAAAAAAAAAAAAAAAAAACTTCCGAAAGAGAGCATTCACACTGCAAAAGTGCATTGAAAAAAAAACGATCTGCTTTTTCGAAAGAGAACATCCAGATTGAATGGACGCTCTCTCACATGTAAGCTGTGATTGCTATGGGCGCAAGGGCCACCAGGGCACCTGTGCTTTTTCCTCTTCCCTCTTTTTCCAAAAGAACTCCCTCTTCCCCGTCCACACACGCCTTTTTATGAAAGAGCTCTTTTGTAAAAAGGCTTCTTCCTCATAGAATGAGGATTACCAGTGCTGGAAAAACCCCTCTGTTCTTTTGATTTTCTTGCAGAAGAATGCAATTGCAGTGTGGACATTCCTCAAGTTTTGTTGGAAAAACGGCCATTTTTCCGACAAAATTCTGTCGTGTAGACATACCCGAAGAGGTACAAGAGGTTTTTAAGTCCCAGCTTGACAAAGCCCTGGCTGGGATGACTAAGTTGGGGTTGGTCCTGCCTTGGGCAGTGGGCTGGACTCAATGACCTCCTGAGGTCTCTTCCAGCCCTAGGGTTCTATGTACTGGAGACCTGGCATCTGGCTGGGGAGATCTTGCTGCTTTTAAGAAAGACAGAGACGAGAGCAGACATGGTACCATGGGCGAGTTTATTAATGTCATGACCCCGGACATAAAGCGGATGAACAATCCATCCCAAAGGAAAAAGGTCTTCCACACACCAAGAGGGTTTTCCTACTAGGATTTATTTACAGGAAACACACATGAAGAAACGTGGCAAATACCTGATGACTTCTTGGACGCAGCTACCACCTGACTTACTCGAGCAGTCTAATAGCTCACCATACTTTTTGTTGACTGTCTTTTTAATGTGTCATCCCAATTCAGAAATCAGGAGTCCTTGAAAGGTAAACGTCTCGCCTTCGCCAATGTATATGCTCCTAAGCAAGGGCAAGCTTTTCTTTTTTTTAAAAAAAAATGTTTTTGGGAATGTTACAGAAGGAGATATTCCTGCTGGGATTTAAAGGGGTGGTTAATCCTTTTTTGTACACAGAAGGCCATTTGGGAGGAGCAAACACATTGTATCACTTAGAAAATGAAGATCAGGCGGACATGTGACAGGAGACAAAACAGGTGTCAGGGAATAGATGTATTCTGCTACTTGTGTATCTTATTCCAGAACTGATAGTGTTTCTAGGACATTGGCTAGTTTAGTCCAAACTCCTCCCCCTAGTTTGTGTTTCTAACTTAGTTTGACCATGTCCTTGCATAGGTTAGATCAGAAGACAGGGACTCAAGAAGGAAAAAAAAAAAAAAGGCCGGACATTAAACAGAGCTTTGCATGATTCTCTTAGAAATCAAGAGCTAGAACAAAATTTCCAGAAACATTTAGAAGAGTCCATAAAAGTGTGCTCTGGGATTATGGCCAGGCGGTAATGAGGGAGAACCTCACAAATAAAGCATCAGGGATTTGATAGCAGCCTTCAACTTTCTGAAGGGAGGTTCTAGAGAGGCTGGAGAGAGGCTGTTCACAGTAGTGACAGATGGCATAACAAGGAACAATGGTCTCATGTTGCGGTGGGAGAGGTCCAGGTTGGATATTAGGAAAAACTATTTCACTAGGAGGGTAGTGAAGCACTGGAATGGGTTACCTCGGGAAGTAGTGGAGTCTCCATCCCTAGAGGTGTTTAAATTAACCCAGCCAGGGCTTTGTCAAGCCGAGACTTAACTGGGATTGGTCCTGCCTTGGGCAGGGGGCTGGACTTGATGACCTTCTAAGGTCTCTTCCAGCTCTATGATTCTATGACCTCAAAACACAAAAAAACAACAACAACAAAAAAACACCACACTCCTTGAAGAAGGCAGTTTGGCTAAGAAAGGCTGACCAACCTACGGAATCTAAAAGGGTGCCTAAGAAAATAATGGACATAAGAGGGAAGATTAACTGGTTATAAACATGAAAAGCTGAGCAAGCACTTCACTGTATTAAACAAAAATACTATGGATGGGGCATGAGAGCCAATAGGCTTTTAGCCAGAAAGTTAAAAGAGAAATAGGATAAGCTAGGCATCACTCTGATTAGATTTAGTAACTGGCATCAGACAAAACTGTGAAACCTTTGCTAATATTTTCCATACTTTGTAGGCTCAGAAAAATCTCAATCCCAGATTTGTAAATAAATTATTTGAGAAACATGAAACTGCCTCATCCTGAAGAGGTCAGAGCTAGATAGGCAGACTGCTGCCAAGGAAGTTGAAAAGGTAACTAAGAGTTTAAAATCCAATACTAACTCCAGGTCCTTAGGGGTTTCCTACAGAATACTGTAGAATTCTCAAGTGAGTTTTGGTCTCTATTTTAACTCAATTGTTTAGTGGCATACTGCAGGGAATGCAATTTACCATTCAAGGGAAAAGGCAAAACTTGGGAGGGAATTATGAAAGACAAAAAGCCAACTTCTGAGAGATCCCTCGAGCTACTTATCAATGCTTCAGTAAAGGATCGGCACTTTAAACAGAAAAAAACCCAAAGCATTTATTTTCTATTGTTATCACCTTCCTAGACTCTGTATTACACAAATTAGAACAGACCCCTCCTCCCATGGTGCACTAAAATAGGAAGCATTCTTTTAATGGAACAGCTTTCACACCAAACATGTACACAAGAGTTACACCAAAAAAAGAAGGTAGGTACTTAGAAACGTGTACCCTTTCTAGCATACCCAGAGGAGGTGGGTTCCCCAGCAAGCAAGTCAGAATCTTATTCAGGATTTCTGAATATAAACTGATCCAGAACAAGCAATGTATAATTGACGGTGTTAATGATTTATTGCAACTTTGCCTTAATAAGGAGTAAGACCAAAAAAACCCCACTTCCATTTTATGAGGATTCCCCCATGGACAATGACTCTGACCTCTGTCAGTTAGCCAGTTTGGGTACATCTACACAACAGCGTTCTTTTGAAATAACATAACACAGCGCACATCTACACTACAAACCTTTATTTCAAAATAATGGCGAGCTGGAGGACTTCTTACTCTGACTCCTGGTAACCCTCATTTCACAAGGAGTAAGGGAAGTCGGAGGAAGGGTGTTCTTCCTTCGACTTCCTGCTGTGTAGACAGCGCCAAAAGCCAAATTAAGCTGTTTCGACTTCAGCTACGCAATTGATGTGGCTGAAGCTGCGTAGCTTAATTTGACTTTAGCCCTGCTGTGTAGACGCACCCTTTATGACCTCTTCAGAACGTGCTATAAAAGAAAAGCATTACACATGACCAATAATCAGAAAGTCGCAGAGCATGGAGTCAAAACATCTTACGGAAATCTATTCCATTTTTATCAACCAAAGACTGGGATCAGTTTGACAAGACCTACTGTCCATAAAACCAGGCTGACTGCCATCAGTGATGTGCCTATCCTTTACCTGATTGCTAACAGAATCCTGCGTTACCTTTTCCATTACATTTCCCAGAAGACCGTACTTTGCCCTGGTGCCTCTAGAACTGCATTGAACTAGACTATAAACTACAGCCCAACTCTTTTTGAGTAGTCACCTCCTGCTCCGAACACCAGGAGAACCTCATTGTACCCCAGTTCGTAAATGGGCTCTGTGGTAATTAGTATTTGATCATATTAAAATACGGCTCGTTACCCTCTCATGCCTTTTGCTTCGCGTGTTTGACCCCTTTGGGTTAACACCAAGTGAGGAAATACTAAAATAGAACTTGGACTTGATTGTTCTTCCTTCGTAAGCTCGGTCATTAGATTAATAAAGGAAGTTCAGGCAAAGCACAGTGTAATGTGAATAACTCGGATTCGTACCACAAGGGACCATTGTGATCTGACCTCCTGCAATGACACAGGACAGGGGACTTCCCTGAATTAATTCCTGTTGGAACAAGAGCACTTTGAGGTGGAGAGGGGGAAGACACACACAACTTGCTTACAAGTTCTCCCGTGAAGGAGAATCCACTGCAGTCTGTGGTAAATTGTTCCCGTTTCCCTTTAATAAGGCAGGTTTTCCAATTCTTTTATCATTCTTGTGGCTCTTCCCTAGGGATGCGACAGAGTGGGTCATTGAATGATCGTGTAACCACATCACATTTTAGCAGTTACACAACTATTTGATAGTCCCTGGGGGAGGGGCTGGCAGCCAGCATGCTCCCGGCCCCACTCCCGGTGGAGCCTCCTGCCACTCCACGCTGTTGCTTCTGTTTAACAATCAGGTCCCCGTGCAGACCGGCTCCTGCCTGCCGCCCTGCGCTGCTGATACAGAAGCAGCAGCACAGGACAGCAGCAGTCTCTGTCCACAGGGGCCCCCCTGAGCACCAGCTCCTGCCTGCCTCCTCCCTCCCCCCCGCTGCCTCTGTGGGAAACAGCAAGAGGCCAGGAGGTGGGTCTGCAGGAGCCGATACACGTGGGGAGCCAGCTTCCTGCGTGCTGCCCCCCCTCACCACTGCCTCTCTATCGTGGCTGCATTTTGGGGGGGATGGGAGGAGGGCGTGTTCAGTATTTTTTCTTAAACCATCTGGCAACCCTACTCATGGGCATCAGCTTCCCCCCCCCCCCTTTGCTGCCTCTGATACGGGGGGAAAATGCATGTCGCTGACAGGATTAACCAATAAACTCTTCCCTGATGCATCCTCCCCAATCCTGCACCATCCTTCTTGCATGGCTGGCTCCAGAACTGGACATAGGATTCCAGTAGCAGTCACGTGGGTGGCACAGACAGTGGTAATATACCCCCCCCCCCAGTCCTTCAAGAGTCCCTTGTTTATACACCAACGGTCACATGAGCCCTTCTCATCCAATTATCTAACATGACTCCTAAGTCTTTGCTCAGTATTTTGCTTCCTAGGACAGATTCCCCCACCCCTTGCCCCAGCACCTATGGCCTACGTTCTTTGACATGAGATTTTACGCTTGGCCATATTAAAATATGTATTGTTTGCCTGTGCCTGGACTACCAACCAAGCCAGCAGCCTTGGCTGCAGAGACTTGTAACTACTTCCCCCCTCCCCATCCAATCATTTGCTCATCCGCAAGCTTTATTGGTGGTGATTTCATGCTTTCTTGGTCATTGTTTAAAAATGTGACCAGGGCCAAGAATTGATCCCGGGGGGAGAGGTTAGACACATACCTGGTCAATGATGAGTCTCACTTACAATTTGTTTCTGAGACATATCTGTGGATTCACATTTCAGACATTTAATCTGGGCCATATTAAATCTGTAACGTTCTGATTTCCTAGCCGACATCTACACTGCACATGAATTTCAAAGTAAGCTATTCTACAATAGTTATTCCAAAATAGCTTACTCCAAAATAGCACATCTACACAACAGGGAAGCCTCAATATGAGTCCGAAGCAGGCTCCTCTAATGTAGACGCACGCTCTCGATTTAGAGCCCCAGGAGGCACTGGGGAGGAATAGCTTAGCCCCTCACCAGGGCCATTCTATTTTGAAATAGCAGCAGTGGAGCTTCTACACACGCCTTATTTCGCAATAGCTATTTCAGAAGAGGCGTTATCCCTCGCAGAATGAGGTTTACAGATTTTGGAATAAGCCGTCCGGTATTTCGAAATTATTTCAAAGTGACGGAATGGCTGTGTAGACCCTCGCATTGTCACTTCAGAATAATGGCAACAAACAGTCTGGTTGCACTTTATAGACTAACAAAACATGTAGATCGGGGTGGGCAAAAGGGCCTCCGTGGGCCGGATCCAGCCCGCGGAGGCCCTGCTGCTCCCCCACCCTCAGGCCAATTAGGGCCTGGGGGCGGGGGAGTGCCCGAAGCCTTCTCTGCTCTGTCCCCATCCTACGAGCAGCACGCGGAGGGGGTAGAGCACAGAAGGCTTTGTACGCTCCCTTGCCCCCAGGCCTTAATTAGCTGGGGGCGGGGGAGTGCCCGAAGCCGCCTCCTGCCCTGCAAGGTGGGGGGGGAGGGGAGTGGAGGAGACTTCACGCGCTCCCCCGCCCCCAGGCCAATCAGGACTTGGGGGTCAGGGGAGCTGCGTGAAGCTTCCTTCACGTTGCCCTGGCCCTGCAAGGAGCCTGCAGCACTTCAAAGTACCACATGCTCCTCGCAGGGCAGAAGGAAGCTTCCTGCACTCCCCCGCCCCCAGGCCCTGATTGGCTTGGGGGTGGGGGAGCGTACCAAGCCTTTTCCAGGGCATGGGTGCCTAGTGAGAAGGGGGGGGGGGGGCAAAGGGGCTACCCCAGCCCCAGACCAATCATGGTCTGGGTTGGGGTAGCCCCGCCTCTTCCCATTTAGGCCCCGCCCCTTCTGGGGTGGCCCAGGGCTACTTCAAAAAATTTTGAAGTGGCCCTCAGGCAAAAATTATTGCCCACTCCTAATGTAGATGGTATCATGAGCTTTCACGGGCACAGCCCACTTCTTCAGATGATCAAATGTGTAGTCTCCCCAAGGTAGTTTGACAGGTTCTATTATCCATAAATCCATGTTGATCCATTCATCCCAAATAAATTATTCCATTATTTTGCTTGAAATTCAATGTCAGGCTGACCGGTCTATAGTGACAGAAGTCATCCTGTTTACCCTTTCAAAATAGTAGTATATTAGTTTTCTTCCAGTCCTCTAGAACTTCCCCAATGTTCCAAAATGTATTGGGGGGGGGGGGGGAAGGGGTGGAAATCAGTATTGATTGTCCAGAGAGCACCTTGGCAAGCTCTTTTGAGATGCTTGGGTACAGACCAAATAAACCCTCTGATTTTTTCTTCAAGTCTAATTTAGCAGCTGCTAAACAACTTCCTGAGTTACTGCCAGAATGGAAAGTATTTCATTATCATCTATGAATACATTAACAGCCTTTCTCCCCCAAATTCAAAAGCTATTAATTGAATGTTTCTCCCTTTTCTGCATTATTGACAGTTCTACAATTTCCATCTAGTAATGGACCAATACTATTGGTAGAGCTACCATTGTTCTCCCAACTTCTTCTTACCTTACTTAACTCTTCTAGCTATTCATGGCACCTTGTGTCTTTTTGCTTCCCTTATCAGTTTTCTACAGTTCCTAGCTTATAATTTATATTCATTCTTATCAACTTCTCCTTTCTCTATCATATAAAAAGCTGCTTTCACTCCCCAGCCCTCCCTCTCCCCTGGCCCTGGTTATAATTTTAACCGCTTTTTTTCCTAAAATAAAATAAAATTGTGAATCATTTTTAAAAAAAAAGCCCACACACAATGGTTCTTAAACAGTTCCCAGTCATTCATTTTGTGTATTCAAGTTCTTCCTCCACCTTATTTGGCTCAATTGTTCTCATCTTTGTAAAACTATTAGATTACTGGTCTTGACTTTGCTTCCACACAACCAATATAATCAAGTCCTGCACCTCAGAATCCACTAATGCTTGATTCCACATCAATTTATCTGTGAAGACGAGGTCCACCATAGATGAGATCCTCAGGATGTATGTAAGTCCACAAGGGTATGAATGCCAGGGACAGTTCCATTTTTGATACAAAGTTCCACTGTACTATTTTTTCCTAGGGAAAGAGCAGAAGGCTAAAAATTAATGGCAGCTTGACCTATCCCCTGTATGGCAAAGTACTTCCTGAATTAACACAGAGGGGCCAGCAGTCAGCCAAGACAGCTTCTGCGAGCTGGATTTGGCCCGCCAAGCCATTTGATCCAGCCCAGGGCAGCCCTGCCACTCCCCCACCCCCAAGCCAACTGAGACCTGGGGACGGGGAGCACATGAAGTCTCCTCCCCCTGCCAGGGGTGCACAACACCAGAAGGAACCGCTAGCTGTTCAAAACGGCTGATAGTTTCCTCTAGGCATCATGCGACCCTGGCGAGGGGGGGAAAACTTTGCACTCTCCCCCGCCCTCAAGCCCTGATTGGCCTGGGGGAGCGTGCGACATCTCCTCCCGCCACCAAGGGCGCACAGAGGGAACTGCCAACTGTTTTTAAACAAACAGCTGGTGGTTCTCTCTAGCTGCCGTGCGCCCCTGGTAGGGTGGGGGTGGGGGGCAAAGACTTCATGAGCTCCCCTGTCCCCGGACCAATCAGGGGATGTAGGCAAGGGAGCACACCAAGTCTCCTCCCCCCGCCCTCCCTCTCTCCCGCCAGGGATGGGCTGCACCTAGAGGGAACAGCCCCCTTCTCCCCGAGGCCCCACCCCTTCCACCAGAGGCCACTTCCAAAATGTGGAAAGTGGCCCCTCCCCTTCAAAAATTATTGCCCACCCCTGCTCTAATGCATTATTTTAGCTGGCCCATTCCACCCAAGGGAAGGTTTACCCAAAATAATGGCGAGGAGACCAGTTATGTGCACACATATCACAAGGGCCACCTAACTGGACAACACGGCTTGGATGTATCTGCCTCTTCACCTGGATCCAGAGCAAGAGGAATAATTTGTCTGCCTGTTCCTGGGTGCACAGTGGTTTCGCTGTGGAGGATTCATCCTAACTCTCCCTTACCAGGCTGGACCGAGCCTCCACCCTGGACCAGCTTGGCTTGGCCTGGCCTGTGTGCAAAGAGTCCCGGTATCGACTGACCAGGTGACTCCATTGGTTTCGCAAATATGCAGTTCTGCTCACACGCACCTGGGAGATGCAACATATTAGGGAGGTGGGGAAAACCGTGACTACTGTTCACAGGAAGATATGGACACTTATGCTAATTACTTGTATTAATGTTTCATATTCAGACCTCAAACTTCAAAGCAACGGTAACAGACCAGGCCAAATTAACATGCTGACTTTAATCTCTCTCTCTTTTTTTTTTTTTTTAAAAAGGATTAAAGTTCTTTTACAAGATGCAACTGCAAAGTTGTGTGACTGTCAAGGTGCATGTCCAGGGACGAGCTTCGGTACAGCCTGGTAAGGATGAATCCACCACAGGGAAACCACTGTGAACCCAGGAGCAGACAGACAAATTATTCCTCTTGCTCTGGATCAAGGATGGGACCCAGGTTAAACATTCAGGGAGGAATCCATTACCCAGCCGTCAGCTCAGTCTTCTTGAGAAGCGAGTGAAACGTCATTCCGATAAAATTGATATGTTAATATTTGTAACAGACCTTAGAAAAATACTGAGCAGGCTAAGTGCCAAGTCTTCAAGACGACAGTATGCAAACCCAATTTGTACGAGTGTGCGCCATCATCAGCCCTCCACGGGGCTACTCCAGGGAAGAATTGGTACAACACGTTCTAACGTATTGAATCGTAGTGCCGTGACACCAGGCAGCCTCCCCAAAGGCAATGCTTACAGGTCAAGCAGTATTTCTACGAAACTTCCGTGACACTATGAGCCCGTCAGACACCAGAGTCTAACATTCACACTTTAGACATGGGCAAACAACAGAGATTTGGGCCCAAAACTTTTACCAAGCCCTGGAATTTCCAGAGCTGGGCTGAAGAATACCATAAAGCAGGGATGTCAAACTCTAAGCCTACTGAGGGCCGCACAAACGAAAACTGATAGGGTCACCTAGGGTTCCCAGATGATTGCCAGGTGACAAACTCTCGGGCCACCAAAGAAAATGTACTTTGTCAGAAAGTCATAGTTATTTTATTATAGATTACGTTTTAGGTATATTTTATAATATTACAATAATTTCATATGTAAAATTGTTATTTGCTCATATTACATAATTTTGAAATTAATTTTACATTTAAATATAAATTTAAGGTAGTTTTAAATGTTGTATATGATACATAACTTGTTTTGTTGAAATATAAACAAGTATAGACTATGGTTAATCAAATAGAACAGGCTTCTGTGAAAATTTCAGATATTTTGTAAGTTCGAGATTTTGCATAAAGATATAATTATTCATGCAATTGCAAAAAACTGATATATTGATTGATATCAAATTAATATACATTCTGTGATTTTATTTGGGAATAAATAAAAAACAAAATATTAACAAAATAACCCCTTCCTCTCCCCCAGAGCCAGGCACCCCCAACCTAATGCCTCATCCCTCCCCCAGAGCCAGGCTCTCCCAGCCCCGCGCCCCTGCCCCCAACCTAATACCCGGGTCCCAGAGTTGACGTTGCTGCCTGAGGCGCTGGGGCAGCGTGAGCGCAGTGACCAGCTGTGAGTGCCGGCTGGAACTCTCAGCCGGCCATGAAAGCGTGCGCAGAGCGGCCTGGCCGGTCGTGAGCAGCTGGTGCAGCACAGGGCGGCCCGGCCGGCCGGCCGGCCGGGAGCAGGCACTCGGCCGCATGCTCCGAGAGCTGCACTTCATTCTTTTATAAAAATGTTGTGGTGGGCCGCAAAAAATTTCAATGGGGCCACATGCGGCCCTCCAAACACCAATTTGACATGCCTGCCATTGATTTATTCGCAAGTCATCTTCCTGGCCTGGATGGAGCCAGGTGGATGAAGACTTATCCCCAGTTTAAACTGTGGTGGTTTCCATTAGAATCCTCTGGCTGATCCCCCTTGATTTCTGTTGGTCTCTGGTGGCTTCTACCCAGCAACCACTAAGACCATCATTCTGTGAGCTAAAGCTTCATTGGCAGTTGGAACCAGCCAAAAATCATCTGCTGGAGTTTTCACTGGGGTGGTACGAGGCTAGAGGGGAGATACGGGAGGTGGGAGAGAGATGGAAGGTTTTCTACGCCCCCTGAAAAGCTCTACTTGCCGTCTGGGATAGCTCGTTGGGTGAGGCCCTTGGGTTCTCTACACATGAGAGGCAGTTCTCCCCTTCCTTCACCAAGTTCTCCTTGGCCAGAAAGTCAGCCTGTAGGACCAGTGAGAAACCATTTCCCAAAACGTACCCCGTGCCCTTTTGCTCTTTTATTGCCCGATGAACAGGAGGCCGTTTCGGACATAGCCAACCTCCAGCTTGTGTCAGGTCCAGTACAGACACACCCACCCACCTGCCCAGGACAAACGCTTCTCATGCGCGTCCAACACACCCAAGAGCCGTTCAGGATTTGGCCTTAAGGTTTAACAAGCATCCCAACACACCAAAATCCCCACTAGCATGGAGACAGTTACCGTGTTTTAGCGCATATAACCTGCAGGTTATACAAAGGTTTACAAACCCCACAACCCCTCCTCCCCCTCCCCGCGGGGTATACAAGTTTATTTTTACTCGCCTGCGCTGCGCTGTGCTGCGCTCTCCGTTCCCCCTCCCAGAGGCTGCGGCTGGTAGTTCTCCACTGGACGTTTGGATACCCTGGCCTACATTTCCAAAAGGATGCTGCAGTTAACCCCTGAGGGTCAGGTTTTCAAGGGTATCTGGGTGCATAAGGCCTTTGAAAATTTAGCCCATTGGGCCACATTTAGACACCATATTGAAAAGTGGCCTCATATTAGGGACGTAACAGTGTAGCCGATTAACCGATTAGCGAAAGCTTATCAGTTAATGCTATAGACTGCACGCATCCATCGCCACTGTCCAGTAAATTTTTTAGCAGGCTGGCCAGCAGCCCAGCTCGTGACAGATCCAGGACCTACCCCCACTGCGGCTCTGCATTTGAAGTGTATTAGGAGCCAGGAAGGCAGGCAGCCCGGCTCAGTTCCAGCTCATGCCGGGTCTGGGAGCTCAGACCCTACCCCAAACAGGAGCTACTGCCACCCGATGCTGCTGCCTTTGTATCGGCAGCAGCAGCACGGGGCGACAGGCAGCCGGTCCGTGAAGGGAGCTGGCTTTAAACTGGCTTCCCTTAAGGACCAGCTCCCGCCCAGCACCCTGTGCTGCTGCCTCTGCAACAGAAGCAGCAGTGCGGAGTGGCAGGTGGCTTCTCGGGAATGAGGCCGGAGCTCACTGGGTGCTGGCCCCACCCCTGGGGACTACAGAATAGTTGAGTAACCGATAAGAATTCACGAGGTTAACCGACTATTCAATTCACCGATATTGAACATCCCTACCTCATGTCAAAAATTTGTGAACACCCACAGCAACCTCTGAAGTCAGAGGAACACCGCAAACGATTCTCTCTTCTCGGGGCTACGAGACAGCATTGAGAGTGCGCCGGGCTGCAGGCACTCCCGTTGGAAAGCGCGGGGCGCAGCGCTCGTGGGCAAGGAGACCCTGCCTCACAACCCCGAGGCCCGTGGCCCGCTTCCCACCTACCAGAGAAGGACGATGCCGGCTGACCTTGAGTGAAGGCTTCCGACTGACCAGGGCCGCGCCCGCAGCCCATGCTGAACTCCTGACAGAATGAGGGGAACAGAGCTCGGTGCTTATGAATGTGTAGGAGTTACTCTGCAGGATCCCCCCTCCTCTCCCCACACGCACACAGCCCACGTGCAGGATGTTCTCAGGAGCCCCGACTCAACTCCCACATCTCAAGTCCTCGCAACACGGCTTCTGTTCTTCCTGGCACGGTGTGCGGGAAGGGGCTCCCTTGAGACATAATCAACACTGGAAGCGTCCTGAGGCCATGCTGTGGTGTGAGAACACTCCTTCCTCTCCAGATGTGACTCACGCCTGCTCAGTGGTAAGGAAAACAGCTTTTTCCAGGGGGACTAACACCTGGCAGCTTAGATCTACGGGCAAACTGACAAAAATCAAAATAGCATGTCCATCTGACAGGGAACTTCGACATGAGGCCGAGGCAGGCTCCCTTAATGTGGACTACCTCGACTTAGAGCCCCAGAGTAATTCCTTTGAAGGACTCTGGGGAGAAGTTATTTTGAAAGAGCAGCAATGGAGCATCCACCCGAATGCTATTTCGAAACAAGCGTTATTCCTCGTGGAAAGCAGGAGTTATTATTTCAAAATAACCAGCCCCTTATTAAAAAAAAAAAAAACAACAGGCTTGGAAGTGTGGACGCTCCGCTTGTTATTTGGAAATAAGGGGAGTTATTTTGAAATAAGAACATAACGGCCATACTGGGTTGGACCAACGGTCCATCTAGCCCAGTATCCTGTCTGTCAACAGTGGCTAATACCAGATGCCCAAGAGGCAGTGAACACAACAGGGAATCAACACATGATCCCTCACCGGTCATCCATTTCCAGACAAACAGAGGCTAGGGACACCATCCCTACCCATCCTGGCTAATAGCCATTGATGGACCTAACCTCCATGAATCTATCTAGCTCTTTTTTGCACCCTGATAAAATCCTAGCCTTCACCACATCCTCTGGCAAGGAGTTCCACAGGTTGACCGTGCGCTGAGTGAAAAAAAAAAACAAACTTCCTTTGGTTTGTTTTAAACCTGCTGCCTATTCATTTCATTTGGTGACCCCTAGTTCTTATATTGTGGGAATAAGTAAATAACTTTTCCTTATTCACTTTTTCCACACCAGTCATGATTTCAGAGACCTCTATCATAAAATAACTTTCTAGTGCAGGCCAGGGCTAGGTGTGGATCCCCTTGGTGAAAAGCCACCTCTCTGCACTCTTTCGCATCCCATATCTTTCCTACAAGAAGCATAACAGGATCTAGAGGACAGCCTTACAGCAGACGCAGAGGGCATGTGCTGTAGTGACGACTACATGCTTCGTATTTACATTAGAAGGCAACACAGGGGGCTAGGAGAGGAAAGAATGTGAGTTTACAGTGGATTTCCTGTCTGGATGCTAGCTTGGTCTTTGTGTGTTGCTTTAAAAAAAAAAAAAAAAACCCAGCGAGTGCTTTTGAAAACAAACACTAGAATCGTGATCCTGCATCGTGCCGCGATGCTACATGTTATTTATGGTCTAGCTCAGAGGTGTACACAGACAGTACTGATGCACACTGATCTTAGACTGATGGATTTTACCCACGCTGTGTGCCAAATCCAACTCCTTGCAAGAGCTGGACAAATCATTGATTTCTTGTTTTTCAGTTCAATGGCAGTTCTGAAAAGAAATGGTTGGGACTGGGATGGGGGACTTTTTTTGGGGGGGGGGGGGGCCCAAGCTGAAAAGTCAAAAGATTCATTTTGGGAGAAACAACATTATGGTTTTGAGCTTTTAAAAAAAAATTTAAAAAGTAGAATTGAAGGTTGGTGTGAAAGTAATTAAAAAAAAAAAGACAAATTTTGTTTTGAAAAATGTCAGTACGAAACATTTCATGCTTTTTAGGGTATTTTTTGAACAACAAAGCAATCATGACAAAGATCAACACAAAAGGCACAAAATGCTTTGTCAACCCACGTCTGCATATTTGGAGGAAAAAATTTCAACTGAAAAATTTTCCTAGTTTCTTCTCCAAACACAACTTCTGCAGGCAGATTACCGCTCCTGGATGTGCCTGCTCATGGAAGCTTCAAGCGCAGGGTTCCTGCCCAGCAATCTGCATGGAAAGTTCCATGTGCAGATCTGACGGCAGGTTCAGGGCTGTCGATGGGAATTTTACTGTATTATAACCCCTGATGTTACAGGGACCCAACATATGGAAAGGGGAGAACAACAAAAACAACTCACAGAATAGAATCCTAGAACACTAGAACTGGAAAGGTCCTCGAGAGATCATCAAGTCCAGTCCCCTGCACCAAGCACTGTCTAGATCAGCATTTCCCAAAGTGTGGTCCATGGCCCAGTACCGGTCCTTAGAAAAAAAAATACCAGTCCTCCGAAAAATTTTTGCACATGATTCTTGGGAGAGAGCCCTCTGCCACGGCGTCTCTGCCGGGCATGCTCCCGGGTGGCGGGGCTAGATCCGGCGGGCACTAGGACCCAGGAAAAAGGCTGTGCACCGTGCGCACCGACACAGAACACCCGGTGCCGGCTGCAGCTGTGGGACCTGGCACCAGCCGATAAAGCGGCCGGGATTGGGGCCGGGGGGGAGGGGGGGGGCAGTGGCGTAACAACCCGCCGGACAGGTAGGGCCAGTGACACGCCCCGGGGCGGGGTGTGGTCGCGGTTTCACTCATGAACGCAGGCGCGACTGGGGGAGAGGACACAGGACTACTCACCCGCCCTCCAGGGCCCATATGAGCCGAGTCACCCGGCAGGCCCGAGAGGGACCTTCTAACCTTACTGGTCCCAACTGGGGATGAAGCAGATTCCTCAGGGTTGGGGTCGGGAAACCGCCCAGGACAGTCGACCGGGCCCGCTCCTGTTGGCACTGGGGACTTTGGGAGGACCAGAAACAATTTATTTGCATATTCATCATTTGTTTAATGAATATGCAAATAAATGTTACCAGTCCTCCAAAAGCTTGTGAATGGGTTTACTGGTCCCCCAGTATCAAAAAAGATTGGGAACCAGTAGTCTAGATCATCCGTGATAGATGTCTATTTCCAGTGATGTAGATTTCACAGCCTCCCTAGGCAATTTATTCTAGTGTGTAACCACCCTGACAGGTAGGAAGTTTTTCCTAATGTCCAACCTCAACCTCCCTTGCTGCAATTTAAGCCCATTGCTTCTTGTCCTATCCTCAGAGGCCAAGGAGAACAATTTTTCCTCCCTCCTCCTCATAACACTCTTTTAGATACTTGAAAACTGCTACCGTGTCCCCTCTCAGGCTATATCTACACTGCAGGCTTCTTACCCAAGAAGTTTTTCACGGAAGATCTCTTCTGTAAAAACTTCTTGAGCAAGAGCACATCCACACTGCAAAAGCACAAGAGAGCGTCCAGATTACATGAACGCTCTCTCGCAAGAAAGCTCCGATGGCTATTCACAGAATAGCCACCAGAGCACCTGTGTTTTTTTCGATTGGCGCTTTCTGTGCAAAAAAAACCCATTGCCTGTCCACACATACCTTTTTGCGCAATAACTCTTGCGCAAAAGTGAGTTATTCTCATAGAAAGAGAAATACCTACACAGCAAAAAGCCCTCTCTTCTGTCAATTCACTGTAAATTTACTTGCGCAAAAATGTGCTTGAGGTGTGGACACGCCGCGGGTTTTTGTGCAAAACCGGCCGGTTTAGTGCAAAAACCCTGTAGCGTAGATGTAGCCTCAGTATTCTCATTTCTAAAGTACTTTACTTCTAGTTTACCATTTTTTCCCCAATAGAAATAAACAAAAGGAGTGCTCCATCTACAGGCCCAGAAAGTTTGTTTTCTGTAACTGTGAGGAACACGCATACACCAAGGCCTTCCCTCAGCTCAGGTGGGATTCAATCTGTTCTGCTAACTGCAAGCAGGCAAAACCATTATCCAAGGCTCCCCAGAAAAAGTCCTTGGCTTATAAATGGTGATATTTTCAGAAATAAGTTTGGAGTTCTTGTTATTTAACTTCTAGGTTCATCTTTTCAAGCTTTGTTCCACAGCCCTGAGGGCTAGAAATGCCCTTTTTTTTCCAAATGAAAGCTAAGAACCTCACATATCCATGCAACTCCAGGAACAGACTATAAGAATTGCACTGTGAGACTCACAAGAGAGTCACGTGAGAGTTGGCAACACTCTGCAAGAGCTTAGAATAGCTGGTTCTCTCAGGCTAGGTCCACACTAGAGTCTTGTATTGGAAAAAGCTATGCAAAGTGCGCTCTGCAATTAGCGTAGCTTTTTCCGATGGATTTTTCGGAACAGGCTTTGCTACCATTTGGCCCCACCTACATGGGGCCAAAAGGTGGAAAAGCCTCCTCTTTTGGAGGAGCCCTTATTCCCCATGAAACAAGAATACAAGGTTCCCTGAAAGAGCACATCTGCTCATCCATTAAAAAAAAAAAAAAAAAAAAAAAAAAAAAGGCAGAAGAACAGATGCAATCCCTGAACCCCATATTCTAGACATAGCCTCAGCAGATAACTCCCCTGTTATGTTTGGGGAAGTGGCTTAGCTCAGTGTTTCTCACATTATATATATTACACACACACACACACCCCCCCTTTTAAAAATATGTACCTCTAGTACCTACAGTTTTCAGACACACAACATTTTTTTCTACCATTGCAACATATTTGTTTAAACAACTTAATTGTAGCCAGGCAGGTGATGAAATTTTTGGGTATAAAAAGTAAAAAAATAATAAAGTGCTGTAAAACTTAAAACAAAAATACAGTTTTCTCCAAATTTCAGTTGTGTTGATGTCCCCACCCCCACCCCGACTTTTCTTAAGTACCCCTGAAGGTACTCGTACCACTAGTTGAGAAACACTGGCTTAGCCTGTCCAACCTAACGCACCTAGGCCCGCAGCAGTACAGGGAGCTGTGGCCAGTCTCCAGTTTAGAGTGCAAGCTTTTGGAGACAGGCAAGCCGCATTCCTGCAAAACACCAAGGAGACTGCACTGAAACCCAGGCGAGGCTGTCACCCGCATAGGAGTCACCCCGCCTGTCATTCCCATCGCTTCGGTTCCAGCAGCTGGAAAACAGTAGCAGCCTCCAGGAAGCTCGGGTGCTCCCCGGGCCTTCTGTTCATTCAAAGCCACGCTCCACTCACCTGCGTCGCACCGACACAACGAAGGGCAACCCCATGGCATGGCCTCTGACACTTGCCACACCCCCTCGAGGAGTCAGCTCGTTCCTCCGCTACTGAACCAATGTTGATCTGAACTGCGAGCCTGTTGCCTCCGTCCTCCCTCGAGCCTCTGGCTTCCTGGCAGCTCAGAGCTCAAGTTAACGCAACTTGACGGCGCATTTACTCCTCACCCCTTACCAGCAGCCCAGACATAGAATCATAGCACACTAGAACGGGAAGGGACCTCAGGAGGTCATCCACTCCAGTCCCCTGCCCTCACAGCAGGACCAAGCACCATCTAGATCATCCCTGACAGATGCCTACGGAGTGGCAGTCTCTACATTCCCTGTGTGTCCTGATTTCCCAGCCACCGGGGAACACCCTGAACAGTTCTGCTCTATTACAGCTTTGTGATTAATGGAGCACAAACCAATACCATGGCACAAGACAAGCCGGGAAACCGTGTTGTACGATCCCAACCGGCAACGCTCCATAGAGAAACTGCGTTACCGTGCCACTTGCTTTCCTGTATGCTTCCTTCCTCCCCGACTAGCAAAGGCCATTTCCCTTGTGTACTTGATTCTTCTGGGTTTTGGGTAGTGGCTAAGACTTTTCCCCACCCAGGAGTTCGAGTTCTTTGGCCAGTCGGGCATCAGCGAGGCTAACCCAACAGATCAAAGGCGAGGAGTGCCCTGGGGCAGATGGGCCCCGTAGGGAAGTCGGCCGCCAACACGGGCAAGGCATGGGAGCTCACTTGTCGAGTCATGGCCGTGGAGGACAAGGCCACCTGGGCTGGCCACACAAAAGCTGATTTGGCACAAAGCAGCCGCACCGACAAGATCTTTTCACCTGAATCTTCCTTCCACGCACTTAGTCCTACGGATTTCCTCACGCCCAGCCCAAGGGGGTCGGAGTGGGAAACAAAAGTACTTAGATCCCTGGTCGAAGACAATGCACTTATGTGCCCCACTGATCTGAGGGGTACGCAAGCCAGCCTGGTCCTGTGGGAAACCAGCAACCCCGCTTTTCGGCCAAAGAGAGCTCTGAAAGGGCCACCGTTCGTTCCCTGGACCGGAAAGCAGAGGCACTGCAGAAAATTGACCTCCGGCATGGGGCACGGCCCTGCTGTTTTCCCCATGAAGGGGCTTGCTTTATCCAGCAGAGATGTGCGCCCTGTGACATCGCACAAGGGTTCTGACCAAACAGCCAGTTGCCATGTCCCATTTCCTACTCCCGGCCTTCGCTTGGCTTCCCCCCCGCACAACCTGGTGGCCACCTGTAGACATGTGCAGAGCCAAGCAAGTCTGCTGGGCCAGGACTGGCGGAGGGGTGGGGGGGGGGAGCTCTGGAGGGAACAGGCAGCACCCCACAACGCGGGGGGGGGGAGCGTGGCTCTCTCTCCTAGCCACACACAGAAACATCTCCAGGGGGACCCCCCCCCCTTGGGAGGCCAGCAGGAGCCTCCAAACTCCCTGCCAGCGCGCCAAGGGTTAAAACTGCAGCATGCACAAGGCGGGGAGGGAGCCGTTTCGGGGAGGGGGGGGGGGCGTGGGAAGAAGCTTCCCACCTCCGCCTGCAGCAGGAGGGACAGACCCCCCCGGTGCCATCAGCAGCCAGGGCCCCCAGGGGAGAAGCCAGGCAGCGCCTTACCTTTGTGACAGTCATGCAGGGACAGCGGGCTCCCCAGGAGAGACGGGGCGGCGGGGTGCAGGCAGGCAGCGCACGCCAGGGAAGCTGCTGCTGGGCTGGGGGGGGGGGGGTTTCCTCCCCCTGCAGAGGAATCGGCGTCAGTGGTTACAGGAAGAGCGAGGGACCACCCCTCCGCCTGCCTCCTCCCTCCCTGGCAAGCTGATTAAGCTGCCCTGGCCCTGTGGGCTGCAGTGATGTCAGCCTGTGCATTTATAATGGATGAGCCTGGCTCTGCAGGCAGGGAGAAAAGGGGAGGTGTGTCCAGGGGGGATAACCAAGGAAACTGAAGTGGGTGGGGGAATGAAGCAGGGATGGATTGTGTGGTGGGGCGGCACAGAAGGGACCCGGCTGCCAGTCCGCCTGAAGGAGAAAAAGGGCCATTTCTCTCCCCTTGGAGGAGCACAGACTGGCGGGACAGGAGAGAGCTGGGCACCTGAGCTATGTCTACACGCGCGGTTTCTTGCGCAAGTAGGGCCGTTCTTGCGCAAGAATCTGCGGAGCGTCCACACTGCCCGCCCGCTCTTGCGCAAGGAAATTTACAGCGCGGCGCGGTAAGACAGGGCTCCTTGCGCAAGAGCTACGCTCTTTTTTTAACAGGTGTAAGCCCTCTTGCGCAGGAGCTCTTGCGCAAGAGGGCAGTGTGGACGCTCAGCAGGGGTTTCTTGCGCAAGAAAGCCCTATGGCTATAATGGCCATCAGAGCTTTCCTGCGCAAGAGAGCGTCCACACGGCCACGGGAGCTCTTGCGCAAAAGCACAGCGCGCACGTGGCAGTGTGGATGTTTTTTTGTGCAAGACTTCTTGCACAAGAACCCTTGCGGAAGATGTTCTTGCGCAAGAAGCCGCCAGTGTAGACATAGCCCTGCTGAATCTATGAAAGGGTGGGGCCCCTTCAGGCCCACGCCTGGGTCTCTAGGAGGGGAGATGACACTGCAGGAATAGACTCATGGAAGGAGGATGCAGGCCCACGCAACCGCAGACAGGCAAAGCGGAGTCAAAGAAAGTCAGGGCACTGTCATGCAATCAATTGCCCAGGGGATTGTATTGGGAGGGCCTGTGTGCAGGCTGGGAAGGATTGCGTTGGTACCGGGTGAAAGCTGCTCGCCCCAGTCACACCCTGGCTAAGGAATATAGCCATGGGGTTCCTAATCAGCAGTTACAGTGAGGCAAAGTAAGACAAAGGTGGGCTGAGACCGCAGAGTTCAGGGTGAAGATATTGCCTTTGTAGGTTTGGCTCTGGGAGGCTGGCCGTGTAGGTTTTAAAAGCGTCAGAGCCGAGTTAGTCTGTAACTGGAAAAACTTAAAAAACAACAAATAGTCTAGTAGCACCTTAAAGAGTAACAAAACCACGAGCTTTCGTGTACATCTTTAACATTTGGAAGCTTAATCTACTATCATTAAACCTCTCCCCCCCCACAAGCAGCCCTGTGGCACTTTAAGAGACTAGCTAATAAGCCACCTGTGCAAACCACAGAAGCAGATGAGAAAGTGATTGCAGGGCGGGAGGAGGAAGGGGGACTAAATAGCTCAGGATAAAAAACCACCTGGCTAACAGTCCACGTGTATTTCTGACTCAGCTCAGGCCTGGGGTAATCTTGAGTGTAGAGCTGCCTCGTAAGAGGAGCAGAAGTGCTCACAGGCTTGTTAGTGAAAGGAGCTTAGGCGGGTGATCTGTGAGGAAGGTTAAACGTGAGGGCTGGTATCTGTTTGTTTAAAAGGCATTTATGTCGTTGTTTGCTTTGTTCCTGCAATGGAATGTGGGTATTTCAGTAGCCAGAGCTTGGCCTGTTCCCAATACAGTCTCATTTGTGATACCCTCTGGAAGAGCTTTGTAAAATTGTAAGTGCGTCAGGATAGTGAAAACTTCACCAAAGAGCCTCGTGTGACATTGGGTCCATTCCCTTTTCCCCACCAATGCAGGGTTGTCCTATGCTGTATATTCTGTTGTGTGTTCTCCAAGCTGATCTTAAATGCCTCCGCTGGTAGAAACCCAAACTCCAGAGTTTGGTAAAAATCCATTTTTTCATAATGCCACCGTGAGCCCGGTGCAAAGGTACAACAAAAGCAAACGGGGTTTGTTTGAAGATGGAATTATTATGTCTCACTACTAGCTTCGGAAGGAGGGCTGTCTTGAACAGTGCCCTGTGCTTTAAGTAGGCAGGGTCCCCATTTATATCCCTTTTTTCTAAAAATAATCTTCCACTTCAGTCCTGTCCTCTAGTTTCTCTCCAACAGAACTGGAGACTTTTCTTCAGAACATGGTGTGTATGGTTTTATAAGAAATTATGGTTGCCATGCAAGGTGCCCTCTAATGGTTTTCCATTTCTGTGCGGAATAAATTTTGTTACATGCACTGAGAGATGGGCACCACCAGTAGAAACACATGCTGCTGTGAGTGCTTTGCTAATCAGCAGAGCAGCATTTGAATTTCTCCTGGGAGGCCGCCCAAGCACTCAGCTTCCATACTACCCCTCCTTATTCATTCAGAGGCACCCTTTGATTCCTGGCTTACATTGGGGTTATTCATGTGAGCAAGAACTCGCAGGATTGAGTTCTGTATGTGGCTTTGTGACTCCTAGGACGGCTCTTCCTTCAAATCCTAGATGGCAGGAGCAGCCCTTACCAATGGGAGCAAACAGGACCTTACTGATGTCTGATTTCTCTGAGCAAGGGCTGCTCTTGGGGAAAAGGCTTAAGAGGATCAGTGTCTGTAAGAAGAATTCAGTTGCCCCTTCCCCTCAGCAGGAAAGAAGCGTTCTGAGCCCAGTCTTGTGAGGAGATGCTAAGCAGAGTGCCTTCTCGTTTCCCTCCTTCTGTTCACTCCCTCTGGGGCACCCGGCACTGGCCACTGTGGGCAGACAGGATACTGGGCTGGATGGACCTTTGGTCTGACCCAGTCTGGCCGCTCTTATGTTCTCCAACATCAACCATGTGACCTTGGGCAAACAGCACCAGTGTAACATGGAGGGGAATGGGGCTGGCTTCCATGTTTCCTTCAGCTCCTAGAACTCATGGGTCGAGTTGGCTGAAGTTTATCAGAGTCTCACCATTTTTTTTTTTTTTTAAATCCAAGTCATTTGCTCAGAGAAACTCCCCACCCCTCCAAGAAGCTCTCTGGTTTTGACCAGCATGAATTCCATACCTGTTGACATCTTAGCAAGTGAGAGAGGGTTTCACTCTGTACTAATTGTTAGGTGTTGGGGGTTTTGTTGGGGGGGAGGCACAGGACCGTAAAGACTGCCAGAGCAAACTTTGAAAAAGGAGGCAAAGTGCTGTGTATAATTACATAACATTAACACAGAGCAAAACAGGCAGGGTTTTTGCTCTGGGCATGTTGACAACTGTGTCCGGGCTGGACTTGCATACTCACCCTAGCGAGGAACATAACACCATGCTCTGTTTTAGCTAATGCAGCTCAACACATTTTTAATTTGGCACATCTGCAGTCACACCAGAGGGTAAAACTTCAGTGACAACTTTCATGCCAAAAGGAATAAATCTGAGGAAATCCAGAGTCTGATCATAGCTTGATACTTGTCTGTGCAAAACAATGATTTAGGATGGTTATCCCATTTTACAGATGAGTAAACTGAGGCACAAGGGTACAGAGGAAGACCCAGGAATAGAATCCATGTAATTTATATTAGGAATCATTACAAAGGGATAGAAATTAAGGCAGAGAATATCTTATTGCCTCTATATAAATCTATGGTATGCCCACATCTTGAATACTGCATACAGATGTGGTCACCTCATCTCAAAAAAGATATATTGGCATTGGAAACAACCAAAAGGAAGTTTTTCTTCACTAATTGCACAGTCAACTTGTGGAACTCCTTGCCAGAGGATGCTGTGAAGACCAGGACTTTACCAGGGTTCAAAAAAGAGCAAGATAAGTTCATGGCGGTTAGGTCCATCACTGGCTACTAGCCAGGATGGGTAGGAATGATGTCAGAGACTGGGAACGGGCTACACAGGTGGGATCACTTGATGATTCCCTGTTCTATTCACTCCCTCTGGGGCACCTGGCATTGGCCACTGTTGGCAGAGAGGATACTGAACTAGATAGACCTTTGGTCTGATCCAGTCTGGCCATTCTTATGTTCTTAACCTTAATCCCCTCATTGAACCACTATACATATTACTCCTTCTAAGGTGTCTGAATGAATATAGAGTTTTTCGGTCAAATATTTCAAGGGCTACTCTGAATTGGAAGAGGTAGTAATTGGAAACACTGTTTCCTCACTAATGACAGGAATGCGGAATCTGGCGTGGCTCCCTCTCAGAAGGATCCAGTCACTACACTAAACCCTAGACCACATTATTTTATTGCTACTGAATTAAAAACACTTTGGACAAAGAAGGAGCGTTTCCACCTCCCCTTAAGAAAAGCAGTCTGCCAGGAAACAAAGGCTTTCCTTTGTCCAAGGAGATCAGACAGCAAACAATCGGATGAACAAAGCACAACGATCTTCCAGGTGCTGGCATTGCCCATAATTATTATTGGCTCTGAGAAGGTGAGTGCCAAGGGAATCTGACAAAAATGTCCGTCCTCTGGCGCGTCTCGAAAAGCAACGCCGTTTGCAAAGCTAACCCAAGTTCTGCGAGCTGCATATGAAATCAGGAGAGGGGTGAATGCTTTAAGGTACAGTTAATGACATTAGCCACAAGAAGCAGCCCCCTTTAATTTCTCCACTATCTGCAAGTGATCCCTTTAAAACAAATTCCCCCATTCCTCCCCTGTAAGCTGGCAAGCGAAACGCAAGGATCATTGCAAACCAAGATTAAAATGAAAAAACACATTTGGTTAACTGAACAAGACAGGGGAATTAGGGGGCTTAATAGCCAGGAAGGGATAAAACAGCCTCTTACAGTATCTTTTAAGAACCGGGGAGTTCTTAATTAACCAAACAATAAAACACGCCTCAGTCTGTTTGGGAGGGGAAATGCCTGAGAGGGAAACAGGGCAAGTGCCACGAAGAAGTAGTGGAAGCTCCACAGCAAGTAGAGTCGGACCCAGATGACGTGAGCAAGGGCAATTAACCCGTGTCGGGCCTGATTCTGAGGGAGGGATTGGATCTGCGGCTTTCTGTCAGGCAAGAGCCGTGAAAGAGCTGGCGTGGGGCAGCGTGACCCAGAGGAAGGAAGGTGGTTTGGGCCTGAGGTAGACGCCCGTCACCCTCCATGCAGCGTAGATAAACTGTTTCTAAACATTGTGGTGAGTTCATGCTGCTGACTGAGCCCAGCCCCTGCTAGCTGAGCAGCACAAGCCGCCCCGATGGGACTCTAGGGACACGGTCCCTGCAGGGACATGGGACGTGCCTGTGCAGGCCGCCTTGCAGGCAGAGGAACTGAGGGAGCGGCTTCCTTCCCTGCTCTCTTCAAACCTCTGGCCTGCAACGGCAAAGCAGGAGAAAGCGCTAGAGGAGAGGCGCCTTCCTGCCTCTGCACCCTGCCCTGGGCTGGCCAGGCTCTCTGATGTAGGCACCCCACGTGGCCAGGTTTGGTGGGATGTCTTCCCAGAGGTCTCGCCACACACCGTCACCTGTCATTCCTGGAGATGCCAGGACAGTCCTGGAGGGGGAACAACCCTCACCTTGTCTTTTGCTCGGTGCTGGCCAGACGGACGCTGGTGACACCTGCCCCAGGAGCTGGGAAGCAAGAAGCAGAAAGGCGAGGACAGGCAGTGCAGCTGATGCCTAGAAAGAAGCTGCTGGCCAGGCTGGAGCAAAGCCACTTTTCACCCCGTCGGGAAAGACACACAGAGGGTCTCTGTCTGCCCCGAACTAGCTACCCCATGGGTGAGAATAAACCCGGAGAGCTGGCATCTGTGCCAGAGTGAGAGTCGCTTTGCTTGGCCTCTCTGAGTCCCCCGGGGGACCCCAGCAGAGAGAACCGAAGCAGGAGCTGCTCTGCTTTGCTCGGGAGGCCTCCTCAGCCGCCAAGAATGTCCCTTCCACCGCCTGCCCCAGGGCGCGAGGGTGGGGCCCTCTATAAAGCCATTTCTGGTAGCCCTGTACAAGGCCCCTTGTAAGCTGCCACAGTAGCATAAAGAAACTGGAGCAGCTGCCAGGACCCCAGGCAAGGTCTGTCCTGGAGAGCTCATGGTCTAAACTGGCTGGCCGGCTGGTATACACCAGACAACCCGGGGGGAGGGAGTGAGTCACAGTTGGGCGGCAGGGGTGAAAGCCGTGGGGCTGGAGGGGCAGCTGACGGCGAGTTGTTAATTGGGTGCTGGAGGGGTGGGCTTGGAGTTGCAGACATTCAGCTACTTGGTCCGACTGGCCTGAAAAGTCCCAGAATGTTGAGTCCAGCTGCTCTACAGCTTGTCCAAGGCTCATCGGCTCCTCTGTTGTTTGCTCCATCACTCTGAGCTCTTCTTGGGCTTTCCTAGGGATCTACCCCCCACCCTCCCACCACCCTGGGGTCTGCTGCAGAGTCCCTGGGGCTGCCCATCTGGTCTTCTTCCTGCCGTCCCACGCTGGCATACATCTGGGATTGCTGGCTTTCCGGAGGTTCTTCTCAGCTGCTCCCCGGGTGCCTTCAGGATCGATCTGCTGGAATTAATTAGTACCAATTAACCGGTGGAGACAACCCAGCGCCTTCCTCTCGGTGCAGTGACTAGAGGCGGTGGGCACCGACTGGAGGGCAGCAAACGGGCATCAGGAAATCAGCACCTTCCAGAATCGCTTCCACCCCGCGGCGTCCCACCAGCCTCCTCGGCCCTGCTTCATCTCGCCAGGGATGGATGGAGGAAGCGGGTGTGGGGGAAAAGACCCTCCCCCCGCGTAATTACTCCACGTTGCACAGCTCGCCGCAGGCGCTAATTGCTATTGTCTGCTGTGTGCCTAAGACCTTCCCGGCTTGGGAGAGGGCCACGGCCTCCCTGGGAGCCGTGCGGAGAATTATTAATAGAACACAGAGGTTCCGTGCAGACAGCGGCGCCTGAGACAACGAAGGCCTTGTAAACAGGAAGCCTGATAGAGGCTTGTGGAGAGACCCCTGCTCTTCTGTGCAGCCCCCTCCCGAGCTCCCCCCCCCGGACACAATGCCCACTGTTGTGTGGCGCCCGCGTCGGGCCCAATTAGGCCTATCTCTCGCTTTCCCTGGCAGGCAGCACAAAGCACTTGGCTCGCTCTGACGCCGGCCCAAGACGCAGCCCGGGCTGTGAGCTCCGTCAGGCGGTGACACTTCCCGGCCTATTGTGAACGGAGCGCGGCCTGCGAAATAACCCCCCGGGTACCGAGCAAACCACGGCCTGCTGCGCCCGGCCGAGACCAGACGACACTCTCCTTCCCTGCAGGAGGAAGGGACAACTTTGAGCGGCGCACAAAGCTGCAGTGGGCCCGAGCTCACGGGGACAGAGGGGAATGCGCCGCACCGATGAACGTAGGCCGGGCATTGGCGTGCAGGCCCTTCTGGGCTGTGCTGAAGGGCCACTGTGGAGAGTCCTGCAAAGTCCAGGCATGTGTGAAAACCTCTGGGCCTTGCTGCATGTCTGCATCATGCCCAGCAGGTATGTGGGTTACAGGTGGATTTCATGCAACACCCACATAGAGACTGTAACCAAGGGCTGCCGACCCAGCCCAAGAGAGACTGGCCTGGACTTGCACAGGCCTTGGAGAAATGACCTAGCAGAGTTCCACCTGCTCCCAGTGACATAAGAGGTGTCCTCCTTTACGGACACGTGGGGGTAGAGTATTCAACCCACTCATGGGCACTGTGGAAATCTAAAAACATAAACAGCAGGAGTCAAATTTAAGGATGTTAAGGACTAGTCGACTATCTGATTAGCAAATGCTTATCGGATAGTCAGTCGAGTAGTCGATTCCGCCCCCCCCCACCCCCCCGCTGCCTCTATCAGATAGAGGCAGAAAAGGCGGGGGGGGGGGAAGGGGATACTTTAAAGTGGCAGCGCCGCATGGAGCCCGTACCCGGGCTCCATGCAACGCTGCCCCTTTGAAACGCCTCCTTGGCCTATCAACTAGTCGAGTAGTCAATGGAAATTCCGTTGACTACTCGACTAGTAAATTATTCGTTAGTTAACATCCCTAGTCAAACTACCTGCCGTGGTCCCTTTGGGTATGTCTACACTGCCATCCTAGTTCGAACTAGGGTGGCTAATGTAGTCATTCGAAGTTGCAAATGAAGCCCGGGATTTAAATATCCCGGGCTTCATTTGCATCTTGCCGGGCGGGCGCCATTTTTAAATGCCCTTAGTTCGAACTCCGTGCCCGCGGCTACATGCGGCACGGAGTAGGTAGTTCGAATTAGGATCTCTAATTCGAACTACCGGTACACCTCATGGAACACGGAGTTCGAACTAAGGGCATTTAAAAATGGCGCCCGCCCGGCAAGATGCAAATGAAGCCCGGGATATTTAAATCCCGGGCTTCATTTGCAACTTCGAATGACAACATTAGCCACCCTAGTTCGAACTAGGGTGGCAGTGTAGACATACCCTTTCTTAGTCACAACCTGGTCTCTCTCCTCCACCGGCGTAGCTCTGGAGGAGCGCTGCTGACTGCAGTGGAGACACTCCCCGTTTAACCAGTGAAATGAGGGCAGGATTTGGCCCCAAGTAGCAGGGATGCTGCAGTAGGCAGAACACTGCACCCCTGGAGCTCAGGAGCAATGTTATCATCTCAAACGTTGCGCAAGTGTTGTTTTGTGGCAATGTGGCTGGTTGAGGGGGATACGACTCGCTTTGGATCTGTCTTGGGATCTCCCGTAGCACCACGGGAACTATGCCCTCGTTTTTTGCACCTCGTCCTTGATCGCAAAGACCGGATCAGCTGCCACAGAACTGGGTTTCCTGGGAAGATTTTGGGTTTTTTTTAGGTTGTGAGTCCTGAACTGCACTTGTGAGTGCCGTTGCTGGGCGGGATCCTATTCCTGGCCTCTGTGGCCTGTCTCCCGGGGCACGCAGTGAGCCGTGCCAAAGCAGAAATCTGCAATGACACAGAAATCTCCTCAGACTGGGTTGTGCTACATAATCACGCCGGACTCGTGGAGCGAGAGGGTGCTGTCATGTTTCTGGAATGAAGCAGCCATTGCGTTGAACGGGGCGCCCTCTCCTGGCCTTCTTTGGGACTTGTTTCCGAGAGCCACATGGAGATGCCAGCCTGAGATCCGAGGCGGTCTGGCTCTTTCCTGGAGACATGGCAAAGGAAGATGGTGGGCTAGGTGGCAAGGCTGCAATTGGGGCTGTCATAATCGGAAGATTTCCAACGCAAGAAGCATGCTGTGAAATGGGGACAGTTCTCCCCAGGAAACCTAGGATCGGTGTCTCTTGTGTCCTTAACGCTTGGCCTTATTTACCGCACCTTGTGGTGTGCTCGGAGCTGTACCAATGTAGGAGTGTACAAATTGCAATAGATACAGGCAGCTCTCTTCAGACTGGCAGTGCATAGGCAGAGGGGCGCAGGTGCAGGTGGTACAGGGTTATTTGTGGGGGCTAGGCTGCCCGTGCCATGGTTCCCAGAAGAAGGCAGTTTTAAGGCGTGGTTAATGAGAAGATGGGGGGAGCACTACGGAGCACCCTGTGAGGAGACCTTTTAATCTTACGTGGGTGTCCTGGCTTGTTCACAACCTCTGCAGTCCTGCTTGGCTTCAATACGCTAGAGAGGCCTGTGAGCCAGGCCATGGGATCAGGCGTCTATGAGGTGAGAACGAGTTTGCTCCGCCTGCTTCCCTCCCTGGCTCTCTAAGACAGGGATGACCTCCACCCAGCCTGTTCCAGGGGCTCTGCAAGGCTGAAGCAGCAAATAGGTTTGCAGATGAATTTTGCACCAGGGTCAGTCCTGCACAGCACTGGGGCAGAGCCCCAGACGCATGTAGGGGTCAGCAGGACAGACAGCACAGGTAAGGTGACCCTGGAGTCCTGCTGCTCTCCTCCTGCCTGCTGACTGACGCATGCCCCTTGGCCTGTATCCTGCCTCTCAGCGGAAGACCAGCTGACAAAGGGCAAGCACAGGTAAGGGCATGGGCGGTGGGTGAAGGTAGGGGTGCGGGAGGCAAGACCCCAGCCCCACCCCTTCTATCCAGGCTCCATCCCCTGGGAACCAAGCACCACCTCTCCACCTGGTGGGTGGCCCCAGCCTCCCCGGACCACGGGGAGGGTGGGTGATTGGGGGCAGCAACACTCCACCCCCTTAGGCCTACAGAAGGCATTCTGGGGACAGAGTCGGGGTGGGGCCAGGCTGGCGGTTTGGGAAGGTGTGCCTCCCGCCGCCAAGCACACCTGCCGCCCATGGGTAAGGCTAACTTAGCACACTGCACATCCCATCCAAGTCTGTCTCCCCTCAGGCATGCCCATTCTGTACCTGCTCCCTCCTCCGTGGCAGTAGATGCCCGGGATTTCTCTGGTCCGCTCCTTGTCACAGCCCGTGCCTCATGCTTAGCCTGACGCACAGATGGGGATCACCTCAGCTTGCGACGGTGCACCCTGCCACGACCACCAGGAGCAACGCTTGTGAGCGCGGGCGGGGAATTTCACTTCCCAATGCACAGGAAGCTCAATTCATTTGTCATGCGAAATCTTCCAGGGCCCCTCCAGGCACTCAGCGTTGTGCGCCCATGCGACAAAAAGAGGGTCCCTGGCCTAAAGACGGACACGGTTCCTCACAACAAAGGAACCAGGGCCCTGCCCGTTAACCACAAAAACTGGGCAAATAATGGATTTTTTGATGGACTAGCAATTCGGGGCCCGGGGGTGGGGGACTCTTTCAGGTTACAGTGAAAACAGGATTTTGGTGTTTTTTTGATTGTTTGTTTGTTTATTTCAAAATATTGGGAGGGTGGAAAAGTCAGGGGGGAAAAATAGGGTCAGCTTGGATGGAACAAAACGTTTTCTCTCTGCCGGAAGTGTTGTGTTGCAATTTCAGGCATTTTGACACAAGCAATGGCAGACCAGACTCGCAAAATATCCGGAGAGAATGAGACAGGGCCTCCCGGATATGCTGTAACCCAGTGGGCAAGGAGCTCACCCGGGAGGTGGGAGGGCCACCCACCAGGTGGAGAAGTGGTGCTTGGTTCCCAGGGGATGGAGCCTGGATAAAAGGGGCAGGGCTGGGGTCTTGCCTCCCCCACCCCTACCTTCACCCACTGCCGATGCCCTTACCTGTGCTTGCCCTTTGTCAGCCGGTCTTCCGCTGCGAGGCAGGATATGGGCCAAGGGGCATGCATCAGTCAGCAGTTTAATTCCCTATTCCTGGTGTGGGAAAGCATTGGAACTCTGTCCTCTCGCCCGGCCAGGGAATGCCCTAGACACCAGTGATTCTGCCAGGAGTCTTCAGTCTCTCCTCTCAGAGATGTTCTGTGGTCTAGAAACAGAGCAGGGACTTGAGTCTCCCAAATCTTGGGCAAGGGTCCTAACCGCTAGGTGATACAGCCATTCCCTGACCCAAGACCATTCATTGTTCTCATGAATGCCTGTGACTCCCCACTCAGCATGACAATGGATAGCCATTGGGCCAGGAAAAGGCAGCATTCCTCTGCCTCCGACCCGACCGCAGGTGTGGATTTCCTAGCACCCAGGGGCCGTGGCTTTCTGTCCGCGTTTTGCTGTGGGACGTGCTGGCGACATTCACCATCTCTTTAGGGAACTCAGAAGGACAGATCATCCCCGTCCCCTCCAAACCACGCGCTTCACCAAGTCAAGCAACTAATCATTTCCGCAGGGGCTCCGGGACCGGATGCGTGGATGGCGAAGGCCTCCTTCCTGGAATTCTGACCCATGCGCATTGTGGTCCAGGGAGCTTTCAAAAGCTGGGGGCGTTACCAGTAAAGGAACTTGGAAGAGCTGGGCTGAGAGATCTTCCTCTGAATTCCAGGAATTCCAGGGCTCTGCAAAGGAAGCCGGGAGCGTGCTGCTTTCTCTCCTCGCTAACGTGCTCGGCCCGGCTTTGTTCCCTAAGCGTTCCACTGGGACTGTAACAATATGGTTTTTCTGCAGCCGTGTTGGAAGGCCTGTAGGTAGCCATATGGGAAGGCCTGAACCAAAGCCTTCTTCTGCAGCCAGAATGGAGAGCGGCAGCCATTAGCTGTAAGGCCTAGAGTCACTTACTCACATTCCATCTACACTGCATTAAAAAAGTGTCACACCAAGCCGTGAGAAGGAGATTTTGTCCTAATAGCCCCGCACTGTCACCAGATAAAGAAACAGATCTCAAGATGGGTGAAGAAAACTTAGTTAACACCATACTGCCTGGCAAAAAACTGCTTATCAATAGCTGAGGTTGTGGAATCTGCACTCTATGATTATTGTCATCACTTTCCTATTGTTTGTCTGTGTGATCTCTGTCTGGTTTGTAACTGTTTCTGTCTGCTGGATAATTAATTTTGCTAGGTGTAAATCAATTAAGGTGGTGGGGTAGGATTGGTTAGGTAATTCTGTTATGATTGGTTAGTAAAATTATGCTAAAATAATTGGTTAAGGCAGGGGGTCTCAAACTTTGTGATACTGTGACCCCCCTCTAAGTTGCTCACGACCCCCCTCTAAGTTGCTGTAACCCCCCTCTAAGTTGCTCACGATCCTCCAGGGGGTCGGGACCCACAGTTTGAGAAACACAGGGTTAAAGTATAGCTAAGCAGGACTCAGGTTTCACTATATAAACTGGGGTCCAAAAAGTAATAGAAGCAGAAGGAAAGAAGCAAAAGGCTAGAAGAGCAAAAGGGAAACAAGAACAGGAAGGAACACCAAGAAGAAGGGGGAAGACCTGGAAAAAGAACTCACCTCCAAGAACAGCCTAAGACCAGAGGTGCCAGGACTCCTCTGCACGACCGTGACGTGCAGCAGCTAGGATCCAGAGAGACTGACCTTGCCTGGCTAGCAGAGGAAGTCTGCCTGCCTGTATCAGGACTGGTGAGCATGACACCGTGTGCTTAGCATGTGTCGCTTGGGAATTGTCAGTGTATAGAGGATAAGAATATTACTGGGTGAGGCTCTTTCAGTGGCTAAAGTTCCTGCAAAACCCGCAGGAAATTCCGCCCGGATCCTGAGGAATTGGGTAAGGGTGGGCGTGTATATGAACAGGGTTGCACCTTGAGCCCTAGGAACTGGGGAAAGGTGTGTGTCCCTACAGCGTGGAAGGGACAGAGAAATTTGTGCGGATAACAGGACCCAGTCTTTGGCAGCTTCCTCAGGTCCTGTGTGATTCTGCAGCACGTGAGAAGAAGGCAGTTCCGTCCCCATCCAGCCCCGCCCCTTCACCCCCTGCTTTATGAAATTGGCTCATGAATATAAACATGAATCGCTCAGAGATGCCTGGGACAACATACCCCATGGAACCTATCCATTTTCATGTCGCAGTCGGCCGGATCTGCATCTCTGATTTCGGTGTGTGTGTCACGCTTGCATGCAAAGTTAGAGCTGTGACGGATGAGATTGGTTGTGGTTTGAAATGCGCTAATAAGAGCCCCTGAGTGGTGCTCTGGAAGCCTGAAGGACTGGGTGAGCAACTTTACGACGTGCAAACAGCCTTGTTTGTCCTTTCAGTCTAAGCAGTGATTGGTCGGAGGAAGACATGTGGCCGTACCGCCTTGTGCTGGGACACCAGTTTGACCAGGTACTTTTTTTCTATGGAAGGGGGGATGTAGAACAAAAGATTCCTGCCCTAGAAAAGTCTCCTTAGGCCAGGGGTGGGCAATAATTTTTGCCCCAGGGGCCACTTCAAAATTTTTTGAAGTAGCCCCCAGCTGCCCCGGAAGAGGCAGGGCTACCCACCTCCAGACCATGATTGGTCTGGGGGTGGGGGATCCCCTTTGACCCCCCCTTCCCAATAAGCACCCACGCCCTGGAAGAGGCTTGGCACGCTCCCCCACCCCCAGGTCAATCAGGGCCTGGGGGCAGGGGGGCGCGGGAAGCCTCCTCCCACCCTGCAAGGAGCACGTGGCACTTTGAAGTGCCACAGGCTCCTTGCAGGGCTGGGGCACATTCTCCCGCCCTCCTCCCCCACCGCGCTCCTGGCAGGGGGGAGGCAGCTTCGCGTGATCCCCTGCCCCAAGATCTTAATTGGCTTGGGGCAGGGGAGCAGAAGGCCTCCGCGGGCTGGATTCAGCCCACGGAGGCCCTTTTGCCCACCCCTGCCTTAGGCAATGGGAAGCTATTGGTCCCTTTGTTTTGGGCTGGCCTGGAGAATGGCCTGGCACACTAAGCCCTGGTCTACACTAGGGCTTTATTTCGAAATAACCCCCCTTAGGTTGAATTCATAAGCAAAGCGTCCACGCTGCCAAGCCTGTTATTTTAAATAAGGGGCCACTTCTTTCAAAATCTGCATTCCTGCTTTCCACAGGGAATAACGCGAATCTAGAAATAGTAATGTCAAAATAGCGGGAGTGTGGCTGCGCCGGTGCCGCAATTTCGAAATAACGACTCCTCAGGGTCATTTGAACTAGTTACTCCCCAGTGCATCCTGGGGCTCTAAGTCGAGGTAGCGTGTCCACATTTACAGAGCCTGCCGTGGACTCATTTCGAGGCTTCCCCGTAGTGTGGACACACTGTTTCGATTTTGTTATTTTGGGAGTTATTACATCGATGTTAGTGATTTCGGAATCGTTTCCTAGTGTAGACAGGCCCTAAGATACAAAGAACCAATGAAAACTGAAGCCCCACGTCAGGGAAAAAGAACATTTTTAAATCGAGGGCTTGCCTGAAATAAGAACCGTGATAGGGTAAGTTTGCAATAAGTCAGCACCTAGGCCCACTATAGGGAGAAGTGATTTCAAAACTCTCCTCACATGTACAAAATGTTCTTCTGACCCCAAAGGGCCAGCCACCTTAGCAAGTCAGCATGGGCAGTGGGTAAAATTAGGCCTGGGGAGGCAAGCCCCCAGCCCCATCCCCAGCCCCACCCCTTCTATCCAAGCTCCACCCCCATGGGAGCCAAGCCTCCCCTCCCCACCCAGCACACGGCCCAGCCTCCCCAGTCCCAGAGCAAAGGGTGCATGGGCAATCGAGGGAAGCAACACTCGACCCTCAATATGCCTACAGCAGGCATTCTGGGGGCGAAGTCTGGGTGGGGCTAGGCCGGTGGTTTGGGGAAGGCAACGCCTCCCCCTGCCTATTCTGCCCACTGCCCCTGTAAGTCAGTATAGGTTTGGATTAAGGATGTTAAGACGTGGGTAACTGACTAATCATGTACTCGATACAATTTGTATCGAGTACATGATTGGTTGATAAGGACCCTTGCTACGGCTCTGCAGTTTAAATGTAGTAGGAGCCGGGCACACAGGCAGCCTGGCTTTCACTACATTTAAACTGCAGAGCCGTAGTGGGGGTAGATCCCAGACCTGGTGTGAGCCAGGACTCAGCAGTCCCGGTTTGCACCAGGTCCCAGACCGCTGTGCCTCTGCCTCCCCTAATCCCCCCACCCTGTACCGTGGAGACGGTGCTGGGGGAAACAGCTTTTTAAGCCGGCTCCCCCCAGCACAGAGGCAGCAAAGGGGGAGGGGGGAGAAGTGAGTAGTCCAATAGTGACTCGACTACCCGACAAGCCTAGGCTTATTGGGTAGTCGACTACTCAACTAGTCATTTACATCCCTAGTTTGGATCTCACCCCAAATACCTCACTGCCAGCCAGTCCTTCCGTGTCTAAAACTAAAGGTCTATTGCAAAGAAAAAGCAAGCAAGCAAGAAGAGAGATGATAAATGGTAAAGCAGTCACAAAGACTTCAGGGTCCCTATATCCGGTTCCTAGCAGTACTGGTGAGTTTGCTGGCTTGAAAGTAGGGTTGCCAGGTGTCCGGTTTTGAACCAGACAGTCCAGTATTTGAGCTTTCTGTTCAGGAAACAAATTGAGAAAATATAAATGTCCGGGTTTTTCTAAATAAGATGTAATGTAGATTGTGATGTAATGTCAAGTGTGTCCGGTATTTTTGTTGAAACCATCTGGCAACCCTACTTGTAAGTCCCTCTGGAACACATCCGCAGCTTGGACAGGCCATTCAGTCCTTTTCTCAGAGTTTTGTTTGTAGAAAGGTTACTCTAGAGGTAAGAAGCAGGACTGAAGACAAGATGGAGAAGATGTGGCTGCCTTTTATATTCCTTTTGCCATGTGGCTTGTACTTCCTGTGTCCCAAACACAAGCCGCCCAGCACATGACCTGCAAGCTGGCCGGTCCGTAGGCATGTCCCCGCATGCCTTCTCTCAATGGGTCAGTTGTATAACTGATGGCCCTTGAAAGTAGGCTCGGCAACGCTGACGCCATACTATCTAGAGGTCTCACCCCGAAGCATAGCACCAGTTGGCTACGTCTAGACTGGCATGATTTTCCGGAAATACTTTTAATGGAAAAGGTTTTCCGTTAAAAGTATTTCCACAAAAGAGCGTCTAGATTGGTCCCGGAGTTATCGTTAGAATGATGCGCTTTTGCGCAAAAGCGCGTCTAGATTGGCGGTGCACGTTTGCGCAAAAGCAGAAGCCCGGAACCATTTTGAAGAGGGCAAAAGGGCACCAGCCCTTTCCGGGGGCGGGGCTGGAGCGCCGTTCAGACACGTGCTTAAAGGGGTCTCGCCGGACAGCCGTTTGTCTCCTGCTCCGTGCGTTAGGACCTCTGGCAGGGACTGACAGCCATAGCAGGTTTGGTGGTTGCCCTCTGCCTTTTGGACACCACCCTTTGCCCCCGAGTGCTTTTTCCTGGTTTTGGTTTCTTGTGCCTTGCTTTGTCTGCCATGGGAGCAGGGGTGGCCATGTGCCTGCTCTGGCCCCTGTCGGCCATTTTCGAGTGCCTGCAGCTGGTGCTCCAGGCTGGTGCCCTCCTGTTCCAGGACCAGGAGGCGCAGATCGCCTGGGACTACCTCACCAGGGAGGCCATGGCGTCCCTGTGGCATCCCCACCCCACCGTGGAGAGGCCACTCTGGAGACTGGACACAAGCACCGACTGGTGGGACCGGCTGGTCCTTGGGCAATGGGACGACCAGCAATGGCTCTGGAATTTCCGCATGCGAAAGCGGACGTTCCTGGAGCTGTGTGCCTGGCTCACCCCCGCGCTCCAGAGAGCCACCACCCGGCTGCGTGTGCCCATCCCCGTGAAGAAGAGGGTTGCCATCATGCTATGGAAGCTGGCCACCCCAGACAGCTGCCGATCGGTGGCACAACAATTCAGGGTGGGAAGATCCACCATCGGTGTGATCGTCATGGACGTAAGTCCCAGGGGGAGTGGGGAGTGGGGTGGGGGGGAGGGTGCTGCACTCCATGCCCAGGGGCAGCCAAGACTCCAGGCTGGGTCACCCAGGGGTTTGGGCCGTCCCTCCCTTGCACGGGTCTGCTGGTGGGGGGCGGGGAGCCGTGGGGTGAGGGGGCCCTGGTGTGTGTGCGCGTGTGCGTGTGTGTGTGTGCGCGTGCGTGAGGACAGAGGGAATCACGGGGGGGGGGCCCAAGGGAGCGCACACTCACCCCTGCCTTATGTGATGTGTTCCCTTGTGTTTCTCTGCACCCCTTTGCAGGTCGTCCACGCCATCAGTGATGTTTTGCTACCGAGAGTGATCCGCCTGCTCAACATGGATGCTATGCTGGCCGGCTTCACTGCCCTCGGGTTCCCCAACTGCAGGGGAGCCCCGGACACAACCCACATCCCCGTCTGGGCCCCGGAGCATTGAGCAGCCCATTTCACGAACAGGAAGGGGTACTGCTCTATTGTTCTCCAGGCCACCATGGACCACCGGGGCCACTTCTTGGATGTCTACGCGGGCTGGTCCGGCAGGGCACATGACACCCGCATCCTCCGCAACTCCGGACTGTTTCGCAGGCTGGAGGCGGGCACCTACTTCCCCCGGCGGGAGTTGACTGTCGGGGATGTGCCTATGCCCATCTGCGTCGTCGGGGACGTGGCCTACCCCCTGCTGCCCTGGCTAATGTGGCCCTACATGGGGCGGCCGGACCAGAACCGGGCCCGGTTCAACGACCACCTCAACCGGGCCTGAAATCAGGTGGAGCTCGCCTTTGGCCGCTTAAAAGGCTGCTTCCGGTGTTTGCTCACCCGTCTCGAGATGGGTGAGCGGAATGCAACGGAGGTACTGGCCGCATGCTGCGTGCTCCACAACATTGTGGAGCGGAGTGGGGAGGCCTTCCTTCCCGCATGGATGGCAGCCGAGGCACAGATGTTTGAACAGCCCCACACAGCTGCCATCCGCCAGGCGCACCAGGATGGGGTGCGCATCAGAGAGGCCCTGACAGACATGTTCGCACAAGCCCCATAGTAGGGTCACCTCGGTCTCCCCATATGACTCCCTCCCATCCCCTACCCTTCCCTCTCCCCTCCCCTTACCTCCCCCCATTGTAAAGTGTCGGTTCCAAGCACATCGGCCGTCATCGTGAATGTTCGTCCAGTGCGTCGGACGTAGCTAGGGTTTTTCTTTTTAGTTTAGGCTAGGGTTTAGGCCACATTGCCTGTCCAAGCTGTCCCGAAGAACAGGAAGAGGATTCATGGTTCGTGCGGAAGGCTCGAGTCAGCGTACCCGATTCCAGTCGTCTTCGAGGGATCTCCTGGCTGTTCCTCTCCCGAGGCCCGGAAGGACCAAAGGATTGAGGTTGCCAGCTTCGCCATCGTCTTCCATTGAGGGATCTCCTGGCTGTTCCTCTCCAGAGGCCCGGAAGGACCAAAGGATTGAGGTTGCCAGCTTCGCCATCGTCTTCCATTGAGGGATCTCCTGGCTGTTCCTCTCCAGAGGCCCGGAAGGACCAAAGGATTGAGGTTGCCAGCTTCGCCATCGTCTTCCATTGAGGGATCTCCTGGCTGTTCCTCTCCAGAGGCCCGGAAGGACCAAAGGATTGAGGTTGCCAGCTTCGCCATCGTCTTCCATTGAGGGATCTCCTGGCTGTTCCTCTCCAGAGGCCTGGAAGGACCAAAGGATTGAGGTTGCCAGCAACACTACAATCGTCCCCTGCGTCTAGACTATGTACATATTCTTTTGTGTGAGTCTTTTAACCTTTCTTGCTTGTTTGTTATCTATGTTAATATAGTTGTGGTTTAAATTTTACTTAAAAGTGTCAGTATTTATTTATGCGCCACAAACCAATGACCACTTAAAGGAACAACTGGTGATAGATACAGAATTTGGTGTCTGCATTTTGTAATCCTCTTAAATTTAGTTGGCTAATTGGCATCTCAAATCATTTATTACAGTTACCTTGAGTAACACAATAACCAACACAGTTTTGTTTTCAACTGAAAAATGTATGTTTTTATTTACAAGGGGGAGGGGGAGGGGAAGGGGAGAAGACCTTCAACTGGGAGGGGGAGGAGCTACTCCTGGGAGGGGTGGCCCCTGCGAGCGCTCCTGCGGGGGGCGGACCTGGACATGCGGGGCAGGCCACATCAGGGCAGGCTGCACGGAGAGGTGGGCAGGAGGGGCTATTGCAGGGGCAGCAGGAGGGGGCATTGCAGGGGCGGCAGGAGGGGCTATTGCAGGGGCGGCAGGAGGGGGCATTGCAGGGGCGGCAGGAGGGGGCATTGCAGGGGTGGCAGGAGGGGCTATTGCAGGGGCGGCAGGAGGGGGCATTGCAGGGGCGGCAGGAGGAGGCATTGCAGGGGCGGCAGGAGGGGCTATTGCAGGGGCGGCAGGAGGGGGCATTGCAGGGGCGGCAGGAGGGGCTATTGCAGGGGCGGCAGGAGGGGGCATTGCAGGGGTGGCAGGAGGGGCTATTGCAGGGGCGGCAGGAGGGGGCATTGCAGGGGTGGCAGGAGGGGCTATTGCAGGGGCGGCAGGAGGGGCTATTGCAGGGGTGGCAGGAAGGGGCATTGCAGGGGCGGCAGGAGGGGCTATTGCAGGGGCGGCAGGAGGAGGCATTGCAGGGGCGGCAGGAGGGGGCATTGCAGGGGCGGCAGGAGGGGGCATTGCAGGGGTGGCAGGAGGGGCTATTGCAGGGGCGGCAGGAGGAGGTGTTGCACGGGCGGCAGGAGGGGCTATTGCAGGGGCGGCAGGAGGAGGCATTGCAGGGGCGGCAGGAGGAAGCGTTGCAGGGGCGGCAGGAGGGGCTATTGCAGGGGCGGCAGGAGGGGGCATTGCAGGGGCGGCAGGAGGGGCTATTGCAGGGGCGGCAGGAGGGGGCATTGCAGGGGCGTCAGGAGGGGCTATTGCAGGGGCGGCAGGAGGGGGCATTGCAGGGGCGGCAGGAGGGGCTATTGCAGGGGCGGCAGGAGGGGGCATTGCAGGGGCGGCAGGAGGGGGCATTGCAGGGGCGGCAGGAGGGGCTATTGCAGGGGCGGCAGGAGGGGGCATTGGAGGGGCGGCAGGAGGGGCTATTGCAGGGGCGGCAGGAGGGGCTATTGCAGGGGCGGCAGGAGGGGCTATTGCAGGGGCAGCAGGAGGAGGCAGTGCAGGGGCGGCAGGAGGGGGCATTGCAGGGGCGGCAGGAGGGGCTATTGCAGGGGTGGCAGGAAGGGGCATTGCAGGGGCGGCAGGAGGGGCTATTGCAGGGGCGGCAGGAGGAGGCATTGCAGGGGCGGCAGGAGGGGGCATTGCAGGGGTGGCAGGAGGGGCTATTGCAGGGGCGGCAGGAGGAGGTGTTGCACGGGCGGCAGGAAGGGGCATTGCAGGGGCGGCAGGAGGGGCTATTGCAGGGGCGGCAGGAGGGGGCATTGCAGGGTTGGCAGGAGGGGCTATTGCAGGGGCGGCAGGAGGGGGCATTGCAGGGGTGGCAGGAGGGGCTATTGCAGGGGCGGCAGGAGGGGCTATTGCAGGGGCAGCAGGAGGAGGCAGTGCAGGGGCGGCAGGAGGGGGCATTGCAGGGGCGGCAGGAGGGACTATTGCAGGGGTGGCAGGAAGGGGCATTGCAGGGGCGGCAGGAGGGGCTATTGCAGGGGCGGCAGGAGGAGGCATTGCAGGAGCGGCAGGAGGGGGCATTGCAGGGGTGGCAGGAGGGGCTATTGCAGGGGCGGCAGGAGGAGGTGTTGCACGGGCGGCAGGAAGGGGCATTGCAGGGGCGGCAGGAGGGGCTATTGCAGGGGCGGCAGGAGGAGGCATTGCAGGGGCGGCAGGAGGGGGCATTGCAGGGGTGGCAGGAGGGGCTATTGCAGGGGCGGCAGGAGGGGGCATTGTAGGGGCGGCAGGAGGGGCTATTGCAGGGGCGGCAGGAGGGGCTATTGCAGGGGCGGCAGGAGGGGCTATTGCAGGGGCAGCAGGAGGAGGCAGTGCAGGGGCGGCAGGAGGGGGCATTGCAGGGGCGGCAGGAGGGGCTATTGCAGGGGGGGCAGGAGGGGGCATTGCAGGGGCGGCAGGAGGGGCTATTGCAGGGGCGGCAGGAGGAGGCATTGCAGGGGCGGCAGGAGGGGGCATTGCAGGGGTGGCAGGAGGGGCTATTGCAGGGGCGGCAGGAGGAGGTGTTGCACGGGCGGCAGGAAGGGGCATTGCAGGGGCGGCAGGAGGGGCTATTGCAGGGGCGGCAGGAGGGGGCATTGCAGGGTTGGCAGGAGGGGCTATTGCAGGGGCGGCAGGAGGGGGCATTGCAGGGGCGGCAGGAGGGGCTATTGCAGGGGCGGCAGGAGGGGCTATTGCAGGGGCAGCAGGAGGAGGCAGTGCAGGGGCGGCAGGAGGGGGCATTGCAGGGGCGGCAGGAGGGACTATTGCAGGGGTGGCAGGAAGGGGCATTGCAGGGGCGGCAGGAGGGGCTATTGCAGGGGCGGCAGGAGGAGGCATTGCAGGAGCGGCAGGAGGGGGCATTGCAGGGGTGGCAGGAGGGGCTATTGCAGGGGCGGCAGGAGGAGGTGTTGCACGGGCGGCAGGAAGGGGCATTGCAGGGGCGGCAGGAGGGGCTATTGCAGGGGCGGCAGGAGGAGGCATTGCAGGGGCGGCAGGAGGGGGCATTGCAGGGGTGGCAGGAGGGGCTATTGCAGGGGCGGCAGGAGGAGGTGTTGCATGGGCGGCAGGAGGGGCTATTGCAGGGGCGGCAGGAGGAGGCATTGCAGGGGCGGCAGGAGGAAGCATTGCAGGGGCGGCAGGAGGGGCTATTGCAGGGGCGGCAGGAGGGGGCATTGCAGGAGCGGCAGGAGGGGCTATTGCAGGGGCGGCAGGAGGGGGCCTTGCAGGAGGGGGCATTGCAGGGGCAGGAGGGGGCATTGCAGGAGGAGGTATTGCAGGGGCAGGAGGGGGCACGGGCAGTGCTAGGGAAGGGATGGCGGGGACATGGGGTAAGGCCATGCCATAGTGAATGGCATGGGCTATGTGGGCAGTGAGGGTGGTGATGGAGTCAGCCATCCGCGTGCACTGGGCCTGGAAAGCGGCCCAGACCTCCTGGAGCCACTGCAGGTCCCCCTCGACACATTGGCGAGTCGATGCCTTGATGCGCTCGACGGCCTGCACATGCCGGCGAAGGATCTGGTCCCAGTGGCGGAGCCTGTGACTGCGTGGCTGGGCAGCTGGGGGTGCCGCTGCTGCCGGACTGGAGCGTCCCCAGCTTGTGCTTGGTCCCGCTGCAGGGAAGAGAAGAAAGGATGGATCAGTCAGGCAGGCCGGCCACTATCCCCACACCTCATGCCCTCCACCCCTGAGCCCAGGCGACACCGCAGTAGTGTGGCTTGGGCCCACTCGGTTCCCTCCCTAAATAAAGCCCTAAACTGAGCTACTTGTTAAACCTCATTCCAGGAGGAATAACAGGTTGTTCGAACTCGGGCTTTATTTCGAACTACCGGGTCCCTGCGGCGTGTAGACGCGGGCCGTTAGTCCGGACTTGTATATTTCAAAAATGGTGACCAGCCAGGAAGATGCAAATCAGGAGCTGTATATTTAAATCCTGGGCTTGATTTGCAACTTCGAATGCCTACGTTAGCCTCCCTAGTTCGAACTAGGGAGCTAGTGTAGACATACCCATTGAAATATATAACGCTCTGAATCTAAGGTATGTGGCCACACAAAGACTTGCCTCTGAACAGCTGCAGCTGTGAATTGGAACCAAGTTAGTTGTTTCAGTTCCAGTTAGGGTGTAGACAAGCCCGGAACATGGCTGCCACCTTCGTTTCTGAGGGTTTGTGCCAAGTAGCTATTGTCTCCTTGAGGAAGCTTGATGCTTGTAATTGCCCTGAAAACCAACCAAACAACCAAACCCTTCTGCTTGAAAGCAAGATGTTTCTATTTTCAAATGGTGTTATGAAGAATGAACATCTCCCTCTAACTAACTCATATAACCCGTCTCCCTGTTGTCATCTGGTTCAAATTAGACCTGGATAATACCCAGGGAGCTAGGAGAACTTGGAGCTGTTTTGACTCGTTCCAAGTATGAGCTGAATGCACTGTGCAAATTCCAGAATGCTCAGGAAATCACAGAGATTTCAGAGCCTGTCTGTAAACAACAATTTCTACAAGCACAGTGAGGTTTAGAGATGGAAGGCACAGTAGCAGATCAACTGGTGGGATTTTAGCTCTATCTCTAAAGTAGGACAACGCACCCTGACAGTCACTCAATAACTGTTATAACACACTGACGCACAGAACTTTGCTGACACACAATTAAGGGTGTTAGGTGGTATTTTGTCCCCTTCCAGAACACTGAGTCCGTCAAAACCAGGCAATGAAGCGTTAGGGCAAATGGCAACATAACCTTAACTCTGCCCACTGCAGCTGGCATTAGACCCTTCCAGCTGCATTCACTGTATTCAGTGTAGCTGTTTTTAGGGCTAGGTTATAGAATGTGTGGCCCCCTGCATTATGGAAATTGCACCCCTCACAGCTTTCCTTTAGGGATCTGAGAAATCGAATCCCTCCCAGAAGACTACATTTTGGTGGGGTTGGTTAGGCATGGCCATTTAGGAGAGCACCCCAAAGAGGCCCTGCTGTCTCGGGCAGCAAACCTGAGCAGCAGTGCAACCCAGTGCGTGAGGCTGCAACACTGCACAGTGAATTTTGGCCTGCCTGCCCCCCACCACAATTCATTGATTCACGATGGGGGGAGGGGAAGAGGGTGGCAGCCGGGCCAGACAGGTCACGGCCTGAATAGGATTGCCTCCTCTGAGAGGCAGGAAAACTGGCCCCTGCCCCACACCCTTCTCTTCTCCCTCAGCTCCCCCGCCCCCAGCCTAGCACACCCACCCCTTCCCAGGAGCCTTATCCCAGGGAGTCCCCTTCCTGTCCCCTCCCAGGAGCCCTGCCTGCCCTACCCTGGACCCTACTCCTTCCCCTCCCTGCTGGTGAGCCTCAGGGCCATGCAACATCCCAGCAACGAGAGGAGCAGGAGCTGGGACCGGGAGCTGCTCCGGAAGGGCTCCCTGCCACCACGTGATGCGCATGCGGTAACGGAAGCGGCTGTAGCGGTGCCCACGCATGGCCCGCAGCGACGGCTGCTGATTGCTGGGCTTTCTGTGTGTCATGGACAAACGTGACACCTGGAAAACCACCCCCAGGACATTGCAGCCAACGGCGCAAGAGGGAAACCAGCCCATGGAAAAAACTGCTCCTGTGGCCACAGTCGACCCATGGCCGACGTCGGGGGCCCCATGCAAGCTCACAGAGTGCACCCTGGTTAAGCTGGGCCCGCGGGGTGGAGGGGTCAGGTGGCAGAGCTGTGATTGTGATCTGAGGCGATCTGGGAAGGCCCTGCCTCCGACGGGGCAGGGCGAGCCCCCTTCCGCCCCTCCCTCCACGTGTGTGCTGTCAGAGGATGGCCATGCAGAGAGGCATGGTGTGCTTTGTAGCGGGGCTGAGGCCTGTGGGCGGTCAGCCGCAGTTCCCGGGCCTGCCAGCAGCAAGGTTTGGTGGCGAACAGCAAGCCAGCTGTCTGACAGCCCCCAGGTGTAAGGGGGAGGGGGCTGTAAGATCCCGGTTCCTGTGGAGCAGGGGTGTTTGCGCACAGGGCAGCCCCACAGCGCAGCTCCCCCAGGCACAAGCTGGGCGGTAGCAAAGAGGCGACATTCGCCAGGATGCCCCCCTCCCAGAGTGCCCAACACTATCTGCAAAGGCGCCCTTTGGGTCTGGGGGGGGCATCGCACAAGGAGGGTGGAGCTGCTGTGCACCTTCGCTCTGTATTTCCCGGCCTCTCGTGTCCTGGAACCAGATCTCCCCGGGCAGCCTCATCTCTGTTCCAACAAAGGAAGGAAGGTGGCTTATGGACAGTCTGCCTGCAAGCAGAGCCACCCCGTCCACAGGATGGTTTGGGGGGGCCACCCCAGCACTTTTGCAGGCCCTGAGGCAGCTGCCTCAACCCTCCTATGGATGGGAAGGACCAGAGGATTATAGGGGCCTGGCATGGCAATAGCACGGGTCCCCCGCACTCACCACAGTGGCGGGAGCCGAAACGGCCTGGTAGCCTGCCCCACTCCAATTTGCGTAGCTTTTTCTGATAAAAGGTTATAGTCTAGACCAGTGTTTCTCAACCTTTTTTATAAAGTGCCCCTTAAAAAAAAAAAAAAGTACCCCCAGTATCTACAGTTTTCAGACACACAATTTTTTTTTAAGGGTACTCATACCACTGGTTGAGAAACACTGGTCTAGACATAGCCTTAGTCTCCTACCTCAGGCTACGTCTACACTACAGAGAAAAGTCAGAAAAAGATACACAAATTGCAAACCACAATTTGCGTATCTTTTTCCGCTTTTCTTTCTAAAGAGCCTTTTCTGAAATTTGGCGCGTTTACACGGCGCTAAATTTTGGAAAAACCTCCTCTTTCGAGCCATCCCTTCTTCCTCGTAAAACGAGGTTTACAGGGATGGTGAAAGAACGCATCCACTTTTCAGAATTTTTTTTTTTTCGGAAAAGCGGACGCATTTCTTGGACGTGGCATAACTTTTCCAGGATACCTCCGGTATCCCGGAAAAGAGCTGCAGTGTAGACGTCGCCTCAAGGATTGAGAAAAGGATAACACTAAACCTGTGGGCATGGAAAGAACATCAAGTGTCTAGATCTTCCCTGTGCCTTCCCTGAACAGATATTGGTGGCAGACATGCGTGGGCTCAGTATCTCTGAAAATGAAGCTTTTTAGGGATTGTCTACATGAGGAGTTATTCCTGACTAACTCTGTGTGGGCACTCTGCAGGCAGGTCTACACTAAGGAGCAATATCAACCTAAGGTACGCAACTCCAGCGACATGAATAACATAGCTGGAGCTGATGTGCCTTAGGTCAAGTTGCCACATGGTCTCAACTGTGGGGAGTTGATAGGAGAAAGTCTCCTGTCGACTTTCCCTTATGCTTCTCTTTCCTGTGGAATACCAGAGTTGGCGAGACAGCGATCAGTGGTTGATTTAGCGGGTCTTTACTAGACCCCCTAAATCAACCCCCAGGGGATCGATTGCCACAGTGCTGATCTCCCTGTAAATGTCGGTCTGCCCTTTGCTATACATGGGCCCTTATTCTGGAATAAATCAGGAACAGTTTAATCTGCTTTAAAACCAAACTCTGTATTATTCCAGATTAACTTTCATGTGTAGACAACCTGTTTTTTAGATGCCTAAGCATGGATTTGGGTGCCATTTGAAACTGTTGGGCTACATAGGGATTCAAGATTGAGGAAGAGGGTGATGCCCAGTCCCCCGGTTCCCACTGAGTTCCCCAAGCAGGAAGTTGGGGGTTCCATTTCCCCTGCCCTTTACTCTAGTGGTGTGGCCGGGGGTGGACACAACACCTCCAGAGGCCCTGGAGCGGGCCAGCTTCTCTGCATTCCACATGCACCGGCTGAGCCAGCAATGCTCAGCGATCCACATTCCTCATTCTACTGCTTCTCTTTGGCGCCTCCCAAAGCCATTGTATGTTCATTGGCGAAGGGTAGCAGCATCGCCCCTTTGTTTTCCGAGCCCATCTGGATGGATGGCCTCCCTGGCAGAATCTGAGCTGGCAAGCAGTGCACGACTGGCATTAATCAGTAGCTGTCTTACGCGCTGAGCTGTTGGCATGGCAGTTAGCTGTCAATCGACTTTCCTGCCAAATCCCTGCTAAAATCCTGCTCGGTATGGAATGCTGGGTCTCTCCAGTGCCCTGTCACATGACTCACCCATTCTGAATTATGTGATTGCTTGAATCACAGAAAAAGACTGAGGGTACATCTAGACTGCAATGCTATTTCGGGATACCAGAGGTATCCCAAAATAGCTACCCCCCGTCCAAGGAACACATCTGCTATTTCTCAATAATTTTCGAAATAACGGATGCGCTATTTTGGCATCCCTGTAAACCTCCTTCCACAGGGAATAAACGATGTCTCGAAATAGCGCTTTACTTCAAAATTTGGCACCGTGTAGACACGCCAAATTTCAAAATAGCCTCTTTAGAAATAAAATCGAAATAAGATACGCAAGTTGTGAAATCTTATTTCGACTTTAGAGTGCAGTGTAGACGTACCCTGACTCTTGTCTACCTAAATGTGCGCGTAAATGTGGCAACATCTGCCTGCCACTTCTCCAGGGACGTGGAGTTTACCCTTGTAGAATTGTTCATAAATTGCACACAGTGATTTGAGGAGGTAAAAACTTCTGCAGAGGCAGCACATTTGGATGGTGGTATTTATAGATTTTTTTTTTTTTTTTTTTTTTTGCTGGGGCTCATTGGATAACAGTTCTTGGAATTCCTTTCCTGATGTGCCAGGTCTCTTGGGAAGGCCTGGTCCAGCCCTGTTTATACCTTAGCAGCAGCTGGAGATCAGGCCACCTAAAGGAAAAGATTTTATAAACGCTGATACATTTACTCTGATGCCTGGGTTGCCATGCAAGGACTGGTCCAAAAACAGCTGCACCCATGCCCATGACTGCCCCGTTACCGCATCTCATTAGGGTCACAAGTTGGCAGCTCAACAAATACTTCAGTGATGGAGACCTCAAACTGCTCCAGGGTGGTTAATGTCCAGAGTCTGTCCTCATATAAACGGAATAACATCATGCTCCAGAGGAACTGCATGCTGGGTTTCCACCCACTTCAGCCCTTCATAGCTTCAGTGCTCTGCAGCCCCTTGGAAACAACACCTTTTTCTCTTGCCCACTGCTAGCATCCTAACCACCCTGCCTTGGGTTTGAGGAGAAGCCAGAGGAATACCCCCATTAGCAAGTCTTCTAACTACATAGGAGAATTCCAGGTATGCTGAACATAGCTGTACTTTTCTTTTTAAACACTGATCCCTGCATTTTGCTTGAAAAGAAACTCCCCCCGCCCCCCGCTTTTGCTCGACCAAAGAGTGTATAGCTACTGCCTCAGTCCATGTCTCCACTTGCCAGAGCATCGATGCTTTGGCGATCGATCTTTCAGGATTTGATTTAGCTGGTCTAGGAAAGATCCATTAAATCAAAGGCTGAGGGCACACCACCCTCTTTCTCCCTCCCCCCCCTCCCCTCTTGGCACCAGTACTCCTCATGTCCAAAGGAGAAAGGGAAGTCAACAGGAGCCTTTCTCCTATCGACCTCCCACTATGGAGATGGTTCCAAGCTTGGCTTGGTCAACAGGTGTGTTGTGAGCAAGACACGAGAAGTCATTCTTCCACTCTACTCTGCGCGGCTAGGCCTCAGTTCGAGTATTGTGTCCAGTACTGGGCACCGCATTTCAAGAAGGATGTGGAGAAACTGGAGAGGGTCCAGAGAAGAGCAACAAGAATGATGAAAGGTCTAGAGGACATGACCTATGAAGGAAGGCTGAAAGAATTGGGTTTGTTTAGTTTAGAAAAGAGAAGATTGAGGGGGGACATGATAGCAGTCTTCAGGTATCTAAAAGGGTGTCATGAGGAGGAGGGAGAAAACTTGTTCCTTTTGGCCTCTGAGGATAGAATAAGAAGCAATGGGCTTAAACTGCAGCAAGGGAGGTTTAGGTTGGACATTAGGAAAAAGTTCCTAACTGTCAGGGTGGTTAAACACTGGAATAAATTGCCCAGGGAGGTTGTGGAATCTCCACCTCTGGAGATATTTAAGAGTAGGTTAGATACATGTCTATCAGGGATGGTCTAGACAGTCTGGACTCAGTGACCTCTCAAGGTCCCTTCCAGTCCTAGTATTCTATGATTCTATGAACTCCAGCTATGTTATGTGTGCAGCTGGAGTTAAGTTGCTTAAGCCGATCTTCCTGGTGTAGTGCAGACATGGCCTCAGTCTGTTAAATTCTTCCATTCCCCCACCCAATTTTACATAAAGGCCAGTGTCCCAGGATCTGTTCCCTCCTGACAGGGATTTAGACAATCAGGGGAGCAGAGGTCATGTAGCTTTTGAGCGACCTGCTATTGCAATGCTAGCAAAAGGTGCATACTGATCACTCTATCGTGGTGCTAAATGTGAGTGATTCAAGGACCATGTATTGGGGCAGAGCCATGTGTGACCATGGGCGGTGCCATCTGTGGGCATATGAGGGTAACTTCTTGGGTGCATTCAGTCCTGCCCCTCTTGGCTAAGCCTGCTAGGAAAAGAGCCACACCTAGCTGGTGTCCAGACTCAAACAGCGCCAAGGATGGTCTCCTGCCAGGACAGGGTATAAATCTCACTCGGTAACGGAGCGAGGGCTGCAGTTTCCTTGACATGGGGCTAAACCGGTGAACTGTTCTGTGATGCCAGAAGAACGTGGAAAGTAGCAGAGCAGCGGAGCCCTGCCAGGCATCCTGGATTTGGTTTGAGGTGGGGTTGGCTTGTATGATTTAAGAAGCGTTTTCCATCCCTAGCTGTAGGTTAGTCTGCGAATGTCTGGCAGCATGGCCCCATCCGCCCGCTAAAGGGAAACTTGGAACTCCCCTCCCGCCACCCTCTGAGAGACGAGCGCTCTCCATTCTCGTTGAGGTCAACGGGGGCTCTGACAACGAGCCGTGTTTTCACTGCGTCTCGCACTAGAGAAGGGTCTCATGACCAGAGTGACCTAAGTCACACTCGCCACCTCGGACACGTTCATGCTCACCAGCAGGGTCGTGTCTACAGCTCACGGACACAGCCCTGCCTCCCGGGAAAGCACCTGTCCGTAGGGGGAAAATGGTGCGGATCAAGTAACAGTTGCCACGGTGGGGGAAGCTGTGGAAAAGTTGCGGTAAAAGAAGATGTGACTGAAAGAGCTTGGTAGCTGTACGGAGTGGTGTTTCTATAGACTACAAGCTAGAAGATTTACCCAGCATTACATGGGTCCTTAGCTCAAAGAAGATTTGTTTTTCTTCTGCAATCCTTCTGCCAGATGGTGCTGGCAGCAGCCAGGGTGGGGTTCAATATCTAAGGGTTCCTCTCCATCCATCCAACACAGAACTGGCTTGAGCCGCTCACCCAGTAACCATGGAAATTCACACCTCACCCCCGGGTGCCTCTGGGAGGCAACACTCCCCCACACGTCAGCACAGAGTCTGAGCGTAGGAAAAGAAACTTTTAAGAGGGGGAAGTAACGTGGCATTAATTTGTGGAAACCCCACAGGCCGAGTTCATAACCCAACCCACGAGCAAACGCCCCAGCTCAAGTAGGTTGGGCAGTGTCCTTTTCTTCTCGGGTTCTGAAGTCCGGCACCGTAAATGTCCCTTCCCATGCCCAGCCCTTCCCTGCACCTCACTCACAGTTGTTGCCCTTGGTCAGGGCAGAGCCAGAGTTGAGAGGGGCAAATATTTGATTTGTCCATAGGGCTTTTCCTGAGCCCTCATCACGAGCGCTCCAGTTCTTCAGTGCAGTGTGGAATGTCTCGGGCCCCGCCACCCCAGCCTTCTCCCCGAGGGCAGGCAGCTGGAAGCGGGGGTGCGGGGAACCTACCAAGCTGTTGTGAGGAAGAGTATGAAAGAGCCAGTGTGCTGTGGGGAGCTCATGTGACTGAGCGGTAGCGTGGGGAAGCCAGCCCTGCTCTTGGAGCCAAGCAGCTGTTTGCATCACTGGTCACAAGCTGCCTCCTGCCGTTGTCAGTGGACGCCCTGAGGCAGTTGGTTGGCCCTGGCCTCCGGAGCAGCTCTGCTCTGTCTCCGCACGTCCCATGTTCCTGTGAACTCCATTGGCAGCCCCTCACTGCCTAGGCACAAAGCTTGCAAGACTGGCTTCTAGTGACTGAATCATGGAGGACGACTTTAAAAAAATGAGCGGTCCCGCGGCATCTTAGAGGCTCACACAAATATATATATAGCAGCCTGAGCTTCCGTGGGCACAACCCACGGCCGCCAATGAGATGCGCTTGAGAGGAACCACCCCCTAGGGGGCATGCTGGGCTGAGCCAAACGTGGGTTGGAAAACCACAAGCAGGCCCTATCATTTCTGGGGTCTCTTGCATCCCTGTGCCCAGGATGCTGCCTCAGTCCAGTAACAGGGGAACTCCCCCTGTCTCCATAGTGATGGCTGGGGCAGGAGGAACTCTGGGAATGGATTTGAGGCCTTTCATAGGGATGCTCAAGGGTCTTTGCTAGACCCATTTGGGCGACTTGAGTAAAAGCACTTGCTACAGAAGCAGGCCACTGCCGCGTTAGCCAATCATTTGCAACCCGATCCCCATTTGCTAACACCTGGGAACTTTTGCCAAATAGCCGGAGTCCTGTCCGGCTTCGGGAGCACTTGTGAGCTGTTCACAGCGACTCGTTATCAGTCCCATGGGGCGGCGGCCAGACGATGTGTCTGCTCCCCCGATGGATACCTGGAATTCTTTTCCCTCAGGCAGAACATAAAGCGTTGGCCTGCCTGAATGCCAGGGTGGCTCCATGCTCTGGCTGGAATCAACGTAATGTCCACGGTGCCTCCCCAGGTCCCTCCGTACTGAAAACTGGAACAAACTGAGCCCGGTGCGCGTGCGGGGGACATTTGTGACCAGTTTTAGGGCCTGTCGAGGCTTCCTTCCCGGGTTTCATCAGGCTGCATATTCAGCACACGCTCTGTCTGTCTCTGGGGCTCTGATGCACCCTCCTGCCCTCCCGCAAGCCACCTCTGTCATGGCCTGACCCTTTGTCTGGGGATAAACTGACTTCTGCCTGGCCCTGCGCTGTCCTTCAGTGTTTGGAAAGCTGAGGAGGGCCTCTAGTGCCCAACTAACGGTAGTGCGATGGGACTGGGTCCTTCCATTAAAGCACCAAACTCCCTCAGCTTCTCGACAACACTACGCTGCTCCGACAGCCCGGCCGGCCAGACACAGCTTACCCTGTGTCACAGAAGGACACCCCGCAGCTGCGCCTTTGCGCCGTCATGCCTAGATGGACAAGTAAAATTACACGCTAGCTCTTTCATCAACGCCTGCCCCCGGCGCAGCATCGCCTTCCCTGGCACAGGGTGGCTGAGCTCTGCTTCTAGATGCTCTTCTTCATGAGCAGGCGGGGACACACAGTTTGCCTGCAGCAGCCATTGAAGCATAAGGGAATTAGTGCCCTCAAATCTGAGAGCAGAATTTGGACTTAATTATTCTTCTAATACCGTTTTCTTCTGATGTCTGACAATGAAAAGGCAGGCTCCGAGCACCCGGCCAATAAAGTCTCCCAATACGGATCTTAGGCAGGGTCTTCCTTTCCCCCAAGCAGCAGGCCTTAATATAAAACCCTAATTCCCAGAATACAACTAACAGCATCTCCGATGAGCACAATACAAGAACCTACCTGGAGCAAAATAGACCTCTTGGCCTCCCCTAATTTTCTCTCAAGGACCTCGCAGTCTACCTTCAAAGCCAACAGATGTTGTACGTGGGGCAAGACACTACAGTAGCCATGTAGCTAAAATGTAGCATTCCAGTGTTGGTATAAAAATATGACAAGCCTAATGCAATGCAATGTGCCTCAGTGTACCCTGCCAGCCACCCTTTCCAGCAAGCAGGAAGAGCGGCCTTGGGGCCGTCGGTAAAGTGTCTGGTATTAGCGGCAGGGCAGAAACAGACTGGAAGAGTCCCAGTGACTGATTATGGTCACCACGTGTGACAGGGTTTGTTGATGTAAGCGAGGGATGTTACAGAACTCTGTGATCTGTCATGACAAACAGTTCTGTGCTTTGTAGTGACAGTGTTTGGGTATGAGTGAAGAATGTGTGTGTTAATTTGATACATTCGAAGGTCATTTTTAGGCTCAGATGTACCAAATGAGGGGGAGGGGGGGTTCTTGGAGGCACCAGAAATTACCAGGTCACATAAATTATCGGGTCACATAAATTACCCCTATCAGGATGGGAGCAGATTGATGACCCAAGAGGTGAAGCCAGCATCCTCCCTGAAAGCACAGCAAAGCAACTTGAAGATTAACCCTTGTGTCAATATGATGGGTTGCCACACAACTCTGCAAAGCCCACAGAGTCGAATGGGAGCAGAGGACTACAAAGAGCGGGCTGCTTTTGCAACGGCCCTCTGGGTTTGTCCTGCCAAGCAGCAACCTCGGAGCATCGGCATTGCGACCGACAGAACCCATCTCGCCCACTTGGGCCCGATCTAATTGGCCATTAGATTGGTCCGAGCCACGGACGGGTGATTATAACAATATTGGCAGGACTGGTGTGTGCGTGTGTGAAGGACGGCCTATGCTTCTACGTTGCAGTCTTAATAAATATAGCCTGTTGCTTTTTCCCCTGAAAAAGATCCTGCGTCCTTCTGATAACACTGGAAATAGACCCTCTCTTCCGCCGTCAACAAGTCGGCCTTTATCTTCTGGTAGGAATGTTCCATTTGAGCATTGGGGTTGCTTGGCTCGGGTCAGCACACACAAGTGAAGGTGTTCCGCCAAAATGTGCTGCCCCGTGCACTCTGGTGTACAAACACTGGTACCCAGCTGCGTGAGGTGGTGCCATGTAGCTACAGGACCTTGGCATTAGCCATCCTCTCATTAGAACCTGGGCTGTTCCCTCTGGACCTTCCCCAGGATGTACATGGCACGGCCAGCTACCATGGAGCAGCCATGAAAACCATTCCTGCCCTGTTCTGCCCATTCCCTCTGAAGCATCTGGCACTCCCCATTGTCAGAGACAAGATGCTGGGCTGGATGGGCCATTGGCAGCCAGGCTGGCCGTCCTGATGTTCACGGGAAGGAGGCATAATGGGGCATCCCCCAGGAAAACACTGCAACTGGGAGAGTTGCTCGCTTGGAGGAGCTGGCCTGCTCCAGCCCACGTCATGGGTCAGAGAGCCAGAGATAAAATAACTAGCAGACGTGTGTGTACGCAGCATGGCTGCAGAGCCCGCGTGTGCAGTGGAGACGTCAGAGGGGAACCAGCTCAAAGTTGGCTGTGGGCAGAGCCAACCGTGTAGCTCTTTGAATCCAAGTGGCCAAGCACAACAGAGCAACTGCATCTGGGATGAGGCAAAAGGAGCCATGACTTCACCAGATCCATTCAAATACAGTATATGTAACCCCCCACACACACACATTGCTCCCTGCATGGTGGTGTTCTAGTCCTGGCTTGCAGCTTAATTCTAATCACCCCACTGTTAATTGAATGCTTATGGGCTTGCAGGGGGCAGTTTAATGTGCAGTCACTCTGGCTATGTCTAGACTGCAGGTTTCTTTCGGAAGAAGCTTTTCCGGAAGAGATCTTCTGGAAAAACTTCTTTAGAAAGACAGCGTCCACCCAGCAAAAGTGCAATGAAAAAGCGATCTGAGTTTTTGAAAGATAGCATCCACACTGAATGGACTCTCTCTCGCATTTCAGTTGTGATTACTGTGGATGGAGTGGCCACCAGGACACGTGTGCTTTTTCCTGGAGGCCTCTTCTTTTGAAAAAACACTCTCTTCTGCATCCACACACACTTTTTTCCAAAAAAACTTTTCCTGAAAAAGGCTTCTTTCTTGTAGAATGAGGTTTACCGCCATCGGAAAACCCCCTCTGTCCTTTCGACTTTCAGTTGAAAGAACGCAATAGCAGTGTGGAGGTAAGTATTGTTTTTCCGGAAAAATGGCCATTTTTCTGGAAAAACTCGGCTCTTCAGCAAATTGTCTGGATTCATCTGGAGCTGCAGCTGCTGAATCGTAACCAGCCCCCTCCGAACAGAAGCTCTGTCTCGTACGTCCTCTCCCTGCACCGTTTCCGTCAGGCTTTGATCTGCAAACTCCGGTGAGTTTCCGTGACCCATCAGGAGGGGCTTTGCATGAGTGGAGTTGGCGGTTCCTAAAGCCCCAGACCAGACTGGGGAAGCTCTGCTTTGGGATTTTCTGTTCAAGAGATTAGCTGACGTCAAACTGTGCGGCTGGCCAGGGCCCGGGGTCCCAGGGCGGTGTTGCTAATGGAAAGCACACGCCACGAGTCGTTTATCTTTCCCAGTCAGAGTCTGGTTCTTCCAAGGGATGCCAGGAGAGGAATTTTCCTTAGCATGCTGTGCTGGGAGGGGCGAGCGCCAGGCCGGTTTCCATCTGGGCCCATGTGGCTCGGCTCAATGCCCTCCTGCCCCACATCTGAAGATGGGAGCTGACTCGATTTCCAGCTCTTGGAGTGACGGGGGCTGCAACTAGCCCCCACTTTGTGCTAAAGGTGTCTCTGGGGCTGCGAGGCTCAGACCCTGCAGTGGGGCTTTCAGAGGGTTCAAAAAAGAGCTAGACAGATTCATGGAGGTTAGGTCCATCAATGGCTATTAGCCAGGATGGGTAGGAATGGTTTCCCTAGCCTCTGTTTCTTCGGAGGTGGGTGACAGGGAAGGGATCACGGGAGGTTTACCTGTTGTGTCCCCTCCCTCTGGGCATTTGGTATTGGCCACTGTCAGCAGACAGGACACTGGGCTGGATGGACCTTTGGTCTGACCCAGCCTGGCCGCTCTGATGTTCTCCCTTTGGTCAGCTGTGGTGCGCGGCGTGTCCTTGTTTTTTTCCTGAGGAGACTCAGGCCCATGCTAGTCCCGATGGGAGACGTCTGGGCCCTCTGTCCGGCATGGAGACTAAACCCGGGTGCAGGGGGTGCTGTATCCTCCTCCAGGCTGCAGAAAGCCACGTCAGGAGAGGAAGGATGGTTCAGTGGTGAGGACACTGGCCTGGGATCTGAGATGCAGGTTCCATTCCCTGCTCTACCACATGTTTCCTGTGGGACCTTGGGGAAGCCCTTAAGTCTCCACGGGCCTCAGGCAGCTGCCTGTATGATGGAGAGCACGCCTTTTCCTCACAGGTGTGTGGTGAGACGAGCGATTGAGGCACTCCACGGCTGCAGTAATGGATGCTGGAGAGGTGGGTGGAGAGACGTCCCCTTCTCCATCTCCTGCCCCCTGCTGTGCCCTCCTCCTTCCTCTGCTAACACAACTTCCAAACAACCTCACAGCCCAAGAGACCCTGACTGCTCGAGCCCATGTGTGGTGCTGGAAGCTGAGCCCAGGAAGCAACAGGAATCTAGACGGCCCTGACTTGCAAAGCTTGCACCCAGACTAGCCAAAGGCTCCCAGCAGAGAGGAGATCAACAGCTGAGGCTCAGATTCAGCTCTCCACCTACCTGTATCGGCCAGAGCTCAAGATGCATCTGGCTGTGTCAGGCTCCCCAGATCTGCTCGCGAACCAGAGGTGATGTGGGGAACTCTAGACTGAGTTTTAGTCTCCTGTTTCTTCCTTTCCTGGTCTCCTCAAATGCTCCCTGGGGGAGGCAGAACCACCCAAGGGGCAGATAGTTATTGGTGAGGCAAATAGGAAACTGGCTGCATTCAGAAAACTGTTCTCATTTTGGCAAATTGGAAGTGGCTTGAACTCTTTCCAAATGGTATTTCTGCACTTCAGAATGTTTGAATTTTTCCTTCTTTCCTGGCTTTTTGCCACAAAACGTAACCATTGGAATGATACTATAATGCCAACGATCAGGTTTAATCTATACAGGAATCTGAGTTACCCGAATCCACGGTGTGCCCTCTGGGTAGCCCTGTGTGAGTTAATGCCAATTCTATTTATCCAAATGCCCGGTTAGCCAAAACTTCTGCAGGCTCCCCCGTCCACGTCGAAAAATGGAAGAAGTGTGTTACATAAACCGAGGGAGAGGTGGGAGGAGAGTGTTCCACCGTTTTTCTGTTTGGTGCTGTGGAACTTTTTGCAAAGTTGGAGAAGTCTTAAGGTGGCAAAAAGAAATCAAAGGAGGCAAGAGGGGGAGATGCATTTACTGCATTCAGGGGAGGAAAGGAGGGTCAAACTCAGACGTGTGGTCTTTGACAACCTTTGCTTAAAAAAACCTCACTTAATGTTTCAAAGGAATAATTTCAACACTCCCCACCCACCTATTTTCAACCCTAACCCTAACGTGTGGCCCCATGTCTCAAACGCAGGTATTGATCCAGCTCTGAACTACCAGCCATAGTGACCCCTGATCCCATCTGGAAGGTATCACACCCTCTGTATGATCGAAAGCTACGTGCCAGGACATAGCATGGCCCCATTCTGGTACCCGTTAGCTCCTGACATGCCGCTGACATCCTGGGCCAGAAGGCACCTTTGAATCAGACAAATGATTTCACTCCACACTCAGAAGTGTTTCAAACCACCCCCTTTTTCTCCTCTGTGTGTGGATTGTGTGAGCTGCTGGTGCCCCAGATCTTTGTGTCATGCTACGCTCGACGCTGCATTGTGCTGGTGAATGATATTGAGAAGTGAATGAAAGAGAGCCCAGAAGGGAGAAGATACATATACGCTACTGGCTGTTATGGCTAGGATCAGCCCCACACACACACATGGATATACAGACAGACACACTAGACACAACAGGACTGCTGCGCTCAACAAGGGAACAAACCCTGCATCTCAGGGAGCTGTTCCAAAAAAAGACCTGAGGCACTGCCACCGTGTGGCACTTTGGAGGGATAGGTCAGAAATAACACTGTGGATGAGCTGGTGGTGGTGGGGGAGAGAGGAATTAGCCCAAATTTTGCAGCTCAGCGGAGTTTGGTGAGGATGCAGGGTGCAAAGCTGGGCTGAATGTGGCCCTTTGAATTAACGAAGCAATTTATACCTGCAAAGCTTTGTACAAATGTGATCCAAATGAGGATTCTCCCCTGCTGCCTATTGAACAAGGGGGAAAAGACCTCAAGAACCGATTGTATTTGCGTGTGAGCAGACAGACCAGCTTTGCCAAAGGGATTGATTGTGGCTGTTTTGGGGGTTAAAATTCACTCCGGTCTCAGGTGCTAGTGTAATTAAGTGTTATTCTTATTGCATGATTAATGGGCAGCAGAACTGTACTTAATACACCTTTCTCCCCGCCTCCAGGGGTGGCCCGGGACTATCAGGCGACTCAGCCGTCGCCTAGGGCGCCGCCTTCCACAGGCCCGATGATGACGTCACTCCATTGACAGCGGGGGCGCCGATCGCGTGTTCCACCTGGGGCGCCAGCTGCCGCAGCCTGCCTCGGGCCGCTCCTGCCCGCCTCCCACCATGAGGGTATACCATCTATAACCTCAAAAACAACGAGTGGTCCTGTGGCACCTTAGGGTGAATCTACACAGCACCCTTAGCTTGAAATAAGCTACACAATTTGCACTACACAAATTGCATAGCTTATTCTGAGTGTATTTCAAAATAGCTTACTTCGTAATTTCAAAATAACTCGCTATTCCGTAATACCCCTTAACCCTCGTGGAACAAGAGTTACCGGGACATCGGAATAAGCTTCCCGTTATTTAAAAATCTATTTCGAAAGAATGGGCTGCTTCAATAGATGCAGAATAGCTATTTTGGGATACTTGCGGTATCCTGAAATAGCTCTGCAATGTAGATGTACCCTTAGAGACTAACCAAAATATATAGAATCATGAGCTTTCATAAGCAAAATCCACTTCATCAGATGAATTGGAGTGAAAACAACAGAAACCAAGAGAGCTATATAACAGCAGAAGAAGTGCCTGTCAATTGTAGGATCCTTGTTAATGAGGCAAATTAAGTGGGCTGGATGTGTCCTATACAAGGCTTTGGATGTGGAAGTGCAGATGTTAATGGCAGGAGAAATTGGCTTTCTAATGCACCAACCAGTTAACGTCTTTATTTAGGCCTAAGGTAACGGTATCAATCTACAGATGAATTCCAGTTCTGCAGACTGTTTCTCTAATTGGTTAGTGAAATTTCTTTGTACAAGAATGGCTACTTTTAAATCCATGATTGAATGATCTGGGCATGTCTACACTATTTCGAAATGACTTGTACCCAGGGTTCAACAAATCATTGAATCTACTCGCCCGTGGCAAGTAGATTTCAGCCGGTCGCCCCGTTCACCGGCAGCACGCGCACGCGCAATGCGGGTCTTGCGCATGTGCAGTGCAGGGCTGGCGAGTGGATTTCACCGCCGTTTGTCAAGCCCTGCTTATATCGACTTAACTCCCAATTTAACAAAATCGAAATAGCATGTCTCCACCATGGGGAAACCCTCAAAATTAGTCTGAGGCAGGCTCCATTAATGTAGATTTGCTACCTCGACTTAGAGCCGCAGGAAGCACTGGGGAGTAATTACTTTGAATGACTCTGGGGAGTCGTTAATTCAAAATAGCGGTACCAGAGGAGCCACACTCTCGCTATTTCGAAATAACTATTTCGAAATTAGTGTTATTCCTGGAGAAAAGCAGGAGTACAGATTTCTAAATAAGCGGCCCATTATTTCAAAATAACAGGCTGGGTTGTGCGGATGTTCCACTTATTAATTCAACGTAAGGGGGGTTATGTCGAAATAAAATGCTAGTGTTGACCAGGACACCAGGAAGGTTAAAATGTTCCCCTACCGGTTTCTGTGTGTTCCCATTTCTGGTGTCTCATTTGTGCCCATTTATCCTCTGTCGTAGAGACTGTCTGGCTTGGCCAATATTACTAAGCAGAAGGTGGCGATGCCAAATCCAAGTGAAGTCTGGGGGAAGGGCAGGAGATCCTGGGGAGTGGGGTGGTTGTTTCAAGGGCCCTAGATGCCATTTGACCCACCCTCTCCAGTGCTTCAAGACAGAGCTGATTAGACTCGTGTGAGAGTTCTTGTTTCTCCTCAGTCATCGCTAGAGCTGAAATCACTGGGCGGGGCTGGGGGGCCGAGCCTTGGCCCTCGCTGGTGAAAGAGACAGGAGAGGAGGTGCCAGCAGCCAGGAGGTTTGCTCCCACCCAATGAAACCACTAGGGCTGGGTGAGGTGGCCACACCTTGGAACACTGCGCTGCCACTCAAGAACAGTGAGCAGAGGCTAAGACCTAGCTTCTCGTGGAGCGGGATGGGCGGTGAACCCCCCTGAACACACCCAGGACTTTGCTGACATCAGACCACAAACCGTGAGCGGGGCCCAGCAGAGACAGTGGGGAGGGGCGGGGCAGGGGTGTGAAAGGGACAGGGAGCTGTTGGATTTTTCACCCTGCTGCCCAAGATACTGGGGGGTGATTATTGTTGGCATAATTTTGAAGCATGGTGGGTGATTTCCCAAATCAATGCTGTTCTCTCTTCACTCACTAAAGGTTGTCTTTGGTAATACTACAGGGACTCCATGCTTGCAGGTGCCTTCCCTGGCAGCTGGGTGGCAGTTTGGGCCCGTGTGAAACAAACCAAAGGAAGTAGGGCTGTTTTTTTTTTAATGCGACAGGGAACCCCTAGCTATTAAACCCGAGCACTGATGCTTCCTCCACCACCAGGGAGAGGAGTTCCATAAATATTCAACGTACTGACTAAATCGGTAACCAAGTTTAGTGCAGAGCAGCTCCTGAAGCAAGATGAATTGTGGCGAGGCAGGTAATTTAAAGATGGATTTGCCAGTTTCTCAGCACATCAGACAGGTTCACACCTGCAGATGGGAAACGGCTCTGGGTGGCCAGAGCAGAGGCGACAGAGATCTAATTTTGGTCTTCTGTTCCTGGCTTTGCAATTCACCTCTCTGTGCTGCAGTGTATCCAAGTGTGTAATGGAAAATCCTTTCCTCTCAGTGGTGCTGTGACGCTAGTCTCTGGGCGTGTGTGACACTCATTGGAGGAATGGCAGTGCATGCGATTAGGAACATGGTTAGATTTGTCGGCAGGTGAAGTTGGCGAACAAATCTTTTGCTCATCCAGAGCAGAAGTCAAGCCAGAGATCTGGTCCAGCCAAGCGCAGGTCTGTCTGAGACGTAGACAGTCTGTGAGTGCAACTGATTAGGTGAAAAACGCAGGATTGAAAAGCCCAGCTGCACGCTAATGGGGAAAACAGAATTCTCTGAGAGGAGAAATGAACGGGTTGGAGATACTGCAGCCAAACAGTGCACGCTTAATTTAGATAGAAATACAGCATGCTCTCCAGCAGTGTAACTGGAAACTACCAAACGGGCTTTCCCTCAGCAGAGGAGAAAGGGCTGCATTTGACATGAGAACTGTTTTCTCCATTCCCTCTATACATTCTCACTGTGTAGTTTTTGCTCCAATTCTGTCTCTTGGCATCAAGGTAGTGCTGCCTTTCGGTTTATGGCACCCATGCAGTTGTCCCATGCAGAGAGTTGATGGACATCAATTATCAGGTGACTTCTGTGCTTTACCGCCAAATATCTGGTGGCAAGAGTCGCTTCCGTGTCCTCCAAAGCCTGCACACTAGTGGATTGGTGAGGCATGATTTCCCTTTACAGAAATCATGGTGGTGGTGACTTTTCCCCACCAAATTATGTTCATCTATGTGTCTGACAATTCTGTTCTTTACTACAGTTTCAATCAGTTTGCCTGGCATTGAACTTGTAATTGCCAAGATCACCTCTAGAGTCCTTCTTAAAAAATAGTATCCCATTAGCTATGCATCATTTGGTACAGAAGATGACTCAAAGGATAGGTTACAAATCCACAGTTTCACATTTGAGTTCTTTCAGAACTCTTGGGTGAATGCCATCTAGTCCTGCTGACTTATTACTGCTTAGTTTATCAAGTTGTTCTGAAACTTCCTCTAATGACACCCCGATCGGAGTCAGTTCCTCAGATTTTCACCTAAAAAGAATGGCTCAGGTTTGGGAATCTCCCTCATGCCCTCAGGTGTGAAGACCAATGCCAGGAATTAGTTTCCTTTCTCTCCAATGGCCTTATCGTCTTTGAGTGCTCCTTTAGCATCTTGATCGTCTGGTTAGCATCTCTGGTTGTTTAGCAGGCTTCCTGTTTCTGATGTGCTCAAAATAATTTGCTATTACTTAGGTGTTCTTCAGATTCCTTTTTGGCCTTCCTAATTATATTTTTACCCTTCATTTGACAGAGTTTCTTCACTCAGATTTAACTTCCACTTTTAAAACTACGCTTTTTATCTCATACTGCTTCTTTTACTTGGTTGTTAAGCCACGGTGGCACTTTTTTGGTTCTCTCACTATGATTTTTAAGTTGCGGTATACATTTAAGTTGAGCCTCTATAATGGTGTCTTTGAAAAGTTTCCATGCAGCTTGCGTGGATTTCACTTTTGGCCCTGTACCTTTTCATTTCTGTTTAACTAACTTCCTCAATTTTTGTGTTGTGTCGTTTCCTCCTGGGATGCGTCTACACAGCACCCTAAACTCGAAATAAGATATGCAATTTGTGCTACGCAAATTGTGTATCTTGTTTTGATTCTGTTTCGAAATAGCTTATTTTGAAATATGGTGTACCTACACGGTACCAAATTTTGAAATAACACACTATTTCGAGACATCCCTTAACCCTCGTGGAATAAGGGTTCCAGGGATGCTGAATTAGCACACCTGTTATTTCAAAAAATATTTTGAAATAACGGGCGGCTTGTTAAGACGCGGGGTAATAGCTGTGCAGTGTAGACGTAGCCCTGCTCATAACACAATATCCCGTCAGCCTAGCTACCCCTTTGTGGATTTCTTACACCAATGGAGAACCTGAAGTGCTGCATTGGCAAGACTGCTGTATTTTAAGTGCAGGCAAGCCCTAGGCCAAATTTCGAAAGGGGCCTTTACCTGGCCTCTGATTTTGCACTGGTAACTGCGCTGCTGCCGTAGATTGTTGGTGCAAGTGATGATATTGGCACATCCAGTGTGGGGCTGCAGTTGGGGAGTCAGATGTCTAAATTCTGTCGCTTCTTCCGGGAGTAAAGAGTAGGTACAAAAGTGTGGGGTGCAAAACCAGAGGCTATTCATGGAAAGCGGATGCTTCTTATTTTTAAGTAGCTGCCTGTCTCTTTAATGTGTTAGTGTGAAAAGCAATTAAGTCCAGTCTTGCACTCTAAGAATGTCGAACATGCAATTCCCAAGCCACACAGACCCTAGTCAAACCTCTGGGGGATTGCAATGCCATCTGTTATGGTGACATGTCTGATATCAGACTGGGATAATCCACATCCCTTTGTGATGACTCACATTCTAAGCACATCCTTATGTCGTGGCAGTCTCTGCCAAGAACTTCTGAGGAAAGCACTGGACGTTGTCATTTTTTTTCTCTTCTTTTTTACTTTCAACATTTAAACGCCAGAATTCAGATGGGAAGAATTGTCACCCACATGCAAACTTGCCAGTTCCCCCTCCAGGGCGCCATTTCGGGAGGGTAGGAGGGGGCAGCAGCCGTGCGCTCCGGGCTGTGGCTGGCTTTTCATCCCGTTCCCCGGAAATTAAGGGAGTGAGGGGAAAGTGTTTGCATTCCGTGCGTGTCTCCCTTCACCAGCCAGGTGTGAGAGGCATGCCCCCCTACCCTCCCGAAATGGCGCCCTGCCTCTCCCCTCCTCACCTGCAAACAATGATGAGCTATTAAACAGTAAGCTGTCCTTTCTAATCACTCTCCTGTGTTACCTCCGGCACTTATCTGGCACCTGTGGCTCCTCCCCCATGCCAAACAAACTAAAGCCAAAAGAGCTCTCGGAGCAGATGAAATCCTTCCCTATTTTCTAGCAGGTTTTTGTCGTAACTTTGTGAGGCGAAATCGTGAGATCACCATTTGATTTCGTCCAGGAGTCACTTGTGCAAATTTCCATGGCCTGGCTCGTAATCTCTCAGCTTCCACAAGAAATTACTCAGGTAACCAAGCCAGGTAGAGTCCAGCCTCGGGCTGCCTGGCAGAGAGGAGCCCACAAGCACGGTTCATAACCTACTACAAAGGGTCCAGCCCTGTGTGTTTTAGCTCATCCAAAGCTCCAGTCGACTTGAGTGGACATTTTGGAATGCCTGTGAAGGAGGTACGCTAAAATGGTGGCTGTGCCGTGCTCCCGTGGCTGACTTATTGGCCTGTGCACAGCTGGGATGGGAATGGGATGACCCCATGGTCATGCCCTTTCACCGACTTCCTCTCTCGAGCACCCACCGATGCTACAAGAGCAGGGCTGATCTGGCTGCGAAACGGGCACCTGAGGTGGGTGAGGTACTGTCCTTTTATTGGGCCAACTTCTGTAGGGGAGAGAGCAGCCCAGCCCAAAGGGGCCAAACGCCCCGTTGATTCAAAAGGGCCAGGGATTCCTGGCTGCCGCTGCCCCAGAACCTCAGGCCCTTTACAGAGCTCCCCGCTGTGTGCTCCGGGTGGTTTTGAAGGCGGGCTGGGGGGACGAGGCAGAGGCAGAAGGGTGCCCTCAGCCCCACCCCTTCCACCCAAGGCCCCACCCCTTCTGCCCCCAGCTCTCCCTCAGGTCTGGGCCGGGCACTCGGAGCATCCCAGCGAAATGACGGCGGGGCCGATTCAGCACATAGTCGGAGGAGCTGAAACGGGTCTCGCCTGGGGGTTGGCTGGGAAGTGTGGCCCAGTGAGGATCACAGCCCATGACTGGCGGGGGCGGAGGGGGGGGGAGTGTTGCTAGGGGAGCCCGGGCCCTCTCTCTTCACTGGGCTCCACCCTAGGGCCCTTTGGGGCTACCAATGATCTGTCAGCCAACAGGGCTTAAGGCTGTATCCCATTTCTCTCCCTCCACAGAACCCCTCAGCCAGCTCAGTCCAAGACTCTCCCTCTGGGGGAGTCCAAACCATCAATGTAAGAGGGGATCCCCAGTGCCCACATGTGGAGGTAGGGGGATACTCCCTCATTGTTTCGAGGGTGGGTCTTCTCTTGCCTCAGGGAGGGCCCTTTGGGGCAGTTATGGCTGAGATTTTACCCTTCCCTTTCTGCACTGCTGGAGCAAGGGGTTGCTGGTCTTTGAAGAGAGATTAAAAAGACTTGGACTTTTCAGTTTAGAAAAGAGGAGACTAAGGGGAGGAGGAGGATAGAGGGCTATAAAATCATGAGCAGTATGGAGAAAGTGAATACGGAAAAGTTATTTACTTGTTCCCATAGCAGAAGAATTCGGAGTTACTACTTGTAATTAATAGGTAGCAGGATTAAAACAAACAAAAGGAAGTTTTTCTTCACTCAGCGCACAGTCAACCTGTGGAACTCCTTGCCAGAGGATGTGGTGAAGGCTAGGACTTTAACAGGGTTCAAAAAAGAACTAGATAGATTCATGGAGGTTGGGACCATCAATGGCTATTAGCCAGGATGAGTAGGAATGGTGTTCCTAGCCCCTGTTTGTTTGGAAATGGGTGACAGGAGAGGAATCACATGATGATTACCTGTTGTGTTCCCTCCCTCTGGGGCATCAGGCATTGGACACTGTCGGCAGACAGGACACTGGGCTAGATGGACCCTTGGTCTGACCCAGTATGGACATTCTTATGTTCCTCTGTTCTTATGTCTGCTTTCTTTCAGATCTGTCCCCAAAACGAGCTGTTTCCTGACTTTTCATTCCTCCACCAGATGGAGCCTTTGCTGCAGGTGGGGGTTTGTACAGCTCATCACAGGACCATTCGAGGCTAAGTGGCCTATTAATACTTCTGCAGTCACAGGACAAAATTGGGGTTCCTGGGGTGCAGATTGTGGCAATAAACCATGAGGCCAGCGTCTCCGTTCAGTCCAGATTCTTAGTGTCTAGCAGAGTTATGAACGTTAAGCTCCCAGGGTCATCTTTGGAAGTGTTTCTGCGAGGGGTTGTCTTATTTTGTTGTGTGAGTTCATTCGAGAGCTTAGTGGTTGCCTAGTTTCACACACACTCCCATTGTTGTTGGGGCACTTAGCACGCTGGCTGAGGTACTCCACATGTTGTGACAGGCACGTGCAGGACCCATGGGTCGTAACGGGCGTCTTTGGTCAGTGGAGACACGTCTGCAGGTTTTGCATCTGTTGTGGCAGGGCCTGCTGCTGCTTGGAGTTGGTATCCTGGTCTCTGCGGAGCGCTCTTCTGATGAGCTTGCAGAGTTGAGGGGTTGTCTGAAGGCCCAAAAGATGAAGTCAGACAAAATTTTCTTTCAGGATGGGGCCCCCATGCAGTATGGCTTGTGGTGGTTTGATACCCCACAGTACAGCCCTTCTGGTTCTAGGTGACAATGAGGACTGTGTGGTTGGAGTGGGTTTGATTTCTGTATTGAAGCACATTCTTTCGGGATAGTTGGATGGCCCGTTCCATGACGTGATCTACTTCTCTGGTGGAGGGCCCTGGCTTGCTGAAGGAAGTTGTAAGTGTGTTGAGGTGAGTACCTGAGCATATTCTGTGGTATCTGAGTGCTGGCTGTAGAGAACACATTTCTTGGCATGTTTGGGATGGCTCCAAGATCCAGATCCGTGAACAGGGACCTCTGGTAGCCTAGGTGGGGGAAGGGCTTTGCCTTCCCAAACTGCCAGGCATGGCCCTGCCCACACTCCACCCCCAGAACACCTGCTGTAGGCGTTCTGGGGGAGGAGCGTTGCTTCCCCCAGCACCTGCCCTCCCCATGCACCAAGTCTGGGGAGGCTGGGGCCACACACTGCACTCTCTCCCCGTGCTCCTGGCTGGGGAGGCTGGGAACACGTGCTGCCCTCCCCATGCTCTGAGGTGGGGAGGCTGTGCTGTGTGCTCTCCTCCCTCCCCCAATGTGTCAATGCTTCAGGGCTGGGGCTGCCGAGTGCACTCTCCTCCCTCTCCCAGTGCCCTGGGGCAGGGGAGGCTGGGGTGAACACATGCCCGCTCACCTACCCTCCCCATGGTTGGGCAGGGGGCAGGGAAGGGGCAGGACCTCAGCAGAAGGGGTAGGGAGGGAGGTGAGGCTGGGGGCTTGCCTCCCCCAGCTCTACCTTCACCAACTGCCCATGTCCATGAAGGTAGCTGTGGTGATCTGTAGGTTTCTGGCATATGGCTGCCTCAGGGCTCCATCGGTGAAGCTGAGGAATGGCATTTGTCTCGGAGGGAGATGCATTTCCCGAAATACAGCCAGGCCGTGCAAATCGTCCGGCGGGGAAAGGGTGCTTCTGGTGCTTCCTGCTGGTCAGTTGTTCCTGTGATTCTTTTGGGGGCGATGTCTCACTGGTGGTCCCATGGTCATCCCAGCAGTGTGGCGTGCATTGCTTGTCGGGGATAGCCATCGAGGCCTAAGCAAATCTCCCCCTTAACGCCTTCCTTTTCCCTCTGAGAGCAAAGGAAATCTGAAAGGAGAGAGAGAATTGCCCAGGGAAGGAGGGTCCATTGGGTCAGTCCCCAGGGAAATATCTTCCTCAGTTGGAGACATTTAGCCCCTCGATCTCCCACTTCCTGATGCCAGGGACTCAGACCGCACTGACGTATCTGCGAGGGTGATGGGCTCTCAAATTCTACCACAATAGAGACCACTCTGCAATGTTCTCCTTGATCCCTCTGGAAATGGCAGCTACTGACGTCCTGTCAGGAGAGCACTTTGACTGTCTTTTGACATGTTTCAACAGCTGGCGAAGAAGAGGCGGATGTGTTACCGCTTGCAACCAGCCAACTGGGGCCTCCTTGCAGATACTCTGGTGCCATTTTCACCCCTGCCAGACGCCATTAACAGCAAACGGATGGATTAAACATCTCCCATCAAGGACGACGTTTCCCCCCGGCAAGAAGACCATGTGGACATCCCTGGCATTGCTCTGTACAGAAAAGGCATCTAGAGAGGTTTGCTGGGCTGTTGTCGGTTTCAGGGAAAGTCTCCGTATCTGAGTTCATGTCTCAGATCAGAGAGGCACTTCACGGCAAAGCCAAGCCGCTCAGGGATGTGTAGGGCTTCGTTGTTCCATCGCTGGCCAAGCGTTTGCCCGGAGCCAGCTTTCTGGCGGAGGAAGGCTGAATTTTCTAAGCCACGTGGCAGCACTTTTTATAGATTTCCATTCAGCTGTTGAGTCGATGCTCTGAGCATGCTGGTGGGATCCGCTGAGTTTGTCTAGCCTGGGTATTAGGATGCTGCCCTGAAAGAGCACAGAGGTCCCTTCTGGCCTTAAAATCCTCTGACTCATTTGCAATTGTGTAACGCCGACAGACCCTGGTCATTTGTGGGTGGAAGTGAACCTGTGGAGCTTAGGGCATGAGCCTCTCCTGCATGAGCTAAAAGCCAGCTAAGGCTGTAGAGCAGACTCATTATTCTGTCTGTAAATGGTGGACAGCGTGTGGGCCACAATTGTTCCTGTGAAACCTCCCGTAGCATGGAAATACATAGTCCGTAGTACAGTAACCTTCCAATTCCATCTACTAATACAGACTGCAATGAAAACATCTTTCCAAAATAGCAGTGCTGCGGCATGCGGGCAATCCTTGGAAAGAGTCGATTTTTTTAGCAGTCAATGTTGACTTTTACCACACATACAAGTCAACTAACAATGTTTCCATCGTTAGTCATCAAAACGTACAGTTTGGCAAAGTAGGAAACACAATGCTTGTGAACTTCAGAGTTGGATGTAAGATGAATTACTTTCTGTATTTTGAGGGTGATGGTGATTTGCGTGGGAACGGTCACAAAGCATTCACGTTCTGATTCTCAGTCCCTGGCCTCATGAAATTGTCTGCCCCTTCCCCTTTCCCACCGCCGTGAAAATTTAAAATTGAAAAAACCCTTAAAATAATCAATATCTGTCGAAATTATGAAAGTATTAAAAATGGAGTTCTGCTAAGGTACACATTCACTAGGCTCTGCCCCAAGCCCCACCCCCACTCCACTCCTTCCCCCAAGGCCCCACCTCTTCCCTCCCTAACCCACCTCTTTCTGACCCCTCCTCTGAGCACACCCCATCAGGGAGCAGCTGTTCCCCAGCATGCAGGAGGCACTGGGAGGAAGGGGAGGCATTGACCAGCAAGTCCGGTGGATCTTCTGGAGTATCCACAGTCCCCAATGTGAGAAATGCTGGTTTAGAACATTTTAGTTAAAATCTCCTCATGGCATCAGGTGATGAAAGGAGGGCTGGAGGGGTGTCAGGGCAGCATGTGTTTTATTTCCCTGACTCCTCTCCTGAAATTCCTCCTGGGTGTAGAAAGAGAATTAGCTAAGTTCCTTGATGATAGGACTTTTTGTTAACCAAGTTGGCAGCTCCTTTGACTGCTAGGATTGGGGGTTGGACCACAGGGGTGATTACTCAGTAACTGGCCTATCCCATGACACTAGCCACCATCAGGAGATCAGATACAGGGCTAGAAGGATCATTGGCCTGATCCACTATGGTCATTCTCATGTGCTCCTCAGACACTGCTCCAGTCTGCTAGCCACTTGGGTTATTTCCAAGTAGCTCAGTGAATTGCTGCACTTGAGCAAAAAATAAAAACCATACTTCTATTGTTTTGCTTTTTCACCACAGAAATCTTGGAGCTTTCATCGGCTCTGGAAAATATTCTTTCCTCTTCACATTGCTACATTTCTCTAAAACGTTGAGTTGTGTTGAGTGGGTAGGTGACTGGTGTTAAAAGGCGAAGAATGAAGTTCCCTAAAAAGGAGCAAGACTTGCTGGCACTAGCCCTACTCTCTGGAAGAAAACCCTTCAGCGTGCTCTACTCTTGGGATCCAGGAAGATGAGAGTTCTTCAAAGTCTCCTTTCAAGAACCCCCCAAAAGGGGGAATGGGGTGGAAAGTGACTTGCCTAGTTCATCTCCTCGCTATGTCCTTCACCAGTTAAACCCACTCCATAAGACCAAACTTGGCATCGGTAACTTCATTCCCACTTTTTCTTATTCAGTCCAGCCTCAGCGCCAGCCTCTGAGCCATATCAATTAGGTTATTTTTGTTTGGACTAATTCAATTTATCTGTCTGGTTCTTTTGCCTGTGTTTGTAATGTTCATTGCTGGAAAAACAACGTGACCTACTTTTAGTCATCTGTTCCCAAACGGGCCAAAACTCTTGGCTCAATTGTCACAGCACTATTCAGCACCTCTGAATAGCCGGTCAGACATCTTGAGCATTATGACGCCCTCCCACCGGTTTGCTGAGCTTGGTCCCAGATGGTTCCTTTGTACCTTCTGAACTCCTGCACTCTCACAGCACAAAGCAGGATTTGGCACCTAAGCTGCTCAGGCTTGGATAGCTAATGATCAATAGGGAGGTAAAGTCACGACTCCTCCAGCTCTCTCATAGAAATGTATGAAGTCCCAAGAGAAGATGGAATATTTAAGGACGATATGGACTTTGGGTCCTGTTTGCAATTTACTTATCTCTGTATTGGAATATAAGAATTGCCATGAGTCAACGGTGTGACACTGTTGCAAAAAAAAGCAAACACCACTCTTGGAGGCATTAACAGGAGTGTTGTGAGCAAGACACAAGAAGTCATTGTTCCGCTCTACTCTGCGCTGATTAGGCCTCAACTGGAGTACTGTGTCCAGTTCTGGGCCCCACATTTCAAGGAAGATGTGGAGAAATTGGAGAGAGTCCAGAGAAGAGCAACAAAAATGATGAAAGGTCTAGAAAACATGACCTGTGAGGGAAGACTGCAAGAATTGGGCTTGTTTAGTTGGAAAAGAGAAGACTGAGAGGGGACATGATAACGGTTTTCAAGTATCTAAAAGGGTGTTACAAGAGAAGGGAGAAAAATTGTTCTTGACCTCTGAGGATAGGACAAGAAGAAATTGTAGCAAGGGAGGTTTAAGGTTGCACATTAGGAAAAAGGTCCTAACTGTCAGGGTGATTAAACACTGGAATAAATTGCCTGGGGAGGATGTGGAATCTCCATCACTGGAGATATTTAAGAGCAGGTTAGACAAAAACCTGTCACGGATGGGCTAGATGGTGCTTGGTTCTGCCAGAAGGGCAAGGGACTGGACTCGATGACCCCTCATGGCCCTTCCAGTTCTAGTGTTCTATGATTCTCTGTAGGGTCAGAAGCACGGCCTGTCTGCTCCAGCAGCTTGTTCTCTGACAATAGCCAGCCTGTGGAACAAAAGTGGAACTCCGCCACTGGCAGACAAAAGTGGAACTCCGCCACTGGCAGACGCGAGATAGTTTGCCCCCCTCATGGGTCTCATTCTGGATTATAGTTCAAGATTGACATGAAGCGCAATGGGTTGTGGATCCAGTGATCATCCTGGGCATGGAGGCCTGTCTCCACAGAGTGGGCAGCAGCAGGAACTCAGGGTTGCCTCATTCTGCCCTCCCAGAGCATCCTCTAAAGGGAACCGTCTTTGCTGTGTCCACCCCATCCCGGCTTTGATTTCTGCTGACACTTGCAACCAAAAACACCACCCTTCAATTCTTTGGATTTATCGTCAACCCCTAACAAAGGGTCCACTCAAGTGCTCACGCGCATGTATCATGACACACAGAGCCCATTCAAATGGGCTACCTTTCCCAGCTCGGCACTAGCTGGGTGCAGTGAAAGTCCTGTAGGCCCAAAGCTGTCACCACCACCCCACACCCATCCAAGCACATTTCCACATGCTGCAGTGGGGGGTGGTTCCTTGCCCGCCTTGGCTGGCTGTACCCTGGGAGACTGCTAGGCTCAAAGCTAACTGGGCAGAAACAGGACTTCTCTTTTTAAAAAGGGAAAACACTTCTAAATGCCAAAAGATGCATGTCGTGGGGGGGACCCTGCCCCTTTAAGAGGGAAGGAGATAGTGCACCTGTTCCTGGGTAGCGGAACTCCTGTTTGGCTTAAACAAGGGCACCTGGACTTTAGAGGGGAGAAGACTAGGAGGAGGCAGACAGGAAGCAGCAGGAAAGCAGGTGGGAAGCAGCAGGGAAGCAGACAGGAAGCAGACAGGAAAGCAGCAAGGAATTGCTGGAGTTGCTTAGGGGAGCGTCTCAGGAAAGCCAGTAGAGAGCTGAGTGGGGATGAGGACTGGAGCAGAGCCGTTGGTAGGGACTGTGCAAATCTGGGAGCCACTGATGAGCAGGAGGCTGGCGCAGCAACGGCCCTTAGGGACAGGGGAAGATCTAGCCTGGCTGGGAAAATCCGAGCCTGGAAGCAAGGGGGGTTGCTGCAGGAGGGTAGATCCCCTGGAACAGGGTAGGACTTGAGCAGGGTGTGTAGGGGGTGGAATCCATAGGGAGCTCTCGGAGCGAAGGGCTGCAAGCAGACTGGTTTCTCTTAGGCAGAGGACATGGAAAGTGAGACCCAAGACGGGGCAGGGGGGGAAAAGAGCTGGGATCAAAGTGCTGCTATTGCTTGTGGGCGGGTGCCCCTGGAGAAGGGAGTGGGAAAACCTGCTTCATCTTTCGCTATTGGCTGTGGTAGCTGGAGGATAGCTTTATTACAAGGCTGGTGAGGAATTACTGTACTGGTGGATAGAAGGAGAGTGCACCCAAAAGCAAGCTTTGTACCAGACACCGAGACTGTTCCTTTCCTGGGCAGAAGGAAGGGGAAACTGAGGCAGGTGCCTTCTGCTGGAAGATGCTCAAGACAAGGCTTCCCCATGACAACTTCGTAGTGGCTAGTGCAGAGAGGCCATTCATACTCAGGCAGTGGCCAGTCCACCGAGTTTTGGAACAGTCTCCGGTTTGTGCCCGAAGGCAGCTGCCAGGATTGAATGTGGGAAGGAAAGGAGGAGCAGGAGTGACTGGGGGAAATGACAGGTGTGGTATGAGCACCAGATGTGTGAGACCCTCATTCTTACAGTGAGAGCCATGCCTCAGAAGGCAGGAGTGGAAAGTATACCCAAAACCAAATATCATTGCACAGCAAATGCCCTCAGTCAGTACAGGTAAAGCATATGGGAATAGCTATAACGCCTGCACAGCTGCTTGTTTGCAATTCAGAATCTTGCAACAGACTGCTTCCAGCCTGTCCATTGTGAAGGCTTGTCAAAGCGGAAGGTCCCCGAGGCATTGAAGATGAGATCCTGCAACATTGTGTTGCTTTCTTCCTTCTGTTTCTGTTCTCAACTTACTTCTGACGCCATGTCATGGACGTCTGTACCAAATGTGGCTGGCTACAGAACTGGCTTAAGCTCACCAGACATGTTCATCAGAAATGCCTTCATGATCTGGCAGGTGTGGCTTTCAATAAGATACTTTACACAGTGTCAGCGAGTGGCAGAACCGTATAGGACACCGAGGCATTCAATTACGGGGAGAATGAGTGAGTGAAAGAAACAGACAAGGTTGGCAAGAAACCTGACTTCAGTAATGGAGCAGGGAGAGAGAAGGGAATTTTGTTTGTACCAGAGGCTGACCCAGCTGGAATAATCAGAGTCTCTGGATCCAGAGCCAGGGGGAGGTTTACTGTGCTGGCAGCCTCATTGGAACTGCTGGCTTGAGAGGGTATAACACTGGTTTTCAAACCTCTGGGTTGTCTGTGAGCAAAGTCATCCAACACCTTGAATTCAGGAAAGAAAAGGTGGAAGCAATTAATTAGGGTTTTAAAAAAAACAATCCTCTGTGGCTACAATTAAAAGCACGGTTAGGCCAGGTCTACACTAAACTTGGAAGGTCGGCTTAAGGTACGCAACTCCAGCTATGTCAAATACGTAACTGGAGTTGGCTTACCTTAAGCCGAGCTTGGCTCCATCTTCACATTTGCTCCCATCGGCTTCCCTTTCTCCTTGCAACTTCCAGGAGTACTAGCGCTGGCCAGAGCCGCACTCTGTGTTTGATTTAGCAGGTCTTAACTAGACCCGCTCAATCAAATGCCAGACGAACAATCTCTGTAGATGTGGCCTTAGAGGTGTCCAGTAGAAAACAAGGCCTGAGGTGCAATCCCCGTCACCGCTGGTGGCCCTTTTGGGCATGTCTTCAGACTGCTGAGTTAACTCACGTGATTGGGACCCAAGTCTGAGCACCTGGGTTGGCCTAGCCCTGGTGCAAGCAGCCAAGATGCAAAGCCCTGTCCGAGTTACTGAGTCCTCATTGGTGGTCTGCTCCCTCAGGTGGGTTAAGCCTTCTGAGGTCATTTCCCATAGTCCTTTGTACTGCAGCAGGTTGAGCTGCTCTGAGTCTTTCCCCAGTGAATTGTGGCAACTTGTCTGTCCTTCAGGAGAACTGGAGATTGCAGATTGGGTGGGGGGGGGGGCAAAAATGCGGGAAGGCATCACAGCACTATCACCATTCAAGGAGGTTGCAGGAAGGAAGCTACCAGCCTGAGTGAAAGCAGAACCCCGGCATTAGCCTGTGTCCCAAGCTGTGCCAGCTAGCCCAGGATGAAACGACCCCTGAGCTCAGGGGAGAGGGGTTTTGTGTGTAGACTGGAGCAGGGTTGGGGGCAACATCCATGTAAGAGATGGAGTGAAGACTGACTTCCCATTGCAGCAAGGCCAGATTATACATTAGGCACAATAGGCATAGTGCCTCGGTCCTATGAAAGTTTAGGGCCTACAAAAAGGTTCATAATTGACTTGGCAAGAAAACTGCTAAACCAGTTAAACTTAATAATTTGCTATCTTTACTCAACAAACACCATACAGGTATAAGATACAATTAACTATTGGGCGTATAAAATCATAGAACCATAGAACTGGAAGGGACCTCAAGAGGTCATCAAGTCCAGTCCCCTGCCCTCACAGCAGGACCGAGCACCTTGACAGGTGTCTGTCCAACCTGCTTTTAAATATCTCCAATACTGGAGATTCCACAACCTCCCTAGACAATTTATTCCAGTGTTGAACCCCCTGACAGGTAGGAAGTTTTTCCTAATGTCCAACCTAAACCTCCCTTGCTACAATTTAAGCCCATTGCTTCTTGTCCTATTCTAAGAGGCCAAGGAGAACAAATTTTCTCCCTCCTTCTTATAACACCCTTTTAGATACTTAAAAACTGCTATCATGTCCCCTCTCAGTCTTCTCTTTTCCAAACTAAACTAGCCCAATTCTTTTAGTCTTCCCTCACTGCTCATGTTTTCTAGAACTTTAATCATGTTTGTTGCTATTCTCTGGACTCTCTCCAATTTCTCCACATCTTTCTTGAAATGTGGAGCCCAGAACTGGACACAATACTCTAATTGATGCCTAATCAGTGCAGAGTAGAGCAGAAGAATGACTTCTTGTGTCCAGCTCACAACACTCCTGTCAATGCCTCCCCGGATCATGTTTGCTTTTTTTTTTGCAACATTGTCACACTGTGGACTCATATTTAGCTTGTGGTCCACTATGGCCCCTAGAACTCATTCTGCAGTACTTCTTCCTTGACAGTCACTTCCCATTCTGTATGTGTGAAACGGATTGTTTCTTTCTAAATGGAGTCCTTGGCATTTGTCCTTACCAAATTTTATCCTATTTACCTCAGACCGTTTCTCCAGTTTGTCCAGCTCATTTTGAATTATGACCCTATTCTTCAAAGCAGTTGCAACCCCTCCCAGCTTGGTATCATCCACAAACTTAATAAGTGTACTCTCCATGCCATCATCTAAATCATTGATGAAGATATTGAACAGAACTGGTCCCAAAACAGGCCCCTGCGGAACCCCACTTGTTATGCCTTTCCAGCAGGATTGTGAACCGTTAATAACTACTCTCCGAGAATGGTTATCCAGCCAGTTATGCACCCACCTTACAGTAGCCCCATCTAGGTTGTATTTCCCTAGTTTACTGATAAGAAGGCCATACGAGACCGTGTCAAATGCCCTATAAAGTCTAGGTATACCACATCCACCGCTTCTCCCTTATCCACAAGACTTGTTATCCTATCAAAGAAATATAGGCGATAGGGCATGTCTCCCTTACATATTTACATATAATCTAATTTAAAGGCCTGCAATTATGAGAGTGCCAAGGGCCTACAAAGACTGTAAACCAGCCCTGCATTGCAGGTCAAGAAAACTTTTACACTTAGCTGTACACAAAAGACATCCATGTAGCTTCATCCTGGGTTCATTCTACTGTAGACTGACGGAAGCAAGAAAGCGAAAATGAATAAAAGTGAAAGCTTCACAATAGCATGGTGAAATGCTGCCTCAAGAGAGCCTCAAAATGTCAGGTGCCTCTGCAGAGACCTAGCAGGGGGGAGCCAGGTGCCCCATTCCTGTGGACTTTCAGTGGAAGGTGACTCAGGCAAAGTGCCGCAAACAAATCCTAGTTGTTCAAAAGGAAAAGACTGAGGCAAAGAACATAAGAACGGCCAGACTGGGTCAGACCAAGGATCCATCTAGTCCAGTGTCCTGTCTGCCCACAGTGGCCAATGCCAGGTGCCCCAGAGGGAGGGAACACAACAGGGAATCATCACGCGGTCCCTCTCCTGTCATCCATTTCCAGACACACAGAGGCTAGGGACACCATTCCTACCCATCCTGGCTAATAGCCATTGATGGACCCAATCTCCATGCACGTATCTGGCTCTTTTTTGAACTCTGTTAAAGTCCTAGTCTTCACAACATCCTCTAGCAAAGAGTTCCACAGGTTAACTGTGCGCTACGTGAAGAAAACCTGCGTTTTGTTTTGAAACCGGCTCTGACCTGAATTCGACTCGCCCTTCCTCTCGAACCAAAATGTGCACTCGGCAAAAGGAAACGTCCCTTCTCGTGTCTGCCATGGGCCATGAGGCGTTGGTTTTCTGCAAGCCTCTGTGTTTTGATTGAAAACACTTTTTCTGTAATCATATCAAGATGCTCCAGATGCTCGTGCCAGTGGAGCAGTCAGCATCCATCCCCACATCATTCCCCAATTCACGTCCCGCCCGGCCCTGCTGCCCGGGGTCATGGGGCTGCAGTCCTTCCAGCGCATCAGAGAGAATGACGACGTGGGGCACCAGTGACTAATGCTGGGAATTCACCACTCCCAACACATGAGCAAAAGCCCGGCCCTGATCCGCTGGCACTTGCCCGAACTTTCCCAGCTGTGCAAAGGATGTTGCTGAGGGCTTGTGTGCGCTCACTCTGCTCCAGCGGGGTAGCGTGTGGGTGCGTGATTTAGTGGCACTTTGGCTGTAGGACCCGTTGAGTGCGGCAGGCTGGCTGTTGCACCTCTTGTTGTTGTCACTGCTGGTTGCTGCGAACACCTGGCTCGTTTACAACTCGAGCAACGAGTATGAGTCAACAAGGTGCCCTTGTAGCCAAGAAGGCTAACGGCGTATTGGAGTACATTAGGAGGAGCATTGCCAGCAGATCTAGGGAGGTGATTGTTCCCCTTTATTTGGCTCTGGTGAGGCCACATCTGGAATATTGCATCCAGTTCTGGGCCCCCCACTACAGAAAGGCTGTGGATGCATTGGAGAAAGTCCAGCGGAGGGCGACCAAAATGGCTTACAAGGAGCACTTGACTTATGAGGAGAGGCTGAGGGATTTGGGCTTAGTTAGTCTGCAGAAGAGTGAGGGGGGATTTGAGAGCAGCCTTCAGCTCCCTGAAGGGGGTTTCCAAAAAAGCGTGGAGAGGGGCTGTTCTCAGTGGGGGCAGATGGCAGAACGAGGAGCAATGGGCTCAAGTTGCAGCAGGGAAGGTCTAGGTTGCATATTAGAACAAACTATTTCTCTGGGGGGAGGGTGGGGAAGCACTGGGCTGGGTTCCCTAGGGAGGGGGTGGAATCTCCATCCCTAGAGGTTAAGTCCCGGCTTGACACAGCCCTGGCTGGGATGGTTGAGTTGGGGTTGGTCCTGCTTTGGGCAGGGGGCTGGACTCGGTGACTCCTGAGGATTCTCTGATTCGATGAATGTAGAAGTTACCAGCCCGTAGGGCTGGCTGTCTCCGAAATGGAGCTCAAATGGTGCTGAGAGTTGGCCAGGATCAGTGACTCTCTCCAGGGTGTCTCAGGGCTACAGAACTCAATAACCAGGGAAGGAACTGCTGAATCAGTCTGCTTTATGAGAGCACATCTCCGTGCACTCCCTGCCACGGGGGTGAGAAATCGGAGCCATGTTTTACAGGTGGGGAAACCGAGGCAGGCAGCCGCCAAGGGGGCAGATGGCGCCAGTGTCGGAGGCAGGCTTAGAATGGAGGCGTTTCATCCCGTCCTCTGCTGAAGCCGCTGAATCTTTCTCAAACTGTAGCGGCCAAGAGTGTCTCTCTAGCGTGGCGGCCTGCACAGCCCAGTTCCTCTCTGGATCAGTTCCCCGCTGGCTGCCCGTCCATGCGATAACTAGTTCAAGCTGCATGTCACCGTCCCGAAGGCCCTGTATAATGCTGCCCTTTCCTTCTTATCCAGGGTTGTGACGTTTGAGTTGCTCCTCTGTCCCTCCAGTAATGCCACCCACAATCACCCATTTTCCCTGTGCCATGCCTCATGCAGGGAACAAACACGGTCTTTGAACTGGCCAATCAGGCTGCTCCCCTTTCCTCCCCTAAACACCACCTGACACTTCACCTCTGTTGCACCAACTACAATAAAGCAGCCAGTGAACCAGGGCCGGGCTGTGGTGGAGCTCTCACGGATTAGTATGATTATTTATTCAAGAGCATTTCACCAAATCAAGTGGTGTACAGAGCTGGCCAATAGTGACGTGACCTTACATAGACGCTGGCTTGGGCTTCCCAAATGTTCCAGAAAGTCTGCCCCTTTCCAAAGAGTTCACTGTCTATGGTTTTCTCCCCTCCTGCTCCAGCCTCCATGTGTTAGCCTCACCTCAGTGGGGCTATTCCTTCACAGTGGTGCGAGTGGCAGAATCCGCTTTAGGATGTTGCTGACAGTACATCAGTTCTACAAAATTAGGGCTTTTTGTTTTGCGAGGCTTATTCCTTTATTTATTGTTAAGAATGTTTGAGGTGGATGCAGCTGTCCAAAAATCCGGATGTCATGGGCTTTCTCCTCTACATTACGCGTTACAGCTACTATGTATTTTAGAAACTTTATCTGCGTGTCTTTCTGTCAGTGGGTCTGTTTGTTCAAGAACTCCTTCTAAACAGTAAGAGCTAAGACCACCAAATTTGGGATGCAGCTTCCACTTACCATAACGTCAAGCAAGGGCAAGGTTTGGTTGTGTCAGGACAATGGGATGTGCCTGGAATTTGATTATTTCACATAAAATGGAAAGGAGGGGTCTGACAGGAGGGACGGTTATACTGTGGAATGACCACAGGGGGTAGCAAGGGGCCAGAGATGGGGACTGGGACAGCTATAATGCATTGGGCCAGCAGGGTTGGAGAAAGGGCCAGCTAGCTACTCTATATTTCAGAGAGTTTGTCTGTTTGTGTGTCATTTGTCCCCCCAGCCGGGGCACATGCACCCCTGCCCTGGCTGTGCCTACTGCAGAAGTGCTTCTCATCTGGCCCCAAGCTGCTGCGCTGAGAGAGAGCTGGGGTTGTCCTCTCTCCCCGGGACAGCCTGCGTCCTGAACCCCTCATCCCCGGCCCCACCCCCGAGCAACGATTCCAATGAAGAAAAACAAAATGTGTTTGAGCTAAGGACCCGAGCAACAACTGGGTGGATCTTCTAGTCTGCTCTAAAGAACAACCTCATAGTAATAGTCCCTTGTGCACTTTCACTTCGTACTGTTTCAAATAGCACCATGTTTAACGTGCACTAGGGAATGTTTAGTGCACAGCGGCAGGGTCTGCGTGGACCAATTCATCTGCCACACCTCTGTGCACTTTAGAAATAACATCTTCAGAGTCCACGTTCCTGCTCTGAGCAGACAAGCGTGTAAAGCCAAGCTGGAGGGTTTTCCCGGGGTTGATCGGCTAAGCACCAGTTTCACTTTTCTTTTGAACCCCTAGGGATGCTTTGTTGGTGTGCGCTTGTTTAAAACCAAGAATCCGAAGCCCTACCCAGAATCAAAGATGTGTCCAGTGTGGTGTACACAATATGTCTTTGGGCATACATGCAAATTGCTCAAGTCACCTTCCACTCTGTGTCTTGCGTGCAAATGATTTGCTCGCTGCTGTGCATATCAGTCATTTGTGCCCTAGCATTTTAGGGGCTGGCAGCTCCCTCCCCAAAAAATTTCTTGCTATGTGCCACTCCCCCATCTTGGTCAGCATGACCACATGGAGACGTACATGGCCGGCTTCAGGCTTGTGGGAAAGGTCAGCAAGAGGAGGCTTTGGGATGCAGCCCAAACCTCACTGACACTGGGTCTCCTTGGGAAAATGTCAACAAAATATGTCATCGGAATTTGCAGATGAGTCGAAATCAAAACGGCCAGGCTGATTGTGATGAAATGACACCAGATTTGGATGAAATGCCACCAGAAGCGGCACCGATGTCCCATGGAACCTGGTCTGCCTGGCTTCAGGCTGCGATGCCTCCTAGATTTCTGGGTTTCTAGTCTCCCAGATACTCAACAAGCCACCCTGGAGCCAGGTCTTCTAAGACCTGTATCTCCAGGGCAGCCTGCCTCAAAGCCAGAGATGGTAGCTCCATTTTATGGAGAATTCTGAAAATCTTGGGGTTTGTTCCGAATCGGAAATCAAATTTCAAAATCAAGAAATTCTCCAGGGGAAGGGATAGACAGAGGCTTTGGTCCTAGGAAAAGCCGAGTTCCTTTTTCATTTCTCCATTTCCTTTCAAACCGGAACGCTCCGGCCGTTGGGCAAATAAGCACCGGGCTGGTATGGGGAGGACACAACTGGCTGTAATCAGAGGCAGGCCCAAGACAGACCCAATGGGATGGGAGGGGCTCAACTGTCCAGGGGCCTAGCGATTCGAAAGAGCCCAGGGCTCCCATCTGCCACCTCCACTACTGCAGCAGCAGTGGCGGCTGGAGCCCCAGACTCTTTAAATTGCCACCCAGAGCCTCTGCGTGGCGCGCTCTGGGCAGCACTAAGGCCTGGCTTGGGGAAGCTAGCACAAGCCCCGCCCCTTCCATCCAAGGCCCCACCCCTCCTGGGGCATGGAGCTGTCCTCCCTGACCTAGCCCAGGGGCCCGGTGAGGCTGGTGGCCCCACTGGTTCTCTGGACTGGGTGGCTCTAATTATAATGCACAGGAACCCCCCTGTTCAGTGATTTAGCGTGAACGTCTGGCATCGCACCCGGTCACTGCCTCAGTTTCCCCCTTTGAAGTGGCTCAATATCAGCGCCTTGGCTCTGAAGCAAATCAGATCATGCCTCTTCTTGAGGCGCTACCACAGTGTAACAGCACCACCGTTCAAATGGCAAGTGAAATCCAAACAGGGCTTTCTCCCTCTCCACAGTCTCTTCAGTGCTTTGTGGCTCAAACGCTCTTCCTCTCCCCTCTTCCCCCATGCTCAAGCCGGGTTCTGCTGCCTAACGTTCCCACACATCTCTTCCTTAAGAGTTTTGTGCCAGGCATGGAGCGCTCCTTCCTGTCTGGCCCGAGTGTCCTCTCAGAGCCTCTCCGCTGAGGCCTTAACTCATGTATCCTTGTGCTGGGCCTTGAGGCTCCCATGATCTGCCTCAGCTCCCTGACTGGGTTCACCCCAAAACTCTGGGCGTCTCTGGAGACCCCTGCCCGTGGCTTTCTTGGACCCCAAAAGCCTCCTGTCTGGCAGGGCAGGTGCCCTTCTTGAGGAGACCCTGCCCCAGGTGCCATCGCGTGCTGCCAGTTTACTCGGCCCAAACCCGACAGCTGCGGCCTGAGGAAAACACACAGGTGGTTTGAGGCCAAATCCCCAGGAGGGCCAGCCCACGTGGCCAGTGGGATACAGTGAAAGTCCATTCCTAGCAAGCCGGTCTTTAGAGAGTGCTGCTTTCATAGAGTCATCGAACCCTAGGGCGGGAAGAGACTCAGGAGTCATCAAGTCCAGCCCCCTGCCCAAAGCAGGACCAGCCCCAACTCAACCATCCCAGCCAGGGTTTTGTCAAGCCGGGACTTAAACACCTCTAGGGATGGAGATTCCACCCCCTCCCTAGGGAACCCAGCCCAGCTTCCCCCCTGCCCCCAGGGAAGAAATCCCTGAAAGAGGGATTGAGTCCACGCACAAGGCATGTGGACAAAATAGCTGGAAATTCCTTTTTTCACACACCTGCCTGTAGTCTTCTCTCACTGTGTTATGTGGGAACGTAGCTACTTCTCGGCTGTTTCCATGGCTGGTGATTTCTTTATCGCAGAAGCTCACCCGTTGTCCCTGCCTTTAAGTTCTGGGCTCCCGGGTAGCTCTACACAACAGTGGCCTCCTTTTCAAAAAATGCCGCGCTCCCATGAATACTTGCGCCTGCCGCTGAATCACACGGGAGCTCTGGCCACTCACCAGCTTTGGAAATCAAGCCAACACAATCCCTTCCAGGCCAGCGTAGGTATTTGTACCTATTTCCTGGTGCAACTTACCCCTTGGGAATATGACACTGTGTATTTACCCTGGTCGCTAGTGCAGAGCCATTTGCACCAGCCCCCATCCCGTCTAGGAACTCCGCCCCAAAATCCTTTGCTTCTCTGAACAACACGCTGCTTGTTCTCAATCCTGGAATTCTCCCTGATGGAACAGGAAGCGCAACAGATAGCAAAGGCTTGGGTTCAGAAAACCCCCACTCTTGACCATACACTGCCATTTGGAAAGTTGTTGTTCCCAAACAGTCACGTCCTTATTTAATTGCCGTTGTGTGATGTCGCAGCTGGTGAGTGTAAAGTCCTTTTATACATTTCTGTCTTTCATTAGCAAGACAGATCTCATCCGCATGGAAGGGGGCGGTCCCATGCAATTTGTGATAGGCTGTTGGCTGCAGGCAGTGTCTGACTTGGAGATGAACGTAAAAGAACGTTACAACAAAAGGCGTCAGCCCACAATGAAAATTAGAGCTTGCATCCAACTCCTTTTTAAATGTGCAGGCCCTTTGGGATCTGTTGCCATTTCCTTAGATTTTCATTCTCAGCACTGATATTCATAAGATCAGAAAGAGCTGAAGTGCTGCAAATTTTACCATTTCAATAAGACACAAAATCTGCTTTGAATTTGGCATTGGCAGATGGGCAGAAAGCGAGAACTGTCCTTTCCCCCAGCAGCCGTTGTACCAGTGATCTATCAAGCTCTGGGTAATGCTGCCAGCACTGCTGCGAAATTCAACCTGACCAGAAATACACACTTTAGTCCCTTAAATCTGCCATGCTGTGCAAGCAACGGCCTCCGCGCCAGTGAGCCAAGCCCTCAGGATGCTACAAAGCTCTGCAAATGCGTTTCCTGTTTCTTCTGCGAACAAGAGGAAACTGAACAGACTCCATCCTGGAATGAAATCCATGACAGCAAGACATGACTTGTTTGCGTAGGCAGCCTCTTTGTTATAGATCAGTGTCATATGGAGAAAACAGACTCTTCTTTTACCAACGTATTGGAAACATCCATTAGAATTATCTAATATCAGTGTGGCACCTGTCGGGAGAATAACTCCATTGGGAATGGGAAGCGACTGTCTAGGAATGAGTCCTGCTGAAAGGGATCTAGGGATCAAAGTGGACCACAAGGTAAATATGAGTCCACAGTGTGACAATGTTGCAAAAAAAACCCAAACCTGATTCTGGGCTGCATTAACAGGAGTGTTGTGAGCAAGACACGAGAAGTCATTCTTCCGCTCTACTCTGCACTGATTAGGTCTCAATTAGAGTATTGTGTCCAGTTCTGGGCACCACATTTCAAGAAAGATGTTGAAAAATTGGAGAATGTCCAGAGAAGAGCAACAAAAATGAGTAAAGGTCGAGAAAACATGAGCTATGAGGGAAGACTGAAAGAATTGGGCTTGTTTAGTTTGGAAAAGAGAAGACTGAGAGGGGCCATGATAGCACTTTTCAAGTACCTAAAAGAGTGTTACAAGGAGGAAGAAGAAAAATTCTTCTTCTTGGCCTCTGAGGATAGGCCAAGAAGCAATGGGCTTAAATTGCAGCAAGGGAAGTTTAAGGTTGGACATTAGGAAAAACTTCCTGCCTGTCAGGGTGGTTACACACTGGAATAAATTGTCTAGGGAGGTTGTGGAATCTCCATTACTGGAGATATTTAAGAGCAGGTTGGACAGACACCTGTCAGGGATGCTCTAGATGGTGCTTGGTCCTGCCGTGAGGGCAGGGGATTGGACTCAATGACCTCTTGAGGTCCCTTCTAGTTCTAGGATTCTATGATTGTCTGTTTTCTTGAATTCTGTGTCAATATATCCAACCCACATTGAAAGGAACACACTCAACAGTTTTGGGGGGGCTCAAGTATTAGGCGTTGTGAAAACCTTTTTTCTAAACACCAGCAACGGACTTTCAAATAAGATCCAGATTCAGCAAAGCGCTTGGCCCGAACTTGTATATCCATTTAGGCAGTGCTGCACTTTGCATTGCAGGGCCCATGTCTCATTTTCATGCAGTGAGGGAGCCTAACACCTGCCGACTTCAATGGGAATGGTTCCTGAATCCCTAAGTCCCTTTTGCAAAGGAGACTTGGGCTCCCGAGACTAGCAATGCCAAAATGCCTTAAAAAAATCTGGGCTTTAAGCATCCACGTGACGTGCAAGATTGTTCATGATAGGAGCTAAATGTGAGTCTGGCTGTTACTCGTAGCTGTGGTAATGAATCTCACTGTCAGGAATAAATCATTCATTGGCGTTGCCAGGGCCCAGAAGAAAGGTGAATGAAGCTCCAAAGTATCATGAGATCTCAATCCAACAGCGTTTTTGGGTCTTTCATACACCCACCGCCTTATTTAACTGGTGCCGTGCGATATTGTAGATTGTGCATGCAACGTCCTTTTATACATTCCCACCTTTCAGTAGCGAGACAGAGCTCATCCAGATTGCAGGTGGGAGGGGTGGTCCCATACCATTGGTGATAGGGTGTTGGCTGCAGACTGTGTCTGACCTGGACTTGAATGATGTATGGAAAGGACGTTACAACAAAAGATGTCAGCCCACAATGAAAATTACAGCTTGCACCCAACTCCTTATTAAGGTGCAGACCCCTTGGGGTCTGCTGCCATTTCTTTCTTTTGATCATTTTCACAGCACCGATATTCGGATGATCAGAAAGAGCTGAGGTCTGTGAATTTTACCATTTTGATTAGACACAACAAAATCTGCTTCGAATTTGCCATTGGCAGAGGGGTAGCACTTTGAGCAGAGAGCGAGAACAAAAGAGGTGACTGCAAAAGTCATTCCGGCCTGATGGCTTCAGTAGTGAAACAATCTGCCAGGTCTGTGCTTTGAGTAGTAATCTAGGAATGCTCCGAAAAAGACTCCTTTGCATAAAAATAAATTTCACCCCGAAGATGTCATCAATGTGGACACACAGGCTGGTTACCACTGGAGATGTCGTCAGTGTTTTGTCTTCTAAATCAGTGTTTCTCAACCTTTTTTTATAAAGTACCCCTTTTTCAAAAAAAAAAAAAATTTAAGTACCCCCAGTTTTCAGACCCACAAAATCTTTTTCTATCATTGCAATACATTTGTTTAAACAACTTAATCGTAGCTGGGTGGGTGATGAAATTTTTGGGTGTAAAAAGTACAAAAATAATAAAGTGCTGTGAAACTTAAAACAAAAATGCAGTTTTCTCCAAATTTCAGTGGTGTTGATGTACCCCCCAGACTTCTCTCGAGTACCCCTAAGGGTACTCATACCACTGGTTGAGAAACACCGTGCTAGATCATGGTAGTTGTCTTTAACTGTCCCAGAACACTAAACTAACACCCTTTCTCTAGCTACGTGGGTGACTCCTGCTGGTTTGACGAAAAGTATACATGACAATCATTGCCCGAGTGAGCATGTCGTCGCTGCATTTGCTCATAAAACAAAACTACAGGTGCTGAGCTTCAAAGCTTGCAATAATAAAAGCACTGCTAGGAACCCTGTTTTATAGATTAATTTACACTCCAAGTTTTGGCATGCGGCATGGATTCAATCTGGCATTCAGCAAAGATTTCATATGGGCCCTGACAGACTGGAACAAACTTTAGTGAATACCCATTGAAGGTCTGGAAGAAGGTACAGGTTGAACCTCTCTAGTCCGGCATCTTCAGGATCTCACAAGTGTCAAACCAGAGAGTTTGTCGGACCATGGGAAGTCAATATTGTCTGGCAGCTTTACCAACACTCCCCACTGCTTATTGGGCTCTTAGAAGACATTGAGGGGCTAATTAGCAGCACAGAACACAGAGCCAGGACTGGTGGCTGTGAACAAACTTTATGGGACCGTGGGACACCCATGGTAAGTGGACATCTGGCTAATTAAAATCATGCCGGACCATGGAAGTTGCTGGACCAGAGAGTGCCGGACTATAGAGGTTCAACCTGCATAAATAATCACATTGTAACATGGAGGATTCACACCCAGGACAGCTCTGTGAGATGTGATCAAGTGGAAATAGGATTTTGCTCACAGCTATTCTGAAGGGCTGATCTAGATGCATTCCAAAACTGCTCATTTCTCTTACCTTAGCTTGCCTCTGTTGAAATTCTGTATTTTACACAACCTGTTATTTTTTGCTTTAAAAATATATTTGACATTTTGGTTGGGGGAGCAGGGAAGAAGAATTCAACAAGCCAACTGTAAATCCCATCAGCCACTGAAAAATGGATGGAATGGGACTGGGGAAAAAATGTGTCAGGGAGAAATATCAGTGCTGAGAAACTAGAGCCTATAAAATACACTTTCTTCAGGCAGAAGCTTAAATATATTGTGAAGATGGTTTTCCTGCCTTGAATCAATCAGAAAAATCTTGGCCTGTTTCTGCATATTTTGATTCTCAAAAAAATTCTTTGAAGAGAAATGTACCAGTCAGGATATTGTAAGTCTACCATGTGCCGGCAGTTGCTGCCATATTAAATAAAAAAAGGACGGAGGTGATTAATAACTGAGCAAGAGACAAAGAGTAAGAGAAACTTAATCACTTCCAGTCACACTGGAACCTGCTGCAAATACAATACCTCCTTTCCAGAACAGTCCAAAATAGCATGGAAATTTCAACTGGAAGCATAACCAAAATAAACACCTAGGAAATGGTACTTGATTTAAGATGTCCATCATGCAAAGAATTCGACACTGCTGTGCAAACAGCATGATCCACCGATTAGCCATGTCAGGAGCTGGGCGTCAGCATGGCCAAAATCAGCCTCCTTCCTTTGCCAGTGAGTAGCAAGATTTATTTTCATTTCCACGTAGAGAGACTGCTTCCTGGTACCTCTCTGCAATACCACGGCCATTACACAGTGTTTGAGTTGCACAGGCAAACTCATGCATACAAATCAAATCTGCCATTGGTGTCACTGGATTTAGAGCAGGGGTGATGCTGGCTCATTGTCTACATGAAAAGATGCACAGTTTAGTGTTAAAATCAACAAGTGGCCCTGTGGCACCGTAGGCCATGTCTACACTAGGCGATTATTTCAAATGTACTCAGTTCGACTTCTGGGCACCCGATTTTGCAAAGTCAAAGTTCCATGTCCCCCTCCGGGGAAGAGTCACATTTGCTCTGAGGTACATGTCCACATTCATGGAGCCTGCCTCAGGTTCAGAGCCCCAGGAAACATCTGGGGAGCTGCGGGAGGCCTCCTGGATGCCAATTAGTTCGAATTAGCAGCACCGGAGCATCCACATGAACGCTATTTTGGACTTACAAGTTCCGGAATAGTGTTACTCCTCACAAAAAGCAGGATTACAGAGTTCGAATTCCATGGCCCCTTATTCTGGAATAACGGGCTTGGTAGTGTGTATGCATCACTTAGATAATCGATGTTGGGGGGCTAATTTTGGACTAAGGTCCTAGTGTAGACCAGGCCTTAGAGACTAACCAAAGTATATAGAATCATGAGCTTTTGCAGGCAAAACCCACTTCATCAGATGAATTAAAGTGGAAATAACAGAAACAAAGAAGTATATATAACAGCAGATAAATCTGCAGATAAATTTGACACTATTACCATTAACTGGTTGGCACATTATAAAGCCAATTTCTCCTGCTATTAACATCTACATTTCCACATCAAAGCTGTGAATGGGACATATCCAGCCCACTTAATTAGCCTCATTAACATGAGTCGTACAATTGACAGGTACTTCTGCTATTATATAGATCTCTTGGTTTCTGTTATTACTACTCCAACTCATCTGATGAAGTGGGTTTTGCCCACAAAAGTTCCTGATTCTATATATTTTGGTTAGTCTCTAAGGTGTCACAGGTCTACTTGTTTTTAAAGTTACAGACTAAATCGCTCCCCCTCTGAGTTTAGTATTAACAGCATGTTCAAAGAATTGGCCTATTTATTTTGAGCGTTTTTGTTGAAACTGTCTCAACATGACAATTTCCTTTCCCCTCAGCTCTGACCATGTCTCTCATTTGCCTAAATCTCTGAAGCGGTTTCCTCTTTTCTGAATACATTTCAACCTTCTCCTATACCTGTCGTATGCACCTCTGCCTGTGTCTCCTTCTACCCCCCACGGGCTCTGCTTCAGCCTCAATGAGGGCTAAGTTGAGCGTGTAGAAAGAGACATTTTGTGCCCGAAAAGTTCAGTCAAAGCAGAGGATGTTAACCCTGCAGAGTGACTAAGCTGCTGCATTGCAGCAGGGCTTGCTTGATTTTGCAGCATGCTTTTCAAGTTTGAATTCAGGCCTCTGTACTGTTTTTCTCATGTGGCTCGAGCCCCAGTTGGCCAGGGCTTCAACAGGACACGCAAATGTATGTGGCTTTTGTGGCGTTCATATCTCTGGAATAATGTCTGCCCTAGGAGGAGCACCAGCAACTTCACAACTCACCCCGCCACGGAAAAACCTTTCCAAGCTGCCCTGAGTCTCATTCCCATGGACAAAAGCTGGAGATCTAAGGCAGTGTGGAACACACCAAGTCCCGAAGGGTCTGGAATCCCTGGGAAAGATATTTCAATTGGAAGGCTGATGCTGCATGCTTTGCTCATCAATCAAGAGGGTTTAAAGAGATGGCCTTCGGGACGGATGGAGATCGCTTTGATTCCAGTGGTTTTCAAGAATCTGGAAATGGTCTCAGACTGACACAGTGATCTCAGCTGCTAGCCAAAGAGCTCCGCATCCAACTGTATTCCTAAGACTCTCATACAAATAGTGGAGTAGTGGTAAAACCTTGATGGGGCCAGTTCAGAGGCCAGTTCATTGCTCCCTAGATACATGTCACTCTCATTAGAGAGAAAGAGAGAGACGGGTGGGGGAGGAGGTCATGATAAATGGAGAGTAGGGACTTAACCTACAATTATTCGGTGACAGAAGAGAAGGCACGAAGCTTGCTCCACATAATTTCAATCCTAGAACACCAGAACTGGAAGGTACCTCGAGAGGTCATCAAGTCTAGTCCCCTGCCCTCACGGAAGGACCAAGCACCATCTAGCTCATCCCTGATAGATGCTCTAAATTGCAGTGGCCAGCATGTGTCAATACATTCTTGTTTAGGTCAGAAATTACACTGGGAGAAGGCCTAGGGCCAGAGTCTCACCTGCAATAAATCAGGATAATTCCATTGTCATCAGCAGAACAGGGCCAGTTTACACCAGCTGAGCATCCGGGACTCTGGGCGGCCCGTGTTGATATTTATGAGACTAGCTTGAGCGACCTGTAGCATCAGGTCCTTGCCTCGCTCTCACCGGTGCTGGCCGAGCAGCCGCAGCTCCTGCTGGCCTGAATTGGAGCTGCAGGTGCTTGGCCCCTTGGAAATCAGTCTGAGGAGGAAAGCCGCCGTTGGCTTTTTGTACGAAGCTTGGGAAGCTGCATTCTTGAGCTCTGTAGCCTTGTGTCTGCTGCCCCCAATTGCTGGGTTTGTGTTTTCTAGATACCCTTCCTCCTAGTCAATGGGGCAAATCAGAAGTGGTGGGGGAGACAAAAGGGAAGTGGGTGTAGACATGACTCTTGCCTGTTTGGACTGAATCCAGCTTAGAAAAAGGCATGAACATGGGACCATCTAGGGGTGGCTGGATGGGCATCAGTTTTCACAGCAGACAAGTGTCTACAAGACAAAACACCATCCCTTTTGGTACTAATTGGCAACCTGGTTGGTAGCTTCCTGTAGACTTGATGGGCAGAAGGTCTCACGCCCTGAGTGCTACCTGCTGGTCATGGCTGAGGTAATTGGGACGACAACAGTTCCACAAAACAGAGAAAACAAAACTTGTCCAAAACCTTTGCACAGAGATGCGCAAAATAAATACATACAGAAACCGGATTTAGCTCTCTTCATTTTCTTGTGTCGCTTTCAATTTCCACGTCTCTCTAGAATTAGAAGTAGCTCTCACCAAGTCAAAATCTATTGCTGTCTATTCGCACTTTTAACCCATGTCCATCACCATGGCATCTGGGAATCCTGCAAGGATCCTCACAGGCAAACACCAGCAATACTAAACAGTCTGAGGGGTGTTAGTCCAAAACTTTAAAAATGACGAATAGTCCTGTGGCATCTTTGGGCACATCTACCCTAGGAAACTATTTCAAAATTACTTAAATCGACTAACTGCTCCCAATTTAACAATAACGAAATAGCGTGTCTTCATTACGGGGAAGCTTTGGAATGAGTCTGAGGCAGGCTCCTCTATTGTGGGTGCGCTACCTCGACTTGGAGCCCAATGAAGCACTGGGGAGTAATTCGCTCGAATGACTCTGGGGAGTCGTTATTTCGAAATAACAGCAGTGGAGCATCCACACGACCGCTCTTTTGAAATCACTATTTCTACATTAGCATTATTCCTCGAGGAAAGCAGGAGTACAGATTTCAAAATAAGTGGCCCGTTATTTCAAAATAATGGGCTCGGTAGTGTGGATGCTCTGCTTATTAATTTGACCTAAGGGGGACTATTTCAAAATAAAGTCCTAGAGTAGACCAGGGCTTAGAGACTAAGAAAAATATATAGAATCATGAGCTTTCGTGGCTAAACCCTACTTCATCACCATTTCTACCCACGGATTCGATATAATATAGTCTCTAAGATGCCACAATCGAAAATGCTAATGAACCCACAAAAGGGTTTCTTTCTCAGAAGACTTCCTGCCTCACATCAGAGTTTTTCCATTATGGATGCTAGAGGTCGGCATGGCTGAGCTGTAAGATGCAGAACTGGAATTTTAATCCTTCGACAAAACTCACGGGTGCTTGTATGTGGGGTTTTAATTTAGTCTATTGAAGTTACCATCCAGCACAAATTGGGTTCTGAGTCCTGATGGGACCTGTCTTGAAGAGAATTTGCATCCAGTATGTTGGTACAGGCTCATCTTTAACATATAATATGGTAATAAAGAAGGGCTTACAGGATATGTTGTGAGAAGGCTATAAAAGATTCCTCTCCTACAAAATCATCCAGATTAAATGTGAGTCTGAAATAGACTGCCAAATGCTACAGAAGAGAAACCAATATACTTGGTTTGGCTTGATTTTTATAACAGACCTAAGTCCAGGCTGCAACAAAGCAATATTTTAGATCTTGTGTAAATGGTTTTCAGGTGTGAGTATATACTTCAGTCCAAAAAATGTTCCAAATGTACGCATCAAGCTCTTTGCCTTTAAATATATATAGGTTAGGTGCATGGAAAGAATCTCGATGAAGTAATTTTATCTTTGAGAGGTGTTTAGGTATGGGTTTAACAGAGTTTCTGAACTGGAGAATGCAGGGTCGCTCAAGGCATAGAATTTACAGGGATCATCAGAATCTTATGCTCACAATGAAAGGAGCACCTCCAAAATGTGCCCTCGAGGTTGCCACTGAACTGGCAATGTGTTGGTATGTCTAAAGGCATGAGAGCCAAGAGACCTGCTGTATTGGTGGTGGCCATCTCCCCGAGCCCTAGTGAGGCCAGATTGGCCTGTCAGTAAAGTAGTTTAGGGCAGAACAGCACCTCTTCTCTGTGATTTCCACAGAGTGCCCCTGGATAGGGGGTTTGGGCGGGGGCGTGGGACTCCGCATTTTGCAAGAAGAGCTATCGCGAAAAGTTTTCGCACTTGAGCCTGCTAGGCAATGTTTGCTGGAGGTCCCACACAGGGCTCATCTAGACTACAGGGAACAGTCGAAAGAAGATATGCAAATTCCGTGGGAATTTGTGTATCTTCTTCTGATCACACTTTCGAAAGCAGAGCTTTCGAAAGTGAAAGTAATTAAGACGTGGGGTTTTTTGGCGAACCCCCCCTTGTCAAAAAGCCGCGTAAACCTCCTTTTTTGAAGAAGAGCGGCTTTTCGACGAAGGGGGTGGTTCGCTGAAAAAGCCGCATCTTAATTACTTTTACTTTTGAAAGCTCTGCTTTCGAAAGTGCGATCGGAAGAAGATATGCAAATTCCCGTGGAATTTGCATATCTTCTTTCCACCGTTCCCCGTAGTCCAGATGAGCCCTCAGTGACACAGACCTCTAGGCATGTCCACCAGGTCTTATACTGAAATTGCCGCCTTCCTAAGGCCAGGTCTACACTAGGGGATAAATTCGAATCAAGATACGCAACTCCACATACGTTAATTGCATGCTTGGAGTGGATGTGCCTTGATTCAACTTTTGTGCCGTGCCCACAACGGGAGGTTGATGGGACAGACACTCCTGTTAACTTCCCTTACTCCTCGCGAGGAGTAGGAATACCACTGCCAACGGGGTTGCCCTCAGCATTTGATTTAGTGGGTCTTTACTAGACCGGCTAAATCGAACGCCAGAGCGATCTCCAAAACATCAATCCACAGGTAAATATAGACGTGGCTTAAGTGAGGTCGTGGGGCGTGTCCTTGCTAGGAGAACAGGATCCTTGCATTCTTTTCCACTGACTTCAGTGGGGCCCGATTCGCATGGTTGGCTGTGGAGGCCTCTCACAGTAGCTCTGTACTTTTGAGTAAAGAGAGAGGTATTTTTGGGACACTGAAACTATTAGTGAATTTGGGTCCAATGTGGTAAATACTGTCAGCTGGAGAAAAATCTGAGAAATGTCTCAGCAGCATCATTCACGCCAAATAAAAATTCTTCTGTTTTTTCATTTGGGTGTGGAAAATCAAGAATATTTAGACTTGAATGAATCTAAGTGAATTTTTTTCAGTTTGGCCACTGAACCAAAAATCAGTTATTTGCTCAGTTCTATTCTAGACACCTGGGTTCTCCTTCTGGCTCCCTGACCTGCTGTGTGACCAATCGATGCAACTTGGTGCCTCAGTTTCCCTCCTATTCTTAGTCTTGTTTAATTAGCCGATAAGTCCTTTGCAGCAGGGACTGTCTTTACTTTGTGTCACTACAATGTCTAGAATAGTGGATCTGTTCTCTTAGGGGGCTTCTACACTGTAGGGCTTAACTCGAAATAAATTACGCCAGGGCTACTCAACTTTGGAAGCCCCAGGGGCCACAATGATACTCACAGCACATGCCGAGGGCCACAACTTAAGTGTGGTTGGGCAAATATATATGCAAATATATGCAAAGAGCTTCTGTCACACTGATGGGTATGAATCCAAAGATTAAGGCAAGACTACACAACATGCAGGCCCCATTTAAGTCACTTCAGCTGATATTAATAAAATGCAACATTTACCTGATTTCCATCCCTATGACAGCACTTTTAATGAGCAATGACAGTCCAGGAACTTAACTACTAAAACGCATCTCAACAGAAGACCATTATATTGACCACTTTTTTGTTTTGGCTCCCACCTGTGGGCTGCATGTTGAGTCCCACGTAAACCCAAACTGCACCGTGGGCCGCAAACAAAGGGGCCGCGGGCTGCATGGGGCCCATGGGCCACATGTTGAGTAGCCCTGAGCTACACAAATGGAGCTATGTCAATTGCACATCTTTACTCTGAAATAGCTTATTTCGAAATAGGGAGCGTCTACACAGCACTTATTCCGAAATAGAGCCCTCTGCCTCTGACTTCCCTCACTCCTCGTACAATGAGGGTTACAGGAGTCGGAGTGAGAAGTCCTCCAGCTTGACAGTATTTTGACACTATTTTGAAATAACTGCCTGCTGTGTAGACGCGGACTAAGTTATTTCAGAATAGCGCTAGTTATTTCAAAATAGTGTTGCAGTGTAGACGTACCTTTAGGGATTCTGGCTGTTACTGCAATACAGATAAATAATTTATAGATCCTGGATAATTTGTATCCTATTTTCCTGTGGGCACAATACAAGTAAATATACTACTTGCGACACACCCAGACCAGCTGGCTGCCGCACTCTAATGGAGGGCAGATATGCAGGGCTTTGGGTAAATAGTTTCCTTTTCCTGAATAAACTGCCAGAGACTGCTGTCACATTATCAAGGCAGGCAGGCACCTGAGACTTGTCTGAAGCAGCACGCTAATCAGACACTTGCAGCCAAGTAAGGCCTGTGGGGCTGCTTTAAAAGTCTTCCCCCCAGGTAAGGGAGGGAAAAGGTAAAGAGTGAAGGACTGGGAGGAGGATGTGCATTGTTGGAGAACTCTGTGTGTGTGTGTGTGTGTGTGTGTGTGTGTGTGTATGTGGCTATGTCTACACTACAGGGTTTTTGTGCAAAACCAGCCATTTTTACGTAAAAACCCTCTGAGTGTCCACACCTCAAGCGCATTTTTGTGCAAGAAAATTTACAGTAAAACAGCAGAACAGAGACCTTTTTGCAGTGTAGGTATACCTCTTTCTATGAGGAATAACCCCTTTTTGTTCAAGAGTTCTTGCACAAAAAGATGCGTGTGGACGCTCCACAGGGGTTTCTTGCACCAAAAGAGCCTATCACAAAAAGCACAGGTGCTCTGATGGTCATTCTGTGAATGGCAATCAGAACTTTCTTGCGCAAGAGTGTCCATGCAGTGTGGATGCTGCCTTGCGCAAAAGCACATCGCTTTTGTGATGTGTTTTTGAGGTGTGGACGCGCTTTTGTGCAAGAAGTTTTTGCAGAAGATCTCTTCCACAAAAAGCTTCTTGAGCAAAAACCCTGTAGTGTAGACAAAGCCTCTGTGTGTGTGTGTGTGTAAGTGTGAGAGAGAGAGACAGAGGGTATGTTTACACTACAAAGTTAATTCGAACTAACGGCCGTTAGTTCGAATTAACTTTCATAGGCGCTACACATGCAAACTGCTAGTTTGAACTTAATTCGAACTAGCGGAGCGCTTAATTCGAACTAGGTAAACCTCATTCTACGAGGACTAACGCCTAGTTCGAATTAAGTAGTTCGAATTAAGGGCTGTGTAGCCACTTAATTCGAACTAGTTGGAGGCTAGCTCTTCCCAGCTTGCCCTGGTGGCCACTCTGGGCCAGGCCAGGGAAACTCTTCTGCCCCTCTCCCAGCCCCGGAGCCCTTAAAGCCCCGATCTGGCTACACTGCTCGTGCCAGCTGCAAGCCTGCCAGCACCCAGCCAGCAGACCCTGCACCTAGCACGGCATGAGCCAGCCACCCGCTGCCACTCAGCCATCCGCCTCTTCCCAGGACCAGGCTGGCGGCTCCCAGGAGCCTGCCCAGGGCCGCAAGAAGCGGGCACCCTCCTGGTCTAGTGCGGAGATCGTGGACCTCATCGAGGTTTGGGGGGAAGCCTCCAACGTCCACGATCTCCACACTAGCCACAGGAACGCGGCCATCTACAGCCGCATGGCTGCCAGCCTGGCCACCAGAGGCCACATGTGGACCCGGGAGCAGGTCCGCTGCAAAATTAAGGACCTGCGGCAGTCCTACTCCAGGGCCTCCCAGCCAGGGGCCGACCCGGAGGCATGCCCTCATTATGAGGCCCTGGACCGCATCCTGGAGGCTCACACAGTCCATGCCCCCCAGGTGGTGATCGACCCCGGGGCAGAGGGACCCGTCCCTGACACCGAGGAGGAGTAGGAGGACGCCGAGAGCCAGAAGCCTGCAGGGAGCCTGCCCAGGACCCAGGACCCCCGAGGCATCCCACAGAGCACATCGGCTGTGTCGTCCGAGGCCGAGGGGGGCTCCACATGTGAGTGCCATCATGCTCCCCTTATGTGTACGGGGAGGTGGGGGGAGAGGGAGCCCAGGGACCGTGCACCTGGGCCTTGCCCACCATGAAGCAGCAGCTGGGTGTCATGCAGGGGCCCTGGCCCATTCCCCACACGCCGACCTCACCTTGCAGAGGGGGGCTGGGGGGCTGTGTCCCCAGGGAGAACTGACCACTGCTCTTGTTTCACCACAGCCGCAGTGCCTGGGCCTGCAGGGCGCACCACCCCACCTGCAACAGCTACCCGCACCCGGGCCAGCAGGCGCACCCGCCACCTGGAGGACTACCACCGGCGGCACCTGCGGCTACTGGAGCACCAGCTCCGCACCCAGGACCACTGGGTCCGGGAGGACCTGCAGCTGTGGCAGCAGAGCTTGGAGGTGCTGGAGGAGCAGGGCCGTGCCCTCAGAGGCCACCTCCAGACCCTCGTGGACAGGTTCCTGCCTCCTGCTGCTCCGGCCCCTGTGGCCGCCCCAGCTCTCGCTCCTCCTCCCACCCCTGCTCCCCTTCCCGCTTCCTCCGCACCCCCCGTCCCTCCTGCCCCACCCTCCACACCCACTCCGCCCCGACGCCCCCGCACCCGCAGTGCTGCGAGACGGGAGAGCCAGCAGGACCCCCAACCCTGAGCTTTCCCTTCCCTTCCTCCCCTGCCTCCCCCTTCCAGCTCCCTCCTCCCAGGTTTCCCCCTTCCCTCTCCCACCCTCATTTCCCCCTCCCCCCACCCCAGTTATGTACAATAAAAAGAGATTGTTGTTTGCAAAACAGGTGTCTTTATTTAACATTAGGAAAGGGGGTTAGGGAGGGGAAAGGGGAAGGAGGGCAGGGTGGAAGAAGGCCCCAGTGGGGCATGCAGGGAGAGTTCAGTCCTCCTCCTCCACCAGGAAGGTCTCCCGCAGGGCTTCCCGGATCTGGACGGCCCCCCGCTGGGCCTCCTGGACGGCGGCGGTGCGGGGCTGCGCGTACTGGCCAGCCATGCGCTCAGCCTCAGCCATCCAGGCTGGCAGGAAAGCCTCCCCCTTCCGCTCGCACAAATTGTGCAGCACGCAACATGCTGCCACCACGGGAGGGATATTGTGCTCGGCGAGGTCGAGGCGGGTGAGGTGGCACCTAAATCTGGCTTTCAGTTGTCCGAAGGCCCCCTCGACCACAGTGCGGGCCCTGGTGAGCCTGGCATTGAAGGCCTGGCGGGAGGGGTTGAGGTGCCCCGTGTACGGCTTCATCAGCCAGGGCTATAGGGGGTAGGCCATATCCGCCACCAGGCAGACGGGCATGTCCACGTCCCCGACCCTGATGTGGTGGTCGGGGAAGAAGGTCCCGGCGTGCAGCCTCTGGCACACGGAGGAGTTGTGGAACACCCTGGCGTCATGTGCTTTGCCAGACCAGTCCACATTAATGTCCGTGAACTGGCCCCGGTGGTCAGACATGGCCTGCAGGAGGACAGAGAAGTACCCCTTGTGGTTGATGTACCGGGAGGCCTGGTGTTCCGGGGCACGGAAGGGGATGTGCGTCCCGTCGATGGCCCCCCCCGCAGTTGGGGAAGCCGAGGGCACCGAACCCCTGGATGATGGCGTCTGGATCGGCGAGGCGGACCACTCTGCGGAGCAACACCCGGTTGATGGCCTTGACCACCTGCAGAGAGACACAGCAAACTGCGAATCACTGGGGCGCCTGGGTGGCTGGGAGTGTTCGTTCCCTGGCACTGCCCCGCACCCCACTCCCAGAAGCAACCCCTGCTGCGATCCTGGCCGCCGCTGGTGGCCTGTAGTACGGCCAGGACAGACCGAACCCTCCTATGCGGGGCACTGTCGCCTCCTCCCCCGCCCCCATTTTCCCTGGGGCGGCCCATTCCCTCCTTGCAGCTCCCTTCCTCCCCGGCCCAGTGGCCGGTGAGTGCCGTACCTGCATGAGTACTGCTCCGACGGTGGATCTCCCCCGCCGAACTGGTTCCCGACGGATCGGTAGCTGTCCGGCATGGAGAGCTTCCAGAGGGCGATGGCCACACACTTCTGGAGGGGGATGGCGGGCCTCATGCGAGTGTCCCGTCACCGCAGAGCAGGGGCGAGCCACTCGCAGAGCTCCAGGAAGGTGTCCCTCTTCATCCTGAAGTTCTGGGTCCGCTGTCTGTCTCCCCAGAGCTCCAGGACGATGCGGTGCCACCAGTCGCTGCTGGTGTCCAGACACCAGATGTGGCGGGGCACGCTGGCATCCAGGCGCTGCTGCGGCTCCTCCGTGGCCCCCAGGAAGGCCAGGTGGAGAGGCAGGGGGCTGACGTGCACCAGGTGGTGCCAGGCAGTCTCCAGCCATTGCTGGCAGGCTTGCAGCAGCAAGTCCAAAAACTGGAGCAGAATGCCCAGGGCGAACTCTGGCTCCATGTTGCCAACTACAGCGGCGTCCCCAATGGGAACCACCGACACAGTCAGGCGCAGAGGAAAACGCTTTGCTGTCCCTCGGCGAGGTAGGCAAGCAAGCGGAGAAGCTGACAACCGGCTGTCCAGGGGGTCCCTTTAAGCACGAGCCTCAGATAGCCTCAGACAGCAGCCACACAAAGAAACTACTGACCTGATGCTCTGCCGGAACCGGTTTCAGCTGCCCTTAAATGCAACCCAGCGTCCAATCAGTGTGGACGCGATAGTTCGAATTAGGAAAACGCTAATTCGAATTAGTTTTTGGGTCTAGATGCGTTAGTTCGAATTAGCTTAGTTCGAATTAACTAATTCCAACTAAGTTAGTTCGAATTAACTTTGTAGTGTAGACATACCCAGAGAGAGAGACAGAGACAGAGACAGAGATATGAGGACAGACTTGCTCAGGTACCAGAGGAAAAGTCCTGGGAAGGATCGTTTGGGGAATTGGTTCAGGGAAGTAGTCGCCGGACTGGGAGTAGAACAGTCTGTTGCCGCTGCCTTAGGGTCCCTGGGCCAGAACCCGACATAGTGGGTGGGCCCAGGTTCCCCCCAGCCCTCCCCACACCACTACAGAGTCTGCCCCTGAGAGGGGAGACCAGGACTGTGGAGGGGTTTCACCCCATATTGTGAACTAGCCTGTGATGAGGACGGCTCGGAAGGCTGTGGCCCTGGCCTCTAAGAAAAGAGGAGGCTGTGTGGAGAGTCACAGCGACTCTCTGAGGCAAACACTGTCCTTCAGAAGCAGAGGCGGCCCGTGAGCCTAGGCAGACTGGGCAGTCACCTCGGGTGCCGCCGGCCCGGGCACCTGATGATGACATCACGGCCATTGACGGCCGTGCAGGCGGGGGCACCGATCGCGCCTTCCGCCTGGGGCACCAGCTGCTACAGCCGGCCTCGGGCCGCTCCTGTTCAGAAGCGTGAGGCCCAGCCGGAGCTTTGCCACTTACATTAACATCAGAGCTCTGACCCACTAGAGGGTTTGGTATTCATTACGTAGGGTACCAGGACGAACAACGTAAATGTGCAGCACTTCAACACCATCCGTCCAACGTTTTGAGGTTTGTTTGTTTGTTTGTTTGTTTGTTTTGAAATCGCAAACAACAAAATATGCCAGTGGGAAGTGCAGCCTCATGTAGCCTATTTGGGAGAGTTACTGAATCCAGTGAAACACATGTTTTCCCAGGAGTCTGGCCTGGAGGAAACCAAAAATTGTCTATAAAAGATGTATTCTTCTTATAACAGCTTTGCAAAACCTTTTTGTAAAGTGCTAAAAATCTTGCCAAAGAAGGGGATTGAGAAGATTCTGCCAAGTTAAGGTCTAATGAAGGAATTTCACATGTAGTGCAGGAGAAATTAGATGCCCTACTACAAACACTATATGTTGGCAGCAACAAAGCTTCAGGTAGATCGGCACCCACATGGTGTTCTGTTGTTCCCACATAAGCGTAAAGGCAGCTGAGAGGAAAACAGAATGTTTTATGTAAACATTAAGGGGAGATGGATATTTATTTCTAAATGATTAAACCAGACATTTTTTGAAACCACATTTTTTTGGAGTATAAGTTTTTCAGTGAAGCACCATATCTTCTACAAAAGGCTGTCAAGTCACGCTGGGATGTGTCAGCCCACGGCATTTGAAAAGACTTGGCTTAAAAATAAAGCTTAAAAAAAGCAGTTGCGCAAATGGGTTTCAAAGTCTTTAAATTGCGATTGCAAAAAAAAAAAAATGTGCAGCACTTTTACAAATGCGTTTTTCCCAGCACACTTAAAGGTAACTACACTGAATTCAAAAGCAGAGAAACTAGGCTAAATATGGCCCACGGGTCCGGCGGGAGCCTTGGGCAGGTTCCCTGCTCGTCTCTGAACAGTGGGAGCACAGATGGAGGCGGGAAGAGGGTTCAGGCCAATAGGAGCTACCCCTCCCCCAGCTGCCCATGGGCTCAGACCCTTCAGAGTAGCACATGGCCCCTGCAGAGCCTGCCTGAGGGACTTGCTAAGCTGCTGGCCAGGAACCTTCCAGGTAAGCACCTCCCAGCCAGAGCCTGCTTCTGGCACCCAGCTCCTCCCTCCCCCTCCCCTCTGCCCCCCTACCCCATGGAACCCAAACCCTGTGCACCCATTTCCCCACCCAGCCTCCGCACCCCCTCCACGCCTCCTCCAGGTCACAACCCCCTCCCAGATCCAGCACCCCTCCTCCAGGTCACAACCCCCTCCCAGATCCACCACTCCTCCTCCAAGTCACAACCCCCTCCCAGATCCTGCACCCCTCCTCCAGGTCACAACCCTCTCCCAGATCCAGCACCCCTCCTCCAAGTCACAACCCCCTCCCAGATCCACCACCCCCTCCACCACCCCTCCTCCAGGTCACAACCCCCTCCCAGATCCTGCAGCCCTCCTCCAGGTCACAACCCCTCCCAGATCCAGCACCCCTCCACCAGGTCACAACCCCCTCCCAGATCCAGCACCCCTCCACCACCCCTCCTCCTCCAGGTCACAACCCCCTCCCAGATCCTGCACCCCTCCTCCAGGTCACAACCCTCTCCCAGATCCAGCACCCCCTCCCCTACTCCTCCTCCAGGTCACAACCCCCTCCCAGATCCAGCACCCCCTCCACCACCCCTCCTCCAGGTCACAACCCCCTCCCAGATCCAGCACCCCCTCCACCACCCCTCCTCCAGGTCACAACCCACTCCCAGATCCAGCACCCCCTCCACCACCCCTCCTCCATGTCACAACCCCCTCCCAGATCCAGCACCCCCTCCACCACCCCTCCTCCAGGTCACAACCCCCTCCCAGATCCAGCACCCCCTCCACCACCCCTCCTCCATGTCACAACCCCCTCCCAGATCCAGCACCCCCTCCACCACCCCTCCTCCAGGTCACAACCCCCTCCCAGATCCTGCACTCCCTCCACCACCCCCTACTCCTCAAGGTCACAACCCCCTCCCAGATCCAGCACCCCTCCACCACCCCTCCTCCTCCAGGTCACAACCTCCTCCCAGATCCAGCACCCCTCCACCACTACCCCTCCTCCAGGTCACAACCTCCTCCCAGATCCTGCACCCCTCCACCACCCCTCCTGCAGGTTAAAACCCCCTCCTAGATCCTGCACCCCCTTCACCACTCCTCCTCCAGGTCACAGCCCCCTCCCAGATCCACCAGCCCTCCTCCAGGTCACAACCCCCTCCCAGATCCACCACCCCTTCTGCAGGTCACAGCCCCCTCCCAGATCCTGCACCCCTTCCACCACCCCTCCTCCAGGTCACAACCCCCTCCCAGATCCAGCACCCCTTCCACCACCCCTCCTCCAGGTCACAACCCCCCTCCCAGATCCAGCACCCCTCCTCCAGGTCACAACCCCCTCCTAGATCCAGCACCCCCTCCACCACCCCTCCTCCAGGTCACGACCCCCTCCCAGATCCACCACCCCTCCACCACCCCTTCTCCAGGTCACAACCCCCTCCCAGATCCAGCACCCCTCCACCACCACCCCTCCTCCAGGTCACAACCTCCTCCCTGATCCTGCACCCCTCCACCACCCCTCCTGCAGGTCAAAACCCCCTCCCAGATTCAGCACCCCCTCCACCACCCCTCCTCCATGTCACAACCCCCTCCCAGATTCAGCACCCCCTCCACCACCCCTCCTCCAGGTCACAACCCCCTCCCAGATCCAGCACCCCCTCCACCACCCCTCCTCCATATCACAACCCCCTCCCAGATTCAGCACCCCCTCCACCACCCCTCCTCCAGGTCAAAACCCCCTCCCAGATCCAGCACCCCTGCCCCACCCCTCCTGCAGGTCACAGCCCCCTCCCAGATCCTGCACCCCTCCTCCAGGTCACAACCCGCTCCCAGATCCAGCACCCCCTCCACCACTCCTCCTCCAGGTCACAACCCCCTCCCAGATCCAGCACCCCTCCACCACCCCTCCTCCTCCAGGTCACACCCCCCTCCCAGATCCAGCACCCCCTCCACCACCCCTCCTCTATGTCACAACCCCCTCCCAGATCCAGCACCCCCTCCACCAACCCTCCTCCAGGTCACAACCCCCTCCCAGATCCAGCACCCCTCCACCACCCCTCCTCCAGATCACAACCCCCTCCCACATCCTACACCCCCTCCATCACCCCTCCTCCCGGTCACAACTCCCTCCCAGATCCTGCACTCCCTCCACAACCCCTCCTCCTCCAGGTCACAACCCCCTCCCAGATCCAGCACTCCTCCACCACCCCTCCTCCAGGTCACAACCCCCTCCCAGATCCTACACCCCTCCACCACCCCTCCTCCAGGTCACAACCCCCTCCCAGATCCAGCACCCCTCCATCACCCCTCCTCCAGGTCACAACTCCCTCCCAGATCCTGCACTCCCTCCACCACCCCTCCTGCAGGTTAAAACCCCCTCCCAGATCCTGCACCCCCTCCACCACTCCTCCTCCAGGTCACACCCCCTCCCAGATCCACCACCCGTCCACCATCCCTCCTCCAGGTCACAACCCCCTCCCAGATCCAGCACCCCTCCTCCAGGTGACAACCCCCTCCCAGATCCAGCACCCCCTCCACCACCCCTCCTGCACGTCACAACCCCCTCCCAGATCCAGCACCCCTCCACCACCACCTCTCCTCCAGGTCACAACCTCCTCCCAGATCCAGCACCCCCTCCACCACCCCTCCTGCAAGTCAAAACCCCCTCCCAGATCCACCACCCCTCCCCCACCCCTCCTCCAGGTCACAACCCCCTCCCAGATCCAGCACCCCCTCCACCACCCCTCCTCTATGTCACAACCCCCTCCCAGATCCAGCACCCCTCCACCACCCCTCCTCCAGGTCACAACCCCCTCCCAGATCCAGCACCCCCTCCACCACCCCTCCTCCTCCAGGTCACAACCCCCTCCCAGATCCAGCACCCCCTCCACCACCCCTCCTCCTCCAGGTCACAACCCCCTCCCAGATCCAGCACCCCTCCATCACCCCTCCTCCATGTCACAACCCCCTCCCAGATCCAGCACCCCCTCCACCACTCCTCCTCCTCCAGGTCACAACCCCCTCCCAGATCCAGCACCCCCTCCACCACCCCTCCTCCTCCAGGTCACAACCCCCTCCCAGATCCAGCACCCCTCCACCACTACCCCTCCTCCAGGTCACAACCTCCTCCCAGATCCTTCACCCCTCCACCACCCCTCCTGCAGGTTAAAACCCCCTCCCAGATCCTGCACCCCCTCCACCACTCCTCCTCCAGGTCACACCCCCTCCCAGATCCACCACCCGTCCACCATCCCTCCTCCAGGTCACAACCCCCTCCCAGATCCTGCACCCCCTCCACCACTCCTCCTCCAGGTCACAGCCCCCTCCCAGATCCACCACCCGTCCACCATCCCTCCTCCAGGTCACAACCCCCTCCCAGATCCACCACCCGTCCACCACCCCTCCTGCAGGTCACAACCCCCTCCCAGATCCAGCACCCCTCCTCCAGGTCACAACCCCCTCCCAGATCCAGCACCCCTCCTCCAGGTCACAACCCCCTCCCAGATCCAGCACCCCCTCCACCACCCCTCCTCCAGGTCACAACCCCCTCCCAGATCCAGCACCCCTCCACCACCATCTCTCCTCCAGGTCACAACCTCCTCCCAGATCCAGCACCCCCTCCACCACCCCTCCTGCAGGTCAAAACCCCCTCCCAGATCCACCACCCCTCCCCCACCCCTCCTCCAGGTCACAACCCCCTCCCAGATCCACCACCCCTCCACCACCCCTCCTCCAGGTCACAACCCCCTCCCAGATCCGCCACCCCTCCACCACCCCTCCTGCAGGTCACAGCCCCCTCCCAGATCCTGCACCCCTCCTCCAGGTCACAACCCCAGGTCACAATCCCGCACCTCCTCCATTCATATCATGGAAGAGCATGGCCTTTGACCACGTTCCAAATTCTTGGAGTGTCCCGCCCCCATTAAAAATTAGTGCCCACCCGTGTGCTAGACTCCTCATTGACCCTAAGCATAGCATCGCACACACACCAGGCTTTATAGATACTTGAGTGCTGCTTTTTAATTATAACATAACATCAGTGAGATGGGAGTTGCCTTTGGACCACGTCCTCATGAAAAAAAAATCTGATTTGGGCTTGAAAACCGAAGACAACTTTGTCAACTGTAGCCAGAAATATTGATCCACATTCCTGAGGTAGGAAGGGCTTCGTAATTAGATTGTGTGACACTCTGCTAAGCGCGATAGCTACAATAATAATAAACCCTCATGAGTTGGCTCCGAATGCTGTGCCTCACCACACATCCTGTGCACAAATGGATGCAAAAAATCCTACTTGTCTAGGGAAAGAAAGAGAGGCCTTCCCACAATGCTTCCTGTCTGATTTATGTCATCTATGGAAGCACTCATCAACTGTGGTGACGCATGCAGCATAAATACCTACAGAGAACAGCATCGCACTTTACCTGCTGTACAACTTGCATGGTATTAAGTTGACTGGCTGGTTTGGATACATGAACCTTTGATGATAGTATTTGCTCTTCATCTTGTCTAACCGGTGCCCGAGAGGTAACGACTGTCTGCCAGCGCCCCAGAAGGAATGGAATTGGGAGTCATGGCATAGAATTGAGCAAAGACAATCTAGGAGAAACAGCAGGCAATGTTTTCAAAGGCTGAGAGCTACTGGGATGAGGTGAAGCCTACCCATGAGAACAGGCCCAGACTAGGTCTGGCAAAATGCTGGATAATATGTTGTAGGTGCCTATCCGCCATGGACGCAGAGGGTACATCTGCACTAGGGACGTTAAATACCGGTTCACTGAATAGTCAATTAATCTCATGAATTCTTAGTGGCTAGTTGACTTTTTGATAGTTCCCAGGAGTGGGGCCGGCAGCTGGTGCGCTCTGGCCCCACTTCCAAGGAGCCCCCTGCCACTCCACACTGCTGCCTCTGTATCAGAGGCAGCAGCGTGGGGTGCCAGGTGGAGCTGGTCCACGAGGGGAGCCAGTTTAAAAACCAGCTCCTCTCGCGGACTGGCTGCCTGTCACCCCACGCTGCTGCCTCTGATAAAGAAGCAGCAGTGCAGGCTAGCTGCAGCCTCTGTTTGGGGGGGGGGGTCTGAGCTCCCAGACCCAGCACAAGCCAAAACTGAGCCAGGTTGCCTGCCCACCCAGCTCCTAATACACTTTAAATGCAGAGCTGCAGCAGGGGCAGGTCCCAGACTTGATGTGAGCCAGGACTGAGCTGGGCTGCTGGCCAGCCTGCTAAAAAATGTCCTGGCCTTAGTCATAGGCTACATCTAGACTACATCCCTTTTTCAGAAAAGGGATGTAAATTAGATGTATCGCAATTGCTAATGAAGCGGGGATTTAAATCTCCCCTGCTTCATTAGCATAAAAATGGCTGCCGCTTTTTTTCCGCACGGAGCTTTGCCGGAAAAAAGCGCCAGTCTAGACACTGATCTTGAGGAAAATAAAGCCTTTTCCAAAAGATCCCTTATCCGTTATTTCATAGAGTGATAAGGGATCTTTCAGAAAAGGCTTTATTTTCTGCAAGATTGGCGTCTAGACTGGCGCTTTTTTCCGGCAAAGCTCCGTGCGGAAAAAAAGCGGCAGCCATTTTTATGCTAATGAAGCAGGGGAGATTTAAATCCCCGCTTCATTAGCAATTACGATACGTCTAATTTACATCCCTTTTCCGAAAAAGGGATGCAGTCTAGACGTAGCCATAGAGTTTAAGGCCAGAAGGGCCCACCAGATTATATAGACTGGCTTCCTGTATATGGCAGATCATCAACACCACTCCTCATCCACCCACTAGACCTGACAACTGAAATTAGGCCCAAGTATCACAGCCCACAGGAGATGAAACCATGATGTGCCATGGGCCTGGAACAGGAGGGAGTGAAATGCGGCGGTATCCAATGCCCCTGTAAAGGCAGGGAACTGATTGAGATTGTAGCCAGATAATCCTGGCACGCAACCCACCCCCGCGTGCTGCAGAAGGTGGCAAAATCACCCCACAGTTACACGGCAGGGAACCGGGCTGCGCTCCGAGTGTGAAACGATGAACGAGACAACGCTGCACTTACATTATACCATTCCGTTGTGCAATGGGATGAGCAGAGTCAGTGTGGCTGGGCCCTGGGGACGTTCATAGAACCACCGAGCTGGAAGAGACCTCAGGAGGTCATCAAGTGCAGCCCCCTGCTCTAGGCAGGACCAACCCCAGGAGATAGGCCTGTGTTTCCGGGATGAGGCTAACTACGCCGTTCCCACCTCCTGTCAGCACAGCGCACCTTCCCCAGATGTTGACTTGCCCATAGTGTTGTCACAACCCAGTCGTTGGGGTTACGTCACATGTCTGTTCCTGGCTGTTCGGCAACAGTCGGCGGGCGTTCCAGCCTTTGGTTGCTAAGCAGACGTTCGGGTGACTCACAGCTGATTTGTTTATCATACTGAGATGCTCGTGGTGTTAGGACTTGGAAAGGAATGTATTCAAGGCGGCGAGGTCGCCGGTCTCAGACTCGGAACACTGTACTCTGTGAATATGAACTGGCTCACTTGTGTCCAGGCTAAATATAGCTCCGGTGGCTGGATGGGTAATTCTCTTCCTTCTGCTGGGTTTTTCCTCCATAGCCAAGGGTAGGTAGCTCAGGCAAAGGAAGGCATTGCTTTCTCAAACTGCCTCACCTGGCCCCGCCCACCGGACTCTCCCAGGCTCCTCCCCCAGCCTGCTGTTCCAGTGCCACACGGGGTGGGGCCGGCAGGCTAGGGGCCATGCCAGCTGCGGCTGGAGCTTGGCTGTGGAGGGAGGGGCTTGTCAGTTAGGGGTGTGGCCAGCAGGCACAGCCTAGGAAAGTTGGGGTCACACCTCGTCACTCTCCTTTCTGGTGCTCCAGGGCTGAGGGAGGCTGGGCCCACGCTATCCAAGGCTGGGAGTGCTACCCTGGGGAAGGAGCAAGGGCCACTGGCCACATTGGGAGGTAGGTGGGGGGTTGGCAGGGGCTGGCAGTGGTCACCAGGGGTGCTGAGCTCTGGTGAGCGTGGAAGGAGCAGGAATGGGAGAGGGTCTTGCTCCCTGGGGTCACCCGCCACCTGTATCCATAGCAAATGCTTACATGAGATGATGTGTAAGAACCACAGGTCTCTCTGCTATTTGTTTCCTATAGGATGCCCTGCGGGAGGCAGAAGAGAAAAAAATTCCGGCAGGCCTGGTAGTCTAATTAAACACGTGAAGGGGATGGAACTTGTAGGGAATTCCGGGGCAGAAACCACAGCAAGTAGCTCTCAATCAGCATTTGGAGTTTGAGGGGAGTTTTTTGTCTACTGCCCTGGAGAATTTGACTGGCTCTTGGTTGTGTTTCCTGGTCTTGGATGATACTGTGTCTTGGGGGGAAAAAGTGGGAATTCGTGTGGGAAATGATGGCTTTCTGGTGGAAAAAAATGAAAACCAAGCAAAAATGGAAAACATGTCAGGCATTCAGCTTCTCGATTAAAAAAAAAATCAGAGTTCTGTGGAAAACAGGCACCTTTCGTGAAAAAAAAATTGCTTATTCAAAACCTCAATTTTCCGTCAAACAGTTTAATTGGCAAATGCTCCATTAGCCATAGTTTCAGACTGATGAGCAATCCCTACGCTGAGAACAATTGTCTTGGTCAATACCAAAGTAGGTTCTCTTTGTATGCGGTTCATTGCCAGCATGGTTCATGTGTATTTCTCTCCCTTCCCACTGCCGTGAACCAAAACGGTGTGTATAATTCCCCCTGCAATGTCCCAGACTTGCACATCGTCTGTGATCTTACATCTTAAAGGAGCATCATGTTTCAGCATGTCCTGTGCATCCTAACATTAAAAAGCAATAGAAGCATCAGTGGGGCTTGTCTTTTTCCTTTTAAACAAATATCAGTCATCCGCTGCATTATCGAGACACTTTCATCCAATAGGAAGAGCTCGTCTGTTTCTTTAGCAGCGTGGACATCCACGAGAACATACAGACGCACGTGGGGGGGGGGGGGAGAAGAGACAGAATTTCTCCAGGCCGAGGCCCGTTCTCAGTGAAGCAGATGGGGATCAATGACCGTGTGATGAGAACCAGTTTTCTCTTCTCAGACATGCACCTGCCATAGGAAAGATGTTGTTCTAAAAAAAGAAACCAAGAACGATCTGAAGCAAATTCCCCTACCACACACTTACAAGTGTATTTCCAAAGAGCAGAGAGGTGGGTTTTTTTTAAATCCATAAAAAGCAGTGTATGGAATATACATAAACCCACTCTGTTCTGGAAATTGAAAGCTATGAACACGAAGCAGAGCATGGTTTTCTCAGCATGTGGCAAAAATGCTCATTGTTAGCCTCCTTGCCAGACAGACCACTGCCAGCTCATGTGAGTAATTCAGTCCACATTTTCGGGCATAGCGTCTGAGCCAAAAGAGAAGACTGGTCTTCGGGGAAAAGGGTGAAGCTTTCAAGAACATCTACATGATTTAGGAACGTAAGTCCCATTGAAAGTCCTTGGGACTTATGCTCTTAAATCACACAGGGTCTTTTGAAAGGACCAAGGAGGAAGGAAATCTATGTTCTGCTGCAGCATGACCATGGGTGAGTCACCAGGGAGCGCCTACTCATTTTGGATGCCGCTTTTGGGGGTGTCCGATTTAATGCCTCGGGTCAGGCGGCCAAGCAGCTTGGCACACGCAGTCTTGGTAAGTTTGGGTGACATTGTGAGATGTGAATGACGTTTGTAATGTGGGGGAGTGGGGGCAGCACTCTAACCCCCCCACCTAAACACCCCCTGGCTTTTGGAACACATGGAATCTGCATCTAAATTGTGAAGTGGGCTCATCATTCTTGTGGGTTGACCCAAAACCCAAGCTCCAAATGCCCCCTGAACTCAGAGATGGGATCGGAATTGGCCCATCTTTGGTTTGGAAAGCTCCTTCCAATGCATTGTCCACTATACCGTGGAAGTACAAAATGTTTCTATTCCGACGCCTGCCCCTCAGAATTCTCAGTGTGCTTCTTGTTTTTCAGAGGATGTTGCCTGGAGAAATGACCACAGGGTATCTGGTTCCTAAGCTGCATCTGGAAGAGTCAGAATTCTCGGTCAACGTAAAAAGTGGGTTTCGATTCCAGGTTTAGCATGCCCGCCTGCCACTCGCTTGGAATCTAGTAGAACAAAGTTGGGGAGAAAGTCTGAGTGATTCATGCTTTAACATTGGTTTTGGGGGGGGGAGTTTAAAAATTTTAGTCATTGACCATATGATGCGTCAAATCATATTTCCCTTGTTATTTTCTTAAGGCTTCAAATGCACTGCCATAGCAACGGCTGTGCCCACCTTGAAGCTGTCATTAAGCCATTACGTTGCTTTCCTTTGGGAAAGAAAAATTGCTTTCTGGGCTCAATGCAAAGAGTTCATATGTATTTTTTTAACCTTTCATAGAGCTCTGCTCAGCAAAAATTCCTAACTCCGCGGCTCTGGCAGGGCCCTGGAATCCACCGTTCAGCCCTTACCCCAGCAAGAGGCCATTAGCAATTTCTCCTGCGCTCAGCACTTGTGACCGTGCCCTGTGCGTTAGCTCACAGACAGCAACGAGGAGACCATTTTCTCCACTGTGTGCAACGTGCCAGGCGTGAGCATACCTTCCATGCCTGGGCTGCTCCTTCTCTGCTTGATGCTAATGAAGAACGAAGTCGGTATTCCAGAGGGAAAATGGGAACTGTACCTAAGAATGTGTTCCATCGTTCTTCGGTTTTGTAGGACCAGTAAAACTTGTGGCTGGGAGCTGCAAAGGGCTTCCTCTGGGTAGCACTTTACCTCAGATCCTCTCCAGATGGGAACAAAGGTCCTTCTCTATTTTGCATGTGAGAGACATTCCTGGGTGAATATTAAGTGCTGGCCACCCACATGGCTCTGAGACAGGCCACATCTTCACCCCTTGCTTTCAAGGATTGTGGTGTGGTTGTCCTTGGTTAATAGCTGTTGCCAATGTCCAGGCAACACTGCTCACACAGCATCAAGACCAAGCCACTCCGGGGCATGAAGGGGTTGGTTACATTAACTGTCACAAATCACTTCAACTGTGCATTAGCAGGGAGTCTAGAATGGGGGGAAATTGCAAAGATACCTGTCTTGTGATAAGGGATCTACAGCAGGAAAAAGATTTGAGAGGCATTGCTCTAACATGCACATTTTTACTAATCAAGCTAGTAGGCATCTGGAAAGGAGCTAGGCCCTAAGGCCAAAAGGGCCATAGAGAAGTCCTCCAGAAGGCTAGAGTGGCTAGGAGGAAACCAGCCAATCAGGGGCCAGGAGGGACTATATAAGAGGAGCTGCAGGACTACACGCAGCTCAGTTGCAGCCCAGACCTGGAAGTAAGAAGGTCAGGGCTGGCTGCCTGCCTGCACCCAGGAAAACTCAGAGTGGGGAGCTGTGTAGGATATTGTTTCCAGGAGGAGAAGCCCAGAAGGCACCTCTCTCTCCTGAGAGGGGAAACAGACTGAGAGACTGGACCCGACTCAGAGAGAAACTCTGAGGAGGCCATGCTTGGGGTGAGGTGAGTGCCGAGCCCATTACGGCATCTCAAGGCAATAGTTCATGGGCAATTTGATTGTCCTACCTTCTGATCATTGCTGGGCCTTGACCATGAGCTACATGTGTTCTCCGTATAGGTATGGGTGAGGTGTCACCCCGGATCAATGTGTGCTGCTTTCCTGTTGCACTTCTTTGAAGGACAACCGATACCAAGCCCAGCTGACCCTGTGTCTCAGAGTGAGCACAATCCTTGAACTTGTGCACTCCATGGAGAAGCAGGCAAATGACATCCTGGCTCAAACCCGGAGCTCACATAAGCAGGTGCACAGACATACAGGTTGGACTTTTCTGGTCCGGCACTCTCTGGTCCTGCAACCTCCGTGGTCCGGCACGTCCACTTATCATGAGTGTGGCCAAGTTTCCCACGGTCCCATAAAGTTTGTTCACAGCCACCAGTCCTGGCTCTGTGTTCTGTGCTGTGATTTAGCTCTAATTTACCCCTCCATGTCCTCTAACAGCCCAGCAAGCAGTGGTAACGCTGCTAGACAACATGGACTTCCCATGTGCTGACAAATTCTCTGGTTCAGAACCAGTCAGGTACCAAGGGTGCAGGACTAGAGAGGTTCAACCTATAGTGGTTCTGATGCCCTGCAGATAGGCATATCCTGCCTGATTCTCCCACTGGTGTAAATCAAGTGTAACGCTAAATGAAGTCAATGGCTGGAGTGAGACCAGAAAGAAGTCAGTTGAGCTGAAAGTATGATAATGCGATTTCCACCCTCTTATGTGTTTCCGGGGAAAGTTCCAGTCAGAGTTAAAACAGTACCAGAGGAGAGCAGCGCTTCCGAGGAATTGTCTAGAGGGTCCAGAGCACTCATGTCATGTTTCTTTTGAACAGGTTTCAACTTTTTTGTCAGACAGAATGGAAAGTGATTTGAAAGATTTCTCATCCCCCTCCTTGCCAATAATTTTGTGGACTAAGCTACTTTACTGTCACATTTTTCCCTTCCAATACATTCAGCCGGGTATGAATCAGTCTCTCCTTTTATGTTCTGTGATTTTTTTTTATGAACTGCCAACGGCACAAAGCCAGTTTGGCATCGTCTCCTACAAATCCAGCTTTAAATGGCTTTCCCATTTGGATTTGGGACTTCACTGTGCATGTGGCTTTGGTAGAATTACACTGGAGGACAACAAAAAAAGAATTTGTATTTCTATTATACAGCAAATGTCTCTATGCTGGGAGTCATTTCTCCAAGCAAACAAATGCCCATAACAAAAACATACAGCTTTGAATTGCCGTGGAGCAAGAGAGAAAATAATAGTCAGAAATACAATGTGCATTTTTCCTACAATGGAAAAATGTCCCTGGGGAAAGATTCTGGTTTTATGGGTGTTGGGCTTAATTTCTCTTTTGTACATGAAATGCTTTTGAGCAGCTCTAGAGAGCATAATGATTTCCATGGTCGGTACTTAGTGGTAATGGTAATCGTGTTACATTTCTGGCAAAACTGCCCCCTCAGTGGAAGGAGGAGAAATCTGGCTTTCGTGTGCAGGCATTTCTGGTGCTCCTGCCTACCTCAGCAGTGACTCGTGCTCAGAATGGCAGGGATCAAGGGCTGAAAAGGTTTTGGTGCCTTTCAAGGGAGGTGGAACTTCTGCGCCCCTCATCACATTCAGCAGCCTGGACTTTACGGGCCCAGCGAGCGCGTGAGACTGGGAGATGGAAGACGTAGGTATTGGTCCCGTCTTTGCCACAGATGAATGGCTGGGTGACCCTGGGCAAGTCATTGGCAGGGTTCTTTCCAAAGGGCCTTTTCTGGGTGCTCAGGATGGGATCTAGCTGTCCAGGATGGCCTGGAATACTGAGCACCCAAAGCACCATTGTGACGGGGCATCTGCCCCAAGGAGGGTTAAATCCAGCCCTAGGAGAGGGCTGAGATGGTGGACACAGCCAATTAGGGCCCAGCTGGGGCTGGATAAATATGGGCTCCTAGAGGGATGAGACACTCACTTTTGCTCCAGCTGGGGAGCAGGAGGGACCTGGCTGCCGGGGGAGCCGGAGGCTTCCTGACACAGGGCAGAGCTGGGGGAGCTCTGGCCAAGCAAGCTCCCAGGCTGCAGGGCCTGAAGCAAGGCCTGACAGTACCGGGTCTGCAGGGGGCAGCCAGCGTGGGAAAAGGCAGCAGGTCCCCAGCCACTTGCCTGTGCTGAGTGGCCATGTCAGACTGCAGTGTGCCCCTGAGGTAAGGCCCTAGCGCAGTGATCCTCGGATTTTTTGGCCCATGGATCACCTGGCTCAGTGTAACCCTTTCCGAGGACCACTAGTTGCTAATGGAAACTCACCATTAATTACATAATTATGCCCGAGCCATTTTGCTCGTGCTCCTGCTAGGGAGGCTGGTTGAATTTAAATTATTAAACAGATTAAGAGTTTTAACTTTCTCATGTTAGTTTATCAAACTTCATTTTAAATAAACTAAAATATGAATTGATGTCCAACACAAAAGGTTTCAATGTTTTCTTTAGTTATGGTAGGGGTGGGCAACCTTTTTTGGGTCAGGGGCCACTGACCCACAGAAAAATAAGTTGGGGACCACACAAGTGAGAAGCAAAAGAACTCCTCCAAAACCCCCAGCCCTCACTGACGTGGTCCCCAGATGAGACACCTCACTCCTCTGGCGCTCCAGCCCCACAGGGCGAGAGGAAGGGACAGGAAGGACTGAGGTTCAGGGCTTCCCATAGGCCAGATTTATTTTTCCAGGGTTCCAGGGTTAGTGGATTTTATGGACCCTCTTAGGCTCTAGGGTGGGGACAAAAAATGAGGGGTTCAGTGTGCGGGACAGGGCTGCCAGTGATGGGGTGCCAACTAATTATTCCCTCCTCCCAGCCACTCATTCCCTGCTTATCTGCTGACTGTCCCCATTTCAAACACACAGCAGGCAGCATTTAGTGGCTGTTTACAGAGGCCCGTCCCGCCGATCAGCTGATCTCTCTGCCTGCGCAGGAGCTTTGAACTGCTGCACGAGGCTCAGAACAGAGCTGTATGGCCGCTCAGCCACGCAGCTTAGAGGGAACTTTGGTGCAAAGCCCCAAAGGGCCCCAAGTTCCCACCTGCCTCCTGCGTGTGCAGGGTCCTGAGTCCCAGCATCACCCCCTCTCACCGCTGCTGGCCCACACAGCCCAACCTGTTGCCGGAGAGGTGGGGTGGGGGGGTGCCGGCTGCTCACACACCATGAGAGCCCACCGCACCCGGCCGAGCCCCGCACAGCCTAACCTGCTGCCTGCCCCGCGGGACCAGCCGAGGGATGTGCCGCTCTTACAGTGGTGGCAGTGCTGCTCCTCCGTGTGCAGCTCCACGGCCCGTGTGCAGGAGATGGAGTGAGGGGATGAGTTTGCTTTCTTCACCTCCCCGCTGCTGGCCGGAGCTGGTACTGCAGCCTCGTGGCTGCGTGACAACTGCGAGGCTGTGGCGGCAGCGTGGGCTCCCTGCTGCATGGGGGAGGGGGGTGAGCTCCCACCGCAGACCACTTGGGAGGTGGCAGACCGCACTTTGAGAACCACTGAGCTAGAGGACTGGCAGTGGATCACTGAGGCAAGGTGGGTGGAGGAACTTGGGGGTTCCCTGGGAGGGAGGACCCCAGAGTGTGGAGGTGCTGAAGTACCCTGAGGGGAGGATGCTGCCGTCTGGGAGGGACCTGGGTCCTGACATAAGGCACCAGAGCCAATAATAGGTAAAGGGGGCGAGACACCGGCTGGAAGGGGGACACTGCAGGGCTAAAGAGCTGATTCCCAGGGTGGCCAGTAGGGGGCACTGTGCTGGTGAGTTGCACCGTGATACACCCATGCAGAAAAGGGAGGTGGCTTGTTCTGGGAAAAATATTAAATTCCTCTCCCGCAGTCCTGCTGTGGCAGAGACATGAGTGGATGTTCACACGCGTGCTGAACTGACTTCCATGCTGCCTGGCTGGCGGTTAATACCTCCTGACCAAGAACTGACATGAACCACTGCAGGCCCTGATATGGAATTTATATTTGAGTAACTCAGAAGTAGCCCTTCCCTAGAGGTTTAATAAGCTGTTTATTAGCAACACAGCGCCAATGACTTCCTCAAAGGAAGAAATAAACAAGCAGAGACTAAATAAATAAGAAAAAATGCTAGCTGTGTAAACAAGTGAAGTTCTTCAGTAGCAAACCCTTATTTTAAGGCTCACAATGTAAACACAGCATTTTAAAGATGCTTTAATAATGAGGCAATCCGCTGTCTAATATCAAAGGAAGTACAAAAATCCCTGGACTTTAACTATGGATCAGTGGCAGTTTCATGCTCTGGACTAGGCATGAGCCAAGCAAGTGCATTAAATATAACTTTCTACCAATGCGAACAGTTGAGGATGGAACCATGCTGCAAACCTGAGATTTGGAATCTGAATCCAAACATCCACAAAGCCCAGGAGGTTTGGATCCAGGGGGCTGCTAGTTAATAGGTGGCCTTGACGTTTTTAGTCTTAATGTGTGTCTACACCTCAGTTAAAAACCTATCGCTGGCCCAGGCTAGCAGGCATCAAACTGAGAGGCTGTTTAATTGCAGTGTAGACATTTGGGCTCCAGGGTCCCACGATGGGAGAAGGTCCCAGAATTTGGCTGAGCAGGAATGTCTACACTGCATTTAAACAGCTCCTTAACCTGAGCCCAATGAATCAGCCAGCCCAGGCCAGTGGTGGATGTAATTGTGGTATAGACATACCCTTAATGAAAACAACAGCGGGGTTCCAATCAATGTTCCCTCTAATTCTCCCATCCATGTGCAGAATAATTGTATGCGCACCAAGGCATGTGTGAATGTGCACCACCAATAGAAACAAAAAGCTTAGCAGAGGGTGCTCTGCTAATCAGCTGGGCAGCACTGGAATATCTTCTGAGTGGCCACACAAGTGCCTCATCCTTTTTAAGGTGTTGCTTAACAATAAACCTGTCCAGGTGCCTTCGATCCTTATGATTTGTGGCCTTTGGGGGCTCTCTCAGGATCTGCTGTGTCAACTAATTGTGCAAGTCAACACGGCATGGCATCATCGAGCACACATGCCTTCTGGTTATCATCACTGACGGAGCAGGAGACCTATCAGGACACCACGCCAGTAGATCTTGACCTACTACATCAGTGACCTTGCTATGCTGATGACCCTGACCTCTGATCTGGTAAGCAAGCAAGCTGTCCTTTGTAGGAATCACAGTCTAACACAGTGTTTCTTAAACTGTGTTCCGCAGCACACCAGTGTGCCGCAAGGCAATCGGCAGTGTGCCGAGGAGAACAGAATTCAGAATGGCGCCTTTAAAGGAGCAGGGACTTTTTTTTTTTGCTCAATAACTTTCCCCCAACCCTTTTTTTTCTCAGTAACTTCCCCCTCCACCTTTTCCTCCCCGACCTCCTTTTTTTTTTTTTTTTTTTTGCTCAATCAAAAATCCTTGGTGTTCTTCATAAAAAAAATTGTTTGGTGTTCCTCGGTCTTAAAAAGTTTAAGAAACACTGATCTAACATGACAGAAAGCCACGAGGTAGGGGAACCCCCTTTTCCCCTCCCTAAAAGTCCTCCCAATGTGTAATAAGACATGGACGTGCAGGGTTGCTAGCCAAAAAGGTCCATATGAATTTAAAATCTGTAGAGGAGCAGAAACATGTCACGTAAATTTGCAGGCCAGGGCAGAGACTATAGCCTTGAAACGCAGAATACTGCAAAGTGTAACTATGGCTGTTAAATGGTTAAGACAACACTCCAGAAAACTGGCGGGGAAAGAACGGAAACAAAGAAAGAGATAAAAGAAGCAAGAGACATAACACAGCCCTGGAATGCTTCTGCTCCCTTTGCAGGGCAGTGAGCAATCCAGAGACAGCACTCACAGGAACAGAATAAAACAGTGGAAACTCCCATAAGAAACCTACAAAATAGACAGGTGCCGTGCCCTGCTATAAGTAATGGTTGTCAAGAGCAGGCTTCAGGTAGCTCCCCGGTGTCTGAAAGAATGAGGATAGAAATCAAAAAAGGTGGCCCTGGCAACATTAAAAGATGAGATGGGGTCTACTGCATTGCAACCACAATCCTCTGCTAAAAGCCAGGTTCCAGTTAAACTAGAACCCAGACTGGCGCCTGTCAGAATGGGACAAGTGCGTCCCATTTACTGTCCCAGGATTGGTAAATGAGATGAAGGGAAAAATGGAACAGTTCACAGATCATAGTAGAAGACTGGTGCTGGCACTCAGTTGTAGGGGAGTGAATGAAAAAGCACCTGAAAGTGAAAAGCCAAGACTGAGTGGGTTAACACTTAGAATTGATGTATGAACACATGCAGTTGCCCCAAACCAGTTAACTGCAGCAGGTAAGGGCCCGCCTGCAATCCATGCGGCATGCAGACACAAGCCACAGACAACGGGGGGAACACATTCAGTTGTTACAAGAGCACGTAACTACCCCCACTCTCCACTCAGAGCCAGGATAAAAACTTGGGGTGCAGATTCCCAACTGTTTTGATCCACCGAACCACGTTCCATACTTAGCTAAAAAAAATATATATCCTTCTTTCTCAAATACTTTTGCATACCGGTATGTTCTCTTATATTCTTTCTCTATTTGCTAAATTTACTGCTGCTGCCAGTGCCTTAAAATAATTTGAAAGTTTCTCTCTCTTAGCTGGGGTCTCAATACCTTCCTTATTTGCTCTTCCCCTCTCTTCCCCCACCTCTTCTCATTTGGACTCTCTTTCTCTGGTAAGCGTTAAAAGTTATGGGTTTTACAGAAACCTCCAAAAGTTAAAGCAATTGAAAACAAAACAGATCAAAAAGCGAAAACAAGGTACAAACTTTAAATAAATCCAGTAAATTAATTATTGGAACTATTTAGGAATGCAACAGCTGAAATTACTCCTAATTTTCTCGAAGATATGGTTGCTAAGCAACAGACATGCACTCTCTGCTTCTAACCCTAACCATTGGCTGATATTTGAAACATTGTTTTGGTTTTTTTTTTTTGATATAGCAAAGTTTTTTAAAGTAAAGTTTAATATAAAATAATGAAAAACACCTTAAGGTACTAAATTAATGCAACAAATTTGGCAAATATTGGTATACATTTTTATCCTTTTTATTTAAAGCTTTAAGGTAATAACTTGCTCATTTAAATGTTTAACCCTTTTGTTCTTTTTTTTTTAATATTATTTGCCTGAGTTTGTATAGTTCTATGTCACATGACGACTTTTTAGTTCTTTTTATTTTGTGGCAACAAAAGCCAATTTTTTTACCCTTTAAAAAAAAGCGGTACCACGCTATTTTACTATCATGTTTGGTCTATGGTTATATTATTAACACCAAAGTTTTTTGGCAAAGTTCAAAAAGGTCTCAGTTACAAACCTATGTACATATATTTTGCTTCAACAAATAATGCAATTACAAAGAAAAAGAATGTTCTTATTGTAAGCAGGGTCTGAACGGCTGCTTGCAATGCAGCCAGCTGAAGGGGGAGAGCAGCCTTGGGTGTGGTCATGCTCACTCAGTTGTTTAGCCCTGAAAGACAATTAACTGTTGATACGTAAATACAGCTCATGCTGGAATGGGGAAGGAATCTGGGGGTGTGGTTATGTAAATCCAGTTCAGCCAGTGCTATAGGCCTGATGGATGGTCAATTGTTGGAATGGAATGTTGTGTATCATAACTAATTTTGCTGTAGTAGGGTCACAAACCATGTTAACCCTAAATGTAGGATTGTAAAATATGACACCAGTGCTTGGAGGAGAGACACTGTCATTGTAAAGTGTCTCAGATGGATAAACCCCACCCCCTTCCAGATTCAAGTGGACTGAGTTGGGGAGGGGAGGGGGGGAAGGGGCTAGAACCAGCCATCTACATGCCCGCCAGGTGTGAGCTGTAAAACTGGTTCAACCTGACTCCTTTCCCCCCGTTCTAAGGATAGACCTAAAATAGACTTCATAAGGAGTCTCTGGCTGTGTCTAGACTGCCATGATTTTCCGCAAATGCTTTTAACGGAAAAGTTTTTCCATTAAAACCATTTGCGGAAAAGAGTGTCTAGATTGGCATGGATGCTTTTGCGCAAAAAGCGCTTTTGCGCAAAAGCATCCGTGCCAATCTAGATGCGGTTTTGCGCAAGAAAGTTCCAGTGGCCATTTTCGCCATCGGGGCTTTTTTGCGCAAAACAGTTTTTACCTGTCTACACTGGCCCTCTTGCGCAAATGCTTTTGTGCAAGAGGGCTTTTTCCCAAGCGGGAGCATCGGTGTATTTGCGCAAGAACACTGACAATCATACATTAGATCATCAGTGTTCTTGTGCAAATTCAAGCGGCCAGACAGCTGGCAAGTTTTTGCGCAAAAGCAGTTGCTTTTGTGCAAAAACTTGCCAGTCTAGATGCACCCTCTTTGTTATTCCAGTGGAAGCTGGAATCTTTTGGCCAGCCTAGATGGTGGCTAAGAGCTGAAGTCACTAATCTGGCCTGGAGCCAGACCATTGTGACCAGCCGGGGGACAGTAGAAGAAGCAGCAGGCGGCCAGCAGGCCGGCTGGTGGGAGCAGCAGGCGGCTGGCGGGAGCGGCAGCAGGCATCCAGCAGGGCAGCTGGTGGGAGCAGCAGCAGATGGCCAGCGGGGCGGCTGGCGGGAGCAACCAGTGGGGGCCAGTTGGAGCAGTGGCAGGCAGCTAGCAGGATGGCTGGCGGGAGCAACCGGTGGGTGGCTGGCGGGAGCAGCAGCAGGCGGGCAGCTGGCGGGAGCAACCTGTGGGCAGCCAGTAGGAGCAGCGGCAGGTGTCTAGTGGGGTGGCAGGCAGAGCAAGCAGACCACAGGAGCAGCACAAAGATGGCATGGCCTCAGACTCAAGGAGTGGAGTCATCAGGGTGATGTGCCCATGACCAGTAACGATACCGGTAATAACTGGAATTGCCCTAATAGCAGTGCATTGTTATCTGCAGTGCCACAAGGGCCAAATTACCATGCCAAACTGGTAAATACATTGTTATAAGGTTGTGTCATATATACACATACATACTGGATGCCCATAGAGATTACAAATCTATACACTGTTTCCATATGAATTATTTGGGAAAGCTTCTAAGGAGCAATCATAAAAATGCATTCCTCAGGCACGGTCGCGGGCCTCGCAGTCCCGGGCCCACCATACAGGACTAAACACAGTTGGCAAATAAAAATTGTCTGTCAGTTGTACGAGGGAATGTGCAGACTAAGGAACAGATGGGGGATGAATTATTAAAGTGAGGGTCCACATACCAGTGTTTAGCCCACTGGGTCACCTTCAGTTCGTGCATTGTGCTTTTCTGGGACTATGGGTAAACATCCTCCGCAGAAAAAACAAAAAGTGGGGGAATGTAGTAAGATGAAGGCCTCAAACAAAAGCCCATGTAGCACAGGCCTGGTCTGAGGCCTGAGGCCTAGCTAGCAATGGACAACACTTGGCTAACCTAAAGCACAGCTAAGCAGTGAGCAAAAGTCAGGCCCCCTGCTCGCAAAACTTGATATGAACAGGGCTGAGAGTGCAAAACAGTCATTGGTACTAGGTACTGGCTGTAGAACAGTAATTGGTACTGGTCATAAGGGAAAAGCACGTTCCAAAAGGACGGTACCACGAGCTCTTTAAAAAAGACCTCGGTACCCACACTCCCCACAGATACCGACCCAGATTCAGGTATCCTGCCCCTGCTCCTCCCCATCATCCTGCACCTTGTGGTTCAATTAGATCATCTAGATTGGACATTAGGAAAAAGTTCCTAACTGTCAGTGTGGTTACACACTGGAATAAATTGCCCAGGGAGGTTGTGGAATCTCCATCTCTGGAGATATTTAAGGGTAGGTTAGATAAATGTCTATCAGGGATGGTCTAGACAGTACTGGGTCCTGTCGTGAGGGCAGGGGACTGGACTCGATGACCTCTCGAGGTCCCTTCCAGTCCTAGTATTCTATGATTCTATCTCTATGCATCTCTATGGACCCAGATTCAGGAAAGGGTCTAAAATGACAGCATGATGCATTGAGATGATGGAGTGGAGCAGGGGCAGGAAGAGGCAGGGTGGGGATGGGGTCTGGGGTGGGGGAAGAGCTGTTTTGCCCCTTGGGGGATAGACCCCACAGGAGCAATGGCTCCAGACACCATATTTGCATCACCCGGAAGCACCTCACCTGGGTCACAGCCGTACTGGGTGGAATGGAGAAGTTTGCACCTTCTCCGGCAGCTCCCAGCCCCAAAGCCTTGGCCAGGCTGTGCAGGAATCTGCTGGGAATGATTTACCACAGCTTGGCCCGCCTTCCCCAGCCCCACCTTCACTGGCCATCCATGGGGGCCTCAGCCCTGCCAACAGACCCCCGTGGATGGATCCCTCCCCGAACTACAGAGGCCTCCACTGATTCCACCGGGGCTGCACATGGTTCATGGGTACTGCAGCTAGGAGAGGTGAGTCCCAGCACAGGGCCTAGCCCACGACAGAGCAGTGTGGATGCTGCCGCGCTTCAGAGGGGGGACTTGGAGGGGGAACCCCCCCAAACTGCCTCATACAGGGAGTGTCAATGGGCAATCAGTTCTGCTAGGGAGACAGGAGAGGCTGGGGTCAGCTTGAGCCCCTGCGGCCAGGAGTCAGAGTTGTGCATATCCACAGAGGGATTAACAGGTGATTAGGAGAACAAAGGGCTGCTGGGATGTTTCCTAAACTTTCATCATCTGTTCCAAGATTGGGGACCTGCAAAAAAGTCTCAGGAGTAGCCCTGTTAGTCTGTAACTTTAAAAACAAGGAATGGTCCATGTAGACGGAATCCTGAGCTTTTGTGGGCACAACCCACTTCTTCAGATGACTGGCGTATTAAAAGTCCAGTTCCAAAATAAATAGGGGATGTGGGGGGAGGGGGAGAAGGAAGGGAAAATAATGAATTAGAGTGTTCATGTTACCTGAAGCTGATAGAGAAGGTGCAAATTGTTCTTAAGTGCCCGTTGTTTGGTTGGCTAAGTCATTAGGATGTGGACAGTAGTGTGCTAGCCAGGTGATGTCTTTATTCATTCCTTTGTGATGGGTCCCAAACCTGTAAATGAAGTTAAGTTCCAAGGCTTCCCTGTGGAGTTGGCTTGTGGAATTGGCCTGAAAGTACACGGTGACTTGGAGATCCATTAATGAAAGCCTGAGCAGGTTAAAGTGTTCGCCAACAGGTTTCTGTGCGTTGCCTTTTCCAATATCTGATTTGTGTCCATGAATTCTTTCCCGCAGAGACTGTCCAGTTTGGCCAATATCCATGGCCGAGGGGCATTGCTGGCACAGATCACATTAGTGGATGTGCAGTGAAATGAGCCTCTGATGTGGTGGCTGATGTGGTTGGGTCCAGTGATGAAATCGCTGGTGTAGATGTGTGGACGGAGTTGGCACCAGGGCTGATTGCAGGGGTAGGTTCCTGGATGATGATGATGGAAGTGGCTGCATAGTTACTGGAAAGAATTTGTTTGAGGTTAGAGGGGTGTCTGTAGGCGCGGACTGGCCTGTCCCCCAAGGCCTGTGAGTGGGGGGTCATTTTCCAGGATAGGTTGTAGATTGTGGATAATGTGCTGGAGGGGTTTGAGTTGTGGGCTGTAGGTGATGACCAATGGAATCCTGTACATATTTGTGTTAGTCTCTTGGCCCTGGTCTACACTAGGGAATTACTTCAAAATAACTCCCCTCATTTCAAATTCATAAGCAGAGTGTCCACATGACCAAGCCTGTTATTTCGAAATAACGGGCTGCTTATATCAAAATCTGCACTCCTGCTTTCCTTGGGGAGGAACACTTATTTTGAAATAGCAGGAGAGTGGATGCTCCGGTGCCGCTATTTCAAAATAACGACTCCCCAGAGCCATCCAGACTAATTACTCCCCAGGGCTTCCTGGGGCGCTCAGTCGAGGTAGCGCGGCCACATTAAGGGAGCCTGCCTCGGACTCTTTTTGAGGCTCTCCCCGTAGTAGGGACACGCTAGTTCGATTGTGTTTTTATTTCAAATTTAGTGGCTTCAAAACATTTTCCTAGCGTAAACAGGCCGTAGGGTGCTGCAGGGCCACTCCTGGTGTTTTAAGTGCTTTTAAGTGACAGACTAACACGGCTCCCCTTCAGACATCTTCAGCCGAGAGGACCTGGAGTCTGATGTTCTCACTGTGGGGAGCCACGGGGAGCGGAACTATTCTCATCTCCGCAGGGGGCTGTCCAGCGTCTGTGTGGGGCAGAGAACAAATACCGGGATGGGCAGGAGGTGCAGATCCCCCCGCCACAGGCTGTGCAGGTGAGCGCCTCCCCCTTCTTGAGAGTACTGAATGAGCCACCTGAACTGCCCCGGGGGAGGGGATGGTCCATCCGCCGGGCACAGAGTGGGAAGCACTGGGATTGGGTCACACAAGGAGGGTGACGGGGCTGAGGCTTGAGGCCAGAACTTGGGCCTGGCGAGTGACCGGGCAGGCATCCCAGGAACAGCTGACGTGTGTGGGCAGAGGCGGGTTTTGTTCTGTTTGTTCAGCACCCGCCCCGCCGGGGCCCCGATCCTCTGGCCCGACAGCGACAAGGGCACCGGCTGCAATTCAGCCTCGCTCCCGTTTGCGCCTCGATGGGGTCTGACCCGACTCAGCACGACCAGCCGCACTGGGGGTAAAACAGATCTATCCCCAGCTGCACCGACACCTGGATTGCAAGCCCTGCCGGGCAGGGGTCAGTCCCTGGGAAGGAGGGTGCAGCAGCAGGCATGATTTCAACCGCACCAGCGGCCTGCCTCAGCCTCAGGCTGCCAGCGAGGAGCAGGCCGAGGGCTCGGGTGCCACTGGTGCTCAGAAGCCAAATGTTATAGGAGAAGGCTCTGGCCAGCTCCCAAGGCAGCACAGGTGTTGTTAGAGAAAAAACTGCCCCCCCCCCAGTAAAAAGTTTGGCCAGGCCGCTCTTGCTGTAGTGGGCTGCAGTACTCCTCGGGAGAAACCGGCCCCACCCTTCCTGCATACCATTGCCTTTCGAAAAAGGGAAGGTGTGAAAAGGGGAAAATAGCCTCGGACTCTCCCACCCGTCACCTTGGCGCGAGAACTGCGGGGCTTACCTGGTCGCATGAAACCTGCACAGTTTCGGCCCAGCCCCTGGGACACAGACCCCCACTTGGTGACCGTTGGGCCATATATGGTCATATGCAAGCGCGGGAAAGCGATGTGCAGACTTGGGGATAAATACCCATGGCACAGTTCGCTCGAGGAGGTCTTCGCAACACACGTACCACCGTGCGTGTGCCTTCCCGTATACTTCAAAGCGCTGCCGGCCTGATGAACCGACCAGCCACCTCCCCCGACTCTCAGGCGTAACCAAGGCCTTCGCAACCGAACCGATATCTTTGAAATGTTCTGTGTGCTGTGTAAGTTGGTATGTATGATTTGATTTTCTTTGTTGTATAAGCTTAGTGTTGTAGTTCTTTTGGGTAGTACATAGAGTGTGTAGTTATCACTGTTATTTAATTAGTGTAGCTGGATATTTTTAGAATAGAGACTATTCCCCTTGCCATTCCCATCCTTATATCTCTGACACGTTTAACTAGAAATCGTAGAATAAATATAATAAATACTGTAAATTCATTATTAACACGGTCTATTAAAAATCTTAGAATAAATACTATAAATTCATCACTGTCATAAATAAATATCCTTTATTTGCTAAAACTGTCCACCTGGTTCTGTCCTTCCCCCCTTGGGTATGCATCATCGGACCTGTGGTTCTCGCGACAGGTGTCACTGCCCTGCCCAGTGCAGCCACCAGGGAATTTGCGATACCAGCAGCCACTGAACCCAGACACTTGGCTGCAGAAATCCCAGGTGTCTTCCCCATGTGCTAACAGAGACTCTCCAGTGGTTGGTGGCAGTCTGAGGTCTAGAACATGGGTTCCCAAACTGGGGGGGCGGGGGGGGTGTGTGTGAAGAAATTCCAGGGGGGGGGGCACGAGGCGACCCAGCCACACACACCCCCGTCAATCCCACCCCAAGTTTTGCTGCTATTTTGGGGGGGGGTGAGGGTTTCCCAAAAATCAAAAAGGGGGCGTGATGCCGGAAAGTTTGGGAGCCGCTGGTCTAGAACATACAGTCAAGCCATTCCGATGGCAGCCTGTAGAGGGCAGTGGCACATTAGCCCCCGGGTTACAGGGCAGCAGACAGCCAAGAGCTGCCTCAGTGGTCCTGGGGCAACACTTCCCACAGTGCTGGTGCTCCGAGCTCAGCACTTGGGGCAGGTCAGGGGCCTGGCAGCGGGGGAGCCAGAGTGAAAGGCACCTTGTGACGGAGAGAACATCTCTGTGAAATCACAGCCCTGCCCTCCAGTCACACGCTATGAGGCGCTTAGATGCCCTCTCAGGCACCCAGCTTCCAAGCTACTGACTGAGCCAGGCGCATCGTTATCGCCCTAGATGTGTAATGGAAAGGCCTCACAGAAGTCTCACTCATCACTGTGGGGAATGACCCACCTCCCAAGGGACCTGGCCCCGTCCTGTCCGACCCCATGGAACAGCGCTCGGCTCTGGCACCGGTACATCTCAAAGGGCCTTACAAAGCGGGGCAGGGCCCTTCTTCCCACTTTGCAGCGGGGCCCCATCATGCCCAGGGAGGGAATCGATGACCAAGCCACTCAGCAGCCCGCTCAGAGAGCACCCCTCTTGGAGGGTCTGGCCTGTGCCCCACCCACTAAGCCGGGGTCAGCAGCCTATGGCTCTCAAGCCAAATATGGCTCAGTACGGAAGCAAATGGGGCTCTTTTGTCATTCCCAAACTACAGGCAGCTTTTTAAATTAAGAAGAAAAATTCACAATTTTATACGTGCGGAATTACTTGTGTCAAGACGGCCTGGTTTTGCCAGAGGTAAGAACCAGCCATGCTGCGGCAAGAGCTGGCCGAGGGCATGCTGCAGGGGATGCATGCGCATTCCCAGCCAGGACAGCGAGAGAGGCAGGCGGGGCCATCTGGCCATGGCCATGTGGCTCCAGCCCCCATTGGTCTGTCCCACAATTGCTGCAACAGCCCGGCTGGGGTTCCAGACGCAGCCACCTGGCCAACAAGGCCACAGTCGGGGCCCAGCCCCCATCTGGCCACAGCGTCCTAGGCAGGCCCCATGGTCCAGGCCCCTCTGGCTGAAGGAAGGGCTGGTGGAAGCACCCCCGCCTGCTGCAGCACGGGCTGGAGGGGAGGCCACGATCTGGCTGTGGTGATCCTGGCCCGGCCCTTCATCCAGCCACTGCTGCTGGGGTGCAGCAGCCCAGCCCTGGTCAGGTAGGATAATCCAGCCCCAGGGCTCCCCCACATACTCTACTTCCCACCTGGCTGGGGCACGCGGCCAGAGCTCTCAGCCCTGGGGAAGCTGGAGGTGGACGCCTGGGGCTGCCCATGGCTGGGGGGAAGCAGATCTGTGGCCTGGGCAGTGCTAAAGACTCAGCCCTGCCTCTTCTGGGGGTGTGGAGCCACCCTCATCCCCACCCTAGGGCGGTTGGTGGCCTGCTGGGTGCAGAGGTGGTCTGCCCAGGGGCTTGCTGGGGTACTCCAGCCTCCGGGGTGGGTGAGGGGTTTAACCAAAAATACCGAACACGCCCCCCCCCCCCAAAAAAAACCCACAAGGGAAAAAATTCTGTTGGGGGGGGGAAAAAGGGGGGAGACCAAAGTTGTTGAGCAAAAACATAAAAAAATAAACCAGCATTAAAACAGCATGGCCCCTTTAAGTATGTGCAGAGTCAGAATAGGGATAGGAAGAGGGGAGAGGTTGAGCACTAAGACCCAGGGAAGGCATTGCTTCCCCTTGCTTCAGGTCTTTCGGTTTTTTGCTGGTGGCCATCTTGTTTTCTTGATTGAGCCAGAACACAGCTTCCCTGTGGAACCAGGTAAGCAGTGGTCCGGGAGCGGGGGGCTGAGGGCCTGGGGGGGGCTGGGCCCAGTTGCTGAGTGTGTCATAGGGTTGCCAGGTGTCCAGTATTTTTGCCTCCTGGCAGGGAAAACCCCCCAGAAAATACTGGACATTTTAGGTGTCCGGTATTTTCTGAATTTTTTTTTACCAGACAGGAGGCAAAAATATCGGACAGTCCGGGTCAATACCGGACACCTGGCAACCGTACCCGACACTCCAGTCACATTATGTTGGGTCGCGGCATCAGCAATTTTCTTCCACTAGGTCATGAGGAAAAAAAGGTTGAAAGCCGCTGCTTTAATAGACCCACAGTAGACTTAAAATGCAGAATAGCTGTGCCACTGGTCATCTGTCAGATGGGCTGAAACGTGTAAGCTCATCCACTGTACAGCACGGCACACTAGGAATTATGAAGCAAAGTAGGCAGAAATGGTTTCCCCATCCAATGAATGTTTCTGAGGATTCAAAAATGTTTTCTGTCTAGAATGGGGATGAGACGTCAAATTCTCCAAATTTTTCACAAGCTAAAAGTTTCTTTTTTCCAGTTTTGATGAAAATGTTTTATTTCAATAACTATGGCGTGTTTTATCTGGATTTTCATTTTTTTCTTTCCTCTTTTTCTTACCTCTTTTTTCAGGCCAATTAGTGGAAGTGTCTAAACAAATGTCATTTTGAACTGGAAAGCTGGCCTTTTTTTGTTTCAGCAATATAAAAACTGAAACTTTTTGACAATTCGAAAACATTTTTGAGTCGGAAGAGTTATCAAACCCAACCCTATTTCAGAAACATTTTCCGATTCAATTAATTGGCACTTTTAAACAACAAAAATACCTTGTGCTGAAAAATTCCTGACTAGTTCTACTTAGAGTAGGAGTGAGTGGCCTCTGCTGACTATTGCAACAGAGAATAACTTTGATTCTATTGCCACCTCTGCCACTGCCTCAGATTTTGACCTTGGGCAAATTTCATAACTTCTCTATGCCTCACTTGACCTATCTGTAAAATGGGCATAATAGTAATGCCTAAGACTCATGAAAATGGAAAAGACTTATTCAGTCATCTAGTCAATTTTCTAGCCAGTGCAGGCTTATTTTAGACTGGACAGATCCTTTATGGAAGTGTTTTAGTAAATCATGTTGTGATAATCTTTTAAGATCCTTGAAGAAAAGTTGCTTTTCTGAGTGCTAAGTATTTTTATCTGCAATTGACGTTCGTGTCTAGAGATTAGGGCTGCCTTTATTGCCAAGGCAGTTTAAATTCTGCTAGAAAGTCTCTCAAAACTGTTGGAACTTTGTTTTAGTGCTTATGGAAGCACATTCTTCTGTTATCTGCAGGGACTTCCTGGCTTTGGACCATGTGAATTGGCCTTCAGAAACAGGGAAGTCACATGCCCGTGGATTGATCCTGCCAATGCTTTCCTACCTGTTGCACAAAGCTTGCGGCCATAGAGGTGGGGACTGTTCCAATCTGATGCAAAACCAGAGAGCTTCCTGCTAGGAGGGAAGCATTTTGGAGAAGAGACTAATAAATAAAAGTGTCGTTCAGCAAATGCCCAGAGTCCCGCGCCAGAGGAATTCCAAAGGGAGTGCGTTCCAGCGCGTCGCATGCTTGAGGTTAAGCAATTTTGCTCTTTTTAAGAAAGACTGAGAAAGCAAATCGGCCAGAGCAGCTCTGCGACATCGAGAGAGTTTTCCCTTTCTTCCTCCTCAGTCCCTCCAGCACATACGTGGAGCGTGTGGTCTGCCAGCCAGGCCGGCTTCTGGAACAGGGCACTAGTGGTGAGCGTGGCACGGAGATTTCCAGGCCCAAGACTTCTCACCGAACGAGCAGCCCGTTTGCGGGGAGGAGGCAGCTTTTACCACAGGAGCTCTGTGATAGCTCAGCGGTAGATTCGGTGCCTCACCCAGCCACACCACCAGCCGTGGGCGGGCCTATTCAATCATCACTAAAGCCACGTGCCTCTACAGCAGCGGTTCCCAACCTTTTTTATACCATGGACAGGCACACCCATTCACAAACTTTTGGTGGATTGGTAACATTTTATTTGCATATTCATCATGCAAATAATGAATATGCAAATATGCAAATAAAAGGTTAATAGTCCGCCAAAGTATGTAACTCAGCCCTGGCCCCCAGAGCCGCTGCAAACAGCTCCGGCAGCCGCCGGCCACACACCCAGGATATACCCCAGCCCCATGGGTGTGGCCTAGCAATGTGCCACGGCGCAGCAGCCAGCGGCGAGTGGCCTGGCAGTGGTCCACGGACCAGTGGTTGGGAACCGCTGCTCTACAGCATGAGCTAAAAGCTCTGAGCTAAGGCTGTAACGCAGGCGTCACTCCTTTCTCACTGATCTCAGTGCCTCTGGCGTACACAGAATGTGCAAGTCAGGTCTGGAAATGACTCAGTGAGGTCACGTGGTATTGGTTTTGCTCCCTGATTGGATGATCTCATCTTTATAAATGGCTGTCATAAAGTGCTTTCACTTAGTCACACCGCTCGGCTGTCTCTTGACTAAGCAAATGCATTCTGTGTACGAAATGGCAACAAAGACATTAACTGGATGTCACATTCTAAAGCCACTTTTCTGTGTATTTAACACCTCATTGACATCAAAGACTAAGTACAGGGGCACTTCCAGCCCATTCAATTAACCTCATTAGCACCGGCACTACTATTGACAGGTAATTAGTTCCTCCCTTCCTTTTCTGATATAAATTCTGGGTTCTTTTTATTTCCACTCCAGCTCATCTGAGGAAGTGAGTTTTGCCCACGAAAGCTCATGATACTCTCTATATTTTGGTTAGTCTCTATGGTACCACAGGACTGCTCGTTGTTTTTAAAGTTACAGACTAACACCCCCACACACCCCCAAGTCATTCTGTTTACGTTCAGCTCAGTGAAGTGTCACAAAAATGGGTATTTATGATGAATGACCTAAAAAGGGTCTAGATGCTGCCAAGACCAAAATATTATTCAGGATGCCCAAACCTGCTTGCAGTCGCTTTCCTACACAATTCACCTCGATTTTCTCTGTCACTGGGCCGGGTGCAGCAGTAAAAAAAACGTCACCCAGAGTGTGGCTGGAATCCCATTTCCATTCTACCTTGGCCATTGGAGGTTTTACGATGCTGTAGCCTTTCTGCATGGCCCCGGGGAGCCAGCCATAACAAGAGGCACCCCTACAGCAGGGGTGGGGAACCTGACCCCCGTCTTGCCTGGATCCAGCCCCTGAGACTCAGGGTTTCCACCCCATCATTGGGGAGACTCACGCCCAGGCTGCAGGGCCTGAAGCAAGGCCTGAGAGTGCCAGAGCTGCAGGGTCACAGCCAGAGACAGGAGGAAGACAGCAGGTCCACCCCCTTGCCAGTGCTGAGTGGCCATGACAGTCTGCCCCTGAGGCGGGGGCTAGATGAAGCCTGGCAGTGGGTCACTGAGGCAGGGGGGTACAGGGCAACTAGGGGTTCCCTGGGAGGGGAGAACCCCAGAGTGTGGCGACTGATACACACACACACACACCCGGAAGGGGGGCTGAGAGGCAATTGTAGAGGGCACTGCCGGAAGACCGTCTCCTGAAGAGGGCACCGTGGTCTGGGAGTGCTGCGGGGCCGGACCTGAAACCAAACGGGGTGACGGGGGAGACACCAGCCCGCGGGAGGCGCTCTGCTGATGAGCTAATTCCCAGTGCTACCGGCAGGCATTGCCATGATGGTGAGTCTGCCTCATGACACTGCCCCCCCCCCACAGGGCTGGAGCGCACAAAATCTTCTAGCCTGCCCTCCCCCCAGGCTCTGGTGTGTGAGGGGAACGTGGGGAGGGTCCTTCTGCTTCTCACTCGGGGGCCACGTCAGTGAGGGGAGGGGTTGGCTTGCTTCTCACTTGTGTGTGGCCAGTCATCTGGGAAAGCTAGTCTCCACCCTGGGGGGGTCTCTAGCAGGTTGCGCGTCCTCGTTTGCATTGGAAAACACCACGACCATGATCTGAAAGCTGGTGCCTCTCAGCAAACCACCCCCCCTCCACTGCATGTTGGGCAGTGTCCTTTGCCTCTGTTTCCTGCCTTGCGATGTGAGAGTCTGACGAGCAAATGTCTCCCTAAAAATACGTCACTCCCTTCTCACACTGTTGGGCCCCACTCTTGGGTGGTTGTCCAAGGTGGTCAGAGACATGCTCGTTCCTCACCCCGGTGTAGCAAGTAAGGTTCAGGTTAGGGTGAGCCCTCAACGTGGGCGTGCTAAGCACAGTTTGACTACCTAATGCTTGGCAACCACCTTTCATTCCCCCTGCGTTTGATGCTAAAGTGACTTGTGACCCAAAGAGCAGCCACTTGGGTAATGCAGCTCTGTGTGTTGAACCCCTCAGCAGAATAGGTGTCTATGCAAATGAGGTCTGCTCTGGGTGGCTTTTCCCTCAATCCGTCGCTAGGGAGCGGGTGGGGCCCAGCCAGACCCTGCTTCGAGAAACGTTACCAAGGGTTCCGTTCTGCCACATCTCCGTTTTCACTCTTATTAGAACGCTGCCGAGTCCGCGTTCAACGGACCAGATGGGTTACAGCTTTGTTCGTTGGGTAGAATAGACCTCAGGGCGAGGTGAGCCAGCAGCCCTGGGTTCAGAGTCTTCATGTGACGGGCCGTCGCGAGGCACAGCCCCCCACGCAGAGATGAACTGCAGGAGACCATTGTGCGGGCAGGAACCAGCCCAGTCCAATGGCTTCACTGAGGTGTATTTGGGATGCTCTTTCCTCTCCTGCTCCCAGGCATTCCTTGGGGATTACCCTGTGGCCAATTGCTGAATTGGATTCAGTGCTAGTAACCTCAGGGATTTGCTAATAGAGTGAATGTTCTATATGAGGGATACAAAATCCCAATTAATCAGTGAACTGGTTAATCAGTGAACCATTAAATTGGCCTAATGTCTAATCAGTTAACTGACTAAGCAAGGTCCTCCACCCCTGTCCTTCCCCTTGGCTGGAGCAGCTCCCAGCCCTTGAGGCTCCCAGTCCTGCACAGAGGTGTAGTGAATGGGGGGCAGGGGGCAGTTGCCTCCAGGCGCCACTCTAGGGGGGTGCCAATTTAGTTCCCCTCCTCTCCCCCTGTCATCCCTCAGCTCTCCTGTTCCTTCTCCGCCCACTGCCACCAGCTGTAGCCTCCTCCCCGGGGCCCCCCGCCCGACTCTCCTCCATCTCCGCCAGTGAGTGTGGAGGCCTGGCCCCAAAGTGGAGGGGGTGGGGGAAGACACGGTACAAGCTCCCCCTCTCCTCCCAGGGTCAGGCTCAGCTGTGCGCCAGGTTCGGGGCTCCACCGCATGGCGGCGGGCGGCACAAATTTTGTCTTTGCCCCCGGTGCATAACACCCTCGCTATACCTCTGGTCCTGCATGGTGCTGGCTGCCGGCTCCCAGCCCCACGCTGGGGTAGTCCTCCACCCGGGGCAGAATGCAGGCTTCTCCTGGGCACCAGTTAACTGTTACCTGTTCACATCCCTATTCTGAACTCGATGCATTGCCTAGCCGTTTTGATAATTGTACTCAAATAGCCGTTTATGCTAACGCCCTGAGACACACCTACGTGGTAACCTGCATCGTTGATCTCCCATTACCTTTTGATTGCTATATAACTAGATTGTCATTTTATGAAAGCAACCCTTGAGGCCATATGTTTCTGGTGCAGCTGTTGGTTAAAATACCCCCACGGAACAGCCCCATCCACAATAAATTCCAGTTTTTCTGACATCTGTGTTAATTTACGGACACATTTTTGTTCTCGTTCCCAGATTCTGTCCCTTTACGTTCCCCCTATCCTAGCTTAACCCTTCCAAACCCCAAAGAACACAAGCATCCAGCACATTACACCCTTGTAAATGGTGAGGATGTGTCTGCAGGAGGAAGAAAGCATGGAGTTTGAAATGGAATGAGTGCAGGTGATAAAAAGTACAATGATTTGGGTGGTGCTGGGTCCTTCCATGAGGGCAGAGGACAGAATTCAACAACCCCTCGAGGTCCCTTCCCGTTCTTGGGTTCTATGATTCTGTGGCTGTTGACTCTTTTCTGAGTATCTTGAGATGAAGGGAAAATAAGGTCGCACAAAGCGGTGAAGTAGGTAGAATCAGGCTTCCTTCTGACTTGAGCTGGGGGTAGGGGGAGCTAAGATTCAGGGCCGAGACACTGTATAGAAGTCAAAGTTGGGACTTCAAATTAGTCATTTATTTACCAAGGGTGTTTGAAGTCTATTTCCATTTGGTAAACTGTATGTCGTGGTACTGAGTCATTCATATTTCTAGTAATTCTGTATTGAGGGCCTATTTCTCCCCCAATGGGAGTATTCAGGATTCAGGACCTCAACATTTACTCCTTCGGGACTCAATCACATAAACCAAATTCTGCCCTGTTACACTGGTGAGAGTCTGGAGTCTTTGAACTTACTCCAGCGTTGTGTCTGTGGAATGGAGTGCAGCATTCTTCCCAGGGTCCTTTAACATAGTAACTGTTGCACGCTACTGAATTCCGAGAAATTAACTATTCATTCCCTTGCCGAAAACCAATTCTGCCTCCTTCAGAGATGCAGATTTAACATATGTTGCTGACCATTTCTTGCAGAACGTAAAAGAACGTTTCCTAAAACCATTTAGCACGGCCTAATAATTCATTTGAGCAGCCCAACAGAGCAAAGACCTCAAGACCCAGCTTTAGGGGCTGGATGTAGCTGGATGTGGCATCACTGAAATCTCATGAGTTCTCTGCTACTGTGGAAAAACCTCTGAAGTCAACGGCTGTTGTCACAATTTCTGTTTTCTTTCCAATGGGATCTGGTTCCCTGTTCTGGCCTGGGACTGAAACCTTGGTTTTGGATTCTGGGAATTTCTTTAGCTTTATATTTCACAGATGAGCAGTGCAACTACCCAAACCAGAAGGAAGGGTGAACTAAACGAATAAGATGGTCATATTCACTTTTCTGCTGCCTCCATGCTTTTTGGCTGCTCATCATGGATTTTTTTCTTAAGGCTCTTGTATTCCTAGTGCGGTAAGTAGGCAGGTCCTGACATAACATTTGGATTCAGATGTTGAACACCAAGGAATTTGGGGATCTTTTTTTTTTTTTTAGCCTGTTAAAGAGAAAAAAGCCAGCTAAATTTAGGGGGCACACCCTGAATCCCTCCACAGTTCAGTGGAAAGGTTGGCTGAACTTTTCATCAAATCTTTTTCCAATTGAAAATTGGGGGGGGGGGAGGATTTGGGGGGAAACAATTTTTTTTAAACTGTTGGCTTTCTGCAGAAATTTTTTTTTCAAGACCAAAATCATCTTCTGCCAAAAAGTTTGTGTTCGACTGAAAAATGTCAGGTCTTGTAAAAAGGAAATGACCCAAAAATCCCACCAAAAACAAGTTAAATTTCCTGCAAGGAGGGGAAAAACCGTTTTCCAGCCAACTCTGTTCAGAGGTGTTCAGAGCCACGATTTTGTTTCTGACTGGCTATTGGTGGACGTTAAGGCAACGCCTCCAACACAGCAGGGCTAAAGCCGAAATAAGCTATGCAACTCAAGCTACATCAATTGTGTAGCTGAAGTTGAAATGGCTTATTTCGGCATTTGGCGCTGTCTACGCAGCAGGAAGGCCCAGAGAGCACTCTTCCTCCAACTTCCCTTACTCCGTACAATGAGGGTTACAGGAGTCGGACTAAGCAGTCCTCCAGCTCGGTATTACTTTGACATTGTCAAAATAACTGCTTATAGCGTAGACACGGACTATGGTATTTCAGAATAACGTCAGTTATTCCCAAATAACGCGACACTGTAGACAATGCCCAAGGGAGTGTGCCCATTTCCTGATCCCAGGATTAATGGGGGGATGATTCCACATGCCGCCTGCAATGTGCAGGGAGCCTCGCTTTGTCAGCTGGGAACCTGCTGAGAACCAGAAGTGGGCACCCCCTGAGGGGCTGCTCAGAGCAAAGGGCATGAGAGGAGAGAGTGCAGGAGGGGACAGCAAGTCAACATCTCTACCGCAAAGGGAGGAGAAGAAAGCATTGGCAGAAGCTCAGATACTTGGGTCAAGAGGCCGTCAATGGGCATTGCATGCTGGGAACAGATGGAGTTGCGGTGGCAGAATGATGGTGCAGGTATTTGCAGTACCGTAGCACCTAGTAGCCTTAGTCAAGGACTCCATTGCGCTAGGCGCTGTACAAACACACAACAAAAGACAGCGCCTGCCCCCTGGTATCTGCAAGGCTCTACTCCCAACAGAGAGGAGCGTGGTCCTGCCACACCCAGTGCTCCGTGCCGATAGCTCCTCCCAGCTCTGTGGCTGTACTGCCCGTAGTTCCACCTCCAGCCATGGCATCTCCTGTCTGGGGTCATGGAGCCCTGTGGGCGGTAGAGCTGGGGGTGGTGCAGACACACCGCTGGGAGGGAGCTGCCGGCACAGGGTACAGATATCCGTATCCACAGGTAGACATTTGCCTCTGCGCAGCGCTCTACTGATAGTCCAATAAGAGACACTCGCTGGATACAGGCAGTTGTACATCCGGCTGATTTCGTTTGGAGTGCAAGTTTGGCAGTGTAGCAGCAGAATAAATCAGAAGCATCATCTCTTATTCAAATCTGAAAATCTCTACCAGATGCGGCAGTGCAGGATGGAAGGAAAGAAATCTACACAAGGTTCACCAAAAGTATATGACAGTACATTTGTATTCCAATAGCACTGACTTTTGTTAGAGATGAACCTCCCCTCCCCCCCCCCATCTTTTTATCTTGCTTGTAAAATAAATGAATCCCTGCAATGGGTTTTACAAAGCCTCCCCCCCCCGACTCCCCCACCCCCCAAAAAAGAGGCAAAGCTTTTCCTAGTCTAGTGCCAAACATCTTATGATTTTTGTGTTAGGATTGATTGTTTCTTCCCACCATCTTCGGTGGGAGATTTTTATACTCTTGATATCTCTTCATTTTACTATCAGCTCTCAAATGTTGCTCCAAAATGTATAAAAATGTTGAGACTCTTCAGCATTGCCTCTGCGATTTTCACGGAGAATCATAATCGACTGCTCTGATTTTCAAAACAAAGATCAGCTCTTTCTATTTAAGTAAGAAACTTTGGCAGAGAGATGGGTGCATCCTCTTCTCACCCTTATACAAACAGGCAGAAGACTAAACCCAGTCACCGGGGAGATGCACTGAGCTCAAATTTGGCTGGATTGGAGTGAAAAATTTTTGGAATCTGGTCTGGATTAAATAGAGCACAGAATAGAACAATGATCCAAATTGGCATTGGAAAAGGTTCAGAAAAGGGTAACAAAAATGATTAGGGGTTTGGAACGGGTCCCATATGAAGAGAAATTAAAAAGACTGGGACTTTTCAGCTTAGAAAAGAGGAGACTAAAGGGGGATATGACAGAGATCTATAAAATTATGACTGGTGTGGAAAAAGTGAATAAGGTAAAATTATTTACTTATTCCCACAATATAAGATCCCACTAGGGATCACCAAATGAAATTATAGGCAACAGATTTAACACAAACAAAAGGACGTTTTTCATTAGGCAGCGCACAGTCAACCTGTGGAACTCCTTGCCAGAGGATGTGATGAAGACTAGGACTTTAACAGGGCTCAAAAAAGAGCTAGATAGATTCATGGAGGTTTGATCCATCAATGGCTATTAGCCAGGATGGGTAGGAATGGTGTCCCCAGCCTCGGTTTGGCTGGAAATGGGTGACAGGGGAGGGATCACGTGATGATTCCCTGTTGTGTTCCCTCCCTCTGGGGCATCTGGCACTGGCCACCGTGGGCAGACAGGACACTGGGCTGGATGGACCTTTGGTCTGACCCAGTCTGGCCGTTCTTATGTTCAAATATAAAAAGGGAAGATGGTTCTTAATTTGCACCATCTCTTTTCTCCTCCAGGGTTAATCACATCTGATGAACAGCAATGAAAATCTTCCTTTACGGGCTTTTTAACCCAGGGTAACCGATGCTGTTTTCTTTTCCAGAAAAGTGCGGCGAAATGTCCCTATGGCAGTTCAGATGATTTTTAAGCAATTTCATTTCCAGGTCCCGCCCTTCTCATTTATTTCCTTCTCTCATTTCCCCATAGATCATCTCAGTTAACAGCTGTTTACATTTTGAAAGTATTACATCAATATTATCACAATGCAGCTTTATTTTCCTTTGAACGTCTGGCATTTCTAGCTCATGCAAAGAAGATCAGTAATGTTAAGATGTCTGAACATGATCTCTAATAACACCGAGAACCCCCCCAACCTCACAATAATACAGCCATACGTATCAATGTAGAAGGTGAGGTATGAAAACACTGGCTCTTAAGATCTACCAAAGAAGACTATATCCTGCATTCATCAATGAATAAGTCTGAATAGTGAATAAACCTGAGTAATTTGCAAGCTTCTTACGAAAAACAACCTCTCCTGTGAGCTGAACTTCCTTGACTTGAGTGGAAGTGCAAATACCATATGATCTGGCCCGATGAGCAATTCTGCAAGCCTTTCCTCTTATCATGGAGACTATTTCAACATCTGAAATTACCTCAGGGTTACCCCAATAATAGCGAAAGGATGGGGGAGGATTCTGTTGTTCCCCATAGCTTTTGAGTCGAAAAATCAACTCTGATGGCAAAAAGAATGTTTCTCAAATGGTTTAGATAGAGCTGGGTAAAGAATGTGCTGTGAATTATTGGTTTGGATATTGGTGTGAGGATGAATACAACGAATAACATCAACAGGAAGTGGGGTTCTTTTTTTTCCACTCTTTTTCCAACCTTCCTCACCTCACAAAGGTCTAGGTGGTAGAGTGACTTCGTTCCCATCCCATCATTCTTTTCCCGAGATGTCACTTTTCCCACGATGGAGAAGTCTTATTCAAGTATAGAATATCTTGCTCAGAGGGTATGCAGGTTCCCTTACAGGGGTGAGGAACCTCAGGCCCCAGGGCCGGACATGGCCCTCGGCTTGCCTGGATCCGGCCCCTGAGGCTCAGGGCCCCCCTGCCAGCATTGGGGAGTCTGCACTAGTGCTCCAGACTCCCTAGTCCCCTCTTAAGGGCGAGAGTGCACTAAATCTACCAGGCTCCCCCCGCCTCCCCCCCCCCCGCCAGGCTCTGGTGTGCAAGGGGAAAGTGGGGAGTGTCTTTCTTCTTCTCAGTTGGGGGCCACCGTGAAGGTTGTTTTTCCACTTCTCACTTGTGTGCAGCCCCCAACTGATTTTTCTGTGGGTCAGCAGCCCCTGACCCAAAAAAGGTTCCTTAAGAGAAGACTCGGGGGAGAGTTTCTACCAGATAGGAGCTCCTAGACCATCTGAATCTAGAGCCCAGTTAGTATAGTTTGTGAAACTGTGACTCTTGTGAGTTAGGGATTGCCACACCAAGGCCAGGTCTACACTGGTGAGGGAAATTGATGCAAGATACGCAACTCCATCTACATGAATTGCATAGCTGGAGTCAATGTACCATGCACCGATTTCTTTTTTTCTGGCATGGCTTCTCAGTGGGAGGTCAAAGGGAGAAATGCTTGTGACAGCAAGGAGTATCAGAGCCAATGGGGGCGTCTTCAGCATTCGATTTAGCAGGTCCTTACTAGACCTGCTAACCCAGAGGATCGATCATCAAAGTGTCAATCCTTCAGCAAGTGGAGACATGATCTGAAGCATTTATACTGGGCAAAAGCAGAACATTTTTTTTAGCTTCTTTTCTTAGCTATTCTCTACTGAGAATTTCCTGTAACTGCACCACTTTAAACAATGGTAAACACTGGACATTTCTGTGTCCACTGATCACTTTCTGGAGCAATTTTGTCAAGGTTTAGCTATTATTTGAGTTTTCCATAGTGTTACATCATTGAGTATGATGTAAATTCTGGGACAGTGCTGGATTTTTTTCCTCTGTGCTGGAAGCAAGGAGTGCTGTGCCCTTGGCACCAACGGATGGCTAAGTGAACTCTGGGAACTGGCATGTGGTCCATTCCATCAAAAGGCCAATCATGTGGGAGGCCAGGTACAGAATTACCAATGACGTGGCCACATTTTCAGTGTTACATCATGATGTGATGTATTTATTGAACTCTTAGGTATTGTCATCTTTGTTTGAGAGGTTCCAGAAATACAGAGGCTGTTTAGTACTCTTGGCAACTTTTACACACTAAGATACCGGGCAAATGTTATATTGATTATTGCTCTTTCTTCCCCCCGCTCTGGAAATGATTCACTATAAACAAGTGGCTGGAGAAATCGGCACTTTCTGCAGAAGTTCATTATGAGAAAACAAAGTGGTTAGCAGAGTCTGACCCTGATTGCTTCGCAAACTGACAATGGGATTCGTATTTCTCGGTGAGGTCTGGTAAAGTATTTGTAATGGAATCATAGAAATGTAGGGCTGGAAAAGATGTTGGGAGCTCATCAAGTCCAGTCCCTTGTTGCACTGAGGCAGGGCCAAGTCAAGCTCTGAAAATTTCCAAGATTGTGCTTCCATGTTGCACATTAGACAATGTTGTCATGAGAGTTTTGTTGGCCAGAACTCACATTAATATGCCTGATTTTTACTAGGGGGAGGGGGTGCGTCTCTGTTACACAAACAGATGGGCTAGTCAGAGCAGTTATTCAGTGCTAGCATAGGTCATGGTTACTTTCTGGAGACTTTAGTAAGATGGAGTCTCTCCTTTTGAATGAATCGTATTGGCCTCTGTCAGAAACTGTCCCCGGAGCAGCAATATCTTATCATGAAAACCCTTCCCAATAACGTCTCGGATGTCAGTTGCAGTCCACATGTGGACTTGCCCCTCAGTTAACAACATTCACTGAAAACACACTTTGTGTAAACAGCTCGCAGCTATCATTTCTGGTGAAAGGACTCCAGGGAACATTCCTAGCTTTGTCATGTTTGGCTGCCGGGTAGCAACCAGACTCACCATGCAAGAGGCTGGTTGGGTGGAGCTGGTGGTCCCCCTTTTCTGGAGAATTTAGATGATGACAACAATTAATGGTTTCTCGTCTCAAAGCCAATTGACAGCAAGCAGATTGCAGCCTCATTTATCCAGTAACTGGAAGCAAATTCTGGATTTCTCCGTCCATGTCTCAGAAGACCTAACTTTGGAGGGAGGTGGAGAAATGCTGGCCAGTCCGTTCTGCAGAATGCCTGGCTAGCTGGGTAGCCTGGAAGGGTTCAGAACTAAGCATGGTGTAGCTGGGAGTGCAGGTAAAATGGGTCCAGTTAAAGGGTGGTGTAGGGGAAGACTAGGGTGGAGGATATGGTTCTTGGAGGTTAGTGCCCTCTCTGAGGTAGGGACAGATTCTGCCACCCTTGCAGTGAGAAATAGCCTATTTGGCTACGTTCTGGGCAAGCCCTTCTTGGCACAGTGATTCTGGCCAATGGAAACTGTGGGGACAGTGCCTGCCTGCAAGTGGTTGTTGGCCATGTGGAGACACCTGTTCCCCACCACCATCAAACCGCAGCCCCCTTCTGCACCGTAACTCTGACCCTACCCCTGTACCTCCAACCTTCTCCTACATCCTAAGTCCCTAACTCCCTCCAGGACCCCAACCCCGAGTCCCCTCTCAACCCAATGTCCTGCCCCAAACCCCCTCCCACACTCCAATCCCTTGACTGCAGCCTGGGACCCCCTGCATCTCAAACACCTCATACCCAGCTGCACCCCACAGCCCACACTTGCAGTCAGAGCCCTCACCCCCATCCCATATCCCCCTTCCAGCTTTAACCCAAAACCCTCTTCCACATACTGATCCCTTAATTTTGGCATTTGTCCTTATTGATTTTCATCTGATTTACCTCAGACCATATTTCTAGTTTGTCCAGATCATATTGAATTATGACCCTCTCCTCCAAACCACTTGCAACCTCGCCCAGCTTGGAATCCTCTGCAAATTTTATTGTGACCCTTTCCTCCGAACCACTTGCAACCCATCCCAGCTTGGTGTCCTCTGCAAATTTTATAAGTGTATTCTCTATGCCATTATCTAAATTGTTGATGAAGATATTGAACAGAACCGGTCCCCAAACTAATCTCTGTAGAATCCCACTCATCATGTCATTCCAGCACGACTGTGAACCATGTGTAACTACTCTCTGGGAATGGTTAGCCAACCAGTTATGTGCCCACCTTATCGTAGCTCCGTCTAGGTTCTGTTTCCCTTGTTTATTGATAAGAAGGTCATGTGAGACTCTATCAGATGCTTTATTAGAGTCTAGGTATACCGCATCTACCGCTTCCCCCTTAACCACAAGGCTTGTTATCCTATCAAAGAATGCAAAGTAGAGAGACAGGCTGGGTGAGGTAATAGCTTTTATTGGACTAACTTCTATTGGGAAGAGATGCTTCAAGCCATGTGGAGTTCTTCATCAGGTCCCTTTTGGCTTGAAAGCTTGTATCTGTCTCCAACAAAAGTCCAATAAAAGCTATTACCTCACCCACTTTTTCTCTCTAATATCCTGAGACCGACCTGGTTAGTGAGAGAGTAAGATATGATTTGTGGTTTTTCCCATACAACTGAATAAATACATAGATTTGCTGGTTGGTAACACTGAAGTTCCCAGGGGGACTTTTTCTTGCTGATCAGTGGTAACCCATCGTCCTTCTCCGAGCACCTTGTTCAGTAAAATAGAGACATCCTTAGACGTATGCACATACTTTACTTCTTGTGTGTAATCTTGCTGCCCTCACAATGTGTAAAGATAAGCAAGCGTGTAAGTTCTTGCAAAACCGGGGATTTACTACGGAACATTTTACCAGACTGCGTCAAATATACATGCCTCTGAACCACAAAGTCTGCTGTTCTTTGATCCTTACCGGAATCATGGATTGTTATGTTGCATTTTTTGTTCAAATTGAATAGTTCTAATCCGCTTCACTTATCAGTATTTCAGTTAGACTGTGGTTAAATTTCCTGCGTCCTTGTGTATAATTATATATTTTCATACTTTCCTCTGTTTTGTGACTCCCCAAAAATAATTATTTAAAAATCATATACTCTAAAAAAGAAAAGCATTGTTTCCCCTCCACTGTTGATTTCCTTTGAAATTCTGATTTTTGTCTAGAGCTGATCTGGGGAGAGGCAGGTGGGACATTCAGGAAGCAAATGGAAAATGTTTAATTTTATCAGAAAGCATGTCGTGTCTGGACAGAACCAGATGCAAGCAAATCTGAAGAGCGTGCACACAGTTGAAATGTGTTGGGTTTTGCTGCTGCTTTTATCTCCGATCAAGGCATTCCTTCTCTCCAATCAGGAGTCCCCAAATGTACATTTTCTGCAGGGAAAAAGTGGAAAGAAACTGTCCCAAATGTTCTGCTTCAGCCAAGCGTCTAGAGCAGAGCTTAGCTCCTTTCTTCAGACCCTGAACCCGGTTTGAACAGTATCCAATAGCCTGAGATAAGAGTCTGACATCTGAGCTAATTTCAAAAGGTTGTGGATTGATATGAAGTGGGGTGGGAGGAAGGAATTAAGGCCTTATCGTCTCCATCTGCAGCTTATAAGGACTGGTTTGCTATGGGTGGAACGGCCCTTTCAGAATCTCATTTATCAGGAACCCAACCCTTTTTTGCTGGCTGTCATTGTCATTTACCAGAGGCCTAGGGAATACTAAGGGGGAAAGTCGACCTAAGATACACAGCTCCAGCTACAAGAATAGCACAGCTGCAGTCGACATACCTTAGGTTGAATTTACACGGTGTCCCCACTGCAGGAGGTCAATGGGAGAAACTCTCATAAGGACATAAGAACGGCCAGACTGGGTCAGATCCAAGGTCCATCTCACTCAGTGTCCTGTCTGCCGACAGTGGCCAATGCCAGATGCCCCAGAGGGAGTGAACAGAACAGGGAACCATCAAGTGATCTCTCTCCTGTCATCCATTTCCAGCCCCTGACAAACAGAGGTTAGGGACAACATCATCCCTGCTCATCTTGGCTAGTAAGTATAGATGAACCTAACCTCCATGAATTTATCTAGTTATTTTTGGAAACCTGTTTAAAGTCCTGGTCTTCACAACATCCTCTGGCAAGGAGTTCCACAGGTTGACTCTGTGCTGCGTGAAGAAAAACATCCTTTTGTTTGTTTTTAAACCTGCTACCTATTAATTTCATTTGGTGACCCCCTAGTTCTCTCCCAGCAACTTCCATTACTCCTTGCGCCTCGGTGGAGTACCAGAATCGACAGGAGCACCATCATCCGTCAATTTTAGCAGGTCCTTACTAGACCCACTAAATCGAACCCCAGGAGATCGACCTCCGGTGCGCTGATCTCAGAGTAACGGGAGACAATGCCAAAGATCCAACCATGCAAATGGTAAATCTGATAGCTAGATTGGTTCTTCAGGGCTGCTTTTTGCAGATCAAGTATTGATTTCCAAAGAGATCAACAGCGAAGGCCTCTGGGATCCAATCTAGCTGAGAAATGAATGTATGTATTTATACAGGAAGGGGGGAAGTGTGCAGCAGCCGTGCACATGATCTTATAACTCAGATGCTGCTCAGACCCCACTGATTTGCATTCACGTCTAGACTGAATGCAAGGTCAGATCCAAAGCCGTCCCAAATCAGAGTGACCCAGGCTTACACTGGCAAAGGATGTGGCACTCAGTCTAGGTCTTAATAGAGCAGGCCCTTACTGGGTTGGGACTGGACTCTCTAGGAGTGTTACCTGGGGAGGTGTGCAGTACGCCAAGGGACGATGTGGCTCATGAGAGCCAAGATGATACCCTGCCGTGATGGGTGGTGGGAGCCCAACTGTGGAGCTGCTCGCCAGATGCGATTAGACTGACCCTGAGCTTGGGTGCGTTCCAATCTGTGAGGCTGGCTTTCCGGAGAGCGCCACCTCCAGGCATCATGGCTCCTTCCAGAGCAAAATGGCGGCCTGTCCCCACACGGTGGTGCGGGAGCAGAACTGCCTGTGGGTTTTGCTGTGCTCGGCTGTGGCCCAGCTGTGCCAGGCACTGCCGAACCGCCCTAGATCAGCACAAGAGTTACGAGGCCTATGGGACCAAATGAGGCCGCACTTTGTGCACCGCGGTCAACTCTTGGTGGATTCATCTTGGAGGGGAGGAGGATAGTTGGGGCCACTGGATAGTTGTGGAGCCTTTTTCTCTCCTCCGTCCCCCGTGAGCCTCCCGCTATGTTTGCCCAGGTGCCTGGCTGGGAGGCAAGTGCATACTTTGTGCTGCAGCAAAGGTGCTGAATAACAATGAGACGCAACTTAGCCTGACCCCTCTCCAGACAGCCGTTTCCAATAGAGCCCTCCGCCATTCCAGCTACAGCCAGGTCAGGTCCCTCAGGAAGTGTTCCCTGCTGATCCCTGGCACCCAAGCAGGGGCAGTGGGTATCATAGGCATGGGGAGGCGCTGCCTTCCCAAAGTGCCAGCCTAGCCCCACACAGACTCCACCCCCAGAATGCCTATTGTAGGCCTACTGGGGGCGGAGTGTTGCTGCCCTAAGCACCTGCCCTCCCCATGCTCTGGGCTAGGGAGGCTGGGGCAGCATGCCATCTCCCTCCCCATGGTGCTGGGGGGGGCACCTTGGCTCCCGTGGAGGCAGAGCCTGGACAGAAGGGGCAGGGTTGGGGGTGGGGCTTGGGGCTTGCCTCCCCCGGCCCTACTTTCACCCACTGCCCATGCCTACGAGGACGGCTCGCAGGATTAGCGCTTGACAGATGGTAAAAGCAATGGCTTGGACCGAGCCCTGGCGTAACTCTCCGGTGGCCAGCAGGCCCAATCGCCGGCGCCGCTCTCGACATCAGCTGTTTCCTCTTGCCATCCAAAGCGATTCTTCGGTGTGGGGAGAAATCCTCTCTCCTTGGAAGTGCCCGGCCAGTGACTCCTCTCGCTGCTGCCCACGTTGGGGCATCTGAACGTGAAGCCTGAGGGGAGAGAGGCCCCGGCAGGACGGACAGTCAGAGTTGATGCTCTGCACAGCGTTGCCCTCTCTCCAGTCGTCTCATGCTGTACCTCCTACAAGTTGAGCTTGTCCCTCCCACTCCTTCCCAATGAGCGGCTTCTGGCAGGGAGCTGGGAAAGGCTGGGGAGAAGTGGCCGCTTTTTTCAGAGGAAGGCTACCACGCTGGCTCAGTGCCTCCAGCGGATGGTAGGGGTAGGGTACCAGAAGCCTCTAGCACTCACATGGACTTCTACAGAGGGCTCTTTGTAGCCTGGGCGCTCAGCCTCCTACCAGGTAAGCTCCCTCTCCCCTCTCCCAGCTGCTGGACTCTGGGAAGCGTCTCTCAGGGCTGACGGCAGCTTTTAAAAGGGGGGGGAACTGCTTTTTGCTTATGTTGGCAACCGAAGGGCAAACACCCTGAGAGAACCACCATGTAAAAGGGCTACAGTAAACAAGGAGGGGTCAAGGAGGGGATTTTTCCTCAAACGTCGGAAGGGGATAAAATCTGTCGGCTCCCGAGGGCTGACTGGAAACGAAGGCGAGAGAACTCTCTTTCGGTAAAGCAGTCGCCGCTCCTCATCTGGGTTGCAGTCGCATGTGGGATTCGTTTACTTTTTTTTTTCTCCTTGAGGAGAAAATGCTTTAAAATGAAAAGGGCAGCCTCGCAGGCAGTGCCAAGTTTGGGCTGTGGTTGACCATGGATTTGTCGGCAGCACCAAAAGGGGCTGGGCACGGGGAAGGTGTCGGGGTGAAATAACCGCGGGGGGGGGGGGTTGCTCGTTTCATTTTAAGATGTGAGTTTGCAGCCTTCCTATCTGGCTCCGTGCGTGGCTGCATGAGCCGTATTGGGTTACAAGGATGGGGCGGGGGGGAGCTCTGTGTTGGCCCCTTGCCTGTGAGGTTTAAGTTCGGTTGTTAACAGAAAGCAAGTCTCCACAGTAGCCAGTTTTGCTGCATTTAGCCAGCTTTGCATCCACAGAAGCCAACGGGTCTGCCACTCGGCTTTGTGCTGTAAAACAAAGGGAAACCTTTCTCCCAGCTTTTTTACAGCTGTTGCTAATGAAATGCTGCACCTCGCTACGATGCTATGAGCCATGCCGGGCTCGCTGGTGCCACTGTAAACACTTCCAAACATCCTGGGAGGGGGGGCGGTATATCTACTTCTGCTAATTGCACGATTGCTTGATAATCTCAGGGAAGCCACCATGAAGCTGCCTTTCTTTGCCTAATAGAGAACATGTGTCTACGCCATGCCCAGGGACAAAATGCCGTGCGCTTTGCACAGCGCTCGAAGTGAGAGCCGAGAGGTTTTCACTTTGGACAGCATTCTGTGGTTACTTGCTGCATTGCGGAGAGATTATTTCTCGCTGTTCTTTTCAGCAAACGGCGGACTTGCCTTTGAAAATAGGTGGATCAAGTTGCCCGGACGCTTGGATGCGAGGGACTGTACTTAAAACTGTGCTTACGTGTGCTTTGCAGTCTGCAGCGTAAACGCCTTAGGGAGATCACGTTATAGACTTGGTTTGATTCTATATTTTTAGACGGCACTTATGAAACACTGTAAACTTTTTTGGATCTTGGCTTGCAGGCCACACACAAACGTGAACCTGGCTATTCTGCTACACGTGTTCTCCCCGTGCCATAGTGACCTCTGCTGGTGAGGACAGAACTCCACTAGTACAGACCTCTGCGCTAAACCGTTTGGGTGTGTCTACTTGGCACCCTCAACTCGAGATAAGATATGTGATTTGCACTGCACAAATTGCGTATCTTACCTCAAATCTCTTTTTCGAAATGGCTTCTTTTGAAATGTGGCACATCTACACAGCGCCGAATTTCGTACTAACATGCTATTTCAAGACATCCCTTCATCCTCGTGGAAAGAGGGTTACTGGGATGCCGAAATAGCACGCCCATTATTTTGAAAAATATTTCAAAATAACGGGCAGCTTGTGTAGATGCAGGGTAGCTATTTTGGGATATCTCTGGTATTCTGAAATAGCCATGCAGTGTAGATGTGTACCCTTTGATGTTTGTGCAAACGGGCAACAACAAGAAGAACTGAAATGGCCAAGGTCAATATTTAACACTTACAGTGTCTGATGGTGTCCTTGTCTGGTACTCCTATGTCTTGTCTTCCAGTCAACCAAAGGATTGGAAACTAAAGATGGCATTTTGATCTTTTTGTATGAAGGGATGTTTGTCTTTGTGCATCAAGCACACACAACCATGACCAAACTTCAGTCACAGCTGTGGAGTAGGGGCAACAGGCTGGGGGTGAAGCTGTTGGTGGAACCAAATCAAAGTATGCATCTGTGGAAATAATCCTTCTAGCCCCATAGCCGGTCGTCACAGGGTCACAACAGGAGAGTTGCATCATGACCTATGTCCCAGTGTGTGAATGACTTGATGTGGTGCCTTCCTAGGACCGAAATGAAAGTTGCTGCGTTAGATCTACTTTGTCCCATCCCCCTATTAAAGAGACTGTTTTCAGGCATAGCTGTGTGTGAAAATTCAGATTATTTACACTCTCGTCATAAAGACACTGTAAAATGGCACAGGAGCCTCGGGGAGGAGGAGAGGAGAATTCACTGACTCCAGTGAAATTCCCCTAGGTATGAATTTGGCCTCACACACACCTCTGTTTAACAGACCTTAAAACTACTTGAAAATATAAGAACACATTGTTCATGCTGTGTGTGTTCCTTCCAGTCAGGTCGGAGTGTTTCAGCAGTGGCATGGGTGTCACTATGGCGATTAGCTAATGTTAATAAAGAGCGGTGATCCAGCCATTACATCTGTGACCAGAAGAAGCAGGCTACTCTTTTCAGCTGTCACTCTTCTTGGAAATATATCTTGAGATATATATCCGAGTAGAGCGCTGATGAGGCCTCAGATGGAGTATTGTGTGCAGTTCTGAGCACCACATTTCAAGAAAGATGTGGAGCAATTGGAGAAGGTCCAGAGAAGAGCAACAAGAATTATGAAAGTCTAGAAAACATGAGCTATGAGGGAAGACTGAAAGAATTGGGTTTGTTTAGTTTAGAAAAGAGATGACTGAGAGGGGACATAACAGCAGTTTTCAAGTATCTAAAAGAGTGTTACAAGGAGGAGGGAGAAAAATTCTTCTTGGCCTCTGAGGATAGGACAAGAAGCAATGGGCTTAAATTGCAGCAAGGGAGGTTTAGGTTGGACATTAGGAAAAACTTCCTACCTGTCAGGGTGGTGAAACACTGGAATAAATTTCCTAGGGAGGTTATGGGATCTCCATCACTGGAGATATTTAAGAGCAGATTAGACAGACACCTGTCAGGGATGATCTAGATGGGGCCTGGTCCTGCCGTGAGGGCAGGGGCTGGACTCAATGACCTCTTGAGGTACCTTCAAATTCTAAGATTCTATGATCTTGTAAGGAATTCCACACAACATACTACAGGTTGAACCTCTCTAGTCCAGCACTTCCCGGTCTGGCAACATCCATAGTCCGGCATGATTTTAGTTAGCCGGATGTCCACTTATCCATTTCCTGGAGTCCCATAAAGTTGATTTACAGCCACCAGTCCTGGCGCTCAGTGTTCTGTGCTGCTATTTAGCTCTAATTTACCCCTCAATGCCCTCTAACAGCGCAGTAAGCCATGGAAGTGTTGGTGATGCTGTTAGACAATATTGACCTCCCATGGTCTGGCAAATCCGCTAGTTTGACACGGGTCAGGTCCCATGGGTGCCAGACTAGAGAGATTCAACCTGTATCTTGTGCACAGGCAAACCGAGTTTGGTGAACCGTGATAACCCATCATGGACCATTACTTCATATCTAGATCCATGGAGAGCTAGTCTTAGAGCACACAAACAATGACATCCCCTTTTCAGATGTTTAGAAGCAACAAATAGGGCCCGATCCTGTTCCTAATGACTTCAGTGGGACAAGGATCGGGCCCTTAGAGTTACTCACTTTGTGGGTAACGTGTTGCAAATGGCTTAATAGAAATGGCTTATTAAAGGACCTGTTGGTCTCAGTGGAGTCAGTGTGTACAGAGTCAACGGATCGTGTTGTGGATCACTAACGATGCGACTTGCTACGAGAGGGGGAAGTTGTGTGAACTGGCAACATCTCCAGCTCCAAAACTCAAAGCCCCATTTGAAGAAAACCGAAGAAACTAGCCTTTCCCTAGTGATGAAATGTAGAAAATACCCTCGGAGCTGTCACCGCTCCATGTAGCATGCTGGCATCTGGCTGGTTGGATCTGTACAGAGCATCACTGGACCAGTAATTGGTTGGGGAGAAGCCCGAAGCTAGATCTTAACCTTCGGCAGCATGGTCGTGGCACTGCTGATAACCCTGTCATGTTACGGGCTGGTTTTGTCATGTAGCCAGACGTTCATGGGGGAATAGTATGAAACCCCCAAACTCATTTTGCCTTGTGTCCTAAGCTGAGTTCACCTAGGACATTAAGGGTGTTAGACTGTTGTGTCTGGCTAGCTACCTAATTTGCTGCACCACCCAGTCCCCATGCTGAGTTATTTCACTATGAAAGATTTAGTCAAACTTTCTTCTTTTGTTTTCCGCTTCCCCCTTTACCTCAATTTTCTATTAATCTGGGTGGTTAGAATGCCGAGGGAGGTGGTGGAATCTCCATCACTGGAACATTTAAGAGCAGGTCAGACAGACATCGCTCAGTGATGGTCTAGATGGTGCTTGGTCCTGCCATGAGGGCAGGGGACTGGAGTCAATGACCTCGTGAGATCCCTTCCAGTTCTAGGCTTCTGTGCCAGGAAGGCTCCGTCTCTGCTGACATGGGGACTGTGCTCTGTGAGACTGTGTTAAAACATCATTGTCCTAGTAAGATTCCAGATCATTTTCCCAAAGTTTGCTACAGCGTAGCTGGGGGCTTGTCTCCATTACATCACCCCGCTGGGCTTGCAGAAGATGGTGAGATCTGTTAGCTGATAGGACGCTGACTCCAATGTTGTGGTCAGGACAGATCCTAGTCCCCGTATTAGCCTGTGGCATGTTCTGAAACGTTTAACCGGCCGTGATGGTGAACATGGTGCTCCTTGGTCTACCCCACCCACAAGATTATGGTCAGAGTCATGTCATTTAACGCGACTGTCCCCAGTGGGGATCAAACACACTGAGAGTACGTCTACACTGCACAGCTATTTCGGGATACCGAAATCTACACAAACCGCCCATTATTTCAAAATATTTTTCAAAATAACGGGCACGCTATTTCGGCATCCCAGTCACTCTCGTTCCACAAGGGGCAAGGGATGTCTCGAAAGAGCACGTTATTTTGAAATTTGGCACTGTGTATGTGCCAAATTTCAAAACCAACCCTTTCGAAATAAAACGCGCAATTTACGTAGCACAAATTATGTGTCTTATTTCAAGTTTAGGCTGCTGTGGAGATGCACCCTAAGATTGTTCACGCTGATGAGGCTTGGGGAACTAGTCTACTCTTTGGTGTGGGTAGCACAGGGAACCTGCTAGGCACAGAAATGTTGCTGAGTTGGTGTTGGACCCCAAATGGTATAGGAGACCTTGTAGGTTCTTCTGTCTCTGCTAGTGTAGCTACCGCTCACTGAAGAGGGAGAATTTCTATTGTTCATGACTATGCAGTCCCTGTGCTATCAGGAGTGACATTCTCTTGGCTCAGCCTTTTAAAATAAAGTAATTTCTCTTCTGCTACTTTTTGAAGGCCTAACGGGAAGATGTTCCTAGAGTCAGTGACTTGTGACTGCTTCCTGCCCATCTTGTGGGGTATCCGTGAATGCTACAGAGCGTGAATTTGTATTTAGAAATCTTGTGCCTATCCTTGTTGTCCTGTTTTCAGTCAGACCCCGGTGAGCCGCCACAAAGAACACTCACTTTGTTCCCTAATTCTACATGACGGACAATCTCTTTGAAGAGCTAGAGCAGGGCTACTTAACACGTGGCCCGTGGGCCCGTTTGTTTGCGGCCCGTGGTGCAGTTTGGGTTTACGCAGGGCTCAACACACAGCCCGCAGGTGGGATGCTTTGAACAGGGCCTCTACTGGGAACACGCTGCACAGCGGCGAGTCAATATAATGATCTTCTGTTGCTCTGTGTTCAGAGGTGTAGCGAGGGTGTTATGCGCCCGGAGGCAACTGCCCCCCTGGCTCTTCCTCGCTATGTCTCTGTATACGTCTACACTGGCAGCTTCTTGCGCAAGAACTCTTTTGCGGAAGAGTTCTTGTGCAAAAACTCTTCCACAAGAGTGTGTCTACCCTGACATGGGCTTTTGCACAAGAGATGTGCTTTTGCACAAGAGCATCCATGCCAGTGTAGACGCTCTCTTGCTCAAGAAAGCTCTGATGGCCATTTTAACCATAGGGGCTTCTTGTGCAAGAAATTCATGTTGCCTGTCTACACTGCCCACTTCTGGAAGAGCTCTTGAGCAAGAGGGCTTATTCCTTGTGGGGACAGGAATAACTCTTCCGGAAGAAGCCCTGTTTTACAACGCTATACTGTAAATTTACTTCTGGAAGAACGCTCGTGCAGTGTAGACAGCCAGCAAGTTTTTGCGGAAGAATGGCTGTTCTGCAGCAAGGAGCTGCCAGTGTAGACATAGCCTGTGGCTGCGTCTAGACTGGTATGATTTTCCGCAAATGCTTTTAACAGAAAAGTTTTTCCGTTAAAAGCATTTGCGGAAAAGAGCATCTAGATTGGCACAGACGCTTTTGCACAAAAGCACTTTTTGTGGAAAAGCATCCATGCCAATCTAGATGCGGTTTTGCGCAAGAAAGCCCCGATCGCCATTTTCACCATCGGGGCTTTTTTGCACAAAACAGTTTTTACCTGTCTACACTGGCCCTCTTGCGCAAAAGCATTTGCGCAAGAGGGCTTATCCCTGAGCGGGAGCATCATAATATTTGCGCAAGAACACTGACAATCTTACATTAGATCGTCAGTGTTCTTGCGCAAATTCAAGCGGCCAGTGTAGACAGCTGGCAAGTTTTTACGCAAAAGCAATTGCTTTTGCGCAAAAACTTGCCAGTCTAGACACAGCCTGTGTGATTTAGTAGTTATATTCCTCAACTGTCATTGCTCACTAAAAGTGCTGTCATTATGGGTGGAAATCGGGTAAATGTTGCATTTTATTATCAACAGAACTGACTTAAATGGGGCCTGCGTGTTGTGTAGTCTTGTCTTAATCTTTGTATTCATGCCCGTCAGTGAAAGAAGTAATTTGCATATATATTTGCATGTATATGCAATCACACTTAAGTTGAGGCCCTCAGCATGTGCTGTGTGTATCATTGTGGCCCCCAGGGCTTCCAAACTTGAGTAGCCCTGAGCTAGAGTTTGGGAGTTTCAGCCTTTTTGGCCTGTAGATTTGCAAGTTGTGTAGGGGCTTGTTTCACTTTCGGCTGGCAGAACTCATGCGTGTGTTTCATACGTTCAGGGTTTTATTTCACGTGGGGGATGAAATGGCTGGGTTTGCTACAAGGTGATAAATTATAGCCCTGTAATTCCTAGATGTCATGATAGTCATTGTTGTGGGATTCACTGTCGCGGGTTTCTAAGCTTTCTCCCAAGGTTAGGATTTAGTAGCATCGACCACACATACGTATTGTCACCAGAGAGATGCCGCCCCTCAGATGTGGGCTTTAATGAGTGGGTAGGACGCAGAAGTGAAAATGGTCCGTGGCGTGGAGAATCCCAGACCAGGACGTTTGACCTCAGAATGCACCAGGTTTTGGTGCAAATGGGAACTCCCTGCCTGCCACATGCACAGCCCTCGTCTCCATGGCTCAGGGAAGGCCCCTGGATCCGTGAGAGCCAAGCTGGCATCCCGCCCGGCTCACGTGGTTCCAATTTGGATCTTCAGAAGAGTTTCCTTCGCTCCTTTCAATTTGTCACTGTCCAGAATCCTCCTGCCTTGGAATCAAGCTACATCTGCTGCCACAGCCAACGTGGGGGACCCTCTCCTAGGGAAAAATCCACAGCAGGACCCTGGGGGAAGAAAACGCCAGCAGGGTCCCCAAGTTAGTCAGAAGTCCCCACCCCCACCCCGAGTGGGCAGTTATGCAGTCTCCTCCCCCCAGTGGGATGTCTGTCTGAAGCAACAGCCCTTGTGTCCTCTCGCCCTGGCATCGGAGATGTTTCAGGAGCCAGAGGGCAGCCCTCCCTACTGCCTACCCCCTGGCTGCGAGGGGGGTGCCTTGCTAGTGGGGGGGCAGGGAGACCCTGTATCCCCGCTTTAACACCACAGCCATTCTGCTAGTAACCTCCTTGCTGAGCAAATCCCACAGGCTTTGGGGGTGCTACAGGGATCGTTAGCTGAGGTACAAGGAGCATTGTGGCAGAGGGAATGAGGAAGCCCAAACACTCCTGAAGGGGGGGAGAGAGAAAAGGAAGCAGCTTAACTGGGCAAGTTAGTTATTTCTAGGTAGTTCCCATGCAAGGGGAACCAAACACACACACACACACCAGTTGCAATATTAAATCCAACTTCAATCGGATTACAAGGGCTGAGGCTGCCAACAGACTTTAGATCCAGGCATCCAAGAGTAGGGCCCTAGGAGCCAGGGCAGAGTCTAGCTCCGACACCCACAGATGTTTGTCCCCGCTCTAGCCTGGGGCTGCATTCAGTCCTACCTTAGTTCAGGCTCTGGGGGCTGCCAAGGGGCAACCCCTAACACAGACCCAATCTTACCTTCCTGGTCTGTGAGCCACTGAAAAGTAAGCTGAGACTTCCTGGTTTTCTACCACCCCTAGGTAAAGGTAGGATGATGTAGTGGTTAGAGTGATAGATGGGGACATGGAAGAGAGAGATTTAATTCCCTGCTGTGCCACCGATTTCCCATGTGTCCTTGGGCAAGTCACTTAGTCTCTGCATGCCTCCATCTGCATAATGGGAGTAACAGCGCTTCCCTCCCACCTTAGAAGGGTTTGGTGAGAACAAATGCATTAAAAGATTGTGAGGTGCTCAGATACTATAGTAAAGAGGGTCACATAAGCGCTTGAGAGAGAGAGAGAGATTCTAATTGCATTTCTCCTCTCCTGGTCTGTTCTATTAGGAATTCTGCTCTCTGAAGCTCTCAGACACAGGGGGTGTGCCTACCCAGCACCCTTACCTCGAAATAAGCAACACAATTTGCACTATGCAAATTGCATAGCTTGTTTTGAGAATTTCAGAATAGCTTATTTAGAAATTTGGTGCTGTCTCCACAATGCCAAATTTCAAAATAAAGCGCTATTCCAACAAACCCTGAACCCTCATGGAATGAGGGTTACAGGGATGCTGGAATAGCACACCCATTATTTTGAAATCTATTTTAAAATAACAGGCGTGTTTAAAGATGTGGAATTGCTATTTTGGGATACTTCCAGGGTCCAGACATAGCCCTGCTGTCTAGACGTAGCAGGAGGAATAGACCTAGAGCAGACAGAACCATTTCAGCATTGTGTGTTCCTTTAGGGTATGTCTACACAGAAGCGTTATTCCTAAATAACATCAGTTATTCCTAAATAACAAAGTGCACGTCTACACAGCAAGCCTTTTTTTTGAAATAATGGCGAGCTGGAGGACTTCTTTCTCCGATTCCTGTAACCTTCGTTTCATGAGGAGTAAGGGAAGCTGAAGGAAGAGTGTTCTTCCTTTGATTTCCTGCTGTGTAGGCAGTGCCAAAAACCAAATTAAGCTATTTCGACTTCAGCTACGCAATTGATGTAGCTGCAGCCGTGCAGCTTAATTCGACTTGTGTCCTGTGTGTAGACAGACATACCCCGAGAAGAAAGTTCCTTCTGGCAGCAAATGCAAAGCTCCAGTAAGAAAGGAATAGAAATGGAGGGAGAATTGAGGGGATTTGTCAGTAGAGTGCTTTCTTTCCAAGAAAAAGATAGCTTTCCTCCCCAGTGTTGTTTCCCAAACAATATTTTTCTTTTGCATGCTTGAGCTAAGGAATATCAGGCATTTATACTAAACAAACTCCAGGGCGGACAGGAGATATCTGAGGCTTCCGGTTTTGGCAGCGTTGCAAGCTAAACTTGTGGGATACTTGGTCACTTATTTATGACTGTGATGTCACTTCTGACAAGAAAATAAGACGTGGTTCTTCAGATTGTTAACTGTCTCCTTGACAACCTTTTACAAGGTATGTTTTTGTAATTTAAGCCAGTTTGAACAGTCTCTGTTTTTTTTTTTTTTGCCTTAAATGCTCTGTTCGACATCTGCCTACATTTTTGAACTGCTTTTCCTCCAGTAGATGACGAATTCCGCTAACTTTGCCATCTATTTTCTAAATCTTTCCTCCAAGTCATTTTTTGGTATTTTTCCCCAGCTGTCTCCTCAGACGCTCACTAAAACTAGACACGTCTATGAACCAGGGATGTAAACAAGTAGTTGACTCTACAATTAACCAATAAGTCTAGGCTTATCGGTTAATCTTGTCGACTACTCGCATTTCCCCTCCTCCCTTGCTGCCTCTGTATTGGAGGCAGTACGGAGTGGGAGGAAGCAGGAGCCGGTGATTGGCGGGGGGGGTAGCTGGCTTAAAAACCAGTTTCCCCCCAGCACTGGCTCCGTGGTGCCACCTGCCCCGCCCTTAACTGCTGCCTCTGTTGGGGGCGGGGGGTTGGCCCAGAGGAGGCTGCCACAAAGCAGCCTCTGCCCGCAGCAAGTCCAGGCTTGCTGAAGACAGAAGCTGGTCTGTGGGAAGTGGAGAAGCCTCTATCCATGGGGAGCTTGGACCCCCGCTGCATACAGGGGCTGCTGACCCCCCTGCATACGGGGCTGCTGCCACCTCCCCGCTGCTGCCTCTGTATCAGAGGCAGTAGCATGGGGTGGCAGGCAAATGGTCTGCACTGGCAGCTGGTTTTTAAACTGGCTCCCCTCACGGACTGGCTTCCTCTGGCACCCACGCTGCTGCCTCTGATAGAGAGGCAGCAACGCAAGGTGGCAGGGGGCTCCTCGGGAGTGGGGCCAGAGCGCACTGGCCGCCAGCCCCACCCCCGGGGGACTATAGAATAGTCAAGTAGCCAATAAGAATCATGTGGTTACTCGACTATTCAGTGAACTGATATTTTACATCCCTATTATGAACCTGAGAGATCCCTGGGCTGGGTTCATAGCAAGTGCCACCACTGAAACGCAGCTCCCTCTGTTGGCAGGGAAGACCCACGCGGCCCGACAGAGTTGAGAGGGAACATCTGTTGGCCTGGGGTACTGGGCCACGCCCCTTCTCTTACAAAAGTGGGATCTGAAGTCAATGGGATTTTTGACCTTGACATCAGCATCCCAAAAGCCATTCAGGGCCTCTGTCCGTATGCCTGTGTCTGAAAGAAACCCTCACACAGGGAAAGCCACCCAGTGCTCGCCTGGGAAAGGATGAAGAGCTGAGTTGACCCACTCAGCCAGTGCTGGAATCTGAGACTCCAAGGAACGTTGACAGGGCTATCCCATGCCTAAGATGGCTCGGGGCGCCTGCCCCAGGCCTTGCGCTTTGAGGGGGCCGCACAATGGCCTCCTGGACACAACAGTCTCCCATATTGCCGTGAGCCGCATGGCAGTGAGGCCGAAGGTGGCCTGGGGAGTTAACTGGAGCTGGCAGCAAGGGCTGGGACCTCCCCGACTCCCCACAGCAGCGGGACCCACAGGAAGTGGGGAGACCCTGCACCCTGCTCCGTCCCACTGCCTTCTCCCAGCCACGTCACTCCATTTCTCGGCGGCGGCGGGAAGCAGAGTGCTCCGCCTAGCCCCGGCCCACTCCACTCTGCTCCCCCAAGCAACGCAGGGCTCGGGGGAGCAGACTGAGGCCGGGGTGCTCTGCTTCTTACTGCCATGGGGGAATGGAGGGGCCCGGCTGGGAGATGGAGGTAGGACAGAGCAGGGTGCTGGATCGCTCTGGCTCCCGCTGCTATGGTGAATGCAGGGGGACCTGGCCCCTGCTTCTGCCCCACGCCAGGCCCCCTGGTAATCTCCCAGATCACATCTCTTGGGGGAGGGGGCTTCGGGGAGGGAGTGTAATGGGGGCGGAATAGGGCCAAGCAGAGGCAGGGTGGGGTAGAGCAGAGGTGGGTTTGGAGGAAGGGGTGGGGCGTCGGCAGAAAGAGGCAGGATGGGGACAGATCCTGGGGTAGTGGGGGTTGCCCCGGGCCCTCTTAGGGATGGCCCCGAGCCTTGGCATTCCCAACCTGATGCTCCTGCCCCTAAACATCCCCTGTGGCATTTGCTCTTGTCTTGCCATTGTCAATGATTCATCTCAAAGCAGAGGAGACTTCCTACCTGCTGCTAATGTGTCCTCCCAGCCCCGCCTCATTGTCAGCAATGGTGGGTGGGGCTGGAATAAGCAGGGGGGGAGGAACTTTGGGAGTCTTTGGGAAGCAAGAAATACATATTCTTTGACTGAATGAACTATGTGCCGGTCTTGGGGATAAGAGCTGAAATCATGTCTAATATTCCAGGATTGATTCTGCCTCTCGGAAGTCTATGGGAGTTTGCGTGGACTCATATGGGAACAGAAGCAAGTCCCATAGGACATCTCCCCTAACCACTTTCCTACCTGCACACTAACGCTCTCACCTGAGTTCTGGGAGCTGGGGGTTAAGGCTCTCTAGAGGTTGGTTCTACTTTCACTATGAGTAATTAGGAGACGGGTAAAATCTTTTCAGTGCCCCTAGTCCTCCAATGCCTTCCCACAATTCCTCCTGTGTGCCCAGGACAGCCAAGTTTACCAACAGGTCCCTGGGAAGAACTCATAGGATGAGTCTACGCAGAAGGGCTAAACTCGAAATAAGATACGCAACGTGACATACGCTAATTGTGTCTCTTCAGTTGAAATAGCTTATTTCGAATTTGAGCACGTCTACCCTGCACTCATTTCGAAATAGAGCACTCGTCCCCCGGCTTCCCTTCCTCCTCGTACCATGAGGTGTACAGAAGTCGGAGTCAGAAGCCTGTTATTTCAGATTTATTTCCAAATAATGGGCTTGCTGTGTGGATGCGCACGACATTATTTCAGAATAACGTCCATTATTCCGAAATAACGCTGCTGTGTAGACAGGCCCTTAGAATGGTTCTTCTAACCACAGCAGAAAGAGCCAGAAGGGGCACCCCCAGATGGGCTGGTGGCACCCAGAGGGAGTGCCGTAACAGTGAGGAGAACATAAGACGAGTGCTGTCTGGCTGCTCACACCTGGGCTGATCGGCCGATTAACTCCTGTTGCGACATTGTACAGTCAATTGCTTGGCCATGCTTTGGTTCCTTATGAAACGGATCCAAGAGACTGAATACCCAGTGTCAGTCAGATTGGTTGCTCTAAGCCAATCTACTATGTATTTGAGAGAGTGAGTCTGATTGTCTATCTGTTCAAGAACTCCTCCTGAATGGTAAGAGCTAGGACCACCAAATTCAGTACACAGCTTCCTCACTGACACATAGTAACATCGGTCAGGCAGGAGGCAGTGGGGGCTGGAGGGCCAATGTGAGCTCTTCAGTGCTGATGGGAGGGGGGACGGAGCCCAGAGTCCAGAGCCCCAAGGGTTGGATTCAGGCAAGCCAGGGACTGCAGGTTGCCTGGATCCCCAACCTTGACTTAAGGGCAGGGTTTGGCTCTGCCAGGACAATGGGATGTGCCTGGAATGGGATTGATTCTCTTTTCTGTATGGTTTTCTGGGAAGCACCAGGCAGGTGAAAGGGGCTGGCTGGGGGTGCCGCCACCCCACACCTGTTAGGGAGAGTGGGGGAGGGACTGAAGCCATTCCCCCTTTCTCAGGGAGCAAGGGGAAAGTGCAGAGTTTGCTGCATCCCTCACTGGCTGAGGAGCGCAGAGGGCAAGACGAGCTGTGCACTTCGCTCTGGCTCCTTGACAGGGACTGGAAGGGGAAGAGCAAGCAACCCTGGTACAAACTGGGGACAGGGCTTCACCCCTTCCCCACCTGCCCCCCCCCACTCCCTTGCCCAGAGCCCACCTTACCCCCAACTCTGACTCCTGCACTCCCAGTCCTCTGCCCTGAACCCCTCCTCTCCTGCACCCCTATAGCCTCAGCACCCTACCCTGAGCCCCTCACAGCCCCAAGTCCCTGCCCTGACTCCTGCACCTCCCACTTCCCCACCCCCTGCCTTGGGCCTCCCCACACCCTGACACTCCCCAGCCCCTTGTCTTGAGCCCTCTACACTCCACACTTTTCTTGCAGTAATGTTGTATCACTCCCCCTGCCCCCAATCTCCTGTCCTGACCACGTCTCTCCCCCCCACCTCCCCGGGGGACTGCAATGCAACAATACCTGTAAGAATTGTAAGTTACTTGCACCCCTGGACTGAATTGGATTGCTTCTCAATAAACCTTACAGAAAGGAGATCAAACGGAGACATTTGGAGAAGTGCTCTGTTTTGGCAAACTAGAAATTGACTATCTCCCATTTTTGTTAAAACGTAGCAAATGATAAGAGTTTATAGGGATGAAGAAAAACATACATTTGCTGGTATTCCTGTTTTAAAAAAATACTAGAAACATTTTAACAATCCCTTTAAGAACTCCAAAATAAAATAATTTCATAAAAATAACGCTATTTCTGAAAAATACGATGATTTAAATGAAGCATGTATACTTTCCTTTTAGTTTCCAAAAAACCCGAAACCCTTAATGGAGTTAAGGACCAAGCAATGCTGGGTACATCTGCTAGTAATAATATAGTTCAGGAAAAAGATTCCATACTATACCAGTCTCCGGGAAGGTGACTCATGCGGCATTATTATATTCGTCTTCTGCAGAATGTGTGTATCCTCAAGTTACACCCTTAATTCCTCCTTTTGACACCCTACTAGTTTACAAGTAAAAGGTATTGCATACATCATCTGAAACTAGACTGAACTAGTGAGCATTTTTCTGGTGTTGTGGAATACCCAAAGACGTCATGAAAGAACTTCCTAGCTTTGCATTAAAATACAACCGTACGGCTTGTTCCCTTCCTTTGGGCCATTTCAATGCAGGCCCATGTGAGGAATTCCCTTTCTGTTGCTATGGGAAAGCACTCACTGGTCCTGATCTTAACAACGTCCCTGTTTGCTCAAGCCAAAGCTTACTTCAGTCAATGCAAGGAGTTATGGGATACTTGGCATAAAGGGAGCAGGGTGATTAAAAAATCATAGGGCAGTTTAAGCTATATCGCTGCTAGAATCCTAGAACACTAGCACTGGAAGGGACCTCGAGAGATCATCAAGTCTAGTCCCCTGCCGTCACGGCAGGACCAAGCACTATCTAGATCATCCTTCATAGATGTTTGTTTAACCTGCTATAATAATGGTGCTCAGTGCTATTTGTGCTTAATGTGTGTCGATAGATAGATAATCCATACAGGTTAAATGCTCTAGTCCGGCAACATGTGTGGTCTGGCAATGTCTGTGGTCTGGCATGATTTCAGTTAGCTGGATGTCCACTTACCATGAGTGTGGCCAGGTTTCCCGTGGTCCCATAAAGTTTGTTTACAACCACCAGTCTTGGCTCTCAGTGTTCTGTGCTGTTCTTTAGCTCTAATTTACCCCTCAATGTCTTCTCAGAGCCCAGTCATCAGTGGAAGTGTTGGTAATGCGGCTAGACAATATTGACCTCCCGTGGTCTGGTAAATTCTCTGGTTCAGCACCAGTCAAGTCCCGAGGGTGCCAGGCTAGACAGGTTCCACCTGTATTATGAATATGAAATGCATAGATGCTACCCGGCATCTATTAGTCAATATTCTGAAGTAAAGACCTACTCTAAATGTCTCCCGAGCACTTTTCCTGTGAGCAAGAAGTTGAACCCAGCGACCCTGGGAAGCTTGCTCTGTGCCCCTTGAAAACTGCCATTCACCCCAAAAGTTGGTGCAGTTCAGTGGCATGAGACCTAGAACGCCTTTTGTCACGTTACTGGATTTTAGGGAAGCAGCCAGATCACTGCTGCACCCATGGGGGGAGGGAGGGGTGGTTTGCCCCAAAAGTGGTACAAAGGGGGTCAAGTGAGGTGTCAAATGAAAGCGTATCTTATACTGATTCTATATATGCTATTCATTTAATTGTATAATGTCTGTGTGTGAAGTTATAAGCATGTATTCTGTGTGGATACTGAATATTTCTCTGTATGTGGTTGAGCAATGGGCGAAGAAGCTCAGCCTATGGACATGCTAATGAACAAGTCTCCATGGAACAATAGCCCTCAATAGGGCAAGGACACACTTCAAGAATGGTGACTGATACCAAAGGGCTACCAGCAGGGAACACAGGGATAGGCCACTGTCCAGGTGACCTGCTGCAGCCAAGAAGAGACGAGGAAGGAGGTATATAGGGGCCATGTGGCATCCTCCATTTGGTGCTCAGCTCAGCTCTTCATCCCAGATGCAGCATTGCAGGGAGCAACGAGCCGGAAAGAACTGTGGACCCATCCTGACATAGGATGTACACCAAGGACTTTTAAGCCAGCAGTTACAACATCTCTGCTGTGAGCCTGCATCAAGAACTGGGAGATTAGATGCATGTAATATATGATACTTTAACAACCTTACTCGCATGCTTTTCTTTCTTTTAGTAATAAACCTTTAGATTGTAGATTCTAAAGGATTGGCTCAGCGTGATCTTGTGGGTAAGGTCCAGAGTGTAAATTGACCTGGGATCTGTGGCTGGTTTCTTGGAACCAGACAGAACTTGTTCGGGGTAGGTGAGATTGGGCTTTAAAACCCCTCACCTGTGTATTAGGCCCGGGGCCATCTGAGGCACGGATATTGCTGGGGTGTCAGAGGGGTTTTGCTCATGAGGCTTCTGGCTGGCCAGGTAGGCAGTCTAAGTGCTCTGTGGGACTGGTTTGTGGCCTATTTGGGAAGGTCGCCAGTCTGGGGCAAAAGAGAGCCCCGAATTTGAGCAATTGGCCCTGAGCGGACGCCCTCGGCTGTGCCCAGACCCAGCCCTGTCCGTCACAGTGGTGTAGTCGGCAGGATCCACAGATCTTGGTCAACTGAGCTTTGGATCAGGACCCCACGCTGTCTAAATTTGATTTTTGGTGTTGAGAGTTTGGTTGGTTAAAGAGCCGCTGCAACAAGCCAAAGACTACATCAGAGTCTGGGCAAAAGGACTCTGAAGGATTTGTGCTCGGGGAGAGGCATTGCCTTTAGAAAGAAAGCCTCTAAACTAGAACTGGAATGGTTGTTAGTAGCCAAAGATACTGCTGAAAGAAAGCAGAAACTAGCCAAAGAAGCTGCAGAAAGAAAGCAGAATACAGAGGAGGAAATTGCTATAAGAAAGCAGGAGCTGGATCGGGAGCTTGAAAAGAAAAAGGCAGAACATGCAGAGAGGATGGCAGAGATAGCCAGAGAAATCAGACAAGCCGAGGAGGAAGCTGCCAGACTTCAGCTTAAGAAAATGGCAGAACATGCAGAGAGAATGGCAAGCCTTGAACTTCAGCTTAAGAGACTAAAAGATCAAAAGGGACTGTATCCTCCTGGGAATTCGATGTATAACCATGTGGGTATGTGGTGTGATTATAATCGGGCTGATGTTGTAACACAGCCCCAAAGCATGTATGGGGTCTGTGAAGGGAGTGCAGGTGACTCGGGGAAGTTTTCTGGGGCTGGTCAGTCTTACTGTAACCAAGAGGAAAGTGTCTCTAAATGTGTGCCTGTGGCAGATAGCTGTGTGTCTGTACAGGGGGGCAGTGAGCCTGTGAGTGAGGGCCTGTCTCAGCGTCCCCAACCTTTTTGTGTGGCGGGCGCTGCACCGGTGGGTGACGTCACCCCACTGCGTCGCCCAGCCGGCCGGCCCCATGCCAAGCGCACCTGCGCTGGTGCCAGACCCCCCACCGCGGCCATTTCGCCACTCCGGACCGGCCGCCCTGCTCCTGCGGCTTCTCCGCCACGTTCTCCCACCGCCAGCGCTTCCCCATGCCCCGTCACAGCGCAAGTTCGGCCCTGCAGCGTGTGCGGCCCGTCCTCCCCCGGCCACCCCGTGTCACGACCCCGACTAGGCGGGCGCACATAAATGCCCCAGCGAGCGCCATGGCACCCGCGGGCACCGCACTGGGGACCACTGGCCTGTCTGATGCCTCAGAGGTGAGGCTGGAATCAGAAACAGGAAGAGCCCAGCAATCAGGGAAACGTTTCTCCGGGGCAGTCTGGAGTGGCGGCCAGAGTGGAGTTTTAGCGAAGGAAAAAGATAAAGTTCTGGAGCGTGAGGAGTAGTTGGCTGGTGAGGTTTGTAAAATTGAACCTGCACAAACTGAAAATGAGTGGTGTGAAGGGGCACAGTGTGTGCAAGCTGGCAGTTTGGCTGCTGAGAAGAGCAGTGTGTCCGTGAAGGAACCTGTCTCAATTGCTGGCTGTGTGCCTGAGATGAGCCAGGGGTGCTGCGACAGGGAAGCAACTGTCTCTGATTGTCTGTCTGTGTGCGGGGAAGAGTTTCTTCCGTTGTCTGAGGAAAGTGCCCCTCCGCCTGTGATGGCTGAGAGCAGCGCTGCTGTCCCAGAGTGGGGTCTGGATACAGCTAAGGCCCAGAAAGGGGGTGGTCCTAGTTTTGTGTCTGCTGGGGAGAATTATGCCGTGACTTGGGTAGCTCCAGGCACTGTTTCGCCAGGGTCCCTGAGATCAGACAGTGGTGGCACTGATGTTTTGCTTCATGCTGCTGTGCTGCTGGAAGATAGGGGAGTGACTCTGTGGGACCAGGGTGACCCCTTAGCCAAGGCACAAGGAGAGAATGAGGGCAAGTTAACTAGGGTGCCTACTGACTGTGTGGAAGGTTGCAGCCGGCTGGGAAGTTGCAAAGGGACGGAAGATGTCTCTGATCTGGTAACTTGTGAGTCTGTCTATTCGCCTGAAAGGGGATTGTCTGTGAAGCCACCTGAAGGGCCAGAGGGGGTACAGGGAGAAAAGGAATCTCAGAAGTTGTGTGGCTCAGCAGAGCGATGCTGCTGCAGAACCAGCGAAGGGTGAACTGTTGCTTAAGGAAGCTCATAGGGAAGAGAGTCCTGGCAGTGCTTTGAGCAAGCAGTTTGCTGTAGCTGAGAGAGGTGACAGGGCCTTGCTTGGAGAAGGCATTCAGGAGAAAGCTTTGCCTGTAAAAGGCAGCAGCAGGGTGTGTGAGGCACTTGTTTCAGTGTCTGACAGACAGAGTTGTTCTGTTAACCGGGACTCCACTGACTTGGATTTAGAAAAATCCCATGTGGATGATTGTGAAGAGACTTCAAAGGGACCGAGGAGTGTTACAAATGAGGCAGGAACAGCCAGAGAAGTGGAGCAATCTGGTAACCAAGAGACTGTATGTGACCAGATCACTGGGAAGTCAGGGTGTGGGGGACAGCAATGTTCCCAGGTGGATGCTGAGCGTGGACAGTGTGTGTCTCAGATTCATAGGAAGAAGGACTATGTAGCCAAGTATGCAGAGCTGAACAGCTGTGTGGTTACTCTCTCTAGAATGCAGGAGATGGCAGTTCAGCTCCCGTCTTTGGACACTGTGGATACTTGTAATTGATCAGGGAAGTTGATAGCTGGTTCCATGTGGAAGCAGAGATTGAAGCTGGAAGCAGACTTTCAGACGGGGGTCTGGGCTGCTTATCGTTGTTACCCTACTGAGTGGCGGGAGAGAGGATTCCATGGCCATTGTGAGCAAGGAAGACACACCCAGCCAGTCCTCTGTCTCTGCTAGGCCAGGGTTTGAGCCCACAGGAGAAGTGGGATGGGCACAGCCTGCTTTGGCAAAGGAGACTTGCAGTTTAAACCTGAAGGTCCAAAACTGCAATGGTGTGGAGCCGAAGAGGTGGCATAAAAGAATGTACTGTCACTATACATTGGATGTGGATTTGTTCCTATTACTGATGTTAGCTCTTGTAACCAATGTACTATTGTTGTAAAGAATTGGAAAGGTATACAATGTGCATGATCTTACGACAATACCATGTAATCTGTCAGGAAAGGGACCAAATGACAGGCTGTATGTAAAAGGACATTGTGATGTTGCTATTTCATGGAAACATCCCTTGTGACCCACCAATGCTTGCAGCCCCATTGAGAAGTTCCCCTGGCAGTGTATGTACCCATTGGCAAGGTGATCCGGAGCCAAAAGAGGGACATGCTTTCTGTCTATCGCCCCACCACAGTTAGGGAACCGCATCGTGGCAAAACCCTTCACTATACCCTGCACGTTTCCCAGAGTCACAATCTTTCTAGTAGAAGGGTATTGACTGCCATGGCTACTTGCATCACAGCAGATTTGCCTGCTCTGTATTGATTTGCCTGCTCTGAATTGATTCCCAGCTGACCTGGTATTTCTAGCATCAGCAGTGCCCCCAGGAAGTAGGGCACTGAAGTTAGGAAACCAGAAAGAATCATTCTGATGGTTAATTGCCATCTCTTCCCCACCCCTTTCCCCCCAATTTCTAAGATATCTGGAGAGGAGGCTTTGGAAGTTGGCGAGGAGGGCAGGTGGGTTATCAACGGGAGAAGGGGGCTCTCTGCTTTCTACCTGCCTTTCCTACACCTCTACCAGGTGTCTCCTCAGGTCTGTTTGCTCCCCCAGAAGCCTCAACATCTCATCCGGTGTGTTACGCTCATGTTCTCACGCACTCATGGCAATAAAAATGATGAGGGGTTTGGAACGGGTGCCCTGTGAAGAGAGATTAAAAAGACTGGGACTTTTCAGCTTAGAAAAGAGAAGACTAAGGGGATGGGATATAATAAAGTTCTATAAAATCATGGAGAAAGTGAATAAGGAAGAGTTATTTGCTTGTTCCCATAACATAAGAACTAGGGGTCACCAAATGAAATGAATAGGTGGCAGATTTAAAACCAACCAAAGGAAGTATTTCTTCATGCAGTGCATAGTCAATCTGTGGAACTCCTTGCCAGAGGATGTTGTGAAGACCAGGACGTTACCAGGGTTCATAAAAGAATCCTGGCTATTAGCCAGGATGGGTAGGAATGGTGTCCCTAGTCTCTGTTTGTCAGGTGACCAGAGGAGGATCACTTGATGAGTCCTTGTTCTGTTCACTCCCTCTGGGGCATCTGGCATTGGCCACTGTCGGCAGACAGGATACCGGGCTAGATGGGCCTTTGGTCTGACCCGGTCTGGCCGCTCTTGTGTTCTCTACATGATTGTCTGTCCTCCTATGCATTGCATGACCTCTGAGTGTGCACCTCCCTGCCTTGAGTTGTGCCCTGAGTGGGGGGGATGGGGGGGAGGATTGCATGAACTCGTTCAGCATGTCATTGCATGCACCCTTTTTTTTCCTCTTCTAATCTGTGATCCCCTCACAGCTGGCGTGGGGGCAGGTCCCAGAGACAGGCCCACAGCTGCGCAGAAAGAGCATGGGTTGACGGTATGGAAAATTCACTGTGAAAACCAGAAGGTTGACACTGACGGTGAGCGGAGCACATCCCAGCACAACGCACAGGTGTTGGGTACAAGGCTGCCTTTTGGCCAGGAAAGTGTGACCCATGGCAGAGCGCTGGGCAGCCGGGTGCAGTTTGCAGGCAGGCGTGGGCAGCACCCTGTTAGGAGGGGCCTTTTGCTTCCGCTTTGAAATCACATGGGAAAGGGGCTTGCTCTCGTTTCCCACAGCAAGCTGGATGGCTGCTTCATCTGTTTGCATTTGCAGTGGGCGGGGGGGGGGGAGTGCTGTGAGTTTGGGCGGGAGGGCACAGATGTGCACAGCCAGCATGGGACCACCCCCCTGCTGCACAGCAGACCTGGGCCTTATGCTGCTCGGCTAGATGCTGTAATGATGCTGGACCACTTACTGCTGGCTTGGCGTGGGAAGGTGTTCTACTATGGAGGACAGAATACGGCAGCCCCCCCTTTCCCCCCGAAACCTGCTGAGAAGAATTGCAGAGGAGCTGGGTGAGAAATCCATAGAGGTGTCCAGGGAGGATTCCCACCCCATCTCCAGGCACATAAACAAACTCTGCAAGAGAGCACCCTCTGGGTAGCTGAACTGGCTGCTGCTGTATCCCAATTCTCGGTACAGATCAGATGTTAAACCCCGTTCCATTTAACCCCGGTCATGCGATTGCCAATGTGCACTCACCAGAGGTGCCTTCCCCGCCATTAGGGTCTGGCAACAGCAGGTCGTGGGAGGGGATTGGCTCCAGACTTAGGAAAAGTTGCTGGCTGTCGGGGAGACCGGACCCTCCGCTTGCCAGCTGCACATTCCCCTCCTCTTCGTCTACAATGTCCTCGTAGGCAGTCAGTGAAGATAGGGCTGGGAGAGGCAAGCCCCTGGCCCCGCCCCTTCTGCTCAGGCCCCGCCCTCCCTCAGGAGCCAAGCTGCCTCTCTGCCCAGCAAGGAGAGGTGGGGTTGCATGGCCCCAGCCTGGGAGCATGGGAAGGGCGGGCGCTCGGGGCAGCAACACTCCGCCCCCAGAACTCCTACAGTAGGCGTTTGGAGGGCAGAGTGCGGGCGGGGCCAGGCTGGCGGTTTGGGAAGGCAATGGCTTCCCCTGCCTAGCATAGCGGCCACCCATGAATTTCCTTGTTGTTGCCCAAGGCTTCCTGAAGAGTCACTTGGGAGGTATCTGTGGAGAGGTTTTGGATACGGGTCAGGTCCCTCCTAGAACCCTGTGCAGCTGCCCATAGTAGTGGGTGTGTCAGTGGCTCAGAGGCAGAGGACCCGTGTGCCTCCTTTGTCTTCGGGTGCACTTGCCTGGGCTCCTTTATTTTCATGCAGCACTGCTGGGCGTCCCTGCTGAGCCTTTCTCCCCCCAAGCCCTGTGCGATTTGGGCACATGGATACCAGCGTTTCTTCTGTGGGTTCAACCTGCACAGATTCTCCTCCCCCAACTGCAATCAGGTCCAGGATCTCCTCCATGGTCGCTGCTGGAGCTCGCTTGTGACCCTGGGCACTCCTGGTCCGGTGTGCTGCTGGGCTCGCCGCGCTCACCAAATGGGAAATGAAATTCGGAAGTTCCTCGGGGCTTTTCCAGTGTGCCTGGCAGGGCAGCAGAGTTGAAAGTGTTGGGCAGAGCTATCACATTAGGACACTGTGGCTCACATTGATTTTTTTTTTTTGTAAAAACACAGCAAATGATAACAGTTCCTGGGATGAAGAAATAAAATACAGCTGATGGAATTCCCATTTAAAAAAAAATGAAATGGAAAAATGGTAACAATCCCTTTTTTTAAAGAAATCCAAAATAAAAATGAACTTCCTAAAAACACTATTTTTGAAAACTACAATCATTTCCACACAGCATGTACACTTCCCTTTTATTTCCAAAGAGCGCCCCCCCCCCCCCGCCCCAAACCCTCAGTGGAGTTAAGGACCCAAGCAGAGCCCAGAGGCCAAGCACTGAACTGAACGGCGCTGTGTCTACACTATCCCAAATTCGACCCAGGGAGGTCGAATATAGCGTGACACCTCTCATCTGGCTGCAGCGCAGCAGTCGATTTTAAAAGCCCTTACAGGCGGCAGAAGGGGCTTTGCTTGGTGGTGAAGATACATTCAGTATCCAATCAGCCTAACACAGCTAACTGTTGACCTCACCTCAGAGTGCAGACCAGGCCTTAGGGATGAGGCGAGGATACAGCAGCCTACACGCCTCTTCCGGCCTCCTCGCCTCCTGGCCCTGAATACAGTTTCATTTGAAGACTAATTACAGAAGCAGCGCCGCCGATGTCAGGGGCTGAGTGGGGCTTAGTGTGCGTGCCACGGAGAGTTGGCCTTGCAGGTTTCCTCACCGGAGTTGCCACCTTGCATGGATTTCTATCATGAGCTTTCCAATATTTCCGGCTTTTCTTAAGCTCCAGATCCTGGAATCTGCGGGTTACGTGAGGATCTCAGCTTTCAGGTAAAAAAAAAAAAAAAGATCACTTCATTCATGGGGGTGAAGAAAAGCTTGAAAACGTGACCCCCTCAAAGCTCCAGGCCTGAGAACAGCAATTAAAAAGACCCCCCCCTTCATTCTTTTAAAATTAGGATTCTGAGTTGGGGGGGGGGGCGGCTGTCATTGGCGCATCTCGCACAGGATTTTCCAAGAGCTCGTTTCCAATGTGAGGCGTTTTCCCCCAGCGCCATTAGTAAAAAGGAACCAAATTGCATCCATTTCCAAGCTGGTCTCCCTGATTATCATTTGTGCCCGTCTTTTGGGGGCCTGTCTGGCTCCTGCCCATTTATTTTACTGGGGAAAGAGCCAAGCCAGTGCATGCTTTTTCACAGTTTGCACATGTGTGTTAAATGGCTCGTTTTACACTCCTCTCTAAAAAGGTTTGATTTATACACTTTCCTGCTTAACAAAGCAGTAATGCTAGTTAGTCCTTTTACTTATTTCTAAATTCCTTTGTATGACTGATCACAATAGAGTACCTTTTTACTGCCACACTTCTTGGAGGGGGCATGCAAGCAGTGATTGGGACCAGGCCGGGGCCATATATTAGATCACGATGGGTATATCTATACTGGAATAACAGGCCTGCGGCAGGGCCAGGTCAGCTGCCTTGGGCTGGTAGCACTGAAATTGCTGTATAGATATTGGGGCTTGGGACCCTTCTCCTCACAGAATCCCAGGGCCCAGGCTCCAGGCCGGAGATGGCCAATCATTTCTGATGGGGGGGGGCACTCCAAGATTTTGGTAAGTGCTCCAGGGCTGCACTTCTCTATGGAGGGAGTGCGGGGTCTGGGATGGAGACTGGGTGCAGAAGGGAGCTCGAGGTAAGGGATTGGGGTGCAGGAGGGAGGGTGGGGTCTGGGAGAGAGTTGGGCGAAGAAGGGGGTTGTGACCTGGGGCAGGCGGAGAGGGAGGGGCAGAGGGTTTGGGCTGTGACCAGGGGAAGGGATATAGGAGGCGGCGCAGGGTCCACGGTATGGGTGCAGGAGAGGATTCTGACCTGGGGAAGGGATGTAGGAGGGGTTGTGACCAGGGGTAGGGTGTAGGAGGGGGCGCAGAGGGTTTGGGTTGTGACCTGGGGAAGAGATGTAGGAGGGGTTGTGACCAGGGGTAGGGTGTAGGAGGGGGTGCAGAGGGTTTGGGTTGTGACCTGGGGAAGAGATGTAGGAGGGGTTGTGACCAGGGGTAGGGTGTAGGAGGGGGCGCAGAGGGTTTGGGTTGCGATCTGGGGAAGGGATGTAGGAGGGGGTTGTGACCAGGGGTAGGGTGTAGGAGGGGGTGCAGAGGGTTTGGGTTGTGACCTGGGGAAGAGATGTAGGAGGGGTTGTGACCAGGGGTAGGGTGTAGGAGGGGGCGCAGAGGGTTTGGGTTGCGATCTGGGGAAGGGATGTAGGAGGGGGTTGTGACCAGGGGTAGGGTGTAGGAGGGGGTGCAGAGGGTTTGGGTTGTGACCTGGGGAAGGGATGTAGGAGGGGTTGTGACCAGGGGTAGGGTGTAGGAGGGGGTGCAGAGGGTTTGGGTTGTGACCTGGGGAAGAGATGTAGGAGGGGTTGTGACCAGGGGTAGGGTGTAGGAGGGGGCGCAGAGGGTTTGGGTTGCGATCTGGGGAAGGGATGTAGGAGGGGGTTGTGACCAGGGGTAGGGTGTAGGAGGGGGTGCAGAGGGTTTGGGTTGCGACCTGAGTAAGGGATGTGGGAGGGGTTGTGACCAGGGGTAGGGTGTAGGAGGGGGTGCAGAGGGTTTGGGTTGCGACCTGGGGCAGGGAATCAGGGTGCAGGAAGGGGGCAGGTGCCAGGGACAGGCTGGGAGGCTCTTACCTGGGTGGTTTCCAGCCAGCAGCCCGGCAGGACCCTCGGGCAGACTCCCCGCCTGCAGCGCTCCGCACCCCTCTCAAAGCAGCCGGCTGCTGTGCACCTCTGGGCCACGTGCCACGGCAGGGGTTCTGGGAGCTGCTCGGGCCCACATCACTGCCCAGGAAGTGCCCATTGGCTGGTTTCCAGCCAATGGGAGCTGCGAGGAGTGTGGAGCAGCGTGTGGAGCCCTCCCCCCCCCCGTCCCAAGAGGCGCGCACTGTGCCAAGATGCACATGCCATCTCTTCGAGCAGCAGGCAGGGGCAGGGCAGACAGGGAGCCTATCTGAGGGTGCCACAGGACTGTGGGACATTTGCCGTAATCCTCTGGTTCGCTAGTCTGATCTGAAGCTTTGGTGGACCGGATGCGGATTTTGCCTACCCTGACGGTGGATGTCGCCACAGCAGTTAAACAATTCCCTAGCCTGGGCCCTGTGAACCTGAGTCAACCAATTCACGCCAGCCGTGGTGTTTAGCTGCACTATAAACATACCCCTACGTGCTAAGGGGTTTGTCTTTAATTTTTCTTTGAGTAACATAAAGCAGCTATGTAAGAGCATTCTCCTGCAGCGGGTATGCAGGGGCAGACTTTGTGCCCAATTCTCTTCAAGGTTTAACGGTCCTACACAATTGGATGATTAAGTCCTAACACACGCAAAGAGGGTGCTGCCCCTCTGTCTGTGTTGTGAAAAACCAAAATCAGAAAAAATAGAGAACCAAGGACCCAGCATGGCAGATTTAGAAAGACAAAACTCCCACCTCTCTACAATGAGACTATCTGTGTACGAGTTTTGCAGGGGGAAAATTAGAGAAACTCTGTGCAGAGTCCAGCATCTGACCTGTGCACCATAGAAAGGAGCTCAGTTGTGAGTCACGACCTCTCTAGCACTTATTCTGATGGCTACAGAAATACAGTAGCTTGGGTGACTGATCTTGAAAATGCACATTAGTTACTGGCATGTGTGTATGTGGAGGGAGCTCTTGCTATCTTGCATGTCTGAAACTAGCAAGGGCTGAGAATTTTCCATCTGCGCCAGTGGTGCTCAAACTTTTTGGCCTGCGGTGACACCGCTCAATGCAAACCTTCCTGCAGACCCCCGGGAACCAGCTGTGGGGACAAAATGGGTTCAGGAGGGGGTCGGGGGTGAGGTCTGGGTGGGAGGGAGGTGCAGGAGCAGGTTGGGGGGGGAGTCTGGGCAGGATGGAGCATGCAGGAGTGGGTTGAAGGTGCAAGGTCTGGGTGGAAGGGGTGTGTGTGAGGAGGCTGGGGGTGCAGGGTCTGGGCAAGAGGGGGATGCCTGCCACTCCCAGGCACCGCCCCCTTGCTCTCATTGGCTGGGATTCCATGTGGAGCCCTTCCTCACCCTGCAAACTGGATCTGGCCCATGAGACTCGTTTCTTCCCCCCTCTCCCCGCCCCGCTCCTCATAGCGGGAAGCCAGTGCCGGTGCTCCAACCTCATGGGTGTGTATGTTGGGGACAAAACACCCACACAAACACCCCACTGCAGGGACGGGGGCACCCCCAGCCTGTGGCCCACCTGCAATACGAGCACAGACCACTCTTTTGAGAACCACTGATCTACGCTGCTTGTCCATTTCACATTCTGAGTTTTCATTTACGAAGACAGAAATCTTTTTGGCTGGAAAAACTGCAAACTTTTGGGGTTTGGGCTGAAAATTCTTGAGTTTTGGTGTTTTGCCGGAAAGCTCAAATTTTCCCACGGTGAACAACTCCATTTCCTGATCGGCTCTTGTTTAAACCTCACCTGTTAACACTGGGCCTGGTTCTCCACCATCTTACACAGATGTCAGCCAGCAGGAACTCCCCTGCAGCCAATGGACTTACACCGCGATAAGCCAGAGAGAGGAAAATGTCTCATTAGCTGAGACTCTTAAAGCAGCCCAGGAGAGTTGGTTGCCCCATTGCCATTTAAATACCCTAGACAGCTTTAAAAATCCTAATCTTTGCCCCTGTTACTTTTTGACAGAGTTCTCAGTTATCCAAATGGGAGCTGATTCTTCTCTTGCTTACACCTCTGTAACTAAGGAGTAAGCCACACTCATGTTAATGGCTCAGAAACCTGCCCACAGGCCTAGATCTTCCATCTTGTGTTTTCTTCATGCTAACTTTTGAGTGCTTTACCCTTGGAAATGTTGCCTGGACTGCACACAGCAGGTATCGAATAAACTGGATATGGGTTTTAGCATTAAAAAAAAAAGATCAGTCTAGCCACAGAATCTTGGATATGATCTCTGAGTCTTAGCCCATTTGCTTTCTAGAATTTCTCCATACAGGTTTTTAAAGGTTCTTTACTCCGTTTTCTTTGGCTAGACTCTGGAGGTTTTCGCACTCACAAAGCCAGCGGAGCAGATCGGTTACTATGCTTACAAAGAAGCTGATTTAAGCCCAACATTGGTACCTGTAGAAATCTTTTCCATCCTGCCTTTTCATCTCAAACTCCAGCCTCAATGTCTTAACAAGCCTTATTTTCCATCAAAAAAGAAAAAAAGACTGATTCCCCAGAACATCCTCTTGCCAAGTGGTCACCATTAAAATAGTTATTTACCAACCATTACCACGTCATAGAATATGAGACCCTGCAGTTATTTCCTGCCTTAGGAGGAACAGAAATGTTGTGGTATTCTTGATACCTCACTGAAGTAATGTTCACTTCTTTTAATGGTGCCTGTTATGCATTCTTTTCCGATGCAGTTCTCATATCCTATGTGTCTAATGTAAAGAGATGTGGGGTCTCTTTTCAGGTGTTTGGGAGTCTACAAAGCCTACAGATATTTAATATGAGAGGTTTTTCAGCAGTAAAGAGTTCCACAAGGAACAGGTTTCAGAATTTTCAGAGGGGTAGCCGTGTTAATCTGTAACTGAAAAAAATGTAAAAAATAGCGAAGAGTCTTGCCGCACTGTAGAGACACAGAAACCTGTAGGGGAACATTTTAACTCGCTCGGGCACTCGTTAGTGGATCTCAATGTTGTGATATCGTTACAAGCCAATTTCAAGAACCAGCTTGAAAGGAAAGCTGCAGAGCTTAATTTCATGTACAAGTTTGAGACCTACACTAGGGGTACGTCTAGACTACAGACTTTTGTCGACAGAGGCTATGTCGACAGGTACTGCCAACAAAGCTTCTGTCGACAAAGAGCGTCTAGACTACATCCAGTTCTGTCGACAAAGCAAGCCGCTTTCTTGACATGAGAGTGTAGATGCAAAGGACAGTGTAGATGCAATAATGCCTTCTGTCGACAGAATTCTGTCGACGAAAGGTGTTATTCCTCGTAGAACGAGGTTTACTTAGAACCTGCTCCATCAGCTTCATTTAGCATGGACACTCTAATTGACAATATTTTCCCCCTTCTTTTTCCTTCTCTTCCCTCCCTTCATCCCCTTTCCTTCTCTCCTATTTATTTGGAAACTGAACTATAACAACATAAGAGCGGCCATACTTTGGGTCAGACCAAAGGTCCATGTAGCTCAGTGTCCTGTCTGCTGACAGTGGCCAGCACCAGGTGCCCCAGAGGGGGTGGACCGAAGACAATGATCAAGCGATTTGTCTCCTACCATCCATCTCCAGCCTTTGACAAACAGAGGCCAGGGACACCATTCCTTACCCCCTGGCTAATAGCTTCTTATGGACCTAACCTCCATGAATTTATCTAGCTCTTTTTTAAAACTCTGTTATAGTCCTAGCCTTCACAGCCTCTTCTGGCAAGGAGTTCCACAGGTTGACTGTGCGTTGTGTAAAGAAGAACTTTCTTTTACTAGTTTGAAACCTGCTACCCATCAATTTCATTTGGTGTCCTCTAGTTCTTATATTAAGGGAACAAGTAAATAACTTTTCTTAATTCACCCTCTCCATACCATTATGATTTTATAGACCTCTATCATATCCCCCCTCAGTCTCCTTTTTTCTAAACTGAAAAGTCCCAGTCTCTTTAGCCTCTCCTCGTATGGGACCCATTCCAAACCTCTCATCATTTTAGTTGCCCTTTTCTGAACCTTTTCTAATGCCAAAATATCTTTTTTGAGGTGAGGAGACCACATCTGTATGCAGTATTCAAGATGTGGGCGTATCATAGTTTTATATAGGGGGAGTAAGATATTCTTCATCTTATTTTCTATCCCTTTTTTAATAATTCCTAACATCCCATTTGCTTTTTTGACTGCTGCTGCATACTGCATGGATGTTTTCATATCAGACAGGAAACAATCACATATAAAACAATTTAATATATCAGGGAAGGGCAGACAAAGAAACAGTGGCAATTTTTTAAAGTGCTTCTTCACAAATGCTAGAAGTCTAACTAATAAGATGGGTGAACTAGAGTACCAGGTATTAAAGGAGGAAATTGACATAATAGGCATCACAGAAACCTGGTGGAATGAGGCCAATCAGTGGGACACAATCATACCGGGATATAAATTGGAAGGACAGAACCCCTTAACTCCATTCATCTGAAGAAGTGGGTTGTGCCCACGAAAGCTCATGAAACCATCTACATGTTTTGTTAGTCTCTAAGGCACTGAAGGATTATTTGTTGTTTAAGTTTTTTCAGGTTTCAGGATGATGGTGTTTGGATGGAAGTCCTAGTCTGTGATGCTGTGGCTGACAGTCTGGGAGCCATGACTTTGCTGGTAGAGAATATGCATGAAAGGGACCTACTGAAGATAGGATGTCAGGAGAAGGCAGTAGGAAAGCAGAGAAAACAGTGGACGGATTGTATCAGAGAAGATGAGACGAAGGTGGACCTCAGTGCAGAGAAAGACGGGAGATGCTTGTGATAAGGCGAAGAAGAAGTAGAGAGGCAAGGATTATATTTTAAACAAAATCTCCTCTTGAGGGGAGCAGTTTGTGTACATGGTGACATTGTGTGCATACGCAGGTCAGCGTGTATATGCATTTGAATAAAGAGCTATAGCAAAATTCTCTTAGCAGCAGGGCAAGGAATAACCAGCTGAGTGGCAGCCATATCGGGGAGGTACCTCAATCCCATACCTTCAGACTGACGCTGCTAAGAGCCTCGCACGTGCACTGAGTGAGAGAGGACCAAAGGAGAGTTCCCACCAAGAAGAATTGCAAAGCACAATACTCAGGGGGAAGCTTGACAAGACATAGGAATAAGTCCGTTTGTGAACAACCCTGCCCAATGCTCCCAGGCTCCACAAACAGGTCAGCAGCATCTTCTGATTTGATTATCATGGGCAACAAATAGTTCTGATCATATGAGCATGGAGACTTGACTTTTCCATCCATTGCTAGAAGGTCATCAGCCCTCCCCACCCATGCAAGCAGAAAATCATAGAATCCTAGAACGGGAACGGACCTCGACAGGTCACCAAGTCCAGTCCCCTGCCCTCACGGCAGGACCAAGCACCATCTAGACCATGTTCCGGGCTGGATGACCAAACACGTTGGGTTAAATACTCCAGGCAGACTACATGGACCCCACCCAACTCCATAGCTGGACAGACAAAAAGCCAAGGAGATTGGAGGGAATACTGTGAGCATTGCCTTTGCGGAAGGGATCTTAAGGAAGAAACAGGAATGATTAGATCTGTGGTGTCCAGAACACTAGACATTAGCCACATGTGGCTATTTGGCCGGTTGAGTGTGGCTGGGCCACTATAGCAGTAGCTATTGTTTCAGAACTGATTGGACACTCCAGGATTAGAGAGTCAAGTTGCATGAGCATGAGCACAGCCAGTGCCCTGCTAAGCGATGGTGTTGCCAATCTGCATGGACCAGCACCTACTCCCTGGCTTTCGCCAGAGACCACGTAAACCTGAAGCAAAAGTTGTGGCCCAAAGTTCCCCCCAATCCCTCCCGTAACCCAAAGAATTCCCCTGGCCAAAGCTCAAATGATGAGGAAACCTTGGCCCTTTCAAAGCCATCGCCCCAACTCTAAGGACATAGGTGGATCTGCGAACTCTCAAGCAGAGGGACTCCGATGAGCTAACAAGGAGACGTTGCCACTACTGACCCTGCTGTCAATCCTACCGATTGCGACTTGGCAGCAAGAACATGGTGCTCGCAGGAGTATCCAGCCAGGTTTCAGTGAGGCATGCAAAGAATCACAGAATCATAGAATCCTAGAACTGGAAGGGACCTCGAGAGGTCATCAAGTCTAGTCCCCTGCCCTCATGGCAGAACCAAGAACCATCTAGACCATCCCTGATAGATGTTTGTCCAACCTGCTCTTAAATATCTCCGGGAATGGAGATTCCATAACCCCCATAGGCAATTTATTCCAGTGTTTAGACAGGAAGTTTTTCCTAATGTCTAACTTAAACCTCCTTTGCTACAATTTAAGTCCATTGCTTCTTGTCCTATCCTCAGAGGCCAAGGAGAACAATTTTTCTCCCTCCTCCTTGTGACACCCTTTTAGATATTTGAAAACTGCTATCACCTCAGTCTTCTCTTTTCCAAACTAAACAAGGCTAGTTCTTTCAGTCTTCCCTCATAGCTCATGTTTTCTAGACCTTTAACCATTTTTGTTGCTCTTCTCTGGAACGTCTCCAATTTCTCTACATCTTTCTTGAAATGTGGTGCCCAGAACTGGACACAATACTCCAATTGAGGCCTAATCAGCACAGAGTAGAGCGGAAGAATAACTTATTGTGTCTTGCTCACAACACTCCTGTTAATACATCCCAGAATCATGTTTGCTTGTTTTGCAACAGCGTCACACTGTTGACTCATATTTAGCTTGTGGTCCACTATAACCCCTAGATCCCTTTCTTCAGGACTCCTTCCTAGACAGTCCCTTCTCATTCTCTGTGTGTGAAACTGTTCCTAAGTGGAGTCCTTTGCATTTGTCCTTATTAAACTTCATCCTGTTTACCTCAGACCATTTCTCCAGTTTGTCCAGATCATTTTGAATGTTGACCCTATCCTCCAAAGCACTTGCAACCATCCCATCTTGGTATCATCTTCAAACTTAATAATCACACTCTCTATGCCGTCATCTAAGTCAATGATGAAGATATTGAACAGAACCGGTCCCAAAACAGAGCCCTGCGGAATCCCACTTGTTATGCTCTTCTAGCAGGATTGTGAACTGTTAATAATTACTCTCTGAGAACGGTTATCCAGCCAGTTCTGCAGCCACCTTACAGTAGCCCCATCTAGGTTGTATTTGCCTAGTTTATTGATAATAAGGTCATGTGAGACCGTGTCAAATGCCTTACTAAAGTCTAGGTATTCCACCTCCACCACTTCTCCTTTATCCACAAGGCTTGATATCCTATCAAAGAAAGCTCTCAGATTGGTTTGACATGATTTGTTCTTTACAAATCCATGCTGGCTGTTCCCGAGCACCTTATTATCTTCTAGATTTTTGCAGATGGATTCCTTAATTACTTGTTCTTCTCTTAATTCCATTATCTTCCCTGGTGCAGAAGTTAAACTAACTGGTCTGTAGTTTCCTGGGGTAAAGCTTCAACTTTATACGGGGGCAGCCCTGGGGCTGGGTGATGTTGGTATACTCCGCATAGGCCAATGGTCTTTGCCAATCCAGCCTCCTGCAAGAGAGGTGCTGGCGAAACCTATTGCATGGACTTCAAACTTTTCAAACTTGGGTCTTCTTTCTTTTCATTCTTTTGGCAGCTCTGGTTGTGCTCCTGGTCCACCCACAGGTAGTGCACAGAGGAAGAGCACAAGTAGAGAGGAAAAGGAAAGATCTGATCTGTCAGACCTTCTGCCTGACTTTTAATGCTTTCCCTGCAGCCCCTCCTCTGATGGTGTGTCTCTATACGGGGTTAGAGTCATTAGGGAAGTCCTACGGGACCAGCTGACAGTGGTCAGAAAGGTAAACATGTATCTTCTCCAAAACTGCCATGCTCACTTGTAGTTAAACACTGATGATGCAAATATGTCTTTACAAATGACAAAACAAAGATTTTTTTTTTTAAACAGGCTTCAGATCCCAGGGGGAAATGATGGATGTACGCAGCTAAGAGAGAGTCAGGAAATGTCAGGAATTGGATTTAGCTTCAGTCTTTGCACATGCCACTATGGATTTGCACAGAAAAGCAGTGGCCATTTCTGTTTATAGCCAGGCCTGGCCCCGAGTTTCTTTTTGACAATTTTTCTCCCTCCTCCTTGTGACATCCTTTCAAGTATCTAAACAGGTGTTAACAAGGAGGAGGGAGAAAAATTGTTCTTCTTGGCCTTTGAGGATAGGACAGGAACTGCAGCAAGGGAGGTTTAGGTTGGACATTAGGAAAAACTTCTTAACTGTCAGGGTGGTTAAACATGGGAATAAATTGCATAGGGAGGTTGTGGAATCTCCATCCCTGGAGATATTTAAGAGCAGGTTAGACAGACACCTGCCAGGAATGGTCTAGACAGTGCTTGGTCTTGCTGTGAGGGCAGAGGACTGGACTTGATGACCTCTCGAGGTCCCTTCCAGTTCTAGTGTTCTATGATTCTATGACAAGAAATGCCCCTTCGTTTAGCAGTGCGAGCCACAAATATACTATTCACGCTTTCCGCACGGAGGAAAACAGTGTGCACAAATCAAAACCAAGGCCTGCATTTCATTTAGAGCAATTCAGATTCTTGACGAGGATCAAGATGTCTTTCATCATTCCTTTTCTCAGCCTGGACACTGTCCGAGAGAGAAAATTTTCACATCCCATTGGCAATCTGTTTTCTTTCTGTTTACATTCCTGCTCTCTTGTGAGCTCCCATACAGCAATAAAAGATGTCCCTAAAGAAAACCGTATCGCACACAAAGAATTCAGTGTTTTGGTTTATCTGAGTGACCACAAAGTCCCACCGAGAGAAAAATGTGTGAGCTGCCCTATTTTACCCCGCCTTTCTTTGACTGTTGAAGTTCTGCTGGTGAATTTGGCTATGATTACAAACTCTGTGGTTGAGTTAGTTCCCAACTTAGCGGGACGTCTGCAATGTGCCATGGTAGTTCTTTGCCATGTTAACACTGGGTTAGGTGGGGGCTTGGACCAAATGCCTACGAAGGGGAATAAGGGGGAGGAAGCAATTATCTTACTCCTAGGTTGGCTTCCCAGCTCCAGGGTCTGAGAGCAAAGGAGCATAAGACCACGGTGCACCTATGGACCAGCTTTCCCTGTCCGGTGACTGGGAGGGAAGTGAGAGACTTGTGTGAGCTGCAAAGCCAGTCTGGGCATGGAGAGCAGATCTTGTCCTGAACTTCTCCACAGCAGAGGAGGTTTGGTTCCAGGCCACCGGTACCGCGGAAGGGCAGCGTCTCAGTGAAGGCAGGCGGTTTCATGCAGGTTGCCATGTGTATTCAGTCGACGTCCTTTTTAATCCAAGGCTTGAGCCTTAGAGATCACAGCGTTTCCATGCTGCCGGTTTCTGTGGGAGACACCTCCCTGTAGCGTCCTCCAAGACTTGGCTACAGAGCTCGCTAAACACGGGCCTCCTTCCCCCAGAGCTACAACAACCTTGGGTAAGTGCATTCAGCCGACCGCCCCGCCCCTTTCGACAAAGCATCAAAGCACCACTAAGCCTTCTGGAAGGGCTGTCTAGAGGAGACAGCTCAGGCTGGGGATTCAGGAGATGACAATTCAGTGCCTGCCTCAGCAGAGCTGGTCTTAGGGGCGGGCGAGCTGGGCGGTTGCCCGGGGCCACCATTTTCAAGGGGTCGCCGACAGAGCCAGTCTTAGGGGCGGGGGCGGGACGTGACTGCGACTGCAACTGCATTTCGGCCCAACCTCCTGAATCCTCCCCCTAGGTGTCCCTGCTTACTCCCCAATCTCTTCCCCCCCCCTTTTTTTTTTTGCTTGACAAATTTTCTCTGGCTTTTTTTTTCTTTTGACAAATTTTTGTGTGGTATTTTTTTAAACCATCTGGCAACCCTACGGGCGAGCCGGGCAGTCACCTGGGGCCACCAATTGGTTAGGACCGGCCCTGTGCCTCCGCCACAAACTACTTATAAGGCCTTGGGCAATTCACTTAATCCATCCCATCTCTGGCCCCCAGTGACCCAATGGGGCTAGTATTTCTCTACCTGATAGGGGCACTGTGAGGATAAATCCCATTAATGACTCTGCAGCACTCAGACATAATTGAGGGCCACCTAAACCCCCAGAGAGATCGGAACCCAGTCTGTTGGCATGGTGTCCGGTGTCTGCGGGGGCGGTATTTGAGGGGGTAGGTGTGCGAGGACGTGCCAGGATCTTTCTTTTGTTGCGCCGCATCCCTCTCTTGTCAGCCGTGGTTTTCCAAGGTGACTCGCTCTTGCAGGGCCGAGGATAAAAACTATGACGCTCTTTCCCGCCCTTGCTTAGTGGGGACAGACAGTGGCTGACTCTGCAGCGAAAGAATTCCCTTACAAGGCTCCCGCACTCCCGGAAGGGCTGGAGAGCAGAAACAGGCATCTTCCCTCAGACTTCTGCAGCCGTGACCTCTAAACCCTAAACAATGGTGGCTAAAAATACTCCCGACCCAGGCTGGCCGGCAGTCTGTTGACACGCCACCCCGCTGGGGAGCCAGGGGGAAGACTTGAACTCGGGCCCTTATGCCTCACAAAGGCCAAGGTCAGGCATTTGCCCTTCTGCATCCAGGGAGTTTGCTCAGGGCTGGGAGCTGAGCTGCAAATGCTCTGGCAATGCAACGCGCCCTCATCTGTCGCTCACTGCGGAGGGAGCGAGCGTGCTCAGACTCGCCCCGGATCAGGCTCGGGGAGCTGGGCTCCATGTCCTTCCCTGAAGTACGATTTGGGAGATGCCGGTGTTCCCAGCCAGCTGCCGGTCTCCTATATTCAATGCGAGGAAGGGCTGTGAAATTCCATGGAAGTTGGTACAGAACATTCCTGCAGTGGGCAAGAGGGCAGAACAGGGTCGTGTCGAGTAGAAATAATGCTCCACAGATGGATAAGAACATAAGAAGGGCCAGACTGGATCAGACCAAAGGTCCATCTAGCCCAGTGTGCTGTCTGGTGACAGAGGTCTGTGCTAGGTTCCCCACGGGAATGAACAGAACAGGGAATTATCAAGTGATCCCTCTCCTGTCACCCATTCCCAGCTTCTGACAAACAGAGGCCAGGAACACCATCCCTGCCCAGCCTGGCTAATAAATATTGATGGACCTAACCTCCATGAATTTATCTAGCTCTTTTTTGACCCCTGTTAATGTCCTGGTCTTCACAACATCTTCTGGCAAGGAGTTCCACAGGTTGACTATGCATTGTGTGATGAAATACTTCCTTTTTTTTAAGTGTAATACTTGGTCAGGGGTGTAAAGTCTCCTTCCCAATATTACCTCACTCCCTATATCTAATGTCCTCCCAGGGGTCAACAACTTGGCAACGCAAGGCACGTCAGCCAGTAATCAGTGGGATGTCTGGGGAAGCCCTGACATGGGTTGGGGTAGACAGCTGACAAAATGACTTCTGAGCTGTGTGCTGCACAGGTGGTATCGTAAAACCCTCAGGCGGGTTTCCTGGCTGGGTTCGTCACTCGGAAGACGAAAGAGAAGGTGCCGGCTCACAGTAGCTACACCCGAGAATAAGATTTTTCCTTTCACACAGAATAAGGAGTAATGTGCCTGAATTGTATGAAAGAATTCCTCTCCCCTCCCCCCCCACCTGTGACCCGAACTGATCAGATTGACTTTTTTTTCCCCCACCTCAGGATTCTGTGACACCTTCAACATCGACACCAAAAGGCCGCGCATCATCCCGGGCTCTAAGGACGCGTACTTTGGCTACACTGTGCAGCAGCATGACATTGCTGGGAAGAAATGGTAAGGGAGCCCCGCGGGTCTCGGTGGTCTGTCCCGGGGAAGAGCGGCCCGTCTCTGACACCACTCTGTGCAAAACGCCGAACGTGCCCCGCCTCCCGCCAAAGGCGCCTCCTCCGAGAAGGCAGCTCTGTGGCCTTCTGCGTGGAGGGGAACACCAAGGCGAATTCTGCTCACTGTCAGGCTGGTGTAAAGCCACTGCCATCCACGGAGCGCCTCCTGATGTGTACGGCTGGCTCCGGATACTGATGTATTTAGGCATACATAGGAGAGAAGGGCTCTGACGCTGGGTCGGGACTTGGAGGAGCTGCTCCTAGTTTTGCATGTTCCTGCTCTGTGCCATCCCTGATCGCCTCTGAGCTACAGTTCCCCCCTGGGCAAAATGGGATGGATAATAAGAATGTTCCCCCCCCACCCATGAGAATGGGCTGCTCTTTGATGCTTGGGGAGATCTTTGACCTTCCATAGCACCTCCCCTCTGAGATGCTGCAAGCATGATCCCCGCAAGAGGCTCTGTCAGACAGAGGGCTTGTTTCCCTTCTGGGTAAGCTGATGGGTGTTCCGTGGAAGCTGATGGGAAGCTTTTTCTTCACTCAGCGCAGAGTTAACCTGTGGAACTCCTTGCCAGAGGATGTGGTGAAGGCTAGAACTTTAAAAGGGTTCAAAAAAGAGCTAGATAGCCACTGATGGACTTAACCTCCATGAATCTATTAGCCAGGATGGGTAGGAATGGTGTCCCTAGCCTCTGTTTGTCTGGAGGTGGGTGACAGGAGAGGGATCATGTGAGGATTGCCTGTTGTGTTCCCTCCCTCTGGGGCACTGGGTGTTGGCCACTGTTGGCAGACAGGACACTGGGCTAGCTGGACCTTTGGTCTGGCCGCTCTTATGTTCTTATGTTCCCGGTCCTGGCTCTGATCGTAGGGCTGCGTGGCACATGGCTCATTCCGTTCTCATGGACATTAACTCTGGTCTCACTCCAGTTCGGTTCATGACTCCAGAGCAGGCCCACGGAGAGGGAGGTCAAGGGGGGCAACTTGGCAACAGCGGGCCCTTTCCATCACTGCTGGCGCACCGTGCGGCTTGCTCCAGGTGGGTCTGAGGACTGGCTGGGGCGGGGCACGGCATGGTCTCACCGGTGCTGAGAGCTGGCTGGCCCCAGCCCCGCCCCTTTTGCCCTAGGCACCGTCTCTTCCGCCCCTCCCCGCCTCCGACCTTCTCCAGTGCTCAGTGAGGCTGTCGGCTCCCCTGCTCCTGGGTTCTCTTTGAGTTTCGGAGTCCGGGACTCGGAGCAGAACAGCCGGGCTTTGGTCAGAGCCGTTGCGTTTTACCTGCTCTCCACGTCGGCCGGGTTACTTGGGGCCAGCAGCGAAAGATGAAACTTGGATGAATTTTTATCTGGCTTTAGGTTTCCTGAGGAAAGTGTCACTCCTAGCCAGTCGCTTACGCAAGGCTGGCGCGCGTGAGCCTGCCTGGGGCAATATGATGATTGATCCAATGTTAAAAATGTCTGGGTGCTGCTGGAAGGAGTGCAGCTATTTCCCTGAATCCCTTTCCCTGCCGCTCATCCATATTTACCCCCTCCCCTCACCACAGCCCCAAGGCCCCTTTCCCCTCCCCATCTCTGCTCCCTTCCAAATGCCACAACCCGTGAACAGCTGCAAAACCCAACACGTTCCCCCCCCATTCTCTGACACCCCTACCTCTCCGCAGTCCCTTGGTTTGGACCGGAAAGTTAGACAACTCTGAACATGTTAGGAACGGCTCATGTTGGTAGGGTGGGGAGAGACGGTCTGTCTGCCCAGTGACTTGCCTCCCTTTGATCTCACCATCCCATTGTTCGCGAAACGTGACTGCATTCTTCGAGCTATTTACTAGCGCTTTTCTGCTGACCTCTGTTCAGACCAGTGTTAAAATCCTGGACAAGACTCCGAAGTAACAGAAGTCTGTGCAGATTTTAAAATATCACTGTGATTGCGTGTCACCCGGATACTGTGACATTAGACTGCCTGGATAGTCTCGCATGACGTTCTCATAAACAAACTAGGGAAAAACAACCTGATGGAGCTACTGTCAGGAAGATGCATAACTGGTTGGAAAACCGTTCCCAAAGGGTAGTTGTCAATGGTCAAGCTGGAAGGGCAGAACGGGTGGGGATCTAGTTCTGTTTAGTATCTTCATCAGTGATTTAGATGCTGGCATTGAGAGTTTGTGGAGGATACCGAGCTGAGAGGGGTTGCAAGCGTGTTGGAGGACAGGGTCATAATTCAAAATGATCTGGAAAACTGGATAAATGGTCTAAGGTAAACAGGATGAAGCTGAATAAGGACAAATACAAAGTCCTCCACTTAGGAAGGAACAATCAAGGTACATCTACACTGCATGGTTATTTCAGCATACCTGAGGTAGTGGACCGGAGGTATCCCGAAACAGCTACCCTGGGTCTACACAAGCCGCCCGATATTTCAAAATATTTTTCGAAATAACGGGTGTGCTATTTCGCCATCCTGGTAAACCTCATTGCACGAGGGATAAGGGATGGCATGAAATAACGTGTTATTTCAAAATGCGGCGCTGTGTAGACGCGCCAAATTTCAAAATAGCCTATTTTGAAATAGATTTGAAATAAGATATGCAATTTGCGTAGCACAGATTGCGTATCTTATTTCGAGTTTAGGGGGCTGTGTAGACACACCCTCAGTTTCACACATACAGAATGGGAAGCGACTGTTTAGGAAGGAGTACTGCAGAAAGGGATCTAGGGGGTCATAGTGGACCACAAGCTAAATATCAGTCAACAGCGTGATGGTGCAAAAAAAGCAAACATGATTCTGGAATGCATTAATGGGAGTGTTGTGAGCAAGGCACAGTAATTCTTCCAGTCTACTCCATGCTGTTTAGGCCTCAACTGGAGTATTGTGCCCGATTCTGGGTGCCACATTTCAGGGAATATGTAGAGAAATTGGACAATGTCCAGAGAAAAGCAATAAACATTATTAAAGGTCTAAAAAAAACCCCATGACCTATGAGGGAAGGTTTGGAAAAAAAAAGGTTTGTTTAGTCTGGAGAAGAGAAGACTAAGAGGGGACATGATAACAGCTTTCAAGTGCCTAAAAGGTTGCATCAAGGAGGAGGCTAGAGAAAACATGTTCTTTTTAATCTCTGATGACAGGACAAGAAGCAATGGGCTTAAACTGCAGCAAGGGAGGTTTAGGTTGGACATTAGGAAAAACTTTCTAACTGTCAAGATGATTAAACACTGGAATAAATTGCCTTGCGGAATCTCCATCACTGGAGATATTTAAGAGCAGGTTGTTGGACACAAACCCATCAGGGATGGTCAAGATAATACTTAGTCCTGCCCCGAGTGCGGGGGGATGGGCTCGATGCTCCCTTGAGGTCCCTTCCAGTCCTATGGTTGTTGCTTGAACAGAGGTCTATTTTTCTGCATATGAGCATCTTACTCTTTCAGGTATTTCACTGTGGTACATGCCAACGGTAAGTTACACACGTACCCAGAGTCACTTTTTCAATGCACTGGAAAGGGACTGTGCACTGGCTGAGATAGGTTTGCGGAGATTGAGAGCCATCATGTGTGCCTCTGGTGTATGCAGAGAACCTAAAACTACAAAAAGAAAGCAGCCGATTCTATGATTTGGTGTGTGACAGTGGCTTTGTGCACGCTTCTGCCACGTTAATCAGAGAATACTAGAACTGGAAGGTGTCATGGCCTGCACCCCCATCCACAGCCAGATGAGACTCTAAGCCAGCAAGTAGAACAGAAGGTTTATTGGTTCCCAGGAACACAGCATAGCTTGGACTTGTTGTTACTGGAACCGGGAGCATTCGGTACAATCCATCTTGGGAATAGGGGGACCCATAGCCCAGCCCCCCAAGCAAGCCAGCTAGACTCCCTTCTCCCTAAGCCTGCTGAAAAAACTCACTCACACACCCAGTTCCTGGTCCCAGCCCCCGAGGCAGCCCCGCCCCCTCTTTTGAGCAGATTCGGGCAAAGTGTTATCTGCTGGCACCTGGTCCTCAGGACGTGAGAGACTGAACATACTTCCACAGTGAGTCATGGCCAGCCTTCCCCGCCTCATCCAGATAGTGTTGCAGTGCCCAGGGAAACTGAGGCATGCACACACACCGAGAGTTATTACAGAACAGCACAGGACAGTAGAATCACATACAACACAACAAAGCAGGCAGAGTGAGTACAAAAACAGAGGGTATGGCTAGACTACATGGCTCCGTCGACGGAGCCATGTAGATGAGGTTTCTAGACATAGGGAAATGAAGCGGCGATTTAAATAATCGCCGCTTCATTTACATCAAAATGGCTGCTGCGCTGTGCCGACCAGCTGTTTGGCGGCACAGCGCGGTAGTCTGGATGCTCCGCAGTCGACAAGGGAAGCCCTTGTTGACCGCCCTGTTATGCCTCGTGGAATGAGGTTTACTGGGGCGGTCGACAAGGGCTTCCCTTGTCGACTGCGGAGCGTCCAGACTACCGCGCTGTGCTGCCAAACAGCTGATCGGCACAGCACAGCAGCCATTTTGATGTAAATGAAGCGACGATTATTTAAATTGCCCCTTCATTTCCCTTTTTCAAGTACACTAATCTATAAGGCTCCGTTGACGGAGCCATGTAGTTTAGACGTACCCAGAGTGAATATAGTGACTACAATAGTGAATACAATTCCCACTGTGTCACAGAAGGGACCACAAGAGGTCACCAGGTCCAGGCCTCTGCCCTGATCATAGGACCAAGCACCATATAGACCATCCCTGACAGATGTCTATCCACCCTGCTCTTAGATACCTCCAGTGATGGAGATTCCACAACCTCCCCAGGCAATTTATTCCAGTGTTCAACCACCCTGACAGTTCAGAAGTTTTTCCTAATGTCCAACCTAAACCTCCCTTGCTGCAGTTTAAGCCCATTGCTTCTTGTCCTGTCCTCAGAGGTTAAGGAGAACAATTTTTCTCCCTCCTCCTTGTAACTCCCTTCTAGGTACTTGAAAACAGCTGTCATGTCCCCTCTCAGTTTTCTCTTTTCCAAACTAAACAAGCCCAGTTCTTTCAGTCTTCCCTCATAGGTCACATTTTCTAGACCTTTAATCATTCTTGTTGCTCTTCTCTGGACCCTCTTCAATTTCTCCACATCTTTCTTGAAATGTGGTGCCCAGAACTGGACACACTACTCCAGTGGAGGACTTAACTTAATGTTAAGTTTTGCTGCTTTAGTCCGGGAGGTTTGATTATTAATGTGTGAAAACTCCTGAAATCAGCCAGCAGAAAAGTCCATCATAAGTACGGCCACACTGGGTCAGACCAACGGTCCACCTAGCCCGGTATCCTGTCTTCCGACAGCGGCCAATGCCAGATGCCCCAGAGGGAGGGAACACAACAGGGAATCCTCATGTGATCCCTCTCCTGTCATCCAATTCCAGACAAACAAAGGCTCGGGACACCATCCCTACCCATCCTGGCTAATAAGTATTGATGGACCTAATGTTCGTGAATCTATCTAGCTTTTTTTTTTTTTGAACCCTGTGAAAGTCCTAGTCTTCACAACATCCTCTGGCAAGGAGTTCCACAGGCTGACAGTGTGCTGCGTGAAGAAAAAATCCTAGGAGAATTATATGTTTAATATCATTAGAGGCACACATTCCCCTGGCAGTGTGGCCTCCCATGACATAGCGATGGCATAGTGGCTTTTATGCCTCCCCCACTGCTAATTGTATGTTTTACCATCCCCTCGCTCTCCTGAAATATGTCCTGGTGGCTTTTTACTTGTGCGTTAATGAGAGGTTCCGATTTAACCTTGGATCCCCCCGGCTTTTGTCATCGCAGCCTTCACATATTTAGCTGCAAGTTTCGTTTCTGTTTAATGTAAGGTTAGTGATCTGCCCAGACAGGCTGTCCCATGCGGAATGACGAGTCTCTGACTGGACTGAGGCCCTGAGCTGCCCGAAAGCCAAAGGGATGGCGTGTTTTTTTCCAAATCAAATCATAGACCAGACTGAAGTGCTGGGGAGTGGAGCCTTGTTAGAAACAGCCATGGGCATGAGAGGACAGCCATAGGAATACAGGCTGGATCCGAGCACCGAGACAGCAGCTCAGCGCTCTGCAGTTTCTAGCCGTGATTCTTCTGAGGTGTCTGCTGGGAACTAAAGCATTGGGGTTTCTACTCTCTGGCCTCTGGCTTCCCTCCTCCTGCAGGAGGGGATTGGATCCAGGGATCCCTGCTATGCAGATTGCCAGGCAAGTGTGGGATGGCCTTGTCCTTAGGCTCTGGCTGGAAAGGAGAATGGCAGCACTGATAGGTCACTGCTGCCAATTGAAAAGCAACGTGCGGGGTTTTAAAGGTGCTCCCTCAACTGAAAAAGCTTGGCCGAGCCTTTCAAAAATGGGCTCCCGTAATTAATACCGAGGCCTTTTCCTCCTGCATCCGTGGGACTATCAGTATTCCCTGCATCCCAGCTGGCCCTATGTTTTCCAAAACGACTCGGAGGGGGAGGGGGGTCCCCCTGCACGCACCCATCTTGAGACTCCTCAGGACTGTGGTTTTCAGAGGAAGGGTACTCAACACATCCTGAAAACCAGGCCCCTTTAAGGCCTCTCAACCAGGGCAAAGCCATTTCTGCAAAAGTAAGCACCAAGTGCTGACTGAGACAGCCGGAGGGTCAGAGGTGCTGTGTATCCCAGCTCCCCTGGGCGTTATCTGGAGTGGCAGGTGTTGAGCAATGTTCCCTCGACTCTATTCCATCCATGTGAGGATTTTTCCCGTCTCTCGAGAGGCGCCTTGCCTGTCTGCCAGTGAGAGCAGCGACAGGCCCTGTGAGGCTCCTCAAACTTTTTCTCAGGGTAGGGTGGCCTAGGGACTACACTCGGGACCTCCTGAGTCAAGTTAACCCCTTTGGGGCCAGGGCGGGGTTGATTCATCCCATCACACCATCCCTGCGTGGAATAAATTGTTTCTATGTGCGCCGAGGCATGTGTAATTGTGCACCACCAGTAGAAACACAAACCTAGCTGAGGGCACTGGAATTTCTCCTGATCGGCTGCACAAGCGCCCAGCTTACAGAGAGCGCTGGTGTTGAGTCCCTCTGCCGATGAGAGCCTGTGTCCTTTCCATGAGGCTCGTCCCCTTCTTCCTCCTTCCTTTGGCCACTTCCTTGATCTATTTTGGAAAGGCCGAGGAAATTCTCTGGCAGCCAGGGACCAATGTGTGGAGTGGTGTGGTTTCCATCTGAGCTAGATGCTTCCATGGCATTTTGGTGGCTGACATTTCAAGTGCCACATTTAAACAGCTCATCCACCGCATCTGTCCGCCAGCAAAAGCCAGTGCAAACAAAGGAACAAAGAAACGAGAGTTGCCAGCTATTTCTGTTGACTAAGAATTAACACTTCACTCATCAAACTCCTTGTGGCTCAGGGAAGAATGCAGCTACAGAGCCTGCTAAATCAGCACCAGCTGTTATTCAGCACATCTGTTCTAGAATATTCATACAATAACTGAACTGGACGGGCCCTTGAGAGGGCATAAGTTCCAGTCCCCGGCCCTCATGGAAGGACCCAGAACTATCTAGACCACCCCTGACAGGTGTCTGTCTAACCTGCTCTTAAATATCTTCAGTGATGGAGATTCCACAATTCCCCCAGGCAATTTATTCCAGTGTTTAACCACCCTGACAGTTTGGAAGCTTGTCCTAATGTCCAACCTAAACCTCCCTTGCTGCAATGTAAGCCCATTGCTTCTTGTCCTATCCTCAGAGGTTATGGAGAATAATTTTTCTCCCTCCTCCTTGTAACAACCTTTTTGATACTTGAGAGCTGCTGTTATGTCCCCTCTCATTTTAAACTAAACAAATCCAATTCTTTCAGTCTTCCCTCCCCAGGTCATGTTTTCTAGACCTTTCATCATTTTGGTTGCCCTTCTCTCAAGTTTCTCCATATCTTTCCTGACATGTGGCCCCCAGAACTGGGCACGATACCCCAGTTGAAGCCTCAGCAGCATGGAGTAGACTAGAACAGTGTTTTTCAACCTTTTTTTATAAAGTACCCCCTTTTTTAAAAAGTACCTCTGGTACCTACAATTTTCAAGACACAGAACATTTTTCTGCCATTGCAACACGTTTGTTTAAACAACTTCATCGTAGCTGGGCGGGCGGTGAAATTTTTGGGGTAAAAAGTACAAAAATAATAAAGTGCTGTAAAACTTAAAACAAAAACTCAGTTTTCTCCAAATTTCAGTTGTGTTGATGTACCCCCCAGACTTCTCTCGAGTACCCCTAAGGGCATTTGTACCACTGGTTGAGAAACACTGGACTAGAAGAGTTACTGCTTATGTCTCGTTTACAACACTCCTGCTAATGAACAGGGCTACATCTACACTGGCATGATCTTGCACAAGAACTCTTTTGCGGAAGAGTTCTTGTTCAAAAACTCTTCCACAAGAGAGCGTCTACACTGGCATGTGCTTTTGCGCAAGAGCATCCATGCCGGTGTAGACACTCTCTTGCTCAAGAAAGCTCTGATGGCCATTTTAACTATAGGGCTTTCTTGCACAAGAAATTCATGTTGCCTGTCTACACTGGCCTCTTGCGCAAGAACAGGTGCACAAAAGGGCTTATTCCTGAGTGGGAGCATCAGAGTTCTTGCACAAGAAGCCCTGATTTCACACATTAGAACGACAGTTTACTTGCGCAATAACTCGGGGCCAGTGTAGACAGGCAGCAAGTTTTTGCACAAAAGCAGGCGCTTTTGTGCAAGATCGCACCAATGTAGACACAGCCCCCAACTGGCCGTGTTCTAGTAACATTTTCTTTGCACAGCACTTTCAGGTAGAATCATTGAACACTAGGACTGGAAGGAACCTCAAGAGGTCATCAAGTCCAGTCCCCTGCCCTCACGGCAGGACCAAGCACAATCTAGATCATCCCTGCTAGAACTTTGGGTCAACATGTGACTAGCTTCTTTTCTGCCTTGATTCACAAAGCCATCAGCATTTGCATGTGTGTTAAATAAGACAGCCTTGAGTGTGGCTTGGATCAAAACTTCCTGATAATGGGAATGTCCAAAATCCAAATCTTTCTCCTCCTAGTCAAAGCAGAGTATGAATCACAGTGTGTGGTATATTTATCCCGTCTCATCTCCTGCTGTAGGTGAGCCAGCAATTCTAATAAAACTTACTACCATCGTCAATCTCTGGCAGTCATTTCCGCCTGCGGATGCTGTATAATTCTGGCAGTGCTGATCCTTAATCATGATTAAAATCTTCAGTTCTGATTTACATCCACATGCTACACTGCTAGCAATTGCAACTCCGACCACTCCTGACTGCAGCACTCAGCCACTGTTGCGTGTTGCACAAATACCTTTGCAATAGATGAATCAGGCGCTTTTGTACATAAAACAGACCATCGGGTTCTCATGACCTGAAGTAAGATACATTTGAACCGGAGTTGCTTTGAAACATCCACTCAATGTACAGCGGCAGTCAAAAAAGCAAACAGAATGTCAGGAATCATTAAGAAAGGGATAGAGAATAAGACAGAGAATATCTTATTGCCTCTATATAAATCTATGGTATGCCCACATCTTGAATACTGCATACAGATGTGGTCGCCTCATCTCAAAAAAGATATATTGGCATTGAAAAAGGTTCAGAAAAGGGCAACAAAAATATTTAGGGGCTTGGAATGGATGCCATATGAAGAAGGATTAAAAAGACTGGGACTTTTCAGCTTAGAAAAGAGGAGACTAAGGGGGGGGGGGATATGATAAAGGTCTATAAAATCATGACTGGTGTGGAGAAAGTGAATAAGGCAAAGTTATTTTTCTTGTTCCCGTAACAAGAACTAGGGGTCACCAAAAGCAATTAATAGGTGGCAGGTTTAAAACAAACAAAAGGAAGTTTTTCTTCACTAAGTGCACAGTCAACCTGTGGAACTCCTTGCTAAAGGATGGTGTGAAGACCAGGACTTTGACAGAGTTCAGAAAAACCCACAACACCCTAGATAAATTCATAGAGGTTAGGTCCATCACTGGCTATTAGCCAGGATGCGTAGAAATGGTGTCCCTAGCCTCTGTTTGTCAGAGGCTGGAAATGAATGACAAGAGAGGGATCACATGATGATTCCCTGTTTTGTTCACTCCCTCTGGGGCATTTGGCATGGAAGACATGACCCTGGGCTAGATGGACCTGGTCTAGATGGCCCCACTAGGGCCATTCCTATGTTCTTATGTTCTACCTAGCCAAAGTCGTGCCAGACGCTTTGTGGGCTACGTGATGGACCAGAGCGAGGGTGACGTTCCTGTTTTCTGTATCAAGTTTGTCCTCACTGGAGATAGTCACCTAGTCTTTCTAGTATCAGAGGGGTAGCCGTGTTAGTCTGAATCTGCAAAAGTGGCGAGGAGTCCTGTGGCACCTTATAGACTAATAGAAGTGTTGGAGCACAAGCTTTCGTGGGCAAAGACCCACTTTGCCCACGAAAGCTTATGCTCCAACATTTCTGTTAGCCTATAAGGTGCCACAGGACTCCATGCCGCTTTTGTAGTCTTCCTAGGTTTTCTTTTTAAGGACAAGAAGGGACCACTGTGATCTTCTAGGTCTGACCTCCTGCCTAACAGAGGCCACAAGACTTCACTCCCTAGCTGTGTTTGAGCCTGCTGGAGTGTCGCATGTTAGAAGCATGTCCAATCTCTATTGAAGACTTCAAGGGACGGAGACTCCACGGTGTTGCTGGGGACGTTCCTGGACCGTTTCACCAGCCAAGTCATGCTGTTGTACCCCTCGCCTGAAGAGGATGTAGCCAGCTGAACCGCAAGTAGCACCAGGCCTGTCCCTTGATGGCTCTAGGGCAAAGTGTCTGCCATGTTCATCTGTTCCGGATGTAAGAGCTGCTGCTTGGCGTGTTCTCTTCAGTGCCCCCAAGCCCTGCCACTGCCCTTCAGTGCCAGGTGCTGCATCTGTTTCCCTGCCCTCCCACCCTGTCCCATCAGCCTCCAAAGGCCAGGTTTGGCCCTGGGGTTTGCCTGTCTGGGGGTGCCCTTGGCTGAGCGAGGTTCGATGCGCAATGCAGAAGCCACTCTCCCTGGCAGAAATGACATGGTGTCGTGTGGCTTCTACAGTGACATGCAAGGAGGAAACGATTTCATTGAGCTTTGCTCGGGGGTACTGGAAACCCTCGCCATTCCCGGTGGATGCGTTCCTGGCAGCACCGCGAATGGTGAAATCCGTGGATAGTGCCGGCCACGGCTCCCAGTCCCTGCAGTGAGTTCCCCGTGGCTCCCAGTACCCGGTGCTCCCCCAGACTGGGATGGAAGAGATCCACAAATTGCAAGGATCTGTAGTCTATCTTTAAACCCCTGGGACTCTGCCACTGGTGCAGAACACAGCCGCTTGCTTACGGAGCAGAACACCGCATGAAGAGCAGGAGGTCCTGGCGTCTGCACTGGCAGCTTCTTGGCCTTTGGGTAGAGTTTAAGGTCTTGGTTATGATCTGGGGCTAGCTTACCTGAAGGACGTCTCCCTTCCTGGGTCATACAGCTATGGTGCACAGGAGCACTCAAGCCAGATCCCCTCTTATACAAGAAAGGAACAATCACACTTACAGAATGGGAAGCGACTGTCTAGGAAGGAGTCCTGCAGAAAGGGATCTAGGAGTCACAGTGGACCACAAGCTAAACATGAGTCCACAGTGGGACACTGCTGCAAAAAAAGCAAACCTGATTCTGGGAGGCATTAACCAGGGTGTTGTGAGCAAGACACGACAAGTCATTCTTCCGCTCTACTCTGCGTTGGTTAGGCCTTAGTCGGAGTCTTGTATCCAGTTCAGGAAAGATGTGGAGAAGTTGGAGAAAGTCCAGAGAAGAGCAACAAAAATGATTAAAGATTTAAAAATATTGAAAATATTAGAAATATTGAAAAAACTGATTTTCTTTAGGCTAGAGAAGAGAAGCCCGAGAGAGGCCATGAGAACTGTTTTCAAGTACCCAACAGGGTGTTACAAGGAGGAAGGGAAAAAATTGTTCTCCTTGGCCTCTGATGATAGGACAAGAAGCAATGGGCTTAAACTGCAGCAAAGGTTTAGGTTGGACATTAGGAAAAACTTCCTGCCTGGCAGGGTGGTTAAACACTGGACTAAATTGCCTAGGGGGGTTGTGGAATCTCCATCCCAGGGGATTGTTAAGAGCAGGCTGGACAGACACCTGTCAGGGATGATGTAGATCCGTGGTCCTCAAAGTGTAGTCCAGGGACCGACAGTCTTACAGGTGGGCCACCGGCTCAAGGCTCACACCCTCAACCCGCCCATGCAACAGGGAGTCTGCGCTGACGTTCCAGCCACCTTCCCCATGAGATTGGCGCACCAGCGCTGTCTTCCTGCTGAAGGAGCAGGTGTAAGCCTCGCGGGCCGGATCCGGCTTGCAGGGGAAGGAGCGGCTCTGAGCTCACCAGGAGGCTTTCCCCACTGCTCCCATTGGCTGGAATCATGGCCAATGGGAGCAGCAGGCGGTGGTGCTTGGGAGCAGCAAGAGGCTCAGAGTCAGGTAAATGCCTCCCATACCTTTCAGGCCCAGACCCCGTACCCCCATTCTCCTTTTGCAGCCCCCTTCCTCCCAGATCCCCCACCCTGCTCCTGCAACCTACCTCCCAGCCAGATCCCACCTCCTCCTGCACCCATTTTGTCATCATGGTGGTCTGCGGGAAGGTCTGCTTTGACCAGGGTGGGCCACAGGCCAAAAAGTTAAAGAACCACTGGTGCAGACAATTCTTAGTCCTGCCATGAGTGCCATGACTAGATGACCTCTCAAGATCCCCTCCCGTCCTGTGATTCTGTGATAATCATTTTATAACCATTAGGGCTTGAGTCCAGGCCCATCAAAGTCAATGGAAATACCACCATTCTCTGCTGTGGACTTTGTCTCACAGGCAGCATGACCTACTGGGTAGACTGAGGGTGGGAGTTAAATCCCCGGCATTCTAAACCCGGCACAGTTGTGACTCACTGCATCACCTTCAATGTGTGGGAAATAATGTAACCTTGTAAAATAACATTTCCCATCTCTAAATGAGGGGTGAGGCTGTCTACATGACACTCCATGTACCTGCCTGGGAGGGGTAAGAGGTGTGTATAGATATAACGTACCTCCCTCACCCTTCTGTTTCGTAGCGCTCCCTGTACCAGGACGGTCCCCAGGGCCTTCTGCTAGCGGTCTGACAGCTGTCATGTGTAGTTTGTTCTCTCATCCTCTTCCCTGGGGAGGCAGAATGTGCAACAGCGTGTGTTGTTTGTTTTTAATACACCCCTCTTTCTGTGGGGGGGGGGGGGAGAAGCAGAGGGGACAGAAATGCCTTTTGCACTTGAAGGCGAGGGCTGGGATGGTCTGTTAGTTCCTGGGGGAGCTCATTTCACAGTCTTGGACCGATGTCAGGCACCTGGGCACAGGGCAGTCTTGCCTAGTGCTTGGAGCCAGGAGCGGCCCGAGGCTGGCTGCAGCAGCTGGCGCCCCAGGCAGAAGGCGTGATCGGCACCCCCGCCTGCACGGCCGTCAATGGCTCTGACGTAATCATGGGGCGCCCTGGTGTCCCGTGACATCATCATCGGGCGCCCAGGCCGGCGGCGCCCTAGGCAACTGCCTAGTTTGCCAAGGCTCACAGGCCTCCCCTGCTTGGAGCAGGTGTCCAGCCTAGTCGGTAGTCAGAAGCCAGAGGTCAAACAGAAGAATAGGGACTGGAGGACGCAGGATCGCAGGCAAAGAGGGGTTCGTGGCAGGGGCAGGACAGAGGCTGGTGCGTAGGTTGTGCAGCAAGCTCTGAGTTCTGAACTCAGACCCCCAAAGACGTTTGGTTTCCTAGTACTTGTTTCTAGTTCAGTACGGCCTTGAACTTTGATTGTCTCTGTGCTTGGTCAATGAGGCATTAATTATGTACTTTGGCGGTTCTTGATGAATTAATAAACCGCTGATTGGTTCTGAATAACCCAAGTGTCCTGACGTGAGAGAGATTCTCCAAAGCCAATGTAGACCTAGAGAGGCCCTAGAGCTAACGTTCGTAAGACAGTGCTTCCCAGACTCAAATTCGACCCAGTATTGGCTGCAGCACTTACCAACTGGCAAATGCAGTTGGCTTGATTTCCACATTAAAATCGAACTGGGATGGGGGCAAAGTCCTTGCATTGGCCCCTGTTTCTGCTTACATCATGGCTCCATGATTCCTCCACACTTAGCTCGTGATAGTTTTACCTGCCTCGTTTAGTTAAGAACATAAGAAAAGCCACACTGGGTCAGACCAAAGGTCCAGCTAGCCCCATATCCTGTCTTCCATGCCAGATGCCCCAGAAGGAGTGAACAGAACAGGTAACCTTCAAGTGATCCCACTCCCGTCATCCATTTCTAGCCCTTGACAAACAGAAACTATGGACACCATTCTACCCATCCTGTCTAATAAGAATTGATGGACCTAACCTCCGTGAATTTATCTAGTTCTTTTTTGAACCCTGTTAATGTCCTGGTCTTCACAACATCCTATGGCAAGGAGTTCCACAGGTTGACTGTGCGCTGCATGAAGAAAAACATCCTTTTGTTTGTTTTAAACCTGCTACCTATTAATTTTATTTGGCAACCTCTAGTTACTTCCTAGTGGTATGGGGATGACTATGCTTCCAAAGCACCCCAAAGAGGCATATACTGCCCATTGATATGTATTTTTTCTTATGCTTCCGGGCCATCACCGATAGCATCACAAAGGCATTTTCACCCCATGTATCTGATGGTTCAGTAAAGCGACTCTGTGTTCCTCAAGCCAACATATAGTTTATGCTTTTTTCCGCATCTTTGCATGAATATAAATGGATATCCTGAGGCAAGATAAATAGCCTGAGATATTTTTATAAAAAAACCAAACCCACCATGAGTCACTCTGGTTAAAATATAAATCACAGGCCAAACAAAATGGCTCTGGTATAAAAGGGACAGACATCCACTGCAGAGGAGCTCGATTGTGTGATTGATAATAATGGTGGAGAACCTCAGCCTGCTCCACTGGACTAGGAACTGGCAGGAGGTAGATGAAATGGAAACGATAAAACAAAACCACAGCTTGTGGGCGAGGCGGAAACCAGCCCTTCGGCCCTGAACAACGGCCTCCACAGGGTTCCATGAGATCGGCTGAAAGGCACAGGCGCGCCAGGAAAGAAAAGGACAAGCCCAGAACTGCAAGACTATCTAGGAGCACTTACTACAAAAACACTAGAAAAATTCTGTTGCCAAATGCCAGAAATATGGAATCCGAGTAGTTTGGCGCCTAGTCTGGTTTCTAAATATTTTAATGCTGCTTTTGGCAAGTTAGATGACTGTTAGGAGAATTTCAGACATTATTATATACTCAGATATGTATGTATATGTGTTCATGTGTGTGTACACACATCTGGGTATATAATAATGTCTGAAATTCTCCTAACAGTCATCTAACTTGCCAAAAGCAGCATTAAAATATTTAGAAACGCCTATTGGTGTGTTAGTGTAAATAGGTACGTGGTATATTTTTGGTCAGGATCATTTTCTTAGAGCCGTGAGGCAGATATTACACACTTTTGGGGTTCCAAACCTTCCATTATGAAAAGATTGCACAGAAAGGCTCCCGAATGCTAAAGTCTTGGGAGAGGGGGAAGAAATACAGGTTGAACCTCTCTAGTCCGGCACTCTCTGGTCTGACAACACCTGTGGTCCGGCATGATTTTATTTGGCCAGATGTCCATGTATCATGGGTGTGGCCAAGTTTCCCGTAGTCCCATAAAGAATCTAATTTTGCACCCTAGTCACAGGGGAATGATCACACCCCTGCGGAAGGCTCCCACAGGCAAGCTGGGCTCCTGCTCCGGGGTGCTGGTACATCAGAAATACCCAGCTCGCCGGCAGCTAAGAAACTGCACTGAAGTCAAGGGGGGTGCCTGGGTGGAGCGAGGGGCAGAGCCCAGCTCTGTGCGGTCTTTGCACTTGGTGTGAAGTCGCCTGATGTCGTTTTCAGTCGAAAGCAGCAGAATTCCATGAAGAAGGCGTTGAGAAGGGCAGGTAGAGCTACGCCCTGCTCCCGTTGGCCGTAGGTTTGGTGGTGGGCCATTCTGTGGAGGTGGATTGCACCTCATGGGACAGGTTCTCCGTGGGTGAGAGTCACTGTACCTTTTCCAGGGGCAGCTGACGGCAGGTGCCTGCAAAGGGTGCTATAAAGTCCCTTCACTAGGCATGGATGCATCTGCTTGGGTAAAGTCAGAAGTGTACCCCTCCTCCACCCCTAACGCACTTACAGACATGCCTCTCCCTGTCCACGTACCCCTCCCCTGCCCCATCACACACGGGCCTACTTCTCTACACGCACACATAGATATGCCCACCCTTTGCCTTGCTGAAAGATGTGTTGCTGAATCAGCATCTTTCATCCAAAAGTTCAAAGTGGAAAATTTCCCTGAGAGGCCCCACCCCACTCAGCATTATCAGGCCTGGTGCTGTACATGGGTCTTTCTCTGGCCCAGACTAGGGATGTCAGGGTATGTCTACACTAGCCCCCTAGTTCGAACTAGGGAGGCTAATGTAGGCATTCGAAGTTGCAGATGAAGCCCGGGATTTCAATATCCGGGGCTTTATTTGCATCTTCCCATCCGGGCGCCATTTTTAAATGCCCCGTAGTTCGAACTCCCTGCCTGTGGCTACACGCGGCACGGACTAGGTAGTTCGAATTAAAGCTCCTCATTCGAACTACCGTTATTCCTCCTGCAAGGAGGTTTAACGGTAGTTCGAATTAGGAGCTTTAATTCGAACTACCCAGTCCGTGCCGCGTGTAGCCGCGGGCAGGGAGTTCGAACTATGGGGCATTTAAAAATGGCGGCACCCGGGAACATGCAAATAAAGCCCAGGATATTTAAATTCCAGGCTTCATTTGCAAGTTCAAATGCCTACATTAGCCTCCCTAGTTCGAACTAGGGGGCTAGTGTAGACATACCCTGATAGTGTAGTTGATTACCTGATTAATCGATCAGTAAACGCTTATAGGTTAATGCTATAGACTACACCCATTTCCTGCCCCCCCACTGGCCAGAAAAGTTTTTAGCAGGCTGGCCAGCAGCCCAGCTCTGTCCTGGCTTGTGCTGGGGCCGGGACCTACCCCTGCTGCAGCTTGGCATTTAAAGTGTATTAGGAGCCGGGTAGGCAGGCAGCCAGCCCAGCTCAGTTTCAGTTCGTGCCGTATCCACGAGCTCAGCCCTTCCCCTGGACAGGGGCTGCTGCCACCCTCTGTATCAGCGGCAGCAGCGCGGAGCGACAGGCAGCCAGTCCGCGAGGGGAGCTGGTTTTTAAACTGGCTGCCCTCATGGACCAGCTCCTGCCTGGCACCCCGCACTGATGCCTCTGATACAGAGGCAGCAGCGCGGAGTGGCAGGGTCTCCTCAGGAGTGGGGCCGGAGCGCACTGGCTGCCGGCCCCGCCCCCGGGGGCTATAGAATAGTCGACTAACCAATAAGAATTCACGAGGTTAATCGACTATTCAATTCACCGATATTTAACATCCCTAGCCCAGACCCTTAGATCCCTACAAGGGTGAGGAAGGGAGAGAAGCACAGGGAAGCAAAATGGCAACCCCCTCTCCCAGAGGAGGGCAGGCTGGGATCAGCGCTCAGGTCTGCTGAGGCCTAGTGCTGGGTCTTCTCCAGTTGACCTTGCTCCATATACCCACCCTCTTCCTGCTGCTCAGAGTCACTCAGAGTGAGCAGGTCTGCCGCAGCCTGTGGATTCACTGGCTTATTTCCTTCCTTCCTGTCTGTCTTCTCTTCCTCTCCCATGTTCCTTCAGGCTTCTTCCCGGTTCAGCCCCTCTCCATCTTCCCAGAGGCGGCAGAGGAGAGACACTGTCCAGGCTCGTCGTCCGCCATCTTTCCTGGGCGCCCCTCTAATGCCCTCCTGTCCCAGGGGTGTGTTCTCCAGGCTGAGCAAGGGATTCGATGGAATTGCCCCCACCCCTACAAAACCCGTCACTGGAGGCTTTGCAGTCAGATGTTTCCGATTCACCCATTTGCCTTCCCCGGCTCCTCTCGGGAAATGACATCTCCCGGCAGTGGCAGAGGAGGCTTGGGCAAGCAAAGCCGCCTGTGAGCCGGGCCGGCGAGACGGTGGAAGGCTCTTGCATCCAATGTGTGTCTTTCATTTACGGTGAGCCAGGGTCGATTCCGTTAGCGGCGCTTCGACGAGGGACGGCCAGACAGAACTTTCCGCTCCCGCACCCCACATCCGAACTGACAGGCAGGTGTCTCTCCCCAGCCCCCACACTCTGATGTTTCAACCAGACGCATGTGCCTGGATGGGTGTTTTAGGTTCTCTGCACTGCCTGGCAAGCGGGTAAATTAATTGGTGAGGGTTGGCTGTCGTCGGCTTTACGCTATCCATGCAGTGTAGGAGGGTGTTTCTGCACATGACTGGCGGATGGGCAAAACCTACTGCCTTCCAGCCACACTTGGCCAGCAAAGCAGCCCCTTGCAGACTTTTCTAGCTGGTGAAACTGAGTGCAGCCCTTGAAGAAGCTGAAGTTATATCAGGGGTTGGTTCAGCCCTGTGTCAACTCCAGGAACAGGGGAGGGGAAAATGTCTCAGCTCTGCCCTCCTCTACAGAGCACAGCTTGGCAGGCCGGGTGGAACACCCTAGGGTGCTTTCTACCCAGCGGCAGCAAGGGATGTCTTCAAGCCTGCAACTTCCTATGGAGACAGTCCTGTTGCTAACTGCCATGGATTGTTAGCACTTCCTTCTTCCTGAAAGTCAACAATTTTCCCCAGCTGCTTTTCAATGAAAATGGGCAGAATCAGAGTGTTTTTGAAAGTCTACTGACATTTAACATTTTTCACTAGTGCAGCTGGAACTGCATCCAGGCAGATTCCAACCTAGGACCTCCAGAGCTTAGTGTAGGAGCTGCTACTGCTCTATGAAGCCAGCTAGCTCTTAGCCTTGGCTGTAGAGCTCCCTTGTTCTTATCTTTGGCTATACATAGTCTAACTGCCGCTGCATGGGACAGTGAACCACACGAGGTGTGTGGGTTACACAAAACCAAAATTTGATCAAATCTTGGGGGTGGGAGAGCAGATAAAGGCCCCAGGGAAATAAGCTTCAATTGCCATTGGCAGGAGCTGTACTGATGAAGGGCTCTGGCAAGCTGGCTGGCATTGTTCACGATCAAACCTAGAGCATGAGCTGACTTGATCAGTTACAGCAGGAGGGAGCCAGGCAGGCCAGCTTTTCAGTGCCTGCTAGCAATTAGTGAACAGAATTGCTTTAGCAGCCCCATCGCTTGCCCCAAACCCAAGCCCCGATTCCTTGCTGTACACTTCCCTGCTTGTGGGGCCAGGTGCCACCCAACCTTTGCACTGATCTCCCGCGTTCCAACTGAATGGAAGCCGGCATGGCTACATCTGTAACATCTACATCAGGCCAGGCTGAACCAAACCTGGGACCTCAGGGCAGAAGCTGCTACAGCTTGCGCTAAGAGCCAGCTGGTTCTCCGCTAAGGCTGTTGAGCACACTCATTCTCGTTCTGTAAGTGGTCTCAGGCCGTGTCTACGCCAAAAGGAAGATTGCCGCTGCCATGATTGATCTTCCGGAGTTTGATTGAGCAAGTCTAGTTAAGACTCGCTACATTGAACTCAGAGGGCGCCCCCGCTGGCATCTGGTACTCCTGCTTCCGCGAGGAGTAAGGGAAGCCGACGGGAGAATTTCCTCCCATTGGCCTCCCGCTGTGAGGATGCTGTCAAACTCAGCTTACGATAATCCGACTCCAGTTACACATTCTACGTAGCTGGAGTTGCATAGTTTAGGCCGAGCTGCTGGGTCTGGTGTCGACCTGGCCTAAGTGCCACTGCATGGGACAATGGACCACAGCCAGATGTGAGCCTTCTCCCTTGGGCCAGGGCTTCAGTTAAAATCCCTGCAGGTTCCTGACTGCTCCTCTCTAGGGCCCATCTCCTGACCCTCTTTGCAGCAGCCAGAAGAGGAGAAGGGGTGGAGCTGCAGGGACATTCCCCTACAGTGCTGGAGAGCGGGCACTGAGCCTCCCTTAGAATGAAGGCGGCACGCCACTGCCCTGGCCCTGAGTGTGTGAGTGTGTGTGGGCATGGGCGTGGGGGAGTGTGTGTGGGGGGGTGGAGTGTGTGTGAGTCTGTGTCTGTGTGAGGGGTGGGGGAGTTGTGTGGGAAGGTGGAGGTGGTGTGTGTGAGTGTGTGTGTGTGTGTGTGGGAGGAGGTGTGGGGGGGTGGGGTAGGTAGGGAGCATGTGGGTGTGGGGGAGTGTGGGGGGGGTGGGGTGTGTGTGTGTCTGTGTCTGTGTGAGGGGTGGGGGAGTTGTGTGGGAAGGTGGAGGTGGTGTGTGTGTGGGGGTGTGTGAGTTTGTGTGTGTGTGGGAGGAGGTGTGGGGGGGTGGGGTAGGTAGGGAGCATGTGGGTGTGGGGGAGTGTGGGGGGGTGGGGTGTGTGTGAGTCTGTGTCGGTGTGGGGGTGGGGGAGTTGTGTGGGAGGGTGGAGGTGGTGTGTGTGTGGGAGGAGGTGTGGGGGGGTGGGGTAGGTAGGGAGCATGTGGGTGTGGGGGAGTGTGTGGGGGGGGTGGGGTGTGTGTGAGTCTGTGTCGGTGTGAGGGTGGGGGAGTTGTGTGGGAGGGTGGAGGTGGTGTGTGTGTGGGAGGAGGTGTGGGGGGGTGGGGTAGGTAGGGAGCATGTGGGTGTGGGGGAGTGTGTGGGGGGGTGGGGTGTGTGTGAGTCTGTGTCGGTGTGGGGGTGGGGGAGTTGTGTGGGAGGGTGGAGGTGGTGTGTGTGTGGGAGGAGGTGTGGGGGGTGGGGTAGGTAGGGAGCATGTGGGTGTGGGGGAGTGTGTGTCTGTGGGGGGTGTGGGGGAGGTGTGGGGGAGGGTGGAGGTGGTGTGTGTATGAGTGGGGGTGGGGGTGGGAGCGTGTGTGTGGGAGGAGGTGGGGGGGTAGGTAGGGAACATGTGGGTGTGGGGCAGTGTGTGTCTGTGTGTCTGGGGGGGTGTGGGGGCAGGTGGGAGGTGGTATGGGGGGGTCTGTGTATGTGTGTGTGTGTGCGCGCGCGCGTTTCTCGTTGACAAAAGGGGTGAAGCTGGCGACCCCGCTGGTCCCCAGCGGCCCTTCCAGGAGCAGACATTACGTTTTCAGTCTGGCTGTAACCAAAAAGGAGGGGTGGTGGGGGAGAAGAGAGAAAATCTGCTCTGAAGATTTAAAGCCCTAATTGTGCTGATCTGGAAAAACAGCCAGCAGGCTCCCGTTCCCGGCTGCTGCAAGGGGCCGTCTTGGCCGCCGGCCTCCTGTGGTCTGGCGAGTTCCCACGCGCTGACTCTTCGGGTGAACGGCACCATGACTCTTCAGGGCCTTTTCCATGGGGGGATAACATCTGCCCTCAGCGAGACCCGCCGCAGGCTCTGTTCACCAGCCTGGAGTCGCAGGGCAGAATCAGGCCAGTCCCATCTTTCCACGTCTGGTTTTTTCTCTCTCTCACCTTTAGCCGTTCGGACTCGTCTCTCCTGACGGGTGTATCGGATCGTTTTCAGCAGCAGTGGGGACACCAGCTGCTCCTCCAAACGACAGCGTCTCTTCCCTTTACCAGGCCGGTCTCCCTGCACTTGAACTGACAGCTGTCAGGGAGATGCACTCCATGCCTCGCCTCGGACAGGAAAACAGGAATCCTCCCAATGGATTCACCATGCACCTTCCCTCCTCGGCTGAGCATTCAGCACAACGCACACACTCTACGCACGGAGACAAGTCTGCTGACTTTGGAATCAGATCCCAGCCTGCTGCTCGGATAAGGGTTTGGGCTGAAATTGCAGCAAGGGAGGTTTAGGTTGGACATTAGGAAAAACTTCCTACCCGTCAGGGTGGTCAAGCAGGGGAATAAGTTGCCTAGCGAGGTTGTGGAATCTCCATCCCTGGAGATATTTAAGAGCAGGTTGGACAGACACCTGTCAGGGATGGTCTAGATGGTGCTTGGTCCTGCCGGGAGGGCAGGGGACTGGACTTGATGACTAGAGCCTGCCAGATACAAAATTTGTATTGCATCTTTATCTGCAAACGTGAGCCGCAGATATCTGCACTGACAGCCAGGAATGTGGCTCTCTCCGGAAATAAGGTGGATCTCTGCAATTTTGCAGGGTTCTAGGTACAAAATTGATATCCACAGCTATGTCTGCAAAAATGAGCTGTGCTTATCCACCTGCACATCCAGGGAGGTGGATCCCCACCGATACAAAGCAGACATCCGCGGATAGGCAGGGCTCTATTGATGATCTCTCGAGGTCCCCTCCATTTCTCGTATTTTACGAGGTCGGTTAGCACCGACCTCAAGTCTCGGCTTGACAAAGCCCTGGCTGGGTTGATCTAGTTGGGGTTGGTCCTGCCTTGGGCAGGGGGCTGGATTTGATGACCTCCTGAGGTCTCTTCCAGCTCTATGATTCTATGATTCCCAGGATCTGCTTGTGACATGCTGCGTCTACGCCAAACCAATGGAACTTCATCGCAACCAATGAATCATTGACGACCATGAGGTCCGGCCCTTTATTGCTACGCATGATGGAAGTCTTTCAGGACATCTGTTCAGGACGGCGTGTGTGGTCCCAGGAGATGCCACGCTGCGAGATGGGGGCAATGTGCACATGCACAGAACCCTCCAGCTTCCAGAAGAGCCCCGTTTACCTTCACCCCTCGTTCCAGGAGGTCTGATTCTCCCCTCTCTACCCTCCCGGTTTTATAGCAGGAGAACCCCACTGAGTTCTGTGGGGTCGCTCCTGACTCCCACCCATCTCCGTGAGCGGAGAAGCAGAGGGCTCTCACTGGTGTGGCAGAGCGACTGACTACAGCCAACATTGGCGGGGGAGCAGCCGGGCTTCGTCACCCTCGTATCCCACAGAGAGTGACAAGGAAATGCCTGAGGGGCTCTGTTGTGTGATGTTCTCGCTTCTGATGCTCCCAGGCATACTCTGTGGATAAGGAACTGGTTGGCTAATGGGGGGAGGATGAGCAAACTGCATCTGTCCCCACATCCCACAGCTGTCTCTGTGTCACTGCAAATATCCCCCATCAATGAATTCTTTGAGCTTCTGCGTGAACTGTCAGGGACCGTTGACCTCGAGCAAAGCAACCCCTCCCTCGCTGCCCATGCCTCCCCAAATCCTCTGTGGACTAAAGCACCAGACGCCTGCGGGAGAAAAAGGATTTCGGAAATTGTAAGCATCCAGCAAACAGAAATGTGGGTTCTGGATTCTTCCCTAGAGAAACCGGCAGAGGCTCGTGTGCAAATGGGCATACAGAACATGCTAACTGACCTCCTGGAATTAGGGTTGTAAGATGGTTTCATCAAAAATACCGCTCCTCCCTCCCCCCCGCAAGAAACCACCAGGAACATTTTGTTGAGCAAAAAAAAAAAAGGCGCCGGGCCAAAATGCAGTCGTGGCCCCTTTAATTGCCGAGCCACTCCCCTGCCACTCCCCCCCACCCCTGCCGTGTGTCCGTTCGGCACCGAGCCAGGAAAAGCAGAAAATACCGGACATTTTATATGTCTGGTAGTTTCTCAATTTCTTTACCAGACAGAAGGCGCAAATACCGGACTGTCCGGTTCAGTACCAGACTCCTGGCAACCCTACCTGGAATCATAGAATACGAGAGCTGGAAGGGACCTGGTGAGGTCATCATTAGAGCCCTGCCCATCCGCCGATATTGGCGTTGTATCCACGGGGATCTGCCTCCCCAGATGTGCATGGGGCTATTCCCAGCTCATTTTTGCCGATATGGACGTGGATATGAATTTTATCTCTAGAACCCCGCAAATGTGCAGATATCCCCTTTATATCCGGAGAGAACTGCACCCGCGGCTGTCAGTGCGGCTGCCTGTGGCTCGTTTTTGCAAATACAGATGTGGATACAAATTTTGTACCTGCGCAGGGCTCTAGCCATCAAGTCCAGTCCCCTGCCCTCTCAGCAGGGCCAAGCACCTGGCTCTTGGGCTTTCCTTTTGTCTTCTGCATTTGCCGTTGGATCTACAGTATTTGCCCGGCACATCCGATTCCTCAGCTGTCTCTGCCCTCCATGCCTGCATGTCAGTTTCAGGCTGTGGGATCACGTGTCCCGAGGCCGAATCAGCACGAGCAGCCCAATGCAGCTGAATCTGTGTTTGGCAGGTCTGCAGCCACTCCTACAACACGTGACCGTTCACTCCGCTTTCGGCTCCTCAGACGAAACCGTGTTTTCCCAGCAAGGTGCTCAGTTAGCATTTTGGGACTCGAGTTCTTCACTCCCCGGCTGATGTAAGGGGAAGATGTGTCTTGTCGCCTCAAATTGCATTCAACGTGGCAAAGGTAAGCCCCAGATGGAGCATCATCTCTGGCTCTTTGTGTCCGTGGGTTCTGAGACCACGTTCCCCAGGGTCAGGCCAGTCCTCGCACATACACGGATATTGCTGCGTTTCTGTTCCGTTCCGCTGCTAAGACTCCAGCCTCGGCAGCAGAACATCCACCAGGTACACTAAAGACACCCCTCCCCCCCGCCCGTCTTACAGCTGTGAGGTTTTCGTTGAAAGGGCCGGGGTTTCTAAGGCAGGCCTGGTGGCCATTCTAGACCTGTTTAAAAGTCTCAGAGGGGTCGCCGTGTTAGTCCGAAATTTAAAAAACGTTAGAAACAACAATGATCTTGTAGCACTTTAGAGACTAACAAAAATATATCGATAGTATCATGAGCTTTGGTGGGCACCGCCCACTTCGTCAGAGGACAACTACGGAGCAAGAGGCGCAGAGGTTGAATTAATTGACCAGTTTTTTAATTGACAGGTTTTTTCCCTTTCCCTCGCCTCCCCCTCTTTTTCTGCTTTATAATTCAATCTCTGGGCCCTCTTGCTCCGTAGTTGTCCTCTGAAGAAGTGGGTTGTGCCCACCAAAGCTCATGATACTATGCATATTTTTTTTGTTAGCCTCTAAGGTGCTATAGAACCATTGCTGTTTTTTTATTCCAGACCCGGGCCTGTAAATTAGGGAGTAGGATCGTGTGTAAGGGCCTGTGTGTGGGCCCAGAGTTTTGGGAGTGCCCACGGAGCACGGCCCTTTGCAAACCGGACATCTGCCAGGCTGCAGAAAGGCCCATTCTCAGCAGCGATGGCTCTAAACCTCGTTAGGAACCCTGCTCCCGTGGCACCGTGGCAGGCTGGACAGCAGGAATGTGCTGCTGCTGCAGGAACACCATCGCCCGCCCCCACCTTTCACTCCTGCAGCGCCTGCCAAACCCATGGGGTCCAGACGCATTTCCGTGGTAGGGAAGGAGGCTCCAGTCGCTGCCAGCACTTGCATAGGTTAGCAGTGGGAAGCCCATTATGGGCTCATAAGGCTTCCATCCGGCTCCCTTCGTGCCAGGGGGCCTGGGGCCATGAATCTGACACCCCGCACTTGGAATGGGCGGAGGTGGCTTGGGTGAAATGCTGAAGGAGGGGAGATTCGAGGATCAGATGGTTCCCTTCTGGCCTTCGAAACGTGTGAATCGGCGAGAACAGCACGGGCCATGGCGCGCAAATAGTGCGGAAAACCAGGAGGCGGCCGCTGGAGAGGCGCTGGAATGGGAGCACGAGGGGTTGTTTCACATCCCAAAAGGAAGCCGTGCTTAGTTTCCGGTCGGAAGTCTTGGGAACTGTGTGAGACCTGCCCCCCTGGGGCCACCAGAAAACAGGGAGGTGATAAACTCTCCTGACAGCCCAGCACCTTTGAACTCACTTGATTGCCAACACCTCTTTGTTAGACTTGCTTAAAGAGAAGGGAGAAATGACACCGATGGGTGTGGAAAGGGGCATGACTGAAGGCTACGCTGTTCAGACAACTCCTGCGGCGTGTTTCTCAACCTGCCTTTCGAGCTACTTTAGAGCTCACTCCAGTCCCCTGTTTACTCTAGGATCAGTTGAATCCTGGCTGTAAAACATGTGGCTTTTTGGAAAGAGAGCTCTGCAAATGTTGCAAGGGCTCTGCTCACAGGCTGCTTGCCTAATCCCCAGACCAAAGCAGTTCAGCTAAGCTTTTCAGTAGCCTTTGCGCCAAATCTCTGAACTTTTAGGGCTCTGATCTGTACAGGGCTCAGCACTTAGTGGCTAGACTGTTCTGTGCAACACTGCCCTTTACAAGCGTTGTCGTCGGGATTTCCCTTGCTGTGCTCATCAGCACTTTTTCATTTTATACATCGCCCCCCTCCAGCGAAACAGAGCAGACTTGGTGTGCGCAGCGAAGAGACTGTCAGTCAGACTGGCTGGGTTCTGTTCTCAGATTTGCCACTGGTGACAACATGTCGCTGAAAGTTTTGGCATCTGTAAAAGGGGCATAATCGTTCATTCCTACTTTCCAGACTCAGGATGTGCCTGACAAGTCTGTGCAAAGGGAGAGTGAAATACTATTAAATACAAATGACCACCCCAGAGATCAAGAGAAACCACCAAAGCCTTGTCTACACCAGGGCATCTATTGGTACTAACGCTTGTGTTATTCAGCCAGTGGTACAAGCAGTGAGGTTCATGTGCATTTAATTCCTTCATGTAGACATGACCCTCAATTCGGTAGACCTGATTCTGTTATCACTGGCATCATTTTAGGTGGGAACTAACTCTCTTGGGCCATGTCTACACTACACAGAAGATCGAAGATGACACAGTTGATCTTGCAGGGTTTGATTTAGGCGGTCTAGCATAGACCCGCTCAATCAAACTCAGAGGATGCCCCCATCAGCACTGGTACTTCTGCTCCTTATGAGGAGTAAGGGAAGCTGACGGGAGCATTTGCTACTGTTGACCTCCGGCTGTGTGGATGGCAATTTAAGGTACATCGACTCCAGCTGGAGTTGCGTATCTTAACTTGACCTTCCGCTCTAGTGTAGACCAGGCCTTGTAGTCAAGAGAGTTAAACTGGTGTAAGGCAACTGGTATAACCATTCACTGCTGTTTTCAGAGCTCCCATCACCTGAATATACTGTTCATATCTTAACCCAGTGGTTCCCAACCACTGGTCCGTGGCCCAGTGGCGGGTCATGAACCCCTGCCTGCCGGGCTGTGGCACATTGCCAGGCCATACCCCCAGCTTTTAATCAGCCCCACCTGCTGGGGTTCCCCATAAGGGAATTCCCTTCCCACCCACTTCCCCACGCACCACCAGGGGGAGTGGGGCGGCTGGCAGCTGGGTGTGCTGTGGCTGGAGCCGGGGCCACAGTGAGGCTGTACCGACTGAGGCAGACTCACCATGGCCCCAGTTCCAGCTTTGGTGGCCACTATGCAGCCCAGCTGGCAGGGCCACATAGAGAGTGGCTGTGAGGTTGGGGGGGCAGCTGAGGCCACGTGGTGGGCAGCCAGGACCCACTGCATGGCGGGGAGCTAGGGCCTGCTCCAGTGGCCATGGCCTGCTGGAGCCATATGGCGGGGTGGGCCAGGGCCTGCTCTGTTGGGGGGGGCGGGGCCTGCCACGTGGTATGGCTGGGTGGTCGGGACCTGCTGTGACCGTATGGCGGGAGGGATGGGGCCTACTCCAGTGGCCAAGGCTTCCCAGCAGACGGCTGCTCTGGTGGCTGGGGATGAATTACATAATATGGGGGGTGCAGAAGTCAGGGTTGAAGTGTATGAGGGGCCTGAGGCAAGGAGCTCTGCGGTACATGTTTTGGTGAACCAGTAACATTTTATTTGCATATTCATTATCCACCAAAAGTTTGTGCATGGGTTTGCTGGTCTGCGGTATAAAAAAAGGTTGGGATCCACTGTCTTAACCCATTACCGGTGGCTCCATTTTATAATATCTGACATTTCCCTCTGTGTGTGTGTGTGTGTGTGTGTGTGTGTGTGTGTGTGTGTGTGTGTGTGTGTGTAAGACAAAGCGAGAGAGAGAAAGAGAGAGAGAGAGCGTGGGTGGGTGGGTGCACTTAAAAACTTAAAAAAATAGATGGGTGGAAGGGCTTGCTAACCCAAGCCTGCATTCCCACAGTCTGAATTCGGAGCTGTGTTGCAGGACCGTACTGTGTAATTACAGCTATCCATTCCCGTCTCCAACCCACTGACACTAAGAACATCTGTCTGAATTACAATCACGTGTCTATTTCATTTTGGGATGAGAGGGTTTGTTATGAAACAGGAACAACCCTGATCATTGCTCAGGAAAACAAACCTCGGCTGCCCGGCGACTGTAAAAGATGAAAGGAAAGATTTCTGTGGGTGTCTTCCATGAAAATTACCATCCTCTCGCACCAGGGCTCATGGGTTTGCCCAAGGAACAAGACTTGCTCATTGGGAAGGTAATGGGAGACTGCGGCAGAACGCAGGAAGCAGGTCAGACATGGTCCGGCTGCAATTCCCAGGGCCTGACCTCTCCTGAGTTGCGGACCTGTCCAGACAGGCTGATCCACAGATGCCAGCATGTGTATGTTGTATAGGATGCAGTGGAAGAGAATTAAGACCAAGCTATCAACGTGAGACGTGACGTCTCAGGACGGAAGAGTTGCGCACGAATGGCCCCATTTTCAGCTGCCCTCCAATGGGCCTCCAGCTTTATGCACCCGCTTTACCCCGCACAACTTCTGCGTGGTCCACCGAAGTAGGCAGGCAGCCATAGGACAGGGAGGTGCCCCCCCACTGCCCGATCTGCACACTTGGCTGGGGCAGAAAAGAGTCCCTCACTCCTCCCGCTTGCCCCCCGAATTTCCCCTCCGTCCGGGCTGCATGGAGCTGCAGTAGAGGTAGAGGTGCAGAAGGATATGGGGTGATATGGTTAAAGAAACATGTGTAACATCCACTGGCTTTACCAGGAGTGACACGCAAGCTTTAAGGGGAATCTGTGGACCCAGGTTTTGATTTTCTGGGCTGGATTCATCCTATGAGATAGGGGAATGAAGGTTCACCAGATTGTGCTTTTTGCTGTGCTCTGCGGTGCTTTTCTGAAGCTCCTCTCCCTAAGTAACGGCCATTAACATGATTCTAGCCACGGGTAATGCATCCAGCCGGGTCCAGCATAGTCCCGGGAGTTTGCCAGCCCTAAATTATGGGAGAGCCACAAAAATAGTGTTGGTGGGGAAGCTAAGACACTGTGCTCTTCAGCTCCACGCAAGCTGGATTGCTGCTGTCTAGCTGCCGGCGTCCCTCCCTCGACAGACCGCTCTGTGCCAGAGGGTTTCCCTCTTGTTCTATGTTTCTGACATGAGCTCTGGGTGTAGGTTTCAGATGGACATGCTCCCTTGGACGGTTGGTTTTTCCAACGGTCCCTGCGAGGCTAGCTGGTAAAGTGTTTAGCCGGGATCATGTAGCTGCCGTGGCCAGCACTCCAGGGTGCCTGTCTTTCACACTGAGCACTTCCCATATGCTCTCTGGGAGCCCAGTTTGCATTGCTACGAAGTAACCCCTTGAGTTCCTGACTAGAGGCAGCGTTGTGTGAAATTCCACAATCACCGCAGCTGTCTCAGCCAAGCGAATGCTTCGGGTCAAAGGTGCACCCACCCCAAACAGCTGCAGGCATACGGGGGGCAGAACCCCACCCCACGGGAGGCTTCTTCATGTCACCATGTCTTGAATCCATGCTAGATCTCACGGCTGCGGGGCGTGCTAGGGTGCACTTCCCAGGCGCACCCTAGCCCACAGTCAGCACTCCCTCTAAGCTGTGTGCTTGTGCGGCTGCTCAGGAGAGATGCCAAGGCCACCCAGCTGCTTAGCAGAGCGACCCCAGCTGGCTTTTGTTTCTACTGGTGGTGCACATGCAGTGGTGCACATAAAAATTATTCCTCACATGGATGGAAAAAAAACTGTGCTTGGATGGAAAAGGTTAGAGGGAGCATTGCTCACCGTGTGCACGGTTGCTGTAAGGTCCCAGGACTCCCTGAGCTGCTGGACTGTACCAACTGAAAATGCGTTCAGGGGAGGTCTCAGACGCACACAGAGGAGAAGGGGCTACGCAGTGAACTGTAAGTGTCACGAATTGTTCACGGCTGCCTGCGGTGCTGGGGTGAGCCCTCCTGCCTAGGAAGCTGGATCATAGGGTCCTGGGCTGCGCCCCGTCACACCAGCCTGTGTTGTGCAGGCGGCCAGACTAGATGGTCACAATGGTCCCTTCCCGCCTGTGAATGGCTGACGAGCGCCCCTGGGTGGGAGAGCCTGTCTAATGGGGGCCCTGTGGAGACCAAGTCGGGTCAGTGCTAGGTGTGGGGTTCAAATCTGACTCGAGCTGAGTGAGACCACATAGCTGGGTGGTGGCCTCCCTGCACCATCAGGCAGATTGACACGTACGAACGTCTGCACCATCGGCACGGCCTTTGGTATCCGCAGGGCAGGCTCTGACAAATGCCCAACCCTGACTGGGCCAGAGCACAGATGCCAGGCAACAAGGAGCTGCTCCTGCTGCTGTCTGTTCCCTGCAGAGACAACTGCTGCTTCCAGGCGTGTCCGTCCGGCACCCTTCTGAGTCCTAAATCCACTTGCACGTCTCCCCAGCGTCCCATGGAAGTACTCCCGGTGTCCTGCCCACCTGGCCACCTCTTGGTACCTGCAACCCTACCCTTCCTGCTTACATGAGGAGAGCCTAATGGGGTCTGCTCTGCTAACCTCTCTGCCCTGAGTCAAAGAAGCTGTAGAGCAAGGCTACTCAGCCCGTGGCCCGCGATCTGCATGCGGCCCGTGGCCAGTTTGTTTGCGGCCTGCGGTGCAGTTTGGGTTTACGTGGGGCTCAACATGCAGCCCGCGGGTGGGATCTTTGAACGTGGCCTCCACTGGGAACACGCTCCACAACGGCGAGTCAATATAACAGTCTTCTGTTGAGATGCATTTTACTAGTCACATTCCTGGACACTCATTGCACGTTAAAAGTGCTGTTGTATGGGTGGAAATCGGGGAAACGTTGTGCTTTATTAATATCAGCAGAACTGATTTAAATGGGGCCTGCGTGTTGTGTAGTCTTGCCTTAATCTTTGTACTCATGCCTGTCAACGTGAAAGAAGCTATCTGCATATATTTGCATATATATTTGCATGTATATGCAACCACACTTAAATTGCAGCCCTCAGCATATACTGGGAGTATCACTGTGGCCCCTGGGGCTTTCAAAGTTGAGTAGCCCTGCTGTAAAGAGTAGTTTTCCTGCTCCCAGTGGCTGGAGATACGTTGCTACTTTTATGGAGTTATGCCTGAAATGCCTGCATGGGGGGCCTGGCTCGTGTTTCCAAGCTCTGTGACAGCACATTGATTCTCAGGGACTATATCTACTCTAGAGAGTCTGTCTGTCTGTCTCTGTTCAAGAACGCCTCCTAAACGCTAAGAGCTAGGACCACCAAATACGGTACACAGCTTCCTTTGATCATAACGTAAAGCAGGGTCAAGGTGAGGCTCTGGCAGGACAATGGGGTGTGCTTAGAATGGGATTGTGTCTCTCAAAACCATACAGAAAAGAGACAGAATCAGCAGGCAGGTGAGAAGGGCTGGCTGGGAGTGCAACCGCCCCTCACCCCCCCACCCGGGTCTGCTCCTATCCCCTCCAAGCACCTGCCCTCCATTCATACAGCAGCATTGCTGGCTGCTCCGCTTCGTCAGGGAGCGAGGGGAAAGTGCCCAGTTTTCTGCATTCCCCACTCTGGCTGGGGAGTGCAGGGGCAGACAGTCCTGGACCTGCCCCAGACGGGGGACATGCACCCCTCCCCTGGCTGTGCCCTGTTGCAGCAGCAGCGGCCATGGAGAGGTGTTTCTCACCTAGCTGCTGTGCTGAGAGAGGGCTGGGGTTGGCCTCTCTCCCCGGGGCAGCCTGCACACTGAGCCCCTCCTCCCCAGCCCCACCCCAGAGCAATGCTTGAAATGGAGCCTGCACATTTTCATTTTATTTTCCAAAAAAACCAAAAATCAGTTGAGTGAAGGACCCGAGCCCCGCCAGGTCCATCTGCTAGATGTATATGTCCACAGCAACCTTCCGAATGGGAATGCGAACGTCACCTGTTCCCAAGACTGAGGCCAAATATCTCCCCACCCTGGACTCAAGGAGGAAATGCCCTGGAAGTCGGTTGGAAAGCAAAGCCCCGGCAATGGCGAGGTTCTCAAGCAACGTACCGTTCTCTGTGTGAAAGTGTGACGGGGCATCTGCTAAGAATTGTTCAGAAGGCCTCCCCCAGCCCCGGCTGCACCAACCACCCATGCCCTACAGGTTTCTGTGTGTTCCCATTTCTGATGCCCACTTTGGGTCCACTTATTGATATTGTCCAGTTTGGCCAATACCCAGCGCAGAGGGGCACTGCTGGCACTTGATGGCACAGATCACATTAGAGGATGTGCAGGTGGATGAGTTGTGGCTGGTGTGGTTGGGTCCTGTGATGGTGTCGCTTGTGTGGACATGTGGACAGAGCTGGCAAGGGGGTGTGTTACAGGGGTAGGTTCCTGGCTGAATGTATCTGAGATTTGATGAGTGGCTGCTGGTAAGCATTTGCTTCAGGTTGGGCGGTGTCTACCGCCGAGGACCAGCCTGTCTCCCAAGGCCTGTGAGAGTGAGGGATCATTTTCCAGGATAGGTTGTAGACTGTCAGTGATGTGCTGGAGGGGTTGGAGCTGGGGGCTGTAGGTGATGACCATGGTGTTCTGTTATTTTCCCTGGGCGGCCTGTCTTGAAGTAGGTGACGTCTGGTTACTTGTCTGGCTCTGTCAAGCTGTTTCCCACTTACCCAGAGGGGTATGTAAGTTTTAAGAATGCCTGATACAGATCTTGTAGGTGTTTGTCTCTGTCTGTGAGCCTGGAGCAAATGTGATTGTATCTTAGGGCTTGGCTGTCGACAGTGGATTGTGTGGTGGAAGCCAGAGGCATGCAGGTAAGAACAGCTGTCAGCAGATTGCTGGTAGACCATGGTTTTTATGTGACCATTTATACTGTAGTTTCAAGAAAGCGGATCTCTTGTGTGGACTGGTCCAGGCTGAGGCTGATAGTGGGGTGGAAATTGTTATAATTCCTGTGGAATTCTTCATGGATCTGCTTCCTGCGGGTCCATATGATGAAGATGTCGTCGCTGTAGCGTAAGCAGAGGGAGGGTGCTGGGGGACGAGAGCTGATTGCACATTTCTATGGGCAAAGTACGCCAAAAGCTACAGTGTGAAGGATTTAAAACCATAAGCATGCAAGGGATTGAAATGCTCCTGGCTTCAGGGTCTCTATGGGGGTGAGGACGCCTTTGTTAAAGTTCTGAACTGTTTCGCGCCGATCGAATTCCCTGCCGCCTCTGGAGATTTCTACCCTTGAGAGTGGACAGCAGGTATTTCAAGTCCGTTCCCACCCCACTTTCTGACAAAGATCCCCCCCGGACAATTTAAAGTTTTCCATCACTATCCTCTCCTGACTCTCCAGAGTAAGAAGCTTCTTCAGATTCATTTTAAATAAATGAACTACAACTGAATTTGTTCTGCAGGAGATCAGGCGTTCCACTAATTGGAAAACCCCAGTGAAAGGAATAGTTGCTGCTTTGTTCATTCTTAATTCTTGCCTTCCGAAAGGACTGGCTAGACTTACCTTCCATTCCTGCTTTAGTTCAGCTTAATCAAAACATATTTGGAAAATCAAAATATATTGTGTTTGGTAATTTTATCACTGCTTCCCAAAGGACTTTATTATTCCATTGGATTGTTCCTATAGGAGATGGGCAGCTGATTGGATGCAGAAACCAAAAACAATAAACTTGGTTACAGAGCAACATGTGGCTGGATTTTAGGGGTTTCTAAAATGTTATTAGCTTTAGTGTTGAATTCACAGTACTAACCCATTCCGGCTGCACAGATGGAGGGATAAAAAAAGTGGATGTGCAGAGCACATCACAGGGTGGTGTGGTTCCAGACTTGATTAGCACTCATTTAAGGAGACTGGCATAATTCAGTGTATCCATCTGACTTGAGCTTCAGATGGACACATTGAGGTATGCTGGTCTCCTTAAATGAGTGCTAATCAAGCCTGGAACCACACCACCCTGTCGTGTGCTCTGCACGTTCAGAAAATTTCTTTGAGAAAATATATGAGAAAGCTAGACAGTATTTATTGGTCCACTTTTTTTTATCCCTCCATCTGTACAGCCGGGCTGGGTTAGTACATGAATCCAAACTCAATATATTTTGAGACCTGTCAAGTCTCTTGGCCTCCCTGAACATGACAGTAATATGCTGTTCTCTGAGAGCTAGGTAGCTCTTTCTGGCCAGCTGGAGGCTCAGAACAGCCCAGTTTGATCACTGCTCAGATCTCTCCATTGCAGCTCACCTTACACCAGCTGGCCATTTAAAACACTGCAATCGGCACAACATGGGCAGGCATCCTTTCAGGGCTTGTGCCATGATCTTGCTGCCCCAGAAAGATGGCATGGGGCCATGGTCACGTGCATGCCAGTCCCTTCTCATTCCCCGGCTCCCTTGAGACATTCAAACATGAATCTGGACTCAGACTGTAGCTGCCACACGGCCGTGCAGGGGTTGGTGTCTGGAAATGCGGAATCCCACCTTGCTTGCAAGGGAGCTGTAACGGGAAACAAAGAAAAAGAAGTTGGGGTATGTCTACACTACAGCGCTATTTCGAATTAACGTAATTCAAAATAGTTAATTCAAATTAAGCTAATTCGAAATAACGCATGTAGACACAAAAACTAAATCGAAATAGCGTTTTTCTAATTCGAAATAGCGCATCCACACTGAGTGGACCCTGAATCGAAGGTAAGGCTGGCAAGAACGAGTGCCGGCAGGGCATTAGGGTCGGACTTAGTGTGTGGGACTGCTGCCTCAGGCTAGCCGAGGTCTGTGCTTAAAGGGACCCGACCCCCCATCCCGGACAGACAGTTCTCAGGTTTCTCTGCTTGCTGGTCCACCTCACTGAGGGACAGCAAAGCATTTGTGTCTGGGAGTGCTCTGCTTGCCCTCACTCAGGACACCCTAGCACTCTGCAACATGGAGACAGAGCTGCCCCTGGGCGCTCTGGTGCATCTTGTGGACGCGTTGCCATCAGCCTGGCTGCACTTTCTGCAGCCTGCCATCCGGGAGGACCATCGGGGGGCTGTCAGTATCCAGGGGGCCCTGCGGGAGAGCTTCCACCCTGAGAAGTGCTAACAGTCTCCATGGTCTGCCCCACTGGGGGCTTGTGCCTCATTCCTCCCTCACGTCCTTCCACTTACCCCTCCCTAACCCCACTTCCTGATGTCAAATAAAATACACTTATTTTCAAAAATAGAAACTGTCTTTATTTAACACAACTGGGGGGATGAACCTCTGGGGAGACTGGGGAAAGGAGGCGGGAGAGGGCAGGAGAGAGGGGAGGGGGAAAACTGGGAGGAGGGAGCTGGAAGGGGGAAGCAAGGGGAAGAAGGGGGAGGGGAAGCTCAGGGCTCATGGTTGGGGGTCCTGCTGGGCCACATGTCTCCCAGCACGGCGGGTGCGGGGGCCTCGGCGTCCCCGGGGGGGATGGGGAGGAGGGTGTGGAGGTTGAGGAGGGAGAGGCGGGAGGGGGAGAAACAGGGGGAGAAGGAGCAGGAGCTGGGGGAGCAGCAGGCGTGGGAGTGGCATGGGGCAGCACGCTCTGCATGCTCTGCACCAGGGTTTGCAGATGGGCACAGATGGCACGACCCTGGGCAAGTAGCTCCTGCCGGAACTCCCGTTCTTCCTGTGCCTGCTGCTCCATGATGCGGGTCTGGTCTCACAGGGCCGCCAGGTGCCGCTCGTGGTACCCCTGCAGTGTTGCGGTGGTCCTGCAGAGCCCTCGGGTGCAGGAGCATGTCCCGGGTGGGGTGGTGCGCCCTGCACATGCAGGTGGTGCGGCTGTGGAGAAAGAAGAGAAGTGGTCAGTTCTCCCTGGGGACACAGTGGGTGAAGCCCAGCCCTGCCTCTGCGAGGTGAGGATGACCGTGCCTGGCACCGTCAGAGCCGTTGTGCTTGCCCAGAGGTCATGTTTGGAATGTCCGGCTATCCCTGGGAGTGGGAGATGCCCCGAGACCGCACCCATGCCCCTGTGCCGTGTATAGTGCGGCTGATGTGGGGGGAGATGTCCCCTGCCTCTGTGGAGAGGGAGTGTGTGAAGGGAGGGCGTCCTGCTGTGTCCCGCCCCAGGGTCAGCAGCATGTCTGGTCTCTTCACACACGCATGTGCCTATCAGGCCATGGCCCCTGTGTGGCACGCAGCTGGAGCCACCTGCCTAGTGCACAGGTGGCTGCGTGATCCATGGGAGGCATGGCCCACGCGCACAGTCCCTGGTCTCCCTCCCCGCCTCCTGCCCAGGTAGGGGACAGTGCTGGCACTTACCTGGTATGGCCTCCCCGGACGACCCTGCCGACTCCGGTGCCGGGACAACTGGTGGTGGCCTCTCTGGTGTGCCCGGGTCAGGGCCCTCAGCTCCCGGCTCGCTGCCCCCCGGACTAGTGCGGACTGCCCCACCCCCCAGGATTCGGTCAAGGGCGGAGAAGTAGGGGCAGGTGTCAGCCCCTGCTGCAGTGCTGCCCCTGGCATACACCTGCCACAGCTCCTTGACTTCAAGGCACACCTGCTCCTGCGTGCGCCTGTGTCCCTTGCGGGCCATGGTGGCCGCTATGCGGCCGTAGACGGCCACGTTCCTCTGCCTAGTGCGGAGATCATGGACTTTGGGGGCCTCCCCCCACACCTCAATGAGGTCCATGATCTCCGCACTAGTCCACAAGGGCGCGCGCTGTCTACGGCCCCTGGCTGGCCCCTGGGTGCTGGGGGACTGGGCGGGGGACGGCTGGTTGCCACTGGCTGCCATTGTGCGGCCACTGGGTGAGGGTCTGTGGCTGCTGGTAGGCTTGGTTCTGGCATGTGCCCAGTGGCCAGACTCTACCCCTTTAAGGGCCCCGGGGCTGGGGGAGAGAAGAAGAGTTTTCCTGGTTATGCCCAGAGTGGCCACCAGGGGAACCTGGGAAGGGCTGGAGGTCCCCTATTTCGAATTAAGTGTCTACACAGCACTTAGTTCGAAATAGCTATTTCAAATTTGGCGATATTCCTCGTGGAATGAGGTTTACCAAATTCGAAATAAGCGCTCCTCTATTTCGATTTAAAATCGAAATAGCGGTTTGCATGTGTAGACGCTATTGAAGTTAATTCGAAATAACGGCTGTTATTTCGAATTAACTTTATAGTGTAGACATACCCTTGGTGCGTGGCATTGTGCTGCCATGGAGCCACTTCCGGAGGTGACCAAGACAGTTGCTGGTGTGTGCTGAGGGTGGCTGCCTCCCCTTGAGGGTTATTAATCGATTTCTTTTACCAGGTGTGTTTTCATGCTGATTTGGGATGGGATCTTGCTTTTAGAAAGGTATCCGGAGCATGACTTATATTCGCACCATGCCAATACAAGCAGGCTTCGTATCAACCTGAGAATGAAGGATTACATCCAGGTGGGGAACCGAAAGCCCTGGACCCCCGGCTTGCCTGGATCCGGCCCCCAAGGCTCAAAGCTCCCCACCCCTCAACATTGGGGAGCCGACACTGGCACTCCAGCCCCCTTGAACTCCCCACAGAACTGGAGCACACAAATCTACTAGCCTGGGCCCTCTTAGGCTTTGGTGTACGAGAGTGTCTGTCTTCTTCTCAGTCAGGGGCTTTTTTTGTTTGTGGGGGGGGTTGTTTCTCATTTGTGTGTGGCCCTCGACTGATTTTTGTGTGGGTCAATGGTCCCCAGCCCTACAAAGATTCCCCACCCATACTCCACATGATTGTCACATCCTAATAACTGCTCCTGGGAACATTAGCCCACATTCATACGTCTCCTGTAACTAAAACTCCGTCCACTTTTTAAATAGCTGGGGAAGCATTCCTTGAGCTACCAACTTGCCATGACATTTGGGGTACATCTACACTGCGGCACTATTTTGGGATACTTCTGGTGTCCCGAAATAGCTATTCCGCGTTGTCATGGGGCACGTTCCCCCCTCGACTGTACAAGCATCTTTGGCACCTATTGTAAGGCCCCCTTTCTCTGGGGCAAACCCAGTCTGCAGGGTGATTTATACTCAATGCTCCTCTACCAGGGAATTTACAGCCCCCGATGCCAAGTCCAAAAGTACCTTCCCCTCTACTGGGGTATTTACGGCCCTGCAGCTGAGTTCAAAGTACATGCCCCTCTACTGGGGTGACTACGGTCCTGAGACCGAAACTCGAATATATTGCCCTTTCGCAGGGCATGGACAGGCTTTTGGCTTAGTGCCCAGGTAAGCCTCTCCCAAGGTCTTGGGAGCTGGATGGTGGTGGGGCGGGGAGGTCGGGGGACCCGGGCCCTCCCACTCCACCGGGTCCCAGCCCAGGGTCCTGTCGACAGCGGCGGGGATTCCTACCGATACGCACCGAGCCCCCGGAGGAGGATCCTCCGCCCTGGGCCGCTTCCTACCACAACGAGAGTTCTGTTCCGTCCCGTCTTACCGCTCAGCAGGCCCGTCCCGGTCCGAGGGCCTCCTGGTCCTTCCCCTCTGGGGCCTCCGCCTGAGTGGCTGGCTCCCCGGGCTTTTATCCCTGGCCTCTCTTTCGAGCATGCCCAGCAGGGTTGTGGGGGTGGGGCCCACTCAGCCAGTTGGGCTAGGTTGCACTCCCTGCGGCTCAGTGCAGGGTAGCCCTGCCCCGTCACACACGTTTTTTAAACAAGCCCGTTATTTCGAAATAGGTTTCAAAATGACGGGCTCGCTATTCCGCCGTCCGCGTAAACCTTGTTCCATGAGGAGTAAGGGACGTTTTGGAATAGCACTGTTTTGAAATTTGGTGCTGTATAGAAATTTTGAAATAAGCTATTTCCAAATACACTCAAAATAAGCTACGTAATTTGCATCGCTCAAATTGCTTAGCTTATTTCAAGCTACCGATGGGTGCAGTATAGATGCACCCTTGATGACCACAGTTCAGAGACCATTTAAAATTGCTGTGATCCAAAGTGGAAACCAGTGCCTTGTATTTCAGGGACAAAATGTTATTTTTGTTCACTTCAGATTTTCTTTATTGTGTCTGTAAATATGTTTGGTTTCCCTGTAGCTTCAGGCTGTGAAATTGACTCAGAGGTGCCTGGAATGGATTGCTTTAGAGCCATGATGTTGTGTTCCTATGAGAGATATTTAGTTGAGACCTGATAGATAGTCGTGTCTGTTGATAAGGTGTTAGTTTAGCTGAGCCTTGGCGTGAAAGATCTCTCCCATAGGAAAGTGTTTGAGGAAGTTAGGAGTGGTCTGCTTCAGGAGCTGGTTTTCTTTGGTGCGACTGTTGCTTTAGGAGAATGAATTTGTGTTGGTGATGAACTCTGACAGCTTGTTAATGAACTGTGTAACTACTGACAGAAGAGTGCCTTCATTTTGTATGTAGAAGTGGAAGAATCTCTAAAGTCTCCGAGCTCTGATGCACTCTAGAGAACTTAAGTTTTATTTCTTCTTGAGAAGCCAAAAGCTCTAAAATGAAAATAGCGGCCCTTGTTTGTGGGCAATCGATTGGAGTGTGATTCAAAATTAGAAATGGACCAAACTGTTTCTGAATCTCTTTTGTAGGCAAGACCCTACCCATCTTTCCCTTCTTTTGAGGTCCATCTCTTTGCTTTCTTTCACCCCCAAAGTCATGGCCTCTTTGTCCAGGGCCCTTCTCTGGCTAGCCAGAATTGTAATGGTACCTGGCGATTTCCACTCCTGGTGGTGTGTGGGGAGTTATCAAGATTTCATTCAACTTCTGAAAAGTGCGGTTTGGGTTGAGTCAGAAGCCAGGTCTACACTACAAAATTTGGTAAGCATAGCAGTACTGGTCAGGGGTGTGAAAAACCACACCCACCTGCCGATGGAGCTACACCAGCAAAAAATCCAGAATAGAGGCAGCTCATGAAATTCAGAGTGGCAGTTCTACAATGCTGACAAAACTCCAGTGGCATAAGTCGTAGTGTAGCAGGAGACTCTGCCGGTTCGGCTATTCTAGCAAAGCAGAATATTGCTAGTGGGACTGGATAGGTATTGTTTTCTCCCAATTAGCTTCCTTCTTAGCAAAGTGGCGTAACAAGGAATGTTTCAATTAAACCCCCCAAATGCTAATTGGACTGTGGGAGTGTTTGCTTTGCTGAGCAATCCTGTTTTACTGGAGGAGGATTAAAGAATTAGTTCTTAATGCCTGTTTGGGACCAGTGCTGTTAGAAAAGGATAATCATTCCTAGCATAACACAGACCAGCTGTGCCGAGGCCGGTTGTTTTTCCAGCTGTTGTACAGCACCATGCAGAACAAAAGAGTGTCTGTTCGTTTACCGAGCCGGACAGGGAGACAAGCAGGCGCATATTTAAGCGTGTTACTGCCACTAGCTGAAACCACCTATAGAGTCCGCAAGCCAAAGCCCTCCCCGTTTGCAGAGTCAGGACTTGATGGTGGTGGTTTATTTAGGGTTTCCAAGTTGAGATTGAAAGGTGCAAGCAGGGGATTGGTCGTGCTATTGTGGGGAACTTTCCTGGCTGATCCACTACCCAGTGACATGGGCTAGCAAAAGGATCTGATTCCTCGGTCCCACTTTGTCAAGTCTGGTCCCCACTCTGGCACTCCAAGTGCAGAAGATGAGGTCCTGCAAGGGAGCTTCAAACCCTTGCCTCTATAGGCACTGGTTATCAAAACTTCCCAGAGTCACAAACTCCCTGGCTCTGAGAAACAAACAAACAAGCTGCCACCATCAAGGGATTTTATGCCAGGGGTGAACACTTGAACCCACCCCCAGAGGTACCCCAAGATCTTTTGCCCCAAAAGAGCTTGAAAAAAGAAAAGGGAAAAACAAGCTGCAGTCTCTGGTCACTGACCCCTCAGTCAGAGGCCTGCAGACACACACAGACAGACCTGCCAGGACACAAGAGTCAAATCAGCACCTTTAAAAGAAGTGATTTTTATTACAAAACAAGAGATCAACTTGATAAAGTGTACTTGGTTGCTAGATGTTACAGAGCAGCTAAGGAAAACAAATTAAAACACAGAGAAAAGTCTCCAGGCACAGTGCTAGATGGTAAATGGGGAGGGGCGGCAGAGATTCACACGGAGCAGTTCAAACCAAACTGCAAAAAAAGAAAAACTACCCTGAATGCAACTAGATTCACTTTTCCTTTTACTTACTTCCAATTTTCTCTTTGTTGAGTCCACTCCCATGCCCCAAATTCCTTGGAGACATAGTAGTCCTGCCTGGGTTTAAATCATTCTGTGTCTCTCCACTCCTGGTTTATCTCTCCCACACACAGAAAGCAGGCAAGGAATCTAGATCCAATTCAGATTTCAACGTCTATCTCAATTGGTTCTTCCAGGCCCCTGGCCAACACCCTTGCTAGCTACCTGAGTGTAACCCCTTAGTCACTGGATGCTGGTCAGCACTCCACCTGTCCATTACACACTTCTTTTACCCCAAGGCCTGTTTGATCACGAGGGCTCCCCTTCCACTCTCCTAGGTGGCCCCAATAAGGCTGGGCCCAGGATTCCTGAGGGGCTTGATCCCCCTCCACCTCACGGTGTTGTCATGACCACTCAGACAAGAAGTAAGGTATCCCCATTCAGGGACGCTCTCTGCATGCTGAGTGTTTCCCTGAACTACTGATATAGTTCAAAGCAAACGCTGTTGATTAAACAGCAACACATTTATAAAAGGGAAAACAATGGAAAAGACAGTTTCTCAGATTTGTCACCTACGAAGAATGGCTCAGGTTTGGGAATCTCCCTCACATCCTCAGCCACGAAAACAGATGCAAAGAATTCGTTTAGTTTCTCCGCAGTGACCTTATCATCCTTGAGTGCTCCTTTAGCATCTTGATTGCCCAGTGGCCCGACTAGATATTTAGCCGGCTGCCAGCTTCTGATGGACTTTAAAAAAGCTTGCTCTTACTTTTAGAGTGTTTGGCTAGCTGGTCTTCAACTTCATCCCATTTCTTTTTACGTGTGCACCTCCATCTCTCATAGTTCTTCATTCCAATCTGGAATTATTTGTGTTTAATAGTCTATGTCTACACTACACTGAAGATTGCCGCTGCCGCAATCGATCTTCCAGAATTTGATGTAGTGAGTCTAGTTAAGACTCGCTAAATGGAACTCTGAGGGCACCCCAGCTGGTGTCCAGTACTCCCACTCTTGCCAGGGATAAGGGAAGCCAATGGAAGCATTTGCTCCCGGCAGCCTCTCATTGTAGGGGACACCGCCAAGCTTGGCTTAAGGTAAGCCAACTCCAGTTGTCTATTCTCCATAGCTTTAGCTTACCTTTTGCCGAGCTGCCTGGTCTAGTGTAGACCTGGACTAATACTTGATTGTTCCCTGCTGTTGTACAGATGTTAGGTCAAATTACTTGTTTAGGTATTTGGTTGGATACATGAAATGACCACATCTAAACAACCAGAGGGGAGAGCTTCCCCTGACATGCCATAAAAGCATAGGAACTATTAAGTGGGCGTGAGTTGTTATTTTTTCCCCCGGGGTTATTAGCCTACCAGATTGTCTGGCTGCTTGAACAACACACTTTAGGCTGGAGTCCCATGATATAAAAGCCACCTACGGGATTCGGGAGCCAATGTTCAATTGACAAGTGCCGGGAACTGAGCATCCGTGGGCGTTAGGCAGCTTTGGAAATTGCTGCCTCAATGCATATGCATCAGAGGCAATTCTACCCTGACTTATATCAATCGGCTTCATTTCCTGGAGGAGACCCATGGATTCCTGTGTACGCTGGGGGGATTTGTGTCCATTGAAACTTTTTTTTTTCACTTAACCAAAAGTACTTAATTTCAGGCCAGCTTTAATCGTGTCAATCGTAGGGATGTGTCCTTCAAACAAATACCGAGCATGTTTCTTTTCCGTCTGTGTTAATTCACTAGCACTGGTTTTTTGAGACACTGATCATTTTAACCATGCCTGGGGTGGTCTCTCTGATGTGGCAGCTATGGGTTTGGTGCTTGTGACAGCGTGTCGGGGTTCACCCCAATCCTGCACCCACGTAGCATCCAGAACAGACTCTACCAGCCAGTAGAATAGAGAGGGATTATTGCTTCTCTAGGACACAGCAGAGCACAGACGTGATGTGATTACAGGAGTCAGGGCCAGGATGCCTCAGACCCCTTGGGTTAGGGGGTCCGTCACCCCCTCAACCCTCAGCACTCAGCTTAGTCTGTTCCCTTCATGTTCCCAGCCAGAAACTGACCCTTCCCCCAACACTCACTGCCTTTGTTCAGTCCCTGCCCTCAACAGCTAAGAACCGGTTAGGTCATTGTCTAAGTGATCTTAGGCGGCGCCCCCTGCTGCGCAGTGCTTACAGATACAAGCCAGTAAGGGTCACCCACAGCCCAAACACAGTGTACAGCCTGCCCACTACATCACAGTGCTGAAATATATGTTATTCGCAAGCGCGTTCTCGTGTTGTGACCGAACTTTCCTTTTTGCAGGCTGGTGGTGGGAGCGCCCTATGAAACCAATGGACAGCTGAAGACTGGAGATGTCTACAAGTGTCCAGTGAATGGCGAGACCAACTGCACCAAACTCAACCTAGGTACCACATGCTCTGCTCCTTACGTACTGCAGCTAGCCCCAGGGTTAGAACAGTGAGTTAGGTGCATATAAATCAGCAGATAAAAACCTTGCGATTTTAAAGTCATATATGGGTTGAACCTCTCTAGTCCGGCACTCTCTGGTCTGGCAACACCTGTGGTCCGGCATGATTTTAGTTAGCCGCATGTCCACTTAGCATGGGTGGAGCCAAGTTTCCTATAGTCCCATAAAGTTTCATTACAGCCACCAGATCTGGCTCTCTGTGTTCTGTGCTGTTATTTAGCTCTAACTTACCCCTCTAACAGCCCAGTAAGTAGTGGAAGTGTTGGTGATGCTGCTAGACAATATTGACCTCCCGTGAACCGGCAAATTCTCTGGTTCAGCACCAGTCAGGTTCTGAGGGTGCCAGATTAGAGAGATTCACCCTCTATAACAGTGGTCCCCAACACGGTGCCCGCGGGCGCCATGGCATTTGTGTGCACCTGCCAAGTGCTTGGGGCTGGCCCCAACCGGGGCATGTGGCGCGTGCACAGTGCCGGCCCCAGGCACGCTGTGCATACGTGGCGCCAGCCCCAGGCGCATGGCGCATGGGGAGCGCCGGCCCTGGGTGCGCAGTGAATTGGCCGCCCTGGCCCCAGGCACGTGGCAAATTGGCCGCCCTGCCCCCGGACGCGCAGCTATGGGGGGTGCTGGCTCTGGGTGCGCAGCTATGGGGGGGTGCCGGCCCTGGGCGTGCAGCTTTGGAGGGCGCCGGCCCCAGGCTTACGGCGAATGGGCGGCCCCGCCCATGGCCACACGGCGCATGGGGTTGCTGGCCCCAGGCACATGGCCCATGGGGTGTGGCGTATGCGCGGCCCCGCCTCCAGGCGCACGAGTGTCCCCGCCCTCTGGCGCCCGGCGGGCAAACGGCCCCGCCCCCTGGTGCCTGGCAGCTCCACATGGTTGGGGACCACTGCTCTATAACATTGTGTGTCTCTGTGTGTGTTTCTTTTCATGTATCTTCTGTTGTTTTGAGCTGTAAAGATGCACTCCGGTCATGTTTTCTCCTGATCTTTCCATTCATTGCTCAGTTTTTTATTCAGGCCAGGTCTACACTAGGGGGCAATGTCGAACTAAGATACACGACTTCAGTTACATGAAGAGCATAGCTGGAGTCAACATAGCATAGCTCGAGTTACCACAGCATCTCTGCTGCGGGGGGTCAACAGGAGAAAGTCTCCCGTCAACTCCCCTTAACACTTCTCGATCTGGTCAAGGACCAGAGTTGATGACAGAGAAATCAGCAGTCGATTTAGTGGATCTTTACTAGACCTGCTAAATTGACCCTGGGGGATCGATCCCAGCAGCACCGATCTCCCGGTAAGTGTAGACAAGGCCTCAGTTCCCACCGTCAGGAAGGGTGGCCAAGGTGGTAAAAACCCTCCCGTATAAGACTGCCTTCCAACTTCTCTGGTGCTCTGGTTGAACTGAAGTAGCTCCAACGTGCACTCCAACAAAGTCCTGCCCATGTGACCAAGAGATGTAAAGTATAATCACGTGAGAACTGGACATTGTCAGACCACCATGTGGTTGGAATAGTTTGTGCACCCCTGCTAGCCACATGCCGGAGGCTTGAAGAGATTAAAGTGTTTCTTTTGCCGAAGCTAAATGCTATTCACGTTAACAGGTTGACAGCATTGCATTGTGGGACACTCTCCATTTTAAGAAAGGGAATCAATTTGCAAGTATACTTCTGCCACTGTGTGTGTTTCATACCTGCAAGGAAATTACTTGCTAGAGCAGTTCCAAGATTTTTCTAAGGGTTTTTGTTAATTCAACCTATCCAGGGATGGTCATAGATGTTGACTGGATGGCAGTTGCATCTATGGAGCTAAACTACAGGCTCGGCAATATAAACAAGACCATGATGTCTTGCAACTGGCTCTGTTCTTACACTTAAATGTCTATCAGGGATGGTCTGGACAGTGCTGGGTCCTGCCGTGAGGGCAGGGGACTGGACTCGATGACCTCTCAAGGTCCCTTCCACTCCTAGTATTCTATGATTCTATAGGTATGTCTACAGTAGCCCCCTAGTTCGAACTAGGGAGGCTAATGAGGGCGATCGAAATTGCAAATGAAGTGTGGGATTTAAATATCCTGCACTTCATTAGCATGTTCCCGGGCGGTCCCCATTTTGGAAATTGACTAGCCCGGAATAACTGCCCGCGTCTACATGCGGCAGTGAAACGGGAGTTCGAGGTGAAGCCCTTAATTCAAATTAGCTGTTAAACCTCATTCCAGGAGGAATAACAATTAATTCGAGTTAGGGCTTTACTTCAAACTCCCGTTTCACTGCCGCGTGTAGACGCGGGCAGTTATTCTGGGCTAGTCAATTTCCAAAATGGCGACCGCCCGGGAACATGCTAATGAAGCGTGGGATATTTAAATCCCGCGCTTCATTTGCAATTTCGATTGCCCTCATTAGCCTCCCTAGTTCGAACTAGGGGGCTACTGTAGACATACCCTATGATTCTATACTCACAGTGGCACAACAAAAAAGTGGGTTTCCTGGTAAGGGTACAGTTCTTCTGGTCTCTTGTGGTCTGCCAAGGTGCTTCCTTCCAAGGGGAAAGCCTCGGTCGGTTTCTCCAGGCGTGACACGTTTCAGAAGCTTCTGGATGTAATGCACGTTGCTGAATGATACAGCGTGGCTAACTTTGGGCTTCTTTCTCAAGGAAGAGTAACGCTCTCCAACGTGTCAGAGCGCAAAGATAACATGCGTCTGGGCCTGAGTCTGACCACCAACCCCAAGGACAAGAGCTTTCTGGTAAGAAATGAGATCCTGTCTATGAAGAATCGGCTCTTAATACACGTGCGGCCTGGCGCTTTTTTGGTATCGTGAGTTTCTCAAGGGATCTCAGTAGCAGTGTTCCTCTAGCGATTTGTCTGTCGTTTGTTTAAGAACTTAAGAATGACCACACTGAGTCAGACCAAAGGTTCACCTAACCCAGAATCCAACAGTGGCCAAGGCCAGGTGCCCCAGAGGGAGTGAACTGAACAGGTGATCATCATGTGATCCCTCCCCTGTCATCCATTTCCAGCCCCTGACAAACAGCGGCCAGGGACACCATCCCTGCCCAGCCTGGCTAATAGCTCTTGATTAATTAACAGAACCGCACCAGGGCTGTTTTATCCAGTTTTGAATATAAATGCGAGGCTCATGAGAGGCCACTTTATTTGGCTCTGGTGAGGCCACATCTGGAGTATTGGGTCCAGTTCTGGGCCCCCCACCACAGAAAGGATGTGGACGCATTGGAGCGGGTCGGGTCCAGCGGAGGGCAACCAAAATGATTAGGGGCTGGAGCGCATGACCTATGAGGAGAGACTGCGGGATTTGGGTCTGTTTAGTCTGCAGAAGTGAAGAGTGAGGGGGGATTTGATAGCAGCCTTCAACTTCCTGAAGGGGGGTTCCAAAGAGGATGGAGTGAGGCTGTTCACAGTAGTGACTGATGGCAGAACAAGGAGCAATGGTCTCAAGTTACAGTGGGGCAGGTCTAGGTTGGATATTAGGAAAAACTATTTCCCTAGGAGGGTGGAGAAGCACTGGGATGGGCTACCTAGGGAGGTGATGGAATCTCCATCCCTAGAGGTTTTTAAGTCTCGGCTTGACAAAGCCCTGGCTGGGATGATTGAGTTGGGATTGGTCCTGCCTTGGGCAGGGGGCTGGACTCGATGCCTCCTGAGGTCTCTTCCAGCTCTATGATTCTATGTGAGAGCTCTGCCTTCCAAGATGGCAGCAGCTTCTCTGGCCTGCCAAAGTAAAGGGCATTTTCCAAACCCGTGCAGCCAATGTTGCAAGTCAATGTTCTGTTGAATTCCTGGATCAAGTTTTCAGCGGCCTTCTCTGCAGAGAATAGCAGAGCCTTTGTTAGTTGGCACTGTGGGGCTCATAGGGCAACAACGTCTACACCACTCACTAAGCACTCAGGTTTGTGCTCAGTCTCCCCTTCCATCTATGCACAACTCAGTTTGACTCCAATCAGCAAGCACACTGGACCCAGGCCCTAGGATGCAGCTTGGGCAGATCCCAAGTTCCTCTGTAACTTAGGTCCAGCCCTGTCACTTTGCAGGCCATGTCTTCACTAAATGGAAGATCGATGCTGCTGCGATCAATCTTCTGGAGTTTGATTTAGCAGGTCTAGTTAAGACTCACTAAATCAAACTCAGAGGGCACCACCATCAGCATCCAGTTCTCCTGCTCCAGTGAGGAAGAAGGGAAGCTGACAGCATTTGCTCCTGTTGGCCACCCGTTGTGGGGATGGCAGGGAAATTCGAAACAAGATACGACGCCTCCCACTATGTAATTAATGTCGCTGGAAGTTGCGTATCTTGATTCAACCTTCCCCTTTAGTGGAGACATGGCTGCAGCATGGACATGGTTCAACCCACAGGCCTCCCCCAGAGGGTCTGTACAGCGTAGCTTGGATGTGTCAGCAAGGCTGTGCGAGCCCAGTCCAGCAATCTCAGGCTCAGGCTTGCAAAGCTCAAGCACAAGTTTGGAAATGTCAAGTCCCAAACAGCTGGCTGGGCAATGTGGCGCTGTGTTCCTGGCCCCACGCATGCGCACTGGCCCCACGCATGCTTGCCTTGCAGCTACTGCTGCCATCTCCGCACTGTCTGCCAATGCACACGGCTCGAGATGAGAACCTCTCTCGATCCAGCCCCGAGACCAGCAAGGAACTCCCCCTCACCATAAGATATGGGGACAGGAGAAACTGCTGGCACAGCCCCGCCGGGAGCCAACGTCAGATGTCAAATCTGCCTGTGCATAACCCACAAGTGCCCAAGCGTGCCAAGCGTTCCCATCTGGTAGAAAGGAAAACACTCATCACTGCCTTGCTTAGACCATATGCTCCCTCTGCGTTAACTGTGGGCACCCCCTGCAGGGTCTGTGCCCTCCCGGGCAGTCTTCTCCACAGGCGCACCGTGTTCTTAGCGGCTGAAGCCTCATCCTTTGCTCTAGGCAGAGGCAGGGAACCTTTTTTGGGGGCGGGCACAGAAAAATGTGTCGGGGGTCACACACAATGAGAAGCAAAAGCCAACCAAACAAGCACTCCTCACTGATGTGGCTGCTGACGGCGCGTCTAGACTACATTCCTCTTTCAAAAGAGGAATGTAAATGAAGGAAATCGAAAATGCAAATGAAGCGCAAATTTACAAATCCCCAGGCATGTGAAAGGGGCTGGCTAGGGGTGCCCCCCAGCTGAGTCTGTACCATCCCCAAGCCTCCCACCCCCGAGGCATCTTTTAGGGAAGGAAGCTCCGCCCTCCCCTTGATTCCTATGGGGCCATAGCTGGATGTTCCCCTTTGTCAGAGAGTGCAGGGAAAGTGCCCAGTTTGCTGCATTCCTCATTCTGGCTGGGGAGCGCAGGGGGCAGACGAATCTGGACCTGCCCCCGCCAGGGGACATGCACCCCTCCCCTGGCTGTGTCCGCTGGAGCTGCAGCAGCCGTGGAGAGGCGCTTGTCATCTGGCCCCATGCTGCTGCGGTGAGAGAGGGCTGGAGTTGTCCTCTCTCTTCCGGGGCAGCCTGCATCCTGAGCCCCTCCTCCCCAGCCCCACCCCAGAGCAACGATTGAAACGAAGCCTGGGCATTTTCATTTTATTTTCCACAAACCAAACACGGAGCTATGGACCCAAGCAAAGCCGGGCAGACCGGCTAGCAGCCTAGAAAATGGCAGCTAAGGAAGAGGCCATGTTCAACCCCCTCACTGAGGTTTTCTTTTTCCCAATTCTCGTTCCAGGCTTGCAGCCCTCTCTGGTCCCATGAGTGTGGAAGTTCTTACTTTACCACCGGAATGTGCTCCCGGGTGAACTCCAACTTCCGATTCTCGAAGACCATCGCTCCTGCCCTCCAGAGTACGAGCAGCAATCTGTTCCCTAGCCTCCCATGTGCTCCCTGCTTCGGAAGTTCAGTCCAAGTTTTGGTCTTTACTCACGCCTGTGCCCGCGAGAAAACAAAGGGCGCGTCTACACCGCACCGTCGCGTGAAACAAGATACGTCATTGGAGCTACGCAAATGGCGTATCCCATTTCGAAATGACCCGCCGTTCCAAAACGTTCCTTACACCTCGTGGAATGAGGGTTATAGGGACATTGGACTAGCAAGCCTGAACTAACAGGCTTGCTGTGAAGACGCGGGGTAGCTATTTCGGGATACTCCGGTATCCCGAAATAGCGTTGCGGTGTAGACACAAAGTTCACGCCAAAGTGAAATCAGTAGTTAAAACAAGGCAAGGGAGCAAAGGACACTATTTGAGAAGGGCGTCCAAAAGGGGGTGATGGACACAGACGTCGGGCATATGCTTTCCTTTGGAGTGACACGTCAGAAAAACAAAACAATTTCTTCCAAAACCGGGAATAAGTGTCCAGCAAATTTGATTGGCCCTCTACAGTGTACTGGGAAGGGGACAGGGGGAAAGAATTCAGGCCGGGGCTGGCCAAAACAGGTCTGATTCACTGAACAGTTAAAATCACTGGGCCACATTTTCAAACCTGAGGGGTGTGAAGTTAGCCACGTGCAGGGTTCCCTGGAAGCTGGGCACTTGGACGGCTGCTCAGGAGAAATTCCAATACCACCCGGCTGGTTTTACAGCGCGCCTACCACTAGGTGGTGCACATTCACACATGCCTTGGTGCACATAATTTATTCCACACATGGATGGAAAAAATCTTCACCTGGGTGGAAAAGAGTAGAGGGAACGCATGGCTCCATATTGCAGCACTAAATCAGCACCTGAGTTTTGTGGGCACTGAACATCCAGGGCTGCTGCTGGGTTCGGTGACTGTTCTGGGTTCTCAGCCCCTCTGAAAAATGGAGCCACTTACGTAGCTGCCAACCTCTTTTTTTCAGTAATGTTGGCTTCCATCCTATCGCGCAGGCTGCTGCTGAGCTGTGGTGTCGCTGGATGATGGGGAGGCGTGAATGCAGAGCCTATCGGCAGTTTAACCGTCTTTTTCTTTAAATCCCCCTCTGAGAACGTAACGCTATAGGGTGACTTTCTCCCACTGAGTGTCCCATTTGTGCAAGTCAATAATGTCATTCCAGGCCTCCTTATCCATCAGTGAGGCTCCCACTGAGAAGCGACACTGATGCTTCCGCAGGAAGAAGACCACTTGGCCTAACTTTATTTTCATATAGTAACTGAACTAGCTTGAGTTCTACGGTCACCCTCCCATTTGCAGCAGGGTGTGTGGGCCCACTCAGAGCTTCCTTCCTGGGAGTTATGAGCTCACTAGACCCTGTGGATAGACCCATGGCATGCTCGGTGGTCTCACACCTCCCCCCCCCGAAAGCTCTCTGGAACTTTTCTTTGACCAGGGTGCAAAAGAACGCCATAAGGATAACACTGGCCAATGGCATGCTTCAGAAATGTCACTGACCAATCCGCTTCCTCCTTTTAAACAGCTCGTTTGTGCCGTCCTTTTGTTGCTATTGGACAAAATCCTGAATCCCTTACATGTTTGGTTGGGGGAGATTGGGGCTTACTCTTTCCCGAGGCAAAAGCTCCGCTCCCCTTTAGTTGGAGCTGCTACTGATCTATGCTATGTCCGGACAGCTGCCGATGTGCCGGGTGCTATGTAACCATGGAGGAACATGTGGCCCCTGGCTCTGGAAGTTACAATGCCAGGATCAGATTCTGCCCCACTTCCTCAGCGTAGATACAGGCGTTCCTTTTGCTGGTTCGGTGCTCCGGGAGAATGGATTCTACTCCCCACGGCGTGATGAGGTCCAAGATCTCCTGCACGCTCCCTGCTGGTGCTCTTCTGAGCCCCTGAGAAGTGGAGCTCATGGGACTTGACCTCCTGGGAGTCATTGCCAGATGTGCTGCCTGCTCTGAGGCATGCTCGCATCGCTGGCCATGCGGAAAATGAAATTCAAACTTTCCCGGGGCTTTTCCTGGAGAGCAGTAGAGGCGAACGTTCTGGCCAGAGTGGTCAGAGCAAGGCACTGTGGGATACCCCCAGGAGGCCAAGAACCTCAACTTTCTCAACGCTGGGTCTACACTACTGTGAATTTGACCAGGCAAGGTTGAAATCTGCATTCGCCCTCCCAAAACAGGAGTATCGAAATTGACTTCCGTAGCTCTTAAAGTTGACAGAATGGTCTTGGTAGCGTGGACGCACTGTTTAGAAAATGGATCTAAATTCAATCTAAACTCCTAGGCTACGTCAAGTCTACATGGCTCCATCGATGGAGCCATGTACTCTAGACGTAGCCCTAGTGTAGACCAGGCCTCAGTGGATCACCGTCTCCTGGTCCTGATTCTGCAATAGACACGTGCTTACCTCACATCAAAGTGGAGCGTATGCTTAAGCACATCACTGAAGTAGGGCCTCGCGAGTAAAGTACAACTCAACCTAAGTACCGGTGCCAAATCTGGCCCTGAATGTGTGATGTGATCTGCTGCACCGGATGAAGGTCTCAATCGGAATCGGAGCCTGCAAACCAAGGTTGCTTCTATACTGTATGATCTAGCCCAGTGTTTCTCAACCAGTGCTACACGTACCCTTAGGGGTACTCGAGAGAAGTCTGGGGGGTATGTCAACACAACTGAAATTTGGAGAAAACTGAATTTTTGTTTTAAGTTTTACAGCGTTTTATTATTTTTGTACTTTTTGCACCCAAAAATTTCATTGCCCGCCCAGCTACGATTAAGTTGTTTAAACAAATGTGTTGCATTGGTAGAAAAAAAAATGTGTGTCTGAAAACTGTAGGTACTGGGGGTGCTTATGATTTTTTTTAAAGGGGTACTTTATAAAAAAAAAGGTTGAGAAACACTGATCTAAATGGTGCTTGGCCCTGCTATGAGGGCAGGGGACTGGACTTGATGACCTCTCGAGGTCCCTTCCAGTTCTAGGATTCAAGTATTCTATGACTATTATTCTTAGGAAGTTCCCCAGCTCTCTCCTGCCAGAACTAACCATGAGTGTGGGCTCTCTCAAGCTTGTTAAAGCAAATGGGATCTTGAGATCTTCCCCTGTGATTGAAATCAGATTTTGCACGCACATCCCAAGAGCGAGTTCTTGGCTGCAAGGCATAGAGCCATAAATTTCCACTTCGTGGTTGTTGCCAGGGTCTTCCAATAAGATGCTCTGTATTTTCCACAGGGTGCCAAACGTACATGGACATAATCATCGTTCTGGATGGATCGAACAGCATCTATCCCTGGGTGGAAGTGCAACATTTCCTGATAAACATCCTGAAAAAGTTTTACATCGGGCCCGGACAAATACAGGTAAGCCCGGCCCTGCACCTTCCATCCATTGACGTATGCGATTCCCCTGGCCTGTTCCTGACGAGAAGTGTCCCTGCTGCAGCCTGGCAAGGCGCATGCCCAGAACAAACCTGCAGAGCATGTATTGGAAGGCTGAGCCAATGGAGATGCGGTTTACGTTAATGTTCCTAGCTGAGGATGTTAATGTTCTTGCCAGAAGATGGTGTGAAGAGCAGGACTTTAGCAGAGTTCAAAAGAGAGCTGGATAGATTCATGGAGGTTAGGTCCATCAATGGCTAGTAGCCAGGATGGGTAGGGCTGGCGTCCCTGGCCTCTGTCAGAGTCTGGGAATGGGCGACAGAGGAGGGATCACGTGATGATTCCCTGTTCTGTTCACTCCCTCTGGGGCGCCTGGCATTGGCCACAGTCGGCAGACAGGACCCTGGGCTGTTTGGACCTTTGGTATGACCCAGTGTAGCCACTCTTACAAAGAAAGGAGCAGCCCACACGATGCAATGGAAGGAAGGAGGGGGATGGCCAAGCCTCGTGGCGCTTACCTCAGCATCGCCACGTGTTGATGCAGTTTGCAGCCAGGGGGAATACGCCATCATTTTCTTTTGAGCCCTATTGGCTGTCTCGACACAGCAAAGAAAACCCCATGGCTGGCCCAGGCCGGCCAGCTCGGGCTGTGGGGCAGCTTCATTGCTAAGGAGACTTCTTGGACTCTCCCACCTCGCAGGTCCGAGAGCCCAAGTCTGATCATCTACCCAGCAGTGAAACAGTCCCTCAGCCCAAGCCCCCGGACCCTGAGTCGGCTGGTGTGGGCCAGCCCCGGGGTGTCTAGTTGCTTTGTAGACAGCCCCCTTGTGGCAGATGTTGGTACCTTGCTTTGGTACTGAGAAGCCAGCAAGCGAAGGGGGGAATAGGACAGAAGCCGTGTGCCCTGTACGCTGGGCACTTTTGCGGCCACTCAGGAGAAATTCAGATGCTACCCAGCTGATTAGCAGAGCACCCACCACTAGGTTTTGTGTTTCTGTGGGTGATGGCCATTCACACATGCCGCGGTGCGCATATAAAATTATTCCACACACAGATGGAAAAATTCACACATGGATGGAAAAGATTGGAGGGGACATTGGACAGTAAGATTTCAGCCAATTCTGAATCCTCAACATTGCAGCGAGAGCTACCCAGTACATCCTCCACAAGATAAGACATGGGTTGGCATTAGGGGGCACAGCGTCACTCAGCTCCCAATCGCAACACTGCCCCTTTGCATTTTTCTCCTGCTGCTGAGGCAGAAGGTTTGAGCAGGGGTGGGAGCAGGCCAGAATCCGGACCCACGATGAATGCAGGCTTTTTGTTCTCAACTGTCATCGGAGGGAGGGGGGAGGAAATGGAGCCTAATTTGACCGAGCTGAACAATAACTGTGGTGAGAACACGCTGCAATAGAGTCTTCTCTGTCAGCCGCCCAGAAGAAAGCCTCCAGCAGTCCCCCTTAAAAAGGGGGGGTTGAGTCGCTGAGTCCCAGCAGAAATTCTGAGAGCAGTTTGCTTGCCTGATCTTGTTCATAGCAGCACTTGTTTAGGGGCTAATTAAATCCATGCCCTTTTTTAATGGCTTACAATTAATGTCCATGCTCATCTTGGCTGCTACCTCCAACCCTTCTTGGAGCCACTCATGGTGTCAATGCCAAACCTCGAGCACTATTCAAAGAGCAACAGCTTCCTGCCTTCCTGTGTCCTGCTAGACTTCATTGTGCTCTGAGCTCTGAAACGGCTGGGCTGGTGGGTTTGCAGAAGGAGGAGACATTTGCAGCTAGTTCTGGGGCCATGGAATGGACGTGCCTGCAATTAAGGCTTCTGTCCTTCATGTTCTCTTTGAATTGTAAGGTTCCCGGGTGCACTTTTTTTGTGTGAAGGTCACTAAATAAACATATGTTGTTATCATGGAGAAGAATTGTTCTCCTTGGCCTCTGAGGATAGGACAAGATGGGCTTAAACTGCAGCAAGGGAGGTTTGGGTTGGACATTAGGAAAAGCTTCCTACCTGTCAGGGTGGTTAAACACTGGAATAAATTGCCTGGGGAGGTTGTGGAATCTCCATCTCTGGAGATATTTAAGAGCAGGTTGGATAGACACCTGTCAGGGATGGTCTAGACGGTGCTTGGTCCTGCTGTGAGGGCAGAGAACTGGATCTGATGATCTCTCTAGGTCCCTTCTAGTTCAGCTGTGGACATACCTATTAGCCCCATTACATGTCGCACAGAAGTATGGGAAAAGTTGGTTTCATTACAGATGCCCTATTCATTACACACCCACATGCCTAATTGTCGCATTGTAAGTAAAGCACACAGCAGTCGGTTGTACCTGTCTGTATACTGCATAGTGACTGGCATTATAGTCGATCCCGAAAGCAGGCTCTTTGTTTCTCAGGTGGATGCTCTCATGTATGGAATCTGCATCCTTTGTAATGCTCCTTTAATTCCTAGGTTGGAGTTGTTCAGTATGGAGAAGATGTTGTGCATGAATTTCATTTAAATGACTACAGGTCTGTAAAAGATGTGGTGGAAGCCGCGAGTCATATAGAGCAGCGAGGAGGGACAGAAACGAGGACGGCGTATGGCATAGAATTTGCTCGGTAAATCACAGCTATGGACTCACGTTTATTTGCACGACAAGTCTCGAGTTCGTTCTTTCTTCCTTCCTTTCTTTCCAGTGTTTTGAAAAGTGAACACTAGTCCCGGCACTAGGGAATATTTCCAGGCAAAGCTGCAAAGATACTTTCTAACAGAATATACCCTGCTCAGTTCTCCACTTGCAGCTAAACCCAGCAGCAGGGAGTCTGGGGTCACTGTCTGTTGGCATGACATCCTTGGCTCTTGGAACTGGCTGGGATGGTTTCACACCATGTAGTGGTCCTCTTCCACCACTCAAGAATGACCATCCCTAACACACTTCTGTCCCATGGCTGGCTGAAGGGGGTGATAGTGGCTTTACACTGGATCAGGGAAACCCCCAGCCTGTTGCTTAGGCGGGTTTTCTGCATGCTTTGTGCGGAGGATGAAAGGTTTTGGGCCCATTTATTTCAAGGTACCTCTTTTTGAACCTAACCTGGGTTGCACTGTTCAGATCCACAGTCAAACCAGAAATCTGAGCTAGCCCAGTGGCTGGAGGAGTTCTGATCTGAGGGCGTGTCTCCTCTTACCAGGCGGTTGATTGATCTCTCAGGGTTCAATTTAGTGCGTCTAGTAAAGACCCGCTAAATCAACCACTACGCTATTCACGTCACTGGAGTTATGTATCGTAGGTTGACTTTTTCTTTCTCTTGTTTTTTCTGACCTTGTCTCTCTCTCTTTTGTTGCAGATTTGTAAGTGGTGTGAGATTAATAGGAATGTTGAACACTACACCCCAGCACTGTCACTCTTAATTTAAATCGAATGTATGGGCCCTTTTTAATACAAAGACTGAGTCTGATTCTGATCTGTTACCCTGGTGTAAATGGGATTTGATGGAATTATTCCATGGGGAGATTACAAGTGGGATCACTGGGAGGAAATATCACTCGTTAACACCCAAAAGGTGTCCTGGAAGCCCATATTTTGTTGGAGTTCCTTTTTAAGAATTAGCAGCCCACGAAAAGCACACCTTGTGGCTTGTGAATCGGCCCCAGAATCGAGTCCCATGGATATGAATGGAATGAGACTCTTGGGATTGGTTGAGGTGAAGCCGGAGTTCAGACAGGAGAGGGGGTTTGCCGTGGAAGTGGCCCATGACGTGTGATGCACACACACACATGTGACAACGTCTGTCACGGTAGGTCCTGGTATTTCCTTTTCATTTCAGCTCAGAAGCCTTTCAGAAAGGTGGGCGGAAAGGCGCGAAGAAGGTGATGATTGTCATAACCGACGGGGAGTCCCACGACAGCCCAGACCTGGAGAAGGTGATTGAAGACAGTGAGAAGGATAATGTCACCAGATATGCTGTGGCAGTAAGTCACTCTCCTATTTAACAAGACGTGGTCGCTCCTCTCGGTATTGGCCTGAGCTTCCCCAGTGGCGAACTGGGTACGGACCAGTAGCAAGGCATTCTCCTTCTTTGCCTTGTCCCATCAGTCCAGATTAGCTGCTCTTCTTCTCCATCTCCAAGCATCTTGACATGTGCTCCTTCCAAGCTGGCTCCTTCAGTATCTCCTACCACCTTTTACTCCGTCTTCATGGTCTTTGTTCATGACCAGCCCTTGTACCCTTTGGCCAACCTATCCCACGTCTCACGTGGCCCAGACACTTCGGTTGATGTTCCTTCAGCCTTCCCAGGATGAGGCGACTTGTCTCATGGCTCATATCATTTCACTGCGTAGCCCCTGGGGAGGCTGGCAGCCTGAGGTGAAGTGCTCTAACTGCTAGGCCATCTATCCACGTGTATTTCTCACTTCCCGGCTTCTGCCTGCAGTAGAATTGCAAGTGTCCACTCTGTGGGAAATTTGGTTTATATTTGGTTTTTGCCTCCAGGTTCTGGGCTACTATAATCGACGTGGAATCAACCCCGAGGCCTTTTTGAACGAAATAAAATTCATCGCGAGTGACCCAGATGACAAGCATTTCTTTAATGTCACGGACGAAGCGGCGCTGAAGGATATTGTGGATGCGCTGGGAGAGAGGATATTTAGTCTGGAAGGTGAGTGCTGTGTAGTCCCTGCGTTTCTAACGTCTGCACGTTCCTGCCGGCCACCTTCCATCTCCTGCCACATGGGGCATGGAGAACTGCTTCCCGTTCCAGGTAAACCTGCGACTTTCGTTGTGAGCCACCCCAAACATTCAACCTCCCATTCAACCTTCTCACTGGGCATTTTCCCAACATTATTAGAATCATACTTTGTAAACTAAAATAACTGCAGTTGTCTAAGAACCAGGGGCGAGGAACCTTTTTTGGGTCAGGGAGCCACTGACCCACAGAAAAATTAGTTCAGGGGAGTGAGAAGCAAAACAAACGAACCAACCAAAAAAACCCCTCGCTGACGTAGCCCCCGACTGAGAAGGAGAAAGACCCTCCCCATGTTCCCCTCACACACCAGAGCCGGGGGGGGCCTAAACTAGTAGATTTTGTGTGCTCCAGCCCCACGGTGGGGCGGTGGAGGGGCTGGAGCGCCAGCTTGGATTCCCCAATGCTGGGGGGAGAGCCCTGAGCCTCAGGGGCCGGATCCAGGCAAGCCAGGGGCCACATTTGGCCCCTGGGCCTTAGGTTCCCCACCCCAGATCTAATGTGTGTGTGGAAAGACTTTCAGCACATCAAATGTCTTGTGCTCCTCTGTCAGATGGGGAGTGGCCATGGCCCCCAAGAATAAAGTTGACTAACGTTTTCTATTATTAAAAGAAATCTTTGCCAGCTTTCTTCAAAGATCTTGAATGCTTCCAGCAGGCCTTTGAAATTTGGCCTGGGCTTCGACTGGGAGTCACTTGGGTGCTTTTTAGGGACCCCATGAAAATCCATTCCGACTGGCTATGTCAAAAGTCACCACATTTGGGGGGTGCATAGCTGGTATTTGTAATGGGCAAGCATCTACGCCTGGATTACTCTGTAACAGTGTGGCCCCCTCAGAGAAAACGAGGCACTTCTCCATAGGCAGACCCTGCCATATTTATTCCCGGGCCTAGATTTGCAGCTGCTGTGAATTGGTGTCATTCTCTTCACTTCAATGAAAAGACCCCAATTTACACCAGCTGTGGCATTGGCCTTTCATGTCCTGAAGTGCCATGGGGGGGTTGTAGCCCACCGTGCCTAATTCCATTTGGTAACTGGCTGTCTCACCTATCACAGCTCTTTCATTTAAACGCCTCTTTTTTTATTCCAGGTACCAACAAAAATGAAATCTCCTTTGGACTTGAAATGTCCCAGACCGGATTTTCATCACATGTTGTGGAAGTAAGAGAACAGATTTGTTTTTCTCTCCCATTTAAGGGGAGAGGGGGTTGCAGGTAATTGTCCTCGGGGCCTGGATGACAGGTGATGGTCCAGCTGGGGAAGGCAAGCTGAAATCCCACCCCTTCCTCCCGATGTCCCACCCCCTTCCTCCCAAAGTCCCACCCCTTCCTCCTGAAGTCCCACCTCTTACCCCAAGACCATGCCCCTTAAACAACCTCCCCCCCAGCCAAGCCCTGTCCAACCCTGTCCTTCCCCAGCCACCAGGGAGCCACAGTGTAGCCATAGTCCCTCCTGAGTGGCTGGGCAGTGTAGACAGTTTTGGGAAGGCAACGCTTTCCCTTGCCTACATTATCCGCCGCCCATGCCTAGGGACAGACGTAGGTAACTCTCCTAGGGACAGCACTAACTCAGGGCTTTTGGTTTCATGGCATATGAGTCTATATTGCAAATACAGGCCCAGATGTGCATGAGGGGTTGGGCCCAGCGCAAGGCCTTGGCCTGTTTTTCCTGTTGTAGGTTGATACTGACTCTCAGGGGAAGTGTCCCGAATGTTTCCAGGGTGCTTCCATTTCACTCCTGACAGAAAGTGACGCCATGAAAGAGCCGCCACATTGCTTTTGAAGAACGTGTCGGCTCAACGTTGACATGAAAATCATTTTTCTCTGGAGCCGCTGGGCCAAACTGAAGCCTGGCCCAACTCCAGCAAAGGGCGGGGAGTTGCATTCACTCACCAGGGAGCTGCGCTTCCCCTTTAAACTTTACCGAACCAGTCCAGGGCCTTCCCCAGTCATCAGCGGAAAGGGTTTTCTAAGTGGCACCACTCCCTCAGGACAACTAACTAAAGGGAGCCGTGATAGCCGGAGCCAGCGCCATGTGATGCCTCGCTGGAATGGGGGTGGAAGTCCAGGTGTCCCAGAATGCTTAGCAGCTGCTTAGAAACACAATGCAATGTCTTTGCTGGCCCCCTGTGGCAAGCAGACTTATCTGGGCATAAGCTTTCACAGGGAAAAAACCCAAAGGCGTCTGCCCAAGTAAATCTGCTTTAAGGTGTCCCAGGACTCCTCGTTGTTTTGGCGGCTCCCCCTCTGAGATGTTATTGGTCTCAGGCATTTCGAAATCGGAGGGCAAATGAATGAGCCATCTAGCTGGAGGTGGGCAAGCAAGCCTTTAACTCAAGGTGAGGGTTGGCAGACAAAACAGACAAGGCAAAGAGGAGGAGGGAGAAAGAAAGGGCCGTTATCCTATCCAGGGAAACTGAATGAGATTTCTCCCAGGGCCAGCGTTCTCTGTAAGCTGAGCGCTTGGGCTGCCACCCAGGAGAAATTCAAATGCCACCCAGCTGATTAGCAGAGTGCCTACAGCTGGCAGCATGAGTTTCTACTACTGGTGCACATCTGCACATGCCTTGGTGCACAGAACAAAATTTATTCTGCACACAGATGGAAAAAAATGAGAGGGAACATTGGCCAGGGCACAGAGGGAGTCTATAGCAGAGCCCAGAATTGAACCCAGACCTCCTGCATCCATTCCTTTCTGCACCCTCTGAGACCCTCCAGCATTTCCCCTTCCCCCCCACACACACACACACTGGGACCAGTGCCTAATGAGCACGACCCTTGTGCTGCCAGTGATGCAGGTTAGGAGGTGGTTTCCTCCTGCCCCCACCCCACGTCTGAGCCTCTTCCCCCTTCTTTCTCTGGATGGATCCAGCCCCTTTCCTGGGACATGTGAAGTCAAGGGGAGCCATTCCTAGAAGGTCCTTCAAGTTCAGTGGACTTTGGATCAGCCTAAAACAGGGGTGGGGAACCTCAGGCCCGGGAGCCGAATGCAGCCCCCAACTTGCCTGAATCCGGTCCTTGAGGCTCGGAGCCCCTCCAGCATTGTGGAGTCCATGCTGGTACTCCAGCCCCTCTGCTGCCCCACTGTGGGGCTGGAGCACACAAACTCTACCAAAATCCCCTAGGCCGGTGGTCACCAACCAGTCAATCGGGATCTACCAGTAGCTCTCAGAGCCTCTGACAGGTGATCCTGACAGGTTTGGCCAGGAAGCTCTCAAGTTCTGGCACTTCAGTTGCCCCTCCACCCACTGTCCTGCTGCTCCTGCCCTCTGCCTTGGAGCTGCCCCCCACCCATCTCCACACACAGAGAAAGGGATGGAAGAAGCTTTGCGGTGCAAATCTCTGTCACTCTCACGCACTGTGTGTGTCTCTCATTCTTACAAACACACGCTGTCCTTCTCTCATCTCCCAACCCAACACAAAGCTGGGAGGGGGTTGCCGTTACTTCTGTTACTGCTTGCAAAGTGGGTTACTTTTGGTTTTTGACTGGGCTGTGCATTTCATCATTTTCATTTCTCTCTTACGTTTAAATTTAATTCTCTGAGTAGTGCGGTCGACAATGCCTAACCTAACGTGGCTGGAGTCATTATCCCAATGGTAACTGCTGCTCCTGAACATGGCTGGCGTATCCCAGCATGCCTCTGACAAAGGCAGAGCAGGGGGTCTCCACATGCTGTCCATGCCTGCAGGCACCACTCCTGCAGCTCCCATTGATCAGCGATGGGGAACCGTGGCCAGCAGAAGCTGTGGGCTCAGTGCCTGTAGATGAGGGGCAGCACACGGCACCATGGAACCATTGCTGTACATGCCAGCTGCTTTCAGGAGTGGGCCAGGGCGGGAGTAAGCCTGATTTAACTCCACTGCTCCACCACCTGGAAGCCGTCTCAATTAAGTGGTGCCCAGCCAGATCCTGTTTCCTCAACCCCCTGTCCCAGCCCTGACCCCCCTCCTGCACCCAACCTTCTGCCCCAGACATGAGTTCCCCTGCACCCAAACTCCTTCCTAGAGCTTGCACCCTGAACCCCCTCCTGGACTCCAATTCCCCACTCCGGGCTAAGCATGGAGCCCCTCCCACACTCTGAACCCTTGGCCCGAGACCAGAGCCCTACCCCAGCCTGGTGAAAGTGAATGAGGTTCAGGGAGGAAGGGGGATGGAGTGAGCAGGGTGAGGTCTCAGAGAAGGGGTGGAGGAGGGGCAGGGCCTCAGAGAAGGGGCAGTAGATCTTATGTGCCATTTAAATTGAAAAAGCGATCTTGTGGTTAAAAAGGTTAGAGACCACTGCCCTAGGCTCTCGTGTGGGAGGGGACTGTGGGAAGGGTCTTTCTCCTTCTCAGTTGGGGGTCACGTCAGTGAGGAGGTTTGGGGGTTTGCTTCTCATTTGTGCGCAGCCCCCGAGTGATTACTTTTTTCTGTGGGTCAGCGGCCCCCGACAGGTTTGTTTAGTAGCCCTGCCGGAGCTGAAAAGCTTCCAGGTGTTGGCACATCTGAGAAAATTTCCGTCGCTCGCTTGGCACAGGGATTTAATGGACGTGGCTTGACTGCTGCAAAATGTAGAGTCTCTTCTAAACACATCCAGCTCATGACTGAAATGCAGTGTGACCAGGAGTGATGGACAATGCCGCTAGGATCAGTTGGACTCTTGGCAGTGAAAAGGTCATTGATAAGACAGGGCTTGATTGGAAATATCAGTGCAGTGGTTAGTAAAATAGACCCCCCTGGGACTGCTTTGGAGCATTGCTTCCCTGAAGCTTTACTTGCTACCTCCATCTGTCTTTCTGCAAAGGACTGGTGTGACGTGTAGGAATCACTTTGGGGTTTCATCTAGAGCGAGGCATCAAGCCAAATAATACACTGACTAGGAATTTAAAAGGCAGGGAAGCTTTTAAAAAAAAGCTGATCCATTTCCTACAGGCAAACATTCTCCTTGAGATTCTCAAACATCTGGCTTTGATCAGGATTTGCCCATATCACCCCATAAGGGGGATACTTGTCTGTACATGGAAACTAGTATTTTAAACAGGGCCCAAAAGTTTACCCTGACTCCACCTCACCTCTCCTTTCTGAACGTGTGCACAGCAGAGCTGAGGGAGTCCGATTTCAGTCCCCTGATCTGAATCATAGAATCATCAAATATTAGAACTGGAAGAGACCTCAACAGGCCATTGAGTCCAGTCCCCTGCCCTCATGGCAGGACCAAGCACCATCTAGATCATCCCTGACAGGTGTCTGTCCAACCTGCTCTTAAGTATCTCCAGTGATGGAGATTCCACAACACCCCTCGGCAATTTATTCCAGTGTTTAGCCACCCTGACAGGCAGGAAGTTTTTCCTCAAGTCCAACCTAAACCTGCCTTGTTGCAATTTAAGCCCATTGCTTCTTGTCCTATCCTCAGAGGCCAAGGGGAACAATTTGTCTCCCTCCTCCTTGAAACACTCTTTTAGGTACTTGAAAGCTGCTCTCATGTCCCCTTTACCTACCGCTTGTTTGTGCAACACTGCACTGGTGCTATGCAGAGTCAGGCTTTATGTGCAACTCCATCTTCTCTTTTCTAAACTAAACAAGCCCAATTCTTTCAGTCTTCCCTCATAGCTCATGTTCTCTAGACCTTTCATCATTCTTATTGCTCTTCTCTGGACCCTGTCCAATTTCTCCACATCTTTCCTGAAATGCGGTGCCCAGAACTGGACACACTACGCCAACTGAGGCCTAATCAGCGCAGGGCAGAGGGGAAGAATGACTTCTCGTGTCTTGCTCACAACACGCCTGTTAATGCAGCCCAGAATCTGGTTTGCTTTTTTTGCAACAGCGTCACGCCGTTGACTCATATTTAGCTTGTGGTCCCCTAGATCCCTTTCTGCAGGACTCCTTTCTAGACAGTCGCTTCCCCTTCTGTAGGTGTGAAACCGATTGTTCCTTCCTAAGTGGAGGCCTTTGCATTTGTCCTTATGTTTATAATGGGGGTGCTGACTGCTGTTGTACCAAGCTGGAAACCCTGTGTATAATAGAAACCCTTCAAGACAGGGGATTCAGCAGCCCCTCTCCCCCCTCGCCCCCCCCCGCACTCCTACTTCCAGCTCCTATGTGGGCGTGGCTTAGTGGCCCAATCCCATTGGCTCTCAGAGGACATGCTGCCGAGTCATTGGCTCTTGAACATTCCATGGGGGTGTTAACCGTAGCGTCAGACCCTGTCTAACCTCCGTACGGTGCTGTCCTGAGCCGGTGTCTCCTGCTACTCACCGCCGGGCCCCTTGTGAGGGGAACATGTGAGTGGCCCAGCGCTGCGCCCACTAGCCTGTGCCACCCGAGGAACGTGTGAGTCCCAAAGCGCCGTCTGCTGTGCAGAGACATTGTCCTGACGGGCTGCACTGAGTTCCTATTTTTAGCTCTGGATCAGGAAGTTCTGAGTCACACTTTGGTTTTCGCCAGGCTTCTGATTAAACTTCTGCCGGGCGGACGGCAGGCCGGCTGCAGCAGCCTGCTACGTAATGATTGGGCCCGGAAGGCCACTACCCAGATTGCTGGGGTCCTGTCAATAACGGGCCAGATCCCAGGATCCCGCGACGCTGTGTGGGGCACAGGACCCGAAGGGGAACCAGGGAAAGTTGCTTTAAATCTCCATTGGGCTTCCCCATGCCTGGAAGCTGGCTGGGGCCAGTTGGAGTCCGAGGGTGACTCGGGGCAGCCCCGGCACAACCCCAAGGGACACAGAGCCAGTGACATCAGGGCTGGTTTCTGACAGCTAGAGCGACACCAAGCTCAGAGCCGTGGTCTGTGCTGTCTCAGCAGCGGGATGAGGACACTTGAGGGGGGGGAGGGTAACAAAGGTGACGGGTTGTGATCCAGCAGCTCCTTGTGCGGAGTTCAGCATGATGGGTTACACTGCTGCACGCCAGCCTGCAGGGGCAGAGACAACATGCAGGCCCCGGCGGTGTAACGCCCTGGGCATCCTCCCTGAGAAGGCACAAAGCTAAGGTGCCTGGTACCGCCAGTGCCTTACGCTTAGGTGCACTGGCTCTGAAAAGGGGTGGATCTATGTGAAGAACAGGCACACCTGAGCGGACTTGGCCCTCAGTTAGAATCCGAGGGCGGGCAGAGACCTCAGGAGGCCACCAAGTCCAGCCCCCTGCCCAAAGCAGGACCAATCTAACTCAATCATCCCAGCCAGGGCTGTGTCAAGCCAGGACTTAAACACCTCTAGGGATGGAGATTCCACCCCCTTCCCTAGGGAACCCAGCCCAGTGCTTCCCCACCCGCCAAGGGAAAGAGTTTTTTTCTAATATTCAACCTAGACCTCCCCCACTGCAACTTGAGACCATTGCTCCTCATTCTGTCATCTGCCACCACTGAGAACAGCCTCTCTCCATCCTCTTTGGAACCTCCCTTCAGGGAGTTGGAGGCTGCTCTCAAATCCCCCCTCGCCCTTCTCTTCTGCAGACTAAACAAGCCCAAATCCCTCAGCCTCTCCTCGTAGGTCATGTGCTCCAGCCCCCTCATCATTTTGGTCGCCCTCCGCTGGCCCCTCTCCAATGTGCCCACATCATTTCTCTAACAGGGGCCCCAGAACTGGATGCAATACTCCAGATGTGGCCTCACCAGTGCCAAATAAAGGGGAACAAACACTTCTTTAGATCTGCTGGCAATGCTCCGCCTAATGCACCCCAATATGCCGGGAGCCTTCTTGGCTACAAGGGCACACAGGTCAGGCAGGCAGTGACACTTCCTGCTGTGGCCAACTGCTGCCACTGGGAAGGAATAACCTGGCCATCTGTCAGACGTTCTCACCGATTCCGGGTGGGATGCACTTGTGCGCCCAGACAGGGTCTTTACCTCGCACTGGTGCGCACAACACCTCATCGGTGCCATGCAGGGTCGGGCTGTACGTGCGGCTTCAAAGCAAGCCCACATGGGCCTTCACCTCTTCCGGGGGCTTTCACCGCTCAGTGGGTTTCCATCTGTCGCGTGCGCCGTTTGTCTGGATTGGTGCAGCGTTTGGTATGTGCACCGAAGCCACGTCCAGCCGCCGCTGGCCCCAGTGCTGAGAGGCTCTAACGACTTTGTGTCCACGGCAGGATGGTATTCTGCTCGGGGCTGTGGGGGCGTATGACTGGAACGGAGCGGTGCTCAAGGAAACCAGCAGTGGGAAAGTCATTCCTCATAGGGAATCCTACCTCCAAGAGTTCCCGGAGGAGCTGAAGAACCATGGGGCCTACCTAGGTAAGGAGGTTGCACAGAATGGGTCTAGAGTCATGGTTTTGCCATTTTTAGATCATTTTTAGATCATTGCTGCCAGGCCAGGTGGAAAGTGCCGAGTCTTTCGCAGCAGACCAGGTTTGCCGGGGCTCACAGAAACACCCAGCCAAGCCAAAATACATTAGGTACTTAGCTGTGCTTGTGAGAGAGAGAGATACTATCCCTAGCTTGCTGATAAAGCCATCGCGTATCGAACGAGCGGCAGAGCCAGTGGAAAGCCAAGGCCCATAGGAATAGACATGTCGTGGGGCTGCTGCCCCACTGTGGCAAGGGAGGGGTTAAAACCAGGCCGCAGGGACCCTGTGCAAGCCCCACCAATCAGAGAGAGGCTCATAGGGAGCCAGTCAAGGGGCGTCTTGCTGGGGCAGCCCCTGTTATAAGGCGCTGCTCAGCAGAGCAGGGGGCAGTTGGGTCCTGACTGGCGAAGAGGAAGGACTGGTTCCTTGGGAGAAGCACCTGAGGAGGAGCCGTGCGGGGCAGGCTCAGGGGAGCTGGGGAGAAGCCCCGACAGTTAAGAAGAAACCACACAATGGGGGAGATGCCGGCCAGAAGGTGGCGCACGCCAACAAACTGAGCTAATTCCCGGTGTGACCAGCAGGAGGCGCCACAGTGGTGAGTCGAACCCCGCTACAATCTACTACATATTTGAGAGAGTGAGTCTGTCTGTCTGTCTGTCTGACTGTCTGTCTGACTGTCTGTCGGTCTGTCTGTCTGACTGTCTGTCGGTCTGTTCAGGAACTCCTCCTAAACAGTAAGAGCTAGGACCAACAAATTCAGCACACAGCTTCCTCTTATCATAACCTAAGGCAAGGGCAGGGTTTGGCTGTGCCCGGACAATGGGGGGTGCTTGGAATGGGGTTGCTGCTCAGAAAACCATACAGAAAAGAGACAGAATCAGCAGGCTGATAAAAGGGGCTGCCTGGGGCTATCCCCTTCCCCCCCGCCCCCCGCATCCAGAACTGCCTCTTACTCCCCAGGTACCCATTAGGGAGAATCATAGAACCATTGAACTGGAAGAGACCTTAGGAGGTCATCAAATCCAGCCTCCTGCCCAAAGCAGGACCAATCCCAACTCAATCATCCCAGCCAGGGCTGTGTCAAGCTGAGACTTAAACACCTCTAAGGATGGAGATTCCACCCCCTCCCTAGCGAACCCATTCCAGTGCTTCACCACCCGCCTAGGGAAATAGTTTTCCCTAATATCCAACCTAAACCTCCCCCACTGTAACTTGAGACCATTGCTCCTTGTTCTGCCATCCGTCACCACTGAGAACAGCCTCTCTCCAGCCTCTTTGGCACCCCCCTTCAGGGAGTTGAAGGCTGCTATCAAATCCCCCCTCGCTCTTCTCTTCTGAAGACTAAACAGACCCAACTCCCTGTCTCTCCTCATAGGCCATGCGCTCCAGCCCCCTAATCGTTTTGGTTGCCCTCCACTGGACCCTCTCCAATGTGTCCACGTCCTTTCTGTAGTGGGTGGCCCAAAACTGGACCCAATACTCCTGATGTGGCCTCACCAGAGCCGAGTAAAGGGGAATAATCACTGCTCTGGATCTGCTGACAATGCTCCACTAGGCTGCATTAGGAAGGTGGAGGAGGCTGAAGTGCCCCTCCCTCCATAATTTGTATAGGAATGTTACTGGCTGTTCCCCTTTGTCAGGGAGTGAAGGGAAAGTGCCCAGTTTGCTGCATTCCACTCTGTGGCTGGGGAGCGCAGGGGGCAGATGAACCTGGACCTGCCCCAGCCAGGGGACGTGCACCCTTCCTCCGACTGTGCCTGCTGGAGCTGCAGCGGCCACGGAGAGGCGCTTCTCCCCTAGCTGCTGTGGTGAGATGGGGCAGGGGTTGTCCTCTCTCCCCAGGGCAACTTGCATCCTGAACCCCTCCTCCCCGGCTCCCACCCCAGCACAGTGATTGAAATGAAGCCGGGGCATTTTATTTTCCAAAAAACCACAAACATTAATTGAGTTAAGGACCCCAGCCCCGCTGGGTCAGTCTTCCAGTTTAATATAATGTGTGATCAGTTTCATTAGCAAAATCTAACCCTGCCTTCCACACAGTAGATTAGCCTAGAACCAGGGCTACTGATTCTGGAGGTAAAGTAAACGCAGTCCCTGGGATTCAGATGGCTTATTCAGGGGAGTATAACTCAACAGCTTTGCCTGGACTCATGTTCTCTGTCTGCATACAGGACACATCTGTATTCAACAATAGGCTTCCTGGAGATATCCATGTGTAGGGTTATTTACTAAAGCGTCAGGGCTTTTTATAGCTCCCATCATTTTGGCACCAAATAGCTGTAAACTCTTTTCCTCTTGTGCTGTCTTCTCAGACCTGATTTGTGCTCAGAGGAGGATGCCTTTTCTATCCCCAGACTTCGCTGTGTGGCATCCCGCATCATAGTTTTGTATCCAAACACAGTGTTACGGGTGGGAGAACGGTCCCTCCGCCGTGCAGTAAGGTGGCAACCGGACACTGCGAGGGGCCTTACCTGCGATTGCAAAATTATTCTGCGTTTGATTTGCTAGCAGCACCAAGCTTTGCATATTCCTCCTTGTAATTCCGGACACTCCAGGAATGAAGGGCTGGGGCAATACATTTCCGGCACTTCAAAACCAAAGGTCGGAGCTGCCAGCTTGGCTTGCATGACTATCTTTGGAGAAATCTTGGTCCCCAGCTTGCTGATCTGGCAGGCCACCGGAGCTGAGGGAGCAGCCTGCAACTAATCAACCCCAGATTGTCAGCCACTAGTGTTGCAATGAAGGAAGAGACTCGAGGAACGGAGTGAGCGGTGAAATTAGAAGCACTGATGCGGGCCGATTCAGGCTAGAGATAAGGCAGAATTTTTCCGAGTGAGAATAATTAACCATTGGAACCATTTTACCCAGGGGCCATGGTGGATTCTCCATCACTGGCCATTTTAAAATCCAGCTTGGAGGTTTTTCTACAAGATCTGCCCCCAGGCGCTATTTGGGGGTCGCTTTCTGGATAAGGCTGTACAAGAAGTCAGGCAACATGATCACACGAGGGATGTAAAGTCTTGGTTTACCAGTTACATCTTCGGTTTAACTGATTAAGCGGGGTCTCGATCCCCCCCCCCCACGATGTGCAGGGTTGTGACTACCTCCCCCCACACAAGGTCTGCTCCCAGCTGCCCTGTGTGTGGGGGCCGACTCCTGGAACAGCCATGGGTGGGGGGCTGCTCCCGGGTACCGGTTAAGTGATACCCCGTAAGCATCATCCAGTAAGGGTTACCTGGTTACATCCCTAGGTCACGGTGTTCTCTTCTGGCCATTTATTTTCTGGCTAGAAACCACAATGTTCAATTGATTTAGCAGCTTTCGGGTCCCCAGCTTTGCCTGTGGCCTTTGCTACATGTGCTCGGCACGGGATGTCAGCCCTGGCTTCCGTTCCCACGCTGGGGCTCCTTGGAGGGTCCTTTCACATTGGTGCTCACCTTGTGTTTCCATGTCTCGTAGGTTACACTGTCACCTCCGTGATGTCACCCAAGCATGGAAGGATTTATGTGGCCGGAGCTCCCAGGTTCAACCACACGGGAAAAGCCATTATTTTTACAATGCACAGCAACAGAAACCTAACCATTCACCAGTCTCTGAAAGGAGAACAGGTAAACCATTGGGGGGATGCATCGTACCTGTCTGTGGAGAAGACATCGGACATAGGCTTTGTTGGCTGCACTTCTGTATATGGCAGTTAAAAATTAGGCCTTGGTCCCCATGTACAAGTTCTCATCGAGCTGGCAAAAGGTTAGAGCGTCATCTGATGTACATGGATGATCTCGACTTCAGTAGAGTCAGCTGACTGCGAATGCTGGGACCTTCCACCCTCACAGGGTCCTAGAACTGAGGGTTCAGCCTGAGCTTGAATGTCTAGACAGCAGATTTTCAGCTGTGTAGACCAAGCCCCGAGCCCTGGGCCGGCACTGGAGGGTTATTCCTGTGTGCACACAGTGAAATAGACTCACAACCACCTTCTTCTCCAGATAAGCTTCATCTTTTCTCTTACGCTGCTGCCTCCGCTTTTCTTAATCCCCTCTGCACTCGTGCCGCGTACAACGCTGCCGCTTCGGCTCTGCCTCTCCCGCCGCCGTACCATGCTAAAAGCAGTACCCTTGTGTAACTCAGTGGCCCCTTCTGTTGTCTCTCTGTCCTCTTATTCCAACACAGGGCCTGAAATTCATCTGACCCCCTCCATTGTTCCCTCCCCAGCCTCCGGCCCCTTGGCCAGCAGGGTGAAATTCACTGCTCTGTCGGGGTCTGTCTGCACTACAAGGGTATTTCAAAATAAGCTATTTCGGAATAATAACTCCCGAAATAGCTTATTTCGAAATAGCCTGTCCAGGCTGCAGGGAAGCCTCAAAATCAGTCTGAGGCAGGCTTCCCTAATGTGGACGCACCACCTCGATGTAGAGCCTCAAGAGGCACTGGGGAGGAATAACGTAAAATGGCCCTGGGGAGGCGCTATTTCGAAAAGCAGCAGGGGAGCGTCCACACCACCGCTATTTCGAAATAGCAGTTTCGAAACAGGCGTTATTCCTCGTGGAATGAGGGTTTATTGTTCTGGAATAAGAAGTCGGTTATTTCAAAATTATTTCGATAATAATGGGCTTGCGGTGTGGACGCTTCCCTGGCTGTTTTGAAATAACTCCGTAGTGCAGACACGCCCGAGAGGGCCAATAGCAGGCACTAAGTCCCACGGAGGCCTTGTTTTGAAAGGCTGTGGTGCCACATGGGCCTTTCTGCCGTATGGGGCACGTTTCTCCCAGAAGCAGAAAGATGACCAGGCTGGTTCTGCACATTTAGATCTGTCCCACACGAGGTGCTGAAAAGCGTCTCCAAAAAGAATAAAAATTCATCCCGGTCTCTGGCAACTGGGCAAGCGAGAGCGTTATCAGGGATACGGCGGCGCGAACCAGGGCGTCCCAGACTATGGGCCATATAAACGGTCTCTGTGTATGGTCCATATAGAGACCTGCCGTGGTGCTATCCTGGCAGAGGCCAGAGCTGCGAGCCCTTGAAATAACCGCAGCAACCATGGGTAGCTGCTAGGCAACGCGGTAGCAGCTGGGCCGGAGCCGGGAGCCCTTTGCTGTGTTTTTAATTCGAAGCCTCCAGCCCCAGACAACTCTGGGGGGAAACTAGTCCCTAGCCCCACCCCTTCTGCCCCAGACCCCTCCCCTTCTGAGGGTGCAGCCGGTCTATGACCACTTACTAAAATTAAGTGGCCCCCTGCGAAAATGATTGCCCACCCTTGGTCTCTTAGAACTAGGGCAATAGCTCCACACATACCATCTGCACCGGGAGGGAATCCTGAATGGTTATAGACTTGGAGAAGGTCATTCTGCTTAAATGCACTGAAGTGGTCTGACACTGCCATAATCTCTCCTTCAAAACCTGCTTCAGCAAGGAGACGTGACACTCAGAGAATGCCGCAAAGCCCGAGCAAAGAAGAGTCGTGAATCTTTTCGCATTAGCTCTCTTCTCCTGGAGCCCTCACTAGACAGTGTGTTTAAAACGTCTCCATTTCGAAGGCTGAAAATGCCACGTGTGCCAAGGGTGTTGTCCTCAAAGTGCTCGGTTCCTTAGAGATGCAGGCCGGTAAACGTGGTGTTCTTGTTTCCCGTTCCAACCGTTTCCTTCTTTCTGGCTCTTTCAGATTGGCTCCTACTACGGAAGTGAAATAAACTCCATTGACGTTAACGGCGATGGGATCACCGACATTCTGCTGGTCGGTGCCCCCATGTACTTCAGCGAAGGCCGAGAGCGGGGGAAGGTGTACGTCTACATCCTAAAAGAGGTAACTGCGCTGGTTTGTTGGATCTTCGCTCTTTCCCCAGAAGAGGCTGTGGAATAGCCGGTGTTCCAATTCCCCGTCCTCAAAGTGGCTGTCCTCAGACATGTTGCCCAGCCCTGGGCCCGTTGTGGGGGGTTTGAGTACGGACAGCGACCAGCACCTTCCTGAGAACAACGCAGCCGTGCCTGTGAAAGAATGTAAGCATGCTGGCAAGGGGAACACCCCTGTCACAACATAGATGGAAGAAGGTGCGTGAGAGTACACAGAGGAGCACAGACAGAGCCAGACGACCTGTTTCTGAGGAGAGATGTATGCCCTGGCTGGAGGCCCTCGCTGTGCTCAGGCAGAAAGCGCCCAGTCTCCTGGGTTGGCCAGGCTGGCGGACAGGGATGTCCTCTCTGCTTGGACAAGACAGATCCATCTGAGGCTGGAGGGGTCATGTCCAGCTCAGGTCGAGACATATGCCCTAGCGTGGGTGACGTTAGTCTGATAAAACTAGCGCCATAATCGTGGCAGCATGGCCGGTGGGCTGGGCTGGCCACCTGAGTGTCTGCCTGGAAGCTTGGATGGGACTGTAGCCCGGTGGCTCGCCCATCCGCCCTGACTATACTGCTCCTCTGGAGTGCGCTAGTCTGATCAGACCCAGCCTGGGTATGTCTACCTGAGCGATTTCCCCAAGTGCTGTGTCCATTTACCCTAGATGGACCCTCAGGCCGGCCAACGTGTCTGTCTGCTCAGCAGGACAGACAGAGGAGTTTTTTCCATTCCAAGAGACAGACAGACAGACAGACGGGGAGCAGCTCTGCTTGGCCAGATGAACAGCCGAGGGCTCCAGCTCTGCTCAGGGGGATGGATAGATGTAGAGGGGCGTGCACTCACCTGGAGCAGGCAGCGTGGATAGCGGATGGTCCCACTGCTGTGCTGATAACAGGAGCCAAAGTTTTCACTGCTGATAATTGTCAGGGCATCAAGGGATACCACTGGGCCTCGGAGGTTCCAGAAGAAAGCACCAGGTGGGGATCTCAGGCCAGACACAGGGCCATGGCACGCACACACGTGGCTTGTCCAGAAGGACAGCCACGTTGCCTTCAAGTCCCACCCAGCATCGTTTGTCCCAATCAAGAGACACAGAATCTAGGCCACTGACGCAAAGCTGTACCGTCCTGGGCCGCCTGTCCACTGTTCTCCCACCAACCCCTGCAGACCAGGGGGAAGGCAGCACCCGAAAATGGATTCCCCTTCCCTTGGGGAGAACATGGCTCTGGCTACTGGCCCCTTCCTCCAGCTCCCACTCTGGAGATGGCTTCTGGGCCCGCATCGAAATCCCACTTCCATCCAGGGAAGGTTTCCCATTTCTTCTGCGGGTTTTGTATCAGGCGCCTGGGGCACCAGGGTCTTCTGGCCAGACCATCTCCTGCTCTCAGTGCCTCACCGATGGTCCCATGGGACATGGGCAGGCCTGGCCTTTGGGCAAGGCGAGCAAAGTGGTTACCTTGGGCCCCGCACATTCAGGGCCCTGTACTGCCCAGATCCTGGCCCCACCCACCCGGCTACTCACTCGCAGCCCTGACTGGGAGCCGTGTGGCCGTGTGGTTCAACCACACTGCCTTGGGCCCTGCAAACTCTTTGGCCGGGCCAGGACACGGGCAGCTTTTCTTCTGCCTGCTCAGCATTTTCCCCTTCCCAGAATCCCGGTGCCTTTTGAAGGAGGCTGCCCCACCCTTATGGCAAAACCCTACGGAATCCAATCACGAATGAAACGTTTTCTTTTCCGTTTTTTAAAAAAATCATCCGATAGATGTTAACAGAGAGTGATGCACCTACAGTGGACACCCTAGAGTTGTTCCACTGGTAACAGGGGCTCCAAACGGCTAGAGCAGCGGCTCCTAACCTTTTCCAGATGGGGACCCATTTTAACAATTCAGGAAGACTTGGTGACCCAGGGCAATTCAAAAAATGTGTGAATAGCTCCTTAAGATGCACCTGGGGAGACACCTAGTGATCCTTTTGAAATGTAATGGCGACACATATTTGGGTCCTGACCCGTAGGTTGGGGAACCCTGGGCTAGAGGAAGGACCGTGTTCTATATAGACTTGGGTTTCTAGATTTAAATCCCAGGTTGTTTCTCTAGAGCCTTTTGAAATGTTGTGGGACTTCCCAGCAGAACCTGTTCGGGCTCAGCCTGAGTCTGTAAAGTGCGGAGCAGCCTCGAAGATTGCACTGGTGGGGCTAGGGGGAGGGGGCTGGCAGCCTTCTCGTCATCGTTAATGAGGAAGTGGTAGGTGCTGGGTCCGGGCGTTAGGGCTCTGGTATCACTTGGTTCTAGGCGCCAGAGAGGAAAATACAAATACCCCAATGCTGGGGGGAAATACTTCACCGTGAGCCTTTGCGGTGGCATTTACTGGTTCCGTGTCGATTCGTTGCGGGAAAGGCTCTTCCGGTAACATTCTAGAATCATGTTGACGTCCTCATTTGGGAAAGTGCTTGCAAATCGCGCTGCTCCCGTTACGATTTCCTCTCGGATCCCAGCCAGCTTCTCTGGGGTCATGACCAAAAAGAGTTGCCACAGAAAGGAAGAGCCATCCCTCCTGCTTCTTCTTGGACATCTTTGTAGCATGCACAAGATTGAAAATCTTGGCCAGGCTGAAAAAAAGCCATAAGCTCCATCTGGGGTTTAGTGACAAGGCCAGGGTAAAATTAGATCTCCCGCTCTGGCATTGCACGCTGTCGTGCATGCAGTAACCAGAAAAACCCTGTTAAGGATTCAAATCTTTTAGCGTAAAAGCGGCTAAGGTCTGTTCAGACATCCAGTAGCAAGTGTTGCATCATTCCCACAAACCCAAATTAGAAGGAGCAAGAAGCGGCGTGTGTGCAGGGTAACTTTCTGTAACCACCCAGCGGAAAGTCAGACTGGAAAACAACACCCCAAAACCTTTTGCTCTCTGGTTGTTTTTGCTGTGTGAAGTAGGGAAGCCGGTAAATATTCGGTCGGGATTTTGCAACACATGCCCTCGCCTCCCAAAAAAACATGTTGAGCACTTCTGGGGCAGGGAAAATGATAAACAGAGGCACTGTCCCTGGATTGTAAGGAAATAGCTCTCCAACACGTGTCTGACGCAGCTGGCTTTCAAGACCCTGAGACGGTTCCGTTAGGGCCCCGTGTTTCCCAGGCTGTGGTTTGAGCCGTGATCCATTGAGCAGATTGATGAAGGTTTGCCCAGCGTGGCCAGTTGATTTCCTTTGTTGAATGCGAACCGTGTACTGAGCGGCCACAGCCCTCACGCATGACACTGAGATCATCGAAACAAGGCCGAGTCAATTAACAGAATTAAGCTGACGCGGGTGAAGTTGCAGGGGCACTGTCAGCTGACACAATTGTCTTGACTTTCTTTGTGCTCTTTTTTTTTTTTTCATCGGGGGGAACGGCACTGAAATGAGCAATGTGGCAGCGCCGCTTGGTTTCTCAGCGCAAACTTTTCCTCAAAATAGGCCCCGCCACGGGCTCATCCCAGCACCTGTTTTGAATTTGCAATGAAAATGCAAAAAACGTGTCCGAGCTGGAGCTGGCCTGTACTGACACATTCCACCCCAGCCTCGCGGGCTGCAGTGCCCAGCGATCGGCCCCGCTGCAGTGTTCTCTGCCCGCCCTATCCCCAAAAACCAAAGGCCACTGGGCAGAAATGAACCCCACGCACTGTGAGGGAGCATCCAAAAGCCTGCGTCCCTCCCACAGTCGAACAGGAGGGAACGTTTGCCCCCCAGATGAGCAGATCTCAGAGCCATCTCTGTGCAGAATAATATGTGTATGTGCCAAAGCCCTTCCAGCTACAGAGCTCAACGCATCTGACAAATATTAATGAATTAAGCTTTACAACACCCCGATGAGGAAGGAAGGGCCCATCTACCCAGCAGGGCAAAACTCAAACTAAGCTACACAACGTCAGCTATGTCAATTGCGTAGCTGAAGTCGAAATAGCATAACTCGGCTTTTGGCGCTGACTACACAGCAGGAAGTCGAAGGAAGAACATTCTTCCTCCGACTTCCCTTACTCTTTGTGAAATGAGTTACAGGAGTCAGAGTAAGAAGTCCTCCAGCTCGACATTATTTTGAAATAACGTCTGGCTGTGTAGACGCACTCTTTGTTAGTATGGAATAACGTCAGTAATTCTGAAATAACGCTGCTGTGTAGACATACCCTAAGAGATCTTGCCCCAATTTTACAGATCAGTTGACTGAGGTAGAAAGACTCTAAGTGGCTTACCCAAGATAATAGAGCTCACGTTTGGTTGGGCCAAAACAAGAATCCAGAGGTCCTGCTTTTCTGTCCTGGTCAGGAGTCTACAATGTTTGGTCTTCTCAGTTACAATAGGCAGCAATCCTGTGGAATTCTTCCTTCCTTTCTTTCTTTCTTCCTTTCTTTCTGTCTTTGGCTACGTCTAGACTGAATCCCTCTGTCGACAGAGGGATGCAAATTAAGCACATAGAAATTGCTAATGAAGCAGGGATTTAAATAGCCCGTGCTTCATTAGCATAAACATGGCTACCGCTTTTTTTTTTTAATGAAGCTTTTTCGAAAAAAACCAGCAGTCTAGACGTGGATCTGTCGAAAATAAACCCTTTTGCAAAAGATCCTGTATTCCTCAAAAAATGAGGTTTACAGGATCTGTCGAAAAAGGGTTTATTTTTGACAGAGCTGCGTCTAGACCGCCCTTTTTTTTCAAAAAAGCTCCGTTTCGGAAAAAAGCGGTGGCCATGTTTATGCTAATGAAGTGCGGGATATTTAAATCCTTGCTTCATTAGCAATTTCAATGTGCCTAATCTACATCTCTCTGTCGACAGAGAGGTGTAGCCTAGACACACCCTTTCTGTCTCTTTCTGTCTTTCTGTCTGTCTGTCTGTCTTTCTATCTGAGCCCCACACAATCTCTCAGGCTGTCAACACTACAAAGAAAAGCTGGTAAAAGATACGCAAATTGCGAACTGCAATTTGCAAATCTTTTTCTGCTTTTCTTCCGAAAGAGGCTTTTCCGACATTTGGCCCATCTACACGAGGCCAAATGTCAGGAAAAAACCCTCTTTCAGAACATCTCTTCTTCCTCGTACAACAAGGTTTACAGGGATGTCAAAAAAACGCGTCTGCTTTTCCGAAATTTTTTTTCGGGGGGGGGAAAGCAGATACATTCCTTGGACACGGCAGAGCTTTTCTGGGATACCTCCATACCCTCGTGTCCTTTCACCTCACAACACTCCTGAGGTGATCCCCATGTTACAGCCGGGGGACAAAGGCACGAACTGACTATCAAGGTCACACAGAAAGTCTGTGGATTTTCTGAATCTCCTCCCCTTTTGGGTTACAATCACTATTTAGGCTTGGGGGCGGAGAGTTTTCTGTGGGTTTTTAGGGAGTTGGTTGGTTGATTGTCTCCTGATTTGGGATTTTTAATTCCTCCCTCTTTATTGCTGTTTCCCCTTTGAAGGACCGATTTGTTTCCAATGGATCTCTGAAAGATTTGCAGAGCTACCAGAATTCCAGGTTTGGCTCTTGCATTGCCTCCGTTCCCGATTTGAATCAAGACTCCTACAATGATGTCATAATTGGGGCTCCTTTGGAAGATGACCACCAAGGAGCCATATATGTCTTCCAGGGCTTCAAAGAAAACCTCCAGAAGATGTATAAACAGGTACAGCTTCCCTTGTCCCTTGCTTTGCCCACCAGCGAGTGAGAAGAACTGTAATTTTCTACCGCTTTGGAGCCCCTCCATGTGGACACAATGGGGCATTTAGCATAAATGAGAATCAGGTCCTGGAAGGAGTGGTGGGGGGAGAGAATACAGTTTGGAAGAGTTTGTGGACATTTGACAGCATTTTGAGATAATAGTGCCTCGGATGTTCACAAGCCAGGGGTGATGTCACTTCATCTCATTTTTTTCCCCTATTTCCATTTATTTTCCCCTGATCAAAGCACACTGTGAAGAGCACCAAAAAGATCTCTCAAAACTAGGTGATTGGGAAACAAAATGGTGAATGAATTTTAATGTTGTTAAATGCAAAGTAATGCACATTGGAAAAAATAATCCCAACTATCCGTACAATATGATGGGGACAAATGTAGCTACAACTACTCAAGAGAGAGATCTTGGAGTCATTGTGGATAGATTAAAGGGACTTGGACTTTTCAGCTTGGAAAAGAGGAGAATAATATCATAGAGGTCTATAAAATCATGAGTGGTGTGGAGAAAGTGAATCAGGAAAAGTTATTTACTTGTTCCTATAACATAAGAACTAGGGGCCACCAAATGAAATTAATGGGCAGCAGGTTTAAAACAAATAAAAGGAAGTTCTTGTTCACACAGCGCACAGTCAATCTGTGGAACTCCTTGCCTGAGGAGGTTGTGAAGGTTAGGACTATAGCAGGGTTTAAAAGAGAACTAGATAAATTCATGGAGATTAGGTCCATTAACGGCTATTAGCCAGGATGGGTAAGGAATGGTGTCCCTAGCCTCTGTTTGTCAGAGGATGAAGATGGATGGCAGGAGAGAGATCGCTTGATCATTGCCTGTTCACTCCCTCTGGGGCACCTGGCATTGACCACTGTCGGCAGACAGGACACTGGGCTGGATGGACCTTTGGTCTGACCCAGTATGGCCATTCTTATGTTCTTATGTTCTCTAGAAACATCCACTCAGCGTACAGTGGCAGTCAAAAAATCAACTGAATGTTAGGAATCATTTAAGAGACTAAGTGTACATCTAGACCTCAGGCTACTTTTGAAAGAAGCTTTTTCAGAAAAAAGCATCCACACTGCAAAAGCGCATCGAAAAAGCCATCTGCTTTTTCAAAAGAGAGCGTCCACACTCATTGGATGCTCTCTCGCATGTACGCTGTGATTACTGTGGACGGAGTGGCCACCAAGGCACCTGTGCTTTTTCCTGGAGGCCTCTTCTTTCGAAAAAATTCCCTTTTCTGCGTCCACACACGTCTTTTTCCGAAAGAGCTCTTTTGGAAAAGGCATTCTTCCTCATAGAATGAGGTTTACCAATGTTGGGAAAACACCTGCGTTCTTTTGATTTTCTTTTGAAAGAACGTGATTGCAATGTGGACATAGGTGAAGTTTTTTCGGAAAAACGGCCGTTTTTCTGAAAAAACCCTGTGGTCTAGATGCACCCTAAGACAGAGAATATCTTATAGCCTCTGTATAAATCCATGATACGCCTACATCTTGAATACTGTGTACAGATGTGGTTGCCTCATCTCAAAGAAGATATATTGGCATTGGAAAAGGGTCAGAAAGGGGCAACAAAAATGATGAGGGATTTGAAACGCGTCCTATATAAAAAGAGATTAAAAAGACTGGGACTTTTCAGCTCAGAAAAGAAAAGACTAAGGAGTGATATCATAGAGGTCCTATAAAATCATGACTGGTGTGGAGAAAGTAAATAAAGAAAAGGTATTTATTTAAGATGCTACAGAACGCCCCCTCCCATCCTACTCCCCCCCCCCCCGGCCTCTGTCTGACACCTCTCAAAATCAAATGGCTTGTTTATTTCTTTTCCATCTGCCCTTTGAAAGTGGCTTTCTCCTCCCATAACTCTGGATACGCTGAAGTCCATGGTTAGTTCAGTGCTCTCAGCAGAACAGAACATCGGAGCGTGATTGCGCCCCAGATCCCACTTTCATTCCACGATCCCTTGACATGCTCAAAGGAAAAAGCAGGCAGCGTGGCTTGCAGCGCCATGAGCTCTGTGTGTCGAAAACGAAGGCCTGGCTGATGTAGGCGCAGGCATGTGAACTTACATGCATTCATGCCCAAGAAGGCCCAGGTCTATGCTCCAATACTCACACCCGTGCACCCACCCACAGACATGCTCCTGCGTGTTCCCATGTGCAAACACACACATACATTCGCACATATGGTTTCACACAGGTGGCCATGCTCACAAACATCGTTGTCCCTTTCCCTGCTGTTGTTTGTGCTAGGTGCCCCAAAAATGAGTCCGAACAGCGGTCTGATGGCGGTGCCCCCATCTGACAAGAGAGTGCATCACCGGAAACAAAAGATGCGAATAGCTAACACCAAACTAGACTAGGGGGTTGGAATGCAAGAACCATGTAGGACCCTGGGAACCGGAGTCAAGCAGTCAGAGAAATGGCTCGCTGAATATCAGTATTCTTGGGGTGAGCGAATTGAGAAGTTCTGGGTGCAGAAGGATCCATTCGTAGGGTATCTCACCACTCAGCTCAGGAAACGTATCCCATTCCATCAGAAATACCAGGGAAGACCACTTGGTCTCCACCGGTGGGACAAATAACCAACGCAGAGGTGCTACAAAGGACTGTGCAGAGGGGATGACTCATGAAAGAAGACTGAAGAGGTCTGGGTATGTTGTATGGATGTCAACACGTGGCATTAGACAGACAGAGATCGAAACACTGGCTTGTGTCATAGCTCACATGGCACACAACCATAAAATAATCATAGGACAGGTTGAACCTAAGAACATAAGAATGGCCATACTGGGTCAGACCAAAGGTCCATCTAGCCCAGTATCCTGTCTGCCAACAGTGGCAAGCACCAGGTGCCCCAGAGAGGGTGGACCGAAGACAATGATCAAGCGATTTGTCTCCTGCCATCCCTCTCCAGCCTCTGACAAACAGAGGCCAGGGACACCATTTCTTTCCCCTGGCTAATAGCCTTTTATGGACCTAACCTCCATGAAATTATCCAGCTTCTCTTTAAACGCTGTTATAGTCCTAGCCTTCACAGCCTCTTCTGGCAAGGAGTTCCACAGGTTGACTACGCGCTGTGTGAAGAAGAACTTCCTTTTATTAGTTTTAAACCTGCTACCCATTAATTTCATTTGGTGTCCTCCAGTTCTTCTGTTATGGGAACTAATAAATAACTTTTCTTTATTTGCCCTCTCCACACCACTCATGATTTTATAGACCTCTATCATATCCCCCCTCAGTCTCCTCTTTTCTAAACTGAAAAGTCCCAGTCGTTTTAACCTCTCTTCATATGGGACCCGTTCCAAACCCCTAATCATTTTAGCTGCCCTTTTCTGAACCCTTTCCAAGGCCAAAATATCTTTTTTGAGGTGAGGAGACCACATCTGTACACAGTATTCAAGATGTGGGCGTACCATAGTTTTATACAGGGGCAGTAATATACTGTGTCTTATTTTCTATCCCTTTCTTAATAATTCCTAGCATCCTATTTGCTTTTTTGACCGCCAGTGCACACTGTGTGGAAGTTTTCAGGGAACTATCCATAATAACTCCAAGATCTCTTTCCTGATTTGTAATAGCCAAATTAGCCCCCATCATACTGTACGTATAGTTGGGATTATTTTTCCTAATGTGCATTACTTTACACTTATCCACATTAAATTTCATTTGCCATTTTGTTGCCCAATCACTCAGTTTGGTGAGATCTTTTTGGAGTCCCTCAGGGTATGTCTACACTAGCCCCCGAGTTCGAACTAGGGAGGCTAATGTAGGCATTCGAACTTGCAAATGAAGCCCGGGATTTAAATATCCCGGGCTTCTTTTGCATGTTCCCGGGTGGGCGCCATTTTTAAATCCCCCTAGTCCGAACTAACTGCCCGCAGCTACACGCGGCAGTTAAAAGTTAATTCCCACTAAGTCTTAAGGGCGAATTAACTTTTAACTGCAGCGTGTAGCCGCGGGCAGTTAGTTCGGACTAGGGGGATTTAAAAATGGCGCCCGCCCGGGAACATGCAAATGAAGCCCGGGATATTTAAATCCCGGGCTTCATTTGCAAGTTCGAATGCCTACATTAGCCTCCCTAGTTCGAAATAGGGGGCTAGTGTAGACATACCCTCACAGTCTGCTTCTGTCTTGACTATCCTAAACAGTTTGGTATCATCTGCAAACTTTACCACCTCACTGCTTACCCCTTTCTCCAGATCATTTATGAATAAGTTGAACAGGATTGGTCCCAGGACTGACCCTTGGGGGACACCACTAGTTACCCCTCTCCATTCTGAAAATTTACCGTTTATTCCTACCCTTTGTTTCCTGTCTTTCAACCAGTTCTCAATCCATGAAAGGACCTTCCCTCTTATCCCATGACAATGTAATTTACACAAGAGCCTTTGGTGAGGGACCTTGTCAAAGGCTTTCTGAAAATCTAAGTATACTATATCTACTGGATCCCCCTTGTCTGCATGTTTGTTAACCCCTTCAAAGAACTCTAATAGATTACTAAGACATGATTTCCCTTTACAGAAACCATGTTGACTTTTGTCCAACAAATTATGTTCTTCTACATGCCTCACATTTTTATTCTTTACTATTGTTTCGACTAATTTGCCCGGTACTGAAGTTAGACTTACCGGTCTATAATTGCCAGGATCGCCTCTAGAGCCCTTTTAAAATATTGGTGTCACGTTAGCTACCTTCCAGTCATTACGTACAGAAGCCGATTTAAGGGATAGGTTACAAACCACAGATAAGAGTTCAGCAATTTCCCATTTGAGCTCTTTTAGAACTCTTGGATGAATGCCATCCGGTCCCGGAGATTTGTTGACATTAAGTTTTTCTATTTGTTCCAAAACCTCCTCTAATGACACTTCAATCTGGGACAGTTCCTCAGATTCATCACCCACAAAGGACGGTGCAGATTTGGGAATCTCCCTAACGTCCTCAGCCATGAAGACTGAAGCAAAGAAATCATTTAGTTTCTCCGCAATGGCTTTATCGTCCTTGATTGCTCCTTTTATATCTCGATCGTCTAGGGGACCCACAGGTTTTTTAGCAGTCCAACACCTGACCGGTGAGACTACTACCTCTGTAGTCCAACACCTGACCGGTGAGAAACCAGAGAATTTGCCAACTCATGGGAGGTTAATATTGTCTAGCAGCATTACCAGCACTTCTACTGCCGACTGGGCTGTGAGAAGATATTTAGGGATAAATTAGAGCTAAATAACAGCACAGGCTGTAAACAAACATTATGGGACTGTGGGAAACTTGGCCACACCCAGGGTAAGTGGACATCTGGCTAACTAACATCATGCCGGACCATGAAGGTTGCTGGACTAGGGAGTGCTGAATTAGAGAGGTTCAACCTGTAGTAGACTACTCCTGCTAAAAACGCACCTACCGGTAGTTTTCTTTTTGTACTTTTCAGAGAATAGCGGCGGCAGACCTTCTTCCGGGCCTGAAGTATTTTGGATGCAGTATCCACGGACAACTAGATCTAAATGAAGATGGCCTCATTGACCTAGCAGTTGGTTCACTTGGGCATGCTGTGCTCTTGTGGTAGGTTATACTTCCTGGTTTTGTTACTGCCCTCTCACTAATGTTCATTGAAATATGTTGTCATTTAAGGGAAACATCGATTTTCCAAAAATCTGACCAATTTTATACTCGTATTCCGCAGTCCTAATCCAATCCACTTAGGCCTGGTCTACACCAAAGGAGAAAGTCGACTTAAGATACGCAACTGCAATTACGTTAATTATGCAGCTGGAGTTGAAGTATCTTAAATCACATTTTGGCACCATCCACATAGCGGGAGGTCGACGGGAGCATACGCTCCCATCAACTTCCCTTACTTCTCATAGGAGCAGAACTACTGGCACTGCTGGGCGCGCCTCTCCATTTAGCATTACCGTGTCTTCACTAGATCCGCTAATTCAAACTGTGGAAGATCGACTGCGGCAGCTTCAATTTTATTGTTAGTGTAGACAAGCCCTTAGGCTTTGAGAACTTGATTTTGATTTGTGTGTGTGTGATTTGAACAGATATCAATGTTTTGTATTTTTATCAATTCAGATTTTCAGTTTAGCAAAATTATGGGTTGTCAGACCTTTTCTATTTGTATTGACTGAAACTTTCACAGTTGTGGAAAATTATAGGGGAGGGTCAGACAATCATTTTGTAATGACAGTGGTAATTAGGATTCAGAAAGTTAAAGCTTTATAATAATTAAAACCCAAATTATCGATAACACATGTCAAAATATACATGTAATTATACTTGCATCATATTCTAGTTAGTTCTCAAGCAGCAATTTCCTTATGTTGTCTATCTATAAATTTCAGTCATTATTGATGGAAAGATTTTGTTGTTGGCTTATGTGTAGAGTGAAATCAATATTTACCACCATTTTCCAAAAAAGATCAAATTCTTCCAAACCTAGATATACTAAGGAAGCAGCAGGGTTCTGGACTATTACTGTAGGATGGTATTGGAAAGGTAACTGTGCATGAAAAGATGTTAAAACATCACTGAATTTCACAATTCCCTGGAGTTTCAGACAAAAAACAAAATTAATGTTGTTTCCCAAAGTGCTCTTGGTTTTATTTAGTTAATAAAGTAGAAGACTTACTCGGCGCTGCTCGGGTTCAGCCTGGGTTGCGGGTTGGTCTGCGCACTCTGGCTGCTGGCTTCTCCCTGGGTCGGCCTGGAGCGGGGAGGGGGTCATGCTGGCACTTCCCAGGCATATCCTAGGGGAAGGAGGAGACTGTGCATGTCTCCTGCCGGTGCACCCCAGTCCCAACCCCAGGGGATGGGAGGGCCAGGCATGCCTCCTGCCAGCGCTTCCCAGAACTGTCCAAGGTGTCAGCTGCTGGGGCTTCCTGCTGGGGCTCTTGCTGCCCCCCTGTGGTCATTCCACAATATAACTCCTTCCTACCAGACCCCTCCCTTATTTGTTGAGAAACAATCTCATTCTAGGCACATCCCATTGTCCTGGCACAACCCAACCCTGACCTTGTTTTAAGTTAGGAGAAGAGGAAGCCGTATCCCAAAGTTGGTCATTCTGGCTCTTATCGGAGTTGTTGAACAAACAGACTCACAGACAGACAGACAGAGGCACATTTCTAAAATAGCTAGATGAATATATCAAAGCATTAATTAGTGTTTGGAAAGCACCTTGCGGGCAGGAGGACAGACTGTCAGCGGATGTCAGTTAGCAGAGTAAGGGGGCTACAGCCGTTTTATACCACTCGGGGATTGGTTCTGAAAAGTGCTACCTGTTTACAGAGAACCAAATTCCTCTCTCAGTTCTGAGCATGGCCATTCCGGAGAAGCCAATGGGATTGCAGAGGAGAATCTGGCTGCACGTTCAGGAGTGTTCTCCATCGCCCACCAGTCTGCAGTTATTTCCTCTCTCTAATCCCAGTTGAAGACGGATCGTTGAGCAACAGGGGCCTGCAGTCTGTGCCGGCCATGTTATCACCTGGGGTCATGCTAAATCAGATGTCCCGCAAGCACATGTAACCCATGTCACATAGCCCCGTGTAGCACTCTCCTTCCTCATTGTTCTCCTGCTCGGGTCTCATCCTCTCCCGGTCCTAGTTCATCACTTGATCCACTTCACCAGCCTGAATTTACTCCCCTGCCGGTGCCTGCTCCGCCGTCACCTCCTGGGAACACCTGTGTTAAGGAGGGGTGCTTTGAAAGGGGGGTGCTGCAGCCATGTAGGAGGAGGAAGCTGGCCTGGTACAGGCTCTGCAGGGGTGTGAAGAAGTTGGTTGAGATGCTCCACACTGGGTGGACGCCACTTTAGCGGTCCAAAGATGAGCCACCCCCCATGCTGGGGAATAACTCGTGTGCCCGGTTCCCCCTCTAGGTCCCGCAGCGTGGTCCAGATCAATGCCAGCATTCGATTCGAGCCCTCCAAAATCAACATCTTCAACAAGGACTGCAAGCGCAACGGGAAGGACGCCGCCTGCATGTCTGCCTTCATCTGCTTCGTGCCGCTCTTCCTCTCGGCCCATTTCCAGGCGGCGAGCGTGGGTAAGTGACTTACCCTTGCTCTTTCGTTCGGCTTTCCCCAGCCCACACTGGTGAGCGCTTTGCCAAGCTGCTCCTGTCTACTAGCTGGAGCGGAGGCGGAGACGAAAAAGAGCTGAGAGCCTGTTCTAGGGTGAGGAGAGCATTAAACCCGTGTGCTCGGTCTCATCTGACATACCTATTCTCCACCCCGCCTGGCTCCTTTTCAACCAGCACTCTTACTCCCGGATGGGCCAGGCCTTTCTATCAACCATGGGCAGTGGGTGAAGGTAGGGCTGAGGGAGGCGAGCCCCCAGCCTAGCCCCGCCCCTTCTGCTGAGGGCCCGCCCCCACGGGACCCAAGCTTCCTCCCAGCCCCCTCAGCACAGGGAGGGGGGGAAGGCTCATGGCTCCAGCCTCCCCGGCCCCGGCGCTGAGGAGCAACAACACTCCCCCCCAATACACCTACAGCAGGCATTCTGGGGGCAGAGTCTAGGCGGGGCCAGGCTGGCGGTTTGGGAAGGCAATGCCTCCCCCTGCCTTGCATAATCGCCACCCATCACTACTGCCCCGTGCAGGGGGTTGCGGCTAGCACACAACCCAGTTAGCCTCTGTGTGGCCCCTGCTGCCCCCTCCACTGGCGTGGAAAGTCTGTGTTCATAAAAACGAGTCCAAAGTCCTCGGGGAGATGAGCACAGGCAGCTCTCGCTGTCAGGCAGAAAAGACGGAGCAACAATTAATCTCTAGGCAAGTTTTATTAAAGAAAATCACCCTAGATTGGCACGTGCGCTGAGGTCCTAGGCTGGATCGGGAGCAGTGAGATCCCAGCCTCCCAGAAAGGAGATTTTCTAGCTGATCAGCGTCTAGCGCTGCCTACCCAGCATTTGCTCTGAGCGCCGATCAATTCTGCTGCTCCGAGCTCTTTGCAAAGATCCAGGAAGCAAGGCCAAGTAGGTGGCAGTGATAAGTCTCTCACCCTGGCTCCCACTCAGTTCGGGGCCATCCTGGCTTACAAAGGGAGCCCTCCAGAACCTGTGCTGTGGGGACTGACGCCGCGCTCTGTGTGGGAGTCTGCGGCGTTGGGTCTTGCATCTGCACGGTGCATCTGGGGGCCATCTGCCTCGGGACTTGGCTAATCTCACAAAGAGCCTCTGAGCCGAGCAGCGGGGGCTGGCTTTCAAACACCGCGTGACTCTCTGCCCGGGATGGCCGTGACTCAGCACGAGCCAGCAGGAAACAAAAGTCAGGTGGCCTACCGGGATGCCTCCGCCACGTAGAGTAAAGTGCCATGACCGTATGTGAGGAGCGAAATCACGGCCCGGGTGAAGGCAACGGCAAATTTCCCACTGATTTCACTCGTGTTTCCCTGCATAATGACCCGAGCTGACTGTTTGTAACTCGCCCGGTCACGTTCAAGCTTGCAGAAGAAGGCGCCGCAGAGCTATGTTGGAGGTCAGAGGAGACGCAGCGGGTTGCATCCCAGAGGTGCGGTGCTGCTGAGGGACAAAGGCAACCGGAGAAGAAGCTGAATTTGGAACGTCTTCGATCTCTGATCGATCTCTGATTTGCATGGTGGCCAGCATGGGATTTGGTCCTTGCCCAGCACAAACGCCAGCCATTTGGGGTTCGGTGGCGGTGCGGGGGAGGGGGAATCTACAAGAGTATTTAGAAAGAAAAATGCTCTCTCACGACGCACGGAAGGGAGGAAATGCGGAACAGAAAGGGCACGTTCAGAACCAGGACAGAGCTTCATGAATGGATACCAGACAAATGTTTCAACAGCCCGTGCATCAGTACTCCGAGGCCTAAATGACCCATTTACATGGCGTATTGTGGAAACAGGAATGGAAATACATTTAAACTGTCTGTTAGAAAGCCTAACACGGCTCCTGAATGCTAAATGCCTGACTGCTGGCAATGTCCCACTCATTTTTTCATCCATGTGTGGAATAAATTTTGTTCTATGCACCAAGGCCTGTGCTGATGTGCACCACCAGGACAAACACTGGCTGTGGGCGCGCTGCTAATCAGTTGGGTGGCACCTGAATCTCTCTGGGAATGCTGGCCCTGGGTTCTCAGGTATTGCAGGTGTCCACTTTGCCTTCTGCGTTTGGCCAGAAAGGCATGACCTTTGCCCTCTGACCTCACCACAGTTGCCCTACCTGTGTAAGCTACAGATCTGGCCACTGACGTGTGCATGACAGGGAGCCCCTCTTAGATATCTTCTAGTGCAGAATCCAGCTGCTGCTGCTCTTTTTGGGATATTTGTCGTGTGGAGCATAGTAGCCGTGTAGCCTGCCCGGCTCTCCAGGGCTTGTCATGGGATTAACTTTGCTGTGTGAAACCCTTTGCACCCTAGCCTGGCTCTAGCCTGCCTTCGACGCTACCTCCCTTCCCAACACTTCTACTAACAGCCCCGTGACAGGGCGTTTGCCATGCACTGCACTTTTAAGGGCAAAACCCCAGCCCTGAGTGAGGCAGAGCAGAGAGTAGTTGAGTAGTTGAGAACTGCTGAGGCAGTTCTGCTAATGAGGGCCCAGCTGGGGGCGATATAAAGAAGGGCTCCTGGCGAGAGGGGGAGAACCGACTGCTATTCTGGACGGAGAGCAGGAGGGACCTGACTGCCAGGGAAGCAGGAGGCTTCCTGGAGGTAGAGCAGAGCTGGGGAAGGAGGGCCGAGCTGGCATTGGAATTAGAGTTCATCCGCAAATTCAGTTCACATACTAATGGTCTCAATTGTGATGAAAGTTGGTTGGGACACTACCAACCTAACAGCCATTCAAGGTGCAAACAGCTCTTTGTGTAGACCTTATGTCAGAAAGGATACTATCTATTGACTTTGATTCTTATCTGCTTCCTTTTAACTACCCAATCTTCGGGTGCTTACTGATTCCCTCTAGCTCTCTGTCTCCCACTCCCCTTCCTTTTTTTTGCCTCCCCCCTCCCTTTCCCCTCTCCTATTTATTTTGGGTGTGCACATCCTAAACTCATAACTCTGGTCATCTGAAGAAGTGGGCTGTGCCCATGAAAGCTCATGATACCATCTACATGTTTTGTTATTGCCCCCTAGTTTGAACTAGGGAGACAAATGAAGCATACCAAAGTTGCTAATGAAGCGTGGGATTTAAATATCCCGCGCTTGATTAGCATATTCGCAGCCGGTGGCCATTTTAAAAAGCCGGTAGCCCGAGAAGTAACAGTTAATTCGAGGGAAGGGTTTTGTATCGGACTACCATGTCTACACATAGCGAGTTAATTCGAGCTACCAGCTTTTTAAAATGGCGACCGGCCGCAAATATGCTAATCAAGCGCGGGATATTTAAATCCTGCGCTTCATTAGCAACTTCGGTATGCTTCATTTGCCTCCCTAGTTCGAACTAGGGGGCAAGTGTAGACATACCCTCACAGACTAACTCGGCTACGCCCTGAATATTCTGGAATAGTTATTCCAAAATAGCTTATACCGAAATAGCATGTCTACACTGCAGGGAAGCCTCAGAATGAGTCCGAGGCAGGCTTCCCTAACGTACACGTGCTATCTCGATTTAGAGCCCCAGGAGGCACTGGGGAGGAATAACTTAGAATGGCCCTGGGGAGGGGCTAGTTCGAAATAGCAGCAGCGGAGCGTCTACACACATCTTCTTTTGAAATAGCTATTTTGGAAGAGGCGTTATCCCTTGTAGAATGAGGTTTACACACTTCAGAATAAGCCACCCATTATTCTGAAATAACGGAATGGCTGTGTAGACGCTCGCATTGTTATTTCGAAATAACACGAGTTATCTCGAAATAACGGTGCAGTGTAGACACACCCTACATAGTCTCAGTGCTACTCCATGGGACAGTGTCCCACACCCAGCAGGTGTGGGTGTTCCACAGACACGGGACAATGTGAGGGCCGTCTCGTTATACCTTACATGACCTGCAATTTGGCCAGCTTCTTACCAGGGCAACATGGTGCCCACCAAAAGTCGCCTTCCGTCCTCTGAATTATTTGAAAGAGGGAGATCTGGTACGCTCTGCTGGTGACATTTTGACTCCCACGCACTAACCGGTCAAAGATGTTCATTTTGTTCTGGTCGGAGAATGTTGAAAGCTCTGGGGGTATGTCTACACTACCACCCTAGTTCGAACTAGGGTGGTTAATGTAGGCATTCGAAGTTGCAAATGAAGCCCGGGATTTAAATATCCTGGGCTTCATTTGCATCTTGCCGTGCGGGTGCCATTTTTAAATCCCCTTAGGTCGAACTCCGTGCCCCCGGCTACACGCGGCACGGAGTAGGTAGTTCGAATTAGGATCTCTAATTCGAACTACCGTTACTCCTCGTGGATGTGGTTATCCACATCGTGGATGTGGTTACTCTTCGTGGAACGAGGTGTACCGGTAGTTCGAATTAGAAATCCTAATTCGAACTACCTACTCCATGCCGCGTGTAGCCGAGGGCACGGAGTTCGACCTAAGGGGATTTAAAAATGGCACCCGCCCGGCAAGATGCAAATGAAGCCCAGGATATTTAAATCCCGGGCTTCATTTGCAACTTCGAATACCTACATTAACCACCCTAGTTCGAACTAGGGGGGTAGTGTAGACATACCCTGGGAGAGAACGGGGCAGAGCTGGGGCTTTGCCACGTGAACACGTAAGGCAATGAAGAAATCAGAATCACATATTTCCCTCCCCAGGGTTAAAATACAATGCCACCATTGACGAGCGACGGTACACACCGCGGGCTCATCTGGATGAAAACAGCGACCGGCACACTCAGAAGCTGGTCACGTTGTCTGCCGGAGAAGAACACTGTGACAAGCTACACTTTCACGTCTTGGTAAGTAGTTATGAGACCAAACTTGGAGATTCCCTTGGTAGTCAGTGGAGAGTTAGATCCGGCCAGGTAGAAGACTTCTGCTTGGCAAGGATCTTCATGCAAAACAGAAACACATCAGGAAGCAAGCAGAGAGGCCAAGCGGATGTGCCTTGAGTGCATCACATGGCTGGAAACCAGGCGAGGGTTTATCTCCACATCCGGATTTATTATGGCTGGGTTTGATGTGGTTAAGGATGAAATCCACTCCCAGGGAGCTGCTGAAGTTTTATCGCTGCTCAGGCTGCTCTGCGAGCCAGCATGGGGCCTGATCGCCTTCCGATCCCTGGTTATTCTTTTTTCTAAAAGCCTTTTATCATGTCAGCGCTGTCGTGTTTGGAATTCATGCCTGGTGACACCGATCTCTTTTGAGGACCAGTCCCAATGGTTCTGAACCCAGTACAAACACCATGTTACACTAGCTACTCTCCAGTGATCTAGAACAGAGGCTGATTTAAGCGATAGATTGCAATCCACACAGTTAGTAGTTCTGCCATTTCATATTTGGCAGACTTGGACTCAGGACCAAATGTTTTCCTTTTGCTTCCCAGGCTTTTTCACTTTTTGCACTTTTCTAGCCAGTGGGCTTCTCTTGCTCATGGGTTAGAAGCCAATTAAGGCTTCTACACAGCAGAGCCCAGCCAAAAAAGAAACATGTGCTGCACAAAACTGTCCACACTAAATGATGGGCAATGTCCCCCAAGTGGAGATGGATCTGAGCAAAAGCCTGGATCCAAATACCCTGAGATTTGGGGGAGATTTAGGTCCTGATCTGGAGCTGAAATTCACTCCCTGCCAGGTCAAATCCCCAGCCTCAAACTTCTGTGAAATTTGGAAAAGTTTGCTGCGGAAGTTTGGCTCTGAGTTAGTGATTTGCATTCATTTCTGCTCATAAGTTTCTCTCTGGCTTTTTCTGACTAGATGTTCAAAAGACACACACACAACCATATTGAATATCTTCACCGTAGCGTCTGGGCCATGAAGACTCAGTCAAGGGTAGACAGTATGTCTTTCTATAGGCAATTGTTGTGGTTTGAGAAATCTGACATGGTAATACACAATCCCTCTTTGTGTCATGAGGAGGAGAGAGAAAACTTGTTCATCTTGGCCTCTGAGGATGGAACAAGAAGCAAAGGGCTTAAATTGCAGCAAGGGAGGTTTAGGTTGGACATTAGGAAAAAGTTCCTAACTGTCAGTGTGGTTACACACTGGAATAAATTGCCCAGGGAGGTTGTGGAATCTCCATCTCTGGAGATATTTAAGAGTAGGTTAGATAAATGTCTATCAGGGATGGTCTAGACAGTATTTGGTCCTGCCGTGAGGGCAGGGGACTGGACTTGATGACCTCTCAAGGTCCCTTCCAGTCCTAGTATTCTCTGATTCTATGATCACCTGTTTCAAAACAGATGTTTTGCATTCCTACACACAAACACACACACACACACACACACACCCCTCATATTTTATTTGTCTAGGTTGGGGGACATGCGTGCAACCTCCAAGAAAGTAAGAGGCTGCACTTTTCTCACTTTTAGTTGTAAGATGAAAAGACAAATGCAAAGTGTGTTAAACTGTGACACAAGTTTACTTTGCATTGGTCTTCACTGCAGAGGATATGGGAGAAACCCCTCCACACCTGAGCTATTTTTTAGGGGACACATCTGAGGAACTGTCCCACATGGAGGTGTCGGGAGAGTCCTTTTTGGAACAAACTGATCAATTGAACAGTAACAAGTCACCAGAACCGGATGGCGTCCATCCAAGAGTGTGGAAGAAACTCAAATATGAAATGGCAGAACTACTAACTGTGTGGATTGCAATCTATCACTTAAATCAGCCTCTGTTCTAGATCACTGGAGAGTAGCTAGTGTAACATGATTTTTTTTAAAGGCTTCAGAAGCAATGGCAATTACAGGCCAATAAGCTTCACTGTAACATCAGCAAACTGGTTCAAACCATAGTGAAGAAAAGAATGATCATTGGCATTGGAAAAGGTTCGGAAAAGGGCAACAAAAATGATGAGGGGTTTGGAATGGGTCCCATATGAAGAGAGATTAAAAAGACTGGGACTTTTCAGCTAAGAAAAGAGGAGGCTAAGGGGGAGGGATATGCAAGAGATCCATAAAATCATGACTGGAGTGGAAAAAGTGAATAAGGAAAAGTTATTTACTTGTTCCCATAACATAAGAACTAGGGGTCACCAAGTGAAATTAATAGGTGGCAGGTTTAAAGCAAACACAAGGAAGTTTTTCTTTATGCAACACACAGTTAACCTGTGGAACTCCTTGCCAGAGGAAGGTGTGAAGACTAGGACTTTGAGAGTGCATCTACACAGCACCCCTACCTCGAAATAAACTACATAATTTACACTACACAAATTGCGTAGCTTATTTTGAGGTAATTTCGAAATAGCTTATTTCAAAATTTGGCACTGTCTACACAAACTAACACAATAGTGAGGACTAGATGAGGGATACATGAAAAAACAGAAAATCTCATACTGCCACTATATAAAGCCATGATATACGACACACCTGGAATAATGTATGCAATTCTGGAGACTCCATCTCAAAAAGATATACAGGATGAACCTCTCTAGTCTGGCACCAGCAGGTCTGAACCAGAGAATTTGCCGGACCACAGGAGGTCAATATTGTCTAGCAGCATCACCAACACTTCAACTGCTTGCTGGGCTCTGAGAAGACATTGAGGGGTAAATTAGAGCTAAATAACAACACAGAACACAGAGCCAGGACTGAGGGGCTGTAAACAAACTTTAAGGGACTGTGGGACACTTGGCCATCCCCATGATAAGTGGACATCTGGCTAAAATCCTGCTGGACCACAGATGTGGCTGAACCAGAGAGTGCTGGACTAGAAAGGTTCAACCTGTGAGAGAATTGGAAATGGTGCTGATAAGGAGAATGAAAATGATTAGAGATGTGAACAGCTTCTGTATGAGGAGAGATTTAAAAGACTGGGACTGTTCGTTTTAGAAAAGAGATGAATATGAGGACTATAATAGAGGTCTACAAAATCATGACTGGTGTGAAGAAAGTGAATAAGGAAGGGTTATTTACCCGTGGTCATAATAATTGGCTCAGCCAATGAAATTATTAGATGGCAGGTTTACAACAAACCCCGAGGAAGTACGTCTTCACACAACACAGTTGGCCTGTGGAACTCCTTGCCAGGGGATGTCGTGTAGGATAAGTGCCATCAACGGCTCTCAGCCAAGATGGTCATGGAGACAACTACATACTCAAGGTGCCCCTAATATGTTCTTACATTCTCTGCCTCTAGGACACAGCAGACTATGTGAAGCCCGTGACGTTTTCAGTCGAATATGGGCTGGCGAGCCCCGACCATGGTCCCATGATGGATGACGGCTGGCCAACTGCGCTAAAAGTCTCCGTACGTAATGGTCGCTGTGCACTAGTTACCAAGAGCACCTTTCACCCCGGGTCTCGGAGCGCTTTGTGGGGGTGGCTAAGGCTTATTCTCACCATTGTATAGCTGAGGAAACTGAGGCACAGATCAGCTTCATGAGTGGGCAATAATTTTTGATGGGAGGGGGCCACTCCAAGAATTCGGTAAGAGGTCAAGGGCCACTCTCTGGGATGAGGGATCTGGAATGGAGGTGGAGCAGGTTTGCTTAGTGCCAGCTGTGCCCCCAGGGACTGTCCCTGGGAAATCCCCCTGGTGCGGGGGGATTAATGTAAAGCCAGCAGGAATAACTCCCATCACCCCCCATGCCAGACACCAGCTCCTGCCATAACGGAGGGAGGGGACACGACCACAAAGGGGGCATGGGATGGACATTCTCAAGACCCCAGGGGGCTTTGGGGCATATGTTAAAACCGCCCACGGGGGTCAGGAAGCTCCAAAGGGAATAGAAAATCAACTCAGAAGGCTACAATACCCTATGCCAACGTTATGCTTCCCTCTTCTGGAGCCAGTGTGATTGGAGCAGGGCTCTTGTGTTCACCTATTACCCTAGGGAGATAGAATTCTAGCTTTCCTGCAGGTAGCAAAGACTTATGGGTCAGGAGTTTCCCATACACATGCCTTGCATTTCACCCATAGCTGTGTTTACAAGAGGAGCAGGGCTAACCCCGCATTCTAACTGAAGTGCTCACCCAAGATCCTCCAGTCACTTCATTTGGGTACAGTAGCCTTCACTTCCTGTCCTAAACTGTTGCATAACATGGCTGCACTTTGCTAAACCGTCAGCATGCTATACCGTGAAGCCTGCTTCTGTGGGATTAGACAGGTTCATCCTGTATTACCATTTTCTCTAAACACTTTGGGCTAGATCCTCACCTGCTGTAAATTAGCATGGATGGAGCTACACTGATTTACACCCGCTGAGTATCTGGCTCTGCCCCGGAGTTTAAAAATCACAGCAGCCATGTCTTAATTAAAGTAAACAAAAGAGAAAGCAAAGAAGGCAGCTGCTAATAGAGTGTGTATTCCCGGCGTGGTTAGGCATCAAGCGTGACGTCTCTGCAGGCTGGATGTTCGATTTGTTCTGATGCTTGGAAGATTTGCGCTCCGGGTTGCAGTTGAAAAAAAGCAAAACCAAAGCCATTGGAATGCTAAGATTGCTCCTCTACTGTATCCCTTAACGCAATACTGTTGCGCCTTTGCCTTCCCATTGGGCAGACGATCAAGAATGGCTCTTGGATTGTCTATTTGCGGTGTGAATGTTGTGTGTGTGTGTTGTTTTAAAGCATTTCGTGTGTGGGTTCACAAGCATGCCTGCACAGTATGTGACAGTTCCTCTCCGCGTGTGCAGTGCACACCAAAACTCCATGTGGATTTCGTGTGTCCTCCCTCTTCAGGTGCCTTTCTGGAACGGATGCAATGAGGACGAACACTGTGTCCCTGACCTGGTCCTGGATGCTAAAAATGATATTCCAACTACTACGTGAGTAGATAATCCAGACTGAATCCTCCAGGAAGTCACGTCGTAAAAGGCAGAGGATTTCTGAAATCAGATCATAGGTTTAACTCACCTTATTACAGCTGATTTTGTCCTGAATTTTTTGCCTCTCTCCCTGGGTGCGTCTACACTGCACCGTAATGCAAAATAAGAGACACAATTTGAGCTACACACATTGCATATCTTATATTGTTGCTGTTTCAAAAGAGCTTATTTCGTCATTTGGCACTGTCTACACATCGCCCAATTTCGAAATAAAGCGCTATTCTGAAACATCCCTTATCCTGGTAGAATGAGGTTTACAGGGATGTCGGAATAGCGAGCCCAAAATAACGGGCTTCCTGTGAAGACGCAGGATAGCTACTTCGGGATATCCCGAAATAGCGTTGCAGTGTCGACGTACCCTCTCTGTTTTGGCTTTTGCACTGAAATTAACCATCTCAGGTTCACGTCCCATACACGTGCACCCCTGTTAACAAATAAAGAAATCCATCGCCATCAAGAGATGCATGCAGGAGATGAATCATGCAGCCCTAATTATTTTTTCTTTGGTTTGGGGAGGGGGTTGGTTTTTATGGAGTTTTTATTGTGGTTTCCAACAGGCTTATCAAATTATAACGAGTCTTTGTTTCACGTGGCTGGGCTGGTTTGCCCTCGGCAATGGATTTCAGAGGCATTTCCATCAAGTTTTTCCATTTTTAGTCCAAAAATGAGGCTCTTGTTTGGACTCCCTGCCTGTAACTCTAACCACATTGTCATGGGCTTGCCTGTGCCCAAAGGCAGAGTAGCAAGCTGCCCAAAGAGGCTGGCATCTGACCGACAGCATTAGCATAAGGAGCTAAACCTGCCCGATTCTCAAAGTTATTCACCGAGCAGCCCCCCACAATTGCTGAGTGTTACCCTAACTTTGCCCCATTCTGTGTTCCGTGGGAACAAAGCCACTGTCCCGACAGAGCCCAGGACATCTCGTCCAGCGTCATGTCTCTGACCGGTCAGTGGAAGGTGTCAGGAACCTTCAGTGGAATAATCACATCTTAGGTCTCATCCTGATCTCTGATCGGGAGCGACTGGCTTCAGCCCGGAAGTCGAATGTCTCTGCCAAAATGCTTGTTATGATCATGCTGTCTGGGGAGACACGGGAGCGAGGTACCTTATTCCGGAAACCCGCGCTGGCTGTGAATTCTTTATGTCATTTTCACCAACTCCGCCACAAATGGAAGCCCCTGAGCCACCATAAGCCAGATCAAGGGATCACAGCCAGTCCCTCCGGCTCTCTGGTCCCCAGGCCCATGAGGGGCTGTGCTAGATGGAAGCTTTACTCCAACTCTCACATATGTGCCCGGTCACCCCCAGCCCTGAGAGCTGAGTTATAGGGGCCCGGCTCCACCCAAACTTGCCCCCTGTTGCCTCCTGCGCTCGCTGCCCCAGGAAGCTGCTCTAACCTGCTGCGCTGCCAGTGGAACTCCCCCAGGGCATTTTAACTCACCCAGCAGCAGCAGGTGGGGCCAGGGAAAGCATGGGGGGGGGCGCAGGGGTGGCAAGCAGGCAGCAGTGTCCAGAGACCCCCTCTGCCCCTCCAGGAGCCACTGCCAGATTGGGGTGCCCCCAGGTAAGTGTGATACCTCCCCTCATCCCCCCAACATCCATCCCTTTATGCACCCCATTCCCTCCAGCACCTGCACCCTCTCCCTCCACCTGCCACCCTGCCCCCAAACTGCCTCCCTATCCTCTAAGTCCCCAAATTCCCTCCCCGAGTCTGCACCCAAGACCCCAAGACCCTGCCCCAGGCCAGAGCCTGCACCCCACACCTGCACCCAAACTCCCTCCCACAGCATGCCCTCCAATCCCTTGCTCCACCCCAGAGCCGGCACCCAACACCCAAACTCCCTCCCAGAGCCCACATTCCTCCCCCACTTAAACTCCCTCCCAGAGCCTTAGGCAGGTGGGGGGGGGGGGAGTTTGTTTGGGGGAGGGGTGTAGTCCGTGGGCATTCTGGGCACCACCAACATTTCGCCCCCTCCAGCTCCCGGTCCCAAGAGTCACCCAAGCGTAGCTGCATCTTACATCTCAAGCCAAAGACAAGGCTGGCAGCCAGTTCTGTAATAAACAGACCCAGGTGTATTAGCTAGGGAAAGAAATGAGTGGCAATGGGAGGCTAAAGCAGGTAACACACATATACAGATGACTCACAATTCAGACTCTCAAAAGGTGGCAGAGATGTGAAGCTGCTAGTTTCTCAAAGGCCTGTTTAGGGTATCCCGATAGTCTCTGGGGACCTGCGCTTGGCAGCCAGCACCTCCCCGTGAGAGTCCAAACAGTCCGGAGAGGGAGGATTCCCCTTTGTATTTCTGTTTGTTCTCTCTCAATCATCCCATAGACTCCCCACCCACACCGGCTCCTTTGATTGGCAGAGAGCGTTGAGAGTCTTTGATCTCAGATCAACATGCAGTGGCCACTTGCCTTCAAATGCTCACGAATTAGGGCTTTCCTGTTAACATCCTTCCTTGGCATTGCCCTGGGCTTCTTTCTTGTGTGATGGGTTATTTAATTATCGGGAATCTATGGAGTGTAAATCATAGAATCAGAGAATACTAGGACTGGAAGGGACCTCGAGAGGTCATCGAGTCCAGTCCCCTGCCCTCATGGCAGCACCAAATACTGTCTAGACCATCCCTGATAGACATGTATCTAACCTACTCTTAAATATCTCCAGAGATGGAGATTCCACAACCTCCCTGGGCAATTTATTCCAGTGTTTGACGACCCTGACAGTTAGGAACTTTTTCCTAATGTCCAACCTAAACCTCCCTTCCTGCAGTTTAAGCCCATTGCTTCTTGTTCTATCCTCAGAGGCCAAGATGAACAAGTTTGCTCTTCCATTATAGCAGGATCCAGAGAAGTGAAAACAATGCAGGCAGAATCCTATTTATTTAAACACCTTCTTATATTAATGAACAAATGGATTGGCCTAAGGCATTGGTGTGAGCCGGCAGCATGACAGTTATCAGTAACGATAAAACTCTGGATATCTAGAGCAACATCAGCCCCTTTTGGAATCTTGCTCCGATCCGGGGCCAGACTTTGAAAGGTATTTAGGTGCCTAAACTCACACAGATATCAGTGGATGCAGGCGCCTCCGTCCCTTGGCCTTCACCTCTCCTGGTGGCAATTCCATGTGATATATTTTATTCATGTTCACTTGCTCGGTTTGAGTTTACTAGTATTGTCCAGCCCCTAGCAAAGCCCAATAAACAGGCCAGCTGACGGGGGGGGGGAGCAAAGGGCACAGTTGGCCCAGTGATCCAAAGGGGACTGGGGCTCCCAGCCGCTGTTATTGCCGCAGCGGCGGCGGCTGGATCCCTGGGCTCTTTAAATCACTGCCGGAGCACCACACCGCATGCTCCAGCCGGCTCCAAGGCTGGGGAGCAGCATGGCAAGCTCTGGGTGGCACAGAGGCCTGGTTGCCCTGCCCTCCACTCCTTCTACCCAAGGCCCTGACCCTCCTGGGAGTGTAGAGCCAAGCCCCCCTACCAGTAAATTACCAACCCTTCCTCCTTCCATCCCCCAACCCTATTGCCTCCCCTCGCCCCCAGTCTGCCAGTGCCCTCCCCACCCAGGAGATCACCTCTTCCTGGGCGCGCACGTACAGTGTTGGCGGGGCATGGGCAACAGAGCTGATGTTTGACGTGCGGGTGACGTGCCCCAAGGAAACCTCTCGGTAAATCCAAGCAAGATGGCTTCCGCCCACTTGGCAGTTATGGGCTTGATGCAGGCCGCAGACCCACGCTCACGTTGTGTGCTCACTGACCAATTCCTCCCAGCGAAGCTTATCTAGGAGGAGAATAATTTCCGTATCCAGTGTCCATGCAAATCCCCGGAAGGCTCCGTGGGTGCTCTCTGCAGTGTGAGGTTGGTTCCTGTCATGTCGTAGCTAGGGCCTTGAGATTCCCGGGCTTGTTCGAGCCTGAAAGATTTTAAACATTGATGCTGGCCCAACGGAGCGGCAGAGACTCTTCCTGCCCACACCTACCGCAGCCGCTTAGTCCAGACCCCACACTTCGGCCTTGTGGGGGGGCGTGGTCTGCAGCAGGGGTTGTGTTCCCTAGCACAGCGGTTTGCAAACTTTTTTTTCTCATGACCCAGTGGAAGAAAACGGTTGATGCCGCGACCCAGCGGAATCTGACTGGAGCGTGGGCTCCGGGGTGGGGCTGAGGATGGGCGCTTTGGGTCATTGGAGGGGGTTCTGGATTTGGGGGGGGGGGTCAGGGCTGGGGCAGGAGGGGCTGACCTCAAGTGGCTCCTAGTCAGCGGTGCAACGGGGGGGGGGGCTAAGGCACCTTCCTGCCTCTCCTGGCGCCACAGACCATGCAGCACCCCAAAAGCAGCCAATAGCAGGTTCCCAGACAGTGGGAGGGCGGAGCTAGTGCACTCTGCTCCCGCCTACCTAGTAGCCAGGCCTGCTGCTGGCTGCTTCCTGGGTGCAGCGCAGTCTGTGCTGGACAGGCAGGGAGCTGCCTTAGCCCCCCACTGCTCACCTGATCCCCCTGCAGCCACGAGCCCCAGCGCCCGACATCCCACGCCCCCGGGCCTGGGTCACGACCCGTCCTTTGAAAACCGCCGAGCGAGGTGATCTCTCCACGTCCCAGTGCTCCTAAGGGGAATTTTCAAATTGCACCAACAAGCACGCAACCGCCTTTGCTTGCCTTGTGGCTGAGGTGAGGTGACGTCTCTTCCCGCCTGTGATGTGGCCACAACAAAATCAAAGCCAGCCCCGTTGTGACTCGGTGCATTTTGCAGAGCAACGGCAACCAAAAAATGCCCATTCGTCCGCTCATTCCTGCCTGCTGCAAGTTAGCAAGCTCTGCGGTGGAGCGTGTGATGTGGCTCTGACCTGTCATCGCTACGGGGCTGAGAGAAGGACGCAGGGCAACGTGAACAGAAGCACTCGCTTTCTAGGGGTGGGCTTGCCAGGGCTGGTCATCAGACTGGTGGAATGGTAAACGTGTCAGAACAAACTCTGAACGGACTGGCCGGGCGTTAATCAGTGCAGGAAATGTCATAGAATCATGGAATCCTAGGTCTGGAAGAGGCCTCGGGAGTCATCGAGTCCAGCCCCCTGCCCAAAGCAAGACCAACCCCCGCTCAATCAACCCAGCCAGGGCCTTGTCAAGCTGGGACTTCAAAATCTCTAGGGATGCAGAGCCTACCCCCTTCCTAGGGAACCCATCCCAGTGCTTCCCCATCCTCTCAGGGTATGTCTACGCTGCAGAGTTTTTTCAGAAAAACGGCTGTTTTTCTGAAAAAACTTCACTTACGTCCACACTGCAATCACGTTCTTTTGAAAAAAATCGAAAGAACAGAGGGGTTTTTTTGACATTGGTAAACCTCTTTCTATGAAGAAGAAGCCTTTTTCCAAAAGAGCTCTCTCGGGAAAAGGCATGTATGGACAGGGAAGAGGGAGCGCTTTCGGAAGAAGAGGAAAGAGGAAAAAGCACAGGTGCCCAATAAGCCGTCCATTCACTGTGGACACTACCTTTCAAAAAAACAGATCACTTTTTTGATGCGCTTTTGCTGTATAGATGCTCTCTTTCAGAAGAAGTTTTTTCGGACGATCTCTTCCAGAAAAGCTTCTTCCAAAAGAAGCCTGCAGTCTAGACATAGCCTTAGTGAAATAGATTTTCCAATATCTAACCTAGAACTCCCCCACGGCCACTTGAGACCGCTGCTCCTCGTTCTGCCATCTGTCCCCACTGAAACCAGCTTCCCTCCATCCTCTTTGGAACTCCCCTTCAGGAAGTTGAAGGCTGCTCTCAAATCCCCCCTCACTCTTCTCTTCTGCAGACTAAACAGACCCAACTCCCTCAGCCTCTCATAAGTCACATACTCCAGTCCCCTCATCATTTTGGTTGCCTTCCGCTGGACCCTCTTCAATTCATCCACATCCTTTCTGTAATGGGGGACCCAGAACTGGATGCAATACTCCAGATGTGGCCTCACCAGTGCCGAATAAAGGGGACTAATCACCTCTCTAGATCTGCTGGAAATGCTCCTCCTAATTTCCCTTCAAGTTAACCAGTATAATGACCTCAAACCCACCTTCCCCTGAAAGGATGAATGAAAACCCTGAATCTAAGCAGTCCTCAATCAAGACCCCAATCCAAATTTTGTGGCCTTTACTCATTGATCCTTCTTTTGGCCCTGATTTAGCAAGATATTTAAGCACCTGCCTAACACTATATATGTAAGTCCCCCCTTGACTTCAGTGGAGCTGTTCAGATGCTTGATGTTTGCTGAATAGGGGCCTTCATGTTTCATCCGAAATGGTATGTGTGCCGCTATTTCTGAACGCCGTCTACAGCTCCCACAGCAAATCATCGTGGCCTGGCGCAGTTTTTTTATGGTTTGCTCTTCTGCATCAAGTTTCCAATCCAACTTACACTGACATCAGGGGAGTTTTCCCATTGGTAGGGCCCTGCCAAATTCATGATCCATTGATGTCAATGTCACAGTCATGACATTTTTAGAATCATGCATGTCACTGTTTCAGAGCTTGAAATCTTACACTTCCGAGCATTGGAATACATCAGGAAGATGCATTTAAAAAATCACAAAATATAAACCTGCAAAGCCCCTAAGATTCAGTGGTTCTTCAACTGGAGGGCCTGACCGAAAAGGGGGCCGTAAATGCAAAGCTATTCAAGCGGAACTGCAGAATTGCCACCCTTATTTCTTCCGAGCTGGAGAGTGGCAGTTGCTGTCTGGACACCTGCCAGCAGCAGTCTAGAAGTGAGGGTGGCATTGCCACCATTACTTCTGTGCTGTTGCTGGCAGCAGTGTTGTCTTCAGAGCTGGGGGTCTAGCCTGCAGCCGCTGTTCTCCAGATGCCCAGCTCTGAAGGAGGGGGTAAAAGTGCACCAAAAGCCAGATTTCACAGGGGAGACCAGATTTCATGGTCCGTGAATTTGGTGGAGCCTTACCCATTGACTTTGATGGCTGTCAGATCAGGTCTCCAAAGAGACAAAAATCTAGGGGTCATTTCTGCTGAGAAGAACCGTCGGGGAGAGTGTGAGCCGCTTGCACAAACTAGCCGGACCGGGCAATGATTGGCCAGCCCCGTGCCTGCCCCAGTGGGCGGAGGTGGGAGCGATACAGCCAAGCAAAAGATGCTGCTCCCATAGATCACTGTCTCGTGAAAGTGGCCGGCTCGCATGCTGCTCTTTTCACCGCTGCACTTCCTGGGAGAGCCCTCCAGCATTCACAGCTATCAATGTCATATCTCTGCGGGGCTTTCCTGGTAAGGCTCCCACCCCCACAGGACAGGGGCGGCACAGAACCCTCTCTGGTCTGAATTGTACTCCAGTAGATCACACCAGGGCACTTATATCGAGTTACTCCATAGCCGCAGCTCCCCTCTACTCGGTTTAGTGACTCCCTTCCTTCCCGAGCAGCCGGCGGGTGTGTCAAGCGCACTGAGCAAAGATTTACTTGCACGAGCATTCCCAGCCCAGAATGAGCGTTTCTTTATCTTCTTACCATGGCGAGAAGGCGCGAGATTGGATTTGTGGCAGCATTTCAGGCAGTGGAGAAAGGATTGATGGAATGAAAAGGATCTGCCCAGGTCACGCAGGGTAGGTCTGCACAGCATACTTATTTCGAAATAGCACGTCTACGTTGCAGGGAAGCCTCAAAATGAGTCCGAGGCAGGCTTCCCTAATGTAGACGTGCTATCTGGATTTAGAGCCCCAGGAGGCACTGGGGAGGAATAATGTAGAATGGCCCTGGGAAGGGGCTATTTTGAAATAGCAGCAGTGGAGCGTCTACACATGCCTTATTTTGAAATAGCTATTCCGGAAGAGGCGTTATCCCTCGCAGAATGAGGTTTACACACTTTGGAATGAATAAGCCTCCCGTTATTTCAAAATTAGTTCGAAATAATGGAATGGCTGCGTAGATGCTTGCATTGTTATTTTGAAAGAACACTAGTTATCTCGAAATAACGGTGCAGTGTAGACGCACCCAGAGAGACTATGCAACAGAGCAGGGTGGTGTTATTTGTTGACATTCAGTTCAGCCCTGGGAAGATAAAAACCCCCCTGAGCTGGACAGAAAAGCAATTGCAATTCCTGTAGAGTAGTGCTTCCCACCAGTGGTCCTCAACAGAAGACACTCTGTGAGGCCAACCAGGTCTGGAGAAGACCCGCCTTGAAAGCCCTCTGTTGCTATCCCTTGCTCTGCCACAAGGGACACTGTGGTAGGAACAAGCTAGCTACTTCTCTTCCAGTCCCCTGCTGTCCTGGATGATCCGATCTGGAACATATTTGTGTCTTCCTAGGGCACTTGGCGCATAACAATCTACTGGCCTTTAAAGGAGATGTAACTAACCCTCCAAAAGCAGAGATGCCCAAACTGTTGATCTCCATTAAATAGGCTTGCAAGCCTGCCAGGCCCAATTTTCAAACAGGGCCTCCAGTTTCTTCCCCCTGCCCAATGGTCCTGCAAACAGCAGTCCATACAAAAGGCCCTGTACTGATTGCACAGACATGCATTTGGGTGCCCTGGTCAGTAACCGGATATCAGTATTCATGTGAGCCCAATGTGAGCCTGCTTACAGCCTTGCTGTTGCTCACAGTTGCACAAATTTAAGGAGCTGGTTTAAAGGCATCCAAAAACTTAGCCCATGCTCTTTGTGTGCAATGGTTTAAACACATATGGATTAAACACTGTTGCACAGAGAATCTTGCATTCACTATAATAGCTGAAGGCAAATTCCCCTTTTCCAGCGGGCTTATATACAAACTGATCAGTACTTTTATTTAACCAGACTAAATGCAGTAAAGATTAATCTTCATTTGCCTAATTGGAATAGCTCAGCGCCCAACTTACTGCGTGTCGAGGCATAACAATCACGTCAGCTGCATCCTCTAGCTGCAGATAAATTCTCTGGCGTATGAAGCCCCTGATTCTCTTTGATCCTACGTGTCGTCCAAAGCTTTACAGATGAAGTCCTCTAAGCACAACGCCAAGATGGCCACTGCTTTAATGCTCTGCTTTTCCTGCAGAGAATATTGCAGAAGAGTCTTGAGGAAGTCGCCGTCGGATTGCGCCGCCTACACGCTGTCTTTTGATACGCCCATTTTTATCATCGAGAGCACGCGGAGAAGGGTGGCGGTGGAAGCGATCCTGGAGAACAAAGGCGAAAACGCCTACAGTGCTGTCCTGAACATTTCTTTCTCCAGGAATCTGCAGTTTGCTAGCTTGATTCAGAAGGTAAGAGCCCCGGGAAGGTCGCTCCATATGTTTGCACTTGTGCCGGGAGCAATTCATTGCCAGTAAGGCAAAAAAATGACCATCAGTCACTGACCGGCCCTGCCCCAGTGAAGGTTTTGCCGCTGACTTTAGTGGAAATGAAACTGGGCCAATAAAGAGCTGTTGTTGATACTAAGGAGGTGGGATTGGCAAAGTCGTGTGTTTTAGTCCATGCAGTTTACTCCGCACTATCACTGTTCTGTTGCATTTCCCTTGCCCCTTCCACGCTTGTACAAAGAGTCCTTTAGCCTTGTGATGGACCGGGCCGGATCTGGGCACCGCTGAGGGCGTCCACTCAGGGCGAATTGCTCAAAACCAGGCCTGCACAACGTACAGCCCGCAGGCCGCATACAGCCTGCAGGCCGCATACAGCCCGCAAGGGCTCACTGTGCAGCCCATGACAACTACGGGCGGCACAGCCCCATCCAATCCACTGGCCGGGCGGAGGAGTGGAGCGCTGCTGGGGAGGGGAAATGTGGCGATTCTTGCCACCAGGCTGCCTGCGTGCAGCTCCGGTGCGAAGAGGCAGGGTGCAAGCCAGAGGGAGGGACGCCCGCAGACACCAGGACGCTGGCGTGACGTGGCGTCGTGACGTCACGGCCGGCGACCGCCAGATTCAAAAAGGCTCTGGCAGCCCTGCAAACTGGAAGGCAGAAGCCAGGTAGGGGAGGGGAAGGGGCTTGTGCTGAGGGGAGGGGGGCAGGTCAGGAGAAAGGGGCAGGAGAGACAAATGCCAGGGGGCCAAGTGGAGACAATGAGGAAAAGGGCAGGAGGGGAGGTGTCAGTGGGCGGAAGGACAGGGTGATGCTGGGAGAGGAGAGGGTAAGGGCATTGGGAGCCGTATGTTGTGCAGGCCTGATTTAATTGAAAAATTCTTAATAAAGTATCACCCACCCACGCCCCTAAACCTACCCTTGCGGCTAGGGTTGCCAGGTGTCCTGTTTTGTACCGGACAGTCCGGTATTTGCGCTCTCTGCCTGGTAAAAAAATTCAGAAAATATCGGACATATGCAATGTCTGGTATTTTCTGAATTTCTGGCTGGGCACTGGACGGAAGCCTGGTGGCACCTCCTGTGGTTGCATGCTGAAGCCAGGTGGTGCAGGGTTTTTTTTGTATGCTCAACAAAAATTTTTAGCCCGCGTGTTTGGTATTTTTTGGGAGAGCATCTGGGAAGCCTACTTGTGGCCCGCAGCTGTTTTCTTTGGAGTAATATGGCCCTCGCCGCTTTCCGAGTTGTGCAGGCCTGCTCAAAACAAAGGCTCTTTACAACTCCAGACCAGAGATCTTCCCAAACAGGTCACAAACCGGTCACACCATGCAAAACCCCACAGACACCCTAGCTCTCCCTGTGCCGCAATCAGCCCCAGGCCTAACACACAGGTGAGGGGTTATAGAACCCAAACCCACCTACCCCGAACGGGTCTTTCCGGTCCCAAAGAACCAGCCACAGATCCCCAGTCAATTTACACTTTGGATCTTACCCACAGGATCATGCTGGGCCAATCCTTTAGCATCTAAAATCTAAAGGTTTATCACTAAAAGAAAGGAAAGCATGAGAGTAAGGCTGTTTAAGGAGAATACATGACATGCATCGAATCACCAAGTTCTCAATACAGGCTCTCAGCAGAGATGTTACAAACTGCTGTCTTAAAAGTCTCTGGTGTACCTCCTATGTCAGGATGGGTCCACGATTCTTCCCAGCTCTCTGTCCCTCACAAGGCTGCCTCTGGGATCAGGAGCAGAATTGGAGGCAAGATGGAGATTGCCACATGGCATTTATATACCTCTCCTGGCATCTTCCTGGCCAGAGCAGGTCACTTGGCCCTGTAACCTATCCCTGTGTCCCATGTCAGCGGCCATCAGATACTGCCTGGTTTGCATGTCCCAGACACACTCCTCTGGTGTGTACTTGGCACCTAGCGAGCCTTGTCCCTGGAGCCTTGCTAATTAGCATAGTCACTGATTGAACTTTCTTTGCCCATTGCTCTGTCTCAGACAGAGAATCTTCCAGCATAAGCACGGAGTCTATATTTATAACTCCACATACAGATATCATATGAATACATTACTAGTAGATACCGAATCAGTAGAACACAAGCTTTCATTTGACACCTCACATGGCCCCCTTTGTACAGACTTCGGGGCAAACACCCCCGCTTTGGGTGCAGCCGTGACCTGTCTGATCCCCTTCAAAATCCAATAACGTGACATGCCTAACAACTCCTCTGCTCCAGCGAGGTGGGGCCACGGGACTGGCCAGACTGGATCAAAGCCAAGGTCCATCTCACCTGAGCTACTGTCCCAGACGCATTAGTGGAAGGTGCAAGAAATTCCCGAATAGACAACGTGTGGGGAACGCGGCCCCATTTTCCCGCCAGTGAGCACTTCCTTGTGTTTGCCAGCCCTGAACTTCATCTGCCATTCTGCGGCCCTTCCGCCCGCCCGTCCTGTGTTCCCTTGGCCGTTGTGAGCCTGCTCGAGTCTTGACTAACCAGCAGGCCCGACGGGGGTGAAGAGGGAGCACAAAGAGGGCAGTTGCCCTGGGGCCCAGCAATACAATCCCAGTTGCCACCGCTGCTACTGTGACAGTGTCTGGAGCCACGGACCCTTTAAATTGCCGCTGGAGTGGCACACAGCACATTCCATACGGCTTGGAGGGCTGTGGGGAGGGGGTGCACCATGCTCCAGCGGCACGGAAGGCTGGCTGTCCCCAGCTCCGCCCCTTCCACCCATGGTCCCGCCCCCACGTGGAGCCACACCCCCGAGCTGGCCCAGGGGCCCATGCAGGCTGCCAGCTCCCCCGCTAACCAGAAAGATTCCACGTCATCCGCAGACACAGGAAACCCTCGCCCTTCGCGGTGGGTACATTCCTGGCACCACTGTGACTGGTAAAATTACACATATTCTTGGGGCAGGTGCCCCTGGCCGCCGCGTTGAGCTCCCTGCAGCTCCCAGATTCCCCCCAGGAACTCACCGCGGGGGCCAGGAGCTGAGGTGCGCTCACTGCAGCGTCTGGGAGCCTTGGGGAGCTCCCCGCAGCTCCCAGTTGCCGCTGTGAGTGCATGGAGACCCCATGAAGCCACGTCCCCTCCAAGCTGGGGGATGGGGTGCAACTGGAGGATGGGAAGGACCCACGAATACGCAAAATCACGACTAGCAATTCTGCGGATCGTGAGGGTTTCCCGTGTCGCCATCTCGTCCCTCACCTACTTTTCTGGATGGTTAATGACTATGTTACACCGGGCCTTGTGCACAGGGACCCCGTGGTGTTGACACGGGGAGAATGTAGCATTTCTTCCTCTTTGATTTCTCCTGGCCCCCATCTGATCCTTCACAGAATGTTTCTTCTCAGCCGTGGCACCTTCATTTAACAACCTCTAATGATGGACATGGTCAAAAGCTTTTGGGGAAGTTCGGCTAAGTCATAGTAACTATTTTTCCTTTATCCGCCTCTCCGACGTGCACAGAGACTTCTCGGTTGTTAGAGGCATGACTTCCCCTTCCAGAAGCCATGGTGGGCAGACCGCCTCATGTCACATTCCTTTTGATCATTCATATTGCTCATGGTTTCATATCCTTTCATTATTGCTTCACCCAATTTTCCCCATTTTGTAGACAAGGAACTTAAGCACAGGGAGTGAAATTCCAGCATATGCAGAGGTTCAGCACAAGCCCAGTGCAGCACTTGAATCACTCTTCATCCGACTTTCCATCCAACAAATGTGTGTCCTGTTGAGGATAAATGTAGGCCTCAAGCTGGTCTCTTGTGAGGCAGTATGGCCCAATGGCTAGGGCATTGTGCTAGGTGTCAGGAGACCTGCATTCTCTTCCTGGCTCTTCAATTCCTGTGTCTGTGCCTCCCTTTCTCCATCTGTAAAATGGCCTAATACTGATCTCCTGTTGGGACCTGGTCTCAAACCCAGGTCCGCTGGCATTTCCACAAGCAGTCTTGGCCCTCATCTCTTTCTGATAAGTCACACTCCCAGGGAACTCAGACATGAGTGGCCAGCTACCAATGTTCCACAGCCTGCTTCCTGATTGGCCACCTGGTCTTCCCCCTGATTGGCTGTGGACCCTATATAAATTTCCTGCTTCCTCTCTGGCCGTGCCAGAGCAAAGCAAGCCAAGCCGTTGCCTGCTACATGGACCCTCCTGACTCTGCCTTGCCACCCCGCCTCATCCTGACTTGCCTCACCCCACCAGCCAACCCTTGGATGAGAGTGGCCGGCTGTTGGACCTTTCTATGGACTCCCTGCCGCTGAGGTGGACTGGCCTGTGACCTGCTGCAGCCCAAGGTGTTACATCTCCTATTCAAAGCACTTGGGGAATCTCCAGATGAAAAGCGATAGCTCCGATGACTAATATTTGATTTCTCCTTGCAAAACAGAAGGCTGTTCTGGAAACTCGGGATTTCAATTAACTGGCCTGCATTTCCCTGTTGTGGGCAGGTGAGCCCAGAATGGAAGGCAGAGTCCCTCACTCCCAGTTTTGTGCCTTAAAACCACATTTCTTCTCAATCACCCTTCCCCACCCCCCCACACACACATTTTCTTCTTCCTTTCCACAGTTTGTAAGAGGAGAAAGGTCAGGAGAGGAGGGAGAAGTATTCAAACGATCTTCCATAACCTCTCAGAGGTACCGGGACACGTTACCGGAGCCAAGAAAGATGGGGTTATCACAGAGCGTTGCATTGCTCATCCGCCACACATTTTCTCCCTAATTTCCTGGCAGGGCTGCTCTTGGGAGCGCTCATACTGAAGTGCTCCATGCTCGGCCAGCTCAGCACTAGGGGACAGTGTCAAACGAAGGTCCCCAACCCCCGCGCTGTGCCTTGCGTAGCTGGAGTTGATGGACCTCTGATCGAGTTTCCGCGGTGTCTCCACTGCGGGGGGACGATGGGAGAAACTCTCCTATCAGCCCCACCCCCACCCCTCCCCGTGCGTCTCGATCCGAAGGAGCACCAGAGTCAACGGGAGCCTGATCTCTTATCAGAGAGCGGGGGTGGGGAACCTTTTTTGGGTCGGGACCCACAGAAAAATCAGTCGGGGGCTGCACACAAATGAGAAGCAAAAAAAAAAAAAACCCTCACTGACGTGGCCCCTGACTGAGGAGAAAGACTCTCCCCACATTCCCCTTGCACACCAGAGCCTGGGGGGGGCAGGCTAGTAGATTTTGTGCACTCCAGCCCTGTGGTGGGGCAACAGGGGGGCTAGAATGCCAGCATGGGCTCCCCAGTGCTGGGGGGGGCCCTGAGCGGCAAGATGGGGGCCACATGCAGCCCCCAGGCCTTAGGTTCCCCACCCCTGCTCTACAGGCTTAGCTACCAGCTATCTGGCTCTTGGCTCAAGCTGTAGAGACTCCTGCACTAAGCTCTAGAGGTCCCAGGTTCGGTTCAGCCTGTCAGCGTTACAAGCTTCCCCGTGGGCTGTACGTGCCTGCTTGGGCCCCCAGAGCCCGTCTTTGCTGCTGTTTGTAGTTAGCCAGCTACATGCCAGCCAGTGTGAGTATGTCTCCGCGAGCAACAAACGGCAGACCCGGTCGCAGTGCCGGCAGGGCCTTGGGGTCTGGCTGCGCTTCGCACTGACGATGCAGCTCCAGCTTGAGGCAACACATGAGCATGAGCTGTGACTGAGCTAACGTGCTCCGGGGAGAGTCACAGCAGCAGGAGCGGCGGGAGGGCCTAGCTGCCCTGAGGATGTGCTGTGCGGCTCAGCCAGCCTCTCAGCTACGCTCTGTGCTGAACAGTGCTAGCGCAGGGAGGTCTCCCTTCACTGGAAACACCGCCCTCCCCTTGGTCAGTCACAACCCGCAGCTCTTCATTGCCCTCACGCCCAACCCCTCTTCCCTTGCCAGCCCCGCCCCCAGTCCTGTCATGGCTTCTCTTCCCAGTGGTCCCCCTCTCTCCAGCATGATGGGACCGAGACATCTCTGGAGAGCGCCTTTCAGGTGTGTTTCAAATTGCTAGTGGCCCTCAGGTCCCCAGTCCCTCCAAAGGCCCGGTCTGGAGGACAGAGGGACTAACTCCTGACCAAAGCCATAGGCTTACCTCTCCTACTTGTTTTTTAACAAGTCTTTTTGATCCAATTCCACAGCCACCATAAACACACAAAAGCAGGCAGTTTTTCTTCACACAGCGCACAACCTGTGGAACTCCTTGTCAGAGGATGTTGTGAAGACCAGGACTTTAACAGGATTAAAAAAAGAACTAGGTAAATTCTTGGAGGATAGGTCCGTCAATATTTATTATCCAGAATCAGCAGGAATGGTGTCCCTAGCCTCTGTTTGTCAGAGGCTGGAAATGGATGACAGAAGAAGTATCACATGATGATTCCCTGTTCTGTTCCCTCCCTCTCGGGCACCTGGCACTGGCCACTGTTGGAAGACAGGACACTGGGCTAGATGGACCTTTGGTCTGACTCAGTCTGGCAGTTCTTATACTCTTATGTTTGTGCATTGTATTTCCAGATCATCACCCCCTGTCTATCTAATGGTCTTAAAACACTTGTCCCCATGCTCCCCGAGCACTCCTGGTTGGCTCCCTTTTTATTCCCCTTTTTGACAGATTTTCCTTACATGAAAGGACTGTATCTTCTTATCCCCAGTTCTCAGACAGCTTAGCATGCCCTGCCCTTCCCCCAGCACGCCTGTCACTGGCACCTCTAAGAGACGGTCACGCACTGAGCTGAGATGTCAGCATTCTGTCTCGGCTGTGGGGAGCTTTGCTCTCTCATTCTGGTTCCTGGTGTCGTGAATGTCTAAGAGCTGATGACATTTGTGTGACCCTCCAATGCGTGCCTGGAGGAAATCCCAAGAGAGACCTCCAACTCCCGCTTCTTGGGAAACGTGCTGATCTTGCAGCCAATTCTTTCATCCCTTCAATGACTTCATAACCATTCCAGGTATTGAATCGCTCCTACTTGGTGGTTTAAACGTCGTGCCAGGGGAAAATTACAGGACATGTTGGCCACAAAGTCAGAAAACCATAAGGGGTCTGCTCTGTGTTTTCTGATAGAGGTCTCCAAATTAGCCAAGGAAAGATGTTACGAGCAGCATTTAGAGAACACTGTTGCCAGAAAGAAGCTCAGCTCGACTAATAGGCTTCTTGCTACTGTTCATTACAAAGACAAATTGACTAGAGTAGTAGGTAGCTTCTTGAGTTCCCCGCTGACCTCGGGAATGGTACTCGGAGCTGTACAAACGCACAGTAAAAGCCAATTGTTGCCCCAGGGAGCTAAGAGGCCAAATAGCCAAGAGTGAGGAAGAGTGTTAATACAGATTGAACCTCTGTAGTCCGGCACCCTCCGGACCTGACTGGTGCCAAACCAGAGAATTTGCCGAACCACAGGAGGTCGATATTGTCTAGCAGCATTACCAACACTTCCACTGCTACTGGGCTCTGAGAAGATATTTAGGGGTAAATTAGAGCTAAAGAACAGCTCAGAACTCTGAGCCAGGACTGGGGACTGTAAACAAACTTTATGGGACCGCGGGAAACTTGGCCACACCTATGATAAGTGGACATCCGGCTAACTACAATCCTGCCGGACCACAGAGGTTGCCGGATCAGAGAGTGCTGGACTAGAGAGGTTCAAACTATAGTGCCACTTCACAGACAGGGAATGAAAATGGAGGCACAATGAAATGCTGCTGGTCATACAGGGAGTTTGTGGTAGCCATGACACCCTTCCTCCCCCTCCCGCAGCATCACTGTGAGAAGCTGTATTATTTGGAGCACTGCTAGGGGTCATCTTTGGAAGGTGCATTGGTGTCTTTAACTATAACAAGTTTACATTATTGTTGCATTCACTTATTATTCCATTGTCTGATTCCTTATTGGGATGCAATCTCCACGCTGACCTAAGTCAAAGTGTCTTAGGTGCCCATTGCTATTAGCCTGCAAATGTTGGGTAGTATGGCAGGCGGGTATGTAGCATCTTGTAAGGGGGAGACAGGACCTAGGTAACCGCTGGGAAGTGTTACATGCTTTCAAGGACTCTGAAACAACGGACCAGATGAGGCTGAACCTTTAGCTGAGGAAGGTTCCCGGGAAATACTTGGGAAGAGGAGGATGCAAATGTTTCACTTCTGGACCATCCTTTGGAAGCCGCATCTTGAAGCAAAACTCCTTCTCTGGCTCAGAACTAATCTCGGTCTCATCAAAGGGTCAGCCTGGCTCAAGGAGGGCGCAGTCACTCCTGGGGGAGCTGGTTTTAGCAAAGGCTGTTCTGAACTGGTGACCACAGGGAAAACTCCTGGCTGAGATTTGAAGGCCTGAACCCCAGCCACAGCCTGGTTGGATATAGGGGCTGATCTCTGGGACGCTTTGTGGCGTGCATGTAGGGTCTTGTTTTTTAATCTTTTCTCTGTTATGGTTTTCCCTTAAGACTAAAAGGGCTTGCAGGGAGAATACGGGTGCAATTGCCCTGAATTGTGAGGATGAAAGTGTGGCCAACAGAATCCCAGGCCCTTGAGCAAGGTGGGATGGGGGATCCGTCTCCACACCTCCAGAAAGGCCTCGGGAGGAAGGGGTGGGGCCTCAGGCAGAAGGGGCAGGGCTGGGCCAGCCTCTCCCAAGCAGCCCTCAGTGCTGCCTGGAGCAGGGGACTCTGGTGGCAATTTAAAGGGCCTGGGGCACTGGCCGGGAGCCCCAAGCCCTTTGGAATTGCTGGGTCCTCAGGCAGCTGCCCCATTTGTCCCCTCATTGGTGGGCCAGGACAATGATCATGCCTCAGTCACATGGGCCAGCACCTCCCTGGGGTAGGGGCTGTACAAAGAGAACAGAGCGATGCCCCCCAGGGGGTGTACCTTCGAAGCAAGCAATTCTCACTGACATGTGGTCACCATGTGCTAAAGCAAGTAGGGCTAGTTTTGTTGTTTCTCTAGCACAGGGGTGGGCAATAATTTTTGCCCGGGGGGCCACTTCAAAAATGTTTGAAGTAGCCCCGGGCCACCCGGGGAGGGGCGGGGCCTGAATGGGAATGGGCGGGGCCTAAATGGGAAGGGGCAGGGCTACCCAACTGCAGACCATGATTGGTCTTGGGGAGGGGGAGCTCCTTTGCCCCCCCTTCCCACTAGGCATCCATGCCCTGGAAGAGGCTTGGCATGCTCCCCCACCCCCAAGCCAATCAGGGCCTGGGGGTGGGGGAAGCCTCCTCGCAGGGCCGTGGCAGGTGAAGGAAGCTCCACGCAGCTCCCCCGCCTCCAGACCCTGATTGGCCTGGGGGCGGGGGAGTGCTCAAAGCCTCCTCCACTCTGCCCCCACCGTGCGAGAAGTGTGCGGCGCCTAATTGGCCCAGGCACGGGGGAGCGGCAGGGCCTCCGCGGGCCGGATCCACCTGACAGGCCAGATCCACCTGGCAGGCCGGATCCAGCCTTCAGAGGCCCTTTTTCCTTCATCGCTGCCGCTCACACCCCAGAGTAGGGCTGGCCAGCGGCGTTCAGAGCAGCCTGCGCTGTGCCTGCAATGGTTTAAGTAGAACTGCCTGGGAAGCACGTCAGGCCATCGGCGACCATCGTTTTGGAGCGTCGGTTGTGCCGCCCTGAGAGATGGGCGGTGGCTCGCTCTGCCGTTTGTGGTAACGGGACCTTCTTGTATTCCCTGGCAGGACGAGTCCGATGTCAATATTGAGTGCGTGAACGAAGAAAAGCGGCCCAACAAGAAGGTGTGCAATGTCAGCTACCCCTTCTTCCGAGCCAAAGCGAAGGTAAAGGCCGTTTCCGTTATTTGACCTGTCAAGCCCAAATGAAATACCCAGGCGTGGACCGGGGCCGGGCTCAAGATCGGGCCCAACAAGGCTGGGCCAAATTTGCTGTCCTTTCTGTGTCAGAATGCGGGGACGATCGGTCAGCAAGGAGGTTTCAGCAGCATAAAAGCGGCATTGAATCCTAGCGGATCATCGGACAGCCAAATTAAAGCCAGTCACGAATCTGACGTTAATCTTTTGGCATGGCTTAATGTGGGCTCTCTGCTGGTAACTTATCGCCAGAGTCCCTGCCTTACAAAATGAGTCCGCTGTTCCTGCTTAGGTAGAACAAGCTAAATTCTTCTTTCTTTCTTTCCAACCGGACCCTCTGCCCCTCACTCCCCATGCTGGAGATCGTGGACACTTCACGCGAATGTGCGCACAAACAAAAGGGAGAGTGAGACAGAGGGAAAGAAACCTCCCTCGTATTAGAGCGGGGAAGTGTGTGTCATGCCTAAAAACATTTTCACTGGGAGTAATTCCAGAGAAACTCCTCGGTATCGTGCTTTTTATCCCTATGAATTCATATTCGTGATGTACTGGCTAATATCTTAGAAACCCTGCTCCGATACTGTAATGATACATTTTGAGTTGAAAGCCGGTTAATTATAGGTGGGCTCACAGACACACCTCACTTGGTCTTCAAATCACAGTCACGCTGAAAGGGTCCCACTGAGATCAGAGCACCTTGCACATGCCATGGGACATCCCAAGATACACCAGGTGGGAGAAAGGCATAAAATACCTTCTGTGTGACAGATGAGGCCAGGAGCGGCAGATGGTCCCTAAAAGTGTGAGGCCATGCACAGCCCCTTTCCCGCTGGGTCCCCCCCCTCCTCGGCGCTGCCTTTCTTCCTTATCCCACATCCTTGTGCCACCCATCCCCTGCCCCTGCAACACACGGTCTCCTGAGGCTCCGCCCCTGCTCCACCCGGTCTCCTGAGGCCCCGCCCCCCAACCACCAGGTCTCCTGAGGCCCCGCCCCCGCACCACCAGGTCTCCTGAAGGCTCTGCCCCTGCATCTCCCATTCTCCTGAGGCTCTGTCCCCACACTGCCCTGTCTCCTGAGGCCCTACCCCCACACCGCCCATTTTCCTGAGGCCCAGCCCCTACACAGCCCCCTTCCCTCTAGAGACCCCCTTGCACTACCCCTTTTCCCCTCACCCTCACCCTTATGCTGTCCATTCCCCCAAGACCATATCCCCATACAGACCCTTCTCCCAACACCCCATTCTCACATCATTTCTTCCCCCCCAACATCCTGCCCCCTGCTTACTCCTGTCCATCTGCTCCCGCCCCCTGTCCCTCCCTGTTCCAGCGCCCCTGGATGGGGAACTGAGGCACAGCAAGATTAAGTCACTTGCCCAAGGTCACCGAGCCAGCCTGCAGCACACTTGGGAATTGAACCCAGATCTCCTCCCCGCGTTCCATTCTGGCAGTGGAGTACCCCTGGATGTGGAGGTTTTCACAAGCCAAATCGAAAGCCCAGTTTCAGTGTTGCATTTGAGCTGAAGGAAGATCGTGGGCATGATTTTGCCTCTGCCTTCAAATTTCACATCTCTGGTGTTTCTGGCAGCTTTTACTCACATTGGTTTTTTTCTTCTTCTAAACCAAAAGAAAAAAGTCATTGGTAGTTTATTAAACTTCCAACTCCCAGCTCTATTCCAGAATAGAGTTAGCAGCTCTCTCCGTTCCCTGGATGTTGTGTGAGAAGCCACTGGGGTGACAGGTGGACGTGTTGGAAAATAAAGAAGCAGGTTGTCATAGAAGCCTTTCCAGACTCAACACAATCTATTCGTCTGAAACCTTTGCCTGTCTGAAGCTCGAAAATAATGGAAGGGCTTCATTCACCTCTCTAGAATTTCAGCCGTGCAATCAAGCAGTCGTATGTGCTGGTGGCCGTAAAATAAGACAGAGTGGGCCAAGTCCACATCACCTACAGGGGCTAAGAATGAATCGCGTAGTTCAGATCCTGCCAAAACAAAGACAAGCTGGAAAGGCAAATCTGGCCCTGGGAGCAGGAGCAGAATTGTGATATTCTAATCAGCTGTGTAGACTCCCAGACAGTTTGAGGTCATTGCCACAGGGGTTTATTCAGGCCTGCCTTTAATGACATTTTATTGTTGTTGGACCAGCTCTTTGGCGCGTATTGTCGCCATTGGTGGAAACAGTGCCTCAGATGTGAGTTAATCGTGACACACAGCAAGCCTGGCCGGCCTTTTAAACAAAGGATTTTTGTGCTCTCCTCTAAATAATCACAATTTTAAAACACAAACACGCAAACCACCAAGTCAGGAGCTGCTTTCCCTGGAAAGATAGGACTCAGCTTGAAGCCTGCCAACCTCTCTTGTTATATGTCATCCACGATCGTTCCCTCACACACTGTGTGAGTGGCTGGAAAGTTGTGCTGTGTTGCAATAGGGGTAAGGGAAAAAGATGGTGGCCAAGGAGAAGCCCATGTCTGCGACAGCTGGATAAGTTTGTGTTTTTAATGGCTTTTTTTTTTCCAATCTGTTTTTAATCTCTGCAGGTGGCTTTTCGCCTGGATTTCGAATTCAGCAAGTCTATTTTTCTTCAAAGCATGGAGATCTATCTGACTGCCAACAGGTTAATGACTGCATCATTGTTCTTTTCCCTGTGCACATATGTACCACCTTTATTTTCTTGTCTGCACAGATCCCATTGTAGAACGCCTGTTGCAGCTTCACTGTGGATAGTTTTCACCTCTCCCTTTCCCCCCTCCCCATGCAATGGCAGCTGGGACTTTTAATTGGAGTGTGTTTGCAGGGTGCAGACACTCCACAGCTTTATTCATGGTTGACAAGAGCCCGCATTTTGATCTTCAATGTCTATTAGCATCGTTCAGCAAAGCTGGCAACCTCTGCTCCAGAGGCACCCAGGGCCTAGCATATGGAAATTAAATTACCTTTGGCTGTTAGAAAATATGTGGTATTGTATTTGTCAGTCATGGCGCGCTCTCTCTCTGTATATCTGATGTGCGTCAGCTGCCAGCAACCTTCTAGGGCATGTGGAGGAATAGAAGGTGGCGCTTGCCAATGGTTTTCCATTTTCCCAAACACAAACGCTCCCAGTAAAAATACCTCATGCTTGCAAAGTTCTGCTCACCCTGTTGCCCAGCAGGAGTAAATATTTTTGACAAGCAAGTAAAACCTAAGTAGGGTTTTGTGGTTTGTTGTCCCCCTTTCACCCCCCATCCGTCATCGTGGCCAAGGACAGCCGAGGCGATTTTGGGCCTGGCCTAGTAAATGTTCATGACAATTTTGCACAGCAACTGTGTGGTCTGAGGAGACTTTTGGCAACCCAAATGCACGGCCTTATGGCCTCGACTTAGGGAAAATTATGGAGGGAAATCTGTTTGCCTGCTTGTTCGCCAGTAACATTTTTCTATGGTTTCTGCACACACTTGCGAGGCATCTTCCAGAAAAACACAAGAGGGCAAATCCTGACTCATCCACAATTGGCCTCCAAGGGTATGTCCACGCTGCATTGTAAACTTGGGCCTGAGGGAGCCTGGCTCCTGGTCTGAGTGTTTCCAAACCCATCAGTGTCTACACTGCCCTGGGTTGACAACTGGTTGGATCTGGGTCTCACAGCCATGTGGACACGTCCATTCTGCACTGCCCACATCTTGTGACGGGGGCCTGCAGCTTGAGCTGCGTCCACAGAGCCGTCGCAGCCCTAGGATGGTTCAGGGCGGCTGCCCAGGGCCCTGTGTTTTGACCAGCCACCTCACCCATCCTACGGAGAGGACCCTGGGGGTGCTCCACTTCCTGCTGCCACGGAGATGCAGAGCGCAGTGGGCCGGAGAGGGCGGCAGGGCGGGGTGGGGCAGAGCGGATAGGGCTGCCAGGCCGTTCCAGTTGCTGCCACTGCAGTAAGTGTGAGGGAGGGGGGTGATTACAGGTCTCCGGTAATCCCCCGCCTTGTGTCGCAGGGGGCAATGGGGCGGAGCAAGGGCAGGAAGGGGTGTGACGAGGCAGAGCACAGGCAGCTGGAGTGAGGTGGGGGTAGAGAAGAGGTGGGGGAGGGGGCCTTTGGCCGGGGGGCATCCCAGGCCCCATGCCTGGGGGGTTGCCCCAGGCCCTGTGTGCCCACACTGCAAAACGTCAGGGCTGAGTTGCAGTAGGACTCCGGTTCTGGCACGTTCCGTTGGCAGGATCCGAGAACCGCGTCCTCCCTTTCCATTGGATGAGACACAATCCCATTCCAGGCACATCCCATTGTCCTGGCACAGCCGAGCCCCGCCCTCGCTTTAAGTTCGGATCAGAGGACGCTGCCTCGCGAATGTGGTGGTCCTCACTCCGACCATTTAAGAGAGTTCTTGGACAGACAGACAGACAGACAGACTCTCTCAAATATACACAGTAGATACATAAAACATGAAACAGTGAATTCCCACTACTGGGGCTCTTCGGGCAAATGTTGATTACTAATTTGACTCCTGACACTCTGAGGTCGGAGTATCACTGCAACAGAATTTAGGGGGAGGATTCATTCTTTGCAGAGTTTGTGAATCATGCCGTACCAACGATCAAATCCCTTTTTATATGTTCTGGTCCCAGCAGCCTTACTTGCTGTTAGCTCTGAGGTGAAAGGGCTTCTGTCTGCCTCCAAAACAGACCCAAGGAATCGCAGAATGTGGTTACAATCCTTCCCCTGCCTTCCTAGAAATTCACTGCTCAACACCAGAGCTTCTCCCTCTGGTTTTTAACAACTCTGACAGTTCATACTTGAAAGGGACAGGCCCTGAAAAGGCCACGTTGGCAGGTAAGGGCCGATGTCTCAGGCCTCCGTGGAGAATCCATAGTCCCTCACAGCAGGGTGGGCCGTTTCCCTCGCAGTGCGGCGAGTCCTAACTGCTGTTATGTTTTGCTTGGCTTCCAGTGACAGCGAAGAACACGAAAGTACCAAAGAGGACAACTCCGCTCTCCTGAATTTTCACCTGAAATACGAAGCTGATCTCCTTTTCACCAGGTGTGTGGGCCTTGTGGCCGGCGGGGTAAGGAATCGCGGCACCAAACTGGCCCCTGGCTCTGCCATGTGACCCACTGCTCCCAAGGCCCCATGCATCCCTGCCTGAGGGAGGACTCTCGGCTCATGGTTTGCCTGGAGTTGCCTGACAGACCAGAAGTTCGGCTCCTTACACTGGAGTCCCTGTGGAGCTTTCTTGGCTCTGCCCTGCTCTCCACACGGCCCCAGTTCCTCTGCCCCACAACATGCTGCAGGGTGCAAAGTGTGGGGAGCTCAGCAGCAGGGAGGGGGCATCCTGGGCAGGCTGCCCAGCAGGCTTGGGGGGAGAGAATCTGGCAGGGGGTGGCCAGTTTATGGACGGTGGCCTCCTTTGTTGGATGGAAATAAAGGGAAACCACATGAGAAACAAGAGACAAGGCTTTAATTAAGGGGCTTTTTAGGGAAATGCCAGGTGGTCCCCCCTCAGACTGGGGTGGGCCAGATCCGGCCCCCCGAGCCTCTCAATCCCATCCATGGCCCACCCTGCCGGGACCCTCAGGCAGGGAGCAGCTGCCAGCCACTTTAAGCAACTGGCTGCTCCATGGGCCTCTCTGCGCTGTGGGGGGGAAGGGGCTTCCCGTGCTGCCCCCGCCCTCCAGCACAATCTCTCAGCTTCCATTGGCCACTTCCCCGAGGCCGAGGAAAAGAGGCGAGCATGCCACAGAGGGGTGAAGGATCCGTGCGTGCAGCCTCCACTCTGCGCCTGGGGAGGCATGTTTGCCCTGAGTTAGAGCAGCAGGGTTCGTGGCTGCCCCTGGCAAGGAGGGAGAAGTTAGTTGCGAGGAATGACCCCTGGGTAACCCAGGCTGAGCTGTCTCGCCGGCGGCGCTGCGGTGCGGGAGCAATCCTGCGGCACAGCAGAACAAGCTCCCGCGGCAGCTTGGGAGGCAGGAACGGCCGATGGCTACCGATGCTGAGAAAACGGAGGCCGCCGGGAGTCAGACCAGAACGGCAGCCACTTTGCATGCCTGCTTCCGTGCGCATGGCCAACCTCTCCCGCCAGCCCCGGCCTGCAGCTGTCCCTGCAGCCACTGCCCGTGGCACATGCAACCACAGAGACTGCACACTCTCCCCGTGGCACACGAGCTACCCGGGTCCCAGCTCCGTGCACAAAGAGAGAGGGTGGACTGGCCGCACCAACGAAATGTTCCCGCTGGATTGGGCTGGACCAGAGAGCCCTTACAAACAACAAACCTCCCCCTACAACACGGCACTGCTGGGCGATCCTGGTGCAAGTCGTTAGAAGAGACGGCAATGAACCTTCCAGTGGAACCTGAACTCTCAGTAGCCCGCTGAAAAGCTTCCCTGTTAGGAGCCGGGTTGTGGCTAGTGGATCGTACCATTTGCCAGGGCTGTTAGGATTCCCACAAGGAGACATGGTGTGAAGAAGCAAAGCCCACAGCATAGAGGGGGGAGAGATCCCGCGTTACATGTCAGCTGAGCCTTTGGGGAGCCACTCAGGAGAGATTCAAATGCCGCCCAACTGATTAGCAGAGCGCCACAGCCACTCACAGCCTGCAGCATGTGTTTCTACTGGTGGTGCACATGTATTGGTGCGCAGAACAAAATTTATTCCACACACGTATGGACAAATTAGCAGGAATACGGTATGGACATGATGATTCATAGGCCTGGCAACCGGCCAGGATGGGGAACAACAGGAAGAACCTTAGGATGTTTGTGCTGCCATCTCAGGTCCTGGCAGGGCTGCAGACAATGGCGGGCTTTGTGTTGGAAAAGTTCTACTCCGTGGCAAACTGGAGCACCGGCAGGGACCCTGCTGAGGCCTGAGAGGCCTGGAGAAGAGAGGGCTGGGAGTCAAGAATGTCGGGATTTTAATCCTGGCCACCAGATTAGCTGCTTGGCCTTGGGCGAGCCCCTGCCCCTCTCTGGGTCTCAGCTTCCCCCCCCCCCCGGAAAATGAAGATGGCAACATTTACTTGGCCTGCCTGGAGGAACAATTAGCTGGTGGCTAGGCTAACGTCCTGTAGAGGGACGTCACTTTTCACCAGCCAGTGCCAACAACAGCTAAGGAGTTCCATCTCCTTATCTCTCTTTGACAGAGGGGGAAACTGAGGCACGGGGCATGAGACGACTTGCCTGAGGGGGCCCAGCAAGCCGGTGGGAAAGCCACAAATAGAGCTAGGGTCTGCTGAGTGCCAGGCCAGTGCTACGCCCCACTGTCTTCGCTGACTAAGTACTCGGCGATACTGTTGTAGCCAAAGCCTTGTGGGCCAGCTTACCTGGCCGGGGTTCAGCTTGCGGGGTGCACTTTCTGCGCAGCATGGGGGCTGCAAGCTAGCTCTGTGGCACCCTCTCCCCCTGCTCATCTCACCACGCAGGGCACCAGGGAGCCCCTGTGGGCGAGGGTCACCCCTTAACACACCATGGGGAAAAGCCTGTGCATAAAGAAGCCTTCTCTCCCCACCACCTGCCTTTCGATGGCCCAATCCTACCCCAGACTAGCCAATGGGTCTGTAGCCATTGACGTCAATGGGGGCTTGGTCAGGCCCGTAGGGCAGGGGGGTGCAGGGGCGGTTCTTGGGGAGGGAGCTGTGGGAAGTCGGGGGGGGTGGCCCCGGAGTTGTAAATCATTCATGGGATGCCCAGAGCCGGCTGCAGATTACAGCTTGGCTGTGACTGTGATATCTCTCCTCTCCTCGGCCCCAGGGGGTTGGAATTGTCCTTCTGATCAGGGTCGCTGTCACTCCTCGCGTAGCTTTGTCTGAAGGCATTTCCTTAGCTCCCATGGAAAAGACGCCCCATCCAGAGTCCAAGCGTTGGAGAAACCTGCAAAGGACACTTTTGCAGTACAAACGCAACTCTGTTCGGTCGCATCCAAGGGGCTGCAGTGCAGGGCTATGGGCTTTGGGGTTTTCTGCTTGCAAGGGAAGAGGGTGTTGGACACTGTTCCCTGTAAGCTGAGCGCTTGGGCAGCTGCCCAGGAGAGCTTCAAATGCCATCCCGCTGACTCGCAGAGCGCCCACAGTCGGCAGCAAGTGTTTCTACTGGTGGTGCACATCCATGCAGGCCTCGGTGCACACAACAACATTTATTCCACACTAGGACTGGAAAAAAAATTAGAGGGAACTCTAGTGCTGGAGCATTATTCCTGAATGGAGTGTGATGCGGCTCCCACTCCAGCACTGCCCGCTTTCTCTCTGAATCAGAAGCCTCTGCAGCAGAGGAGGCCAGGTTTTCCGGAACAATTTGAGTGCCACTGATATCACAGCTGTTGCATTTGTTTCAGAGGGGAAACGCTATGATTTCCACGTATCCCAGCTTCCCAAGTAGGCCCAAGATTGACAGCAGCAATTTGCCATGGAGCACTTAATACACCTCTCCCTTGTGCCTCGTGGAATGAGATTTACAGGAGCAGTTGACAAAGGCTTCCCTTGTCGACCAAACTGCGTCTTGACTCGTGCGCTGTGCCGACAATCAGCTGATCCGGCACGGTGCGGCGGCCATTTTTATTTTAATGAAGCGGGGTATATTCAAATCCCCGCTTCATTGACTATGTCGGGTAGCCTATTTTACGTGCCTCTGTCGGCAGAGGCATGTCGTCTAGACATACCTTTAGGGTTCCCAGGTGTCCGGTTTTCACCTGGACAGTCCGGTATTTGTGGCCCCTGTCTGGTAAAAAAAACCCGGAAAATACCAGAAAGCCAGCAGGCGGAGCGGGGAGCGCAATGACTTAAAGGCGCAGCGAACTTTTTTTTTTTTGCTCAACAACTTTGTCACCTCTCCCCCCCCTCCCTTTTTTTTCTCAATCAATTTTTCTCCCCACCACGTTCAGGATTTTTTGTGAAAGTATCTGGTAACACTTACACTCTTACAGGATTCTTGTTCCCAACAAGTAATTACAGTTGGACTTACTGGAGTATCTAGATTCCTACTTTCCACCAGTATTTTTCCTCCCGAGGGGAAACTCTTTGCAATGATGCCATTGTGCTACATTACCTTTTAAAGATTACAGGCCAGTTTTCTTCTCCTGGGAGGTGGGCCTGGAACACAGAGATCAATGCGGCCCCTGTGATAACTCCCGACATTCCAATGCAATTCATTCTTCCATCCAAACCGCATCAGAGCCCTGCTACAGCTCTTGCCATATTTCATAAGCGTACTGATGAGACAGATCCCACATGGCACGTGGATACCACGCAGGCCGGCAAAGCAATCGAAACACCAGTGATTTGTATCATGGTTTCAAGTCGACTGAGGGCGTTTAATGGTTTTAATGCAGGTGGTGTTAAAACAGACTAATTTGCACGGTGGCAAAGGCAGCATAAACAAGAGGGCAAGACTAGTTTGCACATGATGGGTGTCTGGTAGCCTAGGCAGGAGGAGGCATTGCCTTCTCAAACCACCAGGCATGGCCCCACCCACACTCTGCCCCCGCACAACCTACTGTAGGCGTTCTAGGGCCAAGTCTTGCTGCCCCCCGAGCGTCCACCCTCCCTGTGCTCCAGGACCGGGGAGGTTGGAATCATATGGCCTCCTCCCCTCCTCATGGTGGGGGGCGGGGCCTCAGCAGAGGGGGCGGGGCTGAGGGGGTGTGGTTTTTGAACGCATGCATTGACTGTCTGCCTCCTTGTAAATCACACGTGGGATGCCCCAGGGCTGGCCACGGATTGCAGCTAGAAACACTGAGGGACGGCGTTCATCGTGTCATTGCTCAGCCCAGGAGCTCGCCGCTCAGCTCAACAGAGGGCAAGGCAGAAAGGAGGCCACTCCAGTGCTCCCTGGTTCTGGGCCAGGCTCCATGTGTGACTCGGAGCAGTCTTCCCGGTGGCCTCGCTTGGACTGACTGCCAATGAGCCCACGGAGCTCAGGTGGCAGCCGAAGGCCTGAAGCGGCCTCCCGCCCCTGCAATAAGGGCGGTGCAGAAGCTGCTACTCTGGGTTTGTGAACCACGGCCTGGAGGTGATTGACCCTACGGCAAAGCACAGCAGCTCTTGGGCAGCTGTGTGCCAGCGGCACGGTGTAAACAGCCCCGGCAGAGCATCCCAGAGGGGAACGCCTTCCCCTTTTTGGCATGGGCCCTGCCACACTAGCACCTTTAAACAGCACTAGCCGTGAAACCCTGCCTAGTCTGTGCAGGGGGGACATTCACTAGAGAGCACAACAGTGGCTGTCGGGGGAGAGCAGGGCAGCTCTGGCAGGAAGGACGGTCCAGCGGCAAGGGGGTTAGCCAAGGAGTTAGTGGTGCAAGTTCCAGCTCTGTGTGAGGTTCCTGTGGTGATCATAGCCGAGACATTACGGGTCTGATTTTTTAATGTATTCAGGCCTCTTGTTCCTGCTGAAATCACTGGGAGTTAAGCACCCAAAGACACTGAAAAATGTGTCCAAACACCTTTAAAATCAGCGCCTGCCAGCCTGGCATGAGGATAAATAGAATCATAGACTCTTAGAACTGGAAGGGACCTTGAGAGGTCATCAAGTCCAGCCCCCTGCCCTCCCGGCAGGACATAAGAACATAAGAATGGCCATACTGGGTCAGACCAAAGGTCCATCGAGCCCAGCATCCCATCTGCCGACGGTGGCCAATGCCAGGTGCCCCAGAGAAGGAGAACAGAAGACAATGATCAAGTGATTTATCTCCTGCCATCCATCTCCTGCCCTTGTTATGAAGGCTAGGGCACCATACTTTATCCCTGGCTAATAGCCATTTATGGACCTAACCTGCAAAAATTTATCAAGCTCTTTTTTAAACCCTAATAGAGTCCTGGCCTTCACAGCCTCCTCGGGCAAGGAGTTCCACAGGTTGACTGTGCGCTGTGTGAAGAAAAATTTCCTTTTATTAGTTTTGAACCTACTACCCATCAATTTCATTTGGTGTCCCCTAGTTCTTGTATTATGGGAAAAGGTAAATAATTTTTCTATAATCACTTTCTCCACACCATTCATGATTTTATATACCTCTATCATATCGCCCCTCAATCGCCTTTTTTCCAAACTGAAAAGTCCCAGTCTCTCTAGCCTCTCCCCATATGGGACCCTTTCCAAGCCCCTAATCATCTTAGTCGCCCTTTTCTGAACCTTTTCTAATGCCAATATATCTTTTTTGAGGTGAGGAGACCACATCTGCACGCAGTACTCAAGATGTGGGCGTACCATAGTTTTATATAGGGGAAGTATGATATCTTTTGTCTTATTATCTATCCCTTTTTTAATAATTCCTAACATCCTATTTGCCTTACTAACTGCCGCTGCACACTGCGTGGATGTCTTCATAGAACTATCCACTATAACTCCAAGATCCCTTTCCTGATCTGTCGTAGCTAAATTTGACCCCATCATGTAGTACGTGTAATTTGGGTTATTTTTTCCAACATGCATTACCTTACACTTACCCACATTACCAAGCACCATCTAGATCATCTCTGATGGACATTTATCTAACCTGCTCGTAAATCTCTCCAGGGATGGAGAGTCCATGACCCCCCTAGTCAGCGAAGCTTGTGAAGCACTCAGATACCTAAGAGGACATTTGGGCAGCACATCCCAGAGGCCGGAGCAGCTGACTTGGGCTGGGAGAACGGGGTGGAGTTTGGGCTAAAAACAGCAGTGTAGACAGCCAGGCTTGGGCTGGAGCTGGGGTTCTGAAACCCTTCCCCCACTTGGGGTTTCAGACCCCAGGTTCCAGCCTGGGCATCTTCGTAGCCCTGCCAGCCAGACTCCGCAGACGGGGACGCAGGGACTCTCTGCGGCAGGTCTGTCGTTGCCATGGAGACATCTGCTGAGATGAGTCGACAGGGTAACCCTGTTTCGCTGGCGTGACACCCGGGCAAGCAGGATGCCTTTGCTTTCCCATGCGAGCCTGCGAAAAGCCAGTGCCTCGCAATGCCGAATAGAACCCCTCTTCCTGTCGCTCCCAGAGAAAAGCATCATCTTCCATCGTCTGCGGGACCACTCCGTTCGTTTCCCAAAGGGCCCGGCGTTCCGCCACTGCAGACAAGACTTGAGTTTGGGTTTCAGTTTAGAAAAAACAATCAAGGAGACATCAGATCAGTGTCCCATGGCGATAATTCCCCTCTGCGGCCTTGAACATCCCGTGGACACGTCTAAAAGGCAACTGTAGAAAGCGGGGTGGGGCGGGGCGGTATGTGTCAGAGTGCTTCACCACACAAACGTGCGTGTTGTTCAGTGGGTCTGAGGAAACACTACTTACTGGACACCCTCGTGTCCCTGGCATGCCTTGCCAACCTCTGCTGTCACTTCACAGCCCCGTGTCTGGACTCTTAGTCACGGGATTTAAAATAATCTCACCCCCACCCAAGGAAAAAAAAATACCACAAGGAAATGTGGAGAAGATTTTGCGCACTGTGTCAGACCCGGCTTTAGGGCGAGGCGAGCAAGGCGGTTGCCTTGGGCCCCACAATTCAGGCCCCCAGCACCTGCATGAGCCAAGGCACCCTAGCCCGGCGGGTTTTGCCTGTCAGACCAGGGCCTGAGCTCCGGGCTGGGGCCCCGCGCCATGTCTGTGCACATTCCCCAATCCCTTCCCTGGCACTCCATGATCTGGGCAGCGCCGAGCCCCAGGGAGCCCAGAGGTGGGGCTGAGGGTGGCAGCGCAGCTGAAGCGGAGCCCTGAGGTGGGGTGGAGTAAGTGACAGAGAGCCCGGGGTGCCCGCGGTTCACCCACACTTGGTAGCTGAGGTGCTGCCAGGCCCCTGGGGAACCAACTGCTGGGGAGCCCGAGACAGACAAAGCCAGGACCGGCCAGGCCCTGCTGTCAGCGTGCCGCCTTGATCCCCATAAACTCTTTGACTGGGCCTGCATCATGGTAAACAGAATGTTTCTCCCGTGAGTAAATTCACAGTTCAAGGAGAAAAGCGAGCGAAAGTTCAGAGGACAATTTATTTGCACAGTTATAGAAATGCAGAGTCTATATGCGTATCCCGTGGCTGCCCCTTATTGGGTCTGTAATTTCTACCAGATTTTGGAATCTTTCTGTGATTCCTTCTACGCCGGCCTGTGGGCCCCAGCAAACAGAGTCGCTTTAGCGCTTCTGATTTATGGGACTGTTTCTCTTCACTTCAACCAGAGCACAACCGCCAGAACCACCCCCCGGGCACAGAGAATGCAAACATTACAGTGCAGTCACACTGAAAAACGGAGGCAACTTTTCAGCTCCATTGTGAGTGGTTTGAGGACCCTGCGTACCAGTGCGTTACACAAGGCACAGCTGCGTGTATGAACTAAACCGTCGGCCGACTGGTCTCATCGTCTGTGATGCCGCGGGAGAGCGACTAAGCCAATCCTCAGTCTGTAAATCCAATTACAGATATCACATAAAACCTCTCCATTTGCCGGCCCTGTGCTCTCTTTCCGGCTCCTGCGCTTTTCTTGTAATGTCTGGATACGTCGACTCTCGAAGCGTTTGGGAGCCTGTACAATAGATTACCACCAGAACAATCAGTCCAGAGCTATGATTTCCAAGTCACCGGGAGATACACTACATGACTTCACCTTGGCCTTTAAGATATCTTTATAACACTTGTACTGATCACCAGCAGAGCGTGTTCTGGGAACAAGCTGGCTGGAGAAGACCATCTTTGGTATCCATGTATCATCCATCCTCATTATTTGACCAAGCCAGCACAACTGTTTGTTCACAAGCATTGCTTCCACGCCCATGACACCACACAGCTTAAGGACCTTTGTGTTAGGAATTTTGTCCCACCAAGTCACATGGGCAATCTTCCTGAAGAAGCGCATACGGGACTGGTCGAGTTTCAAAACATGGCGGTGATAGACAGTCCATGACTCCGAGCCATACAGGAGGATATTTGGGACAACTGCCTGATAAACTCCATATGAAGGTAGGAGTCTAACACCATGGTCATTCCATAAGCAGTTGGTCAATCATCCAAAGGCAGTGCTGACTTCAGCTTGTCGAGCTGATTCATCGTCATCAGTGTTTATGCTAGAGGACAGGACACTTCCAAGGTAGCAAAACTACCAACATCCTTCAGGACAGTATCAGCAGCAGTGATCACTAGAACGCTTGGCTCCTTCTGAACAGACTGGGACAAAACCACCGTCTTCTTGAGGCGCATGGTGAGTCCAAAATGGTGCACAGAAGTAGCAAAACGATCAAAAAACTCCTGCGCCTCCTTGACTGAATGAGCCAAGAATGCACAGTCATCAGCAAACGGATGTCATGGTGAGTTGTAGTAGAACTTTGGTGTGAGCCTGAAGTCCAGAGATTGAAAATGCTGCCGTCTGTGCAAAACTGAACAGGTACGCCCAACACACAATCCTCGAAAACAAGGAACAGCATCATCGAAAAAGGAGATGTGGAACAGGAGAGGAGCAAGAATGCATCCTTGCTTTGTACCATTTGATACTTCAAGATGTGCCGATGTCTCTTCATTGTTAAGGACATGACCCAGCACACCATCATGAAAAGCCCAAACTATATGGATACATTTTTCAGGACAGCCAATCGCCCAAGTACCTTGCAAAGCCCGTTTCTGCACACTGGATAGCACTGGTTTATGGAGCTGATTGTCTGTGGCAAGTTGCCTGGTCACACAATCTGACTCCTTCCCTGAGTTATTTGATTAGTTGGTTTATATTTATACGCCATTGACATCAATATCCAGAGTTCTTGCTGTACTGGGCCCGGCCCATGATATGTATTAGGTAAAATAATTAACCAGCTTCCTAAATTCAAGTGATAAGATTCTGCAGATGGAGCCAATGGGTGAAAGTAAGGACCAGCACACCGAGGGGCCAAGGGAGCCCGCCCCCACACCCCCACCCAGGTGCCTTCTTCTGACCCAGCAGCTCTCCTTTGCCAGCCCCTGAGCATTTCCCACCATTCAACCCGACATTACTGCAGCGCCGGGCGGGTGCCAGGGTGCTTTTGTTTCTGATTGGTTGTTTTGGATTGCTAAGACATGACAGGCTCCCATTTGTGGTCATGACAGGAGTTCGAGCCTGGATTATTACGAAATCAAGCCAAACAGCTCCCCGGAGAGGTACGACAGCATCGGCCCTCCCTTTAATTGCACGTTTAAGGTAAGGCGGCATCTTCCAGTGACGGGTGAAAATACGTCCCTTTTGTCTGCCCAGGGATCAATCAGAGGCTCTCCAGTTAGTCAGGGCACAAGGGGGGCTGGCCTGGCGTGCCCCCCATCACAGGATCAGGAAAGCCCTGGCTGAGCTTTGTGCCACCTCAGCCTGCTCAGCCTACCTCCACCTCTGTGTGCACAGCTGGCCTCTCCAGCCAGAAGTCTCCAAGGGGGAGCCGTGTTAGTCTGTAACTTTAAAAAATGAGCAGCCCTGTAGCTTCTTAGAGACTAACAAGTTTCATGGGTAAAACCCACTCCAACTCATCTGATGAAGTGGGCTTTACGCACAAAAGCTAATAAATGTGTTAGTCTCTGAGGTGCCACAGGACTGCTTGATGTTTTTTCCAGCTAGAGAGGGTCCATTAACAGTCCCAGACATTGTGGTCATGGAGGCCGGAGAAGGCCCTAAAAGAGAGAGATGATAGATTTTACTCCCAACACATCCCCAGTAAAATAACTGGTTGCATCACCTGATATAAAAACAAACACCGTGTCCCACTGCAGGTCTACCTCACCACAAAAAGCCACCCGTGATCCTCAAGCAACGAGCTCGCTTTTAACGTGTTCTTCCTCATCTAGTGCAGAACGGTCATGCTCTTTGAAGGCCAGCTCCCCGCGTGAAAACAATAATCTTTCCATGTTGCAGCTGCACAATCTGGGGTTCTTTCCTGTCGATGGCGTGACCATCAAAATCACAATCCCCGTGGCCACGAGAGGAGGGAATCGCCTTCTGCTGCTGACTGATTTCCTTGTGGATCAGGTAGGCGTTCTGACGACTTTGACTCTTGGAGTCTCAGAGGGGCTGCCGTGTTCATCTGTAACTTGAAAAACGGGGAGTCCTGTGGCACCTTAGCGACTAATAAATTTACGGTGCCAATGGTTCTTGATGTCTGTGTAGAATCTGGTGAGGTCATCTTCCTTTCCAAGTGCAAACTAATGGCTCTTATCAGCCTCTTGTAACTATTTAGTATTTAAGGTGTTCCTAGACTATTTTTTGTTTTTTAAGTTTTTCCTGTTACAGACTAACTTGGCCACCCCTCTCAAGCTTATCTACTCACTGTCTCTTTTTTCTTCCTCCCTCCCCCCCCTTCCCTTATTTAATCTTGCATCTGGACTTCCGGTCATCAGAAGAAGTGGGCTGTGCCCACGAAAGCTCATGATACCCTCGACATGTTTTGTTAGTTTTTAAGATGCTACTAAACTATTCGTTGGTTTTTACGTTTTTCATGTTACAGACAAACTCGGCCACCCCTCTGAAAATGTATAACAGTATCATGAGGTGTTGTGGGCAAAACCCACTTCCTCAGATGAGCTGGAGTGGAAAAAATACCTTGGGAATGATTCAAGGTGCCGCCATTTGAAATATTTCCCTTATCACGTCTCTAATCAGGGCTACCCAGCCCTTCCCTAATGCTTAACGATTCCCACTCAGGAGATGGGGACTCACAGCAGGCAGCGAGATGAGGCTATAGATCTCGTCCCATAGTACAGGGGTGAGGAACCTCAGGCCCGGGGGCCAGATGTGGCCTCCAAATTGCTTAGATCCCGCCCCCGAGGCTCAGGGCTTCCCCCCAGCATTGGGGATCCCACACTGGCTCTCCAGCCTCCCCACCCCACTGCCCCACTGTGGGGCTGGAGCACACAAAATCTACTAGCCTATGCCCCCCAGGCTCTGGAGTGCAATGGGAATGTGGCTAGAGTTTGTCTTCTCAGTCGGGGGCCACATCAGTGAGGGAGGATGGTTGGATTTGGGGGTTTTTGTTGGTTTTTCCTTCTCCCTTATGTGCAGCCCCTGACTGATTTTTTTGGGGGTCAGCGGCCCCTGACCCAGAAAAGGTTCCTCGCCCCTGCCATAGAACCGGGGACATACTTTCCTGTGCTGTAAGAAGTCGGTAAATGCTGTTATTTTGGTATCCTGGTAGTGAGTAATTATTTTCCTTGTGTCAATTCACCTTGAGTGTTACCATTCATCTTCTCACTTACATGAACCCAATTCTTCAAATCTTTGGCTCTGATGGACACTCATGGACTTCAGTGGGGTTGCCCGCCACAGGTTTAACCCAAGCATTGAAAGAACAACAATCCCCCACACACCCACTAGCATTTAATGACTTCTTGTGGGTTTTGAAATAATTATGCTTGGATTGGGATATCGGCTGGAACCTGAATGACCATAAAGCAGAGAGTTTGGAGGGGCCAATTGTTGGCAACCTTATGGATATTTCCCAGGCTATCTAAGAAAAGACAGCCTTGTCTCAGAGACGGTGTGTCAGTGGATATTTTAGCTCCCGTCCCTGTTTCTGTAGCCCCCGCCCTGGCGTCCTTCCCCATCCCCTGTGACTAACACACGCCAGCACACATGGACAGAGTTCTGAAGATGACCCAGTCTGCAGGATGTGTTACTGATACAGAACACACATCTGAGGCAGGACACAAATTAATCATCCACTGTGGGACTATGCCCACCGCCCCCAACCCCGGGATGAAACTCTATTCCCTGATCCTCAACAAACCTGGGAAAATGAATTCCAAAGCACTTGTGAACGGCGCTTTCGCAGAGGGTTAGCTCATGGAATCCTAGAACTGGAAGGGACCTTGAGAGGTCATTATGTCCAGTCCCCTGCCCTCATGGCAGGACCAAGCACCGTATAGATCAGTGGTTCCCAAACTTTTCGGCATCATGCCCCCTTTTTGATTTTTGAGAAACCCTCACGCCCCCCCCCTCCCAAAAAATAGCAAAACTTGGGGTGGGATTGACGGAGGGGTGGCTGGGTTGCCTCATGCCCCCCCTGAAATTTCTTCATGCCCCCCAAGGGGGGCACGCCCCCCAGTTTGGGAACCCATGGTCTAGATCATTGTTTCTCAACCAGTGGTACGCATACCCTTAGGGGTACTCTAGAGGAGTCTGGGGGGTATGTCAACACAACTGAAATTTGGAAGAAACTGAATTTTTGTTTTAAGTTTTACAGCACTTTATTATTTTTGTACTTTTTACACCCAAAAATTTCATCACCTGCCTGGCCACGATTAAGTTGTTTAAACAAATGCTTTGCAATGGTAGAAAAAAAATTTGTGTGTTTGAAAACTGTAGGGGTACTTACAATTTTTTTTTATAAAAAAAAAAAGGTTGAGAAACACTGGTCTAGATCATCCCGGATAGATGTCTGTCCAACCTGCTCTTAAATATCTCCAGTGATGGAGATTCCACAACCTCCCTAGGCAATTTATTCCAGCATTTAATCACCCTGACATCTAGGAAGTTTTTCCTAATGTCCAGCCTAAACCTCCCTTGCTGCAATTTAAGCCCGTTGCTTCTTGTCCTACCATCAGAGGCCAAGGAGAACAATTTTTCTCCCTCCTCTTTGTAACCCCCTTTTAGGTCCTTGACAACTGGCTTCTTTCAGGGAGACTGACTCCAACCACAGAAAAGCTCCTGGCAATAATTCTGCTCTGTTGGAGCTAAACAGGGTTGAGGAGAGCTGTTAACTTTTTCATTAAAAATACATTAAACGTGTTCATTTAAAATGAATTGCGAGGAGCAACAGCCACCTGCTGTCTATTTCAGCCTAGGTTTCAGCCCCTCCTTCTGAACTTCTGATTTCAGGGCTAAACTTTCCATGCTGGAAGGTCTGTAACATTTGGGCACCTAATGTGCTAAGCTGTTTGATCCGCGGCTCCCACTAGCCATGTTTGGTGGTTTTCCTACAGTAGCTGTCGTTAGAGAATACGTTTGCGTGCCGGTTCAAATGTGAATGGATCGCATGCTTCGAGAGAGACCTTCTCCATGCTTTGTGGCGCTACACGCGTTAGATTAGAATGGACATTCTAGAAGAGAGAGTCTAGATAGAGAACCCAGGGTAAGGCTACACTAGCTCGTTAGTTCGAGCTAGGTAGTCTAACGAACCACCTGCAATGAGGGGTAACGGTAGTTCGCATTAGGACTTTTAATTCGAACTACCTAGTCCGTGCCGCGTGTAGCCGTGGGCACGGAGTTCAGACTAAGGGGGATTTAAAAATGGCGGCGCCTGGGAAGATGCAAATGAAGCCCGGGATATTTAAATCCCGGGCTTCATTTGCAACTCCGGTTGCCCTCATTAGACTACCTAGCTCGAACTAATGAGCTAGTGTAGCCGCACCCCCGGTCTTTTGTGATGCTCATCACAGACCATTCATGGGCTCTGCATGGTGGAAGACAAAAGGTAAAACTGGCCTGAATTTGGAAAGCCGGGGGGGGGGGGGGGTGTTTAGCTCCTGTGGGTCTGTTTTCACATGACTTGCTCTATGTTTAACTGGATTTCTTTTGCCCACTGAAGGAAAACACAACGTGTAATATCTGGGGAAACAACACTGATTACAGAAGGGCACCCGCGGAGGAGGACCTTTTGCGGAACCTACACCTGGTATGCCTTTTGCCTCCGCTTTCCCCTCCTGTCTGGGCCCTGTCTCCAAAGCACTCCAGCTCTTTCTTTGCGATCGATACGTGCCCCAAAGCTAGCATGGCCTCTGGGCTGCATGCAGGAAGAGCTGCAGGGAAACAGCCATCCTGGATCTAGGAAAGGCCCCCGGGCTGTGAGCGCTGGGCATTGTGTAATTAGCCAGAGTCAACGTCCCGTCCACCCTCAGACCTTGGCTCTCCCCTTCGGTGGCACATGCCCAGAGCATCACACAGCTGACCTCACGGGCTGAGGGCTCTGTGCCGCACATCAAAGCCATTTGGATGGTGATTTAATGACTCTTCCCAGGCATGGAGTTGATTTTAGGTAGAGATGGGCTCCAACTGAAAATGCCAATCCAGATTCCAACCCCTCCACCCGTCCACACGGCCTGGAGGCTTTGGTGCAGCCCATTGTGCAAATAGGAACCGTCCACCGGCTCCCTCCGGCCTTCCCCATTCTCTCCTCCTTCCAGACCCTGCTCAGCTCTGCTCTAGCCTACAGCTCTGCTCCCAACTTCCTCCTCCCTCCACCAGCGCTGCCTCCCTGTCCGTGCCCTTTTGGATCACGGCTCCGCTCCGGGTCACCACGGTGGAATTCATCCATCTCTGCAGCGCCTCGCTCTGTAGGGTTTGTCCGTGTAAGGAGGGGCTCTTGTTTCTCCCGTATTCGGTACAGTGAAGGGCAAGCCGACCCTGATAACAGCCCACCTTGAAACTGGCAACATCCCACGTGCTTCAAGGAGAGCCGGCACCAGGCCCTTAAGGGGCAAATAACAGTGTGTTTGGTGCAGCGTCTGGCACAAAGGGGCCCCGATCCTGAATGGGGCCCTTGGTGCCCAGGACAATACAGGTTGAACCTCTCTAGTCCAGCACCCTCGGGACCTGACCAGTTCCAAACCAGAGAATTTTCCAGACCACGGGAGGTCATTATTGTCTAGCAGCTTTACCAACACTTCCACTGCTTAACTGGGCTCGGAGAAGACACTGAAGGGTAAATTAGAGCTAAATCGCAGAACAGAACACTGAGAGCCAGGACTGGTGGCTGTAAAACTTTATGGGACCACAGGAAACTTGGCCACACCCATGATACATGGACATCTGGCTAGTTAAAATCCTGCTGGACCATGGATGTTGCCGGACCAGAGAGTTCTGGACTAGAAAGGTTCAACCTGTACGTCGAGTAAAATAATAATAATGACACAGCAAAATTCGGAGTCTGGGTCGGATTTTGCCCCTTTGCCTTTCCCACACCCTGAATCTGAGACTCTGGCGCAAACCCGTCCGGTGTCTGATTTCAACATTTTGGTTCTTGTTGAGGCTCCAAACAATAGGTCTGCCTCCCTTTTCCTCCCTGAGTGGGACAGGAGCCAATCAGAGCAGGGCTGCGGTGTCTTTTCAATGGCACCAGTATGGGGCGGGTGGGAGGGTTGTTGAATTATACACTCTCTGGAAAGCGAAAGGAAATCTGACCACACTGGCCAGGGATATTACTGACATGCCCACCTCTTCTCCAGAACCACAGTAACTCAGATGTCATCTCCATTGACTGCAACGTGAAATTAGCATCCAATGAAGAAATCAACTTCCGCTTGCGTGGCAATCTGTGGATGGAGTCCCTGAAAGCAGTAAGTGCTGCCGCTGGAGCTGTGCCGAAAACCTGAAAGAGCCTGGAGGTGAAGCGTGACGGGGCAAACCCATCCTGAGCTGTCCGCTGGTCCCAGCAAGTACAGAGCATTTTGATTCTTGTATTCGCAGCCTGTTTATTCGGCTGCGATTAACCCTCCATCCTAACCCAGTATCTCCTGAGGTGCCTCACCATGGAGGATGCAACACTGAGCTTTACACTGCCCATTTCTTCTTCAACGTGCTTTACTGTGGTTACCGAATTAATCCAACCCCCCTGTGAGACAGGGAGAGGCTGAAGTCTAGAGCTAACCCTGCGGCTGGTGTGGATTGGTCCAACTTTGACATTACTAGAGACTCCCCTTCTCACCCTAGGTCTGAATTTGTCCCAAAGAGTACGTCTGCATTAGCTCGTTAGTTCGAGCTAGGTAGGGTAATGAGGGCAACCGGAGTTGCAAATGAAGCCCGGGATTTAAATATCCCGGGCTTCATTTGCATCTTCCCAGGCGCCGCCATTTTTAAATCCCCCTTAGTCCAAACTCCATGCCCGTGGCTACACGCGGCACGGACTAGGTAGTTCAAATTAAAGATCCTAATTTGAACTACCATTACTCCTCGTGGAGTAATTACTTTGAATAGCAGCTATTTTGAAATAACTATTTTGAAGTACGCGTTATTCCTCATGGAAAGCAGGCGTTATTTCAAAATAACAGGCTTAGTAGTGTGGATGCTCTGCTTGTTATTTCAGAATAAGGGGAGTTACTTTGAAATAACTCCCCAGTGTAGAACAGGGCTTTGATAGGATAACAAGCCTTGTGGGTGTGGGGGAAGCGGTAGATGTGGTTTATCTTGACTTTGATTAGGGTTTTGATACTGTCTCGCATGAACTTCTCACAAACAAAAGAGGGAAATGCAACCTAGATGGAGCTGCCTTAGGTGGATGAAAAACTGGTCAAAAAATCATTCCCAGCGAGTAGTTATCAATGGTTCACAGTCATGCTGAATGGGCATATCGAGTGGGGCTCCACAGGGATTAACTCTTGGTCCAGTTCTGTTCAATATCTTCCTCAATGAGTTAGATGATGGCATAGAGAGTACACTTATAAAGTTTGTGGATGATACCAAGCTGGGAGGGGTTGCAAGTGCTTTGGAGGGTAGGATTAAAATTCAAACTGATCTGGACAAACTGGAGAAATGGTCTGAGGTGAACAGGATGCAGCTGAATAAGGACAAATGCAAAGTCCTCCACTTAGGGAGCAACAACAGTGGCACCCAGACAGAATGGGACATAGGTACAGGAAGTAGGGGTGTGGGGAATACTGCAGCACCCCTCAGTTTTGCACCCAGTGTCCTGACCACTCCACTGCCGGCCCCAAGGATTCTGCTGCTGGCCCCAGGGTCCTAGCTGCTATCCCCACGTAACCCCACTGCCAGCCTGGGGCATTCCTCTCTGCTATTGGCCCTGTGCCCACAGACTCTGATCCCTGCCCCAGGGGCTCTGCTGCTAACCCCAGCTGTAAGGAATGGAGAGGGGTGCAGACAGGGCTGGGGGGCAGCTAAGCACCCCCACTCCAAGAATTGTTCCAGCGCCACTGAAATGGGAAGCGACTGCCTAGGAAGGAGTCCTACAGAAAGGGACCTAGGGGTCATAGTGGACCACAGGCTAAATATGAGTCAACAGTGGGACACTGCTGCAAAACAAGCAAACATGAATCTGGGAGGCATTGACATCAGTGTTGTGAGCAAGACACGAGAAGTCATTCTTCTGCTCTACTCTGCGCTAATTAGGCCTCAGCTGGAGTATTGTGTCCAGTTCTGGGCACCACATTTCAAGAAGGATGTGGAGAAATTGGAGAAGGTCCAGAGAAGAGCAACAAGAATGATGAAAGGTCTCGAGAACATGAGCTGGGAGGGAAGACTGAAAGAATTGGGTTTGTTTTGTTTGGAAAAGAGAAGACTGAGGGAACATGATAGCAGCTTTCAAGTACCTAAAAGGCTGTTTCAACAAGGTAGGAGAAAATTTATTCTCTGAGGATAGCACAAGAAGCAATGGGCTTAAATTGCAGCAAGGGAGGTTTAAATTGGACATTGGGAAGAACTTCCTACCTGCCCAGGTGGTTAAGCAGTGGAATTGCTTCGGGAGGCTGTGGAATCTCCATCTCTGGGGATATTTAAGAGCAGGTTAGAGAGACACCTGTCAGGGATGGTTCTTGGTCCTGCCATAAGCGCGGGGCACTGGACTAGATGGCCCCTTGAGGCCCCTTCCAGTCCTACAATTCTATGAATCCCCATGATGCAGCAGATACATTGAGGTGGCAACAGATCCCATTTGCTTCACCTTCAACCTAGCAGCCGGGCTCATCAGCAAGGGATACTCAGGCAGCCAGACTGGTACCTCACCCAACATCACAACCCCTCGCGTTAGCTGGCAGGGTCTGGCCTCACGGGGACGAGCCAGGGGCCTGGGAACCTACCTCAGGGCTTGTGAACTGAGGCATTTGCTGTTGGCTTCTAGGCAGTTGGCAGGCCGTCTGCTGAACGCAACTGCCTGCAGCTGGGTTGCAGTGAGCTGCAGATCCTGGCCCAAGACAGCTCCTGCCAGGATCCAGCTGGAGCTCCTACTGACTAAAAGCTGTTGCCAGCTGATGGCCGTTCCGTGGCCTGTGTGACATGTTTGGTGGCCTCAGGCCAGTGCCCCATGGGCAGGGCCCACCTCACCAGACCCTCCGTTGCAGTGGTTGCCAATCCCTTGTTAAGACCAAACTAGCCAGCTCCCCAGGAGCAGGGCTGGCAGTCCCTGCTGGCCCCGCTCCTGGGGAGCCAATTTGTAACCTGTGGCTGGGGGTCCGGGCCAGCCCACCATGGATAGCGGCTGCTCTGGCCGGCCAGCTGGAGCAGTCCCGGACTGCAGTGGACCCCATGGGGCTGAAGCAGCCCCCTGCCTGGGGTGGGAGGGTGTTACGTTCTCGGCTCCCGCTGGGCCTGTCGCTGAGTCTCACCACGGCTCTGTCTCCACAGCTGAAGTTCAAGTCACTGAAGCTCACAACGAACGCAGCCCTGCAGCGGCGCTTTCGCAGCCCCTTCATCTTCCGGGAGGAGGACCCCAGCCGCCAGGTGAGGGCCTGTCGCTCTTGGCTGTGTCCCCCAATGAGGGGAGCAGCTGTTTGCGTTAGAATGGGCACGATGACCAAAGCCCAAAGGGGAGCTGGCCTGCACCAGGCTGCTGTGCAGGAGAAATCAGAGCACGTCCAGCATGGGCGGTCGGTGCAGGTAGGGCTGGGGGAGTCAAGCCCCCAGCCCCATCTCCAGCCCCACCCCTTTTACTATGGCCCCGCCCTCATGGGAGCCAAGATGCCTCCTTGCCCCCCAACCACAGGGAGGGGAGGGGAGCGGGAGGGCGTTCATGCATCCCACACTCCCCGGCCCTGGAGCACGGGGATGGCAGGCAACACGCTGCCCCAACACCCGTATAGTAGGTGTTTTAGGGGCGGAGTGTGGGCAGTGCCTTCCCCCCCCCCATGAACTCTAGGCTGGCCAAGTGGGCAGGCCAGCCAGAGAGAGCTGGTGGTTCAGATAAAGGCAGATTAAGGTGCCACTGTTCCCTACCCCTCGACCTGCACAATAGTGTCTTGGAAACCAAGAATGGCCACTGATGTCCCAGTGCCCATGACAGACTGCCTGGCTTTCCCATCCTGCAGATGCTGGGGGAGGGAAGAGTCACACACACTCCCGCCACTTCCGACAACGGCGAGTGGAGGACGGGGAGGATTAAGGTCTGTGATGCTCAGATCCCACAGTGATGAGCTGGGTCCAAACCAGAGAAATACCAACCTTTGCAGCCTGAGCCGAGTGCCATGTAGCTGCCTGGGTTTATTGAATCTGCAAGCACCGGTGGCGTTTTTGGCATTGTCCTGGCTCTGGTGATTTATGCTCCAGCTGACATTTTTCAGCTAGCTTCATGAAGGGCTTTTGGGAGCAACGCTCACCCGCTCTGTGCTCCGGGCGAGGGGCCACCGGGGCTGGGGGAGCAGACCTCATATTATTTCGCCCTCGCCATTGGCTTCTCTCTTTGGGCTGCCCCGCGTTCCCCTGGGACCCGAAGGCACAGGGGTGTCTCCCGCACACAGACTGGCTCTTGGCCCCAAGCGACAGTGCCAAGGCACAAAGCATGTTTAGAAACAGAGACCAGCTGGATCAAGGGCCCCACCCCAGAAGACCCAGAGGTCTGGCAGCGGGGAAATGAGCTGTCTGGCCCCAGAAATGATCAGTTCACACGGTACAGCTTGTGGGGCTGTCCACGCTGCAGTTAGCAAGACAGCCATCCCAGCACTTGCTGGCACAGCTAAAAAGAGCAGGGAAGGCTCATTGGCATCTCCACAGGCAGCACAAGGCCGTCTGGGTGCCGGGGGACACCCTTGCCTGGCTGCCGTGTGCTCGCTGCAGGTTTTCAATTAGATTGTGGGTGTGCTGACCACAGCCGCGATCCCCCGGCAGCGTAACGTACCCCAGAGCCGGGGCAGGACTCCACATAGTCCAGAGGAGGCCAGCAGATGCTGCGGGGACGTGTGGTGTGTCCTTAAAGCAATTCAGCCAGGATTTCAAGGGGTATCTTCCAGCAGGGAGTGCCGCACGCATGCACCCTGGTCCCCCACATCTGGAACAGGCAGGCAGCCAGAGTGATGGGTGGAGGAAGCCAGGCAAGGAAGTGAACTCCAGAGAGACTGCTCTGTTCCAACGGGGGCGGTTGGTTCGTGCTGGCTGGGCTGTGTCTCAGGGGCTGACTGGCCAGGGAGGGCGGGAATTCCCAGATGAGTGGCCGTCAGTGGGAGCTGGCTTAGCCTCACAGGTGCAGCAGCAGCCGCCAGGCTGCAGAAGGTCTGCCTGGAGCAGGAACATTGCTGTGCAAGCCGTGCATGGCCCTGCTCCCACCAGGCCCAGAGCCAGGGCAGGGCTAGCGGGGAGGCTCCGTGGGATTTCATTGTGACTCTCCCAGGATTGGGGGGTTTTCTTAAACCTCCAGCTGCTGGACTCCTGAGAGCCTCGGAGACTCTGCACCATGGGCAGCCGGTCATGTAGGCACAGCCTTCCTGAAACTGCCCACATGCCCAGCTGCTGGGGACCAATGGGGCACTGGCGTGGCAGCCTTACTTCCTGGCCACCGTGGAGAGCTGTCCTGGACTGCAGAATGGCAACCCCAGCCCACCACGTGGCCAGGAAGGATCTGGTTGGGGGTGGGTGGGGCTGGGCTCCAGGGGCGGGACCTCAGGCAGAAGGGGCAGAGCTGGAGCTTGCCTTCACCAGCTGGACCTTCACCCACCGCCCATGCTCTCCACCTTCATTCAGCAAAACCAAGGCGGTTTCACGACCTTGTGGTCGCCAAGGAAAGCTGGACAACGTGGCCCGGACAGGTCCCGAAAGGGACGTGTGAGTCTGGCCTTTTCAGACCTGTGTGCAGACATGTGTGAGGCAGCGGCAATTCCCAGCCAAGCCGGCCCCCTGCTCCTGCCAGGCCCCTACGGTCCCCACTGGGCTCAGCGAGAATGGAGCGCTGCTGCCCTCTGCTGGCTGCAGCCCTCATCTTCCGGCCAGCAGCCCTGCCAGCAGAGCTGGGCTGCTACCTGCCCTGCCCGGGGAGCCCGCGGGTGTCTGTCCATGGCAGGGGAGTCGGTGGTTAGCTGCGCCTCACTGCCAGAGACACCCCCGTGCTAGCCCCAGCCGCCACATGCCCGCCAGCAAGGTTAGCCCCCTAAGGCAGGTGAAAGAACCGGTCCGATTGCATTGAGCTGCGGCCCCTGTTTGCAGCCCCCGGCTCATGTTGAGTTACCTTCGTCCCCTCCAGCAGGGCCCTGGGGAGAGCAGAGACAGCCAGAGAGTGCCGGGGGCCAGACCTGGGCTGCTGCGACCCGGCTACTTCCCAACAGCCGCCTTGAGAGTGGTGGATTGAGGTGCCAGGGCAGGTGAATTTGAGAGGAAGCCTCGTGTGCCCTGGGGCATTCCAGCCGGCTGCACCGGTGCACCCCACAGCATCCGTAGGCAACACTGCAGTGTGCACCTGTGAGGGGCCTGGGGCACATTCCGGCGCATCAGAGCCCCGGGCTGGGGGCTGGCAGCCATGCAGCTGCTCTGCCAGCTGCAATCGGGGCAGGTGCTGGAGCGGAGAAGGCGGAGAGCGGCATGCAGGAGGGCAGAACCAGCAAGGGGCTGGGCACGCTGCAACCCAAGCCCATTCGCCTCGCACAGCTCCCCACCCCCAGGCCGTGGCCGGCCAAGGGCTCAGCGCTGGTGCGGCTGGAGGGATTCTCACCCTCTTCCTATTGCAGGTAACGTTTGAAATCTCCAAAGCAGAGGAGTCCCAGATCCCCATCTGGATCATCCTGGGCAGCACACTGGGCGGGCTCCTGCTTCTCGCGCTCCTTGTCCTGGCCCTATGGAAGGTAAGGCTGGCCCCCTGGCAGAGCACACCCCTCGCGGCCGGGGCGAGCTCACACCATGTCCCTGCACAGGAATCACTGACCCAGAGACATGCAGGCCAGAGGGGACCCTTGTGACCTCTGGCTCGAGGGGCCATAGATCCGCACCCAGCGTCTCCTGCCGCCGCCTTCTGCCTCCATTCCGTGTCCTTGCAGGAAGCTGCTGTGGCCAGAGCCCTGCGGGGATCCACAAATGGGCCGTGTCGGCGATAGAGCAGAAGGCCGTGGGCTTGCAGGACTCTGGCGGCAGCCCCGGCCGTCTCCCCAGGGTTCGCAGGCTCTGTGCAGCCACCCGCCCAGCAGGCGTGGGTGTGACACCCGCGAGCAGTCGAGGGACGCCTCCAGGAGAGACACGCCTCAGATGGGACCGGAGTGGCCAGTCTGAGCCCAAGCCGGCTGCCAGCCTGCCACCTGCACTGCTCTGGTGGCTTGGAAATGGGCCGGCCAGCCTTGCTGCCTCACATGGGCAGCTGGTGATACAGGCCAGGGGAGGCACAGCCTTCCCAAAACTGCCTCCATGCCCCACCGCCGAAGGCTGGGGCCGCCACCAGGGAAGGCTGGGGCTGGGGCGCAGCAGCCTGGCTTCCCCCAGCCATCAGGGAGGGACGGGACGGGCTGCAGCACGGCAGGCCTGGCCCTCCATGTGAGCAGGAAGGATCAGGTTGGGTGGGCGGGTTTTGGCTCCAGGGGCAGCGCCTCGGGTGAAGGGGCAGGGCAGGGCCTTCCCCCAGCTGGGCTTTCATCCACTGCTCCCTGACGCCCCGGAAGGGAGAAGGAGAAGCCCCGCTCCCCTGACGCTTTCCTTGTCTTTCCTTCTGGTTTGTGGCCGCAGGGGAGAGCATACGACAGCTGCTCCCATCCCAGCGGGAGTCTCACCTCCCCGCTCAGATGGGGCTCCTCCCCCCAGCGTGGGTTCGGAGCAGGGCAAAGAAAGCCAGAGCAGCGTGGCTGGTCCGAGAGGGGTCTGGCTGGCAGGGAGCGGGTGGCCAAATTGCCAGCAATGCACAGGCCATTGGCGCGGAGTGAGACCGACCCCCCCGGGAGCCAGGCTCCCCTTCTGAGGGTCAAGGCCCGCTTTGCCCACAGCTGGGCAGAGCCTTCAGGACCTCCATCCTAGCGAACGGCACAGAGAATCGCTGGCTGTGGGGCAGATGAGATCCCCTCGCCGGGCACACACAGGAAACGGGCCACCTGGGAGACCCCAGGGAAAGGCGCCAAAGACCCCAGGTAGCAGGGGTTGTGCCCTAGAGAGGAAGCCCCCTCCTGAGCCCAGGTGTAGCGGTGGGGTTCCCCTTCTCCCAGGTTGCAGGGCAGCTTGCAGTTGCTTTTACCTGCAAAGCTGTGATAAACCCACACCGAGTTTTGTCCACAGCTAGGGCATGACTGACTAGATTGCACTTCCCAAGAGGGCCCCTTCTCAGGCAGGTAAGATCGCTGGTGACACAGACGGGGCGGGGGCAGGCAGATGGGGCGGCTCTTTGACGAGCTGGATTGGGAGGTGGGGGCAGGCAGAAATATATCCAGCCAGGGCACCCCCCCTGCTGCTCTGTCTGTGCTCCTGCTCCTATTCAAGTCCGGTACTGTGGCTGTTCCTGGCCATAGGAGCAGAATTTTCCCAGTTTGGACAGGCTGGCCAACAGCGGGGGAAAGGGAATGACTGCCTCAGGGCCCCGAGATTCAAAAGGGCCCAGGGCTCCCAGCCACTGCTCCTGCGGCAGCAGCTGGAGCCCTGGGCCCTTTAAATCACCGCTGGAGTGCCACACGGCATGCTCCGGGCAGCACTGAGGGCTGGCTGCCTCTAGCCCCCGTCCCTTCCTCCCAAAGCCCCGCCCCTTCCAGGAACACAGGGTGGGAGCACCTTGTCCAGCGGCCCAACAGGGCGGTTGGCCCTCTGCATACGGAACAGGGGCCCCGGCATTTACAGTTTGCATGTGAACGTGTCGAAAGAGCAGATATTTTGCTTTGTGGATTGACAAATATAAGACATCTGCACCCTGCACCAAACCCCGGGAGCTCTTGCCCTTCGGACACCCACCGAGGGCGTAACTGCTTTGTCTGAAAAGCTTTGAGCACCTGTGGTGCTTCTTTTCCGCCCCAGTTACAACCCACGGGTGACAGCTGCCACGACGGAAGGGAGAGTCTTTCTATTTGCAAGCTTCAGAGAACTCCTCCCAGAAAGTCTCACGCTCAAGCAGCAGGACTCAGAGGGTGTGTCTAGACTACAGGGTTTTATTGACAAAAGTAGCCTTTTGTCGACAAAACTATACCTGCGTCTACACTACCGCCGAGTTCTGGCGACATAATGGCGACAGAACTCGGCAGTTTTGTCGACGGCGGTAAACCTCATTCTACGAGGAATAACGCCTTTTGTCGACAGAGTTCTGTCAATAGAAGGCGTTATTGCATCTACACTGTCCTTTGCGTCTACACTCCTATGTCGACGAAGCGGCTTGCTTTGTCGACAGAACTGGATGTAGTCTAGACGCTCTTTGTCGACAGATACTGTTGACAAAACCTCTGTCGACAAAACCTGTAGTTGGCAGAGGGATGCAGATTAGGCAGGTCAACATTGCAAATGAGGCAGGGATTTAAATATCCCGCGCCTAATTTGCATAAAAATGGCCACCGTGTTTTGCAGACTCAGCACTTTGTTGGCAGAAAATGGCAGTCTAGAGAGGGATCTGTCAAGAAAGAAAGCCTTTTTTGACAGATCCCTTCCGCCTCCTGCAAGGAGGTTTACAGGGTCTGTCGAAAAAGGCTTTCTTTCTCGACAGATCCCCCTCTAGACTGCCACTTTTTGCCAACAAAGTGCTGAGTCGGCAAAACGCAGTGGCCATTTTTATGCAAATTAGGCGCAGGATATTTAAATCCCTGCCTCATTTGCAATGTCGACCTGCCTAATCTGCATCCTTCTGCTGACAGAGGGATGCAGCCTAGACATACCCAGACTGAGGTCGGGGAGCTGCAAACAGGTCTGCAATGTGTTTTCTGCAGCTCTTTGCTGCGTGTGATATTAAACCGCTGGGATGGCATTGTTAGCCAATCAGAAGGCAGTTAGTAGGTTATTAACCAAGCGTGAAATACTTGGCCAGTCGTTTTGTTGCAAGAATCCTCTAGCTCTGGTAAATGAAAGAATGAATCCACAGGCCTGTGGCTCTCTGGGGTAATGCCGGTGGCTGCTTTGGCTTCTCATCCACTGAGATCTGAGGATCATTACAGGAACCAGAACAGGCAGGACCAACATCACGCTTTATAAAAGGCCCAGTTAGTAATCTACTAATACAGTGTTTCTCAGCCTTTTTTTATAAAGTACCCCCTTTTCAAAAAAAATTATAGTACCCGCTTTTAAAAATATATATAAGTACCCCGAGTACCTACAGTTTTAACATTTGTTTAAACAATGTAATCGTAGCCGAGTGGGCGATGAAATTTTTCGGTGTAAAAAATACAAAAACAATAAAGTGCTGTAAAACTTAAAACAAAAATTCAGTTTTCTCCAAATTTCAGTTGTGTTGACTGAACTTCTCTTGAGTACCCCTAAGGGTACACGTACCACTGGTTGAGAAACACTGTTCCAGCATGTTCCAACCCAACGATGAAACACTTCTCTGCCGTGAGTGCAGGCGGTGGGACCGACAGATTTGCTGGGCCCCCGGGCAAGGCAGGGAGGAGCCAGCTCTGTGCCCCCAGAAGGGGTGGGGCCTCAAGCAGAGGGGGCGGGGCTGGAGATAGCTTCTCCCAGGCAGCCGCAGCGCCACCTGGCAACCTTCAGCGCTGCCCGGCGTGTGCCACGCAGAGCTCCAATGGCAATTTAAAGGGCCCACGTCCCCATTGGCATGCCAGAGAGCAGGAGACTAGATGACCTCTCAAGAGCCCTTCTCTTCACCATTAATATTCTGGCATTCCCGTCGCCGTGGGCAGAGGAGTCAGTGTCACGTCCTGTTTTTAAACACCAGCGGGCTTGCATTTAAATGCCAGCCATTGGAAAGGCTTGTCGCTGGAGTGTCCTTTAATGTCCTACACACACGTTTGTCCACATCAAATTGTCCAGACCCTTTTTCTTATCAAACAAATTAAATGGAAGGCCCCCCCCCCGCCTAATCCCCCTTCCCTTTAAAAGAAACGCATGTCAACCTCAGCAGCTGTGAGTAACAGTGGGTTTTTTTGTTTTTTTGGTTTTTTTTGTCTTGTCTTTAAATTCCTGCAGCTTGGATTTTTTAAAAGTGCCAATCGCAAGAGAGATACAGTGCCGGAGCACCAGGCTAAAGTGTTAGAATGAGACTCCCGCAGCGAGGGTCTGCGACGCTCATCTCCCTATCGCCGTGTTCATATCCGTGTACGGCCAACAGAGGAGATGTTGGTCTTGCTGCCACAGGAAGTGGGTGTAGGACTCCATTTGCCTCGAGAGGAGAATACACCCCTTTGTGTGAAATTAGCTAAAGAGAACCTATTCCGTGGCCAGCTGCCACCGGAGCACAAGCACCAAAAGGTACTTCAAACTGGTTTTAAATAGTTCTGTTCTGCCTTGCCACAGGCAGTTAGTTGTGCATAAGGACAGTAACAAAGCTGGGGGAGTCTTTGTGATGATTGGGTATTTTAATATCCTGGGGGTTGCAAGTTTAATGCCATGCGCCAAATCGAAGCCACAAGCAAGTCAGATTAAACGCAGCTACACCACAGTATTTTTGAGATACCTCACTTTTAAGGCTAGCAGCTGGGTTATTCAGACTAAGTGGACTTGTCAATAAAATGCCACAAGTGAATTCTCCAGGTGCACGATTTGCCTGCGAAAATAAGATGAGGAAGGAAGAGACTAAACACCCTGTCCAAAAAGTGTAAACAGACCGAATGAACAGTTTACATGTCTATTAACGTCCCATGGTGCATCTAAATGTAAAAATACAGGCTTAAACGGAGCTCCCCTGGAAGCAAAGTGGAACTGGCCAATATAAAACTTCAGATCCCCACGCGTTTTACATTTTCTGAGTGGAGAAGTTTAATAGAGAGTTTTTAATTTGCTTTCTTTTTAATGCACTGAATACAATTAATAGCAAATTAAAGCACCTTAATACAGAACTTCAGTGTCCAGCTGTATATACTTATTCTGAAAAGATTTACCTGTTTGAACGCCAAAAAAAAATTTTTTAAAAACCAGTTTGAAGTGTTTTCTACAAACTGTGCAATTTCCAAGAGTCTACAGGCAACAGGAATCGGAAACTGTATTATAATTGTACATACTTTGTGTAATGCAGAAATGATCACTGCTGTTTGACAAAAATCTTTTCTTTTGCATAATGTAATTATTTATGCTAATATTAACTTTATGATTGAAAAGAAAGAAAGCAGCTGTCCACCCAATGTGTAACAGTCTGTTCAGTACTGTTTTCATATTTTTTAAGGATTAACCATACAGTATTTTTAAATATTCATCATTTCAACGACCATGCTGTACTAAACCATTTTCCCCAATGATCTATAATTGGATTGAATTGTTCACAGCCCTTTTAGAAGAGAGTGAAAGAGGGACTGTAGTATTTCTGCCTTTATTTATTGTGACAATAAATGTATTTTCCAGAATGACTATATAGAAGCCTTCTTTTAAAGGGACACTGTCAGGTTTAAAAAATTAAATACTTACACTTGCAACATGAGTATCTTGTTGTGAGCCCGTACACATGTTGCAGGGTCAGATCCTTTGAGCCTTGTCTTTGTGTTACAACTTTAGATTTATTTAAACTGAAACACACAGCTAATTGATTTTTTGCTCTGTTTCTGCTTTTGTTGCATTTCTGAGCTTGAGCAAAAAGGAAGTCTAGTCAGTTTCATTGAAGCTAGTCCAGTTTACTTTCATGGTCTCCTGCAGTAGGTGATGCAACTGTTTCCGGCAGTTGTTTATATGTGTTTGTTTCCGTTTAAATAAAGAATGGGACTAGCTGGGTTCGTTTCAGGCTTTATGGATGATGAGCATGGGGGTGCCTGTTTTGTTGAATGGAGATTTTTGATCTGACATTGACCCTTTGTATTGTATTGTATTGGGAGTGGCAAAGGGTTCCCATCACACGGAGGCATGTTCTTATGGAACTCGCTTCACGAAAATATTGGCGTGTGTCCAGTTTCTTTTTTCCCCTTTTATGAATGATCAGTTTTCCCAAATCTTGCAGAATAATCTTGTTGAAAGTATTGAAATGGAAGGATTATAAAGAACACTGAATGCATCCTCACAAAACTCTTCTCTTCCTCCAAACACAACCCCCAAAAAACCCCAAACCCAACAAAAACAAAAGAAAGAAACAAAACACCACGCGCTGTTTAATAACTTGTTCCTTTCCGATGTTGGTGAGGAGAAAATTCGTTTTCTTTTTCAAATCCAGACCTTTAGCTTAGCTTTAGCATTTACCCCCCCCCCACCCCCTTTTAAATATCTGCCATGTAGACAGAACAGAAAATACCTCACAGTCAAAAATCACTGGGGCCTGATTTTGCACCACTGAAATCAACTGATGCTTTGCCACTTCCTTTGGTGGGCACAGACTAAGACCAATAGGGGATTAGCAGCCATGTAAACAGAATACCCAGTTTTGCTGTACATTAGGGCTGCGTCTAGACTGGCATGAATTTGCGCAAATGCTTTTAACGAAAAAGTTTTCCGTTAAAAGTATTTGTGCAAGAGCGCGTCTAGATTGGCACGGACACTTTTGCGCAAAAGCACTTTTTGCGCAAAAGCGTCCGTGGCCAATCTAGACGTGCTTTTGCGCAAGAAAGCTCTGATCGCCATTTTAGCCATCGGGGCTTTTTTGCGCAAAACAAAACTGAGCTGTCTACACTGGCCCTTTTGCGCAAAAGGACTTTTGCCCAAACGGGAGCATCAAAGTATTTGCGCAAGAAGCATGATTTCTTACATTAGAACGTCAGTGCTCTTGCGCAAATTCAAGTGGCCAGTGTAGACAGCTGGCTAGTTTTTGCGCAAAAGCAGCCGCTTTTGCGCAAAAACTGGCCAGTCTAGACACAGCCTAGGGGTATGTCTAGACTACATGGCTCCGTCGACGGAGCCATGTAGAGGAGTTTACTAGACATAGGAAAATGAAGCAGTGATTTAAATAATCACCACTTCATTTACATCAAAATGGCCGCCGCGCTGTGCCGATCAGCTGTTTGGCGGCACAGCGGGGCAGTGTGGACGCACCGCGGTCGACAAGGAAAGCTTTTGGCGACCGCTCCAGTAAACCTCATTTCACGAGGCATAATAGAGCGGTGACAAAGGCTTCTCTTGTTGACCACGGCGCGTCCAGACTGCCCTGCTGTGCCGCCAAACAGCTGATGGGCACAGCGCGGCGGCCATTTTGATGTAAATGAAGCGGCGATTATTTAAATCGCCGCTTCATTTTCCTATGTCTAGTAAACTCATCTACATGGCTCCATCGACGGACCCATGAGGTCTGGACATACCCTAGATGTCTTTCCATGGGCAACCAAAGGGAGGAAATGAAGCAACTTTGTGTTAATTCTGATCTTCCAGTGACTTCTTGCTTATACTATAGCGATAATGGACAAACAAAAGTTTACACCATGTATTCCACCAGTCTCATTGCGAACAAAGACAGCGCTACCATCTTCATCAGGGTTGCAAGGTGTCCGTCCAGGCAGTGCCTCAGTCTAATGAGATGCATGTGAAGCGCACATTGCTTGTGTATATAGGAAAATGTCCGCCAGCAAGTGCTAATGGTCAGCAAGTTTCCAGTTGGACGTACGTGCTTTGCCAAAACTTGCTGCCACCGTGTAATAAGCAACCAATGTGCTTGTACATGGGGTATGTAAATAGGCTTCGAAATGTGCTGCTCTGTTCTGTAACACTGAATAACAAGGAAATACAATGTGACGATTTGGGTACATGGTCTTAATTTGCGGTGTTGCCTATTTACCTCGGAGTTATTTTTTTTTAACCGATTCTTGAGCGATGAGGCCAAAATCAAGTCAGCAGACATTTGGCCGGCCCTGCAAGCGTCACAGAGAGAATTTAGCTCCTCACCACCCCTTTCATTCTCCAGGGGTCTCAGAATCACATGGAACAAACCTGTTAGTGTTCATGGGATGGAGACAAACGACGAGGCCGTGACAAATGCAGCAACAGCTCCTAACCGTTGCACGCCAAAGCCCCAGCTCTCTGCTGTCTTTGAGCAGGAACACAGGGAGTCGAAAGGGTGTGCTTGGTTTTTGCATTGTCCTCAGGATACGTTACAGCAGCCCTGATGCTGCTCTAACCTATGCTGGACACAGAGGCCCCCCGCCCCCCATAGGGGATGTTGAATCAGCTCAGAGTATCTGGAGCACAATGCGGTTCCAGCAATGCCCCTTTGCCAAGAAAGCCCCTTGCTAACAGAGGAGAGCTGCTACTTTTATGGCCTCATGAAGCTACTGGCGCAGCATAAACTGGGTGGAGGGCAAGAACCTCGGGCCGTTGGCATTTATTTTACGGCAGGTTAGGAAGGTTGGCCAAGACTAGAGGGGCCCAAGCCCAAAAAGTTCCAGGGTGGGTTGTTGCTTGAGGGTTTGCAACTTTCTGGTTGCAGAAACCGAACAGCCTTGCCTGCCCCCCCTGCCCTCAGACCACCCCACCCCAACCTCACTCCATCCCCCTCCTGTCACTTGCGCCCCTCCCCCTTCCCTCGCTCTCTTTTTCATTGGGCTGAGGCAACGGCAGGGCCTGGGGTGTAAGAGAAGGTGAGGGCACTGGCTCAGGGTGCAGGTGCTGAGATGGAGCTGGAGATGAGAGGTTTGGGCTGCAGCGGGGGGACTTGGGGTTGGGGTCAAGAGGTTCAACGTGTGGGAGGGAAGCTCCAGGCTGAGGTAGGGGCTTGGATTGGGGGGGGGGGGCTCCAGAATGGGGCTGGAAATGAGGGGTTTAGGATGCAGGTGGGGGCTCTGGGCTGGGGCAGGGGGTTGGGTTGTGAGTGCGCTGCCTGGGGGGCAGGTTCGGGGGGGGGGAATGGGGTACATATGGGGGCTCTGGGATGGGGGTTATGGTGCAGGGCCCAGGGAGGAGTTTGGTTGTGGGAGGAGGCTTAGGGCTGAGGCAGAGGGTTGGAGCCGGGCTCTCAAGGAGAGGGTCAGAGCAGGAGGGGCTGTGAGCCGAGACAAGGGGTTGGGACTGGGAGGAGCTTTGGGGTGCAGACTCTGGGAGCAGTTACCTCAAGTGGCTCTCGGGAAGCTGCTGGCATCTCCCTCCAGCTCCTAGGAAGCGGCGTGGCCATGTGGCTCCATACACGGGCTCCCTCTGCAGAAGCCCCTCCAATGGGAGCTGTGACGCCATCAGTCTGGGCAGGGGCAGCACACAGATCCCCTGTGGCCACCCCTATCCCTAGGAGCCAGAGGGCCACGCTGGCAGCTTCCCAGGAGCCACGAGGAGCGGGGTAGCTAGGGGGGGTCTGTCAGCCCCACTGCTCCACTAACTGGACTTTCAACAGCCCGGTCAGCGAGCTGCCCTGGTCCTTGTTGGATTGGGTCTTCCAGCGGAAAACATCTGGGCACCCCACTGCTTTTGCCCAATGGGCTGTGTAGCCCTGTCTCCTGTCTTCTGACAGTGGCCAATGCCCCAGAGGGGTTGCACAGAAAAGGCAATCGAGTGAGCCATCCCCTGTTGCCCATTCCCTGCTTCTGGCAAGCAGCGGCTAAGGATTCTCAGAGCAGGGGGTTGTGTCCCTGCCCATCCTGGCTAACGGCCATTGATGGGCCCATCCTCCATGAATTTATCTCGCTCTTTTTTGAACGCTGTTACAGTCATGGCCTTCACACCATCCTTTGGCAAGGAGTTCCACAGGTTGACTGCACGATGTGTGAAGGAGGACTTCCTTTGGTCTGTTTTAAGCCTGCTGCCTATTAATTCCATCGGGTAATCCCTGGTTCCTGGGTCATGTGAAGGGGTAGATAACACTTCCCTGTTTACTTTCTCCACACCAGCTGGGTCTCTAAAGGCGCTGCACACCAAGCTCACAGTTAGCTTTCAAAGCCAAGCTAGCAGATGTGACGACTCCATCCCAATCCAAGCCCCAACCACGAGGTGCACCCCAGGGGCAGTGAGCTTCGGTCTGTCGCAGAGGTGATGTCAGGACTTCCAAGCCCAGCCGACCGCCCTGGCTACTGGCCCCACTTTGGCCTTGAGTCTCCAGCGTCTAGCTGGGCCTGTGCAGGGTGAGCACAACTTACCAGTCGCACACTCACAGGCAAGGCAGGCCGGCCCCGCAGTCCTTTCTGCACCCCCTACACGGAGCTGGTGTGTCCGGCACCCAGTCTGAAAGCAGCCTCGTGGCTCCGTTAGAAGAGGGTTTGACGCCTACCTACGCTGTGCACAGAGCCCCTTGGCTGCTGGTGCTCTCCAGCGGCAGACGGGCACATGCCCAGGGCGGGAGCAGGATTGCTGGGGATGGCCAGCCAGCAAGTGATGAGAGCAGGAACCGGAACCCATATGCCAACAGCGTCGGGCTCCTGCTCTCGCCAGCACCAGGACTGCTCTGCATTGCCTGGAAAGGGGAAACGGTGTCACCAGGAGAGCCTGGAAGAGCCCCTCCACCCCCCTCCCCCAAAAAGCCACAATTAGGGCACTCGCTGGCAAGTCCCCGCGCCCCGTGGGGGTGTGTGGAGATTGGGACTTGAGGCTACCACAGCCTGGGTGCCTGCATTTTTGACGCCCCTTGTCTGGCTCCTGCCTCACCCCAGTCAGTCCCCAGGAGACCCGGGCATTCAGTATGGCGCTGTGGCAGCCCTGAGTCCAAGCCCCCTTTGCCCGAGCCCAGCAAGCACCCCACACACGGCGCTGTTCCATTTCGCCTCTCTCAGGTGGGGGGGGGGGGCACCCCGGAGCCGTCCACAAGGCCCTGCCCCCCCACCGCTCTGCCCCATCCCCCAATCTCACTATGCCTCCTCCTGCTCCTCTCCCTGCCCCTCCCCCACCCCACCTCTTCCTGCCCCCCCACCCGGGCTCTGCCTCTTCCCCTGCACCCCCCTCCCTACCCCGCCCGCCTACCACCCAGCAGGTGGCTGGTGGGGGTGCCGCATCCACTGTTTTGTGCCCAGGAGCACCCAGGGAGTCGGTGCCTATGGACATGGGGCTGCCCCGCACCCAGCTACGGAGCAGGGCTCCCAGCCAGCGGGGCGCTCAGGTCAGGTGGGTTTCAGAAGCACCTGCTGCCACGGTCAACTAGGTTAGGCCACTGGCGTGCCGGGGGGCAGCCGGCCTGGCTGTCCATCACCATAGCACCGCGCAGCTACCCCTCTGGCACCTGGCCTGGCTGCTGGGTTGACAGTTGCCTTGGCCCCAGCTCCCTTGGCTCCGGCTAGTGGCGGATTAGCCAGAGCACCAGTGCGGGGGCGGGGGGGGGGGCGATCTGTCTCTGGTGGGGGCAGAAGCCCAGAGTGCCAGGCTGGTGCGGTGGGGGAGGCCCCCAACCCCAAAAGCAGCACTGGGTGGCAGGTGGGCGAGGGAATCCCTGTCAGCCCCCAACCTCGCTCCCCGACAGAAGTAACCACACGTAGAGTCCATATCGCCGCTGGCCCCCTGTAGGCCTAGAGCACCCGTCAGGCAGACCCTTGTGTCCTCTGGTGCCTGGACACACACACACACACACACACACACACACTCTCGCTCTAACAAGGCGCTGCAGCGGCTGTAAACTAATGGCGTGGGGGGGGGGGGGGTTTACGTGTCACACTGTACAGCGCCCTAAAGCAAGTGTTATGGGCCCTGACAAAAAGCAAACTGCTGGTCGCATGAAATCCTGCAGTGCCGTCTGGCTTCCGGCAGCGGGCCCAGCATGTCATGGGTGTGCACACCCCGGTGCAGCCAGCCTTAGCCACGCTTGGGTGGCATGTGGACCTCCCACCCCCCTCCCGCCCCACTGGTTCTCCCCCCCACACCAAGCCCAAGCCACCAGCTGGCCCACCTCAGCCATGCCAGCTGTCCTCAGTCCCTGGGGTTGGCCAGAGCCACCCCAGGTCGCCAGCCAGCCCCAGCACTGGCCACCCAGGGTTGCCAGGCATCCAGTTTCTGGGTCCAAATGGAGCCGGCCACTAAAAGGCCAGTCAGCATTGCAGTGGCGGAAAGGCCGGTTCCCTGCCTGCCTTGGCTCTATGCAACCACCGTGTCCAGCTGCTAGGGGCTGGGGCACGCTGCTCTCTCCCCAATCGCCAGTGCTGCAGCTCCCGCTGGACGGGAACCGGGGCCAGTGGGCGCTGCGGGGGGGGGGGGGCAGTGCCTGCAGGCATGGGCAAGATGCTGGTCACTTCTGGGAGTCAAGGCAGGTAGGTAGCCTGCCTTACCCACATGCCGCCAGCCAGGAGCTGCCTGAGGTAAGCGCTGCCTAGCCAGAGCCTGCACCCTGAATCCCTCCTGCACCCCAACGCCCTGCTCCAGGTTGGACACCCCCCCCCTAGTAATTCCCTGCCACAGCCTGCACCCCCACCCCTCCCCTCCACCCCAATCCTCAGCTAGAACCCCACTGCGGCGCCCTCACCCCTTCCAGCCGCCCCACCCGAGGGTGGGGGCGCAAGAGCAACTGAGAGGGGGACGCGAGAGTGGCAGAGCAACCCTCAGCGAGCGGGCAGGAAAAGGGAGGCAGGGCCTCAGGACGAGGCAGGGAAGGCGGTGGGGGAAGGGTGTTTGTTTTCGTGTGCTTAGAAGAGGGACGCCAACCCGCGCACCAACCCACTGGCTTCCGGCGGGCAGGGGGGTGAGGGGAGGCCTTTTGATACCTGCCCAGCCTGCAAGCAGCGCTGATTACCACAGCCCAGTGCCTCAGCGCACGCCCCTCGCCCCCAGCGCAAGCCCCTCGCCCTCAGAGCACAGCCCTGTCATGGGGCCTTTCTTTGAAGGTTGGGCGTTGGCCTGCGGCCGGCGCCATTGCATTTCATCAGTGCCAAGCGCCGATAGGCCAGACGATGACGCAAGGTCTGCGGTTGACTAGTGGCCACTTGGACCAGGGCCTCGCTCTCCTCTTGCGCCCGGTCTGCCCCTCCCCTCTGGGGGGGCGAGCTTTGTGACCAGACTGGCGCAAGCGTTTCCCATTTTTACCACAGATTCTTGCCGCGTCTTATCACTCGGCGGCTTGGGCGTGGGACAAACCCTCCAGCGAATTAGGGCCTGTCTACGCTGCAGCCACACACCCACCGCAGGCCAGCGCCAGGCTGACCGGGGCTCTAGACCGGTTGAGTGTAGGGTAGCCGTTTGCTCTCCTCCCCTTACCCCGGGCTAACGCCTGACTCCAGGCCAACCGTACCACCTCCACCCTACTTCAACTGCCCCACAAGCCTGTCTCGGTTGCTGCTGGCCAGCCCCGGGTTTTGCCATGCAATGTAGCCATAGGACCTGGCCTTAGCAGTACCGCAACGTGCACGAGTGCCATTTGGTGCACAGCAGCGGGGGCACTGGTGCGCATGGGTAATATAGGCAAGGGAAGGCACTGCCTTCCCAAAATTGCCTACCTGCCCGGGAAGGCTGGGACCACCATCCAGCAGCCTGGCTCCCCAGACACCAGGGAGGGCTGGGGCAGCGGTGCGGCAACCCTGCTCCCTGGCCACCTGGGAGGCCTGGCGACAGAGCTGTGGCCACAGCACGGCAGCCACAGCCCACTAGGTGGCTAGGAAGGACTGGGCTGGGGTGGGTGGGGCTTGGATGCAGGGGCGGGGCCTCAAGCAGAAGAGGCGGGGTTGGGGTCGTGTCTTCCCCAGCTGGGCCTTCACCCGCTGCCCATGCTGGTGCATCATACCCCGGCTCTCCACACACGCCGTCGCTGTGCACAAGCCCCTTGAGCTCCCTGGGGCACTGCAGTGACTGGTTAGGGTGTGCGCTGCAGGTTTGTGACTTAATTTGCCCTCAGCTAGGATGGGGGACGGGGCCAAATCGCTGCAACACACCAGCTTATCCACCAGCCCCAGACCTGGTATAAAGGGGCCAGAGCAGGGGTGGACAATATAATGGTGGCGGTTCACCAGGGTTAGCTCCTGGTAGGCCACTGCCGCTCTATTTACCTTCACCTCCGCAGCTCTGGGCGATTGCCGCTCCCATTGGCCAGGAACGGCAATTTGTGACCAATGGGAGCTGTGCGCCCCCATGGCTGCAGAGGCGCAGGTAAATACAGCAGTGTAGGGGCCTGCCAGGGGCTAACCGGAGCCAGCCCACAGGCCAGCATTTGCCCACCTCAGGCTTAGAGCCAGAAAGCAGCAGCAGCAGGCCCCTTCCAGCAGGTGTCCAGCCTGGAGCATCTCACGTGCCCACGTTCCTCACCAAGCTGAGACATCTACGACACACCCTCGAGCAGTCAGCAGGTGGGCGCCATACCGCCGCCCAGCCAGCTGCAGTAGGGGAGAGGCAGCCAGGCCCTGCCGTCACAGGCCCTTCACCGGTGCGTCTGGGTGGGCTGAGCCAAGCGCTGGCTAGGGAAGGCCATAAAAGCATTGCCAGAGGCCGGGTCTCAGTGCATCAGCAGAGGTGCTCAGCTGAAGGGCGGCTGTGCTGCTGAGGGGACAGTGGGGCTGGTTCTTGCTTGGCCCCCTCGTTCAAGGCCAGAACAACGCACTGGTCAGCTGCTTTTGCACGTTAGATGCCTCAGACACTCTGGAGCTTGGGACTCAGTCTCCTACCCCGTCCTTGGCCAGCTAACTACGGTGGTGTTGCAGCAGCCACACGCGGGGCAGGCGATGTGCTGCTTGTCCCGGATCCCGCCGCTTCACAGTAGTTTATCTTTGCTCCCCTGGGCCCAGCACATAACCCTCCTCTGGCTTCGCCACCCTATAACTTGCCACACCAGTGGGTCATTTTGTGCCTCCTTTCTTCTTCAGCCTCTCCCAGGGCACTACAGTAGCTGGCGATGGGGAAGTCACGCCATCATGCTGGGTATCAGAGAGGCTGATTTGCGCCCAGCTTTGTACTTAGGCTCACCCACTACCAGCTGGTGAGGCCGTCTCCATGCCTGCCCATCTCTCATTCAGCTGCAGTGACTAGTACCCACCTCGCTCTCAGTCACGCCTTAGGCAGAGCTGGGGTAAACACCTGGTCACTCTTAGCAGGCGGCTTGGAACATTTTAATTTAAGCATCTAATAAAATAGCAGGTGTGAGGGATTTGGAACCAACCCAACCCATGCCCTGCTGTGACGCTGGCAATTCAAAGAGCTCTGTACTGGGCACTCGAAAGCCACAGTCTCGCAACAAAAGGGAAGCTGGGTCCTGGATTGTCACTGGCTAAGTCGCACAGTGGCCATAGGACATGTGTCTCCAGTTTGAAAACGGTTGTTTGGGGACCTAACTATAACCAGCTTCTGAAACTCTCAGAGGGGGAGCCTTGTTAGTTTGTAACTTTAAAAACAAGTAATCCTGTGGCACCTTAGAGACTAACAAAATAGACACTGGATACTTCTGCAGCTTAGAAGTATTTAGCCTTGTGCGTGGTGTCTTTAGACAGGCACATTTTCCACACTGCAGTGTTTATAAAGGGGTAATAGCACCGCATCCTTGTAGCTAATGGCACAAGAGCAAAGATCTCATGCTCGATGATCACAAGAGGGCGCCTTAGCAGGGCATAATGCAAAGCCTCTAGTTCCTTAATGCTTAGTCGTGGTTGCGACTTTAAGAATGTCAACATTTCTAGCCATCCAAAGGCAAGCTTTCACTTGCAAGAGATTTAATCCACGGGACAGGGCTTCACAACCCTCATCTGAAACCTGTGGCCTTCTTTATGGACAGAAGTTGCAACAGTTTAGATGACAGCCGCTTAGTTAGACCAGGACAAAACACAAAGCAGACGCCCTTATGCCCATTGAAGAATGGGTCGTTGCAGGTTAGCTTACTCTTGTTCCTAATCAAGAATAGTTGAAATCTCACTTTTCACTAAGCCTTTTCTGCTTTTTGAGTCGATGTACCCTACGTTGCAACGACAAGGCAGCTTTACCCTGGAAAGAAAAATGATATGACGGGGTGGGCAACCTTTTTGGGGTTGGGGGGGGCTGCTGACCCATGGAAAAATCAGTCAGGGGGTCTCACACACAAATGAGAAACAAACAAACAAAAAACAGACGTGGCCCCCCCCAACTGAGGAGACAGACACTCCTCACATCTCCCTCAGCTACCAGAACCTAGAGGGGCCCAGGCTAGTAGATTGTGTGTGCTCCAGCCCTGCGGTGGAGGTAGCGGGGGGGGGGGAAGGGAGCTGGAGTGCCAGTGTGGGCTCACCAATGCTGGGGGGACGAGCCCCGAGCCTCAGGGGCCAGATCGAGGCAAAATGGGGGCTGCATTCAGCCCCTAGGCCTTAGGTTCCCCATCCCTGCTATATAAACCAGACCCCAGGTCTATAGTGTGCAACAGCAGGCAGTTGGTTCCACGTGCAGTGCCTTCCTCACGAAATAGCTGGCATCGGGTGGGTGCCTAAGGAGGTGCTTGGAGAGTAAGTATCAAGGGCACAAGGATTGGACTCACTAGGACCGGCTGAAACCACGAGCAGAAACGATTGAGCCAAAATTTTGCTTCCTTTTCCCCAACAATTGTTTTCCTGAAAATGAACTTAAACCAGAATTTCCTTATGCACCAGCCCTAGAAATGTAAATTATAATACAAGGACAAGTGGCACTATTTCACAAGCACTATGAAATGGAGAGACCAGGCAGAGTTCCCACAAACTGTTCAAACACAGAAAAAAAGGTATAATAATTCCTAACACTATGCCCAATAGTTTGACAGCATCCCTTGCGATTAGACCAATCCTAGTGAATTGTTGGATGGCTGCATTACAAGCTCTCCCTCCTGCTAGGGATGTTATATTTAGACGAACTGGCTAATTAAATAGTCAATGCAATTTGCATCGACTATTCAATTAGTCGATACGGGTGCCTCCGCCTTTGAAGTGTAGCCACAGCCCCCAGGGCTGTGGCTACACTTCAAAGGTGAAAGAGCTGCGGGGAGCATGGAGCCAGCGGGGGACTCAAGCAGTCCCCCACTGGCCCCACGCGCCCCATGGCGTTTCAAAACGTCAGCGCCGCATGGAGCCTGGGGTCAGTGGGGGAGTCCCCCGCTGGCCCCGGGCTCCATGCAGAGCTGCCACTTTGAAATGTCGTGTGCAGCTGGCCGCAGGCTACACGCAGCATTTCAAAGTGGCAGTGCTGTGTGGAGCCCGGGGGTCTGGCCCTGGGCTCCCCGCAGCACTGCCGCTTTGAAGCACCCCCTTCTCTCTCCCCACTCCTTGCTGAGGCAACAAGGGGGGGAGCGACTAGTTGATTAGTGTGTCAACTATCCGATAAGCATTTGCTTATGGGACAGTTGACTAGTCGTTCGCATCCTGACCTCCCACCCCAGGAAAAGTGGGTGGGAAGAAGTATTGCTGATCCCTAGCATTCAGCATTTATGAGTCAGGCCAACCCAAAAATTGAGATTAGATTAAAAATAAGATTTTTAAAAAAATACTATGTGGGATTCTTTCCAGTGCCTTCTACTGTTTGGGCCTTCACGGTCCATATGGGTCACATTTTCTCTACAATCATAAAGGCTAGAAACTTAGCTTTAGTAAAAAATGAAAGCGGAGATTGCTACATAATCGCCCGCCTCCAGGGGCAGGCACTTGAACAAATATTGAGTAGCCTGAGACACAGGAGAATTGCACAAGTTGGGCATACAGGTTGGGACGCTAGCCAACAGATATTAGGGTGAGTAGCTCAGGACCACGGGCCTATACTGAGCTGACCCAAAACTAAGAGCCATGGTGGTTGTGAAAGATCAGAGATGTGGATCCGTCCCAGCTCTGTTGCACGCGCATTCTCAGAGTGTTTTAGGGGGCCAGCCTTCTCCCGTCTGTTCTGTTCATTCCCTTTGGGGCATCTGGCATTGGCCACTGTCGGCAGACAGGATACTCAGCTAGATGGACCTTTGCTCTGACCCAGTATGGCCGTTCTTACATTCCATTGGTATATGTGGAGTTGAGTGAATGGGTCTCTCCAAATGAGATGAAGGAGAGGTCAGTCCAAATGCCAGAGAGCTTGCCTGACATCTATGCCATCTCGAGCTGACCGACAGGCCGAGCATCAGCATTTTGAAAGTTGGCATCTCTTTCCCACAAACCCTTCAAACATAGGAAAAAATGTAGAATAATTCCTAACACTTCCATCCCTTCCCTTGCTCACTCTCTGAGAACAGAGAACTCCTTGTCCTGGTAAAAGGAACTCATACAGGAGCTCAGTATAGCATTTGATACAGACCAGCCGCAAGCCTCATAAAGGCAAATCGGAAAAAAGTGCCCCGAATTGTTCCCAAAGATCACTTTAAAAATAAGTTTCTTGAACAGAATGCCTCCTGGATGCCTGTGTCTGTCATGCACCATTCGGCCAACATTTCTGATGCTGCCGGTTGATACCAAATGCATCATCAACAATTTGGCTAATGTCTAATGAACAGCTACAGCTAGTATATATCTTATATCTGGAGTATCTCCCCAAACCAAACAGCTGTTGGTTCTCTCAATGCAACTCCAAAAGGTTGAACCTCTCTAGTCCAGCAACAGCCATGATCTGGCATGATTTTAGTTAGCTGGCTATCCACTTAACATGGGTGTGGTCAAGTTTCCTGTGGTCCCAGTTTAGTTGTTTACAGCCACTCATCCTGGCTCTTAGTGTTCTGGGCTGTTATTTGGCTCTAATTTACCCCTCAATGTCGTCTCAGAGCCCAGCAAGCAGTGGAAGTGTTGGTGATGCTGCTAGACAAAATCTACCTCCCGCAGTCTGGCAGACTCTCTGGTTCGGCACCGCTCAGGTCCCAAGGATGCCGGCCTAGAGAGGGTCAACCTGTATACCACAGATGGTCATGTAATTGATCCGTAAGTCATCAAACCCACATCAAAGTAAGGGTTGAACTGATGCACATGAGGTCTTTGCAATCTGGGGCAGCAATGTATTTCAGAAGCTGATTGACCTTTTGGAGCAAGGAGACCTTGAAGGCTTTGTACAAAATGCAGCATATCTAATCCTTTCCTATTCCTCAGCAGGATTGCATAGTTTTAATTTACAGGACTGCCAAATCATGCCCTCAGTTACAACTATTCAAACCCACTGTCCTTAAGTTTGAGACCCCCTCTAGCTAGAAATGGGGTAATTCAATGGGGTCAGTGGTGCAGGGAAACTGTATCAATGTTCAGGGTTAAAGCGACACCCAGCAGAATTAAGTAAATACACCTGATCACATTTTTGTCCTTGTAGGGTCTTTCTAAAGACAAAACTTTGACCCAAGAAAGCACGGCAAGACTCAGGCAAGGTCCCCTGCAAGCAGTGCAGCCAACAGCTGCCTAGTGAGCCCTGCACAGGGGCTCGGGGCTTCCACACACAGAACTGCCATAGGCGGGGGAGGGACGCACTCCTCTGGCCCTAGCAGTGGAGCTGGATTAAGAAACGAGGCTTTAGGGGCTGCAGTCGAGGGCTAAGGGAGGCCCCCTTAGTCCAAGGCTGCAACCCATTAAGTCAGTGTACTGCCTTCCTCGGAGGGAGAGGTGGCCCCATGCACTGCCATTCCTCTCCCCACTCCTAGCAACTGGAGCCACGTCAACGTGACTGCTGGGAAGCTCTGTTCCCGCAGCTCCCATTGGCCGCGATTCCCAGCCAATGGCAGCTGTGTGGGGGTGGCTAGGAGTCATCTGTTCCCCCCCACACACACACCAGTGAGAGTTGTCCCAGATAGCGCCCTGCACACCAAACCTCTGCCCAGTCCCAAGCCCCTCCCACCATCCTAGCTCCCGCCTAAACCCCACACGGCAAACCTGACCCCCCTTCCCCCAGCAACCTAACACCAGTCCAGACCATGCACCCCCACCTGCTGCCCTGAGTCCACTCCCATACTCCCTTCTCCTTGGCCCCAGCCTGGAGCCCCCTCCTACACCCCAAATACCTCATCTCCAGCCCCATCCCAGAGCCTGCACCCCCAGCCAAAGGCCTCATCCCCCAACCCTGAGCCCCCTCCCACACTCCAAACCCCTCTGCCCAAGCCCCACCACAGATCACCCAGGTGCAGAATGACTTTTGTTACGTGCACCAATAGGAAGCCGACGTGTCACACATCATCTCCCTATTGGTGCATATAAAATTCATTCCACACCTGGACAAAAAAATTAGAGGGAACACTGGACTCAGGCCTTAGCTAAGAGCACAAAGATAGGACCCGGGAGTGGGTGACAGGGAAGGAATCATTTGATCGCCTGCTCTTGTTCATTCCCTCTGAAGCACCTGGCATTGGCCACTGGTGGAAGGCAGGACACTAGGACAGCAGGACCATTGGTCTGATCCAGCATGGCTGTTCTTATAGAAGATTCTCCATAAGGCAAGAGCTGGACTAGTGCTGACAGATTTTGCTCATGTGGGGCTGCAAGTTTTTTTTTTTAAACTTCATACAAAGCCAAAACAAAGCCGTATGTGGAAAGTGGCAGAGCAAACACACCAGCTACGTCTAGACTGGCATGATTTTCCGCAAATGCTTTTAACGGAAAAGTTTTTCCATTAAAAACATTTGCGGAAAAGAGCATCTAGATTGGCACGGACGCTTTTGCGCAAAAGCACTTTTTGCAGAAAAAGCGTCCGTGCCACTCTAGACGCAGTTTTGCGCAAGAAAGCCCCGATCGCCATTTTTGCCATCGGGGCTTTTTTGTGCAAAACAGTCCTCCCCTGTCTACAGTGGCCCTCTTGCGCAAATACATTTGCGCAAGAGGGCTTTTTCCTCGAACAGGAGCATCATAGTATTTGTGCAAGAACACTGACGATCATACATTAGATCGTCAGTGTTCTTGCGCAAATTCAAGCAGCCAGTCTAGACAGCTGGCAAGTTTTTCCGCAAAAGCGGCTGCTTTTGCGGAAAAACTTGCCAGTCTAGACACAGCCCAAGAGAATGAGCTGCAGAGGAGTTTCCTTTAACTAACAATTTCATCTGCAGACATCCCAGGCATGGGTTTGTTCCAAGAATGGCTTTATACAGCTATTTCACAAGAATACACCATGTGGATTATTTTACACATAAAAATCCCATCTTGAAGAAAATAGTGCAGAAGGTGGTCTCTCTCAATTAACAGTACACAAATTGGAACCACTGACTCAGAGAGCAGTCAGCTATTATCTACCACCTAGCTATTTTGTCAGCAGCATCTCTCTCTGACACACACACACACGCGCACACACACACACACACACACACACAGTTAAAATAGAACCATTGTTCAGTCTTCTTCCCTAACCAATAGGGTTTCATGAACATTTTATTCTTACATTAATTATACACATTATAAATGTGTAAAGAGGTACAGCAAAGTGTCCAATAACTTATTGCATGTACGTGGCACAGTATAGCAAAAAACAGAGGGGATCCCCCCCCACACACACAGACACACACAGTGTCACAGATTCTGCTTATTTTAGTTGGTGTCAAAATATATCAGCCACCGATAATGTTACCACCATACTATAAAGTATCTGGTATTTGTTGGTCACGTTCTCCACCAAGGAAGATCTTGAGGCTTTATCTATACTGGGTGTGATCAAGCAAGGTGCCGAGAAGCTATTGGCTTCAGGAGCAGGACGACACTTGTCTCCTCTTGGAATCAGTCTCAAACATATTCGCTTTCAAAGCAGTCAGCCCTCCGGGAGTTAAAACCCTCTGTTGGTGTCTAACACCCAAGCTAGAAATCATCTTGATTTTGCTAAGATTTTATTATGGATTATGTGAAACTTCAGATCATGTGCACATTTCAGATAGGCAGAGGAAGACATGTGAAGTACAAAATTACAGCAACACTAACGTTTTCCTGCCTATTTTGTGAAAGATTCTGTGATGTGGTATTTGCTTTAAGGTCCTGAGTGATTGAATTTGGCTTTGTCATCTTTCCTGAATAGCTGAATTGCAACAGGTGGCTTTCACAGTAATGATGAACTTACATGAAATACAATTTTCAAACAATTCTCATTTGAGGATTCTGTTTTCACACTGGTAGTCTGAAAAGCTGCAAATTAAAGATGCGATGGGTCTAAAGTTTTTTCCTTTACAAGACACACAACAGTCTATATTTCCAGCACCATACAATCTGAGCAACGTTGTTCTGTTTGGCACTAGCCAAAAATCAGAATTACAAACTAATTTCACATTCACTGTTTATTTATTTTAATACAAATAGAAACATGTGTGCCCAGATCTTGCCTGAAGTTCTACTGAGATCTTTTAAAAAAATACAGAACATTATTTCGTCATCCAACAGTTAAAAAGTTGTATTTAAAATAAACTGAACTTTCAGCAGCCTGTCAAAACAAGTGTCATTGTAATGCTGCAACCTCTGCCAAGGAGAAGTATCTTCTCAAGTAGCAGCTATTATACAATCAGTTACTTCTCATCATAAAAGAACATTTCACTTCTGATTTTTTTCAAAAGCCGATTTGGCTGTAAGTTTTTATAATAAAGGGAATAAAACTCATGAAAAAATTTAGACTGATTCAGGGAAACAAATTCCATGCTTATTGGAGAGCTGATTCTGATCACCATACTTGAAGGAAGACACTTGGGCAAAGGTGACCCTTTAATTCAGGAGTTGGCAGCATCCAGCACCCGTGCGGTAATGGGCCACGCAAGACGATTTTCAGCGGCACATGGGAGGGAGTGGAGAAAGCCCTGAGCCTCGCTGTGCGATCAGGGAAAAAGCCGGAGCCACAAACAGCTCCACACATGCATGCACCCTCCCGCTCCTCTGGCTGGAGGAAAAAAGCAGCACACGCCTGCAGGCTTTTCCCACTGCTCCACTGGCCAGAATCCGGGGACAAAGCCTGGGAGCAGCGCGGAGGACAAACGGAGATCCGACCGTCATCTTGCCCATTAAGGACCCGCCACTGCTATGGGCGTGTCCCCGCTGCTCGATGCACTGCTCCACTCCTGCCTCCTGCATGCTGGCGCCTGCCGGAGAGCCCCGTGGTCCAGTATTCAGGAGCTAGCAGGCTGGATACCGGCCAGCCTGCCCAGACCCACCGGCTGGGCTCCCTGCGCTTCTGGCAAGGCGTGGCCTCCATTCCGCACTCAGCCCATGAGCCACTAACTTATTCCGTGTGTGGAGCAGCATCTGTCTGCCACATGGGAGTGACTGTTACAATAAATAAAGCCTGTTATAGACACTGGGGGAAAAAAGTGAGTGCAGCCCAGACCCTGCACCCCCCACCCCCACTTCCATGCCAAGGCCCTGCACCCCCACCCTGCTCCAGCCCCCACGCCCTAGCCAGACACCTACCCACACCCTGCTTCTGCCCCCCACCAGCCGGACACCCACCCGCACCCTGTTCCTCCCCCCTCCTGGTAAGACACCCCACCTCCCACCCAGATCCTGCACCCAAGTGCAGGGGGGAAACACACGCGCAAGCACTGCTCCTCCCCTCCCCACAGGAAAAGCGGGAGCAGCGCCCAGGGCAGGAGACAAAGTGGGGCACGCGGTGGAGAATGCCCCTGTCCCCCTTGCGGGAAAGTAGTGGCATGCCACTTCAGAAACATTGCCGAGTCCTGTTTTAACGGAAGACTGCTCCATTAGGAAGATACAGCATTTGAATTCTGGAGTGCAGTGTTAAAAACTGAGTCAAAATGTTGAATGTTATCCACTAACACAACAAAACAATTAAAAGCTATTTGACATGTTAGGGGATGTGCGCACGCGCGCACGCACGCACCATTTTCTAGCTATCCAGGCATGATATTTATAAATGGCGACTTGCTGCATAAAAAGAAATTGATTGATTTTAGATGTATTTGGACAGATGTTCAAGTTACAAAAAACAGTATAAGTGAAGAACATGATTATTCAACAATTACTACATCAGCACATTCATACAGTTGAATTTAAACCTGTATTTCCTAATAGAGCATGCCCATACTCTTGCAGCTGTCAATAACTGCTGCTTAAATTTAAAAAAAATAGGAATAATTAAAAATGTTACTGATTGTTTCAGTGTTAACTGAAAGGCATAAAAAGATGGTGAGAGGGGAGCCCTGGGTTGCTCTGTATGCTGGGGACTTAGAAACCAAATACAAGATATGTTCAAATTCTTTTTTTTTCTTCCCTTTCCTTTCCTCACCCCAAGATTTTATATCTACAAATTTGCTGCAGAGGTAATGCAATGTCATGGCCTTTTTAACAACACGTTTGTGAGTGGCTGTTTAAAGCATTCTCAGCTATAACTCATAACACACGTGTCTATTTGAAACAATATTTTGTGCTCATTATATTTGGTGTTTGTTTTCGTTTTGTTTGGGGTTTTTTTTAAAAAGATAATGACGCAATTCATTTTTAATCAAAAAAGAGTCGCCAACTTTTCTAGACACCAGACTGTAGTTACCTCCAAGCACTGTGGCTTTTTTCCCCAAGATCGGTTTGAGAACCGAGGGTGAAGACTGAATGCAAAGAAAACCAAAAGTGGAGAAAACTAATCAATGCACATGTATTCTATTGTCGGGGACATAAGCCTTTGAGTAGCACCACCTTGAAAGATTTGACGTGGCCTAGTGAAATTCCACAAACTCTTCCAGAGTTCTGGGGATCTGGTTTTGGTAGCTGATGTTATAGATCCGCACTGCACGGGCAGCCAGGCACTTGAGGGTTAGCTTCATTTGTGTTTTAAGGAGGATTTCAGACACCCCTGTTGTACTTTTATCGAGAGGCGTCTTCTTCTGTTTATTCGTCATGTCTGTATGAGCACCCGCCTCCACCAGACTAATGATAATCGAATGCAAAGTCAAAAAATCACTGATGGGTCTGTTGTACTGGACGATGATGTGAAGCGCGCTGTTTCCTTCGTTGTCCACAGCATTCACTTCAGCACCACAGTCTAACAGGAGCTTGGTGACAAGGGCATTTGGAAAGCTGCAGACGTCATTTGTGTGGAAATCATCGACTGGCGTACTGGAGTTGACAGCATGATGCAGCAAGCTAGACCCATCCCGAGTTCTGGGATCGAGATTAATCAAGTTATAAATCTGCTTGTTGATTCGAGACTGCTCCTCTTCGCTGCACTGCGTCTTGGTGGAGATGCATACCAAATACAAGAAGGTAAAAATATTGCATTCGTAGTTGTCCATGGCTGCGTGGATGTCAGTGTCTTGGCTGCTTTTAATCCTGGACATTCCTTGTTCTATTTCCAAGACACTACACCTCAAAACGCTTTCTATGTCCTTGGCTTTAACAGGCTCATTCAAGTGTATCATCTGAGAGAAGACTTGAGCAAACCTCAAGAGATCCTTATGGGTATTCCTATTACCTTTCTGCCTTAAATGCAATGCATGAAGCCACAGTTTGATACACTGCTCAAACTCCATATTATCTGCATAAACAGCCCCACGATAAATAATAGGATGTGAAACATCTATATTGTCCGAGCCCAAAATTCGTTCACGCACGATAAGGCCTTCCATGTGAAGGGCATCTCTGTCCTGCCTAATAGATTCTAATTCCTGAGGGGTTCTGCATTCAGTTCGATTTCCATAAGCTTCGATTTGGGGGAGAATCTCTTTCGCAATGATGTTCTCGCTGTCTCTATACCTCTCCAGCATTGCTAAATATAAATAGTGGTAAGTCTTCATTATATCATAATTCTCTCTGTCATTTGCAAACGAGGCACCCAAAAGTTCCAGAGCTTCAATTCTACTTTTTCTGTCACAGTCCGCATGAGCAAGAAGAAGTTCAACGACATCTGCCTTACAGCTCTCGGCAGCTACTTTTAAAGGAGTCATCCCATGGCCATTCACCATCATTGAAGATTTCCACCTCACCAGCTCTCTCACAATCTCTAAATGGCCAGCTTCAGCGGCAAAGTGTAATGCTGTGGCACCGCAATGTGCCTTGGCATTGGGATCGGCATGTTGCTCTAAGAGATACCTCACCACATCTGTGTGCCCCTTGTAGGCTGCGATCATAAGGCAAGTGTTGTCGTACTTGTTGGCAATACTGATGTTAGCATTATTTTCCACTAGGTATTTCACTATGTCCAATCTGCCATCAAAGCATGCAGCCCGCAGAGGAGTTGAATTGGTCACGGTAGTGTGGTTCACATTGGCTCCATGGCTGACTAGAAGTTTGACAACTTCAAAGTGGCCGGCTCCTGCTGCACACCAGAGAGCTGTAGCTCCATCAATGACATAACTACAAACGCAAAGACAAAAAACAAGCAGTAAAAGTGCTGCTCTTCATAAGAGATGTGAGTAGTCTGCAAGAAGCAGGTTAGCAATATTCCAAGTTTATAATCCACCCAAACAGATATTTTACAGCCATCCCATTTTAAACTGGAAGATATTTATCGGCAGAGCTAAGACATAATAATGCATTTAGCAAGTACACAAATGACCAGCAGAAAAAGAGATTTTTCAAAGCAGTGCCAGGGATTCAACTAGAGGCCTTGCATTAATATTAACGGTACAATTTGTGTTGCTTCGAAAATTTCCCCTCTAATACCCACTCAGTCCCAGGAAAAAGAATTAGAAAAATGAGAATTATTGTCTTTTACTCTCATCAGTGATAAACTGACATTCAGTAAAGAAAGGAGAACCTACAGATCACAGAACAAGGGAAACAAGATTCAGACTTAAAACAAAGAATTCTGATGTAGGAATGTAAAGGGTTAACTGTGTAAGTGATAAGCTAACACTTATTGGTTACAGGCATTGGTTAAACTCTTCATAGAGCTGTCGGGAGCCATAGCAGCCTCATGACCATGCAGTGCCGGCAGCCCCAGGAGTCCTGGCAGCCCCAACGACGATGTGGGACAGGAACGGCAGCAGCCCCGGGAGCCAAGCAAGGCCAGGAGCACTGGGCTCCAGTAGTCCTTGGGGGACGGAAGCCACAGCAGTCCCCTGGGAGCCGTAATTAACTATGTAATCGATAGAATTCTATCAGTTACACAGTTAATTTTTTTCATCCCTAGTCTGATGTTTTCTCCACTAGGCCACTGGTGTGGCACTGGTATGTGGAAACAGGAGTGCTTATATAGCAGCAACATGGATGCAAACAGTATCTCAGACTTCTCTGAGAAAACCAACCATGGGAAAAGCACAAACTGAAACAAGAGATTGGCTTGTCGACCTACTCAGGCATTTTTCCAGAGTTAAAACTATATAATAAAACATGATTTAATAATTATTCTGCATATGGGCATAAGCAATTTAGTGAGAATACTCATATATATATATTTTTCATGTTCAAGTGCTCAGATGACACCCAACAGGTCAAACTCCAGAGTTTTAATCCAAAGACAGTTCTTAGGGCTAGAGTCCGATATCTTTACTCAGCATGAGCAGTTCCTTACTCCACAAACAGCCCCTCTGAAATTAGTGGGGCTACTTTTGTACTAAGATATGAGGAAGGTTTTCATGCCCCGGCCCTACGGCTAAATGTCTTGTTCATGAACAGAGATGCTTTACAGGTGGTCCAGAGGGACATACACACAAAATAAGAATTTAGGGAGTAGACAAGTAGATGCTATGAGCCAATCTTCCTTAATTTGCACCTTGTCAGAAACCAGAAGCACCAGCACAAACACGCTAGCACAACTGTGGCAATCAGGCTCACAAGAATGATCAGCGAAACAAGGAGCACGAAGAGTGAATGTGCCGCACATTCCTACTTCCCAGCCCAGGTAACCTGATGGAGAGGGGTATGAGTTGTTCCTTAGCTAACAGACAGGCAGAAAAGGAAATTTAAACAGGTTGTGCATCAAAATGGCATATCCTTAAACCTATGCCAGGAAGAAGTGAAAGGGCCCAACCATCCCAAAAGCAGAGCGTGATGCTGAGAAGAAGAGACTCTTCCATCCAACAGCAGAGTGGTGATAACAGCCCTTCCTAAACAGGAGAAAGAGCCTCCACCTCAAAAACAGGAGAGAGCACACAACACACAGTTCCCTCCACCCTCCTCATTCTTGAGGAATTGTTCTTTGGAAAGAATGATTAAAATGAGTGTTCATGGGTTCAGCCTCGCTCCTTGATGCCATAAGGAGGAATTATTCTTAGTGCCTCTCCTGGGCTGGTAGAGACACATATAGTAAGTACCAGCCATCAGTTGACAGCCAGAAGCAAATCAGCAGCAGGTTCCCACCCATTATGACCTCTCTCTCTCTCTCTTTCTGTATCTGAAATGAGCTCTTCCTTTCTGTGTAGCTCTTCTTTGTCATAAAGAAAGCAAACCTTTAAAGCCTAAGTTTGCTCTTAAGGCAACGTTAGCTTTATTGATATGGCTGAGCGGGAGATTTTGGCCTTTTTTTTATTTTTAAAAATCATGTATGCATGTACCCATGTTGGACTATGTCAGAATAACATTGCAAGAAGAAGGTTTAAGAGCAAGGGCAATAACAGAGGAGAAGAAAGGATGGCCCACTTAAGAACACAGAACCAAGACATTCAGGAGAAGTACCAGTGATTGATTACACGTGTTAGTCCTAATCTAGTAACATTTTGGCAGATAGCATTTGCTCCATGCCAAACCAAAATACTTCTATCAATGCTATGGTTCTAAAAGCTGAGGAACTAAGGCTAAGTCTTCACTGGCACTTTACAGCGCAGTAACCTTCAGGCTCAGGGACACACGCTGAGCAGAGCAAGTTACAGTGCTGTAAAGCGCCAGTGTAAGACAGGCTACAGTGCTGGCGGCCCTGCTCCCAGCACTATTAGCTGCTCCCTTCACAGAGGTGGCTTACACAGAACACTAGGAGATCTCTCTCCCAGAGCTTCTGCCACGGCCACAGTTTAAAGCACTGCCAGTTTAATGCCTTGGATTCATTCACAAAGAGGCTTCGGGCAACAGCTGTGTCCACACTACACTAAACAAATCCATTTACGATTTAACATTCAACTATTAACTGCCTAAACATGTTTAAATAATCCACTTTAACAATGGTATCATAGCAACTACAATGCTTCCTGATGAGTTCTGAAACTCAGACTTTAGAATCAGGTAAGGTGGATTTCTATAAACTGGGCAGTTTAGCTGCCAAGAATTTTTAGCTTACATCTGTGAGAAGGCTCTTCTGCACCTGCAGTCTGCATGTACTTAGCTTGCTGGTGTGCTGATGTAAAGTCCACAACTATCCCAGTCTAAGTCACAAGGTTACTCTGTACTCCCAGCTAGGGAAGAGTAAAATGGCAAACATGATGCAGGAATAATTTTGTGGAAACTAAAGCCCCTTATACACATTGCCCAGAATGTTCCATAGCTCAAAACTAAACTCTTGTGGACACAGCAATCAGGGCTAAAATAACCTTTTCAAAAATGAATACCACCGTCAAGTAAAATCCAGATAAATGCTATCTTCAAATAATGTTCAGATTAGAAGTAAAACTTCATTAAAATGTAGATATCAAGGAAGCCAAAAAAAAAAAAAAACCCTTTCACATGCCTTTAAACAGCTAGAGAATAGGCAAGGTAGAGGGGAATTTGCATTATCACTGGAAGTTTTCAAAATACTTTAAACACATTTAAGCCTCACAAAATCCCTATATAATAAGTTTGCAACCAAAAGGGTCCTTTTCCAGACAACTAATTGCACTTGGGCTGAGAAGGGAACTATACTTATTACCGCAGCTACTGCATTTCATGCTGTGATCCTGTCTCATCTCAAAAGCTAAGCAGGGCCAATCAGTGGCTGATTGTGAGTTCCAGCTGCTGGAGGAAGTGATGGTGGTGATTCAATCCAGGCATTTCTCTTTCCCATGACTTTATGCTGGTACCCCAGCATTTGACAGAGAGTGCTGAGCTCCTGCGGAGGTGTCTTGCAAGAGAAGGCAAATTGTCCCTTGGTGACCAGAATGATCCTAAAGCACTTCTTGCAGAACAGAATTATTAACTGCAGCATCATGGCTAAATCCCAGCTCAGATGATTACCCTGTCTCTCCCAAAACTCCCCATGACGTGTCAGCTGAACAACGTACTTTTCTCCCCTTCCTGTCCTAAACTGTTGTGTGCTGTTGAGCATCCCCTTCAAAGAAGGTTGCATTTAGTGTTGGAAAAACAAGGACTCCTGTGAAACCATAAAAACTCACTGATTTATTTGGGCAAAAGCTTTCATGGGTAAAGTGATGTCTCCTGTATTGTTGATATAATAGTTTGTAAAAGGTTTTCGAATGAAACGTACCATACAAAACAGTAATACTACTTTGCAGTGTAATTTAGAGAAGCAATACTGTTTACCTTATCTAGAACCACAGGCATTATACACTGTATCTAGAGCACCTGAAAAGAAGGGTACCTAGACACAAGCATAGCATCCATGTGGTTTTAGCTCTGCAGCCCACACCTACCTCTCTGAGGGAATGTCCTAAAGCCACACGCGACCCATGGTAGCAGTGATGTCATAGAACAATACATTCTGGTACTTCTTGGAAAAAACGCTACATGCTCATGAAGAAGCAAAAGCTTTCCCTGGGGAACAGAGAGGTGGGAGCTGTGGCTACCCTATTAGATTCTGTATCAGGTAGTTTGAGGTTTTTTAAACAAAAAATTACATGCTTTGCCCTTGTGGTTGGGAAAATAGCCTTTTAAATGTGAACAGAGGGAGTGGTGACTCTTGAGTCTACCCACAGCTCCGGCGGCACTGCTGCTGCTCACAGTTTTCCTAGCCATCAGCAGGGTAGGGGTAAGGTGGAGGACCCTAGTTTGTTTCGCAGCTACTATTCCAAACTGGGCAGGAATTAGGGAGATGCTTACCCAGTAAGTGTTTAAGCAATGGGCCTGGCTGGGCTGGGCTGGCCAACCACGCCACGCCACGCCGCAGCTGGGGGCTGAGGGGGGGAAGGGAGGCTGTTCCAGCCCAGCCAGGCTTGCTGTGCCACAGAGCAGGGAGGCCACTCCAGCCCATCCGGAGCGGCCTCCTGCCTGAAAGATCCCAGTTAACCAGTTAAACTTAACGTTTAACTGGTTAACTTGTTAAACTGAATTTTAGTAGGAAGGTGCCCGTGTCCCCGATAATCACACAGAGAGGGTACGTCTACACTAGAAAATTCACAGCAGCACAGTTGCACCATTTGTAGTGTGGATGCTTACTATGGTGATGGAAAGGGTTCCACTGATGTAGTAAATCCATCTCTCTGAGAGGCACTAGCTAGGTCAACAGAAGAATTCTTCCATCGATCAGTGTCTGCAATGGGCCGTGGGTCAACTTAATTACCGCATGAAATTTTTCACAGACCTCAGTGATGCAGTTCAGACAACCTAGCTTTGTCCTATAGACCAACCCAAGATCTGGTTAGCAAGACCTTTCAGGATATGTTTCTGAGACAGCTCAATTTTCATCCTGGCTTTGCAATTCCCCTTTGAACAAGACAGGGATCAGAGACAGGCGCACTGTGTACGTACCCATCGAAGCGGACGGTGCCAGTCTGATGGGTCTGCACCCGGTAATGTTCTAGCAGCAAGCGCACCACCTTGGCGTGACCATTTCGGGCAGCGATGATGAGGGGGGTGGAGCGCTGCCCACCCTGCTGGCTGACGTAGCTCAGCAAGTACCTGATGTCATTCTCGGAGCGGTTGAGCAGCAGGGCAGCCAGGGTCAGCACTCGCCCCTCGCTAGCCGCCTTGTACACATAGCCGGCCAGGCTTTCCATGGCCTTCTCCTCCTCCCTGCTGCGCCCGCCGCCGCCACCTTCAGGCCTGCCAGCCGCAGCTGGAGCCAGGGCCAGGGGAGTCTCTTCCTCCGTCCTGAACCGGGCCCCGGCGGGGGGCACATGCGGGCAGGCCCCGACCAGAGCCCGGGCGGCCCCTGGGGGGGTCAGCGACAGCACAGCTCGCCCCGCCCGCCGCCCCAAGGGCAGCCTGTCAGGGCCCCATGCCCCAGCCCCTCAGAGCGCCACGTGCCCAGGCGGGCGGGCAGCCCCGCTGTGGGGCGCAGGGCCCCCCCCAGGGCCGGGGGGCAAGGAGCCCCCCCCCGTAAAGCTGCCCGGGGGGGCTGGTGGGGGAGGGGAGCAGGGGCGGGCGGGACCCCCCCTTCGCAGCAGGCCCTCAGGGAAGGCCGGAGGAGGGTGCCCCCCCCCTGCTACGGGTGCCGGGAGGGGCCTGAGCGGCGCGCAGGGCGCCCCTGGCTTCACTACGCGCGCCCGGAAGGGCCCCGAGTGGCCTCCGAGAGCGCGAGTTCCCGGGAGTGACAGGGCCGGGCCCCGCCCTCCCAGCTACGGGTCCCCGCCGGGGCCAGGCGGCCGTGGCTCCCTCCGCGTGTCCTCGGCCGCTCCCCCGCCCGCGCGGCGCCGAGGTGCCGGAAGCAAAGCCGGAAGTGGCCGAGTCCCCCGCGGGATCACGTCCCGGCCAGGAAACCGAGACCCGAGCAGAGTCGTTCCGGGATAGGCGGGGCCCCCCTCCAGCTGCCCTACCCCGCCCAGGACTTGGTCATAGCACCCAGGCTGTGCCATGGGGGGGGGCTGTCCCAGTGCCCACAGCACTTGACACCCTCGCCCCCCCAGAAAGACCATCTGCCGCCCCCAGGCTGCTGAGAGCCCCAAGGGATACAAATAGCCCCCCATGGGAGTCAGAGGCCTGCCCTTCGCTCCCCCCTCCCCCCTCCCCACCCAGCATTGCCAGGCCCTTAGAAACCATGAGTCCGGCCCCAGGGGCCTTGAGCTTGGCTATTTGCAGGACACCTTAGAGCCCTGCAGACCCACCGTGCATGGTGGATGCCAATTTTGCATCCGCAGCCATGCACATGTGCAGATCCCTGCTTTCCATCCGCAGGCATCTGGGGAGCTGGGTGTGGAGATCCGCCATTCATTTTGGCGGGTGCGGATACCAATTTTGTATCCGTGCAGGGCGCCACACACTGGGGCTTCTTTTCAGTTACCTTCCGTTGGGGGGGGCATTTAGGGTTCGGCTCAGGTTGCATTTTCATATGTTGCTCTACCACCATGAAGGGGTAACAAGTTTTTTGTTTTAAATTAAAACTAAGATTTCCATGTAATCTCTTGCCTGACTGGAGGAGTTGAGGCTTTTGGAGGGTAGGGTTGCCAGATGGTTTCAACAAAAATACCAGACACACTTGATATCACAATCTACATGACATCTTATTTAGAAAATACCAAACATTTATATTTTCTCATTTATATTTTCTCAATTTGTTTCCCGAACAGAAAGCTCAAATACTGGACTGTCTGGTTCAAAACCGGACACCTGGCAACCCTGTCAGAGGAACACCAAACATAGCAGAAGATGGGAACTCTCCTGCACCCCATCATCCAGAGAATCTTCCAGAAATATCAAAATAGACGAGACCTAATTTTTTTAATGTAAAAGTAAATGGGGAATTCTTTTTTTGGTGGGGGGAAGTTTTGGGTCTTATTAATAGATCAAAAAAGGCCAAGTGCCTCTTGTGTAAGTCACTTAAAGGTGCCTCCAGGGATAAGGAATACAACAGTGTTCACCAGCAATGAGGTCCCTGCTTCTTGGTTACCATCTGTTGTGGCATTTTTTTTCCTTTTGTTCTTTGCTACTTGCCATGTGTCACTGTCTGGACCATGCGCAGTGCAGGCTTCTCAGGTGAGTGAAATGCAGAACTAAACAAGCAGCATTAATAATAAAAGGAGAATTAAAGAAATTGTGTGGGGTGATGTTTTATAATAAGGCTGAACAGCAAGTACAATATTCCTGCCAGAACAGGGAGATACAGAACCACATTGGCTAGGTTTGTGTGTGGTTTATCAGTATCTACCATATTACAGAAATATGTAGAATTTCCAACTAAGATGAGGGCACACTAGAATCACAATGGGGCCCAATCTTACAAACTCTTATGAACATGCTTAATTTTACTACCGTTAGTAATGCCACTGAAATCAATGGGCTACACATAGTAGTAAAACACATACATGTTTACAAGATCAGGGCCATAGAGAGAAGCACTAATCCGCAAATGTACCATCAAGATAGACAAGACAAACAGAGATGGAGGGAGACCAGAGACAAAATGACTTGCCAAGGTCACACAGCAGGTAAGTAACAGAACTAGAACTCGCATCTAGGACTCTTTACGGTCCAGCAGCCACTCCCGTGGCCCAGAATGTCTAATGTAGGTCTGCCTTGCCCTCAGCATCTCACAGGACAATGATTCTCTTCCACAAATGCTATAGGTGTCCAAATGCAGAAATGGAACGATAAACTGGACCTACTTTTGAAACTAAAAATCATGCTGAGCAATCGTAACGGGGCAATCATGGCCCCATATCTGGGGCCAACAAGAGTCCCATTGACTTGAATAGAGACACTCATTGCTCAGTGAGGGGTCTGGGTAGGGTTGCCAGATGGTTTCAAAAAAGATACCAGACATACCCCACATCTCACCATCTGGCATCTTTGACTTTCCATTTCAAAGGCCATGCTCCTCCAGACACGACTACCTCCTCAAACTGGCCTCTTTTGCTACTTTTTATTCTTTTAAGTAGCTTGACTGTACTACTATCCCAGGTGATCACACTCTTCAACCATACAACTCCCCCAGCCGAAAATGTCACAGTCACTTAGCTTCAGTAAGTATAACGGAAAGTGACCAGGAATCAGAACATCCTCTCCTTCCCGACCTCTCACTGGTAGAGGGGTGGAAACATGTCGCTCCTTTTCAGTACTATAAAAACAACTTTAAAAAAAATGAGCAGTCCTGTGGCACCTTAGGGACAGTATCATGAGCTTTCGTGGACAGAATCCACTTCCTCAGATGAGATGATTGCCCGCAAAAGCTCATGATACTCTACATATATTCTTGGTAGTTTCCAAGGTGCCACAGGACTACTCGTTTGTTTGGTTTTTAAGTTGTTTTTAAAGTCACAGATTAACATAGCTACCCCTCTGAGATTCTGTACTATAGATGTTTGTAGCTATCTGTGTTATCCATTTGTGTTATCCAGGTCCTATATGGCAAGAACTTAGACTCTCTCTTCCTCATGGACAGTAGGTAATGTAGGCAAGGGAAGGCCTATACTGCCCAACTGCCTGGGAGGGGCTGGGGTCATGCCGCACGGCAGCCCAGCTTTCCAGCAGCCGGGGAAGGCTGGGGCCATGCCATGTGGCAGCCCAGCTGGAGTTGGGCAGGGCTTGGCTGGGGAATGGGGGAAAAGGTTGGGAAGGGGTGGAGCTTTAGCTGCCTTCCCCAGTTGGGCCTTCACCCGCCCACCCATGCTCTCCCTGCTTGTTGTGTAAAGAACCAAAAACTTCCCATTCTTTCTGAAAGTCTGCCCAGACAAGCCTGGAATTTCTCCAGTCTCGACTTGTATCTCTGTTTATGGGCATAATTGAACTCCCATTAAGATCAGTGGGAATTTGGTTAGTGACTTCAAAATGAGTGAGACTGAGACCCAAGTGTCTGTAGACGTAATTCTGCTCTCCATTACTCCTCATCCACCCACAGCAGCTTCACTAAGGTTGCCTCAATTCAACTAAGGGAAAAATGTAGCCCCCAGCTGTTTACTTGTCTCTCACGTACATCTATCATACTTCCCTACTCTAAAAGCTTTTAAGGGATGTGTCTTCTTGTGACCGGTTATTTGTTATAACTAGCTGACACTGGAAGTAAAATGATCTACTAATTGTACCAAGGTCTTCTCTGTGCCATTGTTTTAAGGTGGATACAGTAACGGCGAAATGAATAGTTAATTGAAAGTCATGCAACTAGACCTGCTGCTTTCTGTGGAAACTTCGCTACAAGCTGGTCCATCCATTATGTATGGGAGCAATGGCCTAATTCTGCCAAAGGCAATTGCCAAAATAGGTACTGAAGATACAACAGCAAAGTGACACAGTGCATAGTGTTAAGTTGTTTGGTCACCAAGGATCAGCTTTAACAGGCACATAAACACGTAAGCTACAATACAGTGATACTGGCTCATGTTACAGTCATCCATGCAAACTTCTTGTCTCCCAACGCAAGAATTCCCCTCCGTTTGGCTCGTCGGACTATTTAGAGTTGTGCATGTGAGAAGAGGGAAATGCCAAGTCAAAAGCATAATCTGTTCCAATGACAGAAATGAAAGGATGATTCTGCAAGAAGCTGAGCCCTTGCTACTCACATGCATCTGACGAAGTGGGTCTTTGCCCACAAAAACTTATGCTCCAATAAATCTGTTAGTCTATGAGGTGCCACAGGACTTCTCGTTGTTTATGCCGTTTCAGGCTAACATGGATACCCCTCTGTTACTTAACACAATGTAGGGGTGGCATCAGACAATCAAGGGATACAGTTGAGTGCATCAGATCACACAGCTCCTTGTAGAGGCAAGTCCCCTAAATTATACTTTTCTGTTGCTCAGAAAGTCTCAGAGTACTTTACAAAAGGGAATAAGTGTAATTACCCACAACTGACAGCTTCACTTCTGAGACAGAAGGTCCAATTCACTGCTGCCCTGCACCCAGCCCAGTGGAGAGTGAGTAGAACACACAACCGTTCTGATCTGGGAGTATTTGATACTGGTGTTAAGGCTCCACAGAGTTCAGGACAACAGTGAAATAGCCCAGAATGAATAAAGGCTGGATTTGTGAAGCAATGGAGGTGCTTAAAAATGCAGCTAGTCCCCTAGCAGAGGTTTTGAACAGCAGCAAACTCCTCCAGTAGCCTAGGCACTTTTAAAAATGCCACTAGATGCCTTGCTCTCTCTTTCATTGCCTAGATAGCTTTAAACATCTGTCCAACAGGTTATGTCTACACTTGCACCCAAGTTCGGACTAGGGATGCAAATGCAGTCATTCGAAATTGCTAATGAAGTGGGGATTTAAATATCCCATGCTTCATTAGCAAGATCTCGCCGGCGCACTAGTTCGAATCACAGCGGATTCGAACCAGGAAGTGCGCACCAGGACGCATTAGTTCGAACCAAACCCCTTGGTTCGAACTAACATTACTCCTCATTTTTTGAGGAGTAACATTTTTTGAGGAGTAACGTTAGTTCGAACCAAGGGGTTTGGTTCGAACTAATGCATCCCGGCACACACTTCCTGGTTCGAATCAGCTGTGATGCAAACTAGCACGCTGGCAAGATCTTGCTAATGAAGCGCGGGATATTTAAATCCCCGCTTCATTAGCAATTTCGAATGCCTGCATTTGCATCCCTAGTCCGAACTAGGGTGCAAGTGTAGACAGACCCTAAGTGACTTGACCATGGCTACAGAGGTCAGTGGCAGAGCTCGGAATACAATCCATCTCTCGTGACTTCTGATCACATGTCCCCCTCCACGGAACTACTCCATTGTCTTCAGTGACTGATGACCCAGTCTCCTCCCCCTTTCCATCGACTGAATCAGGACCAACATGGGGGTTGGGGAAAATATGTGAAATGGGGACCGTGGAAAAAACTTAGTGTGCAGATTCAAAGACTCTGTAAGTGCTCTCAGTCTTGGTCTTCTTTAATCTCTTGCATTTCCATAGACCCTTACTCCAGAGGGTCTCACAGTGCTTTATGTTTCACAGCTGTCTTGTGAAAGAGTGAAGTATTATTAACCTTGTTCTGCAGAGTATGAACATGAAGTTAAATGATTTGCCCATGGTCACACACCGCAAGTCTGTGTCAGGAAAGGCGACCCGATTGCCTGACTCCCAATCCAGTGCCTTTTTAAAGTAAGGGCTGTTTTTTTTAAATAATAATTAAAAAGAGGATAAACTGCTCTTTCATGAAAATCCCTGCTTCTCATGCTGTTTTCATAGCTGAAAAACGTCTTCCATCTTTGAATATAAAAAGAGATGGGGGCATATTGCATGGACAATTAGTGTTTGGGTCCCAAAAGCAATTAAAGGGTTAAAAGATTGGGCAGGGGGAGCTCTTGTTTTAAAAATAGCAACGATTATGTGACTGTACTTTGAAGAAGGGCTGTGAATAAACTAAGCTGCCCAGATTTTCTGCACGGAATACGGGGAGAGCACACTGATGGGGGAGGGCATGAACTGAGAGGATTTGCAATGATTTCCCTTCTGCTCTGATAAGCTGAGATCACAGCTTCTTGTCTGCAACATTATTGTAGATCCTGAGTCACCCTGTTCCTCGCTAAGGCCCTGATCCTGCCACGAGCTCCCTGTGGATGTCAGTCTGGCGTTCATTGCAGGCCCAGGGACTTAGTGAGCATGGTCAGTTATAGAGATTTTGGCCCTCATGATAATAAGAGATTACACCCCCAGGAAAGCTAGCTGATATACAAAACCAATTCATAGCAAATGTGCTGTGGTTTGCTCCTGCTAAGGATCAGGATTTCTTACCTGCCCCATCATAGAATCATCAAATATTCAAACTGGAAGGGAGCTTAGGTAGTCATCAAGCCCAGTCCCGTGCCCTCATAGCAGGACCCAGTACCTTCTAGACCATCCCTGGTAGATGTCTGTCTAATCTGCTCTTAAATATCTCCAGTGATGGAGATTCCACAACCTCCCTAGGCAATTTATTCCAGTGTTTAACCACCCTGACAGCAAGTTTTTCCTAATGTCCAACCTAAACCTCCCTTGCTGCAATTTAAGCCCATTGCTTCTTGTCCTATCCTCAGAGGCCAAGGAGAACAATTTTTCTCCCTCCTCCTTGTAACACCCTTTTAGATACTTGAAAACCGCTATCATGTCCCCTCTCAGTCTTCTCTTTTCTAAAAAAAACCCACATTCTTTCAGTCTTCCCTCATAGCTGATGTTTTCTAGACCCGTAATCATTTTTGTTGTTCTCTGGACCTTCTCCAATTTTTTCACATCTTTCTTAAAATGTGGTGCCCAGAACTGGACACAGTACTCCAGTTGAGGCCTAATTAGTGCAGAGTAGAGCGGAAGAGTAACGTCTCGTGTCTTCTTCACAACACTGCTGTTAATGCCTCCCAGATTGTGTTTGCTTGTTTTGCAGAGGTGTCACATTGTTGACTCATATTTAACTTGTGGTCCACTGTGACCCCTAGATCCCTTTCTGCAGTACTCCTTCCTAGGCAGTCGCTTCCCATTCTGTACACGTGACATGGATTGTTCCTGCCTAAGTGGAATCCTTTGCATTTATCCTTAAAAATGCAAAAACTTCATCCTATTTACCTCCAACCATTTCTCCAGTTTGTCCATGTCGTTTTGAATTTTGACCCTGTCCTCCAAAGCATTTGCAACCCCTCCCAGCTTGGTATCATCTGCAAACTTAATAATCGTACTCTCTATGCTGTCATCTAAATTGGTGATGAAGATATTGAACAGAACCGGCTCCAAAACAGATCCCTGTGGCACCCCACTTTTTGTGCCCTTTAAGTCATGCAGTGCCAAGCTGATTTCTCAGCAATCAGGGTTCTGCCTGGCCCGGGAACTGAACAACTTGGCTATGGCTGATGTGTAAAGTCAATAGCTCCATGCAGGCAAATTGCTGGTAAAGTAATTCCGGCCACAGCCGGAACACACTTTTGGTTTCAGGCAGAGGGTTTTTTAAAGCCCTTTGGCTATGTCTGCACTGCAGGCTTTTGCCGGCAGAGAGTATGCTAATGAAGCACTCATTAGCATTTGTCACGCTGTCATTTGCATAATCTCTGCCCAGGGCTTTTTGCAGAGGTTTTTGCACAAAAACAAGCAGTTTAGAGCGATCAATTTTGTGCAAAAAACCCCTTTTGCACAAGATCTGTATACCCCCTTTTTGAGGCATAAGGATCTTGCACAAAAGGGCTTTTTGTGCAAAATGGCCCCATCTACACTGCTTGTTTTTGCGCAAAAACCTCTTGCGCAAAAAGCCTCGGGCAGAGAATATGCAAATGACAGCGCAACAAATGCTAATGAGCGCTTCATTAGTGTACTCTGCCAGCAAACACCTGCAATGTAGACATAACCTACCTTCTCGAGTTCTCTGTTGAACCTGATCAAATTTTTGGCTTTCACATCATCGCTCGGCAAGGAGTTCCACAGATTGACTGTGCATTGTGTGAAGGACTTCCTTGTGTTTGTTTTAAACCTGCTGCCTACTAATGCCACCGGGTGACCCCCCTAGTTTTTGGGTTATACTAGTACTTCCTTATTCACTTTCTATGCGGCATGCATGATTTTATAGACCTCTATCCTTTTCCCCACCCCTCGTTTTCTCTTTTCTAATAAGAACAGTCCTAGTTTTTTTAATCTCTCCTCACATAGAAGCTAGTGCATCCCACCCCAATCATTTTCTCTTTTCTAATAAGAACAGTCCTAGTTTTTTTAATCTCTCCTCATATGGAAGCTGGTGCATCCCACCCCAATCATTTTCGTTACCCATCTCTGCACCTTTTCCAGTTCTACTCTCATTCACGCAATCTACATGGACCACTCATTAGAGGCCACCAATCTTCAGTGATTTAGAAGCTAAGATTAGCTAGTTTCAAAGCTCTTTGCGAACTCTTTGAAGTTGGGATAGCTAGGTATAATTCCCCTTTTATTGGCCCACAGGGTGGAACTAAACTAGTGCACTAAAATTGCCCACTGTGGTCAATACGGATACAGCCACGCTCCAACCACAACCGTGCGACCTCTAGCATAGATGGGGCGATATGCACCAGCTAACAACTCACTGAAGCACTAAACACCTTGGCCAGAAAACAGTGGCAAAGGGCAGGGCAGCGTCCCAGTGTAGACAGAAGCATAGAGAGAGTCCTGGAATTGGTCACTTCCCTGGCTGGGATCAGAACTCAAGAAGTTCCTTGTTTTCAGACCCCATCACTTAGTCCTGCATTCTGCATGTGTCTCTACCTTTGTGTTTCTACCTGAGCGTGTTTGTTCCTTTTCCTCTGATGCTTTAGATAATAGCAGCCCCCTTGAACTTTTGAGCTTCGTGCAGTATTTTTGCAGGTAGGCGTGTGGGTTCCAGGATATTAGGGCAGGTCTAAACTACATCCCTCTTTCAAAAGAGGGATGTAAATTAGGCAGATCAAAAGTGCAAATGAAGTGCAGGTAGGCGTGTGGGTTCCAGGATATTAGGGCAGGTCTAAACTACATCCCTCTTTCAAAAGAGGGATGTAAATTAGGCAGATCAAAAGTGCAAATGAAGTAGGGATTTAAATATCCTATGCTTCATTTAAATATCCCATGCTTCATTTGCATAATCGCATCACAGCATTCTTTCGAAAGTGAAACTGCTGTCTAGACATGGTTCTTTCTGGAAAAAACCTTTTTTCGAAAGAGCCTGTACTCCTCAAACAAAAATTTTTTTCTGAAAGAAACTGCAATTATTAAATCCCCGCTTCATTTGCACTTTCAATCTGCCTAATTTACATCCCTCTTTCGAAAGAGGGATGTAGTTTAGACATGCCCTTAGAGAGGCAAGGTGGGTGAAATCTCTCTTATTGGTGCACCTCGAAAGCTTGTCTCTCTCACCAGCAGAAGCCTGTCCAATAACACAGCATGACTTGTCGTTTTAATCTGAGGCGTGATTAAAATGACCTCACCGGGTTCCCTAGTTTGGGGGGCTCTCAAAGCCACAGATCTGCTCGATTTACAACTGAAAAAAAGTTCACAAATGCTCAGCCCTTTCCAATCCACCTGGGAGCTGAATTTCCAGTCGTGCACCTGCCAATGACATGGGTCAGAAGCAGAGAGGAAAGGAAGCGGGGGAGACCCGGCACGCAGCTCGGGCAAAAACCAGCAGGGAGCAATTGAAAGAGCTGGCAGGGGCCCTGGATGCAAGGGGACAGCATCTGGGAGAAATTTGAAAGCACCCTATGAAACTGAAGGACAGGCCCATTCCTGACCCATCCCGTCCTGTTCAAACTAGGTTTACCCTGGGGCTAGACGCCGGGACCCTGAACAGCAGGTCCCAGTGGAGGACAGAGGCTCAGCTGTGCAGTTAGCCCGAGAGCCTCACCCAACCTGGGCCACAAGCGGGTGAGACGGGCAGAGGAACATTCACCCTGGGCCCAGGCCCAAAGCCAGGGCCCTGGGTCAGCCCCAGCAGGCACAGGGGGAGCCAGCCCCCCCCCCGCAGGCTGAGGCCCAGCCCTAGAGCATCCTGCCCGCCCAGCCCAGCCAGCGCCCCCTCCCCGCTCTCTTTGTCCTCCCCCAATCCAGCCCCGCCCCCGCCCGTCATCCTGCCTCTCGGGGCGGGCGCAGGGAGGGGCCGGGGCCGGGGCCGGGGCCGAGCGGGGAAGCAGCCGCCGCCGGGCGCACGGAGCCCCTGGCCGCGGCCGATGCGAGGGGGGCCGGGCGGGCACATGCAGGGCTCGGCAAGGAGGCGGCAGTTCCCGCCGGCGGCCCCGGGCTCGCAGCAGCCGGGCGGGTCCTTCTACCCGGGCAGGTGAGCGCGTTCCCCGGGAGGGGAGGCAGCCGCCCGGCCGTGCGCCCCGGGGAGATGGGGGGGGGGGGAACCGGCCGTGCGCCCCGGGGAGATGGGCCGGGGGGAGTGGGAGGGACCGGCCGCCCCGGGGAGATGGGGGGGGGAACCGGCCGTGCGCCCCGGGGAGATGGGGGGGGGGACCGGCCGTGCGCCCCGGGGAGATGGGGGGGGGGACCGGCCGTGCGCCTCGGGGAGATGGGGGGGGGGGACCGGCCGTGCGCCCCGGGGAGATGGGGGGGGGACCGGCCGTACGCCCCGGGGAGATGGGGGGGGACCGGCCGTGCGCCCCGGGGAGATGGGGGGGGGGACCGGCCGTGCGCCCCGGGGAGATGGGGGGGGACCGGCCGTGCGCCCCGGGGAGATGGGGGGGACCGGGAGAAGGGGGGGGGCGAGGGACCGTCTCATTTGAACAGTCGACAGGGCTAAGCCCGCTCCTCTCGCAGAGCCGCTGGCAGGGAGGGTCCAGCCCAGAAGGGACCGGGCAGGGAGGCCCTTGCTCAGAGCTGATCCCAGCCCCATCACTGGCCCCTGCTCCAGAGCTGGCACACCCCACTCCTGCTGTGCAGAGGAGGGGCCAGGCCCAGGCTGCCACTCCCCTCCCCCTCAGTGCCCTCCCTCGTAGCCCACAGGCCAAGCCATAGCCCTGCTTTTGGAAACAGCTTCTCTGCCCCAGCTCCTCTATTCTTGGCTGTAGCGATATTTGCCTCCTTCCACTCCTGCTGGCAGCCCTTCGGGCGGTGGTGTAGCTACACCCCACGGGCATTGGGCAAAGCTGGGATAAAGCAGGGTCCTGTTCATGCGTGCTCAGCCCCACCCAGTTACAGAAGCAGCAGTACTCCATTTATGGCCCCAGGCCTGACTCATTTCTCCAGTTCTCTCACGTCTTGCCTCCTCCACCAGTAAAATTCTCCCCGCAGCCAGGGTGGAGGGACCACCCCTCCTGGCGGCTGCGGTAGCATCCTCACCGCCGTGGTTTGAGTGTAGACAGGTCCAAGGTCTCACAGGACCACTGGCAACCCCAGGAAAGAAAAAGCTTTTTTTAAGGGTAGCTTTCCTTTCTAAGACCATCAATCAGCCTGTAGTGTAGCTTGGTTAGACCATGCCAACACATCTCCAGTGCGAGTGGGCCAGCTACAACATACACTTCCAACACAAGATAATATTTCAGCATCTGAGCTCTCAAACCGGGCTCCAGGGTAATAGGTTTCACAGTGGTGATCTTACAGTAGAGCCGCTATTTACCTCTTGCTGCACAAAGGCCTGGTTCAGCTGTCGTAAGAACATAAGAATGGCCATACTGGGTCAGACCAAAGGTCCATCGAGCCCAGCATCCCATCTGCCAACGGTGGCCAATGCCAGGTGCCCCAGAGAAGGAGAACAGAAGACAATGATCAAGTGATTTATCTCCTGCCATCCATCTCCTGCCCTTGTTATGAAGGCTAGGGCACCATACTTTATCCCTGGCTAATAGCCATTTATGGACCTAACCTGCAAAAATTTATCAAGCTCTTTTTTAAACCCTAATAGGGTCCTGGCCTTCACAGCCTCCTCGGGCAAGGAGTTCCACAGGTTGACTGTGCGCTGTGTGAAGAAAAATTTCCTTTTATTAGTTTTGAACCTACTACCCATCAATTTCATTTGGTGTCCCCTAGTTCTTGTATTATGGGAAAAGGTAAATAATTTTTCTATAATCACTTTCTCCACACCATTCATGATTTTATATACCTCTATCATATCACCCCTCAATCGCCTTTTTTCCAAACTGAAAAGTCCCAGTCTCTCTAGCCTCTCCCCATATGGGACCCTTTCCAAGCCCCTAATCATCTTAGTCGCCCTTTTCTGAACCTTTTCTAATGCCAATATATCTTTTTTGAGGTGAGGAGACCACATCTGCACGCAGTACTCGAGATGTGGGCGTACCATAGTTTTATATAGGGGAAGTATGATATCTTTTGTCTTATTATCTATCCCTTTTTTAATAATTCCTAACATCCTATTTGCCTTACTAACTGCCACTGCACACTGCGTGGATGTCTTCATAGAACTATCCACTATAACTCCAAGATCCCTTTCCTGATCTGTCGTAGCTAAATTTGACCCCATCATGTAGTACGTGTAATTTGGGTTATTTTTTCCAACATGCATTACCTTACACTTACCCACATTAAATTTCATTTGCCATTTTGCTGCCCAATCACTCAGTTTGCTGAGATCTTTTTGTAGTTCTTCACAATCCCTTTTGCTTTTGACTGTCCTGAACAACTTTGTGTCATCTGCAAACTTGGCCACCTCACTGCTTACCTCATTTTCTAGATCATTGATGAACAAGTTGAACAGGATTGGTCCCAGTACTGACCCCTGGGGAACACCACTAGTTACCCTCCTCCATTGTGAAAATTTACCATTTATTCCCACCCTTTGTTTTCTGTCTTTTAACCAATTCTTGATCCATGAAAGGACCTTTCCTCCTATCCCATGACCACCTAATTTACGTAAAAGCCTTTGGTGTGGGACCGTGTCAAAGGCTTTCTGGAAATCTAGGTATATTATATCCACTGGGTGCCCCTTGTCCGCATGTTTATTAACCCCTTCAAAGAATTCTAACAGATTAGTTAGACACGACTTCCCTCTGCAGAAACCATGCTGACTTTTGCCCAACAATTCGTGCTCTTCTATGTGCCTTGCAATTTTACTCTTTACTAGTGTTTCTACTAATTTGCCTGGTACTGATGTTAAACTTATCGGTCTATAATTGCCAGGATCTCCTCTAGAGCCTTTTTAAAATATTGGTGTTATATTGGCCATCTTCCAGTCATTTGGTACCAAAGTGGATTTAAAGGATAGGTTACAAACCACTGTTAATAACTCCGCAATTTCACATTTGAGTTCTTTCAGAACCCTTGGGTGAATGCCGTCTGGTCCCGGAGACTTGTTACTATTCAGCATATCAATTAATTCCATAACCTCCTCTAATGTCACTTCAATCTGAGTGAGTTCCTCAGATTTGTCACCTAAAAAGGCTGGCTCAGATTTAGGAACCTCTGTAACATCCTCAGCCGTGAAGACTGAAGCAAAGAAATCATTTAATTGCTCCGCAATGGCACTGTCTTCCTTGATCGCTCCTTTTATATCTTTATCATCCAAGGGCCCCACTGCTTTTTTAGCGGGCTTCCTGCTTCTAATGTATTTAAAAAACATTTTACTATCATTTTTTGAATTTTTGGCTAGCTGTTCCTCAAACTCTTTTTTGGCTTTTCTTACTACATTATGACACTTAATTTGGGAGTGTTTATGTTCCTTTCTATTTTCCTCACTAGGATTTGACTTCCACTTCTTAAAAGCTGCCCTTTTCTCTCTCACTGCCTTTTTAACATGGCTGTTTAGCCATGGTGGTTCTTTGTTAGGTCTCTTACTGTGTTTTTTTATTTGGGGTATACATTTAAGTTGGGCCTCTAGTATGGTGTCTTTAAACAGTTCCCATGCAGCTTCCAGGGATTTTAGTTTAATTACTCTCCCTTTTAGTTTCTGTTTAACTAGCTTCCTCATTTTAGTGTAATTCCCCTTTTTGAAATTAAATGCCAGAGTGTTTGACCGCTGCGGTGTTCTTCCCAACACAGGAATATTAAAAGTTATTATATTGTGGTCACTATTTTCAAGCGGTCCAGTAACAGTTACCTCTTGGACCAGATCCTGCGTTCCAGTCAAGACTAGGTCGAGAATCGACTCTCCCCTTGTGGGTTCCTGTACTAGCTGCTCCAAGATTCACAGTGGTGATCTTACAGTAGAGCCGCTATTTACCTCTTGCTGCACAAAGGCCTGGTTCAGCTGTCGTAGGCAAGGTGAAGACTCCCATTACATCACCATGAGGCGGATTGATTGAAATCACCAAAAAAAAAAAAAAAAGTCAGTGATTTAAATTAAGTTACCAAAAAAAAAAAAAAAGAATTATGGCACTCCCGTATGGGCTGTAGTCATGATGTTCCAAAATAAAAGGCAGGTATTATGTAATGTAAAATAAGAAAATAACACTCAGGGGCAACTAGTAACTTTAGATTTCTCTTACTTCAGCTTTCCGAACTGGATACTTGGGTGACCAATTCTAAACCCAGTTAACTAATTAAACACGCCATAAGGATTAGCTACATTCATCTTTTTTTTCTAGCAATATCCAGTAGGGATGTAATAGTATAGTCAATTAACCAATTAGCAAAAGCTTATCAATTAATGCTATAGACTACCTGCATTTCCCTCTTGCCAGTAAATTTTTTAGCAGGCTGGCCAGCAGCCTGACCCAGTTCCAGCTTTCGCCAGGTCCAGGACCTCCCCCCACTGCGGCTCTGCATTTAAAGTCTTTTAGGAGCCAGGCGGGCAGGCAATCCAGCTCAGTTCTGGCTCGCGCCAGGGTCCAGGAGCTCAGACAGGGGCTACTGCCACCTTGATACAGAGGCAGCAGCATGGGGCAACAGGCAACCAGTCTGAAAGGGGAGCTGGTTTTTAAACTGGCTCCCCTCATAGACCAGCTGCCACCTGGCACCCCACGCTGCTGCCTCTGATACAGTGGCAGGGGCTCCTCAGGAGTGGGGCTGGAGAGCACTGGCTGCCGGCCCCACCTCTGAGGACTATAGAATAGACGAGTAACCGATAAGAATTCATGAGGTTAATCAACTATTCAATTCACCGATATTTAACATCCCTAATATCCAACACAGCAAACAGCTTGGGAATTAATTTGGGGCTCCTGGCATTGGCCACCGTGGGCAGACAGGATACTGGGCTAGATGGATCTTTGGTCTGACCCAGTCTGGCCGTTCTTGTGTTCTTATCACACTTGTACTAAAAGGCATTGAGAAAGTCTAGAAGAATGATGCATTGCAACGTGAATTAGGTAAGTTATTAGCCAGTTGATCCACTCAGCCATACCTACATCCTCATCCTTTTCTCCCAACGAGCAGTTTCCATTATGTTTCGTTCTTGCAACTAGGCCTCGCATCATCTTGACACATTTTGCTTTTTTACCCAAGGAACAAATTTCTTCAAAATATTCCCAGATAGGGCCTCTTTAATGCAGAAGCCACAACGGTTTTTCTGTGTCAAAAGTCCACGCCACGGTTCCTTTCTGTGCTGCCTCTGTCCTTTCCTATATATTGTCCTTAAGACAATGTCTTAACTAATTCCTCTGCTATGTTTGACCAAGGTCCACCACCCCATAAGCACAGAACAAAAACAATCCGATCTGGCCTGTCTCTTTCTTTGCACATGCTACTGTTAAGGCTGCTGAGAAACAAAAACATTCAAGAAGCCAGAGCTGGGTCTTAGGCTAGACAGACTAGAGCCATTAATTCTTTTTTTTTTTTAAGACTAAATGTAGGGGTAGCATGTCTGAGATAAGATGTAATTGTAACTTGCTTTTAAATGAAGACATTGAGTATTTTATTGATTTAAAAAAATACAAATTAAAAAATCCAAATTTTTAAAATAAAATCATCAATTTTTATCCATCCTGATCACAAGGCACGCTACTGGGAGCTTGCACAGGGACCTGGCGAGAACAATAACCCTTTCATTAGAAAATTAGGGTGGGCATATTTCCAGCGTTCCACCATTTCTTTTGCCAGGCGCGTGTCACTGGGCTGCAAAAAGCTGAGACCAGCAGCTCTAGGGGAAAGAAATTGCTGTGGCTGTAAGACTTTGTTAGGCAATGTTTTAAAATACTTGCATGTAGTTCAATGCTTAAAATCAACGTGCCCCAAACCCTGCATAGCTGCTTATTTTTAGCCAGTGTAATTTTGTTTTACCAGCGCTCCATTGCATTCGGTGACTAGCGCTTTGCATTTTGCACGACCTGTCAGCCGAGGGCTTTAACCTTTGCTTGTTCTTTACTCCTTGGAGTGCAGTTCAACACAGCCGTGTTGCTGCACAACGAAGCGTAAGAGAAGCAGTGGGATGCCGGGGAAGGAGCACTGAAGTCGGGCTCCATACACCTGGATCCCAGGCTCAGCGTCTCCAGTGATCTGTTGTTTGTTGGGGCAAGAGACACAAAGATATCCAGGTGCTTACGTCGGACAATTAGGCACCACTGCTCAGCTAGGCTACAGTCCCTGAGGCACTTAGGTTTCTGTTGGAAGGCATTGCAAAGCCACCCAAGTCCTGATCTTCCCCCATCCCACAAGCTGCTTGGAGCTCTTTCTCCTTCGCGGCAGCCGGAGCCTCAACACAGGTGTTGCCCTGCTGTGACAAGTGCGCTCAGAGCACACAGACCAGAGCCTGGCACAAGACAGCCAGGGGGTGAATTAAGCACACTCAACCATTCCTGGTTTGAGTACCCGATAGGTAGGCTCCTCGCTGGCATCTGGGAGACCCAGGTTCAAATTCCTGGCCTGCCTACTAGAATCCTAGGGCTGGAAGAGACCTCAGGGGGTCATCAAGACCAGCCCCCTGCCCAAAGCAGGACCAGTCCCAACTAAATCAACCCAGCCAGGGCCCTGTCAAGCCGGGAGTTAAACACCTCTAGGGATGGAGATTCCACCACCTCCCTAGGGAACCCATCCCAGTTCTCCACCACCCTTCTAGTGAAATAGTTTTTCCTAATATCCAACCTAGATCTCCACTGCTGCAACTTGAGACCATTGCTCCTTGTTCTGCCATCTGTCACAGCCTTTCTCCAGCCTTTTTGGAACCCCCCTTCAGGAAGTTGAAGGCTGCTCTCAAATCCCCTCTCACTCTTCTCTTCTGCAGACTAAATAAGCCCAAATCCCTCAGCCTCTCTTCGTCGGTCATGTGCTAGATCTCCCTAAGGGAGAGCCCTGCCCACCAGGTTCTGGGGCCCCCTGGGGTGGGGGTCTCCACCTCCCCACGCTTTGACTGACTCGGCTAGTTCAAGTGGGAGCTTTCTGTGCCTCCCTCTCCTTTGGAGGCGGATGGAAACACCAGAGAGGACACGGTTACAGCACACCAGGGGCCCTGGCCTGGTCTTCCGCAGCACATTTGTATCTTCCTAAAAAGGAGCCTGTTTAAAGTGCAGGACCAAAGAGTATTTTCCTCCCATCGCTGTCAAGCGAAAGACCTTCCGGCTGCCCACAGGGCTGAAGCGGTCTCTCATCTCATTCATAGGCATGGGTCAGCCAAGGGCGAAGACACCTTGAAGACATCTCAGTTTCACTTCGACCTGTGGTTCTACTTCACCCTGCAGAACTGGGTGCTGGACTTTGGGCGGCCGATCGCGATGGTGAGTAGGACGGCGCTGGCTGGCTAATCAGCTGAGGGCAATGTCGGGGTGGGGTGGAAGTAGACGGAAGAGACTTGGAGCCATACCAGGAGGGGTGGGGGAATCGAGCGGCGCTACGTTTGCGAAGCAGAGAGAATGGTCTCTGCACGCTGGAACCCAAAGGTCTAGATCAGCCTTTCGCAACCAGGGGTCCGGAGCCGAGTCACGAGCAGGTTTCAGGGGGGCGGCCAAGCAGGGCTATTATTAGACTTGCCGGGATCTGGGGCAGAAAGCAGTAGCTCCTCCATCTGGGGCTGGAGCAGAAGCCTGATCTAGGTAGCTTTGAGGGGGCCCTGGGAAATTGCCCAGCCAGCTTGCTATCCCCTAATGCCAGCTCTGGCTTTTTTCTGCAGGAAACAGGTGGGTGGGGAGTTTTTATAGTGTCGGGGGGGGGGGGGGAAGAGCAGAAAGAAGGGTGAGGACCCTGCTCTCAAGCCTACTTTTGAACAACTTAATTTGCATCTTCTCTGCTCTCAAGGGAGGTACCGCCATCTGTGTGCTCCCAGTATTACTGCAGTTTCAATGACTGGTGTTAGCCCTGCTGCTTATTTGGCAGAGCACAAACCTCGAAAAGTGGGTTTGGTCTCCCTACTAGCTTCCCTGCCTCCAAATGGAAGAGAGTGGCTGGCAGCATCGGTCACACATATGCAATACACTGTGCTCGCCTCCTGGCACTGCCTTGTCTTAGAGCAAACAGCCCACATATGATGGCTGAAGAGTTTCCCCATTTCCAGCGGTAAGGTTTGTTTTTTTTGGTCGGGCTACATGATCGAAGGTAACCGAAGTGTCGGATCCAGGAAGCCTGCAGAGCGTATTGAATAAGCAATGGATTCGGAACGAGGTTCTTAGCCAACCGCTCAAATTAACAGCGTTGGCGTTTGGCTTTGTTGCAGGAGCACAAGGATTAGGAGGAGAAAGAGCGGTGTGTTCTCCTCTCGCCCGAACGTTCCAGTTTTCTGGAGACTGCATATAAATCGGAAAAAGTCTCTGGAAAATTGAGTCAACTGGGTTTGTTTTGTTAACAGCTCGGCAAAGCCAAGCCAGCCGGTTGGCTAACAAATCTAACCCCACCAACCGGGTGGGAACTGCTGACCAAAACTCATTCTCGTTTTTGCAATCACTAAACATTCAGCCAGTCACTTGGGACTGCAGATGTGTGAATGAGCTATCAGTGCAATGCAGTACTCGCGTTGAACTCCGTTGCCGGCTGTGCCCACAGGTGAGGCGTTCGAAGGCCTGCTGATGTTTTGTTTTTTCTTCTCTCCTCAGATTATTCTGCCTTTGGAGTGGTTTCCATTAAACAAACCAAGTGCAGGAGATTATTTCCATATGGCATACAATGTCATCACGCCGTTTCTTCTTTTAAAGGTAACCCTCCAAGTACGGCCCTTACATTTTTCAAACGTTAGCCATTTAGAACACTGGGGCTCCGGGCAAAGCTCGCAAACACAGCAGGCGTTGCTGCAGGAGAACGTGGGTCAACTTCAGACATCCAGTTCTACCCAGGGTAGAGCTACTGATGGTGTTTGGTCCTGCCGTGAGGGCAGGAGGCTGGACTTGACCTCTCGAGGTCCCTTCCAGTTCTAGTGTTTTATGATTCTATTCCAGAAATGCTCATGGGGAGAAAATGGCAGCTTTTAAAGAGCAAGATGTTAGCTCAGCTGATGGATCTGTAACGTTCCCTTGTTTTCGGACCCGCTGCAGCTTGAAACATTTTTAGCAGATGGGTCAGAAACTTCTTGTCCAAGCCCTGGCCAGTGAGGAGAGATTTGATCATCACTGTGCGGGGGAGGGGAGAGGAAGGAATAGTACTTCCCATTCTTATTCATTTCCCTTCCTCGCATTAACTAAACCTTCAGATTGGTTTCTCTTCCACCTATTCATAGGAATGGACCAAGTTCTGCACTGGGTCAGATCCATGATCCCATTGCGTTCAGGAACCTGTCTCAAACAGCGATCAAAATCAGAAGCTTCAGTGGCAGGTTTCATAGATGTAAGGCTAAAAAGGACCATTGGATTAGCTCTAGTCTGTCCTTCTCGTAACACAAGCCCGAGCCTTTCAGCCAGCAATTTCTGCATCAGGCCAATAATGTCTGAGTGACATCAAGGCCTCCCGTCTTGAGTTAAGATTCCAGGGGATGGAGAACCCTCATGCGCACCTGCTGTGCTCCAGTGGTTAATCTCACAGACGGGGAGAGCTTTGCATCTTAGCTCCAGCCTGAACTTTTCTAGCTTTCGTTTCCAGCCACTGGATTGTATGTCCTTGTCAGTTACAGCAAAGAGCTTCTCTCAGAAACCTTCTCCCGTTCACAACATGCACGAAGTCCTGCAGCGAGCAACTCTGAACATTTCTTGCCCGCTCTTCTTAGTTAGAAATTGAATTATGCCCTGGTGCGAGGGGTTTATCCCTTTTTGGGGGGGGCAAATCCTTACCTTAGATCTATGTTTTATCCACTGACACTTTCTGAATCCTGTTAAGCTGTTGGCTGCCATGGTATCTTGTGGCAGAGAGTACCTTGAGATAACAGTACATCAGGTGAGAGACTTTTCCTTTCATCACGTGTAACTTTCTGGCCTTTCAATTTAATTGGATTTCCTTCGGGAATTGTATGGAAGGACGAATAGGAATGCCCAGCCTAAGGGCTCAAGGCCATTCATTATTTAGTGTAGCTTTTACATGTCTTCTCACATTTGTCTTCTACATTACAGCCCCTATCTTTTCCAGATCTCTTCAGACAGAAGGGTTTTTCTCGGCTCCCGTTCGTGTTGCTCATCTCGAAATGCCTCTTTTCTGAGCTTCATAAAGTTGCAAAAAAATCAATGGGAAGCTAAGCCTTGGAAACAGTAACACTCAAGAGAATCTATTGAAAAACTTCTGCACTTCTGATGCATCTGACGAAGTGGGTCTTTGCCCACGAAAGCTTATGCTCCAACACTTCTGTTAGGCTATAAGGTGCCGCAGGACTCCTCACCGCTTCTGCTAAGTCGCTTACTTAGGACAGCTGAGAACAGTGCAGGCAGAAGCTCATTCTAGCCGACGTTCCAGGTGAGGAAGGAGAACACTGCCAGCCTCATCCGGAGCTGACCAGCAGGGTTTCAGTGTGACACATGCTCGTCAAAGAGCCAAGTCCGTTTTCAAGACTAGGCTTGGGAGTTGACCTTTGTTGGGTGTTTCGCTCTTCCACCAGTACAAGAGAAGCCTAGGAGGCTTTCAGGCGGGAGGAGAAATTGTACCCAAAGTCAATCAGATTTGCAGTCACACCAGTGTTGCCCCTTAGGCCCTTGACCCCCGTCTCCCGACGCATCAACGCTCCAATTCAGCCGGTAGGTCTAGACACCTCCCCCGGCTGTAGAAACCACTGATGATCAAATTCAGGAAGTTGGGGCTGCTTTGACATCTCTATTCCTGAATTGTCCTTTTTGGGATGACATTCACCGGTGGGCAGAGGGCTTGTACAAGATGCTAGCAACTGAGTTGGGCTGTAGGGATTCGAGGAAGCTCCATGAATGGTCATGGGCAGATTCCTGCATAGAGGAGAATTTCGCCCAGGAAGCTTGGCTTGGCAGCCGGTAGCAAAGGGTTATTGAACACACCAAGCAATTGGATACGGCGCTTTGATTTTACCCTTACGTGAGTGCTGAGCAAACGACGCTTCGCCTTCAGAGATGAGAAATAACCTGAAGTACAGAGAAAAATGAACACAGTTCAGCGGGTGCCTGCACTAATTTAAGGAGGATTTAGAGCAGGGCTATTCAACTTTGGAAGTCCCAGGGGCCACAATGATTCTCAGCATGTGCTATGAGTGCCTCAACTTAAGTGTGGTTGCATATACATGCAAATATAGATGCAAATATATGCAAATAGCTTCTTTCACACTGACGGGCATGAATACAAAGATTAAGGCAAGACTACACAACACACAGGCCCCATTTAAGTCAGTTCTGCTGATATTAATAAAATGCAACAGCTAACCGATTTCCACCCATACGACAGCACTTTTAACGAGCAATGCCAGTCCAGGAATTTAACTTCTAAAACGCATCTGAACAGAAGACCATTCTATTGACTCGCCATTGTGGAGCGTGTTCCCAATGGAGGCCACATTCAAAGGATCCCACCCGCGGGCTGCGTGTTGAGCCCTGCATGAACCCAAACCGCCCCGCGGGCTGCGTGCGGCCCGTGGGCCGTGTATCGAATAGCCCTGATTTAAGCATCCTACAGTAACGCAGAGCGCGGCTGGTGGGACCACTCCCCGCTGGAGGGCGCAAAGAGACAGAATCATCGTGCTGCTTGGAGCAGGAGCGACAGTCCTTTTTCCCCTCCAAGGACTCATGCTTTTCATCAGGGCTGATGCATACATCAGCTGCTTTGTGTAATATTTTGGAGCGTTGACTGTCACGAGGCTGGCACCGTTAAGGACATGCGCTCAGGTTTGAGGCTGAAAACTAGGTGATTTATTTACAATGTTGGCGGGGGGCGAGGGGGGGGGAATCAATACTGCCAGTTTCTTTGGTCCCCTGAGCCGTCTGCATCCCTATGTGGCAATAGGGGGCGTTAGGGGCCAGCTTCTCCTTTGGGTAGGAGATTCTGGAGTTGCTCAGCAGAAGATGCAAGGAACGCCTGAGGGGAGCATCTAACAGGGTAGTCGGCTGGATGGCCATAGAATCACAGCGCTGGAAGAGGCATCAGGAGCCATCGAGTCCAGCCCTGCCCAAGGCAGGACGAGCCCCACTCCACCATCCCAGCCCGGGCTGTGTCCAGCCGGGACTTACACGCCCCTAGGGATGGAGTTTCCGCCCCCGCCCTAGGGAACCCATCGCAGTGCTTCCCACCCACCAAGGGAAATCGTTTGTCCTAATCTCCAACCTAGACCTCCCTCCACTGCAACTTGAGCCCACTGCTCCTCCTTCTGCCATCTGCCCCCACTGAGAACAGCCCCTCTCCAGCCTCTTTGGACCCCCCCCTTCTGGAAGTCGATGGCTGGTTTCAAATCTTTCCCCCCCCCCTCCACTCTTCTCTTCTGCAGACTAAATAAGCCCAAATCCCTGAGCCTCTCCTCATTGGTCCTGTGCTCCAGCCCCCTCATCGTTTTTGGCTCTGATCCAGTAAGGCAACCTCCAGATTGCAGCACTGCATAGAACAACTTGCTTGTTGGAGTTGATTTTTTCGGAGGGAGGCTGGGGAGGGGACCGACAGACAGACCTAAAGTTGGCCTTTTACGGTGGCTAGACTCCATTGTGTGTGATCTCCCCTCTGCTTCTACCTCGCCCCTCTTGGTTCCAATGCCATTAACCAGCCTCTTGACTTGCAGCTCATAGAAAGATCCCCCAAGACCCTGCCCCGATCAGTCGTCTACGTCAGCATAATCGTGTTCGTCATGGGAGCCAGCATCCATTTGGTGGGCGACTCCGTGAACCATCGCTTGATGTTCAGCGGGTACCAGCACCACCTGTCGGTGAGAGAGAACCCCATCATCAAAAACCTCAAGCCTGAGACGCTGGTAAGGCCGCTGGGGGTGGCGGCAGCACTGGTTTCCAACGGCCCGTTTCGGGATGCTGTAGTGCCGCCCCGGCAGGCCACGTTAACCTGGCTTCGTCCCGTTGCAGATTGATTCCTTCGAGCTGCTGTACTACTACGACGAATACCTGGGACACTCCATGTGGTAAGCGATGGGCAGCATGTCTGGTGGCTGCAGGGAAATCTGTTCTGTTTGCAGCTAGCTGTACCCACAAAATAAAGCATATGTTTAACGAGTTCCTGGTTAGGGTACAGTGCCATAGCAAGTGCCATTCGCACAGAGGTGGGTGATAATTTTTGCAGGGGGTCCCTTAATGAATGTTGGTATTGGTCATGGGCCAGCTCCACCACCACAGCCCCTGGAAAAAGTGTGGGCCAGCTTCAACCCCCTCTTCTTCAGAAGGGGCGGGGCCTGAGGAGGAAGGGGCGGGGCCTGAGGACTAGCCTCCCGCTAGAATTGTCTAGGGCTGGAGGCTTTGAAGTAAAAACACAGCAAAGGGCCCACGTCTCCCAGCCCTGCCGCTACCGCGTTGCCTGGCAACCTCCCAGGCTTGCTGTGGCTATTTAAAGGGCTCGCGGCTCCGGCCCCTGCCAGGGTAGTGCCGCAACTGGGAACCATGAGCCATTTAAATAGGATCCTGCTGCCTGAGCTACCACCTGGAAATTCGGTGTCACAGCAGCAGGATATAAATAGAAAGCGACTCAACGCAGTCTGCAGGTCGGATCCGCCCCCCGACCACATCTCCCCCAGCCCTGCGTTAGCACGTCATCGTCCTTGGGAAAGCCCCTGCTGTTTTCACTCTCCTGTCCCTGTCCTTCCCCTGCCCGCACTTCCGGACCACTCGCTGCGACTGCCAGCCGGCGGGCTCTGTTCAGAGCCATGCTGTTATCTAGAAAGGACGCGCTCTCAGAGGGCTCTTAGATGAGGAGCACAGGCCAGGCTCCCGTTCTCATCTTTTCCCCCTTTTAACGAGCTTCCGCTCAGGGCCTCTCTGACTGGGGCATGTCTACACAGCAGTCGGAGACCCACGACTGCACCGTGCCAGCTGACTCGGGGGCTTGGGCTGGTTAATTGCAGTGTAGACATCCGGTAGAGCCTGGCCTTGAGGCTGGAGTGTCTTAGGCCAGGTCTACCCTGAAAGGGAAGGTCCAATCAAGATCCACAACTTTAGCTTCATTAAGTAAATAGCTGGAGTTGACGTACCTTGTTTTGGGTTTCCCTGGTGTCCCCACAGCAGGAGGGTGATGGGAGGAAACGCTCCCGTTGGCTTCCCTTCCTCCTCACAGAAGCAGGAGTACCAACCACCGGCGGGAGCACCCGGGGAGTTTGATTTAGCGAGTCTTAACTAGACCTGCTAAATCAAACTCTGGAAGATTGATCGCAGCAGCATCGATCTTCTGCTGAGTAAAGACAAGGTCTTAGAGCCCAGGCTAAAGTCTGGGTATCTACACAGCAATGAAGCAGCACAATGGGCTGAGCCCCACAAGCCCAAGCCAGCCAGGCAGCATAGCCTAATGGCAAGAGTCAATGACAGAGCCCTAGGGTTCAGGGTAACACAGCCTAATGGCTATAGTTAATAACACAGCCCTAGGGTTCAAGGTGGTGCAGCCTTATGGCTAGCATCTCAGGGGTTTGAGGCAGCAATGCCAGAAGGGCGGCCCTGACCCAGGGCCCCGTCACTGGGGGAGTGAGCTGCCACTCACTCAGCGGGCAACACTCTGAACTCTCTCTCGGTGGGAGATACCACTCGTGCACCCTTCCTGAGTCACTTCCTGCCCAATCGGGCATTGGGGTGATCCATGTAGTCCCCGGGACCTCTGGTTCCGCAGCACCCGTCTCCCCCTGAGGTTCCACTGGCTCCGGAGGCTCAATGCCATCTCCTGGATCTCCTGCTCCCGTTGTCAGGGTCTCTGATTGGGTTACTTTAGGAGCTCCTGTAGCAGGCCCTTCCGCTCTGGCATCCAGCCCAGTCTGAGCTGCTCCCTTTATAACTATCCCAGCCCTTGGAGCATGCCCAGTGCAGCTAGGGGGCAGGACTTCCTCCGCCCACAGGACATCGAGCCCTGCTGGTCCAGAACCAGGTAGGGAATCCCCGTCACAGTCTGCGATAAAACCGTCTGCAGCCCCCGAAGGCACGAACCCATCGACATCTGTCCTCCAGCGGGAAGCCCCCTGCCTGTCAGTTCATTAGTGAAACCCCCATTTTCCTGAAACCATTTCCCATCTCTCATGCCATGTGACACTGCTGTGATCTCACCCTGGGCGGGCTGGCCCCCAGACACTCTCCAATCGGTTGTTTCCGTTCCCATGGGCACAGACCGGCTGGCAAGTACCGGACTGAAGAGAGGGCTGCTGAGTAACACTGAGACTAGCCCTGGCGCGTGGGGGGAATGGGGGTCTTGCTGTCTTTGGAGTGCCATGGAAATGCCACAAAACCCTCCAGGTCACAACACGTGGTAGCTGGCTCTGTAGCCACCCTAACCGCTGCAGGTTGAACCTCTCTCATCCGGGACTCTCCGGTCCAGTGACGTCCATGGTCCGGCAGGACCACAGATGCTGCTAGACCAGAGCGCCCCAGCCACAGACCTTGAGAAGTGCTGGGAGTGGACCCGGTCTGGTGGGTGGCAGCCCGCAGGGGCAGAGGGGCCTGGGAGAGCTGCTGCCCCATGGGGGCCGGAGGCAGGGAGCTCCAGAAGCAGCTGCTATCCTATGCGGGGCCAGGCGGCCAGCACCAGCAGGGAGCCCCGGCAGTAGCCGCTGCCCACAGAGTGCAAAGTGGCCAGGAGCAGCTGTCACCCCGTGCGGGGGTGGGGGCAGGGAGCAGAGCCCGGGAGCAGGCAGGGGGAGCAGAGCCAGGCAGGTGGGCCAGAGGAGGTCAGGCCTCTGAGTTCTCCCACACTGGTGGCCAAGAGGGGAGCCCAGGAGAACCCGGAGGCCTGACCTCCCCTGGTCCGGCAAATTCCCTTGTTCGGGACCGCTCCGGTCCTCAGGGTGCTGGACTGGGGAGGTCCAACCTGCAGTACCTTATATTCACCAAGGGTTGTCGTGTTGCTTAAACAAATGTAAAATGGATGTAGCAAAAAATACGTAGGTCGTCCCAAAATGGAGGAGGAGTTTGTTCTGCAGCGCCGGCATGAAAGAGCAGAAGGCCAGAAAGCTCTCAAGAGATGTTACCCTGTTGGACTTGTTCACTCTTCTAGCCCATTAGCATTTGGTCAGATACCAGCAGCCGCCATTTCAGAGGGGAACGGTCCCTGCTCTGGGCGCATTTCCTCCCAGCAGTGGGGATTAGCAGGCGCCCCAAAGTCTGCGCCCTGCAAAATGGTGCAAGGACTCCTCGGACAGGGCAAATATAAATACTTCCGCCCGCCAGCTCTTGTCCCATCCCTGCAGTGCTAGTGACTGGGGATGTAAAAGCCCCGTTCATCAGGTAACTGGTTAGACCTAACCGGTTCACCAAATTAAGTGGGCTGCCGCTGCCAGCGCTCCCCTCCCCCCACAGAGGTCTGGCTGCCAGCTTCTCTTGCCCCACGCATAGGGGCTGGTAGCAAGAGTCAGCAGCCACGCGAGGGAGGGGGACAGCTCCTTCTTCCAGCGCCCCCGTGCACAGGGTGGCTGGCTTCTTCTTCCACCCCTCCCCCTCCGTGTGGGGGGCCTGACATCTGACCCCCGCAGGGTTGGAGACAGGGGGGCTGCTCCTGGGTACCAGTTAACCAGCTCCCAGTAAGTGTTAACCAGTTACCCGTTTACCACCCTATTAGTTACAGCTGGAGCTTTCAAGCCAGCAAACTCAGTTTGTCTTAATATGAAAACAGATGTGAGCTGGCCCAGAATTCAGCCTGTTTCAACCTCAGATTCTTGCTCTGCCCGGCCGTGCCCTGCTTTTCAAACCCGGTCTTTCCAGTTCGCTCAATGTATTAGTGAAGCCCTGGCAAGCCAAGACCGTACATGACATGCAGGTGTTAGCTGGGACACTTGGCTCCCTTACTCATCCACTAACGCTTTGAGAGCTCAGGAAGTCTCTTTCTTTGAAAACACTTGGTGCGTCCCCCATATACAGTCGCTCTGTGCAAGGCTTTGCCAGCCCTTCAGATCTCTTCTCTGCACCGCCGTTATCTTGTGGCCACTGTAAGAGAGGGAGCTGGAGATCAGTGTTCCCTCTCTTTTTTTTTCCCCCCCCCATCCGTGAGCAGAATAAATTTTGTTTTGCACACCGAGGCATGTGCCGATGTGCACCACCAATAGACACACATACTGCCAGCCGTGGGCGTCCTGCTAATCAGCTGGGCAGCACCTGAATCTCCTGGGGGGCTGCCCAATGCTCAGCTTACAGGATACGCGAAGCGTGCCCCTGAACGTAGACTGTGCCTTGCCATCGGTGTAGCGTTTCCTACTAGCCAGGGCAGCAGAGCCCTCAGCCAGTTAGCAGGTTTGGGAGCAATGGCGCTGATTCGCCACCCTTCTTAAGTCCTGGTGCCAAAAGGATTCCTCGGTGTGGCTGAGGGAACTAGCTGAAGATAGCTGCCGCCGTTTGAGGCGAGGCCCCAGCCGCAGCGTCCAGGGTGTTTCAGCCTGGGCTTGGGAAGGGTGTGAAAAGCCTTGGAGCTCTCTTCAGGCTCGGATACGGCGACGGGCGTCAGCCTGGCCTCGGAATAGGGCTCCACTGCTTCCGTTAGCGCCAGCCCAAGTCTGCAAACCCGGGCTCTGCGCCAGGGTAGCCGTGCCCTGTGAGAGGAGGGGAACAGAAGCCCGGCTAGACGGGTCGGACCCAGGGTCCATCTCGCCCAGTGTCCTGTCTGCTGACAGCGGCCAATTCCAGGTGCCCCAGAGGGAGTGAACACAACAGGGAACCATCAAGGGATGCCTCCCCTGTCGACCGTTCCCAGCCAAACAGAGGCCAGGGACCAGCAGGGCTGACAGCCTCCGTGGGCCCCTCGGCGAGGTGGGGGGGCAGCTCCGCGCTCCTGGAAGGGGCAGGGCCTGGGGCAGCCTGGGCATCCCTCAACTCAGCCCTCAGAGCCGCGTTCCCATGGCGATTTAAAGGGGCTGGGGCTCCAGCCAGCCCTGCTGCCGTAGCAGCAACAGCGGCGGCCCCTTTGAAAGGCCAAGCCCTGGGGTAGTTACTCCCTTTGCCCCCCACCCCGCCGGCAGGCCTGCTAGGGGCACCATCCCGAGTCCCGCGTCCGTCTCGAGCTGAGGTGCCAGAATGGGATTTTCACGACCAAGGACCTGACCGCAACTTTCTCCTCCTGCCGCAGGTATATTCCTTTCTTCCTCATCCTGTTCGTCTATTTCACCGGCTGCTTCACGCCCGTGAAAGAGGAGAGCCGAATGCCCTTCGCCGCCTTGCTGCTCGTGGGGCCCAGCAGCCTTTATTACTGGTGAGTGAGCGGAGGTGCAGGGAAGGGACAGAACAGTAGTGGCTGTTTGAATGACGACGCAAGTTACTAGATGGCTCAGGGAATTAAAGGGAACCTGGCTGGTACAGTAACTGGCACTCCAGAAGCGAGAGCTCCCCTGGATGGGACCAGGGAACTATTTCCATAAAATCTACTGCCCATCTGCTCCAGAGTCTAAACATAGTTTCAGTTCTTCTGTCCAAGTCCTCACACCCCTGTATGGTGTACTAGGGCCCTGGGTGGGACTGGTTTAGTTCCAGTCTCACCTGCTCCCGCATTGCTTCGTGCATTTGTAGCCCACTCCCACCTGCAAAAGAGAGATTTCCCCGGAGTATTTATAAAAACAGTAGGGTGGGTTAATAGATTATACACACAAACTGAATGCAGACCCAGATTTTGCCACTAAAAGAACAAAACAAATATTGCTTGAATCATGTAAAAAAATACTTTTAACGCTTGTTATAAGAAGAGGACACTAAGGGGGGGTATGATAGAGGTCTATAAAATCATGACTGGTGTGGGAAAAGTGAATAAAGAAAAGTTATTTACTTATTCCCACAATAGAAGTACTAGGGGTCACCAAATGAAATTAATAGGCAGCAGGTTTAAAACAAACAAAAGGAAGTTTTTCTTCACTCAGCACACAGTCAACCTGTGGAACTCCTTGCCAGAGGATGTGGTGAAGGCTAGAACTTTAACAGGGTTTTAAAAAGCGCTAGATAGAGTCATAGAGGTTAGGTCCATCAATGGCTATTAGCCAGGATGGGTAGGAATGGTGTCCCTAGCCTCTGTTTCTCTGGAGGTGGGTGACAGGAGAGGGATCACGTGAGGATTGCCTGTTGTGTTCCCTCCCTCTGGAGCATCTGGTATTGGCCACTGTCAGCAGACAGGACACTGGGCTAGATGGACCTTTGGTCTGACCCCGTTTGGCTGTTCTTATGTTCTAATAGACATCAAATCCCTTTCTATCTCTTGCTGAAATTTAAGTATTAAAACCCTTACTTTAAAAAGAAAATCTTGTTTGACGCTGCCTAGATTCTATTTATGACAAACGGAGGAGAAATTTAGTATTTTGCCACACATTTGTGCAGTCCAAGGAGGGAGGTCCCCGACAGTGCTGCCCACAATAAAGTACATTTTACTCACTCCTGCTATCACGGCAGCACAACCTGCTGTAGCGTGACCTGCCCTTCTTAGCGGCCGTTACCTCTGGAACTGAACAATGGCGTGTGCGTATCATTTCAGCAAAAGACATCCACTTTACGTGCTTATCCACCATTCCAAACCCTCCACTCTTGCCCAGTCCCCAGCTACCAAAACATCCAACTCCTTCCTGACGCTTATGGTGGTGCCGTTACGCCAGCGATGGGCAACCTATGGCCCGAAGGCCGCATGCAGCCCATTGGGGTTGTGTGTGTGGCTCGCGGCATTTTGTAAACCGTTGCCCACACATGGGGTTGCCAGATTCTGCCCGTTCTCATCCATGTCGGTTTTTTCCTACCGGTGGAACTAGGGTGACATGCACATGAAGTCAGGTGCATGCCGATTAGACACAACATTGACCATGAGAGCTGTGACACTCCCTCTGCTACCGATCAGTCGGCACAGCCCACACATTCTAGGCCCCCCAAGCGCAGCTACTCCGTCCCAAGGAGACCATGTTGGTTATGACAGTCTCGCGGTCCGCTGAGATAAAGGGCCACTCCTGCGGCCCACTCACTAGCCTCGGCTGCCCATCACCGTGTTACGTGTTTTTAGGCCAAACTGCTTCACCGTATAGGAAAGGTAGGGGGCAGCCTATAGCAACCGAACCAGCAAGTTCCTCAGCAGCAGAGGATGTTTTTATCTACCTGGTAGTTCAGTAGGAGCCAGCAAGTTGTCTCCAGCTGCTTCAGCACGACTGCACGGCCCAGGAGGTTGTGCTGCCGGCCGTGCAAGGCCCTGCACACGGACACATCGAGACAGAGCCTCTCACCCCTATGGCACAAGCTTGAAGCAGGCTTCTGAGCAAAAGCCATCAGCTTGTGTCTGCAATTTGGGGGTCGAGGGGGGAACGTGCATCGCGAACACCCAGGAAGCCACCCTTGGTACCTACATTAGGAACCTCCGCGAGGAGGCCAAAGGGACGAATCGACGTGGTGCTGAGCCCGAGAGGTGGCTCAGAGCAGGGCGGAAGGCAGGCTGGCAGGGCTGCACAGGGACTCGGGGAGCCCAGCTTTCTGGTGGGAAAAGCAAACGGAGGGTATGGTGGAGACATTCAGATTCTTTCCCTGGGAGAGGCTGGCATTGCTGGCGGGCGGAGCTTAAACAAATGACTCCGCCTCCCCGGCCTGCTTTCTGCAGCAGAGCTTTTGCTCTGCAGCAAGCGGAGGGTCAAATTCTCTCGCCTTCCTACAGGGCAGCTGGTGGCGCCACTTGGGTGTCTGAGGAAAGGCAGCATCTCCTATCCCCTCGGGACTGGGAGGGAGCCTCACAGCCCAGCTAGGCACACCCATGCCAGCGGAGCTCCCAAGGAGCATGCGAACCAGGCCATGGCCGTGCCAGCCCAGGCTGGCAAGCCTTTGGGGCATCTGGTGGGCTGGAGAGCCCAAACACCCACCCCACTGGGAACATCCACGCCGCTGTTTTTAGTGCACTAGCTCGTGCCCCTCTCGCACAAATCTGCCCCGGCAGGCTGGGGGATCTGCTCCAGTACCCGGAGACGTGCCCTCTTGCCACCCCCGACTTGTGGCTCAGCCGCCGATTCCAGCCTCCATCGTTCTTGATAAACCTGCCAGGTTGGCATGGAAACCACGGCACCATCTTGCCTCTCTGAGGAGTCGTCAAGCGAGATATTATGTATTCTCGACATGGGCGGTGGGTGAAGGTAGGGCTGGGGCAGGCAAGCCCCCAACCCCGCCCTTTCTGCCCAGGCCCCACCCACCAGCATCACAGGGAGGTGGGGCGGTGCACGCCCCGAGTCTCCCCAGCCTGAGAGCACAGGGAGGTGGGGCGCCCCAGTCTCTCCACTCCCAGTAGGCGTTCTGGGGGCGGAGTCTGGGCAGGGCCAGGCTCACAGTTTGGGAAGGCAATGCCTCCCCCCGCCTAGCACACCCACCACCCATGTCGCTCGCCTTTGGGTGTTCAGCTTTGATTTGCACACTGTGGAAAGCCAGGAGCACAGTGTGTTCCGTGCAGCCTCCGGGAATTTTCACTTTTCCCATGCAAGTCAGTCAACCGGAGGGCACGTTATCTGTAGGACTGGAAAGCCCCTGTGATCAGGCATCTCGGGTTTTTAATAGACGGAAAACCTCCTCCTCCTCTGCGTGACGCTCTCCTCCCCTGCCTCCTTCGCTTCCCCTGAAGGTCCGGAATAATGTCAGGAGAGAGCTTATTTATTTCCCATTTTCATTATTCTCTTTCCAACTGCTTTCCCTGATGGCTGCCAAGCAGCTTGTCAGTTGTCTTCAGAGATTATGTTCCCTCTTAGCCACCGCTCTGCCCCCTGCCGAGACTGTTTCATACACTAAATTAATTTTTGATAGTCAAATCAGCTTAATGATTCAGCCAACTCTCAGCTACCCCCATTCTAATTCCCTTTAACCACATCAGCTTGAAGTTATGCAATTCATTTTCGGCTGTGTATTTAGGAAAGGAAGAGATGTAAAAGCCAGGGGGAGCTTAATTCCTCCGCTTCGCCCTCCTCCTTGTTCCCTTTTTGGTTCAGATCTCTGTAAGCCGTAACCCATTTTATCATTCTGGTTCGTCTCTGGCCTGCCTGTCCCATTGTGATCTATTCCTCAATAGCGGTTCTGTAAAGCCTCCAGTTAGTTTCCCGTTTTCTTGATTCCCTTTGCTGGCATCTCTTAAGTCTCCCCTGGATCATTTTACATAGCAGCGTGCCCGTTCCCCCCATGAAACAGGCATGCCAAGCTAAGAGAGCTGCGGTGCAAGATAAATGCCAAAAAGAGCGAGATTTAGAGCATGCACGAAAAGTGCCAGACACTCAGTTTAAAACTCAAAATTCTCCTTCTGAAGAACCGGGCCTCTCTGGTCACTAATACCCTGTCTCTCTTGGGGACTTTGCACTGATGAGACCCCAGCAGTGCAAACCCTCAGTGTATACATGATGCACCAGTATAAGTCTGGTGCACTTCTATGATCTGCGCTGCTAAACCGCCCTGGAGCAAGATCTGTTTGCACGGAAGCGGCAGATTCACATTAGAGGTCTGCATTGCAGTGACCGCCTCAGTGTGTAAGCCCCAGTGCCTAGTGGAATAAGAAAGACTGGGACTCTAGAGACCTTCTATGCCCAGCTCTGCTACTGACTGGCTAAGACCTTGGGCAAGTCATTTTCCAGGGGTATGTCTACACTTGCACCCTATTTCGAAACAGGGATGCAAATGCAGACATTCAAAATTGCAAATGAAACCGGGATTTAAATATCCCGTGCTTCATTTGCATAATTGCGTTATGGCACTATTTCGAGTTAGCGCTATTTCGAATGAACAGACGCTGTGTAGACGCGGTTATTTCGAGAGAAAACCCTTCTCTCGAAATAACTGTTAAACCTCATTGCACGAGGAATAAGGGTTATTTCGAGAGAAGGGTTTTCTCTCGAAATAACCGCGTCTACACAGCGTCCGTTAATTCAAAATAGTGGTAATGCGAAATAGCGCCATAACGCGATTATGCAAATGAAGCACGGGATATTTAAATCCCGGCTTCATTTGCAATTTCGAATGTGTGCATTTGCATCCCTATTTCGAAATAGGGTGCAACTGTAGACATACCCCAGTTCTGTGCCTCAGTTTCCCCACATGTAAAATGGGGTCAGTGGGATTGCCTTTGTAAAGCACTTCCATCTACTGATGAAAAACGCTCTGTGGGAGTTAAGAGAGGTTATTACAGCAGTTACGCTGGTGCCAGTTTCCTTAGTCTAGACAAGTGCCAAATGGAGAGTGTCCTATGAGCCTCCCAGCCAGTCAGCTGTGACCTGGGTATTTCACCCTCGTGCATCCATTTTGAAGCTAGAATACAGCCAGGTGGGATGGCTGATTGCCAGCATTCAAATCACATTCTGAACAAGATGGGCAAAGGCATTCGTCTACAGGAGAGAAGAGTGAGGGGGGATTTGAGAGCAGCCTTCAGCTCCCTGAAGGGAGGTTCCAAAGAGGATGGAGAGAGGCTGTTCTCTGTAGTGACAGATGGCAGAATAAGGAGCAATGGGCTCACATTACAGTGGGGGAGGTCTAGGTTAGCTACAAGGAAAAACTATTTCCCTAGGAGCGTGGGGAAGCACTGGGATGGGTTCCCTAGGGAGGGGCTGGAATCTCCATCCCTAGAGATGTTTAAGTCCCGGCGTGACAAAGCCCTGGCTGGGATGATTGAGTTGGGGTTGGTCCTGCTTGGAGCAGGGGGCTGGACTTGATGACTCCTGAGGCCTCTTCCAGCCCTAGGATTCAATGATTGAGTTACTTGTGATGCCCATTAACTGATTTAACATCTAGTTGACATTTTCACACTTGCCTAATGTCAAGACACAGCCCTGCAGCGAAGTTTCATCCTGGCTGGACAAAGATGCACACGGTGGAGAGAGTTTTCAAACTTACCTTTGAGCATTACACGGTTCGGACTCTCCCTCACCTTGGCCAATGAAAGTCAATGACTGTCAAATTCCTGGTGTTGCAATGGCTGCATGAGGAATGTTGGTTTGAACACATCTGTTCATATATGAAACACATAGGCATAGGCATGAGGCAGTGATCTGAGCACGAGATGAGGAGCCAGAAATACTGGCTTTCCTCTGGGGAAATCCCTCAGCCCCTGCCTCGGATTCCCCCTTTGTACATTTGTCAATAACACCAGTCACTCCCCAAAAAGAGTAAGGTTGGGAAGGGAAAAGTTTCCCAAAGATACAAGAGACAGGCAGCTGCTCAGGTCCCACTGTGAGTCCCGAGTGGGGTCTCCCCATAGCTGGAGACATGCTAAGCATTGTTATTGCTATGTGGTCCCCGAGGCACTAAACAATATTTTTGCCTTGTAGGTATCTCGTGACAGAAGGCCAGATTTTCATCCTCTACATTTTTACTTTCTTTGCCATGATGGCGTTAGTGATGCACCAGAAACGGAAAGGGCTGGTCTTGGACAGCAACGGACTCTTCCTCTTCTACTCCTTCATGCTTACATTGGTCTTCATCGGCGCCTGGGTGGTTTGGCTGTGGAATGACAAGATCCTCAGGAAGAAGTATCCTGGCGTCATTTACATTCCCGAGCCGTGGGCCTTTTATACCTTACACCTGAGCAATCTCCAGTCGGCAGGGGACGGGGCTTAAGCGGGGTTGCCTGCGGACAGATCTCTAGCTTTTCCGACCGTGGCTGTGTCTCAGTTCAGTTACTGCCCCGGTAGCTGGAACCCGGCTGTACACTGCCCCGACCTGGGTGAAGGGGTTGGCCGTGGTACGTCTGCTGTCTCAGTTACTTTCCAAAGCTGCCACCTTGCGTGTTCTAATCTGGGTGCAGTGCAGGCACGGAGCTGACCTTCGAGGGAAGACTGCCAGAGGCAAGCCAGTACCCGATGGATGCAGCAGGGCTTCGGCCTATAGTTGTGTTGTCCCATAAAACTTCATCCCAGTTTAGCCGATGGTGGAGCAGTTCCCCCCAGTCTGGTCAACGGCCAGCCTTTCCCTTCTGAGCTCAACAGGAGGGACAGCTCCCATGCCTGGACCTCTGGAACATGGCATGCAATGACTTCCCAGTGCAGCTCATCCTCTGGGCCTGGCCCGCTGGCGCGATCCCTGATCTTGGCCTGGATCGTTGTGGGCAAAAGTCATCCGCTCCCGAACGAGGCAAAGACCTCGTGTAAGGGGCTTCTTGGGGCAGGAGCAGGGCAGCCTGCGCTTGGCGGCTGCTGCTCCAGCCTGGAATACGGGCTTCCCCTGAGAGCACCACTTACACCGGGGTAAGAGCCCTGGCAAAGTCAGCAGCACTGACCCACAAGCCCAACCCCGTGAGAAGGGCCAAAGAGGAGCAGGCAGGATGAAAAAGCTAGCCCGGGAGAGTCACTGTGCATGGCAGCAGGATCCAGGAAGCAAAGGGAGAAGGGGGGGACTGTCCCTTAGATCCTAGCCTTGTGCTGGGCATCTGTGATCCAAAACCCAGCGAGCCACCAGACGCGTTGCTCTTTGGTTCCGCGTTCTTCTCGGGGGCATCTCTGCGCAGCAGCAGCTGGGGAACGTGAAAGTGACTAGCGCAGCGATGGCTCATTTCAGTTTGAGTTAACATGAACGGGGCACAGTACCAGACCCTAGTGCATGGCTGGGGACTGGGCTGGGTGGAGAAAGTGGCCATGGGTCTAGAATACGCCCTCTCAGGGAGGGAGACCTGCAAACACCACAGCAGTGAGGGGCAAGGAGGAGTCAGCAGAACCTCCCCAGCCGGGCAGGGTGGGAGCTGGTATCGAGCGCCCTCTTTCCCAGCTCCCTCCTGGACCCTGGTATCCCCCATAGGAGAACAGGGGGCTGCAGGTTCTGTCTGCCACTGTGGCTGGTGCTGCAGCAGGATTCTGTCCACTCCTCTCCCCCTCTGCTTACTCTGCTTGTTTGGGGGGTGCCCCGTAGCTGTTCCGTGCTGATAGGAAGGCAGTAAAAATGGTACCAGGTTTGAGGAGACACTCTAAGCTGTCAAACGCCACAATTGATCAGTAGGCAGCAGGTTTAAAACAAACAAAAGGAAGCATTTCTTCATGCAGCGCACAGTCAACCTGTGGAACTCCTTGCCAGAGGATGGTGTGGAGACCAGGACTTTGACAGGGTTCAAAAAAGAACTAGGTAAATTCATGGAGGTTAGGTCCCTCAATACTTATTAGCCAGGATGGGTAGGAATGGTGCCCCTAGCCTCTGTTTGTCAGAGTCTGGAAATGGAGGACAGGGGACAGATCACTTGATGATTACCTGTTGTGTTCACTGCCTCTGGGGCACCTGGTATTGGCCAGTGTTGGCAGACAGGACGCTGGGCTAGATGGACCTTTGGTCTGACCCAGTCTGGCCGTCAGTGAGAATTTAGCCAGTGGGTTTCACTAGGGGACAGGCCCAAAATAGCCAGGGGTAGGCCAGGGATCCTTTTAATCTCCCCTCCCACCCGACCCCCTGCCTTAGTTTCCTTGCTTTCCAGTTATACAGGATTGACACAGGCTGGTGTCTCTTGCTGGAAGCCTTCAACAAAATCCAGCCAGAGTGCCCCAGCCCTGCTCTGGTTTTAACCTACCTGCAGCTGAAAATGACTTCAGTGTGTATCTGCCAGTTCTTTGGCATGTTCCCCCGCCTGGCAGCACTGGCCAGGGCTCACCAATCCTGCCAGGCTCTGAGCGCCCTCTGCGTCCACTGGTAGCAACAGGTGGCAGGTTCAGCGCCACACAGGATCAAGCCCAAAGGGTCTCACTCAGCAGCTTCCTCGCTCCACAGCGCTGAAGGGAAGACTCATTTTGCTGGCTGGGCGACATGCAGATCACTCCAAAGGTCAGTGGGCAAACCTGCAAGAATCAGAGATGCAGGAGTCAGTTCTTGCACTCAACAGCTCCCTGGGTCTGCATTTCTTTTCAAAACGAGACCTGGTCGCCAGCTACCAGACTTTCAGTTGAATTTGGCAGCTTGTCAAGCATAATGATCCCTTGAGTGGAAAGTGTCCATGTAAATGTATAATAGACAGGTTGAACCTCTCTAGTCCAGCACTCTCTGGTCCAGAAACTTCCACGGTCCGGCATGATTGTAGCTAGCTGTATGTCCACTTACGGGTGAGGCCACGTTTCCTGTGGTCTCATAAAGTTTGTTTACAGCCACCAGTCCTGGCTCTTAGTGTTCTGTGTTGTTATTTAGCCCTAAATGTCTTCTCAGAGCCCAGGAAACAGTGGACGTGTTGGTAATGCTGCTAGACAACGTTGACCTCCTGTGGTCTGGCAAATTCTCTGGCTCGACACCAGTCACATCCCAAGAGTGCCGAACTAGAGAGGTTCAGTCTGTGATTAACCCATGTTCCTCTATTATTTTTGCATGCTACATCCAGTCTGATGTCCATAGCTTCTTATGTCCTTTGTAACACAGCTCACCAATTCTCCAATACTCAGGTAGTGCATCCTTAATGCAAAACGTGTGCGGGATCTTTTTCAGCTAATGCTGGTTTTTTTCCTCCTGGTATTCTTTGGCTAAATCATTGTCATGTATATCCGTCACATTGTATAAACCCTGGTGTGGCACAACCCACGTGTGAACAAAGCGTTCTCCGCAAAACAACCCCCAAAATAAAAGCATTTGTGTATAGCTAGACGTAGGCATTGAACCAGTACTGTTGTTGATGGGAGTTTGGTGCTCAACTGGTGGGGAACAACATGCAGAGAATTTACCCGTGGTTCACAGTCAAGCTGGGAGGACATATTGAGTGAGATCCTGTAGGGGTCAGTCCTAGGTCTGGTTCTATCCAGTATCAAATAGATAGTGGCATAGAGAGTACACTTACAAAGTTTACAGACGCTACCACTCTGGGAGAACTTACAAGCACTTTGCACAACAGGATTCAAATAAAAAATGGTCTCAACAAACCGGAGAAATGGTCTGGAATAATTTGGATGAAGTTCCAAAAGGACAGAGGCAAAGTACTCTGCTGAGGGAGGAATACTCCCATTGCACAAATACTCCATGGAGATGACTGCCTAGGAAGGAGCCCTGAAGAAAACAAGTTGGGGGTCATAGTGGATCACAAACAAAACCCGAGTCCATTGTTGCCAAAGAAGCAAACCTCATGCTGAGGTGTACAAGCAGGCATATTGTGAGCCAGACACGAGGAGTAATTCTTCCGCTCAATACTGATAAGACCTCACTGGAGTAGTGTGTCCGGTTCTAGGTACCGCACATTGGGAAAAGTGTAGACAGATTGGAGAAGGTCCAGAGAAGAGCAAGAAAAATGAAGAAAGGTCTAGAAAACATGATGCAAGAGGAAAGTATAGAAAAAAATAGGTTGGTTTAGTCTGGAGAAGAGAAAACTGAGTGGATGTGATAGCAGCTTTCAAGTATGTAAAAGACTGTTCCAAGGAGGAGGGAGAAGAAGTGTTCTTGTTAACTTCTGAGGCTAGGATAAGAAGCAATGGGCTTAAATAGCATCAAGGGTGGTTTAGGCTGAGTATTATGAAACCCATCAGGGTGGGTAACACTGGAACAAATTACCTAGAGAGGCTGTGGAATCGCCATCGGAGATTTTTAAGAGCAGATGAGACAAACACCTGTGAGGGATGGTCTCGGATGATACTTAGATCACTCTCAGTTCTGGGGACTGGACAAGAGACCTTTTCTCTTCCAGCCTTTTTATGATCCTAAGATCTTTGGCCTAAAAGAATATAAGGGCCGATCTGCGTTGTACAAGCACACTGGGGGGCGAATTTGCAGCATCGCTGGAAGTGGCCTATTGCCTAACCAGATCCCTTCTTCACCACCGATGGGAAACATGGTAACGAAGCAAATATTTTGTTCCTAGGCCCCCAACTGAGTTGCAGTTGAAGCACAGACACAGTTTTGGTGGTGGGGCATCATGCCTACTTGTTCAGTGTGCAACCGTCAGGTTTTTCTTCACAAAGCACCTACAGCTTCCTCGTGCCCGTACAGACAGGCGGGAGGACGCCTCCCTGCCCAGAGAGTCCTATAATGTTCAAGAGTAGCGCGTTTTTATGCCTTGCACACAATGCTGCATGTAACCTCACATGCCAGAAATGCCTGGCTTCCAGGGCTCCTTCACACTAGTTTGAAAATCTCAGTGGGATGGATAAAGACCAGCCGCACTCAAGGTCTTAAATTCCTTATCACTTAAATGTAAGGAGGACTCGGGAGGGCACCGGGGGGGGGGGGGGGGCAGATTTTTTCCAACAAAAAATGGCTTTTTGAATAGAAAGCATCTCACAATTCCTGTATCCAACCACAATTTTCCCACAAATCAGTTCAAAACTCATCATTTTAACTACTGGGGGAGATTGCCCTTCTCCCACACTTTTTATTGCGGGTGGGAACATAATGCATTTTGATTCCATCCCCTTTGAAAAGAAATGCATGTTTTCATCAAAAAGTTGAGTTGTGGGGGGAAAACCAAAAATGTGAACATTTTGGTCTGAAGTAATTCCTCTTATTCAGCCAAACCTGAGACTATATCTTTGTGGGTGTTTCTTTACAAGGTATAGCGATCCATAGATCTGCCCCCCCCTTTCAATATTTTTTCTGACACAGCTCCTTATTTTAATACACACCCCCCCTCAAATATCAGCCATATCACAATGTCTCTACTCTGAAGAGGACGTCTGGGAAGGATGATGCATTTTCTTAAGCAGAGAGCTGGGAAGGGGACTTTCAACCCTGAAGGAGTTTTGCTCCAAGTGGTTTAATTAGATCGATATTAGAAACTGACAGAGTTTTCAACAGGCGCAAAATCACTTCCCCATTCTCTGGTGTCAAAGCTATTAACTCTCCAGTCTTTCATGGGGCATTTGGGGCAGATAAGACCTGCTGCCTTTGCAACATTTAAAAAAGCAAAACCACGCCCATCTTTCAGCCCTCCTTTAGACACCTGAAAAACAACCAACCAACCAAATCTGGTCAGCTTTTAACACTGGCCACTCAGGACATAAACATCACCATCTTTTACAAAGCAAAACCCATTGTGATTGGCTCAGAGAGGTGCACAATTAAAAAATTAGCTGCTTCTCGTGCCCAGCAGCATGCCCCCATCAAGAGTGAATTATTATATATAAATATCTAGCCCCAGCTGTCCCTTCTTAAACAGCCTCCTTCGGTATTAGTCATTCTGTGGGCTTGTCTCTAAGCGCCGGTATTTAAGCACAGCATGAGGTGCATTGCAATGTATTTGGGATTACCAAAGCTTTATACTCAACCCAGAGTTACTTCATTATTGAGTCTGACCTACCGGTGAAGGCGACCTCAAATCAGACAAAGGAAAACCCCCCTCGCTCCCCCATTTCCTGCTCCTTTATAAACCCTTGTGCAAACACTCCTACAGGAATTCTGACATTTTCAGCCTGTTGCAGGAGAAACCTGTGTATTAGAACTAATGTGTGTGTCTTTCTGATTAACAGCTGTTGCTAGTGGTTGCAATCCAACCCACAGCATGGGTCAGGTTTTGTATCCATGGCAGCAGGGTATTTATTACAGTTCCTACCACTCTCCACCCAGGATTGGTGGACTTTAGCCCTTAATCAAATAGCAAAGTAAGTCGGAGAACGCAGCGGCTGACACTCTGACCAGCAGGTATAAAACAAAGGGGGGGAATTTCCTAAGCAAATGGTGAGTGATAAACATTTTTTGATCCATTTGAAATGTGTCTGATCATGCGACATTCCGAAACTGAATGATTTTCCTCCCCTCCTTTTTCTGCTCCAGGCAAAATTTCTGTCCCAGGATCAAATTAATGGTACGTACAGTTGCTTTTTAATTAGCAGGATCAGTTTAACAAGTTTACTGCTAACGGCGTTTCTCATTAAAGGGTCTCATTTTGGGGTGCTTACTTCGTTGTTTAACATTCTCATAATTCTTGAGGTGAACTGTCTCAGCTAGCTAATGTTTTTTAAAAGAGAACATTAGAGGCAGTCAGCCAGAAATGTCCTCGCTGCAGTTGACTGCTGGGATAGGGTGCCATTTGGACTAGCAAAGGAAAGGGAGCAAGAAACTAGACTATTGTACAAAACAGTTGCATGTCTTCTTCTTAAAAATATAAAAGTGCTGGATTTCACAGCGGTAGGAGGTTTAACTTCCCACCCCCAACTGTTTAATGCTACATCTCTGGACAAATAACCGAGAGGGGATATTTAAAGCAATAATTGGAGATACTCACAAGATACGAGTTGAACCTCTCTAATCTGGAACTCCCTGGTCCGGCAACATCCGTGGTCCGGCATGATTTTAGTTAGCCAGATGCCCACTTACCATGGGTGTGGCCAAGTTTCCTGTGGTCTCAAAGTTTGTTTACAGCCACCAGTCCTGGCTCTCAGTGTTCTGTGTTATTTAGGCCTAAATGTCTTCTAAGAGCCCAGGAAGCAGTGGGAGTGTTCGTGATGCTGCTAGACAATATTGAGCTCCCGTGGTCTGGCAAACTCTCTGGTTCGGCACCAGTCAGGTCCCAAGTGTGCTGATCTAGAGAGGTTCAACCTATACTGTAAAGCTCTGTAGACGAAACAAACAACTGGAAAGGCAGGGGAAGGCTGGTCTTGTGAGCCAAGCTCAGCCCTGCATCAGGAGAACTGAGTTCTAATTCCCAGGTCTTCTTGTCTGACCCTTGGCAAATTGCTTACCACCTCTCAATTTTCCCTCACTCAAAATGGCCACAGCAGCCATCTGCCTTATTAACCCCTTGGAAGAGCAGTGGGGTCCTTGGATGAGAGAGCAAGGCAAAAGGCCCAGGGATTGGAGAGTGCTGTTTTGGAGAGGTAGCTCAATCATAGACCCATAGAATATTAGAACTGGAAGGGACCTTGAGAGGTCATCAAGTCCAGTCCCCTGCCCTCACGGCAGGAACAAGCACCATCAGATCAGACCTGACAGGTGTCTATCCAACCTGCTCTTAAATATCTCCACTGATGGAGATTCCACAACTTCCCTAAACAATTTATTCCAGTGTTTAACCACCCTGACAGTTAGGAAGTTTTCTTAATGTCCAACCTTAACCTCCCTTGCTGCAATTAAAGCCCATTGCTTCTTGTCCTGTCCTCAGAGGTGAAGAACAATTTTTCTCCCTGCTTCTTGTAACACTCTTTTAGGCACTTGAAAACTGCTGTTATGTCCCCTCTCTCAGTCTTCTCTTTTCCAAACTAAACAAGCCCAATTCTTTCAGTTTTGCCTCACAGCTCGTATTTTCTAGACCTTTCATCAATTTTGTTGCTCTTCTCTGGACCTTCTCCAATTTCTCCACATCTTTCCTGAAATGTGGTGCCCAGAACTGGACACAATACTCCGACTGAGACCTAATCAGCACAGAGCAGAGTGGAAGAATGGCTTCTCAAAAAAGATATATTGGCATTAGAAAAGGTTCAGAAAAGGGCGACTAAGATGATTAGGGGCTTGGAAAGGGTCCCATATGGGGAGAGGCTAGAGAGACTGGGACTTTTCAGTTTGGAAAAAAGGCGATTGAGGGGCGATATGATAGAGGTATATAAAATCATGAATGGTGTGGAGAAAGTGATTATAGAAAAATTATTTACCTTTTCCCATAATACAAGAACTAGGGGACACCAAATGAAATTGATGGGTAGTAGGTTCAAAACTAATAAAAGGAAATTTTTCTTCACACAGCGCACAGTCAACCTGTGGAACTCCTTGCCCGAGGAGGCTGTGAAGGCCAGGACTCTATTAGGGTTTAAAAAAGAGCTTGATAAATTTTTGCAGGTTAGGTCCATAAATGGCTATTAGCCAGGGATAAAGTATGGTGCCCTAGCCTTCATAACAAGGGCAGGAGATGGATGGCAGGAGATAAATCACTTGATCATTGTCTTCTGTTCTCCTTCTCTGGGGCACCTGGCATTGGCCACCATCGGCAGATGGGATGCTGGGCTCGATGGACCTTTGGTCTGACCCAGTATGGCCATTCTTATGTTCTTCTCGTGTCTTGCTCACAGCACTCCTGTTAATGCCGCCCAGAATCATGTTTGCTTGTTTTGCCAAAGTGTCACACTGTTGACTCCTATTTAGCTTTTGGTCCACTGTGACCCCTAGATCCCTTTCTGCCGGACTCCTTCCTAGAGAGTCGCTTCCCATTCTGTATGTGTGAGACTGATTGTTCCTTCCGAAGTGGAGCACTTTGCATTTGTCCTTATTAAACTTCATCCTATTGACCTCAGACCATTTCTCCAGTTTGTCCAGATCATTTTGAATTTTGACCCCATCCTCCAAAGCACTTGCAACCCCTCCCAGCTTGGTATCATCTGCAAACTTAATGAGCGTACTCTCTATGCCAATAAAGACCGGGGATAGCTGGGGAAAGGAATGCCATGCATCAGGCAGGCACTGGCTGGCCCTGCACAACTCTGGCAAGCAAAGGGGTTCAGAAAGGGACCCAGAAGGCGGGAGAAAGTCAGGCCCTACAGGCTCTGCAGAGCCAGCTCTGAGAAGTGCTAGAAACCCCCCTGCACCACTTAACTCTTCATCCTGACAGACACCAGGAAAGCACTGGAGGGGCGGGGGGAGGGAGGACCACACAAAACTTTTTGAGCCGAGTCAGTTCATCTAGCTCCAGGAAAGAGCCTGTCACAATACAACAGCCGTCAGGAGCAGTTGTGGGAGGGAAAGAGGTTGGCTGCTGTGCAGGGCAGGGGCTGTGCTGCCGTGCAGCTTAGTGGGAACGCTGTTGCTATGTAGCCACTGGTCCCCACAAGGTAGCTCAAGGTGCAGAACAAATGAACAAATGAACAAGTTAAGTCTAACGCTGGGAAGCATCAGGACTGAGGCGCCCACGCGATGGCAGGTCGGTCTGTGGTGTCCTCGGGGGCCAGCAGCAGCCACCAGGTCAGTAGAGGGCGGTTTCTTATCACTTGGTCACAGGACAGCACCTCTAAGTGCTTGTGAGTGCAGTGAAAAGAACTCAAGACGCCACATTTTGCCATGCCTTGCAAAACAACGACCCCGTTGCGAAGGGCAGCCATGTCGCTCCTGAAGACTCACCTCCATCGTGCCCACAAGTAGTTATGCCCACCTCTAGGCCATTCCCCTTCACCAGGACCTCCTGTCTTCAGCTTGTTGGGGCGTGTTTTCGTCTTGCACAGCACCACGCACTTGGCTGGCCTTGTCACCCAGGGTGACATTCTGACCCCATGAAGTCAAGGGGAGGTTACCATTCTGAGACGCCCAGGATGTCACCTCTAGGGACCAGGCTCACCTTTGGCCTAGGATTGCACAGGCTAACCCATCCCCATACACCTGGCGTGGGCTAGCCCATTGCAGGGGACCTGACTAGCCATCCCCAAGGGCAAAATCTACCTCAGCTCTTCCTTCCCCTGGGAATAAATGGCAGCCGCACCAACGTTTAAATTCAGGGGTGTTAGAAAGAGCGGCATGGCCTAAGGCCACAGCAGCACACCCGTGCAGCAAACAAGTTTAACAGTCCCCACATGGCCCCAGCAGCCTCGTCTCATCCAGTCGCTGAACACGGGGCCTATCCTCCCCCTTGCCCACAGTAGAGCCCAGCTCTAATCCCGGTGAGATTCAAAGGAGGAATGGGCCAGCCCTGAGGGAAGAGAGCTACCACACAACCCCCTCCAACGCTATTTATTGCTGCTGTGAAATTCAGCTGGGGGGATTTTTGACAGGGAGTCGTGCAAACACACACACACACACACACACACACACACACACACACACACACACAGAGCCATCTCCTGTTTGAAAGGCTGGTTCCACAGACTAAAAGAGCACAACAACAAAGTATTCCCCCAAAACAGCACTTGAGACCATGGGGCTCTCGCGGACTCCACCTTCAGCACAGCCGACTCCCCACACTTGACCCTGTACACATCATTTGAGGGGGGCTGAGGAGATCTAGACGTGGCAGGAAATGGTCCCAGTGGTTGGACAGAGCTCTAGGAGTTCTATCCCCCAGCTTGGCAACAGACAGGCTGAGGAACAGTTACGGATCTGTGTGTGTTTCTGTCCCCCTCTCCCGCCACAAAGAGAACAAAACCCTCCATCGTGAAAGTGCTTTGATGGATCGACAGGTTCGAGCTGCACCCCATGCCTTGTCCGCACTGCACCCCTTCGTTGCTGGCTGTAGTTTCCCTGGCCTTGCCACCCGGCGCTTCCTCTGCAACTATGATCTCTGAACAGTGGGTCCAACAGACCCACAGGTACCATTGCCATTAGTGGACTTTTGCTCAGCCTTTGCACTCGGCTCCAAATCTGTCCAGCTGTACTCTACAGCCCCGAGTCACATGATCCTAATTAACAGCAGAGAGTAACCGGCCTGCAGAACCCAACCTACGGGCTCACCTAATTGCTCAACAGAACGCACTGCGATCAGGATGCCGGAAAGCATTAGGAAGCTCGCTTATTGCTAATTGCCTATTGCTAACGTGCTCTCCTGCACCATCCGCCCAATGAGTTAAAACCCAGACTCACTTTATTAGCTAAAGGAGCCGACCTTTAGAAATTCAGGCGCCATCTTCCCCGACAAATTGCCTGTTCTTTTGCCTAAGCTGTGGAGACAAGTCCATACTGTATCTCAGTCATTGTAAGGAACTCTACTACTTGCCAGATTTTAACACAGCTGTGGCAAGGTCTTAACCATCTTCTCAAACCAGCCATCTATTTTCTATGCTGCTTTGGGCTGTGAAGTTTCCAACTTTATGCCAGCCCCTGCCATAGACTCTAAACTCTTCTTTCTCTCCTTTAAGTCTGTCAGGGTAACTGTCAAACACAAGCCGATACAGTGGATGTCTGCCAGACTCCAAACACAACAAAGCTGAAGATACTGCTCCCATTCATCTCAAGGAGGTGTTGATCTGGAATTCTGGTCCCATCAGGAAGAGATGGGAAGGAGCTGGGAAAAGGTTAGGAAGACTAACACATAGATTTGTTTTGCTCGATCCTGGTCATGAGCCAGGAGCACATTGTAGTAGGTATTGTACTAACAAAGAATACAGATGCTGCCAAAAAAAAAAAAAACCCACCTTCACCCCCAAACAATTGTATTTTGGCTTGGTAGCAGGCCACAGCAGCATGGCGGATTTCTTTCAGTACCATTCAAAATGTCGACGTCTCAGTGCTGTGCATCTATTTCCCTATGTTCCCTTTGTTCATTTCCTTAGGCATGTCAGTCACCCAGCCACGGGTCCTTTGGGAGTCAGAGGGAGAAGGAGCCAGGGATGCAAGCCGTTTGTGTCTGTAGGATTCTCTTAGTCGTTCGGAGAATGTCGGTCAATTGTTTCAGCGCCACCGTGCTCCTTTTCATTAGCATTCCACCCGGTCCATCTAGACAGTGAAGTATTTAAAGAGCTATTTCCCAAGCCGAGATCCTTTGGTGCACTGATGAACGGTGAAGGAGCTCAAGCATGCCCTAGCGCATTAGTCTGAATCTATTAAAAGTGGCTGGAGTTGCTACGGCTGATGGAATTAACTGTTCCGTCCTCCCACGCCAAACTGGGGCTTGTACCCAGGGCCACAGAGACTCCCTTGTGTCTCACCATAATGGGGTCATGCTCCAGGATGGTCCCTGTTTCAAGGGAGACACAGCTCCCTGGGTGACTGGGCACTCTGGGAATTTAGGACAGCCACATCCCTCTAAAGTCCCCCATGGGATAGATTGGCACCACCCGCTCTGCTCAGGAATCTGCTCTCGTCATTCCTTGGCTGCCATGCTGCTCCGTCCCCCATCTGTTCTCCCCTCTGCCATCTTGTTTTCTTACATTTTCTCCTCTTCTTTATTCCTTCTATTTATTCCTTTTTGACCCCTCCCCCTCAGGCACCTCCTTCCTGTCCCCCAGAATGCAACACTGCTGCAGGGGGGGCGGTACTCCACAAGCTAGTCTCTTGTCTGAGCTCAGTGCCCTGGGACAGAGCAGAGAAGCTTGAAGCCACAGAGCGGTATCCGCACGACAAACTGGAGAACGGGTCTGAAGCCAGCAAGATGACATGTTGGGCAGAGAAGTGTGAGGTGTTGCACACGGGAAGGAAAATGTGAACGCACAACTACACAGTGGGGGAGTAACTGACTAGAGAGAAGTTGGTAAGAATCTGGGTTCATAATGGATCACCAGTTGAATATAGGTCTATAATGAGACGCAGTTTCCAAAAGGCCAGTAGCATGCTGGGGTGTAGTAACCAGAATGTCTCATAGAAGACATAGGAGGTGCAGAAAAGGGCAACTAAAATTATTAGGGGTATGGCGTGGCTGCCATATGAGAAGAGATTTATAAGACTGGGACTGTTCAGCTTGGAAAAGAGATGACTGAGAGGGGATGTGATAGAGGTCTATAAAAACCTGACTGCTGTGGAGAAAATAAATAGGAACAATTATCTGTTTCCTCCCATAACACTCACCAAATGCAATTAATAGGGAGCAGGTTAAAAACAAAGGGGAATATTTCTTCACCAAACCGGTGCAATTCTTTGATGGGGGATGTTGTGAAGGTCAAGACTATAACAGGGTTCAAAAAAGAACTAGATAAGTTCATGGAGGTTAGGCCCATCAATGGCTATTTGGATGGGAAGGGATGGTGTCCCTAGCCTCTGTTTGTCAGGGGCTGGAAATGGATGACAGGAGAGGGATGGCTTGATGATTCCCTGTTCTGTTCATTCCCTCTGGAGCACCTGGCATTGGCCACCGTCAGCAGACAGGACACTGGGCTGGATGGACCTTTGGTCTGACCCAATTTGGCCGTTCTGATGAGGAAGCTGTCTCCTTCAGGAGGCCTCTGCTGGTGCAGTGTCTCATGGGTGCCACACTGAAGGAAAGAGATGGAAAACGGACGAGTCCGAAGGAGAGCCACAGAAATAGTAACAGGTTTCGAAAACCTGGCTTCTGAGGAAAGGATTGAAAACCAGGTCACGTTTAGGTGTGAGAGGAGGCCTGAGGGGGGACCCGAGACAGTCTGCCCATATGTGAAGGGCTGTTCTAAAGAGGACAGCAGTCAGTAGTTCCCCATGGCCACTGGCAGTGGGGCAAGAAGTGATGAGCTTAGCCTGCAGCAAGAGAGATTCAGGTGAGCTACTAGGAAAATCCTTCTAATGCTCAGGGCAAGCTGAGCTCTGGAACAGGTTTCCCAAGGAGGTTGTGGAATCCTCCTCACTGGAGACTGGACAAACGCTGGCGGGCAGGAGACTGGACTTGGCGACTCCTCAAGGTTCCTTCTAACCGTGCAGCTCCACAATGGGAGCTAGTGTCGCTATGAGCCACTAGAGAAGCCAGACAGAAAAGGCCACCCGCCACTTGGACCACAAGTTCAGGAGCTGGAGTTAAAGGACAAAACACCAGCTGCTCCTTTTCTCTGCTCCCTTCTCCCCTTTGGAGAGGTCTAGCATGTGTACATGTACACACACACACACACGACAACACTCAGAGTTCAGGAACTCATTTAATACTTCAGCTACAAGGGTTGATAAAAATGCTGAAAGAGCTTCAAACTCTGACCAGTCATTTTGCAGATTTAAATAGTCTGGCTGCTTTTTCCTCCTGATTACAGGTTGGACCTCCCTGGTCTGGGACCGTTGGGACTGGACTGGTCCCGGATGAGGGATTTTGCTGGATCAGGCAAGGTCACTTCTGGCCTTTCCTGCTGCCAGCTCCACACTTCCTGGCTCCCCCAGCAACCCAGATGCCAACTGGGCTGCCAACTCCCCCTGCATCATGCTGGGCTCCCAGCCCCTCCACCCCCCACAGCACATCAAGACTCTCTGATCCTGGAACATCCATGTTCCTGCTGGACCATGGATGTTGCTGGACCAGAGAGTTCCAGTTTATAGAGGTGCAACCTGTCGTAGATTTGCAGGAAAATTCCATGTCCAGACTGAACGGTTGGATCACAGAAATCATTTTGGGCTTGTCCTCTGGTGTGCTGATCAAATCACTAATGCCCACCTTCCTGCCCTTTCGGGCTCCCCAACCACCCGGTCCTGCTGAGCCAGAAGCTCTGGTCTCCCCCAACCAAGGCACAAAGTTGGGGTTACCATCCTGCTGCAGAGCAATTAGCTCAGCTCTGGGAGAACTCATCAATAAGGCCTTGGACGATACCCAGGAAAGTGACCCCCCCCAAAAGGAACCACAACCCCAAATAAATCTGTCTACACTGTGTAAAAGTTTTGTACAACGTTCATGAAGATGTCTGCCCCCTTTCTCAATGACAGAGAGATATGCACAGTGGTTGCTCCTCTTCCCCCGGATAACAATTATTTACATGGGGCTTGATGATAAACAAAAGTATAAAAAGTAGGATTTAAGTGATTGCAAGTGAAAACAGACAGATCAAAGTAAATTACTAGATTAAAATAATAAAAGCCCCCAGCTAATTCTAATATACTAAGAAATTTGTTACATGCAAATTCTTACCCTAAACAGCTGTTCTTATCTCAAGTAAAATGCGTCAATTCAGAGTTGATCTTTACTTTGTCCTGGATCTAAAGCTTTTCAGAGGTCTTTAGAGTTCTTTGTTTCCAGGTTTCTTTATGTGTATCCTCTTAGGGTACGTCAAGACTACAGGCTTTTGTCGACAGAGGCTTTGTCAACAGATACTGTTGACAAAGCCTCTGTCAACAAAGAGTGTCTAGACTACATCCAGTTCTGTCGACAAAGCAAGCCGCTTTGTCGACATAAGAGTGTAGATGCAAAGGACAGTGTAGATGCAATAACGCCTTCTGTCGACAGAACTCTGTCGACAAAAGGTGTTATTCCTCGTAGAATGAGGTTTACCGCCGTCGAAAAACTGCCGAGTTCTGTCGACGTTATGTTGACAGAACTCGGCGGTAGTGTAGACGCAGGTATAGTTTTGTCGACAAAAGTCCACTTTTGTCGACAAAACCCTGTAGTCTACATACATCCTTAGGGTGGTCGAGGCAGTTTCAAAAGCCAGCTGAAGACAAAGACCGATTGCTTTCCATTTTTTTAAATAGACTTTCTTCCAGGACAGGAACCTTTGGTTCAATATGCCCATCCCCATGGAAAAGTACCATATTCAAGATGGATTCCAGTACCAAGTCTTTCTAGGACCAACCACAGTTTGGGCTTAGAGGAAAAATAAAACCATTCACGGGTTGTTGATTTGAGTACTGAGCCATTAAGTTCCTAAAGTATCATTAAATTCCCCTCATTTGCACATTTAGAATTAAAACAGATTCACACTTCACATTTCTAACTCCACATTCAAGAATAACACATACACAAAAATAAGCTATACAGATTCAACAGACTGTAACTTTAAAAATGATATGTCACATGACTGGCTTTGAATAAAGCATCCGAGAGTTATGCATATTCCTATTCATAAGCCAATTTTCATAAAAACATGGGGGGAGGAGGGAGTGTGACAGAAACTAGGACAATATTGGATGGCAACACATGTTATTTTTTGTTTTGAACTAGAATTCAAGGAATGTTTTTCTCTGTATGATAAGAAACAAAAAGGCAAGATAAATGCCAGTGACCTAATCACAGTGATGCGGTGCCTGGGAACCAGCCCAACTCTAAGAGAGGTAGAGAGACATCTTCAAGGGCATAAAATTGGTAAGTAAAATAGACCTGGATTGCAAGGATTATTAAAACCAGACAGATGATATGTAGAACTCGCAATCTGACAACAACCCAGGGAAAAACAGGTCTAAAATATTCAACAAAGAGGACCACCCCATCCAAACTAGCAGAAGCAGCAGAACGTGATGGAATTTGCTAAGACTCAACTTTTCTGATGTCCAGGGACTATAGCAATAAAAATTAGCATGGCAGGAATCTAAGTAGATTTGGGTTTAAGACGGGACAGCCTAGCTTATACAGGATAACCAGGAACTGGTCACAAGAGTGGTGAGATGTGCTGGGTGATGGACGGGAGGGGCACATTTAGAAGACACTGCAGATAAGTCAAGGAGGGGTCTGAAAATGGTGGCCTAAGGGAGGGGTGGGGAAAGGAGAGACATACTTAGGAAAATTGTGCTGCCGCAGTTGTACTGAGCTGCAACCTTCCTGAGATTGGCGAGTCCTGCCACACTAGGCTATGAGGAAGGTGACGAAAAACATTGTTTTCAGCTCCAGATGTTTTATCCAATTATTTCTAAAAAGCACAGAATGGGGGTCCCAGAAGAGTCGTGAACAGAGGTGGTGGACACCAAACCTTTTCTGAGCATCTGGCAAGGCTACAGACAGGCCAGGCCCACTGTTACTGTGGCAGCGGCCAGAACCCCTGACCCCTTTAAATGGCCGCCAGAGTGCCTCTCTGCATGGCTTTGAGGGCTTGGGGGCCCAGCACCACAGCCTGGGCAGCGCTGAGGGCTGGTTGCCCTGGTCCCGCCCCAAGCCCCACCCCTTCTGGGGGTGCAAAGCTGGGGCCTCCCCACACCTTGCCCTGGGGCCCATGGAAGCTGTCTGCCCCCCGGCTATAGAATTGTTACAGCTCAAGACCAGGCTCCTCCAGTGACTATGAGGAAAACATCCATCCACAGATGAGCTGAAATTTGGTTCAGGCCCTTTTCACAGCATAAGGTTTTCCCCAGAAGGGCCCCTACAAGGAGGCCCTTGGCAGTTTACTCAGGCTGAGGCAGCATTGCCACCAGTTGTAATTATTCTTTCAATTCACCTTATGCACCAGGCGGGCTGCCTTAACTCTAAACACCCAACAGAAGCAGGACAAACGAGGCTCCCAATTAACCCCACACAGCCATGGCCCCATCACCCCCATGCTAGGGCCCAAATAAGTTCCCCTTTTCACTAGGGGAGACCTCCGAGACCAGCGGAATTCAGGCAGGCCCTCGGTAACGTCTCTCCGCACTGACAAGGCAAAGGCCTAGCGCAGCATGAGGCCCTTGGAAGGGACACGAGGTGGTCAAATTAACGCTGTAAAGGGGCGAGAGCATGTCAGTCTGTGGAACACCCTGCAAGGTGGGCCCTCAGCGAGAGGCCGACCACCTGGATCCAGCCAATGCAAACGAGGAGAGACCAGGCCGTTGCTCTAGATTGGGCCAGCAGGCCAAGTTCTCAGAGAGAAGGGGAAGAGCAAAGGCTGGAGGACGTGCGGTTGACGAGGCGTGTCTACGCCAGGAGTGTGACAAAGCTCCTACTTGAACGGGGTGGGTCCTGCGCTTTCCAGCAGAATTCCTTGCCTCAGAGGCTCATGGCAGCCCTCAGTTTTAGGCATCCCGCTTAGGGCATCAACGTGCTGTTTGTTGAGCACCTCTCATCATTGGCCAGAGTACGGTACAGAGGGAAAACAAACTCCACAGTCTCAGTGGACTCCCAAATGAACGCAGGGCTGGGTAAACCCCTTTCTTTTCCCCAGCCCATCTTCTTCTGAGTGGAAATGGGGAGTGGGTGTTGGGGGGAACCTGGGCCCACCCTCAACTCTGGGTTCCAGCCCAGGGCCCTGTAATAGCAGCTGCCTATGAGAGTCTCCAACACCCGCTATGAGACAGCTCCAAGACCCCTGGGCTACTTCCCAGCACCTTCCTTCTCTCAGGCTCGTCCTCCCAGTATCCACATGGTGCTTGTTTTCTCCTAAACTCCCAGCAGCGCTCCCTCCGTCCTCTCAGCTACTCGCGCACCTAACTAACTGGAGGGGTATAGCCAGTCTCAACTGGTTCTTTAATTGGCCCCAGGTGTTCTAATTAGCCCACACTCCCCTGACTCTGCAAGCCCTCTCAATTAGCTCCAGGTGCTCAACTGCCCTCTGCTGGTTCAAGACCAGACCCTGCTTGTTACCTTGGGAACAGAGATCTCCTCAGTCTGAGGCTAATATACCTCTCTTCCGTTACTTTTTTGTAACCGGACCCTGTCACCGTAGCTACCCAGTAACATTTGCCGTTTTGTGTCCTGCTCCCAGAGAGAAAGGCAGAACTGGATTTCTCCACGTTCCTGACCATAATGTACAGGCAAATGCAACAGGAGGACCCAGTGAAGGAAATCCTGGCAGCCCTGGCCATGACAGACAAGCAGAAGAAGGGTTTCATCGCCGCGTCCGAGCTGAGAGCCAAACTCACCCGGCTGGGAGAAAAGCTCTCGGAGGGCGAAGGTACGTGTCACACGGCAGCCTACGTTCAACCCCCTCCTGGCCACCTCTTCTCCCTCCCCAGCCTCCCCGGGGCCAGTCACGCAGGAGGTGACCAACACCTGTGGGTGCAGCACACGTGGCCTGCCTCTGCCCGGGGCCGAGTGTAGGAGTTGAGGCACACGCCTCATTGGTTAGCCAAGTCACAGGGTCACGACCCAATCCCGGCACAGCATCCTGGTATCACATCACAAGCCGTACAGCATGACACTGTGTTGTCACAATTCTAGGTCATCACACGCCTGCCACACATGCAGGGCTGGCCTTAGGCCTATGCCGCTGCGAGGGGCACCACTAAACTTGGGGCCACGGGCAGCACCAGCTCCAGTGGCCCCAATCTCCCGGCGCCCCGCCTCCCAGCCTCATTGGACCCAATCCCCCAGCTCCCCGCTCCGCTTCCCAGCCTCGTCAGATCCTCGCCTCCGGTCCCCCGACCCAATTCTCTGACACCTTTTCCCCTGCCCGCAGTTCTGGTAGGTCGTTCTGCCTGCAGGTCCAGCCACCTGTGCCACTCGGTCTACCTGTTCCCACACCAGTCTCCCTACCCCTCCTCCTGCCCCCCCGAGCTCCTGCCCACACAGCCCTGAAAACAGCCCCACCCCATGGAACGGCTGCCCCCTCCCCTGCAAGGTACACAGGGTGCAGGTGCTCTGGCTGTGCAAGGCACCAAAAATCTTAAGGGTCAGAGGTGAAATTAAGCAGGTGCACCGGGGCGCACCGCTCTGGCAAGAACTGGCTGAGCTGCGGCAGAAGCCAGCGGAGCTCTATTTAACAAGCTGGCAGAGACCTGGGGTGCAGGACAGCGCCCGTAGGAAAGGTTACGTTACCTGCATACACACTTGCCACTTCACGGAGTTGCTCTTTGTAACTTCCCACCGTGCTCTTGCTGCTCTTCTGACCCCATCGGTACCTTTCCTACACTGGGCAGGACAAGAGGCAAGCCAGACCAAGCCACATACCTCTCTGCAGCCCCAAGATGAGACGCTGATCCAAATCACAGACAAGGTGCTGCCTTCTTTTCCATCAACAGGGCTGGTCCTAACCAATTGGTGGCCACGGGCAACCACCGGCTCGCCCGGAGGGTTGCCAGATGGTTTAAAAAGAAATACCGCACAAAAATTTGTCAAGCAAAAAAAACCCGCCAAAAACCAACACCACAAAACCAAAACCACCAGGGAAATTTTGTCGAGCAAAAAAAAAATCAGGGAGGTCAGGCCAAAATGTGGTCACAGCCCGCCCCTAAAGACCGTCTCTGTCCATCAATATGTTGTTCACCTGGCTTTAAAGTGGGGCGGAGCCTAGAGAGCAGTCGAGAGGAGTTACTCACCTGGCAGCAGACACACAGAACAGATCCCTGCTCTTAGGGCTCACCTGCAGAAAGAAACCCAGTAGACAATGCGCTGAGAGAAAGGCTCTTTTAGGCCATTGTCTGGGCTTCCTTACACAGGTGTGAGTCTGAAGCACCTCTAGGTGAGTGATTCTCCGTTCACACCTGCGCAACGGGGGGGTTGGCCCGTGGTAGCAGCCATCAGAAGGTGCAGGATCAGAGCCCCGCTGAAGAACTAAGAGATCCTTTACCATACTTTTCCTCCAGAGGCACCAAGCGTCTCCTGGAAGTAACAACTCCTCTTCAGACAAACTGCTTGTCCCCGCAAAGCTTCACAGTGCTAATTTAGAGATCTGCCCAGCAACACCTCAGGGGTTCTAGCTGCTTCCTGGGAATTCTGTTTGCTCTGTGGAAGGTCAGGCCAGCTTAGAAAGAGCGGAGAGGGGCTCTTTTTGACTAACTGCTCTCAAAAAGATTATTTTAAAAACCTCCTATACCAAAAATCTGCCTCCAGCAGTTACGAGGGCTTCTGGGAGGGGGTATCAAAAAGGATCTCAAGATGGTTTTAGGTGGCTGATTTTGCCTCCGCCTTTTACAATCCCTGGAAAAGCTTTTTCTGCTTCAAATGTGACACGTCTGTGGACTGAAGCTTTTCTGGGGGGAGTCTAAATCTGAGGGGAATCTCAAAAAGTCATTTTTGGAAATTTGCTAAGTCTGGTTGCCACCACCGCTGTGGGAAGTAGCTGTTGGCCTGAAGTACTTTCCTTCCTATGTTTGGGTCAGTGGCTCTTAGCACCCTCCCCCGCCCCAATATACAAATTGTTCCAGCACCCCGAGTACCACCAGATATTTAAAATGTTTGTGACTCTTAATTACTCCAAACTCAGTCAGCTACACACGTCACTTTTGACGGCAGCGCTCTCAAAGCTCTGTTCGTTGTGCCATATTCTAGGCAAGAGGCTGCCTAGCTGTGAAGTGACTGAATCCCTCTGATAGTTAGGAAGATTGGCAAGATCTCTCTCGAGTCTGGCAGATTCGGCAAGATTTGCATTAAAGCCCAAGTCAACGGACTTGGAGTACCTGCCCCCCAGGCTCTTCAGTGGTACAAGAACTGCCCTTATTAAGGCTAACATGGAATTTCAATGCAATTGGCACAGATTTAAAATATAGGTTGAACCTCTCTAGTCCAGAATTCCCTGGTCCGGAAACATCCATTGGATGTCCACTTTTCATTGGGGTGGCCAATTTCCACCGGCCCCATAAACATTTGTTTACAGCCACCCGTCCTAGCTCTCAGTGTTCTGTGCTATTATTTAGCTCTAACTTACCCCAAATGTCCTCTAACAGCCCAGCAAGCAGTGGAAGTGTTGGCAATGCTGCTAGACAATATTGACCTCCGGTGGTCCAGAAAATTCTCTGGTTCAGAATCAGGTCTCAAGGGTGCCAGACGACGGAGGTTCAACCTGTACTCCCTCATTTACCATTATTAGTTCAATCAGTTTTCAGGGAGAGGTCAGGCAACACTCTGTTAGCATATCCCACTAAGGGTGTGTCTTCACAGCAAAGTTATTTTGGATTATGGCCGTTATTCTGAAATAACTATGCGAGCGTCTACACAGCAATTCCGTTATTTTGAAATAATTTTGAAATAACGGATGGCTTATTCCAACTTCCATAAACCTCATTCTCCGAAGAACACCTATTCCGAAATAGCAGTTTTGAAATAAGGCATGTGTAGACACTCCACTGCTGCTATTTCGAAATAGCCCCTCACCAGCCCGTTTCTCAGTTGTTCCTCCTAAATCGAGATAGCGTGTCTACATTAGGGAAACCTTCCTCAGACTAATTTAGAGGCTTCCCTGCAGTGGAGGGGTATGTCTAGACTACAGACTTTTGTCAACAGAGGCTTTGTCGACAGATATCGTCAACAAAGCTTCTGTCGACAAAGAGCGTCTAGACTACATCCAGTTCTGTCGACAAAGCAAGCCGCTTTGTCAACATGAGAGTGTAGATGCAAAGAACAGTGTAGATGCAATAACGCCTTCTGTTGACAGAACTCTGTCGACAAAAGGCATTATTCCTCTTGAATGAGGTTTACTGCCATCGAAAAACTGCCAAGTTCTGTCGACGTTATGTTCACAGAACTCGGCAGTAGTGTAGACGCAGGTATAGTTTTGTCGACAAAAGTCCACTTTTGTCAACAAAACCCTGTAGTCTAGACACACCCTAGATGTGCTATGTTGAAATATACTATTTTGGAATATCTATTCCAGAATAGCTTATTCCAAAATAACTGCAATGTAGACGTAGCCTACGGGAACATTCTAGAATAGCAGCTCCTGCACCTTTTTGCATTCAAAGCAAGTTAATTATCACTCAAGTGATTGTTAAAAGCTGAATAACTAGTGAGAACATTATGGAAGCATTAGCCATAATTAAAAACATCTTAGGTAGCCCTGCAATTACTTAAAGTGGGGGGCTTTTCACTTTCATTTGAGAGCAGATTTAGTTTGCCAGCTAAATTACAATGCACCATCAATATTAATGAAGCAAGCCTCCAAATCAGACATTTACCTCAGACCTTGGCTTGACACCACGAACTCCGGCTTGTTAAGCTGCAATAAACATTTGATGCTGGAACGGACTCCATTTCGTTGGCATCTGCTAGGATCAGGAACTACTGGCTTGTGGCTTCATCTGTGGCGCTGCTTAACGTGGGCATTCAAAAACCTTCATCTCTCCAGTGAAATATCATTCTCCATTTTCTAGACAGCAATGGGCAAACATTACCCTGGTGTAGTATTTAAAATGCTGCTCAGCTTTGGCTGTGGTGGGTTTGAAGTTTCTCCCTTTGTAAAGGAATACGGTTATCACGAGGATCGTTCCTTGGTTGAAAGTAGAAATAGCTCCTCTGATCACACAAAGAACAGTTACTCCGTACCTTAGAGCAACGACGGTGCGGCATGATGGGTTGTCAAGACGGAGTCCGCTCTTGCTGTCCTGAGAGGTAAGAAAGGACAGAGGGCCAGTTGGATTCACTCTGCTCATTAGGGTCTTGGGTTGGAGGCTGCAGGAGTGGCCCCAAAACACACAATGGACCGAAGGACTCTCCTCCTAGGCACACGCGCTAGACACCTGTGGCTGGCCCATGACAGTTGATTCCAGCTCATGGGGCTGTTTCTTGGACCCTGTGGAGTGGGAGGGACCCAAAGCCTAGATGTCTACACGGCACTGAAATAGCCCCGCAGCCTGAGGGTTTGTCTTTGCTGCTCAGATGTCCTCCAAGAGTGAATAATCCCTTCCTTACCAGGCCTGGCTCCTCTCCTGCCTTCTTCCCTCAGAAACTACACGTGCTGCCTTCTCCGTACCCTGGTGCTTTCGTTGCCTCCAACATTTCCATAAATCCCCGTGCCGGTCTATTTATAACCCCAATAGCGCTGTGTGGCCCTTCCCAGGGCCTGAGGAGAACAGAAGGCTCCTTCCTTGGCACTTCCTTCCTGCCGCTTCAACAGCCTTGAGCACATTGGCTCTTGGCCCATCCAGTTGCCCAGCCTGATTTTATAATTACCCCCCTGTCAGCTTTCCCAAGCGGAATTAATGGACATCTGAGTGTTCAGAGTGCAGGTTCACCTGTTCCACCCCCTACCCAAACAGAACGTCTATGGCCAGTGCTATCCAGGGGGGACTAGAGGATTTAAAGGTCTCTTAACGGTATCTGCCACAAAAATCACTGGACAGACAAGCTGGAAAAGGTACTATCTGTTACTGGACCAACTGCTGGTGGTGCAAGGAGGACGCTTTCAAGCCATTCAAAGCTTCAACTAGATGCCATACAAGTCATAAGATTTTTTTAAATATTCGTTTTAACATCTACTGTTAAAGAAATATGTTTTGAAGGCCCAGAAGCAGGGCCAAGCGCATAAGCAACCAGATTCCTCTTCCCTCCTGACATTGGAGGGGAGACAGATGTCCCAGTGTCCAGTGGTTTGGTGCACAATGCTGAGTTGCAGCCATGTTGGTCCCAGGGTATTCATGACACAAGGTGGAGGAGATAATAGCTTTGAGATGACCAGCTTGCGTTGGGGGAGCTGGCGGAGAGAGAAACGTCCCAGGTTACACAAAGCTCTTCCTTAGGTCACAAGGAGAGCTGTGTGTAAGCTCAAATGCTTGTCTTACACCAACCAAAGGTATTTTCCTCACCTGCTGGGTCCTCCAGGGTACAATATGACATTGCAGATGCATTTTCACATGCCGTGTCCTCTCTGAACATGCCTGACTGGCATGTTATCATTTGAACAAGATACTTGAAAATTGACCACCCATCACAGGTATATCAACTGCCCCTCTGGACAGCTGAATTTGGTGAGTGGCCAACAACTGAACAGCGGTAGTGGGGTGAGGACTTTTGCACAGTTATGGTGAAATGCATCACAGTGTGTCACAGTCCTCCAAAGACACTGGCTTGGCAATGTCTTATCCCCTAGCACACAGTTCATTATTGCATTGCTGGAGCCATATCTACCATGTACTGAAGAGAGTTGGTCTGTGTGTCTGTTCAAAAACTCCCAAACCAGGGGTAGGGAATCTCAGGCCTGGGGGCTACATGCAGCCCTCAACTTTCCTGGATCCGGCCCCTGAGGCTCAGGGCTCCGCCCCCCCAGCATTGGGGAGCCTGCGTTGGGCACTCCAGTCCCCCCACTGTTCCCTTGGGGGGCTGGGCCCCCCCAGGCTCTGGTGTGTGAGGGGATTGTGGGGAGTGTCTTTCTCCTCATTTGGGGGCCACAGTGAGGATTCCCCCCCTCCTCACTTGTGTGCAGCCACTGACTGATTTTTCTGTGGGTCAGCAGGCCCCAACTCCAGAAAGGTTCCCCACCCCTGTCCTAAACAGTAAGATCTAGGACCGCCAAATTCAGCACACAGCTTCCTCTGATCACAACTTCAAGCAAGTTCAGGGTTTGGTTGTGCCAGGGAAATGGGAGGTGCCTGGAATCAACCAAACAGAAAAGGGACAGAATCGCCAAAGCAAGTACAAGTCCTCACAACTGACATCACTGAGTGGATGTTGAAAGAGACTGAACCAAGACGAGCCAGAAAAAGAGGATGAAACTGGAACAGGATTGCTTCACAATAAATTGCTTCTCTGACAGGGAAGAGAGAAAACAGAAATATGCGGAGTAGTGCTCTGTTTTGGCACTAGCGGGTAATGCCGGGTAAATCTTCTACTTATATATATAACTAGAATTCTAAACCCATAATGAAATCTCTTGGTTTCAAATGCTGAGGGCCTGCGTATAGGACAAAGTGGTACTGGCATTTGTAAGGTGTGAATTTAAATTAACTTCATTAAACCAGTGCAACCCTCGACACAGACGCATTTTGGTTTAAGCCTGTTTTAGTTTACGTCAGTAGGGAATAAGTTTAATTTAAACTCAAATGAGCCACTCAGACGGAAATCAGTGTGTGTCCACACAGGGATTGCACCAATGTAGAAGTTGGTTAAACTAGTAAAACTTCCCGTAGGAAAAACATGTGGATGAGATGCTTGATCCAAGTCAGCTGAACAACATGGGCTTTCCTAGGACTAACATTTACCTCAGGGGAGGACAGACCCTCTGTGCTTGTGTCCCCCAGTCACCTCTCCATTCTGAACTCTCTCGGTGTTTTACAAACACAGTCGACCACCAACATTTGAAGTAACTCACTCAGCATCGGCCAGCTGTGTAACAGATGGTTGCCTTTTGTTATTTACAGTGGATGACCTTCTAAGAGAAGCGAACATTGCCCCCAACGGGATAGTGAAATACGAAGAATTCGTCCACACCCTCACCCTTCCCACCGCAGACTCCTGAATATCAGAATGAGGAGACTGCGTCAGTAGGAAAACAGGCAAGCTTTCCCAGCTTGTTTTCCTGGGTTGTCCCCATTGGGCTCCCTGGAATTAACTCTGCTTGCCTTAACAGATCAATGTTTTGCCTTATTAGAGTGAAGTATTAAAAAGGCTTTTCCCATGGTGAGGCGTGGCCCCCTGTTCCTTGTCAGTTGGAATGGAGGGTCCCATGTCCAACACTGGCTGTATTATTTTAAATAAACTGAATGCCACGTTACGTTGTATAAAACGCGTATCATGCCCACTGATTAGGAATTAGCGTTTTGAAAACATGCTATACTTGAAACGGCTTTTCCAGAGCAAAATCAACTACCTGCCTTAATGTCACGGAGAGTAAAAAACAGGAAGCGAGAACAACTATTTGGTATCACGCTGGGCTCGTGGTATCCGACTGTTCCCTGCGTATAAGGCAGTGAATCAGCCACTCATGGCTGTTCAAACTCTGGGAAGGTGTGGGAAGATTGGGGACAGAGCATGAATCAGGTGATTCGAGGTGCTCCGGAAGTGCTGGGAGGGAGAGGGAGGAGTAGGACATGTGGGGTTCCGGTGCCCCAATGAGAGATGTGTGAGGGAGAGGACAAATGGGGGTCCACGGGCCACAGGTGGCCTTATACATAACACATCCCTATTGTCTTTAGACAGACCTTCATTGTGTTCTAACAGATTAGGCTTTACACGCCACAGTGTATCTCCCCTAAAGTCTGCCCTTCACTTTCTGGGTGTGTCTAGACGACAAGGTTTTGTCGACAAAACTATACCTGCGTCTAGACTACCGCCGAGTTCTGTCGACATAACGTCAACAGAACACGGTAGTTTTGTCAACAGCGGTAAACTTCATTTCATGAGGAATAACGTCTTGTTCTGTCGACAGAAGGCATTATTGCATCTACACTGTCCTTTGTGTCTACACTCTCATGTCGACAAAGTGGCTTGCTTTGTCGACAGAACTGGCTGTAGTCTAGACGCTCCTTGTCGACAGAGGCTTTGTCAACAGTTTCTGTCAACAAAGCCTCTGTTGACAAAAGCCTGTAGTCTAGACATACCCTCTGTTACAGTAGGAACAGCAGTCAGCCTGCCATGCACTCGCCCGGCCCTGCCAGCTGTCCAGCTGGCACAAATCTGCAGGTGAAAAAGGACTCAGGAGGAGTTGTCCAAGGAGCAGAAGGGCATTGGTTGCTTTGGCTAGCTGGATCACAGTAGATTTACCTTTGGCTAGCTGGACCACGGTAGATTTACCTTCTTCAAATTGATTCCCAGCTATCTGGCATTGCAAGCTTCCAGAGGGCAAGTGCCACTCCCCTCTCCACTGTCAGAGTGGGTCTTATTCTGGTATTCTTGCACTTCAGGGCAGGGGAAAGCAATTTACAAACTTCCACGAAAGTGGCCTTACCCATGCCACCAGTCTGTGCTGGTCTGACGGCACCAGAATCAGTGTTCCACTGTGTCCAAGGGATCAAATGCTGGTGGCATTTGCAATTTGCTCAACTCAAGTGTTTCTCAGAACCCTGGATACTCTCTGGATATTTTCCCGCATTAGACACACCAAGGTTATCATCATCATCATAGCGCTTTGATGTTCCACAGGATCCACAATGGGTTCCATGTTTATGTTGCTATGGTGTCTGCACGGATAACCGAGGAGAAAAAGGGTGCAAACACAGTTTGCTGTTGGGCTTAAGCAGCGGGAGGGAGGAGATGAGTGCATTATGGGCTGCTGACATACCCAGAACCACCCGCTGCACAGATTTGCGCCCAGCATACTCTGGGTTATGCTCCCAGTGTACACAGGATTGCAAGCACTGTGGGATAGCTACCCATAGTGCATCACTCTCAAAGTCAACGGTAGCCACCCTACTAGGAACACGCTACTTCGAACTTTGTTGAATTCTTGTGCACAGTGGGGACAGGCACCTTTGACTTTACAAAATCAGGTGCTAAAAAAATCAGCCTTACTAAATTCAAGCTTCTCTCAGTGTAGACATGCCCAAAGACTCACCATGGCACCGAATGTCCAGAGGACCTCGACACAGTGGCATCAGGGGCCATGCAGAGCTGGGATGGAGGAGGACAGGCCAACCCAATTACATGAACATGGTTATTGGGTCCTGCTCACATTGCAAAACACACGTTGAAGTGGTTACTGGGTGACAACTATGGGAGAGTCTGGGCCTCAAGCAAGGGCAAGGCACAGAGACAACCCACCATGGTTACTAACCATGACCACAAGGCAATGAGGGTATGGTCTAGACTACATGCCTCTGGCGACAGAGGCATGTAGATTAGGCTACCCGGCATGGGAAAATGAAGCAGCGATTTAAATAATCGCCGCTTCATTTAAATTAAAATGGCTGCCGCGCTGTGCCGATCAGCTGTTTGTCAGCTCAGTGCGGTAATCTGGACGCTCCGCGGTCAACATCAAAGGCATTTGTCGACCTCCCCGGTATGCCTCGTGGGATGAGGTTTACCGGGGAGGTCGACAAATGCCTTTGATGTTGACCGCGGGAGCGTCCAAACTAGCGCGCTGAGCCGACAAACAGCTGATCAGCACAGCGCGGCAGCCATTTAAATTTAAATGAAGCGGCGATTATTTAAATCGCTGCTTCATTTTCCTATGCCGGGTAGCCTAACCTACATGCCTGTGTTGCCAGAGGCATGTAGTCTAGACATACCCTAACTGATGCCCAACAGGAGCACCCACGTCTGTACCTAGTTCAGCAGGGATCCACTCACACACACAGTCAGCTGTGGGCTCAGGAGTTTAGCTTTGTTTGTACTGCGTGGGGCCACAGTGTTTAGAGTCAGCCCGTGTCAGTACTGACCGAAAAAACTAGGTTAAAAGTTGTACTGTGCACAGGCCTCTTGGGTCTTTCATATAGAAAGTTGGGCCCCAGCCTTCTTGGAAGTGGGCATTTCCCCCCTATTTTAAATATGGGAATCTGCGGCACAAAAAGATGCCGTGCCTTGCCTAAAGTCTTGCAAGAGATGGCAGTGGATCCAAATCTCCAACAGTCACCCCAGTGCCACCAATTTCCTGCTTTCACTTACCCACAAAGACTTGAGTTGCAGATTTTGCCGTTCCCATGCCCCAATTGGCCATTATGAGGGAATCGTGATGAATTCCAATCCTTGCCTACAAAAACCTTTGCAGGTGGTTTCGATTTGTGTGTCTTTTAAACAGCCAAGAGCTGTGTATTGAGGGGATGCTGTCACTTGCAAGGCATAAATCTGACCTGCCTACCCTGTCGCAGATCTGTCTACAGCGTCCACTTAAATTTATCATCTTTGAGGTTTCCACCATTCAAGAAAAATACTCAATGGACTTCTAAAAAGAAAATATCAGAAAATCATCTTACCGGCAGCTTAACGCTCAAGCAGCCCTCCAACAACAGAGAGGGAGGTCCTGAAGATAGAGGGGGGAAAACCCCTGTAAGGAAATTCTTGCTTTTAAATATCCAGATTCTGCCTTTTCTCCTGTACCATTACGTTCTACAAATATCTTGCCATGACAAAGGAGAACAATCTACCTATATATTCACCGGTCCCTCTGAGGAGTGTGCCACTGGTTTATTCAGGACAGCAGAGTACTAGGTTTTCTGGTATATATTAGCTGCCCACGATGAATGGCCCAAGGTAGTAATGTAACAACCTCTCTCCTGTTCTGCGCATTCGTTGATGCTTTTGGCCAGGTGTTGATGCGGCCTGCTTGCTCAGATCAAACCCTTTGTATTAATCTAGAATGTGCCGTAATAACCTGCTTCTACCAGCCATGTATAAACACTTCCCAAGTGTAAACCAGACAAGAATGGGGACAGTGCATTTTATACACACACAAGCAAGGAGCCACCGATAGCTCTTGGAGACGACCGGTGTGCAGAATGCTCTGCTTAAATTCAGATGACATATCCCATGCTACAAAAATGACACATCCCATGCTACAGAACATCATTTTTCAATGAAGCATGCCTGTGCAAATCACAGTCCCGTGAGTTCTCCGCTCCACGAGGAGCATCCGGCTTTACGTAAGTTAGAAAAGACAAGATAACTGAATTTTTTTTATTACATCTAAAGATTTCTACATAAACAGGTAACATTCAATAGGTAAACAATTTTTTTTCCAATGCATGTAATAAATATTTTCACTTGGTACTTTTATACAAACTGACATTGGTCTACTATACATTTTTAAAAGCCATTTTACTGGTTTGGCATGCCATATGGAAACTAAGAGAAATTTTTAAGGCAATGAATCACAGATTTAAATTCATGGAATTAATGGTAACTTGTTAATATTCTGTTTATATACATTTTCCCTTTGTTAATTAAAACAATTAACAGCAGCACTTTCTGGGACCACCAGCTATTCTCCCTTGTTAGAAATCTAAGCTCTGTTAAAAAAAAAAAAAAAAGAACACTTACATTGATAAAACAAAATCCTTTCCAATACACATTAAAATGTGCTTTAAAACCCTGAAATGTCAATGCAGCAAAGGATTCACTTTCAATACACTCTCCTCACCGTTCTTAGCTTTACATTAGAAGACAGTTCCAAGCCAGTTCAATAAAAGTCTACAAGCCATCCCAGCCTTAAGAAACTTCTTGAATCCGTGCCATGAAGGGTAACAAACAGGCCTAGAAGTGCTATGATGCCTATATTAATGAAAGCACTATGTCATATTTTAATGCTCAGTATGTTAGAGTTTAGCATAGTTCGGATTTTATTTTGTTTTTAAAAGAACGCATCCGATAATGCCCACAAAAGTGATTCAAAGCCACTTTAGCCCTGCTATTCAAACAGCTATTTGCTCAGATCTGTGTACACACACACACACACACACACTCACACACACACACTCTTCTAGTGGAAGAATTTGAGGACAAAGGAAAAATTTGGTATCCCACAGATTCAGTCATCTATAGCCAGGTTAGCACCAACTCCTGCATCTTTAATAAATATGCAATGAGTGATGGTTTTTTAAAAAACCTAAGTTGTAAGGAATTCCTGGAGAATTCAGACTTCTGCTAAATAATGTTAACTGTGGCCAGATACCAAGTTCCAGCAAGTTATCAATCTTACAAAACCTCAGGGAATGAAACAGAAATAGCCACAAAAACATCCAGAATGAGTAACACAGGAACACCAAAGAGCATTCGCTATCCTCTGTGGAACAAGGAGATTAACAACGCACACAGCTGAACTGAAAAGCCTGCCTGCTCTTATTTAGCTGGTTTGATTCCCGATCCTTACAACTCATTCGCCACATTCAGTGCTCTAGGGTTGCCAAGATTTTAATTACCTCTGTAATTTTGTTTTTCAAGGCAGGTTTTCAGCTCACCTTTAACACAGCAGAATCAGTACAAACCCTGACAACTCAGATGTAAAATAGCCATGAACTCCTCAGAATGTCATTCTTTCATTTTCATTTTATTCCCAGTTTCACATCTGCTCTCAGTTACACGCGTGCAAGGCGAGAGGAATCCGTCACTTCAGATTGATAGGAGGTATTACAGAGAAGCATCTGCTCTCTAACTGCCAATTTAATAACCCAATGGTATTTGCTAGGCTAAAATTTAAAAAATGAGTTACGTTCCTAATGAAGATCCAAATACTTCAGTCTCAGGCTGGATTTAAAGATGAAGTGTTTCCTCTTTTCTCCCTTTATTTATTGATTTTTATCTGGCATTTAATAAATTATAAAACTGGTGAATGGTGAAATATATGTATCAGCCAGATAGGTCTGGACTACAACATGCATGGGAAAAACTATTTAACTCACTTTTAGCTCACACACACTGATCTATAAATACATATATACACACACATTTACATATAAACACAAACATTTTGTTTTCAAAATACAAGTCAACTATTCAGTGGCAGAGGGGATGCTGTTAAAAACTCTAAAAACAATTTTGATGCCACATATTCACGTGAACCTCTCGGTTTACCATTCAACTGATCTTACAGCAATGCCTAATTCTACTTGGATTAAAGTCAATTTTTTTATCAATGCAAGGTTTTAAGAGACAACTTTATACACGAAAGGCGGCCCTTGTCAATGCTCGAACTAGCTGATATCAACTGTTTTGGACATAAAATTTCAGATCGGAATCTGCTAATTGTGGTATTCCTTCTTATCTTATCCTTCCTGATAAGCTTGTTACCTGCACTTTCAACTAGCTAAAAAAATATTTTTCACACCAGAGGACATATTCATTCTCTCTGGTGCAGACTTTGGGACACAATAGAATCAACTCCCTCCCCTCCCCCCAACTGTTATTTTAAAGAATCTCCTGAAAAACTGCTTTCCATCTATTTACATGTTTATTTAATAAGCACGGATCAGTCCAAGCGATCCATCGGCTCTAAAAACGTTTTCCTATGTCATGCATGTCTTTTAAAAAAAAAAAAAGTAGTAACAGGAATTGAGAGCAGGTATGGCTCGCACAGTTCAGTAGAAGCATACTTAAAAACAGGGAATCACTCAAAATAATTAGGAGGCCAAAAAGAGAAAAATCCAATTTGTGTCCACTAACAGATTTCTACAGACGGACCACTCTGATACAGTTAAGCGAGCGGGCTATGTTTTGGGTGGGGTTTTTGTTTTTCGGGGTTTTTTTAAGCTTAATGTCTAACATTCAATAGTAACTTAATTTTGATGCATGTCAAGCCAGAAGATGATGTACCACTACCACTGACAGCAGCACAAACCATGCAATGTGCATAATAAACCATATTTCCTTCTCTTTGCTTAACAGATTTGTTTTTAGCAGAAATTTAATCTCTTGTGGCCTAAAGCGGGCACTCACTGACAGAGTCATTTTGGACCCAATTCAGCAAGCTACTTTAAACACACTACTAAATTTAAAGGACATGAGTAATCCTGTTAAAATTTAACATGTGCTTAAGTGCCTTGTTGATAAGGAGCACAATTATTTAAAGGATTAATACTGGAGGTTAGAAATAAAACTCTAGAGTGAAGGTGTGTCAGTGTTTCTATATGGGGCCAGATTCTATAATTGTTTGTGTCCAAACAATACTTCAGTCCGAGTTCATATCGACTCTGGCCCATATGAGTAACGAGCCTGCAACGTGTTTGATGAAGGAGCGAGAACTCTGCAAGCCAACTGAATATGCAGTCGTGTAGAATCAGAAGTGACATTTAAAACACACTCCCATAAGCTATGTCCTGCACTACAGAGGGAATGTGGTGGAACAGCACAAGTAGGGTTTATACCACTTGAAGCATCCATCATAAATGTGCGCTAAATAGGGTTAAGAGGAATTCAGTTCTACCGTCAACTGCAAATGGTATTTCCAAAAGAAAAAAGTCTGCAACATAAAACTTCAAAAAATTCCTTTCCTTTTTCAGTAACATTATGGTGAAGAAAATAATGCCGGATGTGTCCAAACTAAAATAAGCAACTCACAGGACAAATGCGTAAGTGAAAAATCTTCAGCATCCAGAAAAATGAACTGAAGTCTCTTTTTTTTTTTGTTGTTGTACTTTTCTTTCTTTTTGTTTCACCAGTCAGGTCATCTTAGGTTTATATACAAAAGTAAAACTGAAAATATAGTTTTGTTCTCTGTACAGGTCTTAATTTTTTTTTCCTAAAAAAGGAAAAAAAAAATCTTGTCTACGTTTCTAAATAGAGTAAGATAAAACCAAGCACAAAGATCGCTTTTTCTGGCAAGTTCATTGAGTCCATGACTTAGTCCAATGAAATAATGTCCGGTATGCCAAAGATAGACGCCGTGTCTGTGCTGCTTCTATTTGCAACTGGATGGCCATGATTCTCTCGCAGGCTGTTGGAGGAAACAAGGCTGCTGTTACTGCCACTGTTGCTACCATTGGTGGCTGGGAGAGTACTGCTTCCTCCTGCATTTAACTGATCAAGGAACATCTGGGATGAAGTGTATGGGAAAAACCGAGGGTGCAAGAGTTCTGGATCATCGGACGCAGAAACAGCCGCAGCTGCAGCAGCAAGGAGGGAGGTGTTGTAATGCTACAGAAAAAAGACAAAATTGTAAAAAGTTATGCTTCTGATTCCCCAGGGTTTCTTCACAGCAGCACAAACAAAGCAGAAAGTGTGTGTGTATTCTATGCTTTGTGAATTCTAGAAGTTGGCACCCGCCTGTCTACTCTGTGTTCTCCACGTGTTTCTTTGTAAGACAATTTGTACAAGCACGTGGACTGAAGCCCTTGGTTCCTACAGCCGAAAGAAAATTGGAAACAAAAGGAGTGCTGTTTGCACCCATTGCATTGCAATCTCTCACAATTCCAAACTACTCAAATGGTGAAAAGCAGTGTATTTTCCCTTTCTTCTCCCTCCCTTCCCCCAAAATCTATTGGCAAGAAACTGCTCATATGTCAACAGAATCTTCTAGCCAAAAATGAGAGAGACAACCCACCCACGACTGTGACATGAAAGTGATATACTTCTCTTACTGCACTCAAACAGATCTAGGAGTGGTGTGCTTAAAATGAGGAGGTTGCTATGATGGTTCACAGCAGTACCTTTTCTCTTAAACAAGCAGGTGAGCCCCAAAAGTAGTGATCTTTCTGCTCTTAAATGACATTTATGAAAAATACCAGCTGCTTTTTCAATTTAAAATAATTTAGCAGTAATTTGCATTTTGCTCTTTCTGCCAATGGTTTCCATTTTTTATTTCTCCTCACTGACAGTCAATCTGAGCAGTCTTTCTCTTTCTGCTACACATAAATTAGTGCAATGATGCAAGATTTGTAAAGCCTTCTTACAAAAACCTCCACACTGGCTTAACAGCAGCCCTTTAGAAGGGGTGTAGTCAAAACTAACTTGCATTGCATTATGCATTTTTCTACAACTTACCTGATTGTCTCCTGATAGGAAAGGGAAGAAATCTAATCCTGTGGAAAGTTAAAATAAAAAGCATTTCAGTTTCTCAAGAGAATGTTGCCCACTCCCCTCCCCAGCTGACATCAAATAATTTATCCAAAGTGTGGATGATTGTGACATTTAACTCTCAGTTATACCTCAACAGGGCAATTATGGATATAAAAATCCCGCATAAAAAGTTAACTAGTTAAACGTTAAGTTTAACTGGTTAACTAGGATCCTGTGGGCAGTGGGCCCGGTTGGGTTGAAGCAGCAAATGCTTACTGGGTAACCAGTTAACGCTTTACATCCCTAAGTGAAATACAGTAGTACAGTTTATAAAGAGATTCAGTGGTTTTATCCCTTCAAATAAAGGTTAACTTCAGTTATGCATACAATAATCTTCTATGATCCCCTAAATATTTTGTATGGCTGGACTACTAATCAATTGTACGTTTTACACTCCTTCATAATGGCGTGAACTTGTTACATGCAATTCAAAGCAGTGAGAAGCCGAACCTTGTAAGTCATAAGGCATAGGCGTCATATGGAATGGATGCCTGTAGTCTTGAATAAGTGATGTATTCATGTAATTTGCGTCAACAGCAGGAAGGCTTGGGGTTCTTGAAACAGGAGATGCCTGATGGGGTAAATTTAAAATGCTGCAAGGGAAAGAAAACGATTTTCATACTTTGTAAGCATGTTTGATTTAAATGTTAACACAGTTTGAGGACTGCAAATTCCGGCTTGCAGAAAAACCAGTCTACCAACACATGCACTGTACAGAGCTTTAAAAACCAACGTTAATACTTAAGACATGATTCTGCGTGTAGCATGAATCACTCAGGCAAAAGACGCATCCCTGACACCAGAGGGGACCGCCTCTACCAGATTTCAAAGTCATGCTCCAAAGCATAATGGTCTAGAACTTCTCAACAAAATCAATTGTCAGATTTTTTTTACAACGGGGGAAAACACCACATTTCTCTTTAATCTTGTTCTCAGAAATGGCTGAATCATTTGGGCAGAAACTTAGCATATCAGTCTGTTGCAGGCTGAAGTTTTCCATGCAAATGTCTATCTGGTTAAAGTTTGGCAAAGGTATAAAGAGATTAAAAACAGGTCTTATAATGGAAAGCACTAGGCAACTTTAACTTAGTCACAGGTAGCACTGTCTATATGAATAAAAGAACGGTTACTTACCTGTAACTGTTGTTCTTCGAGATGTGTTGCTCATGTCCATTCAAATCAGGTGTGCGCACCGCATGCACCGCGTCTTCCGGAGCATTTTCCCTAGCGGTACCCGTAGCGCCGGCAGGGCACCCCCTGGAGTGGCGCCGCCATGGTGGAGCATAAGTACCCCTGCCGGCGCTCCCCCACCTCGGTTCCTTCTTGCCGGAGGCTCCGACAAAGGGGAGGTAGGGGGGAAATCAAATGGACATGAGCAACACATCTCGAAGAACAACAGTTACAGGTAAGTAACTGTTCTTTTCCTCTTGGAGTGGTTGCTCATGTCCATTCGAATCAGGTGACTTCCAAGCCAACCCCACTTCATGGAGGAGGGGCCGGAGCACCCAAAAAGAGAAGTCCACGAAAGTTGAACAACCCAAACGTATTTATTCAAGTAACAGAACACAGAGAACTGTAGAAAAAGTGCAATGTGGTACAGATAAAAATGAACATATTTACAATACAGAGCTGAGGACCGCAGAGCCCAACCCTGCATCCTCCCTGGCCTGCTGTGCCAGCGCGTAGTGTGCTGTGAAGGTATGGAGTGACGACCACGTGGCCGGCCTGCAGATTTCAGTGATTGGAACCTGCGCCCCAAAAGCTACAGAGGACGCCTGCGCCCTGGTAGAATGTGCTATAACCCGGGGCGGGACCTTCCCAGCCAGGGCATAACACTCCCTGATACACCCTGCGACCCAATTGGACAACCTCTGGGTCGATACGGGGAGCCCTTTTATTCTGTCAGCGAAAGTAATAAACAATTGTGTGGATTTGCGAAAGGGTTTAGTCCTATCCATGTAAAAAGCTAGCGCACGTCTAGCATCTAGGGAATGGAGCACTTGCTCTTTAGGGGAGGCGTGGGGCTTTGGAAAGAAAACCGGGAGGTAAATTTCTTGGGACAGGTGGAATGGTGACACCACCTTAGGGAGAAAGGCCGGGTGAGGACGGAGCCTCACATTATTCTCTGAGAACACTAGGTAGGGCGGGTTTACCGTTAGTGCCCTCAACTCGGAGACCCTGAGAGCCGACGTAATGGCTACAAGGAACGCAACCTTCAAAGAGAGGCGCTTCAAGGAGCACGTGGCCAGCGGCTCAAAGGGGGGGGGCGGCACAAGTCTGGACAACACGAGGTTAAGGTCCCAAGCGAGGAGAGGGGGTCTAACTGAGGGGTACAACTTGTCCAAACCCTTAAGGAACCTCTTCACCACAGGATCAGAGAACAGAGAGACTCCTGCCGATCCAACATGGAAGGCAGAGAGTGAGGCTACATGGACTTTGATAGAGGAGGTAGAGAGCCCACCAGACCTGAGTTCGAAAAGGTAATCCAGAATGGACGGGACAGGTGCACAGGACGGGTGCAATCCCCTTCTGGACACCCAAGATGAGAACCGCCACCACTTGGCTGCGTACGACCGCCTGGTGGATGGCTTCCTGCTATCTAGGAGCACCATCTGTACCTCCTGGGAACATTCCCTTTCTGGTTGGGTCAGCCACGGATAAACCAGGCCGTCAGGTGGAGAGAGTGAGATTCGGGTGAACCATGAGCCCCGCCCGTCCTAAGTTTGGGTCAGGAGATCCCGAACCGGCGGGAGCGTTATAGGCTCCTCTCTGAGCATATCCACCAGAATAGGGAACCAGAACTGCCTGGGCCACCAAGGGGCTATCAGGATGACCGTGGACCTGAAGGTCTTGACCCTGGTCAGAACCCTGGGAATTAGGGGAAACAGAGGGAATGCATACAGGATGCCCGCCGGCCACGGCACGGCCATGGCATCTCCCCTGGAGTGTTCCCCCAGGGGAACAGTAACTCTGGCACTTGCTGTTGTGTGCTGAGGCAAACAGGTCTACTAGGGGACAACCCCACCTGTGGAAGACCCGACGAAGGGCCGAATCCTTGAGAGACCATTCATGGGCTCCGAAGGACCTGCTCAGAGCATTGGCCAGCAAATTTTTGCACCCCGGTAGGTACTCTGCCTGCAAAACTGTGTCATGCACTATGCACAGGTGCCACAGCTCCAAAGCCTCACAGCAGAGGGGAGGCGACCGGGCTCCCCCCTGCCTGTTGAGGTAAAACACAGCTGCCATGTTGTCCAGGCGTACCAGGACAGAGCGGCGTGACAGCTTCGACAGGAAGGTCTTGCAGGCTCTCCTGACTGCCCTGAGCTCCCGGACATTTATGTGCAGGGTCCGCTCTGCAGGAGACCACAAGCCCTGGGTCCTGTGACGCCCCAGGTGTGCTCCCCAACCCAGGTCCGAGGTGTCTGTGACCAGTGTGAGCGAAAGGGGAAGTCTGGTGAATGGAACCCCGCTGCACACCAGCCTCCTGAGTCCACCACTGTAAGGAGGCTATCACCTCTGGAGGCACCGTGAGAACCATGTCCCAGAGACCCCTGGACTGGTTGAATGCCTTTGCTAACCAGGCCTGCAGCGATCTGAGCCTCATTTGAGCATGGTGTACCACATATGTACATGCTGCCATGTGCCCCAGCAGTCTTGAGCAGACTCGGGCGGTTGTAATGGGGAACCGGGTTAATTCGGAGACCAGCTCCGCTATAGCCACAAACCTGTTTCTGGGGAGGAATGCTCTCGCCACCCTGGCGTCCAAAAGAGCCCCTACGAATTCAAGGTGCTGAGAGGGAGCCAACAATGACTTTTCCTCGTTCAGCATGAGGCCCAGCCTTACGAAGAGGGTCCCTGTAAGGGAAACATGAGCCTCCACTTCTTGGTAGGATCGACCGCGAATTAGCCAGTCGTCTAGGTACGGAAAGACGTGTACCCCTTTTTTGCGGAGGAACGCCGCTACGACCGACATGCATTTCGTGAAGACCCTGGGTGCTGTCGAGAGACCAAATGGGAGCACCGTAAATTGGAAATGACAATGGGATACAATAAAGCGGAGAAACCTCCTGTGGCTGGGTCTTACTGTCACATGGAAGTAAGCGTCCTTGAGATCGAGAGTTGTGTACCAGTCTCCTAACTGTAATACCGGGATAACAGAAGCCAGGCTTACCATTCTGAACTTGGATTTTATCACCATCTTGTTGAGGTCCCTGAGGTTTAAGATGGGATGAACTCCGCCCTTGGGCTTTGGAACAATAAAATACCGGTAATAAAACCCCTTGCCCCTTAGGTGTGAAGGGACCCTCTCTACCGCTCCCCTTTGGAGGAGCGCGAACACCTCCTGATGGAGAATGCCTTCGTGAGAGGTGTCCCTGAAAAGGGACAGGGCAGGCAGGTTGGAAGGAGGCGAGCCCAGGAAGGGGATAGTATAGCCATTTCTGACTATTCTCAGAACCCAGGCGTCGGTGGTGATTTCCGCCCAGGCACGGGCAAAACGGGATAACCTGGCCCCAAACAGGGGCCCGGGGGGGAAACTGGTGCACAACCCTCTAGAGGACCATCAAAACTGGTGTTTGGACTGTTGAGAGGGGCCCTGTCCAACCCCATGGGGGTTGTCCCCTCTTGGGCGGCGACAACCTCTGGCCAACGACGGGGTCGCAGCTGCCCCCGCACCCCCACTGGGAGCACGAGGGCGGTGTCTCCAGTAATCCCCACGGGGGACCTAGGACTGCGCTCTCCCCGGCTGACGTCGCTGAGGAGCCGGCATGTGGATTCCCAAAGACCGGAGAGTGGACCTCGTGTCCTTAAGCGTACGGAGCCTCGAGTCAGTATGCTCCGAGAACAACGCCTTGCCATCAAAAGGCAGGTCCTGAATCGTAGTCTGGACATCCGAAGGTATCCCAGACACCTGCAGCCAGGCACCACGGCGCATAACTACGCCTGATGCCATGGTACGGGCTGCAGAGTCAACAGCGTCCAGGGAAGCCTGAAGGGCTGTGCGGGCGATCGTTCTGCCCTCCGTAGTCATAGTTGCAAACTCCTGACGCACCTCTGCAGGGAGCCTATCCTTAAACTTATCCATCGCCTGCCATGTGTTATAAGCGTAACGACTCAGCATCACTTGCTGGTTAGCAATGTGGAGCTGCAGCCCACCAGTGGCATACACCTTACGCCCCATCAGGTCAAGGCGTTTGGGCTCCCTAGCCTTCGGGGACGGCCCCGGCTGCGGGAGCCTCTCCTTTTGGGCCGTGGCTTGGATGACCAAGGACCCCGGGACGTAATAGCACCTCTCGACTTCCTTTAAGGTAGGGGTTAAGGAAGCCGGAGTCTGCCACAGGGCGTTAGTGATCTTAGCCACAGTTTTATTGAGTGGCAAAGCCAAGCAGGTGGGTGCATCGTCAAACAGGATGTTTATCATGGGATCCGTATCCTCCACGACTGGCTCCACTGGGACACCCAAGTTGGAGGCCAGATGCCAGAGCAAATCCTGATGCGACCGCGCATTCATGGTCGGCATCGCCGGTGCAGGATCTGCTAAGGCCTCATGAGGAGACGACGATGACTCCTGAATCGGCACCGGATCCAGTGTAGGGCCCGGTTGAGGGGCTGGCTGGACAGGTGGCACCGCGTGCGGAAATGGCTCCGGCACTGAAGCCTGCGGGTTTCTAGCGGCATCGGCAGTAGCAGTCCTCTGGGGCGAAGGAGGGGGCCGTGACAGCGACGCCAAGGGGGGCGCTCGGTGCCCGGAGACACTGGACACCGCGGAGGGGAGCACAGGCCCTTGCCACTGGTGGTATGCCCACGGGGTCCAAAAGGGCCATTGCGGTTGAGGCGGCCAAGTCTGCTGCACGCTCGAACGGTCACGCCAGTGCCAGGAACGGGATCTATGACGTGACGAAGCTCCTGAGAACTCCGACCTGAAAGAGCCCACATCAGAATCTGAAGAGTAATCAGACTCAGGCCAGGGTGGCGCCGATGACGAGTGCCCCGGCACCATCGGTGGGGCGAACATGGCCATAGATTCTGGTTTGCCCATGTGTGTGCGGTGCAGGCGTACCGGTGCCAGGAAGGCAGGCCCTTGTGCCGAGTGCAGCGTCAACCCGGTGCATGTGGACTGCGGTGCCAAAGTTGGTGCAGGTTGCGGGCGTGGACCTCCCAAGTCCAATTGCCCCAAAGACAGTGCCCCCATCGTTGCCCCCGTAGATGCCACAGCAGGCAGGATGGAAGACAGCGGGGCCGTAGTGGTTGCCCTCGAAGGGATCGGCGTTACCGGTGATTGTGATACCTGCATGGCCTATGGGGCCAAGGCCAGTACCTGCAGTGGTGCCGAAGATCCCGGTGCCTGAACTTGAATCGGTGCCTGTACTTGCATCGGGGCTTGTACTTGCGTCGGTGCTGAAGAGCCCGGTGCCGAAGACAGAAGCGGCACCCAGGGCAAGATGGCCGGCGCCAGTGCCGTTGATGGCACCACCAGTCTTGAGTAATACGGTGCCGTTGACAATGCCACAAAGCCTGAGTAGTACGGCACCGGGGCAGCCAAGATCGGCTCTGGGAGAGGCCCCAGCACGGACGTGGGTTGAGTCCAGTCGGGCGCCGTGTGAGGCCTGGCGACGTGCGCTGAGGCCGGCACTGAGGTAGAGGCAAGCGGTACTGGTCCCACTGGGGACAGTCCCACTGCATATGCGGCCGGTGCCAACCAATCCACCCGGTACGGGGGGGGAAACCGGTGCCAACGTGGCTCCCGGCGTCGAAGACCTCGACCTCTCCACCTCAACTGACGACAGAGGGGAGGTAGTGAGGCTAATCAGGTCCTGCGCCGCCTCAAAGGTGTCTGGCGTCGAGGGACGATGCAAGGGTAGCTGACCTGGACTCGATGGTCGTCCAGCCCTCTTACACCGCCCAGCAGCACTCGGTGATGCCTGCACTGGTGACTCACGGCGATGGTGTAGGCTTGACCTGGACTTTTGGCCCGGAGACCTACGCCGTGAAGACCTTGGCTTCTTCGGCGCCGGGGAGTGAGAACGGTGCCGAGGCCTCGGTACCGAAGTCCGCGCATGGGATGGAGCGTCTCGCGTTGACACCGGCGCACTGTGGAACCTCCAGTCGGTGCCGGTTGTAAAGCCGCCTCCATGAGGAGAAGCTTCAAACGGGAGTCCCGCTCCCTCTTCGTGCACGGCTTAAATGACCTGCAGATCTTACAGGCATCTGCTAGGTGGCCCTCACCCAAACACTTTAAACAGCTATTGTGAGGGTCTCCCTTGGGCATGAACTTAGCGCATACAGCGCAAGCCTTAAAGCCTTGCGGCCCAGGCATTCCTCACCCCTGAAGGGGGAGAGGAAACAACAAAGAAGTACTAACTATCTAACTAATTGAACTATTTACAGCTATCTACAACACTAAGAAAAACAGGAACCATTAACTACTCTAACAGAGAGACATGCTCAATGACCGTCATGGGCAGTAAGAAGGAACTGAGGTGGGGGAGCGCCGGCAGAGGTACTTATGCTCCGCCATGGCGGCGCCACTCCAGGGGGCACCCTGCCGGCGCTACGGGTACCGCTAGGAAAAACGCTCCAGAAGACATGGTGCACGCAGTGCGCACACCTGATTCGAATGGACATGAGCAACCACTCGAAGAAGAAGAGTATGAATAGCCATCACAAAACGGGAGAAAAGGACCTGAGATTTAAAAGATGTATATGCATAGTAAAAGCCTGCATAACAACCCAAGATGTATTTCTATATGCAGGGCTCGACAAATCCGTTTATCTACTCGCCCATGGCGAGTAGATTTCAGCTGGTCGCCCCATTCACCAGCGGTGCACGCATGCGCAGTGCGGTTTGGCGAGTGGATTTCACCGCGGTTTGTCGAGCCCTGTCTATATGCATTACAAGGCATTTTCTATGGACCAAGAGCCAAGGAAAACTTGACAAAACTCACATGATTAGTGGGTAGCTTTTATTACTGGGATAACAATCGAACACCACACAATCCTTGTGTGTGGATCCAATGGTTTCATCTATGCATACATTTTGCCAGTGCTGCACTATTAACAGCCTGGCTATTTATGTGTATCTAGTGATTCTGGTGTTCTATATTGCTACCCCTATGTACGTTTCTCATCCTGCTGCTGTTCTCAGTTGTGTACTGTCTTTCCACAATTCTTTACTAGAGAAGATTAATGTTTTGAGAGGTTTGAAAGGAAGTTTCTTAAACTATAGTAGCTCTCGGCCATTTTCAGTGTTTTCCTTTTTTGTCACAGATCAGGGATAAAAATTGCTTCATAATATGACGCTTTGTAGTAAGCGCCATCAAGTTCAGCTTGTGAAGTTGCAGCAATACAGACATTCACTTCTGCAAGCACAGTGCATGGTTTTACATCCCAGGCTTTCTGTGAGCTATGAGTGACGGACATCAGATCACAGTCTGCGGTGATCCAGTTGTCGTGATAAACACAAGGCTACACTTTGAATAGTGAACTTCCCTGATGCAATTACATTCTACCTGAAATTTGTTTTCACCCATTGCTTGACAGGAACATATTTTCATCTTAACTAAAATGAGTGCCTGGTGTATTCTTACCCCTTATTGTTTAGGGGGGATGCAGGAGATATGGAAGGACAGCTCCTCTTGGCAGATGGTTCCTCCTCCTCTTCATCGGAGGAGCTGTCTATGGTTAGATCAATCACTTCGACTTTCTTATTTTTATTTGATTGCTGATGAGAAGACACCTGATGATCCAAAGAAGAACTTATGCATCCTACAAAGGTTTAAGAAACCAAGAAATTATTCAAGCCATAATTGATATTGTACATGCATTACAATGAAGACAAGCAGGGGCAGTGGGTATCATAGGCAGGGGAAGGCATTGCCTTCCCGAACCGCCAGACTGGCCACATCCACACTCTGCCTCCAGAACACCTGCTGTCGGTGTACTGGGGATGGAGACTTGCTGCTCTGGGGTCAGGAAGGCTGGGGCCATACACCACCCTCCCTTCCCGTGTTCCGGGGCTGGGGAGGGTGGGGCTACATGCAGTCTCACTCCCTATGGGTCGGGGAAGGCGGGGGGCTTGGCTCCCATGAGAGGCAGGGCCTGGGTAAAAGGGGCAGGGCTGGGAGCTTGCCTCCCCCAGCCCCACCTTTACCTACCACTCATGAAGACAAGCATCACTCGGTTAAATTAAAATGAAACGTGCTTGATTAACAAAGCTCGGACACCAAAACAGAAGTGAAAAGAAAACAATATTCGAAGTATAAATGACGCTTCAGAAATGCAGACATGCTCAAATGGATGTTAATGTTACTCAACATCTTACTTCAGTTTAAATCAATAAAACGCTACTGCTGCACAAAAAGAACTTTTCATCCCAGAGCTCCTCAAACTAAAGTATTCTTTTATAAACAAACCCACAGTTTCATATTTTAAACAATGTAGTTACCGATACAGGATTTCGTTGGGACCTTCAAAAATGTGAGACTTACCATCAACGCCATTGTAAGATGCAGTTACTTCTTGAACATCCTTTTTGGATCTCATGGGAGCCCATGACCCGTCCTCCTTGAACTGAATTTCATCGCAGTCTGTGCAGTACTTCAAGATTTCCATAAACAACCTGCGAAACAAAACCTTTAATATCCATCTTGAAAGAATAAAAAGGAAACAGAGAACTTTAAAGTGGACTGAATTAAGGGACACCAGAACCGTTCTCTAGAAAACATTAGCCCTATGACAATGATGGGCCTTCCTCTCTCCTCGGTAGTTCTTCAACAGGAAACTGAAATTTTAAAACGAGAGTTAAAATAAGGACAGTGAGGACTTGCCTGCTATTTCCACCTAGGGATTTATCTTGATTGAAAATACACTCCAGGGAAACAGTAGACCAGGAGTCTCATGCTCCTGACCATGGGCCATCATCCCGGAGCAGTTATGCAGTCTGGCTGGGGAGTACGGGTAGGCTTGGGGGGGAAGTGGGAGAAAATTCATTCCCATCCCCCAAGCTCCGCCCCTTCCTGCCAATGCCCCCTTCCCTGCCCCCATGGCGACCCCTCCCCCGAGGGAACAGCCTCAGGGATCTCCAGGGGGGCGGCGGAGGGAGGACAGCAGCAGTGGTTGGGCCCCCCCATGGCGGTGGGAGCCACAGGGAAGTGGAGCACACTCGCTCTGCTCCTGCCACCACGGGGAACGCAGGGGACCCCAGTGGCTGCTTCCACACCGCACCAGGCCTCCCCCCTAGAAATCCCCCAGGCGGCTCCCTCGGGGGACAGGGTGCCATGGGAGCGGGGGGGGGGGGGGGGGGGAAGAGAAGGAAGGCTGGGGTTATGGATCAGGAACAGACAGTCCTCTTCCCCCCAGTACGTCGGTACTCCAAGGCCAGACTGAGCAACTGCTCCGGCCGGGGATGGTCCGGGAGCTGGGAGTTTGAGACCCCTGTACTACACCAAGTGTTTGCTTGAGATGAGGAAGACGGATGCAGTCTCTCGTGCGCTTTTTCATGACTCGGTTTATACACAATTACATGAATAATTTCAAAACATGACGTCTGGTGTACCTTCGTCGTAGCTTTACAGGCATCAATCTGTGAACTAAACCCGGGAAGCACAAACGAGGTTAATAGCCATATGAACGCACTGCAGCCCAGGCACTGTCCACCGCAGTTACAGACTGTGCACTGCATTTTGCTCCAGATGTTACTTACCCATCAATTATGAGATGTTCATAGGGAGCCTTCTTGTCACAAACAGGACAAACCCAGGTAGGTTTCTTCTCGTTCATTTGAATGTACAGAGTGGCATCAAAACACTGCAGATGTGAGCACGTCAGGGCCCTACATGGGATAGTTAGCCGCATCTTCCCAAGCTTTAGGAGGAGGGAAACAAGAGAAATCATTGTCTCTTTTGAAAAAAGAATTGTTCACCTGCTTTAACCAGGAAGATACCAGTGTGCTAGAACTCAGTTTCTAGGTGTTAAGAATTTAGAGAAAAAGAAAAGTTCTGATTCCCATATTCAAGTTACACATCTTTGCTCTAGCTTTTCTGTGTGCCTGATCGTATCAATAAAAAGTGCTACTGCAAATAGATTTTTTCAACAAAGTTTATACATGGGAAACAGAAGACCACTTCATTTTTATATTGCTAGCCCAGGATGCAAAGTCATTTTACCTTTTATTGCTTACCATAGTATTTTAGACTAATAAGAAAAATAATTATTCTCCCTCATTGGTGTATTGGAAACGACAGCAAATTTGCCATCCACTATCATACCTAAATCTCTTTCAGCACTGCAGATTATAATACCTACAGAGATTTTGGGGAAGATGATGTAAAAGATGATGTTCAATTCCAGCCTCTGAGGCAGGGAATGTCTTCTTGTTCTGTGTTTGTGGTAACACCCAGCACAATGCAGCTCTGCTCTGTAACAGGGGATCTTTGCCAACACCACCATCCATATCTACCACTGCTGACATGGAATAAGTCCAAAATGAAAAACACAGTCCAAAAGAACAGCGCCTACGCAACGCAGACGATCACACTCACACCAACAGGGCCCAGATGAACATTTAGACGAGAAAAAATCTTGACAAAGAAAATACACTTCAAAAGCAATCCGGAGCCGAAAACCATTACAGGCTCCAAGTAAAGCAACTCTGTGCAGGATGGTTTCAGAAAGTACCTGGCCATGTACCCTGCTCACAAGCAATACGGGTCTGGTGTCACAGGATGGCACTCCTCAACGCATCCTTGAAGCTAAAACCACCAACCCAAGAGAACTTACAGTGAAGTTCTCGGCAGCAACCTTTAAACAGCCTAAAATACCTGCTCCCATCCTCCGCCACATTCATCCCAGGGTCGTTTCTAACCCGCATCTTGCTTATTTTTCTTCCCCCTTTCTTTCAATCACTAACACAGTAAGTCACCACCAGATGGGAGGGGAGTCCGAGATCTCCCAGAGGAACATGCAGTAATGCTGGCATAGAGATCAGTCAGCAGGAGGTGCTACACACGCCATGTGTTTGGCATCCCTTCTCCCAATACCCACGACCAAGCCTATTATTTCTTTCACCCTCCTGAGGCAGGCCTCTTCTAAACTCTTATCTCCCAGATGGCAGGTCAATGGCTCCTTTGTCTTTCAGGCACAATAAAATTCACCAGCTACAACTGGTATCATGATTAAGCATGTTGGAGACAGAAGAGCTTTTGTTTTCCAGAACCTGGATGTTTAAATAGGAGGCAAAATAAAAAGAGCAGCAAAAGTGCTACAGTGACCCAAAACTCCCCAGGAAAACGAGGTTAAAGAATATTGCAATACGCTTTGCAAAATAGGATGTTGAACTCATTCTTAAATATATGGCACCAAATAATGGAATGCCACACACATCGAGAAATAAAAATTACCCTCTGATAGTATCATCTCATTACCACGTTGCATTTTCTGACTCCCTGTTAAGACTTAATAGGATACCTAAATACGGTATGTGCAGAGTGCCCAAGTAAGGATGGTCTCATTTCTCAACTTTGCCATGAAAACTTATTGGGCTAGATCGTTCAGTTTGGCCGAGCTGCGTTCATGTTCTGAAGGTAAAAGATGCAGAGGAAAGGAAAACTTAAAAAACCCCTAAAGGAACAATACAGGGTTGAAGTTCAATGTTTTTGGCTGCAGCCTTGTATCATTTTGCCTAGTACACTGTGTACCTAACAGAGTTCTCGTCACAAGAAAGAGAGAAACTAAAATTTGCAGAACATTGCGGAACCACAGTTATGGCCAGATTTCGTCTTTTTCCTCGTGTCAATTATTTATTGCCGTCCTCAAGGCTGAGATTATTTTGGGGTACGCACATCGCCTTTCAAATGTCCTCGCAACAGCCCCTTTACTTAGATCCTGGGTCAGCTCCTTTCAGGTCCCTACTTGACTGTCACAAAATGGGGTAAGACTTATTCGCTAAAGCAGCTTACAACACAATTTAGAACATGTTCAAAAGTGATTTTTCAGCTTCTTGGAACCTTTATATTTTTCTCCTCTCAAATTTAGGTCCCAGTCTTGCAACCGTTATTCATGCAAGTAGTCTCATTTATTCCTTCAGAACTACTTTCAGAAGTAAGAACTACTCCTGCAGCTCAGAGCTGCAGACCTGGGCTTTTTAACAGCCATTTTTCATTGTGAGTGGCTGAATACATGCCCTGTGTTAGATTCTTTGGTTCTGTTACTTGAAATTACTGGAGATTTAAAAAAAAAAAACCAAAAAAACAAGTGCTCTTAAAAGACGAGACTTTACTCTCTTACAACTCAAAAAAGCGGAAGAGATTTTCTTCAAACTTTCCAAAGGAAATTTTACTTTGGGTCTGAGACTAAGCATTGACAGTTTCTGGAAAATAATTCTTCAGGGAATTCAAAGTTCTCTATTAGCAAATGGAAACAAGGGTTTTGTCATAGATCTAGTAGTCATTATCCTAGTTCATTTATATTGCAAAAGCTACTTTTCAGGATACGCAGAAAGATATGGTCTCTGTCCTGAAGAACGTCTGCAATGACACACTAGTGAAAGAGGAAAAGAGAAGCACTTCTAAAAACTAGACTGCATTACACAATGGGCACGCTGAAAGATGACTTCCAAAGTGAATGCAAGTTCCATACCCCTCACCAGGATATGACAGAAAAAAACATGCCTAAAATATTCTGTTCTAAACCTTCAGGGTTTTGGAACAGATGAGGCTTAAAGAGGAAGCACAGACTGAGCTACAAAAACAACTTCACAAGAGTCACTTCTCCATGTCAGGGAGGGTATTTTATTTCTATTTCACATCTTCACTAAAAACTTCAATTTTCATTTCTGAATTAACCAGCTATCTTTAAGCTTGCAGACATGGGACCATGGGTGTCTGGTGGCTTAGGCGGGCAAGGCTCTGCCTTCCCAAACTGCCAGCCTGGCCCTGCCTGTAGTCTGACAATAGGTATTCTGGGGGCAGAGTGTTGCTGCCCCCAGCGCCTGTCCTCTTTTGTGCTCCTGGCCGTGGAGGCTGGAACCACGCAACCGCCTCTCCTCCCCCCGTGCTCTGGGAGCTGTGCTGTGCGCACGCTCCCCTCGCCTCTCTGCCCCTCCCCGGTGCTCTGGGAAGGATGGGGTGCTCTTGGTGCGCTGACCCACTTCTCTGCCCTGCTTCTCTGCACCACACCCCGGTGCTTTGGGGAGGTTGGGAAGCACTGCTCCATCTCCTCCCCTGGGGAAGCATGCTCAGCGCGCTGCCCAGCCTCCTCCCCTCGCCATGGGAGGCAAGGTCTCAGCAAAGGGGGCAGGGCTGGGGGGGGCCTCCCTCCTCGAGCCCCAACTGCACCACTCGTGCATGGTGGGGACTGTCTTGCAGAAGTTCTTCCTGCTCTAATATTAATGCATCTGAACCAAAACTCAGCCAAAGAACAAACTTTTAAAAAGCTCTAGAAAAGGACAGTATAAAAAGCATAAAAACTCTTCCCATTTCTATACATAAAATCAAATACCTGTAAATTTGTTTATTCCTACATCAATTTCTAGATACATTTAAGAGTAAAACTGATGGGCTGTTCTTTCCCTCTACAAAGAGGTGCAAGTAAGACAACACACAGATGTATTGTTTTGGAAAACTGGTCAAGAGGAAACCAAAAGCAAAAGTTGCAAAAATATGAATCATCAAAAGCATCAGTGGAAGGCAATTAGATAGTACTAAAGTAAATATCTGTAACTCCAAAAGACACACATAAATTGAAGTGACTGAGCTATTATATTAGTACCACTAACTCCTAAAAATTAGACAGTTCCTAGAGTTAGGAACTGAATTGTTATTATTGCTTTCTGTCGGGACCCAATTAGTCTTTAACTTTAGGAAACAAGAGCACTGTACTTAAAAAATTAAACCATGATAGTACAGTACTAGTACTTCCTGGCCTAACATAATAAGGTTCCAGCAGTATAACACAACCATTTAACTATGCAAAGACTAAACAAAGTTTCTCAAAAGTTACTATGAATACAAGAGAATTCTTGACCTTACATTAATACACTATTTGTATTCTCTCTCTCAAATCCTGAAGAACAGGATTTCACTTCTTATAAAAGCAATACTTCTGTACTTTCTCTTGCGTGATAAAAACAGTACTTTTATCTGATGACATAAATGTTAAATACTATTACAACTAATATGTGCTAAACCAAAAAGCCTGAAGAATGAAGGTTAAATATAAAAATATCCAGCACAGTGATATACATCCAATAATGTAACAAATATTTGCATGAAAAGTGTCAGCAATGTTAAATTGTGCTCTTTGCAAGGTGGAACTTTTGTATCCAAAAATATCTTTGCATTGTCAGAATCCAAGGGGCCATTTAGTCTCCTTACAAATGAGCCCCAATTTTGCTAGGCAATGGAATAAGTAGCTAAGTCAGCTTTATCCTTGGGAGCTGTATTCCAAAACTGAAAACTTTCAGCATCAGGCTTGCACGGCTCTGGAAAAATCAGGAAACAGATGCATCCTCATTCTTGACCATTTTAAGTATGAACTGTGCTTAAGACACTCTTTGGACAAATGACAGAGCACACAGTGATGAAGAAGTGTTAGTTTTCCCATGAAATGTAAGAGTATGCATAGACTAACAAAACATGTAGATGGTATCATGAGCTTTCGTAGGCACAGCCTCTTTCTTCAGAAGTGGGTTGCGCCCACGAAAGCTCATGATACCATCTACATGTTTTGTTAGTCTATAAAGTGCTACCAGACCATTTGTTGTTTTTTAAGAGTATACAGGATGCAAAATAAAAGCCCTAACAATATCATTCATATTGCATAACTCAGCTGGTGATAAGAACTGTAATATAACTACTGTCTAGTTTCTCTCAGGGCACGTCTAGACTACGTGGCTCCGTCGACGGAGCCATGTAGAATTTGTTTACTCGGCAAAGGGAAATGAAGTGGCGATTTAAATAATCGCTGCTTCATTTAAATTAAAATGGCTGCCGCGCTGTGCTGATCAGCTGTTTGTCGGCTCAGCGCGCTAGTCTGGACGCTCCGCGGTCGACATCAAAGGCATTTGTCGACCTCCCCGGTATGCCTCGTGGGATGAGGTTTACCGGGGAGGTCGACAAATGCCTTTGATGTCGACCACAGAGCATCCAGACTACAGCGCTGTGCCGACAAACAGCTGATCGGCACAGCGCGGCAGCCATTTTAATTTAAATGAAGCGGCGATTATTTAAATCGCCGCTTCATTTCCCTTTGCCTACAACTCTAATCTACCTGGCTCTGTCGACGGAGCCATGTAGTCTAGACAGGCTCTTATTTTCCAGCTCCTTTCACCTTGTTGCACAATTGAATAAATCTGTTTTGATTAATCTGATCTCATTTCCAAATTCCATGGAACTTAATAATTAAAGTCATTTGTGTGATGCATAGATTGAGAAGGGAAGCACGCAAGCCTGTCTATTTCCAATTCCAAAGCATTTATTTGCTTACATGTCCTTTGGACTACTGATCTCTTTAAAAATTGAAAATAATAAAACCCTATCACAGTATATACCTATCAACTTCAGCTACAGGAATGTAACTCTTTGGCTCCAGGAACCAGTTGTGGGTAAGGATGTCAATGTGTAGTCGACTTACAATTAGCCTAGGCTTATCGGTTAATCTTATCCACTGCACGCATTCCCTCCACCCTTGCTGCCTGTGATACAGAGGCAGGGGGGGCAGATGCCAGTGCTGGGGGGAGCTGGCTTAAAAGCCAGTTCCCTCCAGCACCAGCTCCGTGGTGCCACCAGGCCTCTATTAGCAGCAGTCCCAGTCCACTGTGGGTCTGAGCTCCCCGCGGACAGGGGCTGCTACCGGAGCAGTCTCTGTCCATGGTGGGCTCAGGCTTGCCGTGCACAGAGGCTGCTTCAAAGCAGCCTCCCCTTTCCCTTCCCCCCCCAACCCCGGCAGTAGCCTCTGTATCAGAGGCAGCAGCACAGGGTAGCAGGTCTGCACGGGGAGCTAATTCTTCAACTGGCTCCCCCCATGGACCAGCTCCCTCCTGGCAGCCCGCGCTGCCACCTCTGATTAGGGATGCGAAGAACTAGTCGACTATCTGATAAGCAAATGTTTATTGGCTAGTTGACAGGCTAGTCGACTAGTCACTTCCCTCCCCTTGCTGCCTCTATCAGAAAGAGGCAGCAGGAGGGGGGGGGGGAGGGACGACAAAAGGAGGGGGTACTTCAGAGCGGCAGCACCGTGTGGAGCCTGGGGCCAGACCCCGGGCTCCACCCGGCGCTGCTGCTGTGAAACACTGCTTGCAGCCCGGGCCAGCTGGGGTGTCCCCAGGTTGCATACACCATTTCCAAGTGGCAGCGCTACATGGAGCCCGGAGTCAGCAGGGGAGTCCCCAGCTGATCCCGGGCTCCATGCAGCGCTGCTGCTTAGAAACACCGTGGGGAGTATGGGGTCAGTGGGGAACTGCCCCGAAGCCCCGTGCTCCCCTCAGCGCTTTCACCTTTAAAGTGTTGCAACAACCCTAGGGCTGTTGCTACACTTGAAAGGCAGAGGCGCCCTATCGACTATTCAATTAGTCAATTACTCACAATTTAACATCCCTACTTCTGATACAGAGGCAGCAGTGCAGGGGCTCCCCAGGAGTGGGGCTGGAGCACAGTGGATGCCAGCCCCACTCCCGGGGGCTATCGAATAGTCATGTAACCAGTAAGAATTCAAGAATTCAAGGTTACACAACTATTCAATTACCCGACAGCTAATACCCCTAGTTGTTGGTTTATAATGTATACACAAATACAGCCACCAAGGAGCTAAATTATGTTCAATATCGAGATCCACTATTCCCTTTCAGGGCCAACCCAACCGATCCACTTAAAGGTGGCTAACTTAAACTGCTCAAGCTAATCACATGCTTTATCTGCTTTGCTGGAACAGGGGCTTAGGCGATGGACCACAAAAATCACAGAATTAAAATATAAAAGTCAACACAAAAGCTTTTAACATGAATTAAAATTGTCCTTTAACATCCAGTTCAGTTTCATCAGAACCAACTTCAGAGGAGTTGCTTTTACACTTACTGGACAAAGAAGAGAAACTCTTAAACTGGTGGTAGCTATTTCACTGTCTGGATCTGCAGTCAGTTTCTCTTTTACTGCCATTGGAAGGAAGGAAAAAAATAGAAAAAGGTTTGTTACACACACATCTCCAGGACAATACAGTAATATGCCTAAAACAATTGGCTTTAAACTTGCTATTTGTAGATCTATTGGAAATAAGCAACATTGATTATATTGTCCGCAACTCCTGCTGTCTGTAAACCTGAAGAAAAACACTCATGTGCAGTTCCTGTGCAGTTTCTACTCTCCAAAAATTTCAGTGGAGCACCATGAAAGGGGAAACTTCTCCAACACCGTATTGTATTTCTAAAAAAGAGTTTCTAAATACAATTCTAGATTTTTGTTGGCAAGCAGTTTTAAAGGGATAAGCTCTCTAATAATGTAATATCAAGTTCTTTGGCCAATTGCTGGATTTAATGCACATTTTCCAAATATTTCATTAAATCCTGCATGTAGGCTGGCAAAGCCCTGACTCTTTGAATAGGTATTAGGGGTAGGGATGTGAACGAATAGTTGACTATCTGATAAGCAAATGCTTATTGGATAGTTGAAACACTAGCTGACCAATCACTTCCCCTCCCCTTGCTGCCAGAAAGAGGCAGTTGGGGGAGGGGGAGCGGTGCTTCAAAGTGGCAGCACTGCATGGAGCCCGGGGTCAGACATTGGGCTCCACATGGTGCTACCGCTTTGAAATGCTCTATGCAGCCTGGGGTTTGCTGCTTTGAAACCGCCGCGTTTAAACACTCTGAGTCCCCAGCTGACCCTGGGCTTTGAAGCATCGACTATTCAATTAGCCAATTAATCTAAATTTAACATCCCTAATTAGGGAGCTCTAATTATTCAAGGGAAACGTACCAAGGGTTGTAGATCTTTTAGGCAAAAGGCAGAGCCTGACCAAGCAACTCTTATAGAATTAGCACTGTAAGGACTATAGTCCAATAGAAGCCCTGGTGCCTCTTTCCTCCTCTATTTTTGTCTATAAGAGTTTTAAGAAGTAAAATTGTTCAGATTTAAATTCACCAAAACCAGACAATCCCAAGTCACGGTTGCTCTGGGACCCATAGCTGGGGATTTCATTCATGTGCATGCCTTGTATGGATAGCGTGACCAAGCATACACAAAGTCCTTGACAGAAAGAGACAAGTGGCTCAGGACACTTAGTTGGATGGCCTGATGTTTATGCTCTTAAATCTCAAATCATAATGTTACATTAACATAGTTTCATACTCCTGCCTGTTCAATATTATTTTTGTCCTTGGCATTTAGTGGTGTTCTCTGTAGGTTCTTCATCACTATTGCGCCTGGGTGCCTTCCAGAAGCAAATGAAGCAACATGACTAAGATGTGTCATGTCTGCTCCCTGTCTCTCTCTGGGAAGAAACGTGCACAGCAGAGTGTTCTGGTTTTTAACAAGTGAATAGCACATGTGGCTGGATCTCGGCATCGGAGAAGGCACGGCCACACCTTGCCCCTACACCAAAAGGTGAGGCGGTCTGGGATGGTCTGATGGCGGAGATCATTCTACATGGTGGCCCAGCCCCCAGCAAAGCCTAATCTCCTGCACAGATGAGCTTTACCAGGTAGAAACTTCCATTGGGCAGAGGAGCCAAGTCATCGACCCTGGTCAACATCTCAGTAGGTTGGTACCAGGGAACAACGTCAACACATCAGTTCACATTAGGAACTCTGAGCAACACGCCTGGTGAAATGAGTTTACTGTTTTTCAGCAAATTAACACTGGATATGTTGAGCGGCCAAATAGTCTCTTGAATTTTTACTCCACAGCAGCAATGGTCTTACTGGGTTAGCTCAATGCAGGCAAAGGCCTTTGATTATTCAGATTTAGACTGGATTTCAGTGACAGACATCCATGGAATGAATGGATTGTTGGGTGTCTGCCCTTTTTAAAAGAAAGGTCTGGGAGTTCACTGTATTTTTTCCTGCAAAGAGTGAGTTAAGCAGTGACAAGTATTTGTGGGGTGGGGGAATAAAAGGTCAGAGTTGTATAGTTAAACCGTGGGGTTGAGTGGAAGCCTAAAAGAGCAGTAACTGTCACAGCAGTGCAGGGATACAGAACAACCCATAAGTCTGTTCGTGAAAATTCAATTTCTGAAGGGATCAGGAGGTTTTGGTTTTTTTTTTAACCCTTTCCTTCCTTATTCTGATTCAAAACTGTAGTGTTACAAAAAGTAGCCTCAAGCACTGCAGCAGAAGCCAGCGCTAATCTTTTTACAAAAGATTTTTCTTTATAGAGGTTGAACATCTTAGTCTGGCATCCTCGGGGCCAACCGGTGCCAAAGCAGAGAATTTGCCGAACAATGGGTAGTTAATAGTGTGGAGAGCTGGTCTTTTTCTATTTTACCAAGGCATGGATCTGCCTTTTCCAATTTCTGTAATTATTTCACCCTTTGCTGTATCAATATCGTATTGACACATGCTTGTGCTTAGCAGCATTAGCAACATTCTCACTGCTTGCTGGGCCCTTAGAGGACATTTAGTGGTAAATCAGATTAAATCACAGCACAGAACACTGAGAGCCAGGACTGGAGGCTGTACACAAACGTTGCCAGTTCACGGGAAACTTGGCCCCACCCACAGTAAGCGGAATCTGGGTATCTAAAATCATGCCAGACGGGAGGTTTAACCTGTATGTAGATCAAATATTTGAATGTATCAGACATACTTAGCGCTTTAGAATGATCAGGATTCCTTATTCCTTTTGCTCGTAACCTCTGTAATAAAACTGTAGAAGACAGCTGTTTTACAAGGTAAACTGCCATAGAATAAGTCTGGAAAACAAACATAATGAAACAACTAAGAGACGATATAATCCAAACAAAGAATCTGCATAAACATTAATATAAAATTTATAATCTCCAGGATTACATGGACCTAGACTTCAACCATCGCTACAAAATGGCGGCACAACATTTTTTACATTTAAGACTGGTGCACAGCGGGGGTGACCTGGCGCGAGCCGGGAATCAGCTGTCCCAGCTCACGACACGTCCCCGCCGCTGCAATGCAGCCTTTTAAATGTATTAAGAACCTGCCGCCTCTTAATACAGCCTCTCTTTGACTTACGAACCGGTTACAGACCAAGCAATTGGTCGTAACTCGGTTTGTTCGTAAGTCGGACCCCATAGAGTTACATGCGACCGCGCTGTTTGTAAGCGCGGATCGCATTCGTAACTCAGGTCCACCATTTACGATAGCTTCGGTCGTAACCGCGAATGGTCGTAAGTCGACCGTTCGCAACTCGGGGACCGGCTGTACATTTAAAAGTCAGAGCCGCAGAGGGATTAGCTCCCAGGCCGGAGCTAACCCTGCTGTGGCTCCCCCACTTATCGACTAATCGATGAGCAGTCGATTAAACTAAATTGAACATCCCTACCCAGTCCCCCAAAATGTATTTTCTGAGCTACCCCGCTAGGGCCAGAAACAGGCTGGGGAACGGCACAGGGTTAGCTCTGTCTGAGTGCTGCATTTCTGGCATGCAGAGCTCGATTCCTCATCCTCAACGGAGTGTGCTGGTTCCCAAATGGCACTTCCCAGGAAGGTTCACTGGGATGGGGTGAGAGTCTCTGGGGATAATCCTAAATTGACAGGGCCCAGTCCCAGAGCACAGAAGCAGCCACCTGCATGGTAATCACGGGTGGCCTCAGCATGCCCTTAAAACAGTATTTTTACTAGTCATCCATGACTTCGGTAATATTATGCCACAAAATAGCACGATTTATGTAACGTCAGAAACACCACGATATTTTAAATGTTCTACTCTTACAAAAGATGTTTCCATCATTAAAAACCTCGACTGCTTTAACGTGCTTGTTTAGTGCCTCAATTAAGATAGACGTTTGGAAATGCTAATTAACATTGTGAAATTATTTCGTGACAGCTTGAATCTACAAAGTTAGGTACTTGCCCAAGGCAACTTTCACAGAAGTCTTGGGAAACAGACTGCAGAAACCACAATTAGGACTTCACTGAAGGTATACGCTACCAGCTGAGACATGTAACCCAACATTTTAAAAGAACAAATGCCCAATTTTTATCTACCAAGCACATCCACACAATAAAACTAATTTCTGCTGATTTATAGGCAGGGTCTCAAATAATAGAATTAGGAAGCATTATTTCTTGTGGGAAACGATATGACTAATCCTTTTTGTTAGATACACTGAGTTTATTTGCCATTGTTCTTCTAGTTTTGAGGAGTATAAATTCAAAAGCCTTTCCAAAGATACAGCTACACAATTTCAGTTACACTAAATTGTCCGTTTATACCCAGGAAGCTTTGTGAAAACAGCTATTCCACTATAAGAAGCGGCACTGTGTTGGGTTTTTTCAATGTGTCTCCAAGAAACAGAAACAATTTGCACTATGCTTAAAGTGGGTGATTTTTTTTCCTCTAAACTCCTTAACATTTTGGGGTTCATTTAGGTTTTATTTTATTTTATTTTGCCTACAAAGCCAGTAGTTTTACAATCTGCATTCAGCAGGCATCTGTTCCATACTCTGACAGGAGATCTTGTCGTGCTTCAAAACTTAAATCCATTTTGATGGGGGAAATACAACAGTGATACTATATACTTGAGTGTCGTGCACAGATGGGCAGTAACTATTTTTCTACGCTGTTTCAATCAATCATGGGTTTCAGTCCACACTTAGAATGGATGATATTACATCTCATGCTAAATCTCAAACCTAGAGAAATAGGATGGCTGCAGGTAGCAAAGTCCAGCTGATCAGCATTTCTCAAGTCCTCATTGATTTTATTGGGCATATCTAGCTTTTATCATGAACCTACACACTCAAATTCTCAGTGCACTGATCACTCATAAGGGATTGGATCTCCTGGAGTAACTATCACCAACAAGTAAACAAACCAGCAGATTTTCCACAGGCTATTCAAGATGGAGAGAATTTCAGTGGAGCATATTTAAAAACACTAATTACATCCTCCCTTTTCTCCTCCCCTCCCCAAAAACGCTATAAGGCAAAACAGTATAGTCAATAAAGCCTGTGGATAAAATACAGCTGAGAGAACTGAAGCACAGAAGTGGCAAGATTAAATCCTCTATGCACTACTAAGTTTTCATGCTTTAAAAGATGTACCTCTAATTTTCTGAGTTAAACACTCCCCTATGCAACATGTTATGCACTGGTAAGCAAGCATCACAAATCTTTTTGATCTTAAGATAACATGCTATAACACACAGGCATAAAGTGGTAGAGAGAGAAAAAAAGATGAAACAAAGAATTCTTAGCTACCCATTACTATACACCATAAGTGTTTTTCTCGCCAATTAAGCTTACTTGTTAGCTGTCTAATGTATGCTGAAATACAGATAATTACAACTTTTCTGTAATACATAGATCTGACCAAATAGTAACTCACTCTTCCAATTTCAGCAGTCCAAGAGACAACGATGGTGTTTGGTACCGTTGTAGACAATCTGACAAGTGAGGTAATATTAATTGGTCGGCTAGGTCGCTTTGGTTCAACACCATTTTTGGTTGGTGGAAGATAGCCCTAAAATGAAACAATGATTCTTTTTATTTTTCCCTTTACAAAAAGATATTTTAATCTCATTTTTTTCCAACAAAAACTCCACGCACTATTTGTATGGGGATATTAAGCTATCTCCCCTCTTTCCCAAGTATTTAAAAAAAAAAAAAAAAAAACCTATCAGCCAAGACCTAAATCTTGGAGTTGCTAATGCCATTCCCATTTTAAAACCACATAAAAATCAACCTCATCTTCCCAGTGCAAATGTTTAGATTTAGAGAATTTTGTGCTAGCCATTCTCCATCAGTTAGCATTCAAGGTTTGCATTGGTCAATCTTGGAAAACTGTGCAACAGGCCGAGTAACAATATGACAACTCCTAGGAAGCATGATAAATGTTACGCAGTGACAGATGGGTAATTAGGAATCAACTCAAAGGGCAGAACCAGGCTTATAAATGTAGTTTTCAATATTTATCTTTGCGAGGACTCTATGGCTGTGTCTACACAGCAATTAAAAACCCAGGGCGGGCCATGTCAGCTGACTCAGGCTCATAGGGATTATGCTGCAAGGTTGTCACATTGTGGTGTAGACATTTCTGGGACATCAGCGAGGGGGGAAGAGTTCCAGAGCCTAGACTCCAGCCTAAGCATCTATACTGCAATCATACAACCTAGGGGCCAGCCTGTTTAACTGCTGTGTAGACCTACCCTTGGACAACTCGGGTACAGGCCCTCGATGAGTTACAAACATCCGACTTCTAAACATCCGCACATACAAACAAAAGCTCGCCTGCAACCTCAGTGGAGCAGGCAAGAGGCCCAGGTGGTGGTGAGCAGTGCAAGGCGTGGCTGAAGGACTCCAGAGGAGCAGGGGGCGGCTGCGCAGCCAGTGGCTGGAGAGAAGCAACTGCCGCTTCTCTGCGGTAGGGAGGTTAGGGAGTAGCCGACGGGAGTATCGACTACTCCCCACCGCCTCCCCCCTTGCTGCCTCTATTGAGGCTGCTTTGGCAGCGGCCCCTGTTTGCGGCAGCCCGGGCTGGCCGCTGCAAACAGGGGCTGCTGAACTCAGCACAAGCCGGGACTCAGCAGTCCCAGCTCGTGCTGGTCCAGGATGTTGCGCTTCTACATTTAAAATGTAGTAAGAGCCTGGTGGCAGAGCCACAGCACAGGTGGCTCCAGGAGCTGGCACGAACCAGGACTGGTCAGTCCTGGCTCGAGCTGGCTTCTGGAGCGACCCCCACTGCGGCTTTGCAGAGCAGTCCTTATCAAATAATCAATCACAATTAGCCAGACAACAGCAATTTAACATCCTTACTCTACAGCCACTGGCTGTATGGCTGCCCCCTGCTCCTCTGGGGTCCTCCAGCATACACTCACGGTCTCCTGGTGAGCAAGGGATGGGTGCAGCCCGCAAGCGGGGGAAGGAAGGTGCAGAAGATGGGAGGAGGGGGGCTGGCTGCAGGAGCCAGCACAGAGCCTGCAGTGGTGGGTGGGGGGAGGATGCCCACAGAAGTCCCCTTCAGAATCTCCATCTCCTTCCTCATCCTCCCACTGTTGACTCATATTTAGCTTGTGGTCCACTGTGACCCCTAGATCCCTTACTGCAGTACTCCTTCCTAGACAGATACTTCCCATTCTGTATGCATGAAACTGATTGGTCCTCCCTAAGTGGAGTCCTTTGCATTTGTCCTTATTAAACTTCTATTTACCTCAGACATTTCTCCAGTTTGTCCAGATCATTTTGAATTGTGACCCTATCCTTCAAAGCAGTTGCAACCCCTCCCAGCTTGGTATCATCTGCAAACTTAATAAGCGTACTCTCTATGCCATTATCTAAGGGTACGCATGTCTACACAAGCCACTAGTTATTTTGAAATATTTTTCAAAATAACAGGCGCACGCTATTTTGCCATTCTGGTAAACCTCGTTGCCCAAGGGTTAAGGGATGACTCGAAATAGTGCATTATTTTGAAAGTTGGCGCTGTGTAGACACACCAAATTTCAAAATAGCCTATTTCGAAATAGATTCGAAAGAGATTCGAAATAAGGTACGTCATTTGCGTCGTACAAATTGTGTATCTTATTTCGAGTTTAGGGTGCTGTGTAGATACACTTTAAATCATTGAACAAAACCAGTCCCAAAACTGATCCCTGCAGAACCCTGCTTGTTATGTCCTTCCAGTATGACTGTGAACCACTGATAACTACCCTCTGCCTTATAGCAGTGTGTAGCCCCATCTACAATGTATTTCCCTAGTTTACTGATAACAAGGTCACATGAGACTGTATCAAATGCTTTACTAAAGTCTAGGTATACTATGTCTACCACTTCCTCCTTATCCACAAGGCTTGTTATCCTATCAAAGAAAGATATCAGGCTGATGTGACATTATTTGTTCTTTACAAATCCATGCTGACTTTTACTTATCACTTTATTATCTTCTTGGTGTTTGCACATGGATTCCTTAATTATGTGTTCCATTATCTTTCCTGGCACAGAAGTTACATCGCTAGCGTGAGGTCATTTTGTGCCTTCACCCATCTAATTTTGTCCCCACATACTTGTGTTATTTGTTTATATTCATCCTTTGCACTTTGACCAAGTTTCTACTTTTTAATAGGACTCCTTTTTGATTTTCAGATGATTTAAGATCTCCTGGTTACTCTCTTGCCATCCGTCCTATCTTTTCTACGTAGTGGAATAGCATGCTCTTGTGCTCTTAATAACGTCCCTTTGAAAAACTGCCAACTATCTTCAATTGTTTTTCCTCTTAAAATCTTGTTTCCCAAGGGACCTTACCTACCAGCTCCCTGAGTCTACCAAAATCTGCCTTCTAAAAATCCCCTGTCTTTATTTTGCTGTTCCCCCTTTTGCCATTCCTTAGAAACATGAACCCTGTAATTTCATGATCACTACATTATAGGATAAACAGGCTTTTGTGGGCAAGCCGGGGAGTGGAACTACCATTTATAACATTGTTTCTTGGGAAAATGTGTTCCGAGTTCCAAGCAACCGATTTACAAACGAACTTTTGGAACAGAGTCCATTTGTAATTTGGGGACTTCCTGTACTTAGAGACGTGTAAGAGAAAGGGCTCAGACCTATCCACCCCACTGAAGTATTAAGAGATACCTTTCTGCCAACTCTTTTCTCCTTTGTCTGTTCATCCTGTCCAACCCTGACAGGCTAAAGTCAGCCAGTCTAGTCTGGTGGGTTGCCACTGTAACCGTAAGTCAATGCCTTGTTCTTGTTAACCCTTTGGGACCGATTGTCCCTTTCTCTATCTGTACAGCGACCAGCGTTATGGGAACCAGGGGTACTACCACAATGTAAATATTTACTATAAATAATCTCCTGCCTGGTTTCATTGGATGTTCTCTTCAGAATAACAATTTTCCTAACTCTTGATCCAGCTCATTCACCTAGCAATCAGGACAACCCCATCCCTACTATCAAAACAAATATTTAAAAAGCCTCCATTCTAACAATATTTCAAGTAAACATACATCCTTAGCTGTACTACTCACATGATACAAATCAAAAGAATCTCTAATACTTACTGGAAGGCTACATGGTTTCCCATTTACTTTCACGCAGAGATTGGGTGGGAAGTGATCTTCTTGTGGACAACTGGTTTCTGATAAACAAAACCTAAATGCAAAGAGTTTTGGTCACCTTTCATATTTAAAATGAAGGACTTCAACAGCAAAAGTACATTTCTATTAACAGGAAGTATGTGTGTGGGCTTAAGAAGATTCAGATGAGACACTGGGCAGCATGTAGAATTAAATCTTCAGCTTCGACAGAGAAGTCTGGAATTCATGGGTTGTTCCTGGGTTCTTCATCCAAACAAGCCCCAAGCACGACTACTTGTTTGGATGAAGAGGCCCCGGATTCCTCCAGGCACATCTTCATTAGGAGACAAAGCATCTTCCTGTCAGAATCCTTCCATGTCTGCCAGGTTTTTCTTCCCTTCATCTTCTCTGCCTGACCTCACCTTACAAAAAGCCAAGGTTTTTGCAAAGGAGTGAATATATGCTCCTTTATCTCAGATAAGCAGGCCAGCTGCTGCATAGCGTTCAGGCTCCCAGTGTTGTTCTGATGCCCAAGGTCAGACCTTCTACCTCACTTCTGACCGTTTCTGATAATGGTAATAGGATTCCCAAGCATGTTTGCTGCTGGAAGCAGCGTTAGACAGACCCTCGTTTGTCCTTTTTGTGTCTCCTTCCCCTCTTCTCCCTGTCCCCCTTCCCAGTTGGAATACAACAGGATGTGATGCATTTCTCCCTTCACAGCCCTGTAAGAGCCATCATGATTTACTGGGGAGCATATACATTAAAAAGTGTCTTAAGGTTTCGAGAGAATGTTAAAAACCCACGGATCCCAAGGTTATACTGTATGAATACTGTACCTTAGCTGGACCTGTACTGTGAAGTCACATTTGGTCCCAGAAATGTCCCTAGCAAAGATATGACAAATACTAATTAAAAATATGGCATATATAAAAACAAAACCTGAAAAGCAAGGCTCTGATGAGTAGAGTACACTACTGCAATCTGTGATACTTCATCTCTTGGGTAGGCATGCGCCCCTAAACTCAGCTTTATCAGACTGCTTACCATTCAGACTCATCAAATGCTCACTAAAGGACTTTAGATTAAGCCTCTTGCTAGCAGTTGTGGCCCATTCTTTCACTACTGTCTCTACACTTCCTATATTCACCCCTATTTTTGGAGCACCCTCCTTTCTCTGCTCAGTCAAACCAACATGCTCTGTTCTTTGAAACCTACTTCTGAAATATTCATCTGTATCATGCTGACCACAATAACTGAATCAATATTCACAATCTCTTTATCTTCCTTGGTTTTATATCTTGGAAAGAAAATTTCCACGAGCCACAAGGATGTTCAGATGCCTAAGAGGAGGAATCCCATCATCCCGTTCATGCCATCCCCTCTCCACCCTCTGTCACATCACTAAAATTCAGCCTGTGTCTTCTGGATGTATTCTGTGAAGTGCCCACGATACCCCTGGGTACTAAGACAGGGTTGGATTTCTTTTATTTCGGCCTTTTTTCAAGACACTGTAAACGCTACCTTGAGGGAGTTATAGAAATGCACTTACATGGAACTGCTGATTTGCTGCACTTGTTGTGGTGTCAATGCAAATGCAAAACAGGTTTCTCGAAATCGCTGGCTATTATCTGATGCTAGAAAAACAAACAAGACAGTGCCACTTTAAAATACAGTAATATAGAAAGTATGCGTAGCATGGAAACTTGCTTTAGAATAAAACCTCAACAGCCTAATACATATTTCTGCCACAAAGGACAGAGCGTTAAAAGCATCTGCTATTTGCTTGTTTTAGTGACTTATTTCTAAGGTACCCAGATATACACTTTCTTCTCTTCACTCATTTTCATTATACATTCCTGTATTAGTCTATAAAAGTACAGTAAGTATATACACACGAGAAAAATACGAGAATTTACAGTTGAGTGAGATGAGCAGCTTCCTTAAAAACCACAGTATATATTTACCAATACCATGTTATACACTCACGCCTTTGAGAGATGTACAGCTCAGACATAACATTTGTGCTTAATACAGTAATTCCTCATTTAACACGTGCCCGCTTAACATGTTTTCATGATAGCACAATTTTTTTTTAGGGAATGTTTTTTGAATCACATGACCACCCCCGGAATAACACGATTTCCCCAGCCGTCCCGTTGCCGGCGACTGCGCGGGGCTTCCCCCGCCTCCCTGCAAAGCGGCAGAGGGTTTGCTGCTTGCCTCACCATTCCCCGCTGACTCCCCCTTGCCAGACGCCTTGCCCCCTCTCCTCCGCCCCCGCTTGCAGGCCGGCGGCTGGGTTTCCCCAGCCGTCCTGTCGCTGGCGGCTGCACTGGGCTTCTCTCGCATCCCTGCAAAGCAGCAGAGGGTTTGCCACTTGCCGCACCGTTCCCCGGCGACCCCCCCTCTCCGGACGCAGTGCGGGTCCCGGCAGACCCGTCACAGGGGCATACTCCCAACCCAATCCCCCTCCCTTCTCCTCCCCTTCCCTTCCCCAGAGCCAAACACCTCTCCTCCCTGCTGTAACCCAGTCCCCTATTTCCCCCAACCTTATGTCCCGGTCCCAACAGACACCACCCACTTGAAACGCAACCCCCACCTTTTCCATTATTTTCAATGGGAAAATTGACCCCGCATAACGTGTTTTCACTTAACACGATCATTTTCTGAAACATCTATAGTGTTAAATGAGGATTTACTGTATATTAAAATATAAATCTTTCAACATTGGATCCATCATAAAACAAACATTACGGATATAGCAATGCACCCATCAGGGAAGGAGTACGCAAAATTCTAAGCTAACCACGCTTGTGCCTGCAACTTCTCCCTTGCATGGGATACTCAAAGATCACTGTGTTGTCACATACAGTATAATCTGTGGATAAAATCCCTTCCACCACAAGGCTGATAAATGGCACTTTTCCTGAGCACTAAGAGTTATTTCCTTAAAAAAAAAAAAAAAAAGTATCTAGGAAATTTTAACACGTGCATCACCATGGCATCGAGTACAATTTCTAACAAAAATAAATCGAGCTTATTTACTTCTAATCTAACCATTTGTATCACATTATGATGACTAAACTCCTGCTTTGTGTTTTAAACATCTACTAGTCTGATAATTTTCTACCAGGCACTTCCAAATCACTCCTGAAGAAATATGGATGTTTAACAGGATACCCATGTAAGGACAACAATATATCTTGGAACCAGCTATCAAATGGATACCATGCAGGTATTTGATTCTAAACCTCAACATGAGACCTTTGAATTACATTCAGATCTTTACTGTGTGTCAATATCAACAAGTGTTCAGTACTGTCATAAGTGTGCACTGACAGCATGCAGAGCAGCTCATGCATAAGATACTTTACTAAGCCATCACTTAGTCATATATGTACCATGAACAGTAACAAAAAGGGATTATATTCTGTTGAGCTATTAAAATGTGTGTGCAGGCAACCAATAAATCCCTATGGATATAAGCAAACAACATGCCAGTAATAGCTTCTGTATAAAAAACCCTATTTGAATAGGGAAACTGTTTATCTACCCTCCTGTCTTTTATACTAAATCAATTTCATTAACAGGATCTATCCTGGCTGGTCAAAGAGAAGTAGGACAATATTTATTAACATACATTTATATTATGGTAGCACCACGTACAGACCAATCAGGATTAAGATTCTAGCACATAACATCAATCTGACAACTAACTACTCCCTGATAACCACTTCCCCCATCCCAAACGTACAGTTTCTGTATTTTTAAAAAGAATACAGAATACCAAACTAGAGATAACACATACTTAGCAAAGACGACGATCCAAATGAATCTCACTTATGGCAATTTATGAATTTTGGAAAAGTATAAATACAATATTCATAACACACAATATGAACAAAACATTTTATACTCCAGATATATGATACAAACACCCCACAATAGAAAAAAATAAAACAGACAACATGCCAGTAACAGCTTTTGTAAATGTGAACTATTGTGTTCAACATAAGTTAAACTAGCCAATCGTTCTAATCTCTGCCCTGCAAAGGATGTTTTCTTTTTAAACCCAAAAAAAAAAGGGGGGGGGGGCCTGTTCTCTTCTTTGGTTTTGTTTTTTAAGATACTAATGGTGATCTGAACAATTCTTGTTTGATTTTTACATGTCTTGCTTGTTTTTTACCTTAGAAATTTCAAGTCTGGTTTTGCTAGAGAAACTCTGGAAGGTCTTGGGGATGTTTGCTGTAACCTGCAACACCTTAATTGAAGGACAAAGGTGTTGAATGTTTAACAAAGGCTTCCTTTATCCAACATTTAATTATTCAGTGAAGTTAAACAAGTGTTAACAAAAACAAAGTTCTAGAACTGTCTGGCTAGAAATCGCTTCCTCTCTCAATTACTCAGCTTGCAACTTGACTGGGTATTGCAGCACCACTGGAAAACCCAGCCTTTATCTACACTTAAAAGTTTAAAGCACAGCCACAGCAGTGCTTTAAAACTGAAAGTGTGTCCACCGTGGAGATAGCTCTCTCAGCGCTCTGCGTAAACTACCTCCAGGAGGGGAGTACTTAACAGCAGAAAATGACTCCTAGCACTGTAGCCTGGTTTATACAGGCACTTTACAGTGCTGTCACTTGGGGGAAGAGGTGCATATACGGTTTTTTTTATACCCGTGAGCCAGAAAGTTACAGCGCTGAAAAGTGCCAGAGACTTAGCCCAAAATGTAGAATATGGGTGAAACAAACTAAGAAAGCATTGTAAATCACACACACACTCTCTTGCTCCCCCCTTCCTGCAACCCCTCTTTAGTTCTATATAATTGAACCAAAAAGGCCATAAACTCAATTTTCCACCTCCTCCTTTGCAAGTCTCTCTTAAGCCAACAGCTTGTTTTGATTTGTACTAAGCAAAAAAATACACAGGCCTGTGACCTTGAAAAGCAACTTCAAATCCTCTGTGTACAATTTTCTGGTGCTTCTCAGTTCAGCCAAACTGTTACCATCTTAAAATGTACAAGAACATTCTTTTGTGCTGACATGGAAGATTCCATAATGCCAGTTCCTCCATGTGCTATAGCTTTGGAGCATGTATAAAAGTACAGATGCCTTTTGCCTGAATGTTCCAAAATGTTATTTTATGGAAACGGTCATCCCTAGAATTAATATATCCTTTAAAGTAGCTGATAAAATTCATAAACATCTTGAACATTACCTAGATTTAAAAATACACTGAAAAGGATTAAAAATGGGTGGGGTTTTGTTTCTTTTTTAAACAATTGTTGTTATAGTCCAACATAATTGCAATGAAAACTTCTGAGATTTTTCTACTCTTGGTTATTAATTGAATATTGTCCATCTGAAAAAAGGGATTTCATTGCAAATATATCAAATTGTAGATTTCAGTGTGCATTCTATTGAATTTTACCTTGTAAAATTCATGCATTCCAATAAAATTGATCACAATTTTGAATATTAGGGGAGGGATAGCTCAGTGGTTTGAGCATTGGCTTGCTAAACCCAGGGTTGTAAGTTCAATCCTTGAGGGGGCCATTTAGGGATCTGGGGCAAATCTGTCAGGGATGGTACTTGGTCCTGCTGTGAAGGCAGGGGACTGGACTTGATGACCTCTCAAGGTCCCTTCCAGTTCTATGAGATAGGTATATTTGCATTTATAGTGCTTTGTAATATCCAGGTCATGGTCACTTTTTGAATGATGCACAATGCTCCTGAACTCTTAAAACGTCTTAGGTTAAGTTCAAACGTATGTACACTTAGAATGTCCAAGTGGATGTTTTGTGTATGCATGCAGGAGAGAGAGCTTTAAACAAGATATTTATTTCAAGCCTTTATATTACCATGTTCAAATTTTCCTGAGGAAGAGAAAGTTCAAGATATGAAGCAGGTCAGTCCTATCTCAAAAGTTCACTGTGGTTGGCTGCTTGAGACTTTATGCCCCCCGCTGCACCTGACTGCCCAGGCATCTAAACGCAGAACGAGTGTCTGTAGCTGGTTCTTTTCAAGTTCTCTTCTCAGCTCTTCACATTTCAGAATGCAAAACCTTTGTATTAACTCAACATGTATTATGGGCCATGTCCCGTCTAAAGCTTCATGAGTAACTGAATCTCCTCATTCCGCTTATTCACTTTGTAAGACTTCACAATATTCTTTTTCTGACTCATTTGTCTTAACTGGTTCTGCTTTTGACATAATTAGTTTTAAAAAGCGAATCAAGAATTTTTTAAAAAGACCCTAAGGAATCAGCTTATAAAACAGGCAAAATACATTGTACAAAAAATACCATGAACACACACAGTGATGATATATTAAGGCATTGCTTTAAAAAAAAAAAATGTAAAAGCCCACAGACAATCTAACAAAACTTTTCAGTTCTCAGCCAGTTTCTGAATTGGACAACTAGCAGTGGTTATTAGGGAAATAACATCCTCCAAATTCTAAAGGAATCCAGAGACTAATACACTTTAAATACTCTGTAAATCATGTACATTTACAATCAACACACTATGGTTAATTTGTCACCCAACTGTACTGTAAGTAATCCATTCTCTAAAGTTCACAGCTGTGTTTCAAACAAACATGCAGAAGGAAAAGTAGGGTGAACTGATTGAAAATGATGTTTTCTGTTCAGGATGCCATAAATGATTTAACACGTTAGGCGATGGGGGCTGCTTAACATTGCATGACCGTATTTGTTTCAGTTTTGCAAAATATTACAAGGGGTTGGGGTCAGGGGCGGGCAACAGGTTTTTGATGGGGGGCTACTGCAAGTTTTGGTAAGTGGACAAGGGCCACGCTTTTCTATGGAGGGGGTGTGGAGTCTGGGATGGATGTTGGGCGCAGAAGGAAGCTCGGGGAAAGGGATGGGGTACAGGAGAGGATGTGGGATCTGAGGGGGAGTTTGGGTGAAGGAGGGCTTCACAGCACACAAAGCTTTCCCCTACCCCCATCGCAGAGAGACAGATGAAGCAGCCAGCCATTCTGAGTCCTGGGGCTGTTCCCTACCTGAGAGTCCACTGGGGTGGGCCAGATGGCCAGCCCCCAGGCCGTATCTTGCCCATCACTGGGTTGGGTGGATATTGAAACTCACCAAAAAAAAATGCATTAAGAAATGTTATGGATCGCCCACAACACGCAAGAATACTAAGACTTTGCCTTTCGTACTTAGCAAGCGTAGGATTGGGAACAATACAAAACAATAAATACTAAGGGACCAAATAGGTGCAAACAGTGTGACTGGGAGATGCCCTGTAATAACTCACAAATATTATGTTCTATCCATTTGGGAGGGCGCACCAGCTGACTACAAGGGGTTAATTCAAATAGGGGCTGGCAGGAAAGAAGTACAATAGGTTCAGGTAACTACCTATTTACCCACACTTTAGGGACAATACAGTCCCATTCACTTGGCTGTACCACCTACAAGCCCAGATGGATTACTTACAAAGAGAAAAGCTCAGGAAGCAAAAGAGCTTAGAAGAATGGGCGGAATGAGATTCTGAGGCGGGGGAAGCCTGTTTGCTGGAAATTGCTGGTCAGAAGTGATTCTCACAGACCCCCGAGGCTAGGGGTCTGGAATAAAAGGGACCTGCCTAGACTCTCTACAAGGTAGCGAGCATCTGGGTAAAAGCGACTTGCATATAGGCCTTTTCATGTTCTAACATTCTTTTCCTTTCGTGCTTCCCTGTGTTCTTACTGTTAAGATTAAACAATAGTTTGATTTACGAGAGCTGTCCAGTCACTGTATTTACTACTGGCTGCAGTTCCTGAGAGCCTGGTCACAGGATTCTCATCGCTGTGCATCTTGATAACTGCAACAGCTTTTCCCCAGGCGCTGACAAACGCATTCTTATCCCACTCCAAGATTCAGAATGGTGCAGCGAAGATCATTTTCCTAGCCCGTCACGGCAACCGGGTTATCCCTCCCTCAGTCGGAATGCAGTGGTTCTCAGCCTATTTACCAGTATGGGCCGCACATGTAGCTCTCAGAGTTATGTGCACCATATCCACACACCCTGTACGGCCCTGAGCGTTCTCCATGGGCTGCAGTTGTGTGCCGAGTAGGTCGCAGGCGGCCCACAGGCTGAGAACTGCTGCTCTATGGCTCCCATTTCTCTACTGCAGCCGTCACCAACCAGTCAATTGGGATCTCCTGGTAGGTCTTGGCCAAACCAGCCAGGATCCCCTGTCAGAGGCTCCAAGAGGCTGTCAAGTGCAGGCACTTCAGCTGCCCCTCCCCTCACTGCTCTGCATCTCCTGCCCTTTGCCTTGGAGCTGCCCCTCCCTCCCCAGGAGCCTTCTGCTTGCTGTGCAGAGCAGAGAAGGGAGAGGAGGGGGCACTGTCATCAGGATGCCCCCTCTCCCACCCTGTGTCTTATCTCCACAGAATGGAAGGGGGGCACAACAGGCCTTGGGATGGAGGGAGTTTGCTGGCTGCTTTTGAGAGTGGTGCAGAGCCAGGGCAGGGGTGAGCCTGCCTTAGCCCCACTGCACCACCACCCAGAAGCCACCTGAGATAAGAACTGTCCAGCTGGAGCCAACTCCGTACCCCCCCCCCAAACCCCGAGCCCCCTGGACCGAAACTCCCCTACAGAGCCTGTCCCCTGAACTCCCTCGTGCACCCCAACCCCTGCCCCAGGCTCAGCTCAGAGCCCCTCTCACACTCCAAATCCCTTAGCCCATGACCAGAGCCTGCACCCCAACTCCCCGTCCCTGCCCTCGTGAAAAGGAGGGAAGGCGGAGTGAACAGAGGCAGGGCCTCGGACAAGAGGCACGAAAGAGGTGGGGTAGGGGTGTTTGGGTTTGAGGTAGATCTGGGATTGCATTTAAATTCAAAGTGATCTTGTGCTTTAAGGTTGGAGACCCCTGCCCTACTGCATCAAACGTAAGTGGCAGACTGCACTTCCAAGGCCCTTCATGCTCTCTCCCCATCCGACCTATCGACTCTCACCTTCCGAATTCCTGCCTCCCATTGGCCCATGAGGCCAGCCTCCAACACCCACTTGTTACGTTTCCAAACAAATATCTTCCTGCTTTCTCCCGCTCTCCACCCCCCCCGCACCTGAGAGGTGCTCCTTGTCAACAGCCACAAAATTACCTCAACATCCCCCCTTCATAGTCTCCTTTGCTGTGACGCCTACAAAAAGCAGTTAGACCACTGGTGTGCAGAGAGGACAGACTATTGGGCTGACCAGTGAGGTCTCATTACTTCCTTCTATTCGCCCATCTGTCTGTATCCATCTGTCTCTCTTATGTTTAGATTATAAGCTCTTTGAATGGTTTCTCTAGTGTCATAAACCTGCTTGTTCCAGTCATCCACTCCTTTTGGTGTGGATTAAACAGGCAAGACACGGGCAGATAATATTCTCTCTGCAGGTTGCTTCAATTTTTCTACAACATTCTGAAAAATATAAAATGCTAAGTATTAGTAATAGTCTTTGGGGTTCAGGAATGAATCCCGTAAAAATCCTTAATGAACGCTATACAATCAGGATACATTAAGATTGTGAATTGCTTCCTAAGGTAACCAGTTGGACATCAGATTGTCAATTTATTTAGTCAAAAATGCTTTCCATAGTACTAACAGCTAACATTTATAGACTACTGTATTTTGATTAAATTATTAGTATTACAAGTGTTATACTAGAACCACCACAGAAATAGAAGAGTCATTACTGAACTGGTTCATTACCGGTGGCGGCTAATAACTGTTTATTCCTAAAGACAAAAACACACTAGTACAACATGTAGTTAGTTCTGTGAAGCAGCTGTATCAAAAAAAGTACATAAACTTTTGCCAAGGTCAATGAATGATTTTTGGTCACTCCTTGAGTCATAGTGGTGAGCAATTCTGATCAACTATGGAAGATTATTCAAAATATGATGAAATCCCAAAGCTGGAAGTTCACCAGGCAAGTGGTGGGTAGTTTCTGGTTAGCTAGTTCCTCCTGAAACATCTAGTTTGTTACCGTATAATTTTGTAGGGGAGAATACCAACCTAACACATGCATCACTGGATCCAGAAGCAAGCACAGAAAAAGCTCACTAATAAGAAATTACCATTATTTAGAAAGTATATGATACAAGATTGAAGTTGCCACATAAATGAAGAGATTTACACAGATCTACACTGCTTCTCTCCTCATTTGATTTCATCAACTTCTCTTGTACCAGTCCAGTGTATCAGCAGTCATCTTAGGGAGGGGCAGGGAAAGAATTAATCTTAGTCAGGACCAACATACAATAAAATATCCCTAACCAGCTTCACCACCACAACCCTCAACATCCCGCATACAATAGATATTTCCCTCCTGTTAACCCACTGCCACGAAACCATTCTCTTCACATTAAGCGTCTCCCTTTCTCTCTACTCAGAGAAGCAAGTATTACAGGCAGCACCTTTTGAACGTTCTGTTCTTTGCTCTATTCATGCCCCACAACCATTCAAATGGGTATGTATGAAACAGAAGATAGGATCCAGACAACTGGAATCAGGCCACTGCCATAGAAAAGTGCTCCCTCTTGGGGAAAGCCTGTTACTAGGGTCCGCAGAATACACTGGACACCTGAACTGAGGAAGAGTCGGCCTCTAGGAAGGAAGTAATGGGGCATTCTCTGCAGCCCTACACATTGCACAGATGAGAACACACAACAAGTTGGCTCTAAGGACTGGAACGGAACGATCTAGCATTTAATAAGCAATTGGCAACCAAGACTCCTACATTGTCTCCAACACTGACTTCTTGTAATGCCATGGCCAACTCATTGAATCTGAGTGCCTCATTTTACCCAGCTGTAAAGAATCTTATAACACTTCTCTCACAGATGTTATGAAGCTTATGTTTGTGAAGTCCTTTCAGATCTTTAGCTAAAATCTGGATATTCTTCTTCTCTCCCATGGAAACTGACCTCTGGTGCCTACCTAGATTTTCTGGAGGAGAAAGGTTATCAAATCTATCTGGGCTTACTATGGACTGAACTAGATAATCTGTTAGGGTACGTCTACACTGCAAAACTATTTTGAAATAACTAGCGCTATTTTGAAATATCTTAGTCCGCGTCTGCACAGCAGGCAGTTATTTCGAAACAGTGTCAAAATACTGTCAAGCTGGAGGACTTCTTACTCTGATTCCTGTAACCGTCATTGTGCAAGGAGTAAGGGAAGTCGGACAAAGAGTGCTCTATTGCGAAATAAGTGTTGTGTAGACACTCCCAATTTTGAAATAAACTATTTTGAAATAAGCTACACAATTGACGTAGCTCAATTTGTGTAGCTTATTTTGAGTTAAGCCCTGCTGTGTAGACGCACCCGAGCTGTGCAATGATAAAGTACTTACCTAACTAATTAGTGGCAATGTCTGTCCTGCAAAGTTAAATATTTCAAGCTTTGGTCAGTCTGTTGCAATCTCAAATTCATTTATACACAGAGCTTTTAGCAATCAATTTAAAAACATTTAAAGTAGAAAAAACACAATTTAACAAGGAAGAAGAAAACTTTGACTTGCCTGAACATTATACATTTTAAAACTTTCCACAACAGTTTTATATACAGAAGGAAGCCATGGAAATTCCATGCAACTGGATAAACAGTGATTTTATACTTCTTAAAGCATACATTATAGTATTTTCAGAGGGGTAGCCGAGTTAGTCTGTAACCGGAAAAACGAAAAAAAAACCCAACAAATAGTCTAGTAGCACTTTAAAATTAACAAAACATGTAGATGGTCTCATGAGCTTTTGTGGGAAAAACCCTCTTCATCTGAAGAAGTGGGTTTTGCCCACGAAAGCTCATGATATCACCTACATATTTTGTTAGTCTTTAAAATGCTACTAGACTATTTGTTGTTATTATAGTAGTTGTAAGTCATTAATACAATTTCCGCAGCCTTTCCCAAGGTCATGAATGAACTTCATTATTAATGCTTGTTACCCCATCCTGCTCTCCTCACTCCCCAACACTTCACTTGTTTGTTTCTTTCTCTGGCTGTAGCTTGTCTTTTGCGCTGTAAACTCTTTTACAGCAGGGGCTGTAAGTTCCTATACTTTTGTACAATGCTAGCATAATGCAGCCCCAACTTGAATGATGCCCCTTGGCACTACCACAAAATAACTGTTAACAACCAAGGCTCTTAAGTGAATACCCTTTCTAAGAGGCCAACTAAGCCAGAGATCCTTTAAACTCTGCACAAAATTTTCAAACCCAGGTTCCTAAAGTTAGATCCCCAAACCTATATTTAGGCACCTGAACATGAGCAGCTTGGTTTTTCCAGACATTATGAACATTAGGGATGCAAAAGTAAAATCGTTACGGATATACATGCCAGCTCCCCGGGAGTGGGACCGGCAGGGGCTTCCAGCCCCGCTCCTGGGGAACCGGCTGTCACCCCATGATGAAGATTCTGAAATGTAGAGCTTATATATACTGCAAAATGATGCACTGCAGGCTTTGCAGTGTATGGAACCACCAGGATTTTTAGCTTTTACCCCAGGGGTGGGTAATATTTGATCCGGCCCACAGCCTGCCCTGCCGCTCCCCCTCCCCTAGATCAATCAGGGTGGGGGAGTGTACGAAGTCATTCGCTGTTCAAAGCAGCTGACAGCTCCTCTGCCTCCCGCACCCCGCATTTTGAACAGCAAATGACTTTGCACCTTTCCCCTGCCCCCAGACCCTGACTGGTCATGGGGCAGGGGTATGCGCGAAGTCTCCTCCCCCCACCAGGGCACGTGGCAGTTCCCTCTAGGCCAGGCCTGGGCAAAATATATCCCACAGGCTGGACCCAGCCCACCAAGCCACCAGATCTGGCTTGCGGACACTGAGGGGAGCCCCAGGCAGGCTCACCACTTGCCTCACCCCACCTACGCCCAGAAACCACCCAATGGGAGCTGCTTGTTTCAATAACAGGCAGCCATGAAGCACAAGGAACTCCAGAGCACATGGCTGCAGCCTGTGCGGGGGCCGGGCAGACATGGAGACTGAATGGCTGCTCGCTGGTAAGTCTCCTGGCTGGAGTCTGCCTTTGGCACTCCAGTCCCTCTCTTCCCCAACCCTCTGCCCCCCACTCCTGCCCCCTACTCCACATACCCAAATCCTCTGCCCACTCCTGCACCCATATCCCCTCCCAGATCTGGCACCCCAAACCCTGCCCCAGATCAGAGTCCCCTCCCGCCCTAGCTCACAACCAAATCCCTGCAGCCCCTCTTGTATCCCAATTCCCTGCCCTAGGTCACAATCCAACCCCCTGCACCCCACTCCGGTGCCCCAGGTCACAACTGCTTCCTTCATCCAAACTCCCTCCCTTACCCCAAGCTCCTATCTGCACCCAACGTCCACCCCGCACCTCCTCCTTTAATATCATGGAAGAGTGCAGCCCTCGACCACTTCCCAAATTCTTGGAAATTATTTCTGTCAAAAATTATTGCCCACCCTTTGTCTAGGGGAAGGGCGGGGACAGGAGATGAGAGACTTCACCCCCTCCCCCAGAGCAATGGGGCATGCCCACCAGGGGCACGCAGCACCTAGAGGGAACTACCCCTTCCGCCCAAGGCCACTACCTAAAATGGTGAAGAACCCCCCTGCAAAAATTATTGCCCAGCCCTGGGCTACATGGTTACATTTTAAAGGATTTTTTTATATCCCTAATGAGTATTCACATATCCCACTGAAATGAGTGCGATCTGCAAGTGCTCAGCATCTTTGAAAGTTGAGCAGCTTAAATCTGGATTTGTGGACCCAACTTTAGCTACCCAGGTTTGACATTTCAGGTCTCTATCCCCTACAGCCAGTGTTCCCTGTAAGCTGTGTGCTTGCGCGGCCGTTAAAGAAAGAATCCAGTGCCGCCCAGCTGATTAGCAGCATGCCCACAGCAAGGTTTGTATTTCTACTGGTGGTGCACATTCACACAAACATTTATTCTGCACATGGGTGGAAAAGATGTGAGGAAACACTGCCTACAGCACCGATAGCAGCTGAGTAATGCATGAGGGTATTAAATAACTTACTTATTAAGGCATCCTTTCCAGAAATACCGCAATGCTGGTTACACAGGCCTGATGAAGGGATGTATATTTTCAGCCTATGTTGACATGAAAGTGGCTGAAATTCTGTAACAAGCATAAGAACGTGGGGCTCAGTTTTGCTTGAGACTCTGCCTCTTCAGATGTGCAAGCAAAGCCTGTGGCCAGGGCTGGGTAATTCAGAATAAGACAAGCCCTAAAATGACAGCCAACAAATTCTCATGCCATGCTGCTTCTCTGGAGAATTCTGGTGGTTTGTTTTTTTTGTTTACTTTTAAGCTATTGTGAGGTGAGAGAAACACTGACTGAGAAATTCCTGATTAAGGCTCCTTCTAATGCCAGCAGCAGCTCTGGTATCTACTAAAGAAAACGAAGGAATTTCTGTTGGCTTGGAGATCAACAAAGTCCCAGAACATTTGCCAGCTCGGCATCCTCTCCTTTGGATAGATGTGGGTACAAGCTAAGCAATGTTCACACATCAGCGCTCACACTGGCTCCCGTTTAGGAAAGCACTTCAGCACACCCTCTCTGGCAACGGGTCTACAGCTTAGACCTCCCTAAACCGGGACTCTCTAGTCACCAACATCCGTGGTCCAGCAGGCCCAGAGAGCCCAGGGGCAGGGAGGCCATGGTGGGCAGTGGACTCAGGCAGTGCAGGGAGCACAGAGCCAGAGGGCTCAGGCAGTGTGGGAAATCCTGCAACGCAGCCGGGAGCCCTGCGGCTGGGGGCTCTGGCGGCGTAAGGAGCCCCATGGCAAAGGGTCTGCCAGCATGGGGAGCTCTGGCGGCTCATCCAGGAGTCCCGCAGGAGGGGCTCAGGCGGTGCAGGGGCTCCCGCGGCATGGCTAGGAGCCCTGCAGCAGGGAGTTCCGGTGGTTTGTTCAGAGTTGCTCCCTGTAGCGATGTGTTACTTAGGGAAGGGAGCAGATCTGTACAAGCCACCGGCAGTGCAGCCAGGAGCATGACAGTGGCAGTGGCTCAGGCAGCGCGGGGAGCTCCGCAATGCAGAGGGGGGAGCCCTGTGGCAGTGACTTGGGTAGCGCAGGGAGCTCTGTGGTGCAGCCCAGTGTGTGGCAGGGGCTCAGGCAGCCCGGGGAGCCTCACAGCTGGGAGTCCCAGGGTCAGGGGTCCAGCCAGGGCCAGTAGCACAGCTGGCTGAAGGCAGTGGGGGTCGGCTGGGGCCAGAAGCAGAGTCGGCGGGTGCCTGGTAGGCCGATGACAGGAGATCTCCTCTGGTCCGGCAAATTCCCTTGTTTGGGATGGGCCAGGTCCCAAGGGTCTAACCTGTACTGATAGGCTTTGAGTTAACCATGTGCTTGTTAAACTGGGGCCACAGTTCCCTCTGGCACAAGCTTTCGCTCAAATATAAAAATAGCCCCTTGCCCCACAACCTTGGAGGGGCAGCATCTGAGAATCAGCCATCAGCCACACAGAGAGAGAGCAGCAGATTCCTGGTCCAAAGATGGCTCAATCTCCGCCTTGCTATCTGCTACACTGTAAACTGAAAAACTAAATTCATCTCCTGCAGCTGAAAAAACTAACAGGTTGGTTTGAGACTACACTAGAGACTTAAAAAATGTGAGGCCTTTATACTACAGAAAGCTTGATTTGTGTTTTTAAGGGATACCATGGACACACACAAGTTTAAACTAAAAATGAGAATGAATTAATGTATTGCGTTTCTAGTTTAGTTAAGCCACAAGAAAGAAAAATTAGCCCTTCACTCTTGCATTGCTAAGAGTTGCAAAACCGGAAATCAACAAAACACCAAGTTTTTTCCAGCTCTTCTGTGAGCTTTCTGAACTTCCTCCCACAAAACACATCAACATATGTGCCTTTTCTCTCTCTCACTTGGTAAAGGAGATAGTGAAAGCTCAACTTCTTTAACAAGCCTCACCCTAGTTATGCACAGCAGAGGGCCTGCCTACCACTATATAAAAGATAGCAATGGCTACTAAGTACAGTATTTGCAGCTTCACATATTTCTAAGTATATAAAACAGTCTAGTGAATTGTCTTGACTGCAGCCAATCTTAGCAATAAAATTTCATTATGACCGCAATTCAGTGGTATGATCTATTCTCAAGTGCACTGAATGCCCAATGGTCAGCTGAATTCTTAAACACATGATTAATCACTCCCTTTCATAGTGACTTTTTAGTGACTGTAAAGAAAAGGTGTGCCACTCTCAGTACTGCGTGAGGAAGCAGAAATAAAGGGGGCAGGATTTCCCCCAAGGAAATTCAACTCATACAAAGAAATGGATCTCCAGCAGCAGTTCCTTCCACCTGTTGGACACAGGAAAAACGAGAACCTGGCAGTCAAGAAATAAAAATCACACAAGTACAGGTACATCACCAAAGCTCTGTTTGTCATAGCCTTCCAGAAAGGAAAGACAGAAGAACAGAGCTTTTGATGATGTCACTGATCTAGGATTTCAAAGTCAAAATTTGCATGGCTTACATCAAAAGTATTTTTCAGCTCAGAATACAATAAATGCAAGTTTATTGTGGAACATAATTCCTAGCTGTGTGATATGTAACCCATTTTATTTAGCAAGGCTCTAGAAGAGTAAAACCTCCCATGGTACATGTTATCTTTTAGTGCAAAAAGCACGTTCAAAAAGTCTCAGTTGCCAACAGAGCAACTGCAGCCCTTTGCTGTAGTTGTTGACAGCACTGTTCAGAACAATTACATAGCCAAACCAGTTACACGTACTAATTGTTCTAAGAAAAGGATTTAGGTGCTTCTAATGCCGACTTCACCCAAGTATCTCAACACCTACAAAGTTATAGAAGATCTCACACTGCTAAACACCAGAAAGACCCAGTTTGCAAGCCTTAGGACAGGGCAGCGGTTTCCAACCCATTTAACAAAGAGAGCTGAAACAGCAGTGGAAAAGATGTGAAGAGCCCACCAGAATTGTTGGGGGAGGGGAAGGAGGAAGAGCTAGAACTCCTTACCACCAGAGTTGTTGAGAAAAGAGGGGGGGAAAAAAAGAAAAAAAAAAAGGCAAAAAAAGGACGCTGCCCCTTTAAAAACCATGGGTTAGGCTTTTTGGCCACATCAGGCTCCCGCTTGCCGACGCCATTTTGCCACACTGGACGGCTCCCCTGCACACGGTGAGCACAGGGAGCCAGGGGCCGTTTGTAGGGGCACATGGGGCGGCTTTGCAAGCTGCGGGGGAGGCTTTGCGAGCCGCACTTTCAGGGGTGAAGAGCCGCTGGCATAGGGAATGAATGCTAAATGTAACACGGAGAGGCAATTAGAATCCCAGACAGTGCCATTTAAATAGGACAGACACACACTGTGATGGGTTGGATCACAGAAATCCCCTGAGGGTTGCCTCTGGGTGTGCTGATCAAGCCACTGCTGCCTGCCTTCCTGCCCGCTAGGGCTCCCCACCACTCTGTCCTGCTGGGCCAGAAGCTCTGGCCTCCCCCAACAAAGGCACAGAAATGGGGTTACCACCCCCCTGCAGAGCAGCACATATGCTGGATCAGTTCAGATCTGGAAGGGCTCAACTAGAAGGGCTCAGCACCCAGGAACACAGAGCCCAAAGAGGAGCACAACCCAATTTAAATCCATCTTACCGTGTTTTACACAGAGACAGGGCATAAGGTCAGCATCCCTTCCCCAAGACCCCGCCCCTTCCTTGAGGCCCCGCCCTCTCTGTTCCCCTCCTCTCCATCACTTGCTGTCCCTTACTCACTCTCACTGGGTTGAGACAGGAGGTGCGGGCTTTGGGGTGGGAATGAAGGATTTGGGGTTGGGAAGGGGTGAGAGGTGCAAGCTCTGGGAGGGAATTTGGGTGCAGGAGGAGGTGGAGAAGGGGCTGCTGGCTCGGGGAGGGGGCTCCAGGCTGGGGAATGTTGGGGTCCGGTGGAGGGTTGGGGTGCTAAGCAAGCCGCAGGCTTGTGGCTGTGAGGGTGCAGGAATTTGGGCTGGGGTGCATGAGGGGCTCAGGGCAGGGAGGCTGGGAGTATGATGGGCTCAGGACACAGATTTGCAGTGTGGGGATGATGCAGGAGTGTTGTGGCAGAAAACTGGGGATGTGGGGGTGCAAGAGTTTGGGGATGTGAGAGGCTCAGGACAGGGGGTTCCCATGTATGATAGGCTCGGGTTTGGGGTCGGGGGGTGGTACAGGAGTGTTATGATGCTGTGGCCCGATGGGGCTTGGCCCCAATTGGGGGCTTGTTGGCCAGGCTTCATTTTTAAATAAAATATTATATCACACACAAAATGTTTCAGCATTGTCTTTATTTATGAGAGGGGCGGGGAACCTGTTTTGAGTCAGAGGTCACTGACCCACAGAAAAGTCAGTTGGGGCCACACAAGTGAGATGCAAAAAAACAACCCCTCCAAAAAACCCCAAGCCTCACTAATGTGGCCCCAACTGAGACACCTCACTCCCCTGACACTCCAGCCCCAGGCCAGATTAATTCTTCTGGGGTTCCAGGGTTAGTGGAATTTGTGGGTCCTCTGAGGTGGGGCCAAAAATGAGGGAGCCAGTGTGTGGCACAGGACTGCTAGTGAGTGGGATAGGGATGGGGGTGCAGAATCTGGGTGGAAAATAGGGTACAGGAGCAAGCTCAGGGAAGGTCTCTGACCAGGAGGGAGGGGGCAGGAGCAGGGTGCTGGTGGGTGTCTAGCCAGGAGGCAGGGAGGGGGTGCTGGTGGGTGTCTGGCCAGGGGGCAGGGTGCTGGTGCAGGTCCGGCCAGGGTGCTGGTGTGGGTCCGGCCAGGGGGCAGGAGACAGGAAGAGCTGTGCGCCAGGCCCAGGGTCTCAGGAAGCACGTAGGCTGCTCCTCCCCTCCCCAAACAGCCAGCAAACTTCCTGAAAAGCTGGGTCTGTCACACTGTCGGGGGGCTTCCTTCCCCCTGCTGCCTTCCTGCATGGGAGAGGGAAGAGGAGGTAGGAGTCCCGGGACTGCGCGCCAGCTCCAACTTCTCAGGAAGCGCACACTCTTCCTCCACTCCCCACAACAGCCGGCGTGCAATTCCGGGACACTCACACACACACTCTCTCTCTCTCCCCCTCCCCCTCTCCCCCCCCCCCCCCCCCCCCCCGGGAAGGCAGGGGCGTGACAAACCCGGCATTTCAGGAAGCATGCCGGCTGTTTAGGGGAGGGGAAGAGCAGCCCACGCGCTTCCTGAGATGCCAGACCTGGCCCGCAGCTGCAGGACTCCCCCCCCAATGCCGCAGGAAGCCGGCATCCATTTTCACAGGAGGTAGCGTCAGCATGGGCTCCGTCTTGGGGGTGGGAGGATTGGGGGGCTGGAACGCCTCGCGATCGACTGGTCGTGCCCCCGCAATTGACCAGTTGATCACCATCGACAGGTTGGTGACCACGGCTCTACAGCTTCTTTCAGAAGTCTTTGTTTCCAGGTTTCTTCATGGGTATCTTCTGTGGGTAGGCAAAGCAGTTTCCAAGGCCAGCGGAAGCCAAAGACTATTTAAGGAATGGACAGCAATCAGATTTCCCCCCAGGATGGGAACCCCCTGTTTAGCACTACCCATCCCAGTGGAAAAGAACCCCATGCATGATGGATTCCAACACCAGGGTCACATGTCTTTCTGGGACCAACCACAGTTTGGGCTTCCAGTACAAAGAAGACTATTCACAGGTTGCTGGTGTGAATACTGAGCCATTGCTTTCGTAAAGTATCACTAACAGCCCTCAATAGCACATTTAGAATTAAAATCAGATTCACACTTCATATGTCTATCTGCCATACAAGAAAGATACATGCACAAAAATAGGGCACACAGATTCAGCAGACAGTAACTTTAAAATGTGTATGTTACATGATCCATTTTGCATAAAGCATCTTTGAGTTATGCCTATTCATACTCATACGCCAATTTTCATAAAGCACAGGGGGCATGACACACACAATCACTCTTGAGAGAAATATCTAGGTCACTCAGAGTTCAAATCCTTGAAATACTCAAAACATTACTGCATTACAGAAAAAGGCCAACCGCGGTTTCCATTATAACTTGCTGCTGAGTGAGTTCATATTTGGTTATCCTGATATATGTCGGACTAAAGACCAATTTGAGGACGCTCAGTATCTGAATGATCAGAACCAAACTATGTACACTGAAATGTACACTTGGAGTGAAACAAAAACTACCTATTTACCCATTTGATAGGTCTCGGAATAGTTACACAGGTTGCACCTCCCTGGCCCAGCACCTGTGGCACCTGATCAGTCCCAAACAAGGGAGTCTGCTGGACCAGGGAAGGTCAATTCTTGCCCTCTTTCCAGGCTGCCAATTGCCTGCCCCCTGCACAGCTGCTGGCCTTGGGGAAGACTCTGAGCTTCAGCAGGGCTCCCGGCTGCAGGCCCTGCTAATGCCCAACTCCCGGCTGCCAAGCCTCTCTGGTCCAGAAGCATCATAGACGTTCAGATCATAGATGTGGCCATACCAGAGAGTCCTGGTTTAGAGATGTGCACTGGGAAAAATACTGGTTACACTGAAGTCAATAAATGCTACTAATTTCAGTAGAGTCAGGATTTACAGAGAGACAGAGAGAGAGAGAGAGAGAACACAACATTCTCATTGGATATAATTGGGTTTTAGTCTTCAGTTATTGATGCCTTTTATTCTCCACTTCTCATCCTGATCTTGAGCAATGTGTTTTATTAAACAAGCACAGTTTGGGGTTTTGAGGCCATAAGAAGTCTCAAAACTATTTAACATGTATTCAATTTTCAAGTTTAAGTGAGACCTATGACAATATATACACCAGAAATCAGCTTACATTTAAATAAGGCCTAATTATAAAACATGACTTTTCAAGGGCTTAATAGTCTCCAGTAAATCCTGAAATTACCTGTTCAAATTTGAATAAAATTCTTTAACTCAGAACTAATTACATAAAGTTTGGTCAACACACGTTTTAGTACTAGGAGATCTCCAGCAGGCACATCTGTTCCACTACTAATATGCTGCTTCAGCATTAGTCCCTTCATGTACGGTTAGTGAGTTTAGTATAGATAATGAGCTGTCAAAATATCACAAAAACCTAGTTTCTTTTGAATTAAGTAAATGGTTTAAAGTTTAGCGTTCACAATGCAAACTACATCTATTTGGCACGTTTTCTGATATTCAAATCTATCAAATCAATCGTGAAAATGTGATGAGCAGCCATTAGCTGCCTATCTGCATAAAAAGCATTTTATTCTGAGGTCTTTCTATGGTATTCGTTGTAGTAAGGTACGTGCACACGCATATTAGATTAGTCTGACAACCATTCACTTTTCTGTGTTAAGTTACTAAGATCAGTTCCACTAGTTTAATTCTTCTGGGTGAATCATTGCCAATTGGTTTACACTAAGTAACGTTCAAAGGTAGAGATGTTACACCCAGAAGTTAAGTCAAGTCACAATTGTTTGCATCATATGTCAACTGTAGGTTCAGTCCAGAACATTTTTGTAAGACACCCTAAAGAAGAGTTTGTACTAGGGATGTTAAATATTGGTTAATTGAATAGTCGAGTAACCTCATGAAATTTTATTGGTTACTAGACTATTCTGTAGTCCCTGGGGGTGGGGCCAGCAGCCCCTGTATCTGAGGCAGCAGTGCGGGGTGTCAGGTGCGAGCTGGTCTGTGAAGGGAGCCAGTTTAAAAATCAGCTCCCCTCACGGACCGGCTGTCTGTCACCCTGTGCTGGTGCTTCTGAGAAAGAGGCAGCAGCGTGGAGTGGCAGCAGTCCAGATCTGGACTTCCAACACTCCGGTCATCTGAAGTGGGCTGTGCCCATGAAAGCTCATGATACCATCGACATGTTTTGTCAGACTTTAAAGTACTAGTAGATAATATGTAAAAGTTATTAATATAAGCTGAAAGGATGACTCATGTATGCTTCCCAGGTAAGTATAGGGACTGGTTAAACCAGTTCCTCAGAGACAAAGGGACAAACAACCAAGGGAAGGACCATTACCTGCTAAATAGCCATTCTTTGCATGGAAGGACCCAGGGACAAAAATCTACATTTTTGCAAAGAAACAGCCTTGAGTTTCCTTTTTTTCCCACCAGGCTTGCCTGTGACCTTTCTCTCAGCTGTAAATGATTCTCAAAGGGGGACAGGACTATAAAAAGGGGCAGACACTTCAAAACACTGCACACCCATCCCGTTCTCTCCACCTGAGGTGGACAAAAAGAGGAAACAGCACTGGGCTTTGGGGGAGGAGTGCTGACTGAGGAGTTTGGTCAGTAATCTGTAGGAATGTTGTGAGAATTTTTGGTTGAATCAAATACAACGTAAGTGAGACGCCAGTAAGCAGTTTACAGGCAGTCCCTGACTTACGAACGGGTTACGTTCTCAACACCTGGTAGTAACTTGATTTGGTCGTAAGTCGGAAACACCCTTAAATGCGCTGCCCGCGCTGTTCGAAAAGCTTGACGTACATGGTTCTCAACTTGAAAATATTATAATGGGGTTAATGGGAGGTTGGTCATAAGTACGGATGGTCATAAGTCGGTGTGTTAGTAAGTCGGGGAGTGGCTGTATATTTTTCTTGTATACCTCATTACTTGTACGCACTTCAAATCACTCTTTGATACAGTTAATCAACTTGTTTTTAAAACAACAAGCAGTCCTGTGGCACCTTATAGGCTATAACCAAAATATATAGAATCCTGAGCTTTCATGGGCAAAACCCACTTCATCAGATGAACTGGAGTGGAAACAACAGAAACCAAGAGACAGATGTAACAGCAGAAGAAGTTTTATTTTTAACTAATCTAGTGCACAACCTGAAATGTTCAGGTAACTCCAACTGGGAAAATAAATTGTGTGTATATTATTCCCTTACAGGAAAAATGGATTTACCATATTTTAGCGAATATAACCCGTGGGTTATATTCGTTTTTACAAACCCTGCATCCCCCCTGCGGGGTATACTCGGGTGCGGGGTATATAAAAATTTTTTTACTCACCTAGTGGTGAGCGCTCCCCCACACCTTCCCCCACTGCACAGCCTCCAGCCTCCGGGCGGGAAAACGCTCATCTCCCAGTTCCTGCGCAGGAGCGCTTCCCCTGCCCCTTCCTATGGCTGCGCAGGAACTGGGAGATGAGCGCTCCCCCGCCCGGAGGCTAGAGGCTGCACAGCCACAGGAAGGGGTGCAGGAGCACTCTCATTCCCCCGCTTGGAGGTTGTGCAGCCACGTGGGACCCAGGGGGGTGAGTGCTCCCCTGCCCGGAGGTTATGCGGCTGCACGGGAACCAGGCGGGGTGAGTGCTCCCCCATCCAGAGGGTGGCTAATTCCCCCCACCACCACCCGTAGAAGCCCCCCCCCGGCAACGTTTGAAAAAAAGTCTTGTATGCCCTGCGGGTTATACTCATGTGTGGGGTATACAAGATTTTTTTTACTCAAACTGCAAAAACCACAGGGTATATTCAGGTGCGGGGTATTTGTAATGTTCAGGAGAGGGCTAGGCAGTCCAGGACATACATTTGGGAGCAGAGAGATCTGGGGCTAAGAGTCTTGGGGTTACCCTGTGGTAGTTTTTATGGCTGGTAAGAGCAGAGGTTTGGCATAGGTGGGAGCAACTTACATGCCAGAGGCTGTTTGTCAGCAGTCCAATTTGGTGGCTACAGCAGCAAGGCTATCATAAAGGGCACCCCATGTCTATAATAGAGTTTAAAGAGAAGCTAGATAATTTCATGGAGGTTAGGTCCATAAAAGGCTATTAGCCAGGGGATAAAATGGTGTCCTTGGCCTCTGTTTGTCAGAGGCTGGAGAGGGATGGCAGGAGACAAATCGCTTGATCATTGTCTTCGGTCCACCCTCTCTGGGGCACCTGGTGCTGGCCACTGTCGGCAGACAGGATACTGGGCTAGATGGACCTTTGGTCTGACCCAGTACGGCCATTCTTATGTCACAGGCAGGCATAGCAGACCCCACCAGCCTAGACTCTGCCATGGTATATCACCAGGACAAATAAGAATTGGGATCCATTGCTCTAGGCTCGCAGGATTTCAGTAAGCAGCGTAGATTATTTAAGCTCTTTTTTTTAAAAAAAAAATATTGATTTAAATGTTCAATTGTGGGAAATTATTAATGGAAGGTCAGACAATTATTTAATGCCAGGAGACGCTGAGATTCAAAGGCATTGAATCATTGCCCTCATCACGTGTCAAAATATACAAAATAACCTTAAATCATCAAATCATTCTTGTTTTCACTATTCATTCACTAGTCCGTTTGTAACTGGCCTAATTCAAGTGTGTGGATCATTGGATTTTGACTCAAGCTATCAAGCAGCATTTTTCTTTCTTTGCCTAACTCACTCGGATTCTCAATGACAAACATATTACTGCTGAAACTTAAAAAACAACAAATAGTCTGGTAGCACTTGTATGTGCACTGAATCAGATGTTTATTGACATTCACCAATACAAATCTAATCCTTCGAAGCCCACTCCTGGCCAATATGCATTGCTAGAACACATTTCATTGTGGATTACACTAATCAGCTTGCATCAGGTGCACTGTCCAATAGGGATGTAACATTTAGATTGATTAACCAATCAAACAGTCGATGGGATTTCCTGCTGGGATTTCACTTGCTGCAGTTCAAAAGTGGAAGCCTCTAAGGGAGTGCGGGGCCAGCAGGAGACTCCCTGTTGACCCTGCCTTCCCTGCAACGCCTCAGCCTTCGAAAAGTAAAAGGCCCATTGGGGCTCTTGTACATGTCAAAAGCAGAATTGCAATAGAAGTGGTGCGAGTGGAGACTGCTTCAGTCTCCGCTCACACTGTTTCCCGCTGTGCCTCTACCTTCCCTGTCCCCAGCAGAGAGAGTGGTGAGGGGGAACCGGCTTTTAAACCAGCTCCTCCCAGCACCGGTTCCTGCTATCCCCTCCTTGCTGCCTCTCTCTGATAGAGGCAGCAAAGGGGGGAGGAGGCAACTAGTTGCATCACTAGTCGACTAGCCAATAAGCTTATGCTTCTCAGCTGTCAACTAGTCGCTTACATTCCTCCTGTCCAATGCAGATGCTTTTTAGACTTTGCAATACCACAGGCTGCTAAAAAAATTAGCTGTGTCCCTAATACTGCTGAGCTGGGACCCAACACCTTTTCTTCTCGGTAAAAAAATCCAAGCCTAATGACAGCCCTCTTGGGTCCAGAAAGAATGTTGCAAGTGCCTTCAAGTCTCAATGCTACTTACAATATAACCATCATTTTTGTATTACGTGCAGGACTGTGGAAAAGCTAAACAAGAGTTGCGCACTGGGAAGACAAATGAGACTCTGTGATTAAATAGAGCAATGGCAGGGAGTGATACTCTGCTGTGGAGTCTGCTATTTTGAGTTCTCAAAAAATAGCACAGCGAGTCAAAACCACTAGTTTTGTACACATACCGGGCTTTGCAAATGTACTGTCCCTCCACTGGTACAGCTCTCTACTGCAAGCTATGGGGTATCTGGCAAGCCCAGAAAGGTAAACACTCATCTTGGCTGGCTGTCACAGAGAAAAACTTAAACAACAACCAGTCCTGCAGCACCTTCGAGACTAACAAAACATGTAACTGGTATTGTGAGCTTTCGTGGGCACAGCCCACTTCTTCAAATGAAGCAGGTTGGGCCCACAAAAGCTCATGACACCATCCAGTTTTTCCAGTTACCGACTAACTCAGCTACCCCTCTGAAGCTTTTGTCACAGAGAACACAGCACCAGGAGTTGCTGCAACTATTCTAAATGGAAGGTCTTTAGTTGTAATCAGTATTCCAGTTTCCCATCAATACAGCCCATCTTACAGGCATAGTACATTAGAAGATATTTTTAACAGTCTGGAGCTACACTCTGAGGAGACAAGAGACTTACATCCACTGCCTTTTGTTCTAGACAACAGGAAAAAAGCCTGGTAAATTCCATTTGCCTACTGGGTAAGCTGCTTCAATTAGCGAACCAGCTACCTACAATACTTGAGTACAAAGGGCGTGTTTTGGGTATGACAAATGAAAGCTGAGTGCCTTTTCTAGAATGTATGTAACCGAGTAACTACTCTGAAAATGATTAAGTGAAACCTGAATAAATTAGGGTACACAGAAAAATCTTTGACCAGTTCCAGAGACTGGCAACAGGTTCCATTTGTGAGGTGGGAGCTAGTCATTCTGAATGCCAACTGAAGTCACCCGGCTGGTCTCATCATGGGAAGAGAGGGATGAAATCAAAATAATCCTATTTACCTATACAGGGTCCAAGGAACAGACACTAGGAAGGCTGTATTTCAAACAAGAAAAGTCACAAGTGCCTGGAACATGGATCAGCCATTTGAAAAAAATGCTCTGTAAGCTGAAGGAAGGACTTCCTTATAGCAATAAATGGGATACCTCAACCATTCAGGGCAAATATCCATCAGATAACCTAATACAGTAACTAAAACCACCATCTATACCCAACAACATAAAATGTTGTATTTTATTACGGTAGAGAAATTAATACACTGCTTTCATCTATACAGTTGTGCGCACGTGCACACTCGCGCACACACACACACACACACACACACACACAGGGTGATAGTCAAGGAAGTAAGGCCAACAGTAGGGATGTTATCTTCTGAGGGGGATGGAGGCGCCCATCTGTCGCCCTGACATTTCATCTTGGGAGGTATGCTGTCTGCCGGGGGCCCGTATCCAAGATGTTACGGAGGCATTGTCGAGGATTATCCGGCCCTCTGACTACTACCCCATGCTACTCATCCATGTGGGCACAAATGATACTGCGAGGTGAGACACTGAGCGGATCAAGAGTAACTACAGGGCTCTGGGAGTACGGGTGCAGGAGTTTGGAGCACAGGTGGTATTCTCTTCAGTCCTTCCTGTCGAAGGTAGGGGCCCAGGCAGAGACAAGTGCATCCTGGAGGTGAACGCCTGGCTGCGAAGATGGTGTCGCCAGGAGAGCTTTGGCTTCCTCGACCACAGGATGCTATTCCAGGAAGGACTGCTGGGCAGAGATGGCGTTCACCTTTCGAGGAGGGGGAAGACCCTATTTGGACACAGACTGGCTAACCTAGTGAGGAGGGCTTTAAACTAGGTTCGACGGGGACAGGTGAGCAAAGCCCACAGGTAAGTGGGGGGATGGGGACAGGTGAGCAAAGCCCACAGGTAAGTGGAGAACATGGAGACCTGAGAGATGGGTTGGAAACGGGAGGGGCATGGGCTATAATGGCAGAGAGAAAGGAGGATCAGGGCAAAACTGGGAGGCAAGGTCAAATCAGTATCTTAGATGCCTTTATACAAATGCGAGACGTATGGGTAAAAAGCAGGAGGAACTGGAAGTGCTAATAAATAAGCACAATTATGACATTGTTGGCACCACAGAAACTTGGTGGGATCATAGAATCATAGAACCATAGAGCTGGAAGAGACCTCAGAAGGTCATCAAGTCCAGCCCCCTGCTCTAGGCAGGACCAATCCCAACTAAATCCACCCAGCCAGGGCTTGGTCAAGCCGAGACTTAAACACCTCTAGGGATGGAGACTCCACTACTTCCCTAGGTAACCCATTCCAGTGCTTCACTACCCTCCTAGTGAAATAGTTTTTCCTAATATCCAACCTGGACCTCTCCCACCATAACTTGAGACCATTGCCCCTTGTTCTGCCATCTGTCACTACTGAGAACAGTCTCTCTCCATCCTCTTTGGAACCTCCCTTCAGGAAGTTGAAGGCTGCTATCAAATCCCCCCTCACTCTTCACTTCTGCAGACTAAACAGACCCAACTCCCTCAGCCTCTCCTCATAAGTCATATGCTCCAGCCCCCTAATCATTTTGGTTGCCCTCCGCTGGACCCTCTCCAATGCGTCCACATCCTTTTTGTAGTGGGGGAGCCCAGAACTGGACACAATACTCCAGATGTGGCCTCACCAGAGCCGAATAAAGGGGAATAATGACATCTCTGGATCTGCTGGCAATGCTCCTCTTAATGCAACCTAATATGTCATTAGCCTTCTTGGCTACAAGGGCACACGGTTGACTCATATCCAGCTTCTCATCCACTGTAACCCCCAGGTCCTTTTCTGCAGAACTGCTACTTAACTGGTTGGTCCCCAGCTTGTAACTATGCTTGGGATTCTTCCGTCCCAAGTGCAGGATTCTGCACTTGTCCTTGTTGAACTTCATCAGATTTCTTGTGGTCCAATCCTCCAATTTGTCTAAGTCACTCTGGACCCTCTCTCTGCCCTCCAGCGTATCTACCTCTCCCCCTAGCTTAGTGTCATCCGCAAATTTGCTGAGGGTGCAATCCATCCCCTCATCCAGGTCATTAATAAAGATATTGAACAAAACTGGTCCTAGAACCGAACCTTGGGGCACTCTGCTAGAAACCGACCGTCATCCTGACATCGAGCCGTTGATCACTACCCGCTGGGCCCGGCCTTCTAGCCATCTTTCTATCCATCTTACTGTCCATTTATCCAATCCACATTCCCTTAACTTGCTGGCAAGAATATTATGGGAGACCGTATCAAAAGCCTTGCTAAAATCAAGGTAAATCACATCCACTGACTTTCCCACGTCCACAGAGCCAGTTACCTCATCATAGAAGCTAATCAAATTGGTCAGGCACGACTTGCCCTTTGTGAATCCATGCTGACTATTCCTAATCACTTTCCTCTCTTCCAAGTGCCTCAAAATGGATTCCTTAAGGATCCCTTCCATGATTTTTCCAGGCACCGAGGTAAGACTGACCAGCCTATAGTTCCCTGGATCGTCCTTCTTCCCTTTTTTGAAGATGGGCACTACATTTGCCTTTTTCCAATCATCCAGGATCTCTCCCGATCTCCACGACTTTTCAAAGATAATGGCTAAAGGCTCCTCAATGACATTTGCCAACTCCCTCAGTACCCTCGGATGCATTAAGTCCGGACCCAGGGATTTGTGTACGTTTAGCTTTTCTAAAGAGTTCCTAACCTGTTCTTTACCCACCATGGGCTGTCCATCTTCATCCCATCTTGTGTCACTTGGCTCCTGGACTTCTGCGCTGACCTTGTCCGTGAATACAGAGGCAAAGAAAGCATTGAGTACTTCAGCTTTCCCCACATCATCTGTCACTAGGTTACCTCCTCCATCCAGTAGGGGCCGCACACCCTCTCTGATCACCTTCTTCTTGTTAACATGCCTGTATAAACCTTTCTTGTTATCCTTCACATCCTTAGCCAGTCACAATTCCATTTGCACTTTCGCCTTCCTGATAACCCCCCGGCATTCTCAAGCTATACATTTAAACCCCTCCCTGGTAATTTGTCCAAGTTTCCACTTTTTGTAAGCTTCCTTTTTGTGCTTAAGTTCACCAAGGATTTCCCCCGTAAGCCAATCCGGTCTCCTACCATTTTTGCCTCTCTTGCTATGCGTCGGGATGGTTTCCTTCTGTGCCTTCAATAAGGCTTCTTTAAAATACTGCCAGCTGTCCTGGACTCCTTTCCCCTTCATGTTAGCATCCCAGGGGATTCTGCCCATCAGATCTCTGAGGGAGTCAAAATCTGCTTTTTGAAGTCCAAGGTGTGTATTTTACTACTCTCTTTTCTTCCTTTGGTCAGGATCCTGAAATCTACCATCTCATGATCACTGCTTCCCAGGTTGTCACCCACCTCTACTTCCCCTATTAGTTCCTCCCTGTTTGTGAGCAGAAGATCAAGCTGCACACGGCCCCTGGTCGGATCCTTCAGCACTTGTACCAAGAAGTTATCCCCAACACATGATTGGAATGTTTGTATAGAAGGGTACAGCTTGCTCAGGAAGGATAGACAGGGGGAAAAGGGAGGAGGTGTTGCCTTATATATTAAAAATGAACACACTTGGAGTGAGGTGGAGATGGACATAGGAGACAGAAGTGTTGAGAGTCTCTGTGTTAGGCTAAAAGGGATTAACAACAAGGGTGATGTCATGCTAGGAGTCTACTACAGGCCACCTACCCAGGTAGAAGTGGATGAGACTTTTTTTAAACAACTAACAATATCATCCAAAGCCCAAATTTTGGTGGTGATGGGGGACTTCACCTATCCAGATATGTGTTGGGAAAATAACACAGCGGGGCACAGACTAACCAATAAGTTCTTGGACTGCATTGGAGATAACTTTTTATTTCAGAAGGTTGAAAAAGCTACCGGGGGGAAGCTGTTCTAGATGTGATCCTAACAAATAGGGAGGAACTGATTGAGAATTTGAAAGTGGATGGCAGCTTGGGTGAAAGTGATCATGAAATCATAGAGTTCACAATTTTAAGGAAGGGTAGAAGGGAGAACAGCAAAATAGAGACAATGGATTTCAGGAAGGCAGATTTTGGTAAGCTCAGAGAGCTGATAGGTAAGGTCCCATGAGAATCAAGACTGAGGGGAAAAACAGCTGAGGAGAGTTGGCAGTTTTTCAAAGGGACATTGTTAAGGGCCCAAAAGGAAGCTATTCCGCTGTGTCGGAAAGATAGAAAATATGGCAAAAGACCGCCTTGGCTTAACCACGAGATCTTGCATGATCTAAAAATAAAAAAGGAGTCCTATAAAAAATGGAAACGAGGACAAATTACAAAGGAAGAATACAGGCAAACAACACAGGAATGCAGGGGCAAGATTAGAAAGGCAAAGGCACAAAATGAGCTCAAACTAGCTACGGGAATAAAGGGAAACAAGACGACTTTTTATAAATACATTAGAAGCAAGAGGAAGACCAAGGACAGGGTAGGCTCACTGGTCAGTGAGGAGGGAGAAACAGTAACAGGAAACTTGGAAATGGCAGAGATGCTTAATGACTTCTTTGTTTCGGTCTTCACCGAGAAGTCTGAAGGAATGCCTAACATAGGGAATGCTAGTGGGAAGGGGGTAGGTTTAGAAGATAAAATAAAAAAAAGAACAAGTTAAAAATCACCTAGAAAAGTTAGATGCCTGCAAGTCACCAGGGCCTGACGAAATGCATCCTAGAATACTCAAGAAGCTGATAGAGGAGGTATCTGAGCCTCTAGCTATCATCTTTGGAAAACCATGGGAGACAGGAGAGATTCCAGAAGACTGGAAAAGGGCAAATATAGTGCCCATTTATAAAGAGGGAAATAAGAACAACCCAGGAAACTACAGACCAGTTAGTTTAACTTCTGTGCCAGGGAAGATAATGGAGCAGGTAATTAAGGAAATCATCTGTAAACGCCTGGAAGGTGGCAAGGTGATAGGGAACAGCCAGCATGGATTTGTAAAGAACAAATCGTGTCAAACCAATCTCATAGCTTTCTTTGATAGGATAACGAGTCTTGTGGATAAGGGAGAAGTGGTGGATGTGGTATACCTAGACTTTAGTAAGGCGTTTGATACGGTCTCGCATGATATTCTTATCAATAAACTAGGCAAATACAACTTAGATGGGGCTTCTATAAGGTGGGTGCATAACTGGCTGGATAACCGTACTCAGAGAGTAGTTATTAATGGTTCACAATCCTGCTGGAAAGGTATAACAAGTTGGGTTCCGCAGGGATCTGTTTTGGGATCGGCTCTCTTCAATATCTTCATCAACGATTTAGACATTGGCATAGAAAGTACGCTTATTAAGTTTGCAGACGATACCAAGCTGGGAGGGGTTGCGAATTATCTGGAGGATAGGGTCATAATTCAAAATGATCTGGACAAATTGGAGAAATGGTCTGAGGTAAACAGGATGAAGTTTAATAAAGACAAATGCAAAGTGCTCCACTTCTATGTTTAATCAGCTAATTAAGTAGTTGCTGGAATTTCTACTGACTACTCGATTGGTCGATAAAGGGGGAATTGCGGAACCGCAGCGGGGTTAGCTCCCAGACCCAGGAGCTAATCCTGCTGTGGCTCTGCCTTTTAAATGTATTAAGAGCTGCCAGGCTCTTAATACATTTAAATGCAGAGACACCGTGTATGGGACTGGGTGCAAGTCAGAAATCAGCTGATTCCCGACTCACAACCGGTCCCCCACTATGCCTCTGCCTTCCCTGCCCCCACGGAGACAGTGCTCAGGGGAACCAGCCTTTAAGCCAGCTCCCCACAGCACCGGCTCCTGCTCTCCCCACCCCCTCGCTGCCTCTCTGTGATAGAGGCGGGGGGAGTGGCGGGGAGGAGGAAGCAACTAGTTCAGTCACTACTCAGCTACCCAGTAAGCATATGCTTATCAGGTAGATGGCTATTCGACTAGTCGCTTACATCCGTAGTCCACAACTGTATTTACATTTAGAACTATTTGTAAACCAGTTACTTAGAGTGTTTTCAAGATTTTAAAGATTTTTTTAAGCTGAATCAAGTGTTTACATCTTCCCATTGCTAAACTAGTGGGTTTTTCCTCATGCACAGTAATGCATTTTTCTTATATTTGTGGGGTTTTTCCCAAATGCCCTCTTACCACCTGCAGTCAGTTCTACTTAAGACCAGACACTTACTATAAGAAGCAACCAAATGGACTGGTTCTCACATGTATGCACCTAGAAGCTCCTCCCTCCCCTTTTCAGTCACAGCTGAATGGACGGAAAGAATTGAACACACAGACACACACACAAAACACAGCTGGGTAGCCAACTTTTCGATCTATCAACACTCACTATGTCCCCTTATTAATTTATAAGATATTTGGCTGGAATTAAAATTGCATCCATTGTATTCATCCTTGCATTCTGAAAGTTCACACAGAACTGCCATATATATGACAGAGTGCAAATTATCATTTCTTTTGCTTTGTTAGGCATAAGGCCCATGGTGCGCTGACCACAGAGAGGAAAGAATGCATACCCTAATTCATGCTCTAGAGTCTCTTAGTAAAATTACACTATTACAGTGTTATATTTGAAAGTATTTACAATACTAAGTGATGAGAGACAGCCTGAACAGCTAATTAGCCTGGACTGCAGTCATTGCTGGGAATTTCTATTCGCCAATTAGAGACTCCAGACAAGCTAAATAGATAGGTCAACCCAACTGTGTTGAAAGTTGTGTTCTACCAGAGTTAAGGAGGACACCACATTTATTCCACAACTGTTCACTAATTGATTTCTGTCACGTTAGTCTTATTAGCGCCTCAATTTTAAAAAGAACAGGCAAATGCAAACCAAATACACAAGCTGCCATATTCGTGATCCCACAAATGTAACAACTTATAGTGACAAATATTCCCAACTCAGATCTCTTTCCGGTATGCACACACTGCACTTCAGGACACACAAGTTACCTGCTTGTTCTCAGAACAGGTTGAAAGGACCGTTTTGTTTTTTTTTCCGGTTTTCTCCCACAGATGCTTGTGGAAGAGAAGGGGCAGTTCAAACTGCCACTGGGAGACAGAAGTTTTCAAAATCATTTACAGTTGTGTTTGGGGTTTGTCGGTTCCCTCTCCCACAAAAGAGATAACTGTTCTGTTTCTATTCCCCTACCATCTCACACCCAGCGGACATTTCCTAGTTACAAAGGTGATATCCTTACACGTACCCAAGTTTCAGACGGGGGTAGCCGTGTTAGTCTGTAACTGAAAACAGCCAATAGTCCTGCAGCACCTTAGAGACTAACAAAACATGTAGATGATACCAGGAGCATTCGTGGGCACGACCAGTGAGTAGCAGACTAGGACACATTGTGCCCACGAAAGCTCATGATACCATCTACATTTTTTGTTAGTCTCTAAGGCGCTGCAGGACTATTCGCTGTCCTCACAAGTAGAGTTTTCCAGGGTTCCAATCCAGCAGAGCACTTAAGCATGCCAGGAGTCCTACTGAAATCAGCAGGCACACTTAAAGACAAGACAATGCTTAAGTGCTTTGTTGAACCAGGGACCAGAACAGGAGCACAATTTGCTACACGCTGTTCTTTAAGACTCCAAATCATCCTAGTCTGCTACACAAATATTTTATAGATTACAACTTACATTCTCTCTAAGCCGCACGGCTGCGCAGGGGCTATTAAGCTCCATGCAGAGGCTCACGATTGCAGCGGGAAGAGATACCTCTCGCCATGGCCCGAAGCTGCCGCAGGTGGCATGAGAGGGACCCCTCCTTGCCCACGTTAGCAGGGAGCAAGTGCGGCTGGCAGGGAAGCAGCCAGCCCAGCAAGCGCAGCTCCTAGGCAGGGGGGCTGTGGGAGCAGTGCACGGCGTGGGCCAGAAGTGGGACCTGCTAGTTGCTTCCAGGGTACAGTGCAGTGCCTAAGGACAGGCAGGCACCAGGCAGCCTGCCTTAGTGTGGCTGACCAGGAGGCACCCAGGCACACCCAAGCCCCAAACCCCCCATCGAGATCCACCTCCTGCACTCCAAACCCTGCATCCTCGAGCCCACCCCAGAGCCCTCACCCCTTCCTACACTCTAAGCCCCTATTTCAGTGGTCACCAACCAGTAGCTCAGGATCTACTGGTCGGTCTTTAAGCCTCTGACAGGTGATCCTCACTGGGTTGGGCCTTCAGCTGCCACTGCCACTGCCGCTGCCGCCACCCCCACCCCCTCTCCCCCACAGCTCTGGCCCTTTGCCTTGGAGCTCTCCCCTCAGGAGCCTCCTGTGTTCTGGGCAGGGGAAGGAGAGGTGGGGAGCTGATGTGAGGGTGCCCCCTCTCCTACCCTGTGTCCTATCTCCACAGAGTAGAGTGGAGGCACAACAGGGTTTGGGATGGAGTTTGAGAGTGGTGCAGGGCCAGAGCAGGGGTGAGCCTGCCTTAGCCCTAATGCACCTCTACCCAGGAGCCACCTGAGGTAAGCAGGGCCCAGCTTGGAGCCCAGATCCCGAAACTCTACCCCAGTCATGAACCCCCCTCCTGCACCACAACCTGGTGAAAGTGAGGGAGGCTGAGGGAGGATGGAGTGAGCAGGGGCGGGGCCTCAGAGAAGGGGCACAAAGCAGGTGGGGAAAGGGTATTTGAGTGTGAGGTAGATCTTGGATTGCATTTACATTCAAAAAGTGATCTCATGCTTAAAAAGGCTGGAGACCCACCACCCTACTGCAACCTGCAACACCCCTCTGTATTCTGAATTCCTCAGCCCCCCACTGGAGCACCCTCCTGCACAAAAAGCCCCTAAACCCTAACCCCAGCCCAAAGCCCGCACTCCCGCCACAGCCCTCATACCCCTTCACTCCAACCCTCTCTCGCAGACCTGAGCCCCCTCCCACACACAGAACCCCTTGGCCCCAACTCCCACCACATGAATTTTGTGATGTGCACCAATACGAAGGTGATGTGTTGCTCACACTGGTGCACACAATAAAATTCCTTCCACACAGGGGGTGGGAACAATTACGGGGGAACTCAGATTACTACCACAAGACATTTTAACTACAAAAGCTGCAGCCTCAAAAAGCTTGTGGGTATTTCTGAGATTAGTTAATTTAATTCCAGAAATGACCATGATGATGATTTAATCTGAGTTGCTACATAACACGGACCACAGAATTTTCTGTTGGGCCCAAGTTTTGTTGGTGGTTGGTTTTATTCTGGTTTAACTACCCGCTTTTATTCTTTAGACTTCCTTATTTTTTAAGTTCCCTTCTCTAAAGCTTAAACAAAAACTGTTTGTTTTTGCCCATTCCTTCCCGTGGAGACGCTGAACTTACATATACTACAGGCAACAGTACTTAGTGTCTTAACTATAGTTGCTATTTGAACCAACTTGTGAGTGTTAGGATGACATGTCTCCTCCTGTGCACTGTAGAACAAGCTGTTCCAAGAGGCAATTACTTCTTGTATCCAGAAACACTGGTTCTCTGGATCCTGTCTCAATTTAACGGTTATGTCAGTTTATACACCAGAAGTTGCAGTCCCCCCACCCCACATTATTACTGAAGAGAGATTCTAAATACAGAATTAACGTTACAGCCTTACCTAGACTGGTTGGTTTTATCAGCTCATCCAGCAAGTCGTAAAAAGGTAATTTCTGAAGCTTTATGTCTGGGTGGACAGGGTGGAGCGCAGATGTTAGGTGGGGCAGTTCCAGTTCATGTTTAGGTCCCAGAAGAGAAACAGGAAGCAATGGTGACGTTGCAGGGTGGCCATCATAAGTGAGCTGTGGAATGGTAGATGGAGACAAAGTTGCTGGCATGGAAGTTGAGTGTACGCTGGGGAGAGACAAGTCTGCAGGTGTCATGATTTTCTGAGGGAACCTCCGCCTATAGAGTTCTTTAATTTTCATTTGGACAGCAGGGCTGCAGCCGGCTTTTAACAAATGCAGTGCTTTTGTAAGAAGTTCGTGTTTGCGTCCGTGCTTGTTCCTCCCCGCGTAGCCCAGAAGTACTTGCAGCTCAGAAACTCTAAGGCTCATAACCATTTGCTTGAAGACAAACAAAATTCATAAATATTAGTATTATAGTTACCATTTCTGCAGTGTCAATACTTCTGTTCAACTTTCTGATCAAAGCTTATTTAGCGCCTAACATTTCTAACCCATCCTTGACGATCGAAAACACAACTTACAGTAGGATCTTGGTTATTGATTACTAGCCTCAATCTAGATCAGGGTTTCCCAACCTATGGGTCGGGACCCAAATATGGGTCGCCATTACATTTCAAAAGGGTCGCCAGGTGTCTCCCCAGGTGCGTCTTAAGGAGCTATTCACACATTTTTTTTGAATTGCCCTGGGTCACCAAGTCTTCCTGAATTGTCAAAATGGGTCCCCATCTAGAAAAGGTTGGGAACCGTAAAATCTCAAGTATAATGTGCACCGATGTATAATGCGCACCCTGACTTTTGAATCTTAGCATAATGAAAAAACTGAACTCCTATATATAATCCACACCCCACTGTACATCGAGCTTACCTCAGACATTTTTCTTTAAAAAGGCCAGGAGCTGACCTGCCAGCACCAAGCCCGGCCTCGCCGGCTTCCCGGAGGCGGTCCCGGGCTGCAGGAGAGCAGGAGGGAGGGATGCGCTGCTCCCACCTGCAGGCTCACCCGGGAAACACACGCGCAGCCCGGGGAGCCGGCGGCAGAGTTTGAAACTTGCCCTCCGCCTCCCCCAGACAGCTGCCCGCACGCCGCGCCAAGCTTGCACCTGCTGCAGGGACCCCCAGGCACAGCCTGAAGGAGCACCAGGCAGGCAGTGAGCCAGGGCACTGCAGCCTGGCGGCGCCGCTGGCTCCTTGCCTTGTCTGGGAGTCTGGCGGGACGGCGGCTGCCGCGCCACGCTGCAGCGGGAAAGTTTCTGTGAGAAGGGGAGGGGGAATTCCCCGGCCTGGGGCTACTTACAGATTCGTCAGCTTCTGCCAAAATAAAACTTTAAAATATAGCTCCTATGTATAATGCGCACCTCGACTTTGACACTAAATAACCCAGGAAAAAAGTGCGCATTATACTCGAGATTTTACTGTAGATGTAGAAAATCAGTAACAGACTTTGTGCTTTAAAGGTACTAAACTAAGGGGGATCCAAGAGCTTCATGGCTGGAGTGAAAATTTTAAGAGAAAGCAAACCAACTTTGAAAGACGAGGGGCAGGGGAAGGCAGGAGGAAGATTTGTAAAGTAAGATACCAGCGCATTATTCATAGGTTTAATATTTTTCTTTGAATTATACATTTCGGCAGATGCAGTTATGGTCTAATAATTTTTGTTCCTCTAATACGACCAGAATGTTTGTGAATACTTGGAGTGCAGGACATAGGTTTTAAAATACCATTCTGAATTTGCTTGTGCTACATGGAAATTTAGAGTAGTGTTTTACAACAAAAAGACAGCTAACAGAGCATAAATCTGTTCATAAAAAAAAAGAATGAGAGGAAAATTCAGAGCCCATTAATTGACAATTACCAACTATCACAGTAGACTATATTAATAAAATAACTTCCACATAAAGTTTGTGTATTTAATATGGGTATTTGGAAAAATATTTTGTATCCACAATCTTACTTGATTCCTAGTCCCAGGGTTTTACACTGTTTCTACCACCAGAATACTTGAGCATAATCAAAATGATAAAAAGTCAGCAGAAATTACTAAATCAGTCAGTGAATTTCTTTTAACCATCACTGTTTCTCACCTCTTTCCCTACTTCTGCTAGTCAGTTTTCAACCCCATGTCAGTCCTACCTGTTCCCCACATCCCTACTAAAAAGACAGAGCATTTTAAGGTGTAAAAACAAAAAACAAAAACAAAAAACACACACCTTCCTTAGCTGCCATAGTTAGTATACTTTCAACTTAAAATGTTGTAAGATTTTTCATCAAGGTAACTTCAAATACTAGGCTTTTTAAAAACGCATTCTGTTTAGGCTGTTTACCTTAAGTGGCTCCTCTAAACAGGAATGAATAACTTTAAAAAACAGCATACCAGTACACCATTTAAGTGTTTTAAAGGACATATCACCTTGACGTGCCTCAAGATCCATTTTTTCTTAGACATCTATATCCAAAGCATTGCCTGGGGGAGACGCAGTTTTTTCGGGGTGGGTGTTTTTACATGCAAAAGAAAACCTCCAATGAGGCAGATAAAAAGGCAGCCACAAGAGCCAAAGCATTTGACAATGTTTACGTTTAGTGACACTGTCATTTTAAAAACAGTGTGACAGAAGTTAAATCAAGTGGCAAAAGAGGAACTCCAGAGTGTGCCTTTGGGGCAGACAGAGGGGGAGGGGAATAGCTGCAGATTTCAAAAATACTTAGGAGGTTTTATTTCTGAGTTTCATTTAGCATGGATAGGCCCTACCAAATTCACAGCTGTGAAACACACATCATGGTCTGCAAAATCTCATTTTCCCTGTGAAATCTGGCTATTGTAGGGGAGGCTCAGAGTGCCCTCATACTAGCTCCTATCATGGGCTGGACTCCAGCTGCTAATCCCCAGCCAGGGAGGAGACGACAGACAGGACTGACTTCCTTTTCTCCTGCAGAGGCTGCTCCCAATACCAGGTCAGATCCACTTCCAGGAATCTCACCAATCTGCAGGAAACTCCACCATGGCCCCAAATGTCAGTCCCCAATCTGGCAGCAGAGAAAACCTGGACATATAACCACCCATCCCCCAAACCCTGTGACCCTCACTTCTATACTGCTGCTGGCACTGACTTTACAGCTTGGCATCTGGCCAGCAGCCACTGCGCTCTGGCTGCCCGCTGCTCTCTGGCTGCACCCCTGCCGCCAGCAGCAGAGCAGAAGAACTAAGGGAGGCAATCCCACAGCCCCCCTATAACAGTGTTGCATGTCCCTCCCCCAACCTTCTTTTCGATCAGGACCCTCACAGTTACAACACCCTGAAATTACAGCTGTAAATATCTGAAACTATGAAACTGACTATTTAAAAATCCTCTGACCTGAAATTGACCAAAATGAACTGTGAATTTCCTAGGGCCCTAGGAATTGACTATCGCTGTTGGCTGAATCACAGTACTATTAATTTTTCAGATGCCATTTCCAATCTAAAATTAGTAACTCGCTTCTATTTTCTTTTTCACACACACACACACAAAACATATACCAGCCTCTTCTTTCCATTTATGATGGTATCCTTTAGTCCCCTCACTCTTGCATAGTCTCTCCTTCTGTTTCCAAAGATGGCCTGTTTCACTACTTTTAGGGAACCAAGAAGACTTTTGTAAGCTAAGTGAAACTGAGAATCCTCTGTGAATCTAGTACTTCCCGACAACGCTAATAGCAACCAAGTCCTAAACAAGGCTCTGGTCAGTTTCTCTTTGGAATCTCCCCAATGTCTGGGGAAGAGTTCTATTCAAAATAGCATCAGACCAATGTGTCACCACTCTGAAGGATTTGCCTGCAGGGATCATGCAAGGGATCATGGGAAATTACATGTCCACAGACCCAAAATGACCAAAAGTGTCCCCTCGCTTTTCCTAGTACAGATTTTTCTAAAATCCCACCTTTATTTCTTTATTTCAGTATTTCTGATGTCAATTTACAAATGACACATTTCAAGGTAATATTAATTGAATCTAAAATAATTGCTATAATTTGTGGGCAGGTAGCATCAAACAACTGAGTTTCCACAGTCATGGAAATTGCTGTGGAATCCACTCCTTCCCAACATTTTCTGCCTGAATATACTGCAAAATCTGAGATTCCTTTTGAAAAAAGATGTTGCCACTAGTGGTTACAAAGACTCTTAAGAGGCAAAATTAGCATAAAATGATGTTTTGATATGTTCCCCAATTGTATTTGGCCACGGAACCCTTTTAAACTCGAAAGAATTTTGCGCAACTCCTAATAACAGTCTGATATATGGAGCTGAAAAAGTAGACCACAAATAAGTAAGGAGAATAATAAACAAATGCTAAACAAGTTCATGAGACTTTGTCCGACGCGGCGCTAGTCTATTCGTATTCAGTCACCCACGTGATCCACGTTCCCTGAGAGTGAGTCCGTGGATTTATGGTGGTATACAACAGGTGATCACACCGCTGACTGACTGCACACACAGCACTGAGTAGTGACCTCATCGTCCCCACTTTCTCGCTAAGCTGGCATTACACAGCGACATTTATTGTGGCAAACAAATGTAAATTGTTTTCAATAAAATTCATCAATGCTTAAATATTAATTATTCTTTTTTTAATCATAAAATGTTATTGTAATGGAACACCATTTGGGAAACACTGCCCTAACTCTTCACACAAGTAAAACAATTGTTCTGATATGTATACGGCCTCATGCACTTAATGAGTTAATTCTGAAACCTAAAAGACAACATTACAGAGAACTCTCACTACTTGTTGTTTTAAGCAGAAACATACTTATCCCACAAACCCAACCATCTTCCCCATCTCCCTAGATGTCAAGAGTCTGAAATGTTCCTACCCAGCCGCTAAAACCTCCAGCTTCCTGCATGAAATCGCCTACAGTGTGGGTAGGTGTTGTCAATGTAAGAGTCTGTGGTGAACTAAAACATAATATTTAAAAAACCAGCTACAGTACTAATTATATAATTTACTTTAGTATTTAAATACCTTCATTTTAATGTAAATAGAAGCTGTCCCACAATTTCTATATTTCTATTAACATAAGAAGGGCCATACTGAGTCAGACAAAAGCTCCACTTAGCCCAGTATCTTGTCTTCTGACAGTGGCTGAAGCCAGATGTTTCAAGATGAAATTAACAAAACCAGGCAATTATTGAGTGATCAATCGCCCATCATCCAGTCCCAGCTTCTGGCAGTCAGGTTCAGGGACACCCAGACCATAGGGCTCCAACAGACAAATAGGAACCAAGCGCCATGCTGCAGAAATTAGGGCGAGCTTGGTGCAGAGCACATATAGTTTGGGCACAGTTGAGAGATCTATTAGCATCTTTTACATGTGCAGCTACCCCGTACACCTTTTCGAGCCAAAGGGTATTTCTATATATGGATTTACTTATGCAGAGCAGATGAGCTATTTCATAAGAAGAGAGGGTGTCTTGGAGCATTTCAGTCACTCACAATATAGTGTTGACAACTGAGAGGGAAAGTGACATTTAAGTACATCTGAGACACTGAAATAAAACATTTAAACCTTCCTTGTGTTTAAAGAGGCCTATTTGTTAAACTCAAGGGTTTAAACAACTTCTACAACCATTTCCTCTGGGGCTAGAACACCTCATACTTCTGCAGTTCTCTTGCTTTGGTAAGAATCTACAGATTCAGTTCTTGGAAACATCGGGGAAACCCAGCTTGGATAAGGAAGTTTTCCAGCTACAGAAACACCCCCACAAATAGGTGTTTTCCCCTTAAAGGTTAAACACACAAAATTTCAAACAAGTATTGCTATGTTGAAAGTATAATCCATAGCATAAACAACATTCATTAACCAAAATAAACATTCTTTACTGACTTCCTATCCTGAAATGCCTGTATCTGAGCCTTGTTTTTAAAAAGGTCCAGTTCCGGTATTTTGCTTGCAACATCAAGAAGTTAAAAGTCACATTGAGTACACTTGTTTCAGGGGACACCAACTTGAAACTATTTTAAAGTTGATTTTTGAAAGACTAGATTTCAGGTATTTCCATCATGATTTCTATGGTTTTAGGATGTTTTCCCGTTTTATTGGATTCCTTAAAAGTGTCCTCTTTCCCTGTTGTAGCATGTAGCTAGAGGAAAAATATGGGACCTCACGAAGGTCCCATCTACACTGGTGTTCCACCAACATAATAGGGATGTCTAGTTAACCGATAAACCTGGGCTTATTGGTTAATCCTGTTGACTACAGGCATTCTCCCCCCTTGCTACCTCTGTATCAGAGGCAGCGAATGGGGGAGAGGTGGGAGCCGGTGGCTCCCCCTCTCCCCCCGACTCCCCAGGAGTGGGACCAGGAGTGTACTGGCAGCATGGGCGTAGAGTCAGTGTTTCCTTATAGTTTGACCATAGTTACACTAGGAATGTTTTTTCGGGAAAGGAGTGCTGGTATACTACACTAGTAAAGGGCTGCTAGTATGGATGCCATTTATATTCAATAGTCCCGCCTTCAGGGACTATCGAATAGTCATGTAATCGCTAAAATATGATGTGATTACATGCTTATTCAATTACACGCTATCTAATATCCCTACAACATAGCTGTCAGTTAGGGCTGTGAAGAAGTTTGAACCCTGACCAACACAACTATGCCTTTACTGGTATACTTTGTTTCCCTGGGGGATGAGGGGTGGAATAAGCTATACCAGAAAACCTCAACTTTGCCAATATAAGTGGCAGCCCCTTACCAGTGTAGTATACCAGTACTCCTTTCCCAGAAAAGCATTCCTAGTGTAACTATGGTCTAACTAGAAGGAAAAAACTGACTCTACACCATGCTGGCATCCATACAAAGTAAACAATCTAAAAGAAATAATTCTCTGATTTTTCCAGCCTCATCTACATTTACATTTGTTGCTGATACAGCTCCACAGGACAGATGTGTTTTAATATAGTTGCTATCGTAAAGCACAGGATCAACAGCTAAGTCAAAAAACAAAGTGCCCAGGACAGGTAAAGAGCTGTTCAAAGTTACTATCAGGGTAAGATTAAAAAAAACAATCATTGTAAGGAAAGCATGTTTATTTTGACTCATTAGCCAGGACCTTCCAATACTGAAGGCTAGCTGTGATGTGTAAATATAGATCTCATATTTCTTGTTTGGCTACATAACACAAATATATGCTCCAGTGTAATAGTGCAGCGCATTAGTCATGAAGGAGAATGATCTTCTATACAAAAATCTTATCCTAGGTCTTCCGGAGCTGCCTCTCATGGTTCATTTTTCACTTTAGGACACAGATGCACTGATGGCTTTGGGCAAGTCATTTAATTTCTGTATCCTAGTGTGAGTGATAGGCAGACTAACACACTTTGAAAAGGGCACTCTACAAGTATTATTCAAAATTGCCTCCCTCCTAACTAGGGATGGAAGCAAGTAGTCGACTAACCAATAAACCTAGGCTTATCAGTTAGTCCAGTCGACTACTCGCATTTCCTCCCTTCTGTTGCCTCTGTATCAGCCTGTCCAGCTCTTACTACATTTAAACTGCAGGGCCACAGCGGGGGTAGCTTCCAGACCCAGCATGAGCTGGGACTGAGTGCCTTTCCTTATCGACTAATCGTGTAGTCAATAAAAGTTCTATTGACTACATGATTAGCGAAATACCTGCTTCTTAACATCCTTGCTTCTTAACATCCCTACTCCTTACAGGAAAGGATGTTCTTCCATTTGTGCTGCCTCCAGCTGTCTTCCCAAATCCTTTCAAAAAAATAACTACTTTTAAATTAAGCCAACGTTTTAGCAAATACTGGAAGTAAAGTAAAGGTTGTACAAGTACCAAAGGCAGAAAGATAAAATCTAGGTGCAACTAAGGTCAAGAGCAAGGGAAAAGAGATTTTTGCCTGAAGCTCCCACACTGGCCAACACTTGCTCATTTCACCCTGGGCATTTACTTATATTTTTTTCCCCACAAAACAAAACTGCTTCAGATATCCCCAATATGAGCTACCCAGACGGGAATGAGACCACAAGCCTATTACCACACCAAGTTAAATCTCAAGAACAACCAAATATGAGAGTTTGGGGAATAGGTCTGTGTCAAAGTGTGAATTCCACTGTGTTTTGCAAAGGCCATTTTTGACGGTAACCTTTCTTGTGGATTAGAGCATCCACTTTGTAGCAGAGGTTTACGCTGAGAAGATGGACTGCGTCTGAGAAACTAGGATAGATCAACTGAGCGCTAGCAATATCAAACTCTTCCATACCGGAACAACAGGTTTCTTATCAGGAAGACCATTGGCTTTGAGCGACTCTACACAGAGAGCAAGGGAAAGAGAAGGTGAGGAGGCTGCAGCTTGGACCTCCTCCATACTTGCAGCATCTGGACAAGAACAAACTTTTAATGCACAGCAGAACTAGAGCTAGCCTATGGCACTGTGCCGTAGCGCAGAATACTACCCAAGCTTACACACACTGCCGAGACAAGTGCTGCACCCCCCGTGTTGAAAACAGCACTCAGTTACAACCAAGGCAACATAGAAGCACATAAGATTCAGCAGTTGGGGCCTATAATGACAGACCAGGGTCTGTCAAGAGAGCATGACAAAGCCAGGCACTGACACCAGTTAGCAAAACACTACTAACATCACAAGTAGGGATGTAAGCGACTAGTCAACTACCCAATAAGCCTAGGCTTATCATTACTCAACTAGTTGCTTCCCTCTCTTTGCTGCCTCTGAGAGGCACGGGCGCAGTGGGGACCAAAGCAGTCCCCATTCACGCAGGGTCCCCGCTGCGCCTCTGCCTTTGAAATGTACAAGAGCCACATGTACATTTCAAAGACAGAGGCGCAGCGGGATAGCAAGCGTGCGGCTCCCCTTATTGACTAATCGAGTAGTTGATGGAAATTCCATCGACTACTCGATTAGCTGATTCATCGAAACATCCCTAGTCACAAGACACTTTCTTCAAAGCAAAAGCATACCCCTACTGACACAGTTAATATCCTATTAATACTTCCAACAATTCTGGGTGTTTACAGAAAGGGTTCTTTCCTAAAAGTGGTTATTATGTGAAAGACACACCCCAGCAACTGAGTATGTCTACATCCCCAGTAGCTGGTCAAGTAGCACATTTCGAAAAGTCAGGAAGGACAAATTAGTCCAGGATGCTGACTAGAAGGTTGTCACCCTGCTCTGGAATGTTACTACACTGGCAGAGACTTTTAACTATGCATTTAGATCAGACCACACTTTTTGCCTAAAGCCACACAAAGTGGCTTTCTGATGCTCCATCCATTATTCTAAAAGGTCTTCCTCAGTACCAAGGAAGCTGAGAATGTTATTCATCTTTTAAAAGGATGTAAATTTTTTTTTTTAAAAAAAGAGAGGGAAAGTAGATAAAGAAAGGGGAGAGTGGAAGTAGGGGGAAAACTATAACCTCTGAGATTAGCTAAACGCCAGAGGGAAATAAATAGCAGAAAAAAACAAAAGAATAAAAAATGGAAGTGGGAAAAGGAATGCTAGCAGCATCCTAGGAAATGCAATTTTTTTCTTTTAAATATATAACTGACAGAAATCAGACAAAGTCCCAACAACATGTAAATGGATTTTAGAATCTCAGAATATGTCAGTAGTAAGAACTAGAAGCTGAGGAACAAGACACTGTCCACTGTTGGAAGTCAGGACACTGGGCTAGGAGGACCTTTGGTCTGACCCAGCGTGGCCATTCTGATGTTCTTATATAGAGCCCAACTGTTTCTGCCCCGTGCTGTAACCCACTAGGCCTCACCCCCCCTTCCAGAGCCAAGATAGAGCCCAGGAGTCCTGATGGGGTCTGTCTCTCTGCAGAGTTAGCAACAAAGTAAGAATAGACATTACAATTTTAAGGCTAACCAATGTCCCTTAAGTGACTTGCCACAAGATGTCAGAATATGTTGGTGTTAGAGCTGAGTGGGTCTAATATTTATTTATTTATTTTTCTTTCTTTTATATAGGAATTACATACAGTGAGCCTGTCAGCTAACTGCTAAGTTGTCTGCAAAAAAAGGTAGAGTTTTCCAGTGCCTTAGTAGCCCCTGGATAAGATGATGTGTGTAGGGTGGGAGACCAATGGGGTTGGTTCCCCACCTCCCCATTTGGTGTCTGACTTGTACTGAGCATGCTCAGTAACACTGCTAAAGCCTCTGACTTCAGTCCACCCCCTCCATGCTCTCACTCCCCCCTCCCTCATCATGGCAAGCATAGGTTGCCCCTCCCCACCAAAATCTGAAATGGCGCACCTGTCACTATGAAAAACATTCTAAAGAGTTAAATCACAGTACAGAAAAGGGTCTCCACTAATCACACTATACCTGCAACTAGCCACATTAACACATCGTTTCACTGCCGGATGGCTCTTTGACACAAGGAGCAAGAGTCTCTGTGCATGTTCCAGTAAAGTCTTAGGATTGCTGGTGATGAGGCTTTAAACCATACGTGACTAAGATTTGTTCATCCCTTCAGGATTTTACAAACTAAAGCTCTGGAATTCCAGGATCACAGAAAGCTTTATGATTATATTAGCAAGGATGTCAAAGAATAAAATAGTCCTTCTTTGTTATGGTGTCACATAGGGATGTTAAGGACTAGATGACAGGATAGCTGACTAGTCACTCCCCCACCCCTTTTGCCTCCATCAGATACAGCGGACAAGGAGGGTACTCCAAAGCAGCAGCACCCTACAGAGCCCGGAGTCCCGAGCTCCGTGTGGCGCTGCCACTTTGAAACGCTTTTCAAAGGGGGCAGTGCCGTGTGGAGCTCGGGGTCAGCTGGGGAGTCCCCAGATGATCCTGGACTTCATGCGGTGCTACCCCTTTGAAACGCTGTGGAGGCGTTTCAAAAAGGCAGCACCACCCTATTGACTAATCAAATAGTCGATGCAAAAATTCACCAACTATTCGATTAGTGAATTACACGCTACTTAACATCCTTCGTGTCACATTCCCTAATCTTAAATCTCATTTCTAAGACTAGCATACTGTTAAGATAGGACTATAAAATTGTAATCAGCCAACTGAAAATTTGCAAGGTAAAGAAACACCAAAAAATTCATGGAAACCTCAAGCCCTTCCATGTTAGGTTGTCATTTCCTGAATCTGTCTAATGCATACAGAACATTAAAAGGCTGAAATTACAGTAATTCAATATGGAAGGAAGGCAAAAGCAGAAAAGTACAATAATAAACATATAACGTTTATGGAAGATATTGCTATTTATAATGAAAAACTCAGCTCCTTCCTGGTGGTCCCCAAGCAATGTTTTCCCAGGGTGGTGTAAAAAGAAAAAAAAAATGTATGAAATAATAGGTAAGTGCCAATTAGTAGAGCCCTGTGCGGATGTAAAATGCTGCATCTGCAAAAACGAGATGAGGATCTCTGTATCCACATCTGCAGATACCCATGGACATAAAGCTGATATCCACAGTTACTCATTAGGAGTCCCTGTAACACACAGGTAAGGATGTAACAGCCTTATTTTATGTATTTATGCCCTGGCTAGAACAGTTTATAATTGTTCACTGTGAACAAATACATTCATTGACTGGTCCAATTTGCAATTTAAAAGTTTCATGTAATCTTATTTTAATTGTTAAAAAGAATTCACTATCCAATTGATTTCAACATACTGCAACTGACAGGAAAAAATTAAACTAGGATTGACCCAGTGTGCTAGTTTCCTCTTCTAAGTCAGTAACATTAAGCAGCTGACATGTAACACTACATAGGTATTGGGTCTGATTTGCCAACACAATACTTCTTGCTTTAATGGCAAAAGTATGATATACAGCTTCAAAACGCAGATGCCATTTACCTTAATACCATCACTGAAAACCTTTTAATACATTCATTTAAAAAACAGTTTTAGCACTTCAGAGTTATCAACAATTCTGTTTGGACATCTAAGATTAGAAAAAAAAAATCTTTCTTGCACAGCGGCTTACTGATTTATTATAGATAATCTCCCATCATTTTGTTTTCATGTCTCAGAACTGAGTTGCATTTGATGTCTAGAACCTGTGGTCTCGATTATAATGGACCCAGCAGCTACGGAGAATTCCAAGATGTCTCAGACGGGAGTACATCAGTGTCAATATATTACTGGAGTGTGGATAGGAACAAAATAGCCTCTAAACCACTTTTCTGCAGTTTGGCCAGCAAACTTAACAAAACCCCCAAATTAAACACATGAAAACACCCAGCTTATCTGTAGGTGGTTTAAAGCCAAGATTTTTCAAGCATTACTAGGAATGTTAGATATTGGGTAATTAAATAGTCGACTAACTGCACGAATTCTATCGGTTACTCAACTATTCTATAGTCCCCGGGGGCGGGGCTGGCAACCAGTGTACTCCGGCCCCACTCCCAGGTAGCCCCCCGCCACTCTGTGCTGCTGCCTCTATATCAGGTGGAAGCCGGTCCATGAGGGGCGCGCAAGTTTAAAAACCAGCTCCTCACACAGACCGGCTGCCTGCTCTGATACAGAAGCAGCAGCGTGGGGTAGCAGCCCCATCTGTGGGGGGTCCTAGCTTCCCACGGACAGAGGTTGCTCCGCCTCCCCTGTCCGTGAGGAGCTCAGCCCTTCCATGGGTGGGGAGAGCAGCACTGTGGGATTCGTGGGTACCAGCTCCTGCCTCCCCTTGATGGCTCTGATGCTTAGGCTTATCAGGTCATCGTACAGTCAACGACACGTTGATATCCCTAAGCATTACTAGCAATTTCTGGTTATCCAAATGCCCAGCTTGAGAAACCAGAGACGGGGCACTCATCTTGTGAGTGCCTGCTAGTGGCTGGGTGTGGACTGCAATCTTTTTCCTGCTCCTGGCCCCCCCTCCGCAGGTTGACAACCTTACTAGGTAAGTCTTCTGTGGCTCAGCCTCCCAGCCAAATCACACAGCCAGCAATGGATCCCTTCCAGAGTGGCAACAAGTTCTGCTATCAGCCGCCACCCAGGTCTTTAGTCTCATCTCTGGGCTCTTTACAGCCAGCCCTTTGCTCACGCTTCTGAAGCAGCCCTGTCCCCCTTCTTAGGGCCTAGGCCACTTGGCCCGGGGGGGGGGGGAAGGGAAGGGGAGAGGGGAGGACGACTCAGGCCTGCCCACCAATCTAGATTCCAACCCAGGAACCCTATGCACAGCTGCTCCCTTTCATAGTTGCTGCTGCATTCCCTTGGCCTCTTCCCTCCTGGCCCCTTTTCCTTCAGGTTGGAGCTCTCAGGTCCTCTCAACTCCCAGGTTTAGCATATGTAGTCAGTCAAGCTCCTTGTGCCTGAGCAGAGCCCCCTTCCTTGCCCTGCTTGTCCCACCAGGAACCAACCTGCTACAGTCTGGCAGCTCCTTTTATCTAAACTTGCTGAGCTCCGATTAGCTGCTTCCTTGGGGCCTCTCTTCTCCGCTGCTCTTTTCCAGGATAGGGTTGAAGAGCACCACAGGGCTTCCAGCAGGGGACTGGCAAAGGCCTGTCACACCCCAACATCCAAGGGCTTGGTTTTCAGAAAGCACCAAGCACTTTGATTTTGAAAAACAGACACCTTTAGGGTGCCTCACAAGCCAGCAGTCATCTGAAAATCCTGGCCTCCAATCTGTTTGGCCTAAGGTAGGAAATACTCACCTGCTCCTAAATGATCTTCAGTGAAGAGGCAAATAAAGGGGAATGACTGTTTCTATTGCCACCTGAATGATGCGGTAAGGAAAAGGTCCTCTGACAGCCTGTCTGGAATCGCTTCTCACTGACAGACACGGTCAATACTGCTCAAAGAGCATCTCTGTTATGGTCACTTGTTGGAAGCCAGCCCATTTTTAAAAGCTCTCTTTACTGTAGAAAACGGTTTCTAAGATGTGAGGAAATAGGTAGGTGACTGGCTTCTAACCAGCCGCAGCTTCTCTCACCAGAGAAGTCCTTAGACACTGCAACAGAACCTCTGTGCAGCAGCATTTTACTCCAAACGTGAATATGCCAAGGAGGCCCTAAAACTTGCCACTACTACTGTCATGCTTCTGTATCCAATCCATTTGATGCTATCACACAATATACAATAACCAGGAAGCAGCAAGTTCCGTCAGCTCACAGTTGACATCTGCGGAAGAACCAGTGCCAATAGCATACAAGGAATAAACATGCTGTGCTTGAAAACAGACAAGTCTATATACTCAGAATCATAGAGCTGGAAGAGACCTCAGGAGTCATCGAGTCCAGCCCTGCCCAAGGCAGGACCAATCCCAATGAAAGCAACCCAGCCAGGGCTTTGTCAAGCCAAGATTTAAAAACCTCTCGGGATGGGGATTCCACCAGCTCCCTAGGGAACCCATCCCAGTGCTTCCCCACCCTCCTAGGGAAATAGTTTTTCCTAATATCCAACCTAGACCTCCCCCACTGTAACTTGTACACTGCATTGGATACAGAGCTTAGGGCAGCGGTGGGCAACCTTAGGCCTGGATGTGGCCCCCAGATTGCCTAGATCCAGTCCCCGAGGCTCAGCATAGGGGAACACATGCTAGTGCTCCAGTTGCCCCCCGAGGGCTGGCGCACACAAAATCTATTAGGCTGGGCCCCCCTAAGCTCTGGTGGGTGAGGGGAATGTGGAAAGTGTCTCTCCTTCTCAGGGGCCACAGTGAGGGTTCCCCCCCTGCTTATCACTTGTGTGGCCCCGACTGATTTTTCTGTGGGTCAGTAGCCCCCAACCCAAAAAAGGTTCTCCACCCCGGCTTAGATAAATCAGTGCTCACACACAGTAGTACAAGACTCAGCCTAAAGCAATTCCAGTTTTCCCAAGTTCACTGAAGTGAGACTTTTGAAGGGACTAGCAGTACTTGGATCATACAGAGCTATTTCCCTGGGCCCAGGAGATCATATATAAGTAACTTGACCTATGAGATATTTAGGGACATCTTCCATCTGTTGAAGACAAAACTAGTGGAAAGCCTGGGCAGGAAAGCCCTCTCTGAGAACAAATATCTACGTCCACTTAAGAGCAAGGAAGAATATGATAATGTGATAAAATACATGCTCTTTCCCAACTATCTGCCGTTACTATCTGCCAAAAGTTTAGGACTCTGAATTCCTGTCTCCCAATAACTTTAAAGGTGTTCCATGATTTAAAGATGTTCTGCAATTTTCAGCGCTATGCCATTCAACCATAAAAATCACTGCTTAGCCATATTTAAGCTAGACTTCCTTCCAAGTCCCATTTTATTTTAATCCTCTCTAGAAGCTTTATCTTCAAGATATTTTATTTGTTAGATGTATTGAGTGGTGATATTAAAAGTTGTACAATGTGGTAACTTCTTTTTTTTTTTTTTACTTCTAGGAAATTTTTCTCCTCAGAAAATTCAAGCTCCATTTTCCCAAGTGTATTGGGCCTTGCAGATGGGAATTATTTTACAGGGCTCCCAATTAATATAATGTTAAAGACAAGTAATTGCAAGAAAACTAATTTAACACAGTTTTCGTATATACAATGGTGTGCCTGTGTCTTATGGTGAAGACACATGAGGAAGGTAATCAATAAGACATACCCTATCCCAAAGTAATTGACAAATTTGCTTTTTACTAAAAATGCTCTTACCCTTGACAAAGCCCTCCAGCTGGTTGATGGGACAGTTTGAATTCGTGTAAAACAAGCCTCACTGGAGCGCACCTCAAGCAGCAAATACAGGAAGTCCCCAAGTTACCCATGGATTGTGTTCCAAAAGTTTGTTTGTAAGCCGGTTGTTTGTTTCTATGGGAAAATGTGTTCTGAGTTCCAATGCTATAAATGGTAGCTAGGTTCCCAGGCTAGCCCACCAAAGCCTATTTAACGCATAATGTAGCTGAAATCTACTATATATTTGAGAGAGTTTGTGCATCTGTCTGTCCATCCGTCTGGGAGTCTGTTCAAGAATTCCTCCTAAACCAGGAGTGGGGAATCTCAGGCCCAGCAGCTGGATACAGCCCTTGGCTTGCCTGGATCTGACCTCCAAGGCTTAGTCCCCATCCCCCCTGCACTGGGGAGCCTGTGCCCCCCGTGCATGGCTGGAGCACACAAAATCTACTAGGCTAGGCCCCCGCTAGGCTCTGGTGAATATGGGGAACGTGGGGAGTCTCTCTCCTCCTCAGCCGGGCATCACAGTGAGGCTTTTTTCCCCCCGCTTCTCACTTGTGTGGGCCCCCCCAACTTATTTTTCTGTGGGTCAGTGGCCCCCGACCCAAAAAAGGTCCCCACCCCTTTCCTAAACAGTAAGAACTAGGACCACCAAATTGGGTGTGTGCTTGCCTTCCTAAGCAAGGCAAGAGCTTGGTTGTGCTAGGACAGTGGGATTTGCCCAGAAGACGATTGTTTCTCATAAAACACAAAGGGAGTGGTCTGCTAGCAGACACGGTTATACTGCAGAATGACCACAGGGGGGTGGGAGCATCAGCAAGAAAATGGCTCGTTGAGCGCAGGGCTCTGGATGTGGCTGCCACTGTACACAGGTAAGGGAGCAGGTAGCCGGGCAGCATGCTCCCCCCCCCACCCTTGCTTTGGTGATCAGCCAGCCTCCTGCACCACAGCCCTGAGCCCCCTTCTGTCCCACTTTCCCTTCTAGTATAATCAGCAACAAATTATGAACGTGTTTACTTTTCCAAATCACCTTGCAGCAAAAAAGACAAGCACCCATTTTGCTACCTTATGAGTCCTTTTGATGGCCAGATTTAAGCTTCTGCACACTTGACAAAAATCAATGCCACATACAGAGTTATAAGTATTAAGCTGAAGACTGCAGAACAAGAACTCACATATATCAATCAGGAGGTGCCAGCCAGAACTCTTGACTAGAGCACTGGCTAGTATGACAGACCCAGGGCAGCTGGCTACAATAGTTTGATGGAGGGCAGATGTACCGGGACCTGGGTGAATGGTTTTCTGCTCCTGAACAAGAGACTACTGCCACATACACAGGCAGGCACCTGAGGCTGATTAAGAGCTTGCCTGAAGCAGCAGGCTAATCAGGAACCTGCAGCCGATTAAGGCCTGGCTGGGCTACTTTAAAAGGTTTCCCCTCAAGTAAAGGAGGGGGAAAAGGACAAGAGTTAAGGACTGAGAGGAGGAAGTGTGTTGCTGGAGAGCTGCGGACTGAAAAAGGAAAGTGTGCTGAAGCAGGAAAGATTCGCCCAGGTACCAGAGAGACAGTACTACGGGAGTGTTTGGGGAAGTGGCCCAGGAAAAAGGCTGCTGTATTGGAGCTAGAGGAAAAACCCTGTCAGCTGCCATAACCTAGGGTCCATGGGCTGGAACCTGGAGTAGAGAGCTGGCCTGGGTTCTCCCGCCAACCCTCCTCACACCACTAAAATGTCTGCTACTGGAAAAGGAGGCCAGGATTATGGAGGGTTTTCACCCCAACCCTTTAACTTTGCCATTGATGAGACTGGCTCAGTAAACTTGATGCTGGCCTCTAGAAAAGATAAAAGGCAGCGTGGAGGGTCACAGCAAGCCTCTGAGGAACACAATAATGGCCTAGTAGTGCAGGACGCACGGGGCATGGCCGGAGCTTTGCCACACTAGAGATGAAAGCTGTGTTTTTATTTTGTAAATATCATCTAGTGCAGAAGAGGTATACCCAAGTAGCTTTCAGAAGTCAATTTGTAAAAGAAAAGATGGACTAAGATTTCTTATACTGAACCAGAATGCAAGGAGAACTGGGGGGAGAAGCTGTTAGTGAAATATCTATCAGGAATTCTTGCAAGCATTTAAGCAATTCAAGGTAAAGATTTCTGCAGTCAATGTTGTTGCTGCTTGGTTTTGGCAAACCTCTTCAGACTCCAACAGACGTGTCCCACTCCTCAGTCTAGTCAGCCAAATTAAGGATTTGTTTTGTGTAAACAAGTTTGCTCCCACAGCACAGATGTTTGTTTATGCACCTTCAAGTTACAGAAAAATGCAACCTTTTTATATGTTCTTTGACTTTAGGGAGCTGCAAAGTCACGGGTGGCAATAATTTTTGGTGGGGGGGGCCACCCCAACATTTTGGAAAGTGGTCAAGGGCCGCACTTTTCTGTGGAAGAGATGTGGGGTCTGGGATGGAGGCTGGGTGCAGAAGGGCACATGGGGTAAAGGGACTGGGGTGCAGGAGACAGTGTGAGGTCTGAGAGGGAGTTTGGGTGAAGGGGGGGTTGTGACCTGGGTCAGGGGACTGGGGTGCAGGGTCTGGGAGGATGTTTGGGTACAGAAGAGGATTCTAGCCTAGGGGAGGATTCTAGCCTAGGACGGCGCTCGCCTGGGGAGGACAGGCTCGTGGCTTCAAGTCCTGCCTCCCCCGGGACGGGACAGCCAAAAGCCAAGCGGCCCCGGGGCAGGAGGGATAAGGGGCGCCCTGACTATAAGATGGTGGAGCAGGTTCCCGAGTGGCCTAGGGGCTAGGGCGCTCATCTGGGGAGGACAGAGTGGTGGGTTCAAGTCCCAGCTCCGGTTGGGTCAGATACAGGGTTGGGGGGAGTTATGACCTGCGGCAGGGGATGCAGAGGGTTTGGATAGTGACCTGGGGGAGGAGGCAGGGGTGCCAGAGGCAGGCTCTGGCTGGGAAGCACTTACCTCAGAGTCTCCTGGCCAGCTCCCCTAAAGCAGGCTGGGCTCCCCTGTCTGCTGCAGCCCCAGATCACTTAGAGCTGCAGGCTATTCCCTCTACATAGTTCTCAGCCCCGGAAGAGGCTTGCACTGCCCCCATCCCCTAGGCCAATCTCTCGGTTCCTAGCGGCCGGTCGTTTCTGGCCAACAGGAGCTGAGGGTTGGGCTGGGGGACAGGGAGATCACACAGTCTCCCCCTCCCTTCAGAGCAGAGAGCAGCTGGACTGCACTTTAAACCCACAGCAGCTGTGTGCTTGAGGGTCCCAGAAGGGTGGTCCACAGGCCAGATCCAGTCGCTTTGCAGGCTAGATCTAGCCCCCGGGCAGTATTTTGCCCAGTCCTATGCAAAGTGATCAGTTCTTGATGCCCAGAAGAACTTTTCTATCCTTTACAAATAAGAGCACAAGATGAGATGAAATGTTTTACTGCTTACTTAACATGAAACCAAACACAGAGTATATTAATTTTAATAAAAGCATAAACTGTGCCAAACAGCTAGATACAGGATAAGACACACCAAAAGGCACCCTAAAGCTTTCAACAGTAGACTTCATACTCCATGGCCACAAATTCCCAGTCAGCAACCCAGGAGATAGCAGCACACTGCACTGTCATTCATTATTTTAGATATCTATACACGTTTCAGTTTACAGTTCTGTATCTAAAGTTAATGTCAATGGTAGATACTGATCTGCATTCTGAAGCCAGTGTACACACCCCCCCAAAGTAACCAAGCCTATAACCTGGTGGGTGACAGACAAGAGTAAACAGGTGTTCCATTTCCTTTCCTGCTATCAACCCAAGAAGAAGTAAGTGACAAAACTCTTGTAGCTTTTTTGGCATCCCTGTTTAAAAGATCTACCTAGTGAAACATGAATTCCCTCTTTCTGTGAATCACAACAATAGGCACACAAAAAGAAGTGATTCTAATTTGTCAAAGGCTTCTCTACACCTGGAGTTATTCAGGGTGGATTGATTTAAGGTGATCTAGATCACAGATTTAAATCAAGAAAAAAACCCACTGATTTAAATAGTTTCCCACTGATACTACTTCACGCATTTTTTAAACAATGGTGCAAATCTGATCCCTAAAACATGTTACTTTAAATTCACCACAGCATTTTACAACATCTAAGAGGGAAAACTTAGGATAACTTTTTGATAACTTGATTTTTATTAATGTAGGGAAAAGTGCATAATATTCATTACCTGTGTCAAGCTGTAGATACAGCAGCAGCAGCACACTAGGAATGGTAAGAACTAAATCACACAAACAGCTTTATATTTTATTAAACTAAATCTTTAGTGTTACATGAATATTTCACATTTGCAAATTCTGCAGTGTCCTGAGTTGCTGGGTGATAGAAATTCTTAAACTTTTTTAAATTTTCAAATGTTGTTGACTGACAAGTCCTCAGAGCACTAAATGTATGGTATCCTTAAAACTTACAATTAGGTCTCATCTTCCCCCACCCCCTGTCGTTTTGATTCATGGACTGAAAAAGAAATACAAGTTTTCCTGATTTTTCAACTCCCAATCAGTTTACTGGATTTGTGCGAATACCACCAAATGACGACACTATTCTCTCTGTACCTCTCTGCAGAGGACGCTACTGCTGTGAAAAGTTGGCTTAGCAACCAGAGGAACTCTGCTTCAAGGTGCTTGGCTAATGATTCCCGCCAATTCAAGGGAGCAACTTTGTTCAAAACATCAATAACCATTTATTGATTATATGGTTTTGCTCCAGCCCTGAAATGTATGATGAGTGGCATAACTGAGGACAGATTTTGAGATGCCCATGCCATGACGGCGGCAGCATCTTCACAAGTTTGGCATCTACCTTTATATCTGGAGTTAGGAATGTCTGCAAGAAAATCAGGTGGTCAGTGTTTGCTCCATTCACTTATTTATTGCCTGTGGTTTAACGGTCTGGTGAGGTATTTCTTTCATCAGTCTCTTGAAGTGCCTTCCAATTTTGACAGTATCAGCAACAAAGCAGTATCTGAAGTTTGTTTATGGCTATGGATAACAGGTGTCAATAATCTAAGCATATCCTCTACATTCCTCTTTAATACAACGTTAGATACTTCCAACTATTGAAATCAGTTCTCATAAAATTTTATGAGAAAAGGCCAATTCTTAATAAATTGTTCAATTATCCAGCCCCCACCAGTTACCCGGAACCTTTTAACCTCACATCCCTGTTTTGAGGGAGAATGAGTTGGGATCCTCCTGCTTTCTTCAGGGAAGCTGAAGCAAAACTGTTGTACATAAGTATTCTGCGACTTCAACATTTTCTTTTATTCCTAGAAAAGGTGTACTTAAGACTTTGGCTAAAAGATGCATCAAATGGACACTGCAGCCATATATTAAGGAGCATACTTCAGTTTCTTCTTCTAAATATCTTCTCATCTTTGCCAAGTTTGCAGCATTGTCTGTGACAAAACTGAGCATGTGACAGTTGAATTTTTGTTCACTGTTTATTAGTTTTCACTTCCACTTCTTTTAAATATTCTGTTGTGTGGGCATTTCCCACTCATCTATTTTTTCTGAAAGATATGCAATCCCATCTACTCTTGTCACACACACATATTATTGGATTATCGTGCACACTGCTCCACCCATTAAGGTTTATACTGGAAAATTTCCCCTCGGTATTTCTTGCACACTCTTCCAGTTCTCTCTCACACACTAGAGCTAACAACCTTCCACCAATGTCTGCTCTTCTAGGAAGAGTGTAGCCTGGTCGTAAGGATTCAGCTGTGTCAATTAAGGTGTTTATTGTTTACAATGCCAAAAGGAGAATTGGTGGCATAAACGAACGAGCAATCTTTTCATCCATGATGGTGATTTTACTGGATATCTGAAATCTTGTGTTTGCTACTGATATTTTGTTGTCTGAAATGTTTAGTTGCAGCACTGCTGCTAAAAGTACTAATGGAGGACTCAAACTGCAGATGGACAGCCTAAGTTTTATACTTAAATAGGATCCCGAAACAAAATTCAAAAATGATTCTGAATAGTCATTCTTCTCACTCTCTTCAGTTTTAATCATTTACATTTTTTTCAGCAAGAATGCAGATCTGATTCCAAGTTACCAAAAAAAACTAATCCTGACTGTGCTTAACAGAGTGCACTTAATTTTGAAGTAAGCCCCATTGAACTCACTGGCACTTTTGTTTTTTGAGAAAATAGTATAGGACGGCATTCCCTTGGGACAGCTGAGTTATCCTGAAGTAAAATAGGGAACAGACTTATGGCATCTCCATTATGGTCTGTGGCCACAATGTCCCAAAATAAAGGTCATATATTATACTAAGAGGTGAAACCCATTACTAACCAGGCAAAGTCATTTTGCGTAGATGACACTTATAGGAAAGTTCAAGAAATTAAATATACACATAATAAAATTTTTTATTAATGTGCTTGCAAAAGGGAAGTAAAGGGACAGTTTTAAATTTGTAGGATTTCAACTTCAAACATTCATTTTATTGAATAATTTCTATACATAGTACATTTGAATCAGAAACTCCTAAAGCTTCCATTACTCTTTCCGTAACTAATTTGAATTATTCTGTGATTTGTAACAGTAACAATTTTCTTTGCACTAAAATGACAGCTGAATAGGTGACTTGATTTTAATTTTACCAAATCTTTTTATGAACTCTAATAAGTCATTACTTTTTTTTCCAAATAAAAACAAAAAATTATTTAAACCAGTGTTTCTCAAAGTGGTCCACGGACCCACTCAGAGAGCTGCTACCAGGCTGCTCCAGTATGTTTACTTATCAGGTCTGCTGCTGTTTGCAGCCAAGGGGAGCCACGAGGAGCAACGGTCCGGGTCACGCTGCTTCCCACGGCTCCCCTTGGCTGCAAACAGCAAACAGGAACCGCAAGGTTCCATGGCTACAGAGCCGGTAAAGTAAGCAAACCGGAGCAACCCAGTAGCAGCTCTCTCAGAGTGGGTCCAAGGACTACTTTGGAAAAAAACACTGGTTTACACCTTTCACCCAGCATACCCCTGTGTAAAAAGCAGTGCATTCTGCTAATTTAAGCGGCAGGATTGTTTTATGCAAAATTTGGTATCTGTAGGTAATTGCGAAGCATGACTTTATTTTGCACAAACAAAGCCACAAACAAACTCTTCAAAATATATACTAGACCATGTAATATAAAATAAGAAAATGACACCCAGTGGCAACTGGCAACTCTAGATTTCTCTTACTGCAGCTTTCTGTTTTGTGTATTTGGGTGGCAAGATTCTAAACCTCGTTAATTAAACAAGCTATGCAATAAATTTTTTTCTAGCAACATTCAACATAGCAAACAGCTTGGGAATTTATTTGTCAAATCACAGTTCTTCTAAAAGGCACAGAGAAAATCTTGAAGAACGATGCATTGCAAAGTGAATTATTTAAAAAACAACAAATGGTCTGGTAGCACTTTATAGACTAACAAAACATATAAATGGTATCATGAGATTTCGTGGGCACAGCCCACTTCTTCAGATGACCGGAGCTTTGAGTTTAGGATGTGCAGACCCAAAATAAATAGGGGAGAAGGGAAAAAAAAGGAGGGGGGGCAGGAAAAAGGAGCAGAGGATATGAAAATATTAAAGGGAAAAACAAGTAGGCAGAACTCGTGATCAGTAAGCACCTGAAGACTGGATAGTTAAAAGAAGCAGATAAGGATCATAGGATAGCAATTAGAGAGGAAGGGTACTAACCCAAGAAACTACACAGACAAAGAGCTGTTTGCACCTTCACTGAATGTTAGGCTGATAATGTTCCAGCCATCCCTCATCTCAGTTGAGGCCATCAGAGTGAGAACTTGTGGATGAATTGTAATTCCAACACCCCTCTGTGTATTTGACTTGTAGAATTGGTTTGTGACAAGACGGCCACCTGGAGATCTAAACTCAAAACTCCAGTCATCTGAAGAAGTGGGCTGTACCCACGAAAGCTCATGATACCATCTACATGTTTTGTTAGTCTATAAAGTGCTACCAGACCATTTGTTGTTTTTTTTAAGTTTATCCTGTACAGACTAACTCGGCTACCCCCTGAAGCTTCTGTATTACAGCAGACTTCCAATAATCCAGACCCTTTGGGACTTAGTCTGGCATATCAGATAATCTGGCACCACCTATCAGGAGGTACTATAGGATGGTTTTTATAGATATAGATACACACACACACACACACACACACACAGTCCAGCATCACACAATGCCAGTAGCAGACTGGCTCGGTCCTGTCCTGTTTTGCTCTGTTCAGCTGCTGCCACTGCTGCCTTGTGACTCGTTTTTTGCCGAAGCTCACTCACTAGGCTCTTGCCATTTTGATGCCGGACTATCAGGAGTGCCGTACAATTGGATGCCGGACTATTGGAGTTTTACTGTATTTAAATTACTAACCAGCTGATTCACGCAGCCATAGCAACATCTTCCTCTCCCAATAAAGCAGTTTTCCTTAGAATGTTTCATTCTTGCTACAACTAGGCCCTGCATCGACTTCTTGCATTGCTTACACTTGGCACATTTTTCTTTTTTCCCCAGAGAACAAATTTCTTCAAAATATTCCCATACAGCCATGATAACTCTTCTGGTGTAAAAGAATGGGAAATATAGGAAGCTGCATATGCGCTAAATAATGTCTTTCCTTTTTCTTTCCAGTCCACTCCACTGTTCTTTCTATGCTGCCTCCATCCTTTCCTATACATTGTCTGTCTTAAGACAATGTCTTAACTAATTTCTCTGACAGTACAGAACCAAAAGAATCCTACCCAGCTTCTGTCTTTCTTTTCACATTACTTTATTCTGGTGAGAAACAGCAGCTGAAAACCCAGAATTTTCAAGCAGCAAGAACTGGTAGTAAGGCTGGTCAGACTAAAGCCATTAATTCATTTTTATGAGGTTGTAAGTGCAAATGTACCATTTTTGTGATGAGAATTAACTTATTTTAAATGAGAAATTTAGTATTTTATTGATTTTTGTAAAAAAAATCCAAAATAGCCTATTAAACAACTGATTTAAATAAAAATTTATTTTAAAAAAAAATCATTGATTTTTATCCACCCTGGTTATCCCTGATTAACTATTCCAAAATAAGAATGCCCATACACAAAATTAATTGGGATAGCGCCAAGTATAGAAAAGCCCAGGTGTTTTGTTAAGGCAGAACTAAGTACTATGGGATATAAATGAACTGATCTTACACGATCTTGCACCCACGCTGCCAGATGTAAGAGATCAGTTGACAGAGTACTCACAGCAGTGACAAAGCCAACGTAGAAAGGACCATTATTACAGTATCCACACAGTAATAGAGTAAATTAAGCTTGAGGAAGGAGGGGAGTCCATTCCCTATACCAAGATATACAAGTATGAGAGAAAACATATAATGTCCATACCGGATCAAACCGAAGGCCCACCTAGCGCAGTATCCTGTCTTCTGACTCTGGTCAATGCCAGGTTCCCCAGAAGGAATGAACAGAAGGTCATCACTAAGTGATCCACCCCATCCCCTATTCCCAACTTCTAGTAAACTGAATGTACCTAGTTCTTTTTTTTTTAACCCTGTTATAGTCTTGACCTTCACAGCCCCCTCTGGCTAAAAGTTCCCTAGACTGACTGTGTTGTGTGAAGAAATACTTCCTTTTGTCTGTTTTACATGTAAGCCTATTAATTCCATTTGGTGACTTCTTGTTCTAGTGTTATGAGGAGTAAATAACACTTCCTTATCTACTTTCTCCACACCACAAATGCTTTTAGGGACCTCAATCATATCCCCCCTTAGTCCTCTCTTTTCCAAGATGAAACGCCCGTCTTATTAATCTCTCCTCATACAGAAGCCATTCCATGCCCCTAATCAATTTGGTTACCCTTTTTGGAATCTTTTCCAATGCCAACATCTCTCTTTTGAGATGAGGCGACTTCAGCTGCATGCAGTATTCAAGATGTGGGCATATCATGGATTTTCTATAGAAGGAAAATATAGTCTCTCTTGTTTTCTATCCCTTTGTTAAAGATTTCCAACATTCTGTTTGTTCGACTGTTGCTGCACATTTTTCAGAGAAATATGCACAACTCCTCCAAGATCTCTTGCTTGAGTGCTAAAAGCTAACTTAAACCCTATCATTTTAAATGTATAGTTGGAATTATGTTGTCCAACGTGCATTACTTTGCATTTATCAACACAATTTCATTTGCCATTTTGTTGCCCAGTCTCCCAGTTTTGGTTGATTCCTTTGTAGTTCTTCACAGTCTTAACTATCTTGAGTAGTTTGGTATCATCTGCAAATTTTGTCATCTCACTGTTTCCCCCTTTTTCCAGATCATGTGTGAAAATGTTGACTAGTACTCATCCCAGGGCAGATCCGTGGCACACCACTATTTATCTCTCTCCATTCTGAAAACTGACCATTTATTCCTGTTTTAACCAGTTATCAATCCATGAGGGGGCCCTCCCTCTTATCCCATGACAGATTACTTGGGACTCTGCCAATGATTTTCTGAAAACCCAAATGCACTACAGGCTGCACCTCCCTTATCCAGCACCCTCAGGACCTGACCGGTCCCAAATCAGGGGATTTGCCGGAATAGGAGAGGTCCCTTCTCCTCATGGCCCACGCTGCTCTGAGGCCACCCTGGCCGTGACCAGAGCTCCACAGCCACCGCTGGGATCACAGCTCCCTGACCATGGCCGGAGCGCCACAGCAGCTGGGGCTAGAACTCCCTACAATGCCATGTCCCCCAACCCCTAACACTGAGCTCCCAGCTAAGTCGCTGTTCCCCCCTACCGCGCTTCTGCCCTGCCACCAGACTTCCCTGTTCCTGGACTCTGTGGTCCAGGAATATCCATGGTCGTGCCAGACCACAGATGCTGCCAGACCAGAGTGTCCTGCTTAAGGGAAGTACTATCTGCATATCCACTGGATCCTCCTTGTCCATAAGCCTGTTGACCCCCCTCAAAAAATTCTAGTAGACTGGTAAAGCACGATTTCCCTTTACCAAAACATGTTGATTCTTCACTAACAAATTATAGACTAATATATGTCTGACAATTCTGTTCTTTACTACAATTTCAACCAGTTGCTGGGATCACCTCTGGAGCCCTTTTTAAAAATTGGCATCGTATTAGTTATCCTCCAGTCATCTGGTACAGAAGCTGATCTAAATGATAGGTTACAAACCAGTGTCAACAGTTTGCTGCAATTTCACATCTGAGTTCCTTCAGAACCATCTGCTCCTGGTGACTTATTACTGTTTAGTCTATTGATTTGTTCCAAAGCCTTTTACTCTAGCATTTGACTTTAACATTACAGCCCTTTAGTACAATTGCATATTTCCACCGCTTGACTGTGGAGTTCTCCAGTGGGCAAAATACTTCCTTCAAATGCCAATGCTCACTGAGGGAAAACCTCACCCTAGCTTAAAAATCACCTCTACTAAATAAGTTTGGCTACTTTTGTGATAAGGAACCCCTAAGATGACTATAATTAACAGCACCAGTGTTAGTTTGTTTCATTTGTATAGTCAGTTTCCCTTGTGTTTGTCACAGGACAGGGGAGCGGGGAAAAACCCACATAATTCTTTTTGAATGTATAAAAATTGGCAAAGAGACTCTAGGCAGAACAGGTGACAAACTAATCACCACTTAACGTCTTCATTAAAAATGACTACATTCTAAGTTGTCAGTACCCCTTTAAACCAAAGGCTCTCCAGACAGAGTGATTTCAAAAGATACATTCAAGACCTATTGGAAACTGTAAATATCTATTTGTTTGATTCATCAATAAACGCTAGTCTTGCAAAGCAGAAAACTACACAAACAAAAATGGCATTTTCTAAACGTTTAAAATGAAAGGAAACCAGTCCCACTATACAAAGATATAATACACAAAAAACAGCCACACTTGTAAAGTCATAGCTATGTAAATTACATAATCAGAGGGTGGGGGAAATGACCTCTCATTCTGATCTCCAGGAAGCATGATAAGTTACCTCTAATTAAGCCATTTAATCAAATAACCCTTTTGGAACATATAACTTTTTTTGTAATATCCATCTTTTATAAGGAGCAGATTTTTCTAATGTATCTTTTCCAAAAGATATGTGAAGTGTTTTGTGGACAATACACAGCACAATGAAAATATTTTTGACATTCACTTCCTTAGGTGACCCAAAATTACATTTGTGGTTCCACTACTGAGGCCAAGGCAGGGAAGGAGAGACACACTTCAGATGAAAAGCACAGGGAGGGCCCAGATTTGGGACTGTCTGGCAAGGAGACTGGGACAGTGAACGGGAAGGGGAGACTGGCCTGTGATGAGAAGCCTAAGTAGTGAAACTGGGATTGGCTGAGCAAGGATTGGGATAGGTTGAAGGAGACAGGGCAGAGGAGTCATGCTGGGGCATGGAGGGGAAACAGAAGAACTCACACCAATGCAGGGCTAGCCTTACCATGAGGTGAACTGAGGCAGCTGCTTCAGGTGCCAGACTGGGGGGAGGACGGGGGGCAGCACTAGGACCCAGAGAATTGAGACCTTTCAAAGTTTTGGCCCAAGCAAGGGGACATGGGGGCGTCATTTGAGCTCCCCACCTCAGGTGTCAAAACGTTGTGGGCCGGCCCGGTGTCAATGAAAGCATAGTCCCCTGCAGAGCCTGGAACAGAACTCAAGAATCCAGAGTCTCACTGGTCCTCTGCTATTAGCACAGTGGGTCTGACAGATGTGTCAAAGTTTTCCATACTCCTCTACCGCTGGTCCACATAGCAGTAACATGTTCTTCACCTCCACCATTAGTTCAAGTGGCAGAAGTTTGCATGGGGGGGAAATCTATAGGTTCCAATAATATGGGGGTCAGTATGATGCCACACAATAGATCTGGAAAAAAAACCCAGGAAGTTACAAATCAAAATTTAAAAATCCTCCATCAAGACGACATTAAAGTTGCAAAATTAAGCGCTCAAAAGTTAACATGGGCCCAAATTAAGATTGTCGGCACCCCCAGCCTTGCATTATGATACAGTCTTTAATGCAGGATGGGGTCTATGCAAAGAATGGTATGTGATCCTATAATTAGGGACATTAAAATGCATGCATTTGTGTAATGTGTAACCCCTGAATTTCAGCGGTTACAATGATTACACACGTGGGGGCGGGAGCCAGTGCTCACAGGGAGCCAGTTTAAAAGTCAGCTCCCTGTAAGCACCATCTCCCTCCCCCCGCCACTGCTCCCTCTGTATCAGAAGCAGTAGCACAGGGCAGGTGGCTCTGCATGATGCAAGTGGCTTGTGGGGAACCAGCTTTTAAGCTGCCAGCTGCCTCCCCCCCCCCCCACTGCTGCCTCTGTGCAAGGCAGCAGCATGGGAAGTCGGGGGGAAAGACAGGCAGCTTGTCAGGAGCCGGTATGCGCAGGGAGCTGGCTTAAAATTTCCCCCTCCCCCGCGCTGCTGCCTCTGTATTGGAGGCAGCAGTGGGGGGGGGGGGGAGGGAGATGCATGTAACTGAGAGGTTCATCGGTTAACCGTGTACTCGGATACACGTTCACATCCCTATCCTGAATAGTGTTTATGTAGCAAGTAGGTAGTCAATATTTTGTTTCCTCATTTTTCAACATATGGACCCATGCCTTATTTACTGCACACTATTCAAACTCTGCTATAGAACTGTATTCTTGTGTGGTTTTCAGTACAGTATGGGTGCTTCATAGTTTTTATAGCAACCCTGAGAGATACAGAAGTATTATTCCCCCCACTTTACAGAGGGGTTCAGAGAAGGGAGACAAGAACTATCAGATTGGCAGATTATCCGTATCTGCCACTGCAGGGTTTCTTGCTGACACACAAGCAGAAGGATTATGGATCTGATGCAATCTATTCCCTTGTTCCTAAATACAAATTTAAACTTCCATTTTGCAAATTTAAATAAGACTTACTATTAAAAAGAGAACTGGGGGAAGGGTGCAAGAAACCCTAATGAACTATATATCATTATCATGTTTTTTTTTTTTTAAGTGGGATATTAGAATAAGTCCTTTGAAAACAACTTTCAGGAAACAAACATAAAAACAAAAACTTTTTTACTGACGTTGCAATGACTGTTACCACAGAGGCGCATGAATCCAGATACTCAGATAGGCATCTCATTCAGCTATGTTCTTATTTGGAAAGATCATCGTTCTAAAAAGAGTGAAAGTGCCAGAATATAAGAACATAATAAGACTAATCCCACGGATGTTGAGAAATATCAGTTTCCACTGTTTGTCTCAAAGGTGATCTCAAATTTCAGCCCAGAGATGACTGGGGACGGTGAGAGAACAGGACACCAGCATGGTCCTGATTTGGTAACATACTGTTGTAGTCTCTGTGCTCTCTTTCTCTCAGCACCCTAGGTTTTAACTTTCTCCTTCACTGGCTGCTAAAAACAGTGGCCAGGCACTGACACTAAGTTGTTTCCCAGTCATCTATTACACTTCGCTATCATTCCATGTCCTCCAGCATCATTTGCATCATCATCCAGCTCTTTCAATGTTGAATATCATTCATGTCTACACGATTCTATGTGATTAGCATAATACACTGCATTTTATCCAGTATCCATAATGTTAAGGTCCAGAATCATAGCTATACCATCCAGTTTTCTAACCATTCCTGTTAATACTATGTCACCGTGTAGCAATTCTCAAAAATTCACAACTTTTCATGTCTGATTTTGAGTCAAATAACTAAATGTATTTAAATACTCCAGCACTGAACATAAGCATAAAATAGAATTGGTAACTTGGACAAAAGCCCCTTTTGCTCTTAGGTCACTTGTTCAAAATGATAGACTTTTGGGCATATCAGTCATTTCAGTGATAATAGGATGAGTTGGTAATCAATACATTTCCCAGGGAGTTTGGGGTGGCAGGACCATCTAACCACAAAACATTGGGAGAAAAAAAAAAATGTTCTTGGTGAAAGAGCGAAAGGACTGAGAAATCAATTTTATGCAGAATTTAGGCTCTTTCTTCAATGATAATTTTAAGCCAAGATTTAAGTGATTGATGATTCTGAATGACTAACTTGATACACCTTAAAGTCCTTGACTTTCACAAAGTGCTACGCACCAATCCTCAAATTCAGGCACCCAAAAATCATGAGTCACAAGTCTCGACTTCCCCCTTAACTGCAAAAAAATCTTCAAAACGAAAGTGAATCAAGACAGTGAAGTGAACATCTGCAGACAACTATAGTGCTTTTGGCACTGCTCACAAGTTCCCACTTACTAAAATTAACAAGCCACTGGTCGCTTCTGTGGTTGGTATTCAACTATTTAAGGCAGCAGTGAAACTGTCAAGAATCATGCCAATTTCATTCTGTTTATACTTGAAAAAAGTACCTGTAGCAATAGGGCAATTAGGTCCATATACCAGGTAAGAGAGGTTAAGAGAAGCTGGAAGGAAGAAAGAATAGCAGTGAGCCAACCCTTTCACAGTAGCTAGCAGATTCTCTTCTCCAGATGAAGGAAATTCTGGGTTGAAGGGAGTATAATGGGAGAAAAGAGCTTGAAGATCCTTTTCCTTTCCAGCATCCAGTGGGGATGTTACATTTAGATTAAGCAACTAATCAAATAGTCAATGGAATTTCCATTGACTACTCGATTAGTTGATAAGGGAGCCTCTTTCTTTGAAATGTAGCAAGAGCCCCACCAGCTCTTGCTACATTTCAAAGGTGGAAGCACCATGGGGAGCACGGGGCAAGCAGGGAACTCAAGTTGTCCCCCACTGTCCTTGTGCTCCCTGCTTTTGAAATGTACACAAGCCCTGTGGGGCTCTTGTCTATTTCAAAAGCAAAGCGTGTGGAGAGCAGGGGAGTTAAGAAGTCCCCCGCTTGCCCCGTGCTCCTCGCGGCGCTTCTGCTTTTGAAATGTCCTGCTCTTGCTATCTTTCAAAGGTGGAAGCACCGCCAGTTCGCCCCTGCACGCCCCTCCCCCCCCCACAGAGACGGTTCTGGGGGGAACCGGCTTTTAAGCCAGCTCCCCCCACTTGCTACCTCTGATAGAGGCATGGGGGAGAAGGGGCAACTACCTGAGTCACTAGTTGATTAGTCACTTACATCCCTAGTATCGAAAGGTAGAGGGAGGAAGGAAAAAAGAATTCAAATTTATCATACACCAGTGGTTCCCAACCTGTGATCCGTGGACCCCTGGTGGTCCGTGGAAAGCTTTAAAATAAGGATCGGGCAGGTCCACCATGGTGGGCCCCATCCTTACTTTTCTTTTCCTTTTCTTTTCTTTTCCTCCACAGGGAGGAGGGTCTGTGAAATGTTGTTAGATTGAAAAGGGGTCCATATGCTCGAAAAGATTGGAACCACTGTCATATACCAATCAGCCACTGAATGGAGCAGATGTATTCCCTGGGCAAAGTCCTTAGATAGCAACCTGGTATGAATCTCAGCTGTGGATGATGAGATATTAACCAAAGAGCAGTTTTTCCCACTTGGGCTGTGGGGATGGAAGCCTCTGACATCTTACATATCAGCTTCTCTGAACAGCAAGTGTCTGGTATATCTTTCAAATAGTTGGTGTCTGCAAAGGCTTGAAAAATATATCAGAGACTAACCTGATGTCTTTTCAGTGTCTCATCTCATTTCGCTGGCTGCCGCAATAGGGGGTAAGGCCTGAATCATCCTCTTGTCCTCAATCCCTCCCTACGCCAGGAAAGTGTAGTGCATTAACCCACAATTAGAAAAAATGCCAACTAATGTAATGGCTTTAAATATTATTTTGCCCTTAGAGTGGACAAAGATAGTTGTGTTCTATTAAAAACCAGTGTGAGTTGATCATGGTTAACCCCAAGGCAACCACCACATTTAAGGTAGTGTTATGTGGTCACGCATTCCCTACCCCACCTCCACTCTAGATAATACCCTGAGAGGATTGGGATGAAGCCCATGAATGAGGCAAATTGGAAGCTGTTCTGCAGGAAGAGGGAGTAGTTCACTTCTCAGCACCACTAATCCGGCACTCCCTCGTTTCTGCCTTCAAACACTACATTTATTTCATAATAAAAAGAAAAGATTGCCTTAAACTCATTTTCCACCCATTGGAAATAAACTCTGCACTTTAGCTAAAAAAGTCTATGCCAAATTTCAGGCACCTATCATTTAACATACACAAGTTAAACAAATCCACTAAATACAGACTACAGAATAGATATTGAATTTAGCTCAGCTTTAGCTACACTAATGACTGCTACTAAAATAGCAGACTAAGCAGCTCATAGCTCAGCATCAAAGCTATTTGGTCAAGCTGTCCATTGGGGGGAGAGAGTACAAAAGCTACATTACAAAATGCAAAGGGTGCAAAGGACAGCAGGTGGGAAATTAGAAAGTTATGACTGCATGTGCAACTTTAACTCAGCCCCTTGCAAGCAAGCATTACAATAGCCTTTTTCTGCTGCTATCACATGCTATTTTTAATGTCCCAGATCTCTGCCTCGTTCAGGGCACAAGATGGATGGTACTCAGTGAATCAAACAGCTGTTTGGTATTTCTCTTCATATTTATTGTTTAGCATATGGCTCCTACTTCATTTACCACACACATCCAAACCCTGCACCGAATAATGATTTCTCATTTAATATATCTTTACAGAGTGATCATCAACATATTAGCCGAGTGACTCACACATTAATGAATTTGTCCTCACAACATCTCTATTACGCACACAGGGAACTGAAGCACAGAGAAATTGACTGGTGCAAGATCACACAAGGAGACTGTGCCAGCGAGAGGAACAGAACTCAGACCTCCTAGGTTTCTCTCGCCACAAGTCCATTCATCCTCTTACAGTAAGCTCCTGCCACATTCACTACACAACATACAGCTTCCACTGTGATTAAGACAATAATGCTCTGGACCTCAACCAATTCATCACACAATGCTCCTCAGGTGCAAACCTCATCCCTCACAGGAGGCATAAGGGATCTGTCGAAAAAGGCTTTTTCTCAACAGATCCCCCTCTAGACTGCCGCTTTTTGCCGACAAAGTGCTGAGTCGGCAAAACGCAGCAGCCATTTTTATGCAAATTAGGCGTGGGATATTTAAACCCCTGCCTCATTTGCAATGTCGACCTGCCTAATCTGCATCCCTCTGCCGACAGAGGGATGCAGTCTAGACACACCCAAATAGCCCTAAGAACTGCTATTTCCCATCAGAGACAGGGATAGAGCCATACTACAAATTTGGAATAATTTCATCAAGGAATTCCTGAAATAACAGTGCATTGGGAGGACCTGTCAGTAAATTTTTCCCATCCACATAACATCTTTGCACATTTCTGTGGTACAGACAATGGCACTGATCTGCACCAATTGTGATTACCCAGCTGAATTTGACCTCAGTACCTTGTGTGACAGAGTGCAATGGGAAAGAATGGGATGGTCTCAAAACCGGGAACTCCATTTTGTTTTCTCATTACCACTTTTGTACCATCTCCCATTTAGTGCACTGCCATTTTGTATTCAGGTAACCCATTCACCACTGTCCCACCTGGGGTACAATGGATTTCTTGACACAGGACTCTCTTAGCTGGGATTGGAATAACCCATTCCAGGTACATGGCTAAACAAAGACTGTTTTTAAAAAGGGGTATGCTTTTTGAGAAGCGGGTCCATTCACCACTGCAGAAGAAGGGGCTGGAGGAAGAGAGCAAGAATGGGCCCTGCAACACTGACCAGACTTTGGACTCTGAAAGGTGGTGAGATCAGATTAAGAGGCAGAGAGGAAGGAGACTGAAGAGGGAAGAAGAAAGATGTGTCTCAGGACTATAGCACTCGGTCCCATTCTAAAGGTGCCTGGGTCTGCTATGGCCAAACAAACATGGGTCTTTAACTCAGGAAGCAGAATTGCAGGGTGTGAGATCCAGAGGTTCTAGTTGTGCTCCCCAATTGCTGAAGTTGGGGAATCTCCATCACTGGAGATATTTAAGAGCATGTTAGACACCTGTCAGGGATGGTCTAAATGGTGCTTGGTCCTGCTATGAGGGCAGGGGACTAGACTTGATGACCTCTCGAGGTCCCTTCCAGTTCTAGTGTTCTAAGATTCTAATTTACCCATGGCTTCCCATCACAAATGCACCGTGAGACTGGGGCCTCTTGAACCAGAGCAGTGTACTGTGTCAATCATGTAAAGGAGCTAAACTCATAACAAGCGGGGCAGGCCTACAATAAGTAAACACACCCCTATTCTTCAATGGAATAACTAACACATTAAAAGCCTAGCAGAGACAGAACAGACTACAGGTTTACCTCAGTAATATTGACTGAGTTGAACCATCACCTTGATTAGCTACAGCAAGGTAAAAATCAGAACTTGCCCTACTTATACTAGGATTTTAATGTGTTGGCTAGCTCATTATTAAAAAAAACAAAACAAAACCACCACCACCCAACACCAAGGAAACAAACAGCAGCCCTTGAACCGGAACTCCACCCAAAGACTGAGTACAAATTCAGCTGATTTCTGGGAATGTCTGGTATGCACAGTGCTACTCACGCCAGGTTTACACTAGACCCAGAAGGTTGAGTTAAGGTACACAACTCCAGCAACATAAAATACGTAGCTGGAGTTGGCTTATCTTAAACTGAGCTTGGTGCTGTCTTCACAGTGGGAGCCGACAGAAGCAAATGCTCCCATCGGCTTCCCTTGGTCTTCACGACTACGAGGAATACTGGAGCCGCCCTTAGCATTTGATTGAGTGGATCTTAACTAGACCCACTAAATTGAATGCCAGATGATCAATCTCCAGCACAGCAAGTGGAGACGTGGCCTCAGCCGCCTTTCGGCTGGGACCGTAACAAAGCTTCTTCAGGAAATATTGTGCCAAGTGCAGGCTATGCTCTGGAGCAGCAGTTATTACTCTCCAAATTAAGATTGAAAAATTGTCTTTTAAACAGAAAGGTTTGCTCAGGTGCTCTATAATCTACATATGTAAGAAGACTGTTTTGAAAACTGATATGCCACAACAAGGATAGCATCTGTGGTACACATGGTAAAGAGATTCCTGAGATACAGGGTCCCCTCCACACCCAAACAAAGGCATTTTATAAAAACTTTTCTTTGCATGGCTGACCTTCTTACAGCAGCAGACTGACCATGAGTTCAGCAACTCAATGGTACCAGTTATGGATATGCAGGGCTCGACAATTAACATAATCTACTCGCCCGTGGCAAGTAGATTTTAGCCCGCGAGTGTGGTCGGCGAGCAAGGCTCGCCACCGCTTGGCAAGCCCTGTGGATGTGGATAGTCAACTAGTCTTCCACATCCCTATCCAGTAGTGAGTAAAGGTGTTCGCCAGGGGGCCGGGAGAACCAATCGAGATAGAGGGTTGAAATTTGAACTGGATCTAGATTCCTTGCCTGCTTTCTTTGTGTGGAAGAGAGAAACCAGGAGTTCAGAGACACACAATGATTTAAACCCAGGCAGGACTACTATGTCTCCAAGGAATTTGGGGCATGGGAGTGGACTGAACAAAGAGAAAATTGGAAGTAAGTAAAGGGAAAAGTAAATCCAGTCGCATTTAGGGTAATTTTTATTTATTTTGTGGTTTGGTTTCGTTTGAATTGCTCTGTGTGAATCTATGCTTCCCCTGTCCATTTACCATCTAAGCATTGGTTCCAGAGATTTTTCTCTGTGTTTTAATTTGTTTTCCTTAGTTGCTCTGTAACATCTAGCAATTAAGGACGCTTTATCAAGTTTATCTTTTGTTTTGTAATAAAAATCACTTTTTTTTTTTTTTTTTTTTAATAAAGGTGCTGATTTGATTCTTGTGTCCTGGAAGGTCTGTCCGTGTGGGTCTGCAGGCCTCTGACTGAGGGGTCAGCTACCAGAGACTGCAGCTTGTTTTTCTTTTTTCTTTTTTCAAGCTCTTTTGGGGCAAAAGAGCTGGGGGTAACCCTGGGGGTGGTTTCAAGTGTTCACCCCTGATTTTTAGAGATAAAAAAAGCACTAGATGGTGGCAGTGATTCCCCAAAATCTGTGTATTATGATTTGGGGTGGGGGAGAGGGTTTGTAACCAGTGCCTATAGAGGCAAGGTTTTGAAGCTCTTTTGCGGGCCCTCACCTTCTGCACTGGGAGTGCCAGAGTGGGGAACAGCCCTGACACCATCAATAACTGAAATTCACAGCTCAGGAAAATAAGATATTGATTGATCACTAATGAGTTTGATTTAAGGATATTTACTTTGTATATTTTAACATAATGTTGTTACTCTGTGTTTCAAGTTTTAAAACTTTTTGATTCTGAACATCTGTCATTAAATTGTCTGTACCCTCAGTTCCTGCAACTGTGAACATTAAAATAGATAAAAATACAAAAAGGCTAAAAAATAAACATTGATATTATTCAGCAAAATTATGTCAAAATATATAAAAATCAAGTTCTGCCAAGCTTCTCCCTCACTGTCATCTCCTCCTTCCAGGCCATCAGGTACCATCTTCCCTTTCATTAGCGGCCCCTTCAGCCTTAGTAGACACATGGTGTGTCCAGAAATTCCCCTTGTGTCCCACAGTCATGCTCCCTTGACTATGGCAGATAACAAGGGAAATTCATTGTAGATTTAAGGCGGTCTAGCCTTGCCAAGAACATGGAAGGTGGCTGAACTTAAACCTCTGAAAACCATTTACACTGAGAGTTAGTTTTACTATGTGAAACGTGTGCATAAACACACTGACAGACCCCCCCCCGCCACATGCTTTGTCAACTGGACTCATGGACATGAATATACATAACTCAAAGGTGGTTTGAGCGAATTATTTCATGTAACCCATCAATCTTCATGTCATGATTTGCTAGTTCTGTTTATCTTACTCTGTTGTATGTATCATTTGTGTGTGTAAAATTAGACACAGGGAGTGGGGAATAATTTGTGAGTTTCCAATGTATGAATGGGAGACATGGAGGGTGTTTCCTGCAACTTCTAGATGAGCCACTGTAAAACAATCATTTGTCCTTAAGTCTGAGCAGTGGTTGGTAAGGAGTGGCCTCAACTCCTTAACAAAAGGAATAGGAAAGCAGAGGCCTAGATCTTTTGCCTGGGCTGCACCCTGAAGGAAGGAGCCGGAGACCCCAGGGTGGAGAAGAGAGCCCTGGTTTAGACTGGCAGCTGGAAAAGTGGTTTTAGGGTGAGTTTAAGTTTGCACTGAGGTTTCAGTGGAGAATTAGCCAAGCGGTTTTGTTTCTTTTGATTTGTAACCTACTTTGCTCTGCCTGTTTTCACTTACTACTACTTAAATCCTACTGCTCCAACTTAATAAAACCATTTTTATTTTCTACCAAACCCAGTGTAAGTGATTGTTACCTGGGGGAGGGGAAGGGGGGGCAGGGCAACCAGTGTGCACATTCCCCCTTTCATTGTTAAAGGTGGCTTACCTAATTCTTTGGGGTTTGATCCCATCTGGGAGTGATAAACCAGGAGGCTGGGCCCTAAACCCCACTCTCCTTAGACCTGAAGTGGTTCGGTGTCTGTACTGCTTCTCAGTGGGGCCAAGGACCTCAGCTCAGGGCCTTGGCTGGGGGAGGCCAGTGGAGCTGGCCCAGCAGGACCGGGCAGTGAGGAGCCCCAGAGAGCGGGAAGTTGAGTGGCAGTGGCCGTGTCAGCACCCCGGGAGGCACCCCCGAGGGGTTGTCTGTGACCACACCCCGTCACACACACATTTTCCCTTAAAAATGTCCTCAGTATCAGATGATACAGCATTGCAATAGTGACCGAGCAATAAGCAGTACAATCTATGAGAGAATCAATAGAGGTAAATTCTGACATTCAGCTATGCAAGCAGGTGTCAAAGTAGCCAGCCAAACAATGCATTTTCCCAAAAGGAAAAAGTGTATCTGTGGTTAAAATACAGGTGTGTCTATTTTTTTTTTGGGGGGGGGGGGGGCATAATCAGACTCAAGGTTGCTATTCACAACAAACAACAGTCACTCAGGCATTTAAGGTATGAAAGCTGTACCAGGTACACTGTGACACCCTTATAAGACAAAACCACACTGACACTGTCTGCATCAGCCTTGTAGCTTTTAAATGCCTTGATTCCATTCTATGGAGACTTCCATCAGAAAAGCACCTCGATGTCTTGCACTGGACTCACAGCATCTGAAGCACAGCAGGAGCAGCCAAAGGGGGGAGACAGGCATCTCTGATACAAATTTTGGAGCAGAAAAAAAATTCTGCCTACCAACAGAACCAAGGGGCTGAATACCAGTATGCTGAGATGAAAGGAAAGTAGAGTACTGAACCTGCTCTCAACTTCCAGAGGGCTTTCTCCTCCCCCGCCCTTTTTAAGCCCTTGATTCACAGCATGAAAAGTGGTTTCTGCTACGGACTCATAACCGTTATTATAATCTAGTCGGGGGCTGTGCTCTCTGCTCACTATACTCGCCAACCCCCTCTCTGGGGGTAGGCAGCCCCAGCACTCCCCCCGGATACCAGCGAGGGCCAGGCCAAGGCGTGGCAGTCCTGGCCTGCCCCAGCTGTCTCCCTCCAGCTTCGCCCCCTACTCCCAGGGGTTTGGGCCAGGCCAAGGCCACAGCTGGCCCAGCTCTCTCTCCCCGTCTGCTGAAGGAGGAGAGGAGCCACTGAGAGGCCTTGCCGGGCCCCAGGCCAAGGTGTAGCAGCTGAGCACCTGTGGGGGGAGGAAGAAGGGAAGAGGCGGGTGGGACGCAGAGTGACATGACGACATCACTCTGTCATCCCGCAGGAAATGTTTTTTTTAGAGAGAGAGAAAGAAAGGAATCACAAGGAAATGAAGAGTAGAGAACCCACAGAGAGAATGGAAGAGGGTGAGGATATTTCAAAACAATTACACCAACTACATAATCCTCAGTTGGTTAAAAGTATGGGGGCTTGGTGCTAAGGAAAAAGTCAGTCAAAATGTTGTGCTCTATAAGAACAAGTTATAGCCGTGCTGTCCAACACGCTAGCCACATGTGGCTGTTTGGCCAGCTGAGTGCAGCTAGTTGGCTCACAAAATTATTTACATTTTCAGAATAATGTGGCGAGTTTGCTGTAGCAGTAGCCACTATAGAGGCTACTACTTCAGAATTGGACGGACACCTCAGAGTTACAGGGACTAAAACAACCATGCTAAACAGTTGTAACAAGTTTGCACTTATCTTCACGCTTCACTTAAAAGGTCAGAGCTCATGTCACACAAATCAAACTAAAAGACTAACAAGTACCTTTTTTGCACAGGAATGAAGAGGCATAGTATCTATTTTGCAATAGCATCCTGTTTTTTGCGATACCCTTTAAAAAAGTTCCCTTACATGTCTGTCCCATCACATTTTTCACAAATAGCCAAATAAACTGGAATGCTCTCTGTCCGCTAAAAATCTCAGGGAAAGGGGAAAATCAACATAGAACAGGGACAGTATATAGGCAGACTATGAGCCAAATCCAGATTACCAGATTTTGAATGGACTCTGAGATCTTTTTATTTATTTATCACCATTACTGGAGTGGGTTTTGTTATTGTATTCGCTAGAATCTGGACCTTGACAATACCTTCACCAAGAAAAAATGATTACCCTGACCTATAGAGTAAAGCTAACAGATATATTTTACCTACACCTTCCAATCTTTTCATAATTATACTGTTTGTTTGTACAACCAGAGCATGTGATATCTTGACTGTATAAGCAAAAGGGAAATAAACTAGAAGCTTCATGCAAAAATAACTCCACATGTATTGAACTACTGTAAATAATGACTGAGTGCTACACCTTTCCTCCGCTTTCCCTCAAAAGTCCATGAATAAAATTCCACTCCCTAACCACCTGAACAATTCACCCCAGGCTGTTGAGTCTCCATTAGGGATGTGAAAGTGAAACCATGGACACAGTTAAGAGAGGCGCACAGGCCCCTCGGTTAACCATCACGGTCACATGAAGGGTCCCACCACCCACCTCCCCCTACCACACTGCTGCCTCCAATACAGAGGCAGCAGCAGGGGAGGCCAGTTTTTAAGCTGCCAGCGCGTACTGGCTCCCAGGGAGCCACCTGTCCCCCACCACGCTGCTGCCTCTGTGTCAGAGGCAGCAGCGTGGTGGGAGGGGAGGGGGGCAGGCTGCCTCCCCGCCTCCCCCAATTTAACCATGTAACTGCTGAAGTTTGAATTTAATTTAATGGATTTTAACATCCCTAATCTCCATCACAGGTAATTAAAAAAAAAAAAAAAGATACTTTTAAGATATGGTTTAGGAATTTTGGGGGGCAACTTCTTGGACCTCTGTTATACAGCTGGCGAGGCTATAAGATCACAGTAGTCCCTTCTGCCCTTAGACTCAAATAATATACCTCCCTGCAAATACTTTGGGATGGCCTTTACTGAAATCAGAACCCTTCTCAAGGGCGTGCATGCTATATGTATGGAATATAATGAAATGCTGTCGGTGGACTTTTACAGTGGAGCTACAATGCACAGCCACCCTTTTTATTTCATTTGATCTTTGCAGTTCCAGTGAGTAAAAGCTTAAAGAAAGATAACTAGCTCAAAATACACTGGAAAATATTACTGATGCTGGTAAAATTAAATATGAAAAAAATGTGATCTATTGACTCACATGTGAGAAAAACTTAAAAGCACAGAAGTATGCAAGCCAAAATATAAAAGGATTAAGTAAAGATGTCATTAAAAAAATTCTATACATAAAATTCTAACCCAACACTGAAATAGGCAGCTTACGTTTTTTAGCACTGGCAGTGTAATTTACCTTAACTTCTATACAGCACTTCCCCTACTAAGAGAGCCGTATATTATTATTATTACTGTACCTGAAAGCTATGCTGATAATGTGCTCACATTATAACAGCTTCCCTACACACAGCAGAAAGAGTTCTTCCTATCTGAATGTTTTAAAAGTCAGTTTTACCCACTCACTTTTTTGTGTGAACGCTATTACGTATTTTATTCTAACTCTTGGTTCACTTGTTTTAAAAATAGAAATTCTATCTAACAAGAAACACACCAGGGATCTGTTCAGTACCCACAGGCACTTTCTTAAAATGAGAGAGAACAAAGGAGGAAACCTCCCAGCATGCGCTTTCCAAACCAGCTACTTAGGACAGAATCAAGACAGACAATACTAAACCACAAGCTTTTCTTTTTTATTCTTTGATCCCTCTATGACAAATGATTATCCAAAACTATGCAACAGCTACCAAAAGACTGGGGTACAAGGCAAAGATTAGAACAATCGAATAGCCAATTTAAGGAGATGGAAGAAATACTGAAAGGTTTAATCACCCATGTATGTGTCTTCCAATTAGAACGAGCTTTAAATAGCTTACCTTCAGATAAATTAAGAGTCTGCATACAGTTGTGGTGGTGGGATGAGGATTAAGGAAAGGAAAAAGTCACACACATCTCTTCTTAGAGTTAGGGAAGTAGAACAGACTTTCAAAAGTCACATTTCATAGACAAGGGATGAAAACCAAATATTGGTTCAACTTATTCAGAACTTTTAAAACACCAAGAAACACGGTAATTCTATGCCCAAGAACTGCAAAAGACATTTGATGTTATATGATAGTTTTTCAAACAGCACAAAAATGCTCAAGTCATGTAGACTATTTCAGCTTAGTTAGGAAATGGGACATCAATGTACGCTTTACACTTTTGTCTAAAAACTGGTCCTATTAAAAGTAAAGTGACTGAGTAAAAAAGTTCTAATTTATTTTCAATTTTAAATATTTGACAGAACTAGGTGTCAAAGATGTTAGCTACTGGGTAATTGACTAGTCAAGTAACCACATGAATTCTTATCAGTTACTCGACTATTTTATAGTCCCCAGGGGCAGGGCCAGCAGCCAGTGCAATCCAGCCCCACTCCCAGGGAGCCCTCTGCTACTCCATGCTGCTGCCTCTGTATCAGAGGCGGCAGCAGCACGGTGTGCCAGGTGGGGGCCAGTCTGTGAGGGGAGCCAATTTAAAAATCAGCTCCTCGTGCAAACCAGCTGCCTGTTACACCCAGCTCCTGCACCCTCCTTCCCCACCCAGACCCCACCCCAGACCCATTCTTGCACCCTCCTCCCATCCAGATCCCACTGCTGTGCTTGCACCCACCTCCCACCCAGATACCACACCCACAGCCCCTCCCACCCTGATCCTGCGCCCTACCTCCCAACCAGACCCTGCATCCCCACTCTGCTCCTGAACCCTACCCCCCCCACACAGAACTCACACTCCCACCCCACTCCCACACCCTCAAATCACTTCTGCACCTTACCTCACACCCACACACAGCACCTTCACAGTACTCTCACCCCCAGTAGCTCCCTCCCACATAATGAACTCATTTTTGGCCCCAGAGCCACAGGGCACCCACAAAATCCATTAGCCCCAGACCCACAGAAAAATTAATCCAGCCCTAGGGTAAGCCCAGAGCCTTTGTGTGCAATCCCTACACCCCTTGGGCTAGAGCTTATGGGGAGCGTCTCTCCCCCCCGCCCCGCTTTTCAATAGGAGGAAAACATCGGGGGGGGGGGAGAGCCTGCCTCCTTCTCACTTGGGGCCAGTCCAGTAAGGACTGTATGGGGTTGCAGGGGGAGGGTTTCCCCCTCATTCACTTCTGTGTGGCTCCTGATTTTTCCATGGGTCAGTGGCCCCTGGGCCAAAAAAGATTCCCCATCCCTGCCACAGTCCATCAATTTGTAAAAACTGTAAGACAGGGTTGTAATGTATAAACACCACAAACTCTTATGGCTACAAATATATTCTTCCAAATGTACACCAATGCAGTGCTGCCTTCAGGGATCTGCAGCTTTCAAGCTGTACCTGCGCTAATGTCCTTCCTAAGCAGCAGTAGAGTGAAATTAACAAGCCACAAGTCAGTTTCACAGTTACAATTCAGAACCCTGAAAGGAGTGGTGAAACTGAAAAGAATGATCTCAAATTTCTTTCTGTTGTGGGTTGGGAAAGCAATGAAGCAGCAGAGGCTGGCATAAGAAAGGCCAAACAGGAGAGAGAGAGAGAGAGAGAGAGAGAAGGAGAGAGAGATAAAAATAGACCGTAAGACAGAAGATTGGGAAGAAGAGTAGATACAAATACAGCCCTTTGCTGACAGTAACTGGGAAGCTAGGAAGGAGCAAAAAAAGACCTCCTACTCTTTCCTTCAGACAACAACATCCCTCCCCTCTCTCCATTATGTTAGATAGCACGTAACTGAATAGTCCTGCATCAAATTTTAGCGGCTACACGACTATTCAATAGTCCCCAGAGGCAGGGCCGGCAGCGAGTGCACTCTGGCCCCGTTCCTAGAGAGAACCCTGCCACCCCGCACTGCCGCCTCTCTGAGAGGCAGCAGCCGTCTATGCCCATGGGGAGGCCGAGCTCCCCACTGACAGAGGCTGCACCCACCACAGAGGTTCTGTAGCACAGCTGACAGAGGCAGCGGTGGGGGAAGTTGGAGGCAGAGCCAGTGGTTGGGAAAAGCCAGCACTAATATGGGAGGCAGGCGGCTCCAAGGAGCTGGCAGGCGCAGACACAGCAGTGCAGGGGGCTCACTACATGTACCAGCTCCTGCCTGTGCCTGCCCCCGCCCCTCCACACAGAGGCAGCAGCATGGGTGGGGCTTCCACAGGATCCAGTGCTTGTGGGAGCCAGCCTCAAAGCCAGCTCCTCATGGCCACCAGCTCCCCCACCCCACTTTGCTGCCTGTGACACAAAGGCAGCGGGGTGCAGGGGAAGAGTGTGTAGTGGACAGGCTTACTGATGAGCCCTGGCTTATGGGTTAATCATGTAGTCGTCTACACGCTGACATCCCTACTCTCCACACACACAGTGTCAGAAGGCTGAGATGGCAAAAGATGGGAATGTTAATCTAATCAGACCTTTGAGGTACTGATACAAGTGACTGTTCCAAGAATCCCAGATCTCCCTCCTTTCTCAACACTGTCCCTTCACCTCACTCATGTCACCTCTCACCCAACCAAAAAAACCTTGGGTATCAGTTTCTGGCTGATAGGCTTTTTCCCCCAACCATTCAAATCAACCAACCTAAAAGTTATTCATTACTAAATGTATCAACCAAGCCCACTGCTGTCAGCAACATTCACTCCTGTATTTCTACACTAAGATTAAGTAAGGAGCTTAACAGGGAAAACAATTCTCAGCCTTTCATCTTCTAAAAATTATGTAGTCTACATAAATTTTGAACATTGGGAGAAGGGGAAAAAAGGGCTTCCTCAGGTCTCAGGGAATATCACCGGCAAGATCCACCTAAAAACAAAAGGCAGCGGAGAATAGTAACAGGATCTATTCATCTTCAACAAGCACAGAGACCCTCATTGCACATACAGACCCCAGAGGAGCTAATCACCTTCCCAAACAGGCATAGCATTTTTGTTAAGCTTTTTCACAACCTAAAAACCTGTGCAATTCCTATTTAAACACACCCAAGACAAAGTAGCATAAGCCTTAGATGGACAGTAAGAGGGGAATACTGAGAAATTTTGAAATGTTAAGTAAAGGAGATTCCCTCAGCCATATAACAAACATTACACACTATGTACTCTAAAACCTCTTAATCTAGAGCAGGGTTTCCCAACCTATGGGTCAGGACCCAAATATGGGTTGCCATTACATTTCAAAAGGGTCGCCAAGTGTCAATCCCAGTGGCTCTGTCCCCTCTCCTCCCCCCCGTTTTTGAATTGCCTTGGGTCACCACGTCTTCCTGAATTGTCAAAAATGGGTCCCCATCTGGAAAAGGCTGGGAGCTGCTGCTCTAGAGTCTAGACCTCATGATAACATATGGAGATATACCTATTTCATAGAACTGGAAGGAACCTTGAGAGGTCATCGAGTCCAGTTCCCTGCCCTCACAGCAGGACCAAGTACCATCCCTGACAGATTTGCCCCAGATGACCCCCTCAAGGATTAAACTCACAACCCCAGGTTTAGCAGGCCAATGCTCAAACCACTGAGCTCTCCCTCCCCCAATGATGCTTGATGTTGACCAGAAATAAACAGAGGTCAGAGGAAAGAAAAGGAGAAAACACATACACACACGTTCCATAATGTATAAACTCTGATACTCCAACGTATTTACACTTTCCTTTATTTTAAAAGAGCCAGAGTGAACTGCAGTTTTTGAGAACTTCACATAAGAGAAAAGATGGACTAAGTTTGTGAGCCAAGTATCTGGTTCCTGTCTTTTGTTACCACTATGAAAATCAAGTTGGATGTGTCGTACAAATAAAATTATACTGTCTCCTCAAATCGATGGTGATCTCTGCCTAACCACAGCATAGGAGTTTTAAGAGGATCCACCCTACCAAGTCTGTTGATTCAAACATCAACTGCATCATTTTAGGATTCGTTTTGAAGCAGACTTTTCAGAAATCTCTCCCAATGGTCTGATTACAAATATGCATCCCAACGAGACTTTAAAACTCATTTGAATCATCTCCTTTATCCTAATTATCAAATCCAGAGACAGACATATCTAAGTGAGAAGACAGAGGAAAGTTTATCTCATTAAGAACAACCATATGGGGTCAGACCAATGGCCCATCTACCCAAGTCTTCCAAGAGTGGCCAATGCCAGATGCTTCAGAAAGAACGAACAGTCCATCCCCTGTAGCCCATTCCCAGCTTCTGGCAAACATAGGCTTGGGACACTTCCGGGGAAGGTTGTGCATTGCTGCCCATCCTGGCTAATAGCAATTGATGGCATTACCGCTCAATGAATCTATCTAGTTATTTTTTAACCTTGTTATGGTCCTGGCCATCACATCCTCTGGCAAAGGGTTCCACAGGTTGACTGTGTACTGTGTAAGGAAATACTTTCTTGTGTTTAAGCCTGCAGCCTATTAATTTCATTTAATGACCCCTAGTTCTTGTGTTATGAGTCAGAAACACCTTATTTACTTTCTCCAAATTCTTTTCTCTCAAAGAGAGGGAACACCCACCACCTTGGTTTCCTAGTATCCCCCCTTTTCTGAAAGTAATTAGGGGGCTTTAATTATAAAGCAGGGAAGGCTGTCAATTGAGGGATATTAAAAGGCAGTTCCTCCTCCAGCTTCATCATAACAAACATAGCAACCCAATCCCCCAGATTCCCTCCCCCTCTTATACTAACTAAAGCATCTCCATGGGGGTCCATTTAAAAACTTTCCTGAGTGCTCAGGGATGGGGGAAGGGTGAGCATGGAGACAAGCATCTGTGGCAACCATCCTCCCCCCTCAAGCGAAACAATGAAAAAGAGAGAGGCAGCCTCCTCCTGTAATCACTACTAAACCACTCACTTCATTCTCGGTCACTTTTTTGGTGCGCATTCTGGCTGCGCTAACCCTCCAGGAAAATACAAACTGTGTGTACAACACAAGTCTCAGAGGGGTAGCCCCGTTAGTCTGGATCTGCAAACACACGGAGGAGTCCTGTGGCCTCTCAGAGACTAACAGCTTTATCCGGGGACAAGCTTTCCTGGGTCAAACCCGCTCGGTCCAACGGTAGCAACACCCCCCCCCCCACGCACCCCACTTGCATTGACTTCCTGAGACATAGCCCCTCTGCCCCATGACCGTAGCCCTTCACACAACACGAAGAGGTCTCCCTCGGCTCCCCACTGGATGTGTGGGGTGCAGGGACGAGCTCCCTCCTTCAAAGGCTGCATGTAATGGGGGGCAAGGGCAAGCCACAGCAGGAGCGGGGAGCCCCTGTGAGTGCCACAACCCACCCTGCCCCCGGCCCGCACGATGGGAGTGTGGGCGCTGGGCACCGTGGGGCGGGACACGGTTAGTCCTCGGTGAGGGGCGCCTCAGTGTCCTCCTCAGCCCAGTCCCCACCCCCCGCGGGGGCAGAACTGCCTGGGCTCAGCGCCCCCCAGCCGAGGAGCGGCAGATCGCGGGGGGGAGGGGGGGGGCGCTAAGGGCTTCCCGCCACCCCCCGGCCGCTAAGAGGAAGGGGTTATGGGGGGCATCTCTGACCCCCCCCGCCAAGTCTGGCTCAGCCCTGCTGGGGGGCGGGGGGCAGCTGCACCCCCCGCGCCCGGAGAGGAGGCGGCGGCGAGGAGGTATCGGAGGACGGAAAGGGCCCCCCCCACGGCTAGGGGAGGGGAGCGCTGGCCAGGCGGGGCGGGGGGGGGGAGGCAGGTTTCCCCAGCTGGCTTGGCCCCTCGAGCCCCAGCTGCTGAGGGGCGCAGCGGCAGCAGCCGCCCCCGGAGCAGGCGGGGCCCGGGAGCCGCGAGCCGCCCGGCGCGCCCGCCGCCGCGGAGGAGCCGGGACCCGGCGCCGCGGGCGGGAGCGGGGCGCGGAGGGGGATCGCGGAGGGAATTGAAGCTGCGCTTTACCTTTAGTTCCGCACTGTCCGCCATCTTGGAAGGCCGGGCGCAGGCGCAGTGGACCCCGCCGGGACCCCGCCCCGCGCGCAGCGCGCTGCGTTTGAATCGCACCCGGCGCCATTTTGTCCCCGCCCCCGCGGGCGGGCCGGGGCTCCGGCTCCGCCTCTCCCGGCCCCCGGCCCCGCCCAGCGCAGGGCGGCGGCTGTGGGGCTGCAACGCACCGGAGGTGGGGGGTAAGGTACTGGGGGGACACGTGTGAGGGGGGCCTGGAGGAGGGGGAGGGGTACTGGGGGGACACGGGTGAGGGGCCAGGGGGAGGGGTACTGGGGGGACACGGGTGGGGGGCCAGGGGGAGGGGTACTGGGGGGACACAAGGGGAGGGGTACTGGGGGGACACAGGGGTGGGGGGCCAGAGGGAGGGGTACTGGGGGGACACGGGTGGGGGGCCAGGGAGAGGGGTACTGGGGGGACACAGGGGTGGGGGGCCAGAAGGAGGGTTACTGGGGGGACACAAGGGGAGGGGTACTTGAGGGACACAGGGGTGGGGGGCCAGAAGGAGGGGTACTGAGGGACACAAGGGGAGGGGTATTTGAGGGACACAGGGGTGGGGAGCCAGAAGGAGGGGTACTGGGGACACACAAGGGGAGGGGTACTGGGGGGACACAGGGGTGGAGGCCGGGGGAGGGGTACTGGGGAGACATGGGTGGAGGGCCAGGGGGAGGGGTTCTTGGGGGACACGGGTGGTGCGGGAGGGGTACTGGGGGGACACAGGGACCACCTAGCCCAAGGGATGGAGAAGGAAAAAGGGTTAAAGCCTGACCCACCGGGAAGGAAGACCTGCAGAGGGGTGCGGGTGCTGAGTGCCCGTGCCAGCCCTTCTGCCCCGAAGGAGCCCAAGCCCCACACACTTGGTGGGGGGCTCTTGCCGTTGCTATGTCAGGATGCCCACCTCTTGTGAACCCTGGAACACCCTTTGCAAGCCCCACAGATCTCAGGGGATCTGTTCAGCAGGTGCGACTGTCACACTGGCAGGATGGGTTCAGGGCCAACTGTGGGAAAATAGGGCAGACCTTCCAACTGGGCGGCTGGCCTGTTCTGTGGTTGGATATCACCAAGCCATTAACAAATGTGAACTGGCTCACTGTCCCCGTCTTGCCCACTCACAGACAGGCCCTTTAGACTCTCCAGTCTTGCTTATGATCCAGACAAATTGGACTTCATGATAAAAGGCACATGCCAAAAATCACAGCACAGCAGCTTGGTCCTATTCCCAAGAGACCAGTCATTTACCGAAGATCAACGTGTACTCCAGACCTTACATCAAAGACAACAGTGGCAGGAATTCTGTAGTAAACTAATAAAGGTTATTAGTTAAGAAATGGAACTTATTGAGAGATTAAAGCAGGTGAAATACATGCAGAGGTAAATACACAGTTTGCCATTCCAAATTATGGCAGTGAAATAATAAGCTGCCAGTTTCCCAGTTTTGTCAGGGTTCCCAGATTGTCAACTCTGAATTGCATCTGATACACTTCCCTTCCTGTAAAAGTTAAGTCCAAAGATGAGGGATATTCCCCTGAATTCATGGCTCCATGCAATGTGTGCAGGGACTGCACAAGAAAATATTAATGACAGTGTGTGGAGCAACATTTTTTGAAAAAATTAAGACTTTTTATAAATAATCTATTATATTGTGGATTATTGTGGCACTATTAATATGCTCAACATTGCAACATGAAATAGGAGGGTATGTAAAACTGCGGAGCTCAGCCAACCACTGAGGCTACGTCTACATTGCGCTTTCTTGCACAAGAACGTAGCCTCATTTGCATACTTAATGAGCCACCATTTTTGCGCAAGAAGGAACCGTCTATACGGCTCCTTGCACAAAAACCCCAACTTGTGCAAGAGCCATTCTGTCTGAAAATAAGCAGCAGAATGGTCCTTGCGCAAGAGGGGAATTTTGCACAAGAAGGAGCAATGTAGACTGCTTCTTCCGCAAAAGCCCCTTGTGCAAAAATGGCAGCTCATTAAGTATGCAAATGAGGCACAGCAATATTCATCACCAGTCCTCATTTGCATATGTTTTTGCGCAAGAAAGTGCAGTTTAGACACAGCATGAGACTACAGCTGATTTGGATAAAGATGCATGTGCTGCAGTAGTATACAGCAAGTTGCAGAGGAGCTGCAGGTCTGATGATGTATATTAGTTGCTTCAGATGCCTGATTCAACCATCTGGCCTAGCTTTTCACCAATCAAAAATTTAAGAAAATATTTCCTGCTTTCTTCGGACCAAAGCGCACTGCAATACAATGCTCTTCATGCTGTGCTTTCATTCAAAGTGTTGCAGTACATCACTGCCTGCTCTTATTACAAAACATATTCTTCATGGATAAGACCACACAGCTTCAATCAGTCTAGGCCAGTGGCTCTCAGCCTTTCCAGTCTCCTCTCTCCCTTTCGGGAGTCTGATTTGTCTTGTGTACGCCAAGTTTAATCTAATTTAAAAACTATTTGCTTATAAAATCAGACCAAAAAAACCGAGTATTACAGTGCACTCTTTTTCATCATGTAATTATAAAATAAATCAATTGAAATATAAATATTGTACTTAGATTTCAGTGTATAATACACAGAGCAGTATAAGCAAGCCATTGTATGTATGAAATTTTAGGCCTAGTCTACACTCCCACAGGCCATTAACCTAAGTTATGGAACTTCAGCTACGTAAATTACATAACTGAAGTTGATGTGCTTTGGTCTGATTGCAGTAAATAGACAGCTGACGCTCTCCCGTTGACTCCGCTCACTCTTCTCATTTTGGTGGAGTACTGGAGTCAACGGAGGAGCGTTTGGCAGTTGATTTATCACCTCTATACTACATGCAACAAATCAACCTTGCTGGATCAATCTCTGCCCATTGATCCCACCTGTAGTGAAGACATGCCTTTAGCTTGTTCTAACTTCACTAATGCTTTTTCTGTGGCCTGTTCTAAATCTAGGCAAATATCTAGATGAGTTGATGTACCCCTTAGAAGACCTCTGCACACCCCAAGGAATAGTGTATCCCTGGTTGAGATCAGTTGGACACAACTGCTGCTGAAAGCCACTGTCTAGGGCAAGAATTGGAGTTCTCAGCCAGTGGCAGGCTGACTATAACAAATGCAGCATCAGCTGATAGGCTGCTACCACAATGCTCTCTCCCATAAAAATTGCTATACATGCAATGGGATATCTACAATGTGCACTTCCACAAGGAAAATGTGTAAGTTCTTTTTGCACCTAGTGCAGTGGTTCTCAAAGTGTGTTCTACAGACCACTAGTGGTCCATGACAGTCTTGCAGATGGCTCACCTCCCCACCCCCCCGCCATAAAGGGGAGCCTGTGCTCTAAGGTTAGAGCTTGCCACTGTGGGGGACGGGTGAGACCCTTGCAGGCTAGATCCAACTTGCAGGGGGGGGGGGGGAGTGGCTCCATGGACTACTGCTCCCTCTCCCGCTGGCTGAAGGAACGGCAGCACAAGAAACCACTTGCCTGGTGGTGTTCCCCACTGCTTCCATTGGCCAGCGGGAGGCACGGGCCAGATTAGTGCCCCCATCCCTCTCATGCTCAGACCTTGCACCCTCACCCTGCACCCTCCTTCCCACCCAGAACCCCCACTCTCAGCCCACTCCTACACCCTACTTCCCAGCTGTAGTTAGTCAAGCGGGGTCCTCCCGATGAATTCCTGACAGGTCTCTGTCTCCGTTGACGATGATAACCAAAAGGCTGCTTGCCTGTGTGCTCAATGGTGTGTGCTATATACACTTATGCAGCAGACCCCCAGAGAGCCTCCCAAAGACCACAAATCAGATAAGGATTGAAGGTGCCCAGCCAGCTTTATTGTTAAGCAAAGTACAGTCATAGTTGCCAGTATACTCTACTGAACCACTACACGTGTAATTCGTAACAATGGAATAACTCAACCAGTGGGTGGTCCCACTTGCCCCTATGCTGTTTTAAAGAGGTAAAATCATTTTGTTTTGTACAGTCACTCCATGTAGTTAAAGTATTTGTAAAGGCTAATCTGCATACTCCCCAAATGTTTACTGTACAAAAATTTTTTATAGAATCTTCATTAGTTTTTGGTCTTATTAGTGTGTACACCTAATTTCAAACTCTGCTTATGGCTTGTAATCAATACATAATACAAGACAATAGCCATTGTAGGGGCCTCAAGCACAAAAGAGTTGAGTCTCCTGTGGGCTACGATAGTTTGGTTTTATGTCAGTTGTTGAGTTTAATGGGCTGGTGGACTATGACATACAGGAGATCAGATATCACGATCTGGTGGGCCTTTCTAGCATTCCCAGTAAGCTGTGCCCTAGTGCTCAGGAGAGATTCAAATGCTGCCCAGCTGATTAGCAGAGCCCCCACAGCTAGGTTTTGTGTTTCTATTGGTGGTACACATTAGCACATGCCCTTGTGCACTTAGAAACATTTATTCTGCACCTGGATGGAAAAGATTAGAGTTATCATTGGGCCCTTCTGACCTTACACATTAGATCTCCCTGGATATGTTTACACAGAAAAACAAAATTACAACCACCACCACCCACAGCAATGAGTCACATAGCCTCAGTGAACATAAGAATGGCCATACTGGGTCAGAACAAAGGTGCATCTAGCCCAGTATCCTGTCTGCTCATAGTGGCCAATACCAGATGCCCCAGAGGGAGGACACACAACAGGTAATCCTCACATGATCCCTCTCCTGTCATCCAATTCCAGACAAACAGAGGTTAGGGACACCATTCCTACCCATCCTGGCTAATAGCCATTGATGGACCTAACCTCCATGAATCTATCTAGCTCTTTTTTGAACCCAGTTAAAGTCCTAGTCTTCATCACATCCTCTGGCAAGGAGTTCCACAGGTTGACTGTGCACTGAGTGAAGAAAAACTTCCTTTTGTTTGTTTTAAACCTGCTGCCTATTGATTTCATTTGGTGACCCCTAGTTCTTATATTGTGGAAATAAGTAATTAACTTTTCCTTATTCACTTTTTCCACACCAGTTATGATTTTATAGACCTCTATCATTTTCCCCCTAGTCTTCTCTTTTCTAAGCTGAAAAGTCCAAGTCCTTTTAATTTCTTTTCATATGGGACCCGTTCCAAATGCCTAATCATTGTTGTTTCCCTTTTCTGAACCTTTTCCAATGCCAATATATCTTTTTTGAGATAAGGCGACCACATCTGTACGCAGTATTCAAGATGTGGGCATGCCATGGTTTTATACAGAGGCAATAAGATATTCTCTGTCTTATTCCCTATCCCTTTTTAAATGATTCCTAACATGCTATTTGTTTTTTTGTCTGCCGCTGCACACTGAGTAGATGTTTTCAGAGAACTATCCATAATGACTCCAACATCTCTCTCTTGAATAGTTGTAGCTAAATTAGTCCCCATTATATGGTATATATCAGTGTTTCTGAAGCAGTGGCACGACTACCCTTAGGGGTACTTGAGAGAAGTCTGGGGGGGTACGTCAACACAACTGAAATCTGGAGAAAACTGAATTTTTGTTTTAAGTTTTATAGCGCTTTATTACTTTTGTACTTTTTACACCCAAAAATTTCATCGCCCACCCGGCCACGATGAAGTTGTTTAAACAAACGTGTTGCAATGGTACAAAAAAATTGTGTGTGTCTGAAAACTGTACGTACTGGGGGTACTTCTAATTTTTTTAAAGGGGTACTTTATTAAAAAAGGTTGAGAAACACTGATATATATAGTTGGGTTTTTTTTTTCCAATATGCATTACTTTACATTTATCAACATTAAATTTCATTTGCCATTTTGTTGCCCAATCACTTAGTTTGCTAAGATCTTTTTGAAGCTCTTCAGTCTGCTTTGGTCTTAACTATCTTGAGAAGTTTGGTATCATCTGCAAATTTAGCCATCTCACTGTTTCCCCCTTTCTCTAGATCATTTATAAATAAGTTGAATAGGACTGGTCCCAGGACAGACCCTTGGGGGACACCACTAGTTACCTCTCTCCACTCGGAAAACTGACCATTTATTCCTGCCCTTTGGTTCCTGTCTTTTAACCAGTTATCAATCCATGAAAGGACCTTCCCTCTTATCCCATGACAACTTATTTTACTTAAGAGCCTTTGGTGAGGGACCTTGTCAAAGGCTTTCTGGAAATCTAAGTACACTATATCCACTGGATCCCCCTTGTTCACATGTTTGTTGACCTCCCTCAAAGAACTCTAGTAGATTAGTAAGGCATGATTTCCCTTTGCAGAAACCACATCGACTTTCCCTCAAATTATGTTCATCCATGTGTCTGACAATTCTATTCTTTACTATAGTTTCAACTAATTTGCCTGGTACTGATGTTTGACTTACCGGTCTGTAATTGCCACGATCACCTCTAGATCCCTTTTTAAATATTGGCATCCTGTTAACTATCTTCCAGTCATTAGGTGCAGAAGCTGATTGAAAGGATAGGTTACAAACTGCAGTTAATAGTTCTGCAATTTCACATTTGAGTTCTTTCATCTGGTCCCGGTGACTTGTTACTGTTAAGTTTATCAATTTGTTCCAAAACCTCCTCTAATGACACCTCAATCTGAGACAATTCCTCAGATTTGTCACCTAAAAAGAATGACTCAGGTTTGGGGATCTGCCCAATATCCTCAGCCATGAAGACTGAAGGAAAGAATTCATTTAGCTTCTCTACTATGACTTTATCATCTTTGAGTGCTCCCTTAGCATCTCGATTGTCCAAGGGCCCCACTGATTGTTTAGCTGCCTTCCTGCTTCTGATGTACTTAAAAAACATTTTACTATTACTTTTTGACTCCAGGTGGTAGCATTTATGCTGAAGGACTAAAAATAGCATACAGATGCTGGAGCCCGTTCCCTAAAACTTCCCTCTTCACCAGGTTTCAGAGCCTGGGCTCCAGCCCCAGCCTGTACATTTAACCCAGTGTTTCTCAAAATGAGTCCACGGCTCCCATTGGCTGCAGATCCCATTGGCTGCGGTTCGCCGTTTGCAGCCAAGGGGAACTGGGGAAGCAGCGGCCCAGGCCACACCATTTTCTGTGGCTCCCCTTGGCTGCAAACAGCGAACTGCAGCCAATGAGAGCCACGAGGCTCTGAGGCTGCGGAGCCATTAAGTAAACAAATCAAAGTGGCCCGTTAGCAGCTTTCTCAGAGTGGGCCCAAAAAGATGACCCTGCCCACAGCCACTTTGAGAAACAGGGATCTAACCTCATATTTTTAGCTCAGCAGCACAAGCCCCACAAGTGTGTTTCAGCTGAGACTAGGGATGTTAAATTTAGATTAACTAATCGAATAGTCGATGGGACTTCCAATGACTATTCAATTAGTCTATAAGGGCACCTCCACCTTTGAACTGTAACAAGAGCCCTGCTCCCAAAAGTGGGAGCCCCACAGGGAGACCCGTTAGGGCTTTTGTACATTTCAAAGGCTGAGGTGCCGCAGGGAGCGCGGAGCCAGCTGAGGAGTCGCTGCTGGCCCCACTCTCCCTGTGGTGCCTCTGCCTTTGAAATGTACAAGAGTCCCAGCAGCTAGGGCTCTTGTACATTTCAAAAGTAGAATCACAGCAGAAGCAGCACAAGCGGAGACTGCTTCAGTCCCCACTCGCGCCATTTCCACTGTGCCTCTATCTCCCCTTTACCCCACAGAGAGGGTGCTGGGGGAACTGGCTTTTAAGCTGGTTTCCCCCAGCACCGGCTCCTGCTTATCCCCCCTTGCTGCGTCTCTCTGATAGAAGCAGCAAGGGGGGGAAGCGACTAGTCGCATCACTAGCCGACTATCCGATAAGCTTCTGCTTATCAGACAGTCAACTAGTCGACAAGTCTCTTACATCCCTAGTTGAGACTCACTCCCGGGGTTGTTTTTTTTTCTTTTGTGTAGACAGACCTTGCAGCAGCCTACCTAGCCAAACAGAGCATGCCCTGGTCAATTAGAAATCACTCAACAGTGGTTCCCTGAAGAAAAAGAGAAGAGAAGGCCCTAAAATAAATGCAAGAGATGACTCTGTCCATCCGGATGTGCCATTGTCCCCTCAGATCACTAAACCGGCCCTATTTGCAGTATCTTATTTTAAGTGACATTAAATGATTAAACGTAGGAATGATATATAATCTAAGGATATGAATGGTTAACTGGTAAGCATCATCTTTACTGGGTCATGTTAGTTGGTTATGGTTAACCGGCGGGGGAGGGATTGGAGCAACCCCTCTCCCACCATGGGGGCAATCCAGCCCGCCCACTGCGGTTTAAGCAGTTAACCAGTTAATCAAAACATTTAAGCAGTTAACTGACTAAACAGGATTTTACATCCCTAATATAATCCAGTCACTTGTTTCTTATAAAAGACATTTGCCAAGTGCAACATCAACATGCAAATCCTTCTTTCAACCCTTGTATCTTTAGAGGCTTGCTGTGCTCCGCAACCCCCTCCCCCCCACACACACAACCACACACACACACATTTAGCTTCCCACTGAACTCCCTGGAGTTTAAACAGATACTTTAAGAGCTTTGCTGAATCAGGACATAAGGCCATCAAGCCACAGAGAGAAAGCCAATACCTGCCTCTTGTCCACTCTTAAGATATGCATCCTTGCTTTGAATATTAGCTACTGACTATGGACAGCTTGGGGAGGATCCTCAATTATATGAAAGAGAGGAAGCAAAGTATAAATGGAAGAATGAAGAAAACTCAAATGCCAAACTCTGGATTGTCTCTGAATATGGTATATTCATGTGTAGTTTGTGCCTTTGTATGTCTGTGTTGATCTCTTGTCAATTGAAAGGCAATTGACTTTAAAAAAAATTGTTATAAGCCAGCACCACTTGTAATACTCAGAAAAAGAAAATAATTTGCAATAGTCACTTCACCCTGGATGACGGAGGAGAGGAGATCATGTTATTCATGGTATTAAAGAACAACCCTTTCTGAAATGACAAGCAGATAAGCCATTCAAAGCTGAACTCTGTTTTTTCTTAGTTTGGCATTCATTTTGGTTTTATATACTTAGCTATAAATGAAAAAAAAAGTTTCTATTTTTTAATATATGGTAAGGGCTGTTTATGTGCCACTAATTTGGGCTCCTCTCTCCCTCTCAGTTTTAGGGGATTAGTATTTGTGGACAAGAAAAGGCTACACACTGAGGATTTTCAGAGATTCTTGTAGATGCCATTGATGTTTTTACTTCCCTATCACTTAGACCTGCACATGTTATACTGGTAGGCTGCGTCTACACTGGCGCAAGCTTGCGCAAAAGCAGCCGCTCTTGTGCAAAAACTTGCTGCCTGTCTACACTGGCTGCGTGTTCTTGAGCAAGTACACTGACGTTCTAATGTATGAAATCAGGGCTTCTTGCTCCAGAATTCTTACACTCCCGCTCAGGAATAAGCCCTTTTGCGCAACTGTTCTTGCGCAAGAGGCCAGTGTAGACAGGCAACATGAATTTCTTGCTCAAGAAAGCCCTATGGTTAAAATGGCCATCAGAGCTTTCTTGCGCAAGAGAGCGTCTACACTGGCATGGATGCTCTTGCACAAAAGCACATCTCTTGCGCAAAAGCGCATGCCAGTGTAGACGCTCTCTTCTGGAAGAGTTTTTGCACAAGAACTCTTCCGCAAAAGAGTTCTTGCACAAGAAGCTGCCAGTATAGACGTAGCCCTAGTGGCTTGTAAACTGAGCTGAAAAAATAGGGGGGGAATGTTAATTTTTAAATGGTTTCCATTTTTCAGGGTTCAGACGTGGAACCATTTTTCTTCAGTTTTTCTTTTAAAAAAATAATGAAAAATATTTCCCCCCCCAAAAAATCAGGTTTTAGAAACTTCCATTTTCAAATCCTCTAAAATCTTTAATGTTCATTCCCCTCCTTTTTTTTTTTTTTGATTGTTGTAAAATGTCAAAGAGTTCACCCCTCACCGATGACATTTTCATTTTGCTACTCTGAAACTTTTCCGAATTGCCTCAGCTTTGTGAAAATCAAAGAGGCTGACAAAGGAGGTGCTGTAGTCAGAGGCAAGTGGTAAGGGGGAACCCAGAGGGCCACTAGTCACGTAACCCCCCTCCCTCAGCCTGGGGAAGAAGGGCTGGGACAACCCCCCTTTTGCCAGTGCTCCCTCTTTCCCATCCATGTGTGGAATACATTTTGTTCTGTGCACCAAGGCATGTGCAGATGTGCACCACCAGTAGAAACACATGCTGCCAGGTGTAAGCAGCTGTGAGCACTCTGCTAATGAGCTGGGTGGCTCCTGAATCTCTCCCAGGTGGCTGCCCAAGCTCCCAGCTTGCAGGATCACTGCCCTGCATCCCAGGCCCTGTATCTCCCCGCCCTGGCTCCACCCTGCCTCTTTCCCCTCCCCCACCCCACCTCGTCCCCTAACCAAGGCAGCCCGGGGGACTAGTAGGGTGAGGGGGCTGTCCACCCTCCACACTCACCAGCAGTGGCAGGGAAAAGAAGCAGAGCAAGGTGGCCCTTCTGCTTTGTTCCCCCAGCCACCACATTGTTCTGCTCCCGCTGGGCAGGGCAGGGGTGGTCCCGCCCCCTCCTCCAGAGAGGCATGGCCAGGAGAGCAAAGCAGTGGGGCCACCTCGCTCCACTTCTTCCCCCTGCTGCTGCCAGTAAGTGCGGGGGGCTGGCTCCTGCAGCGAGCACCAGCCCCTCGCCCCACTAGTCCACAGGCCTGCTGCTGGTTGGCCCCTCCTGGCCATGGCATTGCAGGGCACACGTGACCCCTTGTGCTCTCTCCGCACATGTTGCCCCTGGCTGTAGTCATCATGAATAGGTCAGATTAGAAACTGGAGGCTGCTAGACACTCTCCAACACCCCTATCTCCGGATCCCAGTGAGGAGCACCGAAAGAACCTGCACCATCTACTGAAGAAACTGCCTCAAGAAGTGCAGGGACAAATCTTCCCAGACACAGCCATACAGCCCAGACCGGGGATATTCTATCTGCTACCCAAGAGCCATAAACCTGGAAATCCTGGACGTCCCATCATCTCAGGCATTCACGTTCTTACAGCAGGATCGTCTGGCTATATAGACTCTCTCCTGAGGCACTATGCTACCAGCGATCTTGGAGACTGACTTCCTGAGGAAGCTGCAATCCATTGGTGATCTTCCGGAAATCACCATCCTAGCCATTGTTGATGCAGAAGCTCTCTACCCCAACATTGCACACTACAAGCTGTCAGGAACCGTATCCCCACTGACGTCATGGCACAGCTGGTTGCTGCACTCTGGGACTTTGCTCTCACTCTCAACCATTTCCGATGTCATACCTTCAAGTCAGCGGCACTGCTCTGGGTACCCGCATGGCCCCACAGTAGGCCAACATTTTTATGGCTGACTTAAAACAACGCTTTCTCAGCTCTTATCCTCAGGTGCACTACTCTGATGACATCTTCATCATCTGGACCCCCAGGAAGGAAGCCCTTGAAGAATTCCACCGGGATTTCAACAATTTCCACCCCACACAAGAGATCCACTTCCTGGACACTACAGTGCACATAAGTGATGGTCATGTAAACCCCACCCTATACTGGAAACCTGCTGACCACTATACTTACCTACATGCCCCCAGCTTTCATGCAGAACACATCGCACAATCCTTTGTCTACAGCCAAACCCTAAAATACAACTACATTTGCTCCAGTACCTCAGACAGAGAGAAACACCTAGCAGTGGTTCCCAACCTGTGGTCCACAGACCCCTGGGGGCCCATGATGGTACTGTAAGTTTAGGAAAAGAAAAGTAAGGATTGGACCCACCGCAGGACTGGGACTTTCCGCCAGGCGATTCTTGCCCGGGGCTTGCCATTTGTGACTGGGCTGCGCGCATGCTGCCTCCTGCCCTTGGGATGGGATCTTAATACTCCAGGAGGCACCTTCCGTCCTCCCGTCGCCAGCTATGCTGCCCTTTACGCTCCAGCCCTCTCCCCCTTCCCAGTCCTGCGGTGGGCCTTTTGCCTTTTTTTCTTCTCCCGCAGGGCTCTGAGCCTGGCCAAGGGCAGAGTGTTGGGCCAGGAGCTGCCTTTGGCCACAAGAACTCCCTTGTCATATCCTCCATAGATGGGTAGGGGACGGAGGGGGCGGGAACTGAGGAAGTAGCGCCAAGGGATGTGCTGGCCGCTGCATCCTGCTACTCCCCTTGTGGGAGTCTGTAAAATTTTCAAGGGATCCATATGCTCGAAAAGGTTGGGAACCGCTGGCCTACAGGATCTCTATCAAGCATTCTTAAAACTACAATACCCACATGAGGAAGAGAAAAAACAGATTGACAGAGCCAGGTGGGTACCCAGAAGTCACCTACTGCAGCAGGGAGGGGCAAGATACAGCCCATGGGCCGGATCCGTCCTGCCTAATGCTTTGATCCAGCCGCAGACGGCTTGTGGCTGCTTGCTATTTGCATCCTGCTACTTGTATTACGGAATGGCCAGGAGGTGGCTCAGGCAGCAGGGCCATATTTAAAGGGCTCGGAGGTCCCGGTCGCAGCACTACACTGGCAGCATCTGGAACCGCGAGCATTTTAAATAGCCACAGCAATCGTGGGCAGCTGCCAAGCAATGCAGTAGCGGTGGGGATGGGAGCCATGAACCTTTTGCTGCCTTTTTAATACAAAGTATTCCAGCCAGGCAACACTCAGGGGAGGGTAGCCCCCAGTTCTCCTCTTCCGTCCGAGTCCCCACCCCTTCCAGGGGGCCCTGGAGTTGGCCCTTGACCACGTACCACAATTTGTGAAGTGGCCCCTCTGCAAAAATTATTGCCCACCCCTCCACTACAGGCCAGACCCAAAAAGAAAGCATGAGAATGCCACTGACCATTTCCTACAGCCCCCAGCTAAAATCTCTCCAGCAGATCGTCAAGGATCTACAACCTCTCCTTGATGATGACCGCTTACTATCACAGACCTTGGGTGACAGGCCAGTCCTCACTTACGGACAGCCCCGCAAATACCACCAACAGCACACCCCACAACAAAAACACTAACCCAGGAACCAGTCCCTGCCACAAACCCCATTGCCAACTCTGTTGACATATCTACCCCAGTGATACAATCATAGGACCTACCCACATCAGCCATTCCATCCAAGGCTCATTCACCTGCATATCTACTAATGTGATACACCATCATGTGCCAGCAGTGCCCCTCTGCCATGTATGTTGGACAAATCGGACTGTCTCTGTGCAACAGAATAAATGGACACAAATTCGACATCAAGAATGGTAACATCCCCAAATCAGAAGTTTCAGGGGGTAGCTGAGTTAGTCTGTACAGGATAAACTTAAAAAACAACAAAAGGTCTGGTAGCGCTTTATAGATTAACAAAACATATAGATGGTATCATGAGCTTTCGGATACCGGAAGCTTCTTCAGATGACCGGAGTTTTGAGTTTAGGATGTGCAGACCCAAAATAAATAGGAGAGAAGGGAGGGGGGGAGAAAAAAAAGAAGGGGGGAATGGGAAACAAGGAGCAGAGGGTATGGAAATATCAAAGGGAAAAGCAGGAAAGCAGAACTGGGAATCAGTAAGCACCTGAAGACTGGGTAGTTAAAACGAAGCAGATAAGAATCAAAGGCAATAACAGGAATCTACACAAAGAGCTGTTTGCACCTTCATTGACTGTTAGGTTGATAGTGTCCCAACCATCCTTCATCACGATTGAGGCCATTAGCATGAGAATTGAATCTGTGGATGAATTGTAATTCCAACGCCTCTCTGTGTATTTGACTAGTAGGATTGGTTTGTGACAAGACGGCCACTTGAAGATCTTTTAAACAGTGATTAGGTAGATTAAAGTGTTCCCCAACAGGTTTCTATATGTTCCCTTTACGTATATCTGATTTGTGTCCATTGATTCTTTCCTGTGGGGACTGTCCAGTTTGTCCAATACATATAGCAGTGGGGCATTGCTGGCATAGATCAAATTACTGGATGTGCAGTCAAATGACCTTTTGATTTGGTAGCTTATGTTGTTGGCTCCAGTGATGAATTTGCTTGTATAGATATGTGGGCAGAGCTGGCAGCATGGCTGGTTGCAGGGCTGGGTTTCGGGATTCTTATGATGTGGTTATGTGGCATGGTTACCGGAAAGAATTCATTTCAGGTTGGGGGGTTGTCTGCTTTTCTCCCAAGGCTTCTGAGAGTGAGGGATCATTTTCCAAGATGGGTTGTAGATTGTGTATAATGCGCTGGTGGGGTTTGAGCTGTGGACTATATGTAATAACAGAATTCCACTTGTTATTTTCTTTTCTGGGTCTGTCTTGAAGTAGTTCGTGTCTGGGTACTTTTATGGCTCTGTCAATCTGTTTTTTCACTTCTCCAGGTGGGTATTTCAGTTTTAGGAATGCTCTGTAAAGATCCTGTAGGTGTTTGTCTCTGTCTGTGGGATCGGAGCAAATCCGGTTGTATCTTAGGGCTTGGCTGTATACAATAGATCGAGAAATTTGTCTGGGATGGAAGCTGGAGGCATGAAGGCACTTCACTATTAGTGCTATTTTGTTGAACCTAAGCTATAGCATACTGTGGAATTCCATATGTACATTGTATATGCAAACTTGAATGGACTTGGTTTGTGTGGCACGGTGGCTGATTCGCAGTTCTGCTTGTGTATCAAAGCAGTTTTCACCAGAATGCTCTTCTGCATTCTTCTTCTCAATGCCTATTTCAATGCCAAATTTTAATATTCTATTTAATAGGCATTCTAGCCATTAGAAAAATAAGTTGTTTATAATGGGAACCAGATTAAGTAAAATAAAAAATTCTCGGGAATGGACTAACTGGCTTTTACTTAATCTTGGGGCCTAAACCAAACCTGGAAGTGAGAGAGGGGAATTTGAGGAACTCCTACACTGATGCAAAGACAGTGTTAGAATACAGACGGCGAGGCAGCCTTATCTTAATGGCCATTCCCACTACGATTTGCTGCAATCCCAAGACTTAATAGGGTGAGTTAAAAAAAAAGATTTTGCTTGCTGCTTCTGACGTGCTAGACTAGAATGAAACCTAGCGTGTTAATTGCATGATATTCCCACCTCTCACTAATGTAGCAGCTAGACTAGGAAGTGCAATTTTCTCATACATTTTACAGCAGTGTAAGTCCAATAACTTCAGCGGCGTTACTACTGATTTACACTGGCATGAGCAGGAGGAGAATCAGACCTGCAGTATAAAAGAAACGGGTGGTCGCCTATATTGGCCATTGTGGATCTACTATATATAGCTCCCATCTCACTGATCAGAACACAGGGGTTACCTATGTCTCTCAACCAGCCCTATCCACCTGCTGTGTACATTCAAGTATTTGTCTGTGTTAGAAAATGGTACGTCTGAATATGATTTTCAATACATTGAGTCAGAAAGTAACAAGCTGACTACACCTCAGTGATCAGTGTAACCAGCACAATTTTCAGCATCATGTCAGTGGATTAAACCCAGTATATATTCATGAGTCAGTTGAAAGCACAGAAAAAAAAATGAAACTCACTCTGCTTGTGCGTCTGCACAGCGAAGTTATTTCGGAATAACGGCCATTATTCTGAAATTACTATTCAAGCATCTACAGAGCCATTCCGTTACTTCGAAATAATTTTGAAATAATGGGTGGCTTATTCCGAAGTGTGCAAACCTCATTCTACGAGGAATAACGCCTCTTCTGAAATAGCTATATCGAAATAAGGCGTGTGTAGATGCTCCATTACTGCTATTTCAAAATAGCCCCTCACCAAGGCTATGTCTAGACTGCATCCCTTTGTCGACAGAGGGATGCAGATTAGGCACATTGAAATTGCTAATGAAGCCGGGATTTAAATATCCCGCACCTCATTAGCATAAACATGGCCACCGCTTTTTTTCGACACAGAGCTTTGTCGACAAAAAGCGGCAGTCTAGACGCGGCTCTTTCGAAAATAAACCCTTTTTCGACAGATCCTATAAACCTCATTTTTTGATGAATACAGGATCTGTTGAAAAAGGGTTTACAGCTGCTCCCCGAGTTACGACCACCTCCACTTACGACCATCCACACTTACGACCAAAGCGGTTGTAAATGCGGATCCGAGTTACGAACGGTGATCTGCTCTTACGAACAGCGCGGTTGCCATGTAACTCTATGGGATCTGAGTTACGAACACTTTGAGTTACGGACCAAGTGTTGGTCCGTAACTTGTTCATAACTCGGGGAGCGGCTGTATTTTCGACAGATCAGCATCTAGACTGCCACTTTTTGTCGACAAAGCTCCGTGTCGAAAAAAGCGGTGGCCATGTTTATGCTAATGAGGCGTGGGATATTTAAATCCCAGCTTCATTAGCAATTTCGACGTGCTTGATTTGCATCCCTCTGTTGACAGAGGGATGCAGTCTAGATGTAGCCCAGGGCTATTCTAAGTTATTCCTCCCCAGTGTCTCAGAGGCTATAAATTGAGATAGCATGTCCACATTAGGGGAGCCTGCCTTGGACTAATTTTGAGGCTTCCCTGCAGTGTAGACGTGCTATTTCGAAATAAGCTATTTCAGAATAACTATTCCGGAATAGCTTATTTTGAAATTGATATGCAATGTAGACGTAGCCGATGTTCCTTGAATGCTGTGTGTGTGTTCATATTATCTCTGTCTGACTCACATGCATTCCAATCAACCAGCTCTTCAAGTACTTTGTGGCTCTGTTAATGTGGATGCACTACCATGACTTACAGCCCCAGCAAGCACCTGAGTGTAATTAGTTTGAATGACTCTGGGGAGTCGTTATTTCAGAATAGCAGCACCAGAGCGTCCGCACCACTGCTATTTCAACATAACTGTTTCGAAGCTAGTGTTATTTATCGTGGAAAGAGGGACTTCTTATTTCGGAATAACGGGCTTGGTAGTGTGGACGCTCGACTTGTTATTTTGAAATAACTCCCGAGTGTAGACCAGGGCCCACATGGCTCTGCCAGTGTCCCCCAGGCCTGACTTGCTGATTTTTTGTTTTACACCTATCTTGCGCAACCTAGACCAGGATAAGGCTCCCAGATTCACTACTGGTAAGGACCAAAAGCAGGTTGAGAAGACAGGTTCCCGACAGGCAGAACTGAAGTGGGACCTCTGGAGCTTAGTGCAGGAACCTCTACCCCTTGAGCTAAGAGCCAGCTGGCTCCCAGCTAAGGCTGTAGAGAAAACTCATTCTCTCTCTCTCTCTCTCTCTCTCTCTCTGTAAGTGTCTAAGTGCCACTACACAAGACAGTGCCCCACGCCCACGGGTGTGCGGGTTACACAAATACACTTGCCAACGACCCGACCTACTAGCCCAGCGATTACTTCCATGTTTGGCTTCTGAACTATTGATTCCTTTAAAGTTCACACACTCCTCTGCTCCACAAAGGAAGTTCCCATGTACAAGAGGAAAGAGACTGGATTATCTGTAGGAAAGAAACGGGTTCCATGCAGAGGGAAAACAAAAGTCTTGTCTAACGATTTAACGTATAAGGCTCATAGTCTGTGCAATTCATCAAAGAAGATTTGTACTGGACATCAGGTGGTCTGTTGTAGGATAACTGCCTTCTCCACGGACAAGGAAGTTGAGCAAATCCCTTCCTGCTAGCCAGGGGCATAGCCATGGGTGGAACTGAGTGGCTCATGCCCACCCACTTTGTGTCCTGGTGCCCCAACTCAGGAGCAGGGTCATAGCTCAAGGACTTACTCCACTCCACCCAGCACCCCAGCCAGGGAGCAGAGCCAGGGCGCCAGGGCCCAACGAATGTAGTGGGCCTGTCACTATCCCTTAGAGAAGAAACAGGGCCCGTGTAGATGTAATGGGGAGTGTTTGTTTCCTTTGGCCAGTGGCATTTGAGAGCAGACGTCTGGCAGGCATGGACAAGGCTTCCTCACACTAAAGGCAGGGGGCAGCAAGATGCCTCACAGCTCTGGGTACCCCCTGGGAGGCATCTCATCACATTGTCCCAAACTAAGACAATTCCCTCCGTGTTTCAGCTAAAATCAGGGGAAACATCTGGCTGTTTTCTACACTATATCTTTGCAACTTCTTGCTAGTTCCAGGACAATTCCAGTCCTCTGTGCCATCCATGCCCTGTTGCATCCAACCGCTAGTCCACTGGACACTTGCAATATTCCCAAATTCGCTGCTTCCAAAGAAGCAGCACACGCCAGCCCAGGGGTGGCCAACCCATTCCGAGCAAAGAGCCAAGATATCAGTGGATCCAGCATGAAGAGCGGGAGCAAAGCTGTTGAACAAAAAAAAAAAAAAAAAGACTGCCCCTTTAAAAGGAGCCCCGCGTTTGGTCAGGAAAAAAAAAGACTGCCCCTTTAAGAAAATGTGTTTAGAGGCTTTTTGGCCACATCGGGCTCCCACTGGCTGGCGCCATCTTTAAAACTCCATCTTTAATGGCCGCACTGGACGGCTCGCCTGCACCGGTGAGCACAGGAAGTTGGGAGGAGAAGGCCATTTCCAGATGCACAAGGGCGGCTTTACGAGCCGGGGGGGGGGGGGCTTCACAAGCCACACCTGGGAGGGGGAAAAGCCGCATGCAGCTTGTGAGCCTCAGGTTGGCCATGGCTGCTCTAGCTCATCGGTTCCACCTCCGCTCCCTGCCGCGCTTAACACACAGCACTTAGATATGATTGTAGTGAACTCACGTAGAAGGCTATTTAACAAAGTGCAGAGATTCAAACAGGTTGAATTTCTGTGGTCTGGGACTCTCTGCTCCGGCAGGACCATGGATGTTGCTGAAGCAGAGAGCCCCAGCAGCAGAGGCTGCCAGCGGCTGGGAGCAGAGCCGGCCGGTGGAGCCAGTGGGGCAGCAGAGCTCAGAGGGCAGCAGAGCTCACAGCTGGCTGGGCAGCAAAGCCGGTGGGGACACAGGAGTCCACGGGGCCACCAAGCGCACAGCCACCGGGCCTGGTGGGGCAGCAAAGCCAGTGGGACCACTGGAGCCTGTGGGGCCTCCAGAGCCCAGCAGAACCATGGAGCTGGCAGGGCGGCCAGAGCCAGCAGGGCCAGGGACAGCAGAGCCCAGTGGCCAGGGAGAGAAGCCGAGGAGGGAGGCTGGAGCGTTTCCCCCCATGCCTCCCCTGCTCAGGCAAATTCCCTTATTTGGGATCTGAGGGTGCTGGACCAGGGAGGTCCAACCTGTACGAGCAAGTAGAAGAGTTGGAAACAAATGGTTACACAGAAAACACAATCACAATCTGTTCCATAGTGTTACCTACCAGCTCTGTGTTCTTGGAGAGCCAGGAGAGAGGATTCATGGAAGGCTTCCTCCCCCACCCATGGGCCTCTGGTTGAACCAAAGCCAAAGCAATGAAAACACACAGGAAGACGCATCTAAACCTCTCCGGACAAGGGTGACAGGATTAAGGAAACACCCATCTGCCTTGAAGACAGAACAGATATCCATCTCCATTAGCATACAGAATGGAAAACAGCACTTCCAAGGCAAGAACCACACTGAACCATGGGATCCAGAAAGCCAGGAAGCACTGCCTGGTAGGAAATCTCTGCTCCGGATGCTAACAAATCCATGCTTGCCCACTCCCAGATCAGTAATTACCAGAGCAATTTTAGTAATAGATCCTCTATTGCCGTGGTCACCAACCCGTCGATCGCGATCGACCCGTCGATCACGAGGCCTCAACCAGTCGATCACGAGGCGTTCAGGCAACCCCGCCCCCTATTTTCCCCCCACCCCCGAGAAGCCCCACTACCTGCCTCTAGTGTAGTGCCAGCTTCCCGTGGGGTGGACGGAAGTCCTCTCTGAAGCCCGCGTCTTCCGGGGGTTCCGGAAGTGCGTGGGCTGCTCCCCCTCCCGCAACTCTGTTGCGTGCTGGGGGAGGGGGCATTGGCCCTGGAGAAGGAGTGCGGCGGCTTCCCTGCGCCGCCAGCGCCGGAGGGGTGAGTTGGGCACAGGGGTTTCCCTGCGCCACGGGAGCGGGAGTCGGCCCCGGGGTTTGGCCGCGCTGCGGGAGGGGAGGGAGTTGACCGGGCCGGGCTGGGCCGCGCTGTGGGAGGGGGGTTTGACCCCAGAGCAGGCACCCGTGGGGGTTGGCCATGCTGCAGGAGGGGGTTGGCCGCGCTGCACCGTGGGAGGGGGGTTTGGCCCCGGGGCAGGTGCCCGCGGGGGTTGGCTGCACTGCGGGAAGGGAGGGGCAGGGCCGCGCTGTGCTGCAGGAGGGGTGGGGGTTGCCCCTGGTGCAGGCTCCCGCGGGGGTTTGGCCCCGCTGCGGAACGGGGGGGGTTGCCCCCGAGGCAGGCTCCCGCGGGGGTTTGACCCCGCTGCGGAACGGGGGGGGGGTTGCCCCCGAGGCAGGCTCCCGCGGGGGTTTGGCCCCGCCATGGGAGGCAGGGGTTAGCCCCAGGGCAGGCACGCTCGGGGTTTCCCTGCGCCACGGGGGGCCCGGAGGAGGCATGTGCTGGCTTCCCACGGGGGGGGGGGAGGGAGAGAGAATCCTGGGAGGAGGCAGATGCAGGTGACTCTGCTGCCACTGGCACTCTGTCCCCGCTCCCCAGACTCCACTCCCCTGTCCCCAGCTACAGAACTCTGTCCCCACTCTCGAACTCTGTCCCCATTCCCCTGTCCCCAGCTACAGACTCCCGTCCCCACTCCCCGAACTCTGTCCCCACTCCCCTGTCCCCAGCTACAGAACTCTGTCCCCATTCCCATCCCCACTCCCCGAACTCTGTCCCCACTGGCACCCTGTCCCCTGCTGCAGAACCCTGTCCTCTGCCCTCCCAGCACCCTGATCCTTCTCCCCTGCCCCCAGCTGCAGAACTCTGTCCCCACAAAATGTATAATTATAAATGCTTCATTTTAGATTTAAATAGCATGAATAAAAAACAGACCATTTATTTCATAACTATAAACACATGATTTTAATTTTATATATCGCATAATTTAAAAATAAAGTGTTTATCAGAGTGTGTAAGTAAGGGCTGGGGATAGCAAGTGATGGACAGGAGGAGAATAGAGAGGGCTGTTGCTATTATCCGTGCAAATCCACTGAAAGCAACATCGGAAGCACGACCTTCTTGCTGAGGGTAGATACAGGACTGTCAGCCACCAGTCCTTGTCCATCATGTTGTCTAGACCTGCTCATAGCAAGGTTAGAGGACACTCTCCTTTAAGTGCCAACAGCCAGGCAGTGGAAGGTATCTGATGCCACGTTGTCTTTAGAAGCACTCACATGTTCACTTGTTCGGTAATTTCTGTTCTACAGAAATTGCTTTCCCCTAAAGGGCACTGCATATGAAACTCAGGCCTTGTCTACACTGGCTCATTTTGTCACCAAAAACTGCCTTTTGGCAACAAAATAGTGGGAGCGTACACAAATTTGACTTTTGTTGGGAAAAACACCCAGTTTTGGCGACAAAAAACTTCCACCTCTGAAAGAAACTTTTGTCTTCACCCTTCCCTTTATTGTCGACAAAGAGCCAGCGTGGACTCTGCTGTTTGTTTTGTCAAACGAACTGGTATCCGCCAGTATCCCACAGTCACAGTGCCTGCCCTGATGGCTCTGCTCAGTGTCTTGTGATCTCTGCTTCCCTGCAGGCTTGCACTCCTTCCCTTTCAAAGATCCAGGAAGCGTCTGACAGCTGAGTGAGCTGCTCCATTTGGGGAACAGAGAAATTATTGGAGTGCTCCTGTTCTGCCCTGCTAGGAATACAGCGGTGGGCAGACTGCTGCTGCAGGGGGAGGGCTGGAGAGACAGCTGTGTTGCTTTGACACTCCTCAGCACAGACAGCTCAGAGAGCTCAGATTGTGCTGCTGTTTATTCAGAATAGGAGTCCCGAGAAGCGCAGGGATCAGCTCTGCCTTCTCACAGTACTGCACGGTGGGATGCTTACCCACATTGCTTTGCTCTAGCTGTCGACAAGGTTCTACAATGTGGCCATGAAATGTTGACAATGGGGGGGCAGAAAAACTGGTTTGACCGGTTTTCACTTTTGGCAACTTTTGCATGTTGACAGCACTTCTGTCGCCAAACCTTCCCTGTGTAGACAAAGCTTGAGTTACAGCAGCAAGTAGAGTTGATTTCAGACAGCTTATATAAAAATAGCTGCACTAATTACACCATAGTAATTACCTGAAAATTATACGTATGTTGTTTTTCCACCAGTAAATACTACTGGTTTTGAACTTTGCTTTGTTCTTATGGATTGTTGGAGTCACGCTGTATCCAAATGTTCCTCCAATCTCATCATTAACATGCATCATCCCCAATACAGCCCTTTCCTGAAACAGTTGAATTGCAGATTGTGCTGCTGTTTATTCAGAATGCTTTGTGCTTGATTTCACACCCCTCCTCAACATAGCCTCAGCACCTCATTTTTGGAAAATATTTATATGAATTAAATATTTGTAACAAACATTGGAGCATGAACTATACAAGAGGATAACTTTGCTAATAGATTCTATTATTAATTGTTATTACTAATGGTACTCCTGTCTGCCAGAAGATGCATTTGTATAGCCTTCAGTGATGTTCGTGTTAATTACCCCTTCTCTGACAGCATTTTTGGGATAATAGAGAAGTTTTACCACCCTACTGTCATTGCAATGAGAAAAGAATTCTAAACAAAATTGTTAGACCACATGGAATGTCTATCTTGAACAAACTTGCTGGGTATGACCACGATCCTACTTCAATAAAATTAATGCCTCCATCAAGAGCAGGAATAATTGTGATTTAGAAGTGGCATAGGGTTGATTTTCTCTCAGGAGGTGCATGTTATTGATGTCGTTGTGGTTTTTCAGGAGCAACCAGTAAAAGCAAGCACTGTAAACAGTCATCAACATGTTCCCAAGAGGGGAATGTTGACCAGTGGCAAGAACAGGAAAGTGGGGGTCAAATCTCTGAGGCCTTCCTAATTCTCCCATAGACATCCAGGAAGTAGAGAGCAAGAATTCATCCACATCTGGAAAATGCTTTGAAAGTCTGGGATGAAAGGTGATGCGCTGGAATGCCTGCAACCTGAAAAATAAATATTAACATGTATTGCATCTCACGCCTTCATCTTCAAAGGTCTTTACACATATGTTAATGAAGTAACAGAGGAAAAATATCCATAAAAATATTTACCCGTTACAATTTTTTCCCCAATCTATAAATAACTAGATCTGCCTCCAAGGCAAAACTAATTATTTGAAGAAAACCTAAGTGCCAACTCCAGTATCAAAGCATAACTCCCCAGTGTCACCACCCATTGAAGATCTGCTTTGAACAAAGGATTATTAGTTTATCCTTTTAATTAGGATAATTGGACACTGGGCCCAATCCTGCACCACTGAGATCCGGGGGAGTTTTTATAATTGACTTCAGGGAGAACAAGATCGGGCTGCCAGTGAGGAAAACAAAGAACACTGGGCTGGCCCAGTGGTCTGGGATGTTAGACTGAGTACCCTGCACTTCAGAGTTTCATTGTATGGAAGTGGTCTGAACACGGCAGCATGGCTGTTGAACCTCTCCATCAGGGACTCTTAACAACTAGGAGACAACTAGTCTCAGGAGCCTGATGAGACAGTGTACAATTGTAAATAAATGCATACGCTTCCTGTGTCTACCAAATAATGACCCCAAGAAACCACTGCCTGGGAGTCATTCTAGTGCCAACGTCCTAAAAATTCCCCAGTCCAAGTGTAGAATGAGAGAGGTAAGAAATCATAATGCACCAGACTAACATTAAAACCATCCTTGTAAGGAGCTGCACACTGGTTTGTTCTTCCCCTGAAATTCCATATTTCCATTGCCACTAAATGAAAATCAGAGCGTCATTGTCCCCTTTTCACACATAGGGAAACTGAGGCAGAGTCTACATGGGGTAGCCCTTTACCTCAGGCCAACCACGGCCCAGCGGCCAGAGTCTATATGAGGTAGCCCTTTACCTCAGGCCAAGCATGGCCCAGCAGCCAGAGTCTATATGGGGCAGCCCTTTAATCCAGGGCAAGCACAGCCCAGCAGCCAGAGTCTATATATTGAGCGTGAGAAGTAAGTGCCCCAGTAGGAGGACCTGAGCCCTCCCTACTCCACCGGGTCCTGACCCAGGACCCTGCAAGTGGCAGAGCATTGAACCACTTGCTTGGCAGAGAGTCCAGCTGAAACACACCGAGCTCACCTTGGGGGGAGACACCACTCCAGCACCCGCTCTGGGCTCTCTGGTTCTTCCATAGTTGGCTCTCCCTGGGCTTCCACCGGTGCTGGTAGGTCGCTGTGGTCTCCTCGGTTTCTGGATCTCATCGTTAGGTTCTCTGCTGGGCTTGGTTCTGGAGCTCCTGCTAGAGGTCCTTCTCCTTCAGTGGCCAGCCCAGACTGAGCTGCCCTGCTGCATTTTATGCTGCCCGAGCATTTGGAGCATGCCCAGTCTGGGCGAAGGGGTGGGACTTCCTCTGCCCACAGACTTTAACCCCACCTGCTTCAGTGCAGGATACACACACCCTCCACACCCTGTGTGAACCATCCTTGCCATTGAAGCGTTTGAACCCAGCCTCCTGCAAGCCTGATAGTCAGGAGCTCAAATTCTCTTGTGCTCCACTGACAGCAAGCTTGCCCCTCACTCTTGCCGGCGTGCCCTTTGCTGCCCAGCAAAAACCGTAACCATGGACGGGCTCCTGGGCCAAATTCTTCCCTGTCTCTCTGATTATTTCTTTACCCATTTTACCACCTCACACTGCATGCCACAGCTTGGCTCAGGGTAAAGCATGGGATTGTTTACTCAAGATGGTAGCTTTCAACCTACTGAAATAGAAGGGAGGGGAAAAATGCAGCTAGTTAGCCATGGCTCGATTTTCACTTTGCCACTGAATGTTTTCTTTCCCTCCGCGTGTGCATATAACCAACACTTGTTTTAAACACTGGAGAGGTTTGGGAATGGAGGCTTTTCGCTGCCACTCCCTGTCGCTTGAAGATGGCGTTGCTGTGAGAGTTTGCAAGATGAATCTGGTGCTCCAGATGGGGAATGCAAGGGGAAAACGTTTCTTATCTGCCATGCATTCTGTTATCTGTGTCCACCAGCCGTGCTGGCAGCAGAAGAGGGCTGGGGGTGGACAATGTAACTGTAAGGGAAGAGACAGCGTTCTAGGAGGGGGACATGCAGAAGAAGCCCCTTCCAAACAGTATGTCTCTGTTATCTGGGTCCACAAGCAGGCATGGGGGGGCAACAGGGTCCCCAGCTCTAGACTGTCACACCATCCAAAGTCACTGGCAATTCCTGGCACTTCGACAAGCCATCGCCTGATTGTTAAATGGCAGAGTCACAGCAAGTACTGGGAGGGGGTGGAATCTCCACCCCTAGAGGTTGTTAAGTCCCAGCTTGGAAAAGCCCTGGCTGGGATGATTGAGTTGGGGTTGGTCCTACTTTGGGCAGGGACCTGGTCTTGATGACTCCTGAGGTCTATTCCAGCCTTAGGATTCTGTGATTTTATAAGCCCCAACCTGCAGTCTCACATAAGCCTTCCAGTTAAAGCCAGGGGGATTGCTTATAGACTCGTAGGACTGGAAGGGAGCTCGAGAGATCATCTAGTCTAGGCCCCCTCCGTCACAGCAGGGCTAAGTATTATCTAGACAATCCCTGATAGATGTTTATCTAACCTGCTCTTTAAAATCCCCAGTGATGGAGACTCCACAACCTCCCTAGGCAATTTATTCCAGTGCCTAACAAGCCTCACAATTAGGAAGCTTTTCCTCGTGTCCAGCCTAAACCTGCCTTGCTGCAATGTTCAGCCCTTCTTGTCTTCAGAGACAAAGGCAATGTGAGACCCATGTACACAGCTCTGTAACAATCTCACGCATTGGCATGCTGGAAAGCCACAAGGGAAAGAACCGCGTTCAGGATGTTTTGAAAAAGCAGTAATAGAAGAGCCCTATAGTATATATACTATACTATAGCATACATATATAGTAGAGCATAGCATAGTATACAAATATACTATATATATAGTATCATGTGCTTTTGTGGGCAAAGCCCACTTCCTCAGATGAGAGTGGAGAAAAAAGGGGGAACCTCCCAATTTATAACAGCAAAAGAAGGTAGCGGAGGAAAAAATACCTATCAATTGTAGTGCCAGTGCTAATGAGCAGGGCTCGCCAAGCAGTGGCGAGCCCTGCTCGCCAGCTGCGCGGAAGCGCACACTGCGCATGCGCAGACCGCACTGCGCATGCACTGACTGCACTGCGTCGCCCCGCTGGCTTGACTCATTTGTCGAGCCCTGCTAATAAGTATCTAAAAGGGTGTTACAAGGAGGTAGGAGAAAAATTGTTCTCCTTGGCCTCTGATGACAGGACAAGAAGCAATGGGCTTAAACTGCAGCAAGGGAGATTTAGGTTGGACATTAGGAAAAACTTCCTAGATGTCAGGGTGGTTAAATGCTGGAATAAATTGCCTAGGGATGTTGTGGAATCTCCATCACTGGAGATATTTAATAGCAGGTTGGACAGACATATGTCAGGGATGATGGTGTTTGGTCCTGCCATGAGGGCAGGGGACTGGACTTGACAACCTCTCGAGGTCCCTTCCAGGTCTAGTATTCTATGATTCTATGAGGCTAATTGAGTGGGCTAGAAGTGTCCCATGCTTAGCTTTTGATGTCATTTTGGGTGTTGAATATAATGACCCATCCAGTTCATGTCTTTGTTCAGGCCACGAGAGATAGTATCAAATTTGCATATAAAGGCCAGTTCCACAGTCTCTCTCTCTAGTTGGCTTGTGAAATCCCTTTGAAGCAGAATGGCTACTTTTAAATCCATTAATGAGTGCCCAGGTAGATTTTAAAATGTGCTCCTACAGGTCTTTGTGTATTACCATCTCCAATATCCGACTTGTGTCCATTTAACCTTTGTCGTAGAGACTGTCCAGTTTGGCCAATACACTTGGCAGAAGGGCGTGACTGGCACTTGACGGCATAGATCACATTAGCCTGTAAGGTTTCCGTTCCTGAGACCCAGAGAAGGCAAAAGGGTGATAAATTGATTAAACTCCCCCTCGTCCAAGTTCTAGCACATCGCTTTGGTTCTATGCACGCCCCTGAATCAGCAACCCTGTTTGCACCGGGGAAATTCTAGCCCAGAGGCTGGTGGGAGCTAGCTGTAGATCGGGCGAATGGCAGCTAGAATCCAATTTCTAGAGAACCAGTTGTGAAACCTGTATTCTATACACGCCACCTTTCGCCAGCTGGGCTGGCAACTCTGGGTGTTGCTCCTACCCGTGGAAGGTTCACAGTTTTCTAAAAGAAGTGTGATGACAGTACAGCTTTTAAATCCTGATCCTTGTAGTGACTTCTCTGTGGCAAAGCAAGGGAGCCAGTGGAAGACTTAGGATCAGACCTCAAGAGCAGATCTGGGTGAATTCCTCCCCCGCCAGGAAATGTCTCTTCAACTGAAAGAAAAATTGTTACTTTTGACTGAAATGTTTTGGATTGAAAAAAACATTTTTTTTAATGGAAATTGAACAGTTTTTCAATCAAATGCATTTTTAAAATCCTAAATAGCTCAGTTTTTCAGAGAAAACTTTCTCAGCACATTCAGAAGGGGGGAAAAAAGCTTCCATTAAAAAAAAATCCTGCAATAAATACAATGGACATCTTTGGGGCGGTTGTACTCTGGAAGGCCTAAACATCCCATCCAATGTTCCCTCTAATTTTTTCCATCCATGTGTGGAATAAAGTTTGTTCTGTGCACCAATGCATGTGCAGATGTGCACCACCAGGAGAAACACGCTCTGCTAATCAGCTGGACAACATCTGAGTCTCTCCTGGGTGGCTCAGCTTAGAGGAAACACTCATCCCATCCCATCCCACCCCACATGAGTTCCCTCCAGCAACAAATACAAATATTGTTGTGGCTGTGGTGACGCTATGGAAAACACTATTGGCCAATAGTTTCAGAGGGGAAGCTGTGTTAGTCTGTAATTGAAAAAACTTAAAAAACAACTCATAGTCCTACAGCACCTTAGAGACTAACAAAAAATGTAGATGGTTTCATGAGCTTTCATGGGCACAACCCACTTCTTCAGATGAATGGAGTTTAAGGGGGCTAGGTTCTAAATAAACAGCAGAGAAAGAGAAGGGATGGGGAGAAAAAAGAAAGGTGAAAAAATGGGAAAAGAATAATCAATTAGAGTGTCCATGCTAAATGAGGCTATGTCTGCACTGTGGTTTTTTTGCGGAAGAGGATATGCAAATGTACTCATTTGCATATCTTCTTCTGATTCTTTTTGCGGAAGGGGTTTTACTGCTAAAAAGCCCTGTGTAGACGGGGCCATTTGTCAGGGGAAAAAAACCCTTTTTCGCAAGATCCTGTAAGAGGCAAAACCTCTTCCGCAAAAAGAATCGGAAGGAGATATGCAAATGAGTGCACCATTTGCATATCCTCTTCCGCAAAAAAAACCGCAGTGTAGGCATAGCCTGAAACTGATAGAGTGGGTTCTAAGTACTCTTAAGTACCCAGTGGTTGGCTTTTTCTGTCATTAGGGGTATGTCTAGATTACATGGCTCCGTCGACAGAGCTATGTAAACTAGTTTACTCGACATAGACAATGAAGTGGGGATTTAAACAATCCCCTTATGCCTCGTGAAACGAGGTTTACAGAAGCGGTCAACAAAGGCTTCCCTTGTCGACCAATCCACGTTTAGACTGCCGCGCTGTGCCGGATCAGCTGATTGTCGGCACAGCGCAGCGGCCATTTTTATTTTAATGAAGCGGGGATTGTTTAAATCCCCGTTTCATTGACTATGTCAGGTAAACTAGTTTACATGGCTCTGTCGACGGAGCCAAATAGTCTAGACATACCCTAGGATGTGGAATGTAGCAGGCCATCCAGTTAAGGTCTTTGTTTAAACCTCTATTGTAGGTCTCAAACTTGTACATGAAATTAAGCTCTGCTGCTTCCCTTTCAAGCTGGTTCTTGAAATTGGCTTGCAACAATATGGAAACTTTGAGATCCATTAGTGAGTGCCCAGGCAAGTTATTGGCCAATGTATGTCCTCCCAAGCCGAAATGTTATATATGTTAATATAAAATGGGAACCTGGTATGTGAATTTGAGGACAGAATTTGATCCTTTGCCTTCTGAACCCCTCTGTGGGAAGAAGACAGTTCGGTAAAACTCACACTGTGAAATGCTACGGACCAGGAAACAGACACAAAAAGCAAGAGTAACGGATTTCTTCTTTCATGCTCAACAGTACTGTAATAATGTTTCCCGACAGAATGCTTTAGGTCTGGATTTAAGTACTCATAGTATTCAGCACATGATGTTCCGCAACAAACAGACATGAATTCTAAGTGGTTAATTAGAGTTTGTTCTTTATCAGTCCTGAGTCATTACAGCACATACATTTATGTACAGATTCTGCTGGTATTCAAGCCACTCAGCAGCGAATGCCAGTTACCAGTGCTGCAGCCACACTACAGCACAGGGAAAGCCAAAATCCCCCAAGCCTGAGACTCATCCAGGGGCATATTAACCAATCTCCCTGCCCCTTCTATACTCCGGGAGAACCTGCAGAGGATGAAATACTGAAGATTATGGCCACGGGACCAGGCTTCTCCTCCATGCTCAATTCTGATGGTTGAATTTTTGCCTCTGCTGAGCTACACATAGAAACACAGAGTCATAGGGCTGGAAGAGACCTCAGGAGTCATCGAATCCAACCCTCTGCCCAAAGCAGGATCAACCCCAACTCAATCAACCGAGCCAGGGCTCTGTCAAGCCGGGACTTAAAAACCTCTCGGGATGGAGATTCCACCCCCTCCCTAGGGAACCCATTCTAGTGCTTCACCACCCACCTAGGGAAATAGCTATTCCTAATATCCAAGCTAGATCTCCCCCGCTGCAACTCGAGACCATTGCTCCTCGTTCTGTCACCACTGAGAACAGCCTCTCTCCCTCCTCTTTGGAACCCCCCCCCTTCAAGGAGTTGAAGGCTGCTCTCAAATCCCCCCTCACTCTTCTGTAGACTAAATAAGCCCAAATCCCTCAGCCTCTACTGCTAAATCAGTGTTTCTTAAACTGTGTTCCGTGCTACAAGGCAGTCGGAAGTGTGCCGTGGAGAACAACAGAGTTCAAAATGGCCACCCTTAAAGGGACAGGCGACATTTTTTCCCCCCTCAATAACTTTCCCCCAACCCTATTTTTCTTTTTTTTTTTGTTCAACAAAAAGTCCTTCATATTCCTCATAAAAAAAAATATTGTTTGGTGTTCCTCTGTCTTAAAAAATTTAAGAAACGCTGTGCTAAATGTGCTCCAGCTCCCTCATAATTTCTGTTGCCCACCGGCTAGACTCTCTCCAATGCATCCTCATGCTTTCTGTAATGGGGGGCCCAGAACCGGACACAACACTCCAGATACTCCTTTGGATAAGTCTGGATGAAGGTTCTCCTTCAGTGAGGCAAAACCATCCATAAAGCTAGAAATAGAAGAGGTCTGTACAATTATCCAGGCCACATCCCCACCTACATTTTCAAGAATTATGGACCAGATTCCACAACCCTTCCTTACACTCAGTAGGATTTACTCACACCAGCAATCCCACCGCAAGATCTCGGAAACACAGCCACTAAGCTGAAGCAGGATCTTTTTATAGTCTCTCTACTGCACCGTCTTCCATCTTGCCGATGACCAGTGGTGTCTGTAAGCTGTGCTCTTGTGCGGCCACGCAGGAGAGATTCAGGTGCCACCCAGGTGATGAGCAGAGCGCCCACAGCCAGGTGTTTTTGTGGTGCACATTCACGCATGCCTCAGTGTACATAGAAAAATGTATTCCACACCTGGATGGAAAAAAATTAGAGGGAACATTGCTGGCAACGTGGATTTCAGCCCTTTGAAGCTGCAGCGCTTTGCTTTTCTAATCTTCCAGCGGTAATGAACCAGTTGTAACTGACTCAAAAGGCAGCCATTGAGCTCAGGCAAGACACAATGTCATTTTCTTTCAGTACCAACATGGGTGATTGGTGCAGCTGTGGCTGGGGGGAGGCAGGTCCTCACCCCCACCTACAGCCACGCCCCCCTCCTCTAAGGCCCTGCCACCACCATGGGGAGGGAAAGAGCATGTGCTTGCACCCCAGCCTCCCTGGAGCAGTGGGGAGGGAAGAGGCCATGTGGCCCAAGCCAGTGTTTCTCAACCAGCGATACAAGTACCCTCAGGGTACGTGTCATGACCATGAGAGTTAGCCAGCAGCCTGGGGACTAAGGGAGTTAACTATGTCCCTTACCTAACCAGGTAGCCAGCAGCCAATAGAAATGTAGGTTGGAATTTCAAACTGGGACAAAGGAATTTTTGGTTTTTCCCTCCTTTGTCCCTGGGCAGTTTCTCTCCAGCTACCGAGGGGGACAGACAAAATGTCTTGCTCTAAGAAAAGACTCTTCACTATCTGTAAGTAGGGTAAAGTTTAGATAAATCCATTACGTTTTATTGTTTTATGGTTTGGGAATGGGAATCTGATGTCTGTGTATTTAAAAATGGGTTTTCCTCCCCTTTGCAACTAAGCTCTTGGCCCATGGAGGGGTCCCCCCCCCATGAGTATATTAATTGGTGACTTTTCCATCTAGTCATTATGCTTGCAACAGGAGTATTGTAGTGCTTATAAAAGATCTTTCTCTTTCTTTTTTATTAATCTGGTATTGGTTAAGTTTTTTGTGTCCCTGTTTTTACTTTTGGGCTGAGATTTCCCAAGTGATCTCTTCCCTGGTTTGTTATCATTACTTGGGTGGTGGCAGTGCATTTTTATCCCAAAATCTAGGTTTTTAAGATTTTGGGGGGAAGTTTTATACCAAAGCCTGGAAAGATAAGGTTTTGGGGTACTTTTGCGGGCCCCCACTTCTGCATTTATCATGCCAGAGTGGGGAAAAAGCCTTGACAGTACTCAAGAGAAGTCTGGGGGGTACGTCAACACAACTGAAACCTGGAGAAAACTGAATTTTTGTTTTAAGTTTTGCAGCATTTTATTATTTTTGTACTTTTTACACCCAACCACGATGAAGTTGTTTAAACAAATGTGTTGCAATGGTAGAAAAAAAAATGTGTGTGTCTGAAAACTGTAGGGACTGGGGGTACTTCTGATTTTTTTTAAAAGGGGGTACTTTATAAAAAAAAAAGGTTGAGAAACACTGGCCCAAGCCACCCCAGAGCAGTGGGGAAGGAGGAGTCCATGTGGCCCAAGCTGCCCCGGACAGAGGCATAGCGAGGGTGTTATGCGCCCAGGGGCAAAGACAAAATTTGTGCGGCCCCCCCCCCCCTGCCATGCAGCAGGGCCCCGAACCTGGCACATAGCTGAGCCTGACCCTAGGAGGCGGGGGGGGGGGGAGCTTGTACCGCGTCTTCCCCTGCCCCCTCCAGTTTGGGGCCGGGCCCCCGCACACAGTAACCTGCCAGCAGACATGGAGCAGGGTCGGGCTGGGGGGCAGAGAGCTGGGGAGGAGGCTCCAGCTGGCGGCAGTGGGCGGAGGAGGAGCAGGCGAGCCCAGGGATGACAGGGGGAGCGGAGGGGAACTAAATTGGTGCCCCACTTGGCCCACCCATCACTATGCCACTGGCCCCGGAGCAGTGTGGAGGGAGGAGGCCGTGTGGCCCAAGCCACCCCAGAGCCCGGGGAGGGCGGGCGCTGGGGGCAGCAGGGTATTCTGGGGGTGGAGCGTGGGCAGGGCCAGGCTGTCAGTTTGGAAAGGCTGTGCCTCCTCCCGCCTATTATACCAGCCACCCCTGAGTACCGAGGCCATTACTTGGGCTCCCAACATAATCGCAGACACATTTTGAGATTCAGAGCCCCTGAACCAAGATTTCCCACCCCAGGAACAATCACACAATACTTCACACCCTTTCTGTGCCACGCCCTGCAGATCTGATGACATTCTGGGGACACGTTATTGTTGCCCACTAGCCCCATTAATCTCCATGGGACTTGTCGTACAGCAGGTCTTCTTGACCACGGTCTCGCGCATATTGCCCATACTGCCACACTAAGGGCCCTCACAAGAAAAACACAGGCCGCTGAGGCGGATCCAGAGACAGAACTTTAAGTCCCTTGGGTGCTCAATACAGTTCTCAGTAAACGGAATTGAACTTGGCAAGCACCTGGGCCAGGAAGATAAGAGTAGGGAAAAGAGCTAAGTTAACGAGCACTAAAAACAGGACAAGATAGGAATAAGGAAAATGAGCTGTCATAATACACCAGTTAACAAGCACCTGCAACAGGGAAAGAAAAAACATAGCTAGCTCTCACGTGTGCCAGTCATGTCTGCATCAGGCACTAACCACAAGGCCCTGAGTCAGACGTCATATCAAAAGGAAGGAACCCTAATATGGTACCGAATATCAAATTGCAGTATAAAACACCCTGAGCCCTAAGCTCGGGGAGGTTCTGTATCAAGATAGAAGGCACGTATCGTCCAACCTGGCTAAGGGGTTGATCACCCAAGGCCGCCTCCCACCCACTGAATCACGAAAGGGGTGTACGAATCTGGAGCATGCTACGTGTTGTTTTTTGTCTGTGTATCGTAATTGTCACTGAGTTTGTAAGTATTGCTTAATATATTATTTATCAGCTTAGCAATAGTTGTATTGTATTAATATTGTATAATGGTACCACACCTAGGTCTAAATAAGAACTAGGAGTAGAACTGAGGGGTTGTTAAGTGAATAGGCAGACTAATAACTAACTCTACCGGCTGTTCAAAGATACCCATAGAGGGATTGGCTGTAGGAGGAGTTTTTATTATTGTTGTATTGACTTTCTTTAATGTATGTTTTATTTGCATGCTATGTTGTCTTAAACAAATCAGAGACAGTGATTTAATATAATCAGATTGTAGTCAAAGTTTGGAATTGGTTAAGCACATCTCAGCTCGAGCTTTCCTCCTTTGCGGCCCCCAGTCCCTCGCCACAAACGCCACCCCTAGACAATCTTTCGAGCCTCTGGTGAGTCACACGAGAAATGCCTGGCCCAGCATTCCTTGCTGTGCCCTTTGTTCCATCGCTCTTGAGTTAATAGCTGCACACAGCTCTTTATGAGGCTCCGGGCTCTGCGCCCCGCTTTGTGCTCTGAGAGGTCTTTGCCTATGGATGTTATTTTAGCCAGCTCCACCGGTTCTTCTAAAACTGGACTCCAGAAATCTCTCAGAATGTGGTTCTGATTTAGCACATCTGTTACATTTGTGTAGCGTATTACTGCACGCAGTTTTATGAGAGGCATTACATAACTTTGTATTGCATCCTATCATTCAACATCTTTCCACAATTAGAAGCCCATGTGTACGTGAAAACTCAAGCGATGCTCCTGCCTTGCAGTCTGACACCTTTTAGCCCAGCCAGCCTTGGATGCTAAGATGAGCTGCGACTCTGGTTTTCTTAAAAAACAACCTTTAAAAAAAAAAAAATAAAATAAAAAAGTAGTCCCATGGCACCTTAGGCTACCTCTACACTGCAACGCTATTTCGGGATATTGGAGTATCCTGAAATATCTATCCCATGTCTTCACAGGGCTTGCTATCCCAATGTCCCTGTAAATCTCATTCTATGACGAGTAAGGGACGTTTTGGAATAGCGCTTTATTTCGAAATTTGGCACTGTGTAGTGAGCACCAAATGGCAAAATAAGCTATTTAAAAATAGCTTTGAAATACTCTACGCAATCTGCATAGCTCAAATTGCGTATCTTGTTTCGAGTTATGGTGTAGTGTAGATGCACCCTAAGGGTATGTCTAGACTGCATCCCTCTGTCGGCAGAGGGATGCAGATTAGGCAGGTCGACATTGCAAATGAAGCAGGGATTTAAATATCCCGCGCTTAATTTGCATAAAAAATGGCTGCCATTTTTGCAGACTCGGCACTTTGTCAACAAAAAGGGGCAGTCTAGAGGGGGATCTGTCGAGAATGAAAGACTTTTTCGACAGACCCTGTAAACCTCCTTGCAGGAGGCATAAGGGATCTGTCAGAAAAGGCTTTCTTTCTCGACAGATCCCCCTCTAGATGGCCGCTTTTTGCCGACAAAGTGCCGAGTCGGCAAAAAGGCAGCCATTTTTAATGCAAATTAAGCATGGGATATTTAAATCCCCGCTTCATTTGCAATGTCAACCTGCCCAATCTAGACATACCCTTAAGAGACACACAAAAATATATGTAGTGTATCATGAGCTTTCATGGGCAAAACCCACTTCCTCAGAAGAGATGATCTTGAGAGGAAAAAAGGGGGGACTCTCATAATAACAAGGGAGAGAGGAAAGAAAAAAATTACCTATCAATTGTAGTGCTGGTGCTAATGAGGCTAAATGAGCAGGCTAGAAATGTCCCACACTTAGCTTTTGATGTCAATGAGGTCTTGAATAGAATGAAAGCTGGTGTTATAATATGTTAACCAGTTCAAGTCTTTGTTCAGACCAAGTGAGAAAGTGTCAAATTTGCATATGGAAGTCAATTCCTCGCATCCCCTGTAGCTGACTTGTGAAATCGTGGTTCTCGTTTTTCCCCAGGAGCAGACACTGTCATTTACTAATGGCCAAGTACGACTGTGATACATGCCGCATGGATAATTTTTGCATTTGCATTTTTAACCCCCCCCCATGCATTGCCTGAATCACGTGCACGGTTGAACAAGAACCATTTTGGGATGCAGGCGACAAGCAAACATTTATCCACGGGATTGAACCATCCTTTTTATGTACACCAATGAGCTTGGGTTAGTGAAACATTTTAACATTATAAGCATGAATCTTAGGAGAAAAAAAAATATTTGCACTCACAATCTATTTAAGGGACGGTATAAATAATGAGCAAATGCTGCTTTACGGAAATGAAATGTAACATTCTTGTTGGCATTCCCGAGTAGCAGCGTGTTGTACGGTCGTTCTCATAATAAGAAGTGTTTTTCATCTTCAGAACGCAGGGCAAATGTTAGCTAATCAATCCTCAGGGCCCTTCTGTGAGGTAACTGCAGAAATCAAAAGTTTGCTTTTAAATGCAATAATACACTCACAATCCGAGAAGCAAGCTTTTGGAGTCAGAGGGAGTCTGCAGAGCCAGTCTGATCTGAGTGAAAGTTTCATGCCAAATCAGCTGGTAAATTGACATTGCGACTAGCAGGAGAAGTTGATAAATATGGTCGCAGAGGGCTGGCCATGTGAGTCTGTAACTTTAAAAGCAACAGGTAGTCCTGTGGTACCTTAGAGCAGGGGTGGACAAAAGGGCCTCCATGGGCCGGATCTGGCCCACCAACCGGGTTGATCCAGCCCACAGAGGCCGTGCTGCTCCCCCGCCCCCAGGTCAATTAGAGTCTGGGGGCGGGGGAAGCGCGCAAAGTTTCCTCCGCCCTACCAGGAGCATGTAGCACTCTGAAATGCCGCACACTCCTGGCAGGGCAGGAGGAGACTTCACACGCTTCCCTGCCCCCCAGGCTATTCAGAGCTTGGGGGTGGGAGAGCACACGAAGCTTCCTCCACCCTGCCCCCGCCCTGCGAGGAGGGTGCAGCACTTTGAAGTGCCGCACACTCCTCACAGGGAGAGGGTAGGGCGGAGGAAACTTCGCATGCTCCTCCTGTCCCCAGGCCAATCAGAGCTTGGGGGGTGGGGGTGCACATGAAGTCTCCTCCTGCCCTGCCAGGAGCACACGGCACTTCAAAGAGCTACATGCTCCTGGCAGGGCGGAAGAAACTTAGTGCGCTTCCCCCATCCCCAGGCCCTAATTGGCCTGGGGGTGGGGGAGCATTCAAAGCCTCGTCCCGCCCTGCCAGGGGGCATGGGTGCTTAGTGGCGGGGGGGGGACAGAGGGGCTCTCCCACCCCCAGACCAATCATGGTCTGGGGGTGGGGAAGCCCAAAAGCATCCTGGCCCTGCCCTTTCTGTTTTAGGACCTGCACCCGGGGGCCACTTCAAAAAAATTTCAAGTGGCCCCCAGCCAAAAATTATTGCCCACCCCTGCCTTAGAGACTAACAAAAATATAGAGTATCATGAGCTATCATGGGCAAAACCCACTTCTTCAGATGAACTAGAGAGGAAAAACAGAAACCCAGAATTTATAACAGAAAAAGAAGGTGTTATATCCTACAATTGACAGGTACCGTTTTTTCCCTTTTTTTTCTTGTTATAAATTCTGGGTTTCTGTTTTTCCTCTCCAGCTCATCTGATGATGTTGATTTTGCCCACGAAACATATTTTTATTAGTCTTTAAGGGTATGTCTACACTACAGCACTAATTCGAACTAACTTAGTTCGAATTCGTTAATTCCGAACTAAGCTAATTCGAATTAGCGCATCTAGACCTAAAAACTAGTTCGAATTAGCGTTTTGCTAATTCGAACTAGCATGTCCACATTGAGTGGACCCTGAACCGAAGTTAAGGCTGGCCGGAACCAGTGCCGGCAGGGCATCAGCTTAGGACTTAGAGCGTGGAGCTGCTGCCTCAGGCTAGCCGAGGGCTGTGCTTAAAGGGACCCGACCCCCACCCCGGACAGACAGTTCTCAGGGTTCCCCACTTGCTTGTCTACCTCGATGAGGGACAGCAAAGCAGTCCTGTCTTGGAGTGCCCTGAGTGCCCACCCTCGGCACATCACAGCACTCGGCCATCAGCCCGGCTGCACTTGCCGCAGGCTGCCATCCGGGGGGGTTATTCGGGGGGCTGTCAGGATCCAGGAGGCCCTGCAGGAGAGCTTCCACCCCGAGGAGCCCGCAGAGCCACTCCAGTCCTCCCCATCGGGGGCTCGTGCCCCATTCCTCCCTCACCTCCTTCCACTTACCCTTCCCTAGCCCCCCTTCCTGATGTAAAAAATAAAGGACACGTGTGTTCAAAAATAGAAACTCTCTTTATTTAACAAAACTGAGGGGGGGGGATTAACCTCTGGGGAGACTGGGAAAAGGAGGTGGGAGAGGGGAAGAGAGAGGGGAGGTGGAAACCTGGGAGGAGGGAGCTGGAAGGGGGAAGCCAGGGGAAGAAGGAGGAGGGGAAGTCTAAAACTATGGTACGCCATATCTTCAGTATTGTGTAGAGATGGGGGTCTCCTCACCTCAAAAAAGATATTTTGGCCTTGGAAAGGGTTCAGAAAAGGGCAACTACAATGATTAGGGGTTTGGAACTGGTCCCATATGAAGAGAGGCTAAAGAGACTGGGACTTTTCAGCTTAGAAAAAAGGAGACTGAGGGGGGATATGATAGAGGTCTGTAAAATCATGAGTGGTGTGGAGAGGGTGCATAAAGAAAAGTTCTTCATTAGTTCCCATAATAGAAGGACTAGAGGACACCAAATGAAATGAATGGGTAGCAGGCTTCAAACTAATAAAAGAAAGTTCTTCTTCACAAAGCAAATAGTCAACCTGTGGAACTCCTTGCCACAGGAGGCTGTGAAGGTGAGAACTAGAACAGAGTTTAAAGAGAAGTTAGATAAAGTCATGGAGGTTGGGTCCATGGAGTGCTATTAGCCAGGGGGTAGGAATGGTGTCCCTGGCCTCTGTTTGTGGAAGGCTGGAGATGGATGGCACGAGACAAATGGCTTGGTCATTGTCTTTGGTCCATCCCCTCCGGGGTACCTGGTGTTGGCCGCTGTTGGCAGACAGGCTACTGGGCGAGATGGACCTTTGGTCTGACCCAGTACGGCCGTTCTTATGTTCTTATGTTCTAAGCTCAGGGTCGGGGGTCTCACTGGACCAACTTGATTTTCATGCAACCCTGCTCCTGGGTTCGCATGTGGCCTTTGGTGGCCAGGCTGGCAGCTATCCTGCCCTAGACGGCCACTTTCCTGTGCCTAGTGCGGAGATTGTGGACGTTGGAGGCCTCCCCCCAAACCTAGATGAGGTCCACGATCTCCACACTAAACCAGGCGGGCGTCTGCCTCTTGCGGCCCCGGGCAGGCTCCTGGGAGCCGCCAGCCTGCTCCTGGGAAGAGGGGGAGGGCTGGGTGGCAGCGGGTGGCTGGCTCGTGCTGTGCCGGGTGCAGGGTCTGCTGGCTGGGTGCTGGCAGGCTTGCACCTGGCACGGGCACCGTAGCCAGACCGTGGACCTTTAAGGGCTCCGGGGCCGGGAGGGGGGCAGACGAGTTTCCCTGGCTTGGCCCAGAGTGGCCACCAGGGCAACCTGGGAAGGGCTAGCCTCCAACTAGTTCGAATTAAGTGGCTACACAGCCCTTAATTCGAACTACTTAATTCGAACTAGGCGTTAGTCCTCGTAGAATGAGGTTTACCTAGTTTGAATTAAGTGCTCCGCTAGTTCGAATTAAGTTCGAACTAGCGGTTTGCGTGTGTAGCGCCTATGAAAGTTAATTCGAACTAACGGCTGTTAGTTCGAATTAACTTTGTAGTGTAGACATACCCGATGGTACCACAGGACTACTTGTTGTTGATGGGTCCTTCTAAAAGTCTAGCAGGAAAGGGGCTCCAGCAAATAGGACAGATCTCTAGATCCATAGTGTCCAGCCAGTTCTGAAGCAGTAGCCGCTCTAGTGGCTTATAGTAGTGGCTACTGCTATAGCAAACTAGCCACACTCACCCAGCCAAATAGCCACACATGACTAGAGTGTTGGACACCATGGCTAGATAGTGGAGTACCCAGGCTAAGTAAGGAAGCATTCTGAAGAATCAGTAGCCATATCGATTAAGAACCCCATGTTGAATGATTGTGATGAGTTCTGCATGCTTTAGTTTGTGAAGGAAGACAAAGGGTACGTCTACACAGCAGCGTTATTTCGGAATAACTGACGTTATCTGAAATAGCATCGTGCATGTTTATGCTACAAGCTTTTACTTCGAAATAATGTCGAGCTGGAGGACTTCTTACACCGAATCCCATAACCCTCATTTCACGAGGAGTAAGGAAAGTCGGAGGAAGATTTTCCTGTCACTTTTTGGGGGGGGAAGGGGTCCAGTATTTTTGGTGAAACCATCTGGCAACCCTAATGTCCAACCTAATCCTCCCTTGCTGCAATTTAAGCCCATTGCTTCTTGTCCTGTCATCAGAGGCCAAGGAGACCAATTTTTCTCCCTCCTCCTTGTAACACCCCTTTAGATACTTGAAAACCACCATCATGTCCCCTCTCAGTCTTCTCTTTTCTAAACTAAACAAGCCCAGTTCTTTCAGTCTTCCCTCATAGCTCGTATTTTCTAGACCTTTAATCATTTTTGTTGCTCTTCTCTAGACCTTCTCCAATCTTGCCACATCTTTCTTGAAATGTGGTGCCCAGAATTGGACACAATACTCCAGCTAAAGCCTAATCAGCACAGAGTAGAGTGGAAGAATGATTTCTTGTGTCTTGCTCACTACATTCCTGTTAATGCATAGTGTAGATGCGCACTTCGTTATTTTGGAATAACATCAGTTATTCCAAAATATCGCTGCTGTGTAGACGTATTCCATATATCAGATCTGTATTTTTGAAAGGGGCGTGGGGACTATCAGACTATTTCGAAATAACTCCCTAGTGTGGATATAGCCTAAGGGTACATCTACACTGCAATGCTATTTCGGGATTCCAGAGGTATCCCAAAATAGTTACCCCATGTCTTTTGAACATGTCCGCTATTCCAAAATATAGCGAACGTGCTATTTCAGCATCCCTGTAAGCCCTCATTGCACGAGGGATAAGGGATGTCTCGAAATAGTGTGTTATTTCAAAATTTGGCGCTATGTAGACATGCCAAATTTTGAAATAACCTATTTCGAAAAAGAATCAAAATAAGATAAGCAAATTATGTATATTATTTTGAGCTAAGGGTACAGTGTAAACACACCCTAAGGGACAAAGAACAGAAAGTAGGAATAAGCAATCTGTTTTTCTATGGCAAAGTTAACAGCTGGGTGCCACCCCAAAATCTGTGTTAATATATGTAGTTTACATTACAGAAAATACAAACAAGACTGAGTAAGTTAAAGATACACTAAATAATGAAAATAGTCCCTTATAATGCAAAAAACAAAGGGACATTTGTGAAACTGAAAGATGGCAAACTTAAAACTGGTAACAGTACACAATTAGCCTGTGGAACTCATTGCCACGTGATACAATGGAGACCAAGAGCTTAACAGACTTGAGGAAGGGATTGGACATTTCTATGGATAGGAAGAACATCCAGAATTATAACAGTAAGCATTAAAAGTAACCAAGAGTTTTGGGTCAGGAAGAAAGCTTCCTTGCAGGCAGACTCTCTCACAGCCTGCCAAAAGCAAGTACTGAACACTGTCAGAGAGGATTACTGACTAAATGAACCACTGGTTTAGTACAGTCTGGCTATGCCTTGTTTGAGGAGTGCCAATACTGGGCACAAGATTTATTGTGGCCCAGGCCTGTCTTACAAATAATGAGTAGCTCTTGTTAGCTGAGAAGGTAGCTGGATTTCATAGAAAGTCTCTTTTTTCCCTTTCCTCCCAAGTTAAACAACTAGAGATCCGCCAAAGACTTCTCTTTACAATTCTGTGGATATTTTTAAAGTGACTCCCCCTACTAGCACCCTCTGCTAGAGAAGAATTCCCAGACAAGACCATTTTATTTTGCAACTGGAGAAACTAAGTTTGAATCTGATTAAAGCTTTACAGTAGAAGACTCACACTTCCGATGCAATCTGACTTTCTTATAGGTGAACCACTGAGCTCCCTGGAAATTTCCAGCATGGCATCTCTCTAATGCAAAACTCCCGCTTGTTCTCTTAGGTCAAATATTCAGAGTGCAGTTTCTAATTTGGATCACTGCTCTGAAAAGCTTGAGGAGGGCTGTGAAAATGCGTTTTTATGAGGGAGGGCTGAGTTACTGCCAAGGTTTCTTTTTTAAGGGAGTCAACCTAATCCCACCGACCGTGTGAGGACTGTGCTGTTCCGGGTGCCCTGGCAATGGTTTATGACAAACCTGCAGCCCAAGTCTGCCTTGCCTGGTCGTGTTTGCATCAGATGAGTTGCCATGGGACTGCAAATAAAGTGCTCACCAGCTTGGTGCAGGTCTTGTTCCACCCGGGCTTCCTTGAAGGGCTTTTGCACCGTTTTACACATTCATGGGTTGCATTTCCTGAGCTCGCATCTAAAACAAGTCTCAGCACTAAGACAACCACTAACCAGTTCAAACAGCAGCACATTGGACCTGCTTGCAGACACCAAGCGCTCCCCTACGTTAAAAGTAAAAAATGCAATATGAAACTCACTCCTAAAGGTGTGCTTTTCGTGGAACACGGGGGTCAGCTTTCTCCAGGAGTTTACGCTGTGTAATGACTCTGCAGAGAGTATGTGATGAAGGTGTCCACACACACCCCGGATAGGCTGTGCCTTGAGGAGAAGCAGGGAAGGAGCAGCACACACACACACACACACACACCCCCTCATAGGCTGTGCCTTGAGGAGAAGCAGGGAAGAAGCAGTACACACACACACACACACACACACCCTTATAGGCTGTGACTTGAGGAGAAGCAGGGAAGGAGCAGCGCACACACACACACACACACACACCCTCATAGGCTGTGCCTTGAGGAGAAGCAGGGAAGGAGCAGCACACACACACACACACACACACACACACACACACACACACACACACACACACACACACACACACACACACACACACACACACACACCCCCTCATAGGCTGTGCCTTGAGGAGAAGCAGGGAAGGAGCAGGTTAGGCCTGTATAAATCAGGGGTGGGGAAGCTAAGGCCCGGGGGCCGGATGTGGCCCCTGGCTTGCCTGGATCTGGGCCCCAAGGTTCAGGGCTTCCCCCAGCACTGGGAAGCCCACACTAGTGCTCCAGCCCCTCTGCTACCTCACTGTGGGGCTGGAGCACACAAAAACTACTAGGCCGGGTCCCCTTAGGCTCTGGGCAATGAGGAGAATGTGGGGAGGGTCTTTCTCCTTCTCAGTCGGGGGCCACGTCAGTGAGCGTTTGTTGTTGGTTTTTTTGCTTCTCACTTGTGTGCGGCCCCCGACTGATTTTTCTGTGGGTGGGCATAGGGTTGCCAGGTGTCTGGTATTCTACCGGACAGTCCAGTATTTGCGCTTTTTGTCCGGTAAAAAAAAATCAGAGACTACCGGATATGTGCAATGTCCAGTATTCTCTGATTTTTCCGGCTGCGCACCAGACGGAAGCCTGGCATGGACGGGGGGAGTGGCTGGAAGGCAGGGCCACCATCGGCGCTCTGGGCACTTCAGAAGCCTAGCCAGGGCGGGGGGAGTGGCTAGGAGTCCCAGCTGGGAGGCGGGGTTGCGACTGCCGCTCTGGGCGCCCCAGAACAGGGAGGGGGGGAGCTTATTATCCCGCGTTCCTTTTTTTTTTTTCTTCTCGACCAAAAAATACCGCGTCTGGTATTTTTTGGGAGACCATCTGGCAACCCTGGGTGGGTGGCCCCTGACCCCAAAAGGGTTCCCCATCCCTGGGAATGAAGCTGAGAGCAGAAGGGGGCTGCAAGAGCAGGAGTCTAGGCTCACTCCCTGGGCTGGGAGAGAGGAGGTGTGTTTGGCGGCTAGGGAGTTGGGCAAGAAATCAGAGTGTGGCTCCTGCTCTGACAGAAAGGAGGAAGGGAAGCAGAAGACAGAGGAGGAGTCCAGGACAATAGCAGGCGGGGTGTGGGGCCAAGCAGGCCATAGCTGGTGCACATAAGGTCCACTCCTAACCCTTGGACAGTGGCCCAGCGCCTGGCCTTGGACTGGAACGTTGTCTGGAATGGCTGCTGCTACCCCCAGCGGCAGGGGACTGGACAGAGGGCCGAGTCACAGAGCGCTGCCGGGTCTGAATAGCCCTAATCCCAAGAGGTAGCCACGAGAAGGCCGCCTTGCAGTGAGCAAATCCCTTGACAGGGGCCAAATGTCTACGGAGAGATAAGCCACAGACAAAAATAAGCCAGGAAGGCACCTAATAAAATGCGCGTGGCCTGTCAGTAGATGCAGAGCTCAGCACAGGGTGTGGGGTGGCAGTCCAAGGGATAGAGGGTTGCTGCTTATCGCAGAGCATGGGCAGGAGCAGTGCTCACTTCCCTCAACTACCCTATCATTTACCTGTGCTAGAAAGGCCGCCTCTCGGGGAAAGTCAGTCTGTGTAGTCCTGGCTCATGTATCCTGCAGGGGGCCAGCTGGTGCCAAGTCTAGCGGTGGTGATTGTGGCACATGTCCATGGGGGACAACAGCCGGTGTCCCCCTCTCCCCGCCTGAGTGGAATCACCCGGGACAGACCCTTAGGAAACTGTCGCAGTGAAAAATGCGTCATGAGGATTAATGAGAACGGCCCTGGCACCAGAATGGCCGAGGTGCCGGGGTGGGGGGGCTCGGAGTTTGGGGTCTAAAAGTTTAGCAGGGATAGGCCAGAGCCGGGGAGGTAAATCCAGTTTAGGCGTTGGGTCCAAGGAGCAGAGTCCTCATGCTACTCCCCACCCTCGCTCCCCTCTGCCCACCCAGGCGATCTCGTGCTGGCTGTCCCCAATCCCCCCTCCTGCCCACCTCCTCTCCTCCTCCCGGAAATCTTTTCACCCCCCCTCAACACCCCACAACCCTGCCGTCCCTCCCCCACACCGAGCCAGTCTGCCAGGGGATACCAGAGAACCAGACGCTGCCGTTGGAGGGCTGTCCTGGCAGGCCCTTCTAAGTGGGAATGAAGGAGTCCCTAGGAGGGAGCTGCCATCGGCCACTCATGCAGTCCATATGCATCTACAAATGGCCCACTTGACTGACGAGACTTAGGTCTGCCGGCCTTAATGAGCAAGCCAGTAGATGAATGTGGACTTCAATAGGCCATAAAGACAAATAACTCCACATGGTACTCATCCTTTATAGCCTGCCCGGACACAAGCCAGCTCTGGTTTTGACATGGAAACAAGACGCATTCCTGCATTCGTTTTGGGTGGAAAGCCCTCTAGTGGCTGCTCTGAAAGATACAACATGGCCTTCCGGGATGGGGACAGCAGCCGCTCCCTCTCAAAGGGGCCAGACTTCTTTTCCACGGCCACACACTTGCTGAGGGGAGTCTGACCATGGAAGTGAATTTGTTTGCGCCGTTTACTTTTTGCCCAGGGTTTTTCACTAGCCCAGGAAGGGTCAGGCATCTCTATATAGTTACATTATAAAGCCCTGAGACGCTGTTATTTCACATCCTCACTGGCTAGGCCTTTTTTCTGAGATTGCAAGGGGTTGACTTGCTCTAACTGCTAGGCCTCCCTCCCCTTGCTGCCTGGATCCTGTATTGTAAATGGATGGTCACATGGCATTAATTAGCAAAGGGCTTTTAAACGCAAACCAAAAAACCACTTTATTTTTTTCAAGTGAGTAGGTACAGAAATGTAACCTGTTCCATGAGTTGTGTTCTCTTATGTGAGCTTAAGAGCACAAGAACAGGCAGACTGGGTCAGACCAATGGTCCATCTAGCCCAGTATCCTGACTGCCCATGGTGGCCAATATCAGATACCCCAGAGGGAGGGAACACAACAGGCAATCCTCATGTGATCCCTCCCCTGTCACCCACCTCCAGACAAAGGGAGGCTAGGGACACCATTCCTACCCATCCTGGCTAATAGCCATTGATGAACTGAACCTCCATGAATGTATCTAGCTCTGTTCTGAACACTGTTAAAGTCCTGGCCTTCACAAGTCACTCACCTAGCCTTTGCTTACATAGTCAGCTGCACAGTCAAGTTCTGACATGCCGCAGGACTATCCGCACACAAATCTGCACCATTTTTTTTACTAAATCGATGCAAACATCTGTATGGATGCTCTCATTTCAGCTGAAGTGCAGCTTTCCGGTTAGCTTAAACCCCACTCCTAATCCGTTTAAGCTACGCTGAAGCCAGGATGGCCATGCAGCCTTCTGCACAGATTGCACTTCAGTGGGTTTAAAGCTACAACTTAAATTCGGCCACTGTGACGCTGCCCATATGTTAGGACACAGATATTCAGGCCTGCCTGTAAAGGCCTCTATGGGCGTGTCTAGACTACAGGGTTTTGTTGACAAAAGTAGCCTTTTGTCGACAAAACTATACCTGTGTCTACACTACCGCCGAGTCCTGGCGACATAACAGCAACAGAACTCGGCAGTTTTGTCAACGGCGGTAAACCTCATTCTATGAGGAATAACGCCTTTTGTCGACAGAGTTCTGTTGACAGAAGGCGTTATTGCATCTACACTGTCCTTTGCGTCTACACTCTCATGTCGACAAAGCGGCTTTGAAAGAGCTCTTTCAAAAAAAGGCGTTCTGGACCACAAACGGGGCTTTTTCGAAAGAGAGCATCCAGATTGTCTGGGTGCTCTCTGCCAAAAAAGTGGATCACTTTTTCAAAAAAAGTTGTGGCTGTCTAGACGATCTCTTTCGAAAGAAGCTTTTTCGAAAGATTTTAGATTGAAAGATTCTTTCAAAAGAAGCGTGTAGTCTAGACGTACCCAATATGATCAGTTAACTCACAGATGGGTGTACACCCGGGTCAGAGCTGGAAGCTATGGTCAGATTGCCAGCTGTTGTTCTCTACCTCCCCCTTGGATTTATGCCCTTCCATGCCCGTTTCGTTTGAACCCCTGGAAGCAAAGGCGACTCTCAAAAGAAAGCTAGTGAGTTTCATCGAGCTTTATGGACCACAGCAGTTTTACAGGCGTGTAGGGGACAGGAAGATTCAGTACGTGACCAGCTGTTATAAGTTTCATTAGGAAACCAAACCAAAACCACACGACTCAACCCAGTCCGAGACAGCCAGGAGTTACACTGCACAGAAAGTTCTGCAAAAAAAAGACTGCTGGTTTCATTTCTCCATTCAACCCCCAAACTGGCTGAGTTCCATCAAATGTTTTCATTTGCAAAAGTTGGCTCGGCAAGTTCGAAACTTTTCAGAGAGGAGAGGGTCTGTGGAGTGGAAGCGATGTTGGCCCCAGAATATTCGACAGACTAACTTTTGGAGCCAAGAAGAGCTCCGTGGAGCTCGACCACTTATTTGTCTCCCTGACAGAAGTTGGTCCAATAAAAGATATTGTGTGTGTGAGAGAGAGAGAGAGAATCACAGGTCTGGTCCACAATGGGCTGTGGCCGCAATTCAAGAGAGAAAATAAATATGGATCCAGCTAAACTTCTTAAGGTGTGAACGCCTCGGGATGAGAACCGCCATTTTGTTCTGTTTGTACAGCACCTAGCATGCTGGGACCCTGGTGATGGCTGGGGGCTCCCATTTGCTACCATCATACAAATAATAAACCCGCCACCCCATTGGGGCTGCTGTATTTTAGCACCCTGGTCTCTTAGCTTCCTGTCTTCTGCCACCAGGGTCTAAGCATTCTACCCCGTGGCCTGCATGTGAGGAGACCAGATTGCTTTGGGACAGGACACAGTATTGCTGGCACGCTTGCGGGGGGGTGGGGGGGGATCCCTACACAGCTTCCCCATTCTACTGCAAACTGAATAAACGGTCGCCAAACCCACAGCACTTCCTTTTCCTGAGCTGGTTTCCTTCGGTTCTAGTCTGAGTCTCGGTTTACCCAGCGTGTGAGCTCTTCAGTGGAGGGCACAGGGCTCTGTGTTTGTAAAGCACGGGGGTAAATTGCCTGCCGTGGTCCGTTCCACCGGTGGAAACCACATCCCTTTGACCTGTAGGCCAGTGATTCCCAGCCAGGGTCGGGGGCCCACAGGGGTGCTGTGTCACCAAGCATTAGACTCGCAGGGGCCCAGGGCAGAAAGCCAAAGCCACACCACATGGCTCTGAGCCCCACCCCCCAGCACTGAAGCCTGAGCAATGTAGCTTTGTGGGGGCCCCTGGGACCCCAGGCAACTGCCCTACTTGCTGCCTCCTAGTGTCGGCCCTTTTGTTTAGATGCAGAGAGCCAGGCATGGCACCGCTGAGACGTACTGGGGGGTGAAATGTTCCTGCCCCCCCAAGCACCCCTCTGTGCTCTGGGACCAGGGAGGCTGGGACTGCACACCCTCCTCCCTCCCCGTGCTGGGGGGGGGCGTGGCACGTTGTCCCGCCTTCCCATGGTGTGGGGGGGGGCAGGGAGGCGGCTTGGCTCCCATGGAGGCGGGGCCTCAGCAGAAGGGGCGGGGCTGCAGATGAGGCTGGGGGCTTGCCTCCCCCAGCCCTACCTTCACCCACTGCCCATGGTTCAGAGCACTGCTGCAAAACAGAAACCCCAACTATCTCATCCAGCACTTACTGTGTTAGGCTCCAGGGCATAATCCTATAGCGCCAGGCCTTTCACAACCGAATGAGGAGAATCTCTGTCTGGCTAACACCCCTGTGTAATTTTGGCTGACTGCATTTTGCTCTTTCCTCTGCCTTCCAGGAGCGCCCCCCAAATCTCACGCTAAAGGCTGCATTTTGAAAAGTTCCTTTTGGACGCAGGAGTCCAAGATCCGCTTTCAACGGGACATAGGAGCCTCAGTGGAAAAAAAAAATCAAAAGAAGTTCGGCATCTAGGTGCCTAAATCCCATTTTCAAAACAGATTTAGGAGCCTGAGTGACTTTGAGGCTCTTGAAAGTCTTACCCAAGACAATTGCATTTCACTCGCCAGACTGAGCCAGTGTAAAAATTGCTCCAGTCTCTCCTTCCCAACGCGACTGACAAGTGCTGACTCAGCAATCTGTATCCAAAGCAGAGCAGATTTATTCAAAGATTCAACAAAAGCAAAAGACAAACAAACTCCAACACTGAAAAAAACTATGCAAAGGCATTGAAAAAATGCTTCTTTTTTCTTGGGACATTTGGGTCTTTAACCCCTTGGACTTGTCAAGAAAGAATTTGTTTCTTTGCAACACAGCAGGTGGGAGCTGAAGAATTCCTAGTACAGCCAAGGAGGCTGTTAAAACAATATTGTGTTCATTTTTAACTTAGCCATGCACCGAAGACTCAAAGTGACTAGAGCACTATGTATTGGATACATTTGTACCAATACAATTACATTTGTACCGGTAGGTGCTGTTTGATTTCGTTAGCAAACTTGTCAGGCTTCCGTTATTGCCAAAAAACCAAAAACCAACAACTGTGGAGATGGATCTCTCATGAGTTCAAGCCCCAAAACTAAGCCATACCTGCCAGGGCAACCTTCCCACCTCTAGAGCAGCTGGTCTAACAGCCAGGGAAGGTGGCCAGAGCCCCCTGGAGGCCAAAAGGTAGAACCAAAAACTGTAATAAGAGGCCTCCTGGGACGGTAAATGCAGATTTGAGCCAGGCATCTGAGACCAAGTCCATATTGCGTTGCTGCTGCGCCACTGTAGCACCACAGTGAGTCATTTCTGACACTGATGGAAAGGGTTCGTCTGTTGACGTACTTAATCCACGTCTCAGGGGAGGGAGCTAGGCTGATGGAAGCCCTGAGGGTATGTCTACACTACAGCGTTATTTCGAAATATCTAATTTTGAAATAATGCGTCCACACACAAAATGCATTTCAAAATAGCTTTTTGCTTTCAAAATAGCACGTCCACACTGATTGGACGCTGAATCTCACTTAAGGCCAGCAGGGCATCAGGTCAGAAGTTACCTTGTGGCCAGGGCGGCCAGCAGAGCACCCTGGAAAGGGCTGGAGGCCCCCTATTTCAAAATAAGCGTCTACGCAGCGCTTATTTCGAAATAGCAATTTCGAAATTGGCACTGTTCCTCGTGGAATGAGGTTTACCAATTTTGAACTAAGCCCTCCTCTGTTTCGAATTAATTCCGAAATAGCAGTTGGCTGGTGTAGACGCTGGGAAAGTTATTTCAAAATAACGGCTGTTATTTCGAAATCACTTTGCTGTGTAGACATACCCTGAGTGATCTAGCGAGACAGATCTTAGGCCAGGTCGACCCTAGACCCGGAAGATCAGAGTAAGGTACGCAACTCCAGCTATGGAAAATGCAGAGCCACGGGGCGGGTGGCTGCTGGGACCCAGCACGAGCCAGGACTGAGCCAGCTTGCCTACCTGCCGGCTCCTTAGGTATTTTCAGTGCAGAGCCACGTATCGGGTAACCGTGTAACCAACCAAATATTTGTCGATTACCGGATTCCCTGCAATTTAACATCCTGATTCCCTGCCATTGGCGATCAGGACATGGCCTGGCGGTGTCGAGACACAATGGCCTGCAATCACCGCAGTGATCAGAGGACGCAGAGGAAAGAGCCACAAAAATGAGTCAGGGGCTGGAGGAAATGCTTTTAGAGGGGGAGACTTAAGCAGACTCACTTATCAGAGGGGTAGCCATGTTAGTCTTAATCTGCATAAACAACGAGAAGTCCTGTGGCACCTTAGGGTATATCTAGACTACATGCCTCTGCCAGCAGAGGCATGTAAAACAGACGACCCGAAATAGTCAATGAAGCGGAGATTTAAATATCCCTGGCCTCATTAAAATAAAAATGGCTGCTGCGCTGTGCCAGCTCAGCTGATCGTTGGCACAATGCGGCAGTCAAGACGCGGATCGGTCAGCAAGGAAAGCCTTTGTCGACCGATCCCTTATGCATCCTGAAACGAGGTTTACAGGATCAGTCGGCAAAGGCTTTCCTTGCCGACCGAGCCGCGTCCTGAATGCCGCGTTGTGCCGACAATCAGCTGAGCCGGCACAACGCGGCGGCCATTTTTATTTTAATGAAGCGGGGGATATTTAAATCCCTGCTTCATTGACTATGTCGGGTAGCCTATTTTACATGCCTCTGCCAGCAGAGGCATGTCGTCTAGACATACCCTTGTAGACTAACAGATGTATTGAAGCATAAGCTTTCATGGGCAAAGACCCACTTCGTACACGCATCTGACAAAGTGGGTCTTTGCCCACGAAAGCTTATGCTCCAATAAATCAACCATTTAGCACCTCAGAGAGAAAACTGACGGGTGACTTGATGACAGTGCGTACATTGAACTGCATGGGAAGGGTCCTAACGGGCTCCCCAGTGGGGCAGAGAAAGGCATAACCCCTGACACCAACTCAAAGCTGCAGCCGGACCAGTTCAGATGCGAAATTAGGCAGAAATTGTTCACAGCCAGAGGTATTGATTTTTGGAAAAATCTACCTTGGGAGGCAGTGACTCCTCCAGCTTTCGGATGCCTTTATGGAAGACAGGTGTTAGCCAAACACAAGTTTCAAGAATTTAAACTAGATGATCCAATAGACTGACATTAACACTATGAGCCACTCATCCAACCTGGGGCAGCGACTACAACAAAAGAAGGGGGACGGTATTTAAGTCCTAATCTAGCCAGAACTCAGGCCAGGTCTCCACTTGATGATGGCTCGACACTCTGGCAATCGACCCTCTGGGGTTCGATTTGGCAGGTCTAGTGAAGACCCACTAAATCAAATGCCAAGGGCACTCCCAGCAACGCAGGGGGAAGTCAACGGGAGCATTTCTCCCATTGACCTCCCGCTGTGGGGCTGCCCCAGAAAAATCGATACAAGGTTCATAAAAGGGCAACAAAAATGATTAGGGAGTTGGAACAGGTCCCATATGAAGAGAGATTAAAAAGACTTGGACTTTTCAGTTCAGAAAAGAGAAGATTAAGGGAGGATATGATAGAGGTCTATAAAATCATGACTGGTGTGGAAAAAGTGAATAAGGAAAAGTTATTTACTTATTCCCACAATATAAGAACTAGGGGGTCACCAAATGAAATTAATTGGCAGCAGGTTTAAAACAAACAAAAGGAAGTTTTTCTTTACTCAGAGCACAGTCAACCTGTGGAACTCCTTGCCAGAGGATGTGGTGAAGGCTAGGACTTTAACAGGGTTCAAAAAAGAGCTAGATAGATTCATGGAGGTTAGGTACATCAATGGCTATTAGCCAGGATGGGTAGGAATGGTGTCCCTAGCCTTTGTTTCTCTGGAGGTGGATGACAGGAGAGGAATCACGTAAGGATTCCCCGTTGTGTTCCCTCCCTCTGCGGCACCTGTATTGCCCACTGTTGGCAGACAGGATACTGGGCTAGATGGACCTTTGGTCTGACCCAGTCTGGCCGTTCTTCTGTTCAAGGTCTGTTGACTCCAGCTGTGCCATTCACATAGCTGGAGTTGCATATCTTGCATTGGTTTTCTCTGCCAGTGTGATCCTCACAGGTATTAGTGCCGACGTACTGTGGGGACGGGCACGTTAGAAGGCTGGGCAGGTCCCGGCTTCTCAAAGGGTATATGCCTGGCCTCTGATCCTGCTGGTGCACGGGTGCCTGTGACTCTGCAGGCATCACTCAAAGCATTTAAACGGACACCAGCCGGGCTGCACCCCAGCCAGCAGGTCACATGAGGGTGTCTATTGGATGTTATCAGCCACTTTTGTCAGCAACAGAAGTCATCTAATAAGCCTTATTGCAGTTAAGGGCAAAGCAGTCTCAGTCCCGTCTCTGGGAGCCATTGCACACCCCCCAGGCAAAAAGCCACACATACTACAGAGCAGGGGTTTCAAAGGACGGGTCGTGCCCCAGCGCTGGGCGGTGGGACGTCGGGCGCTGGGGCTCGTGGCTGCAGGGGGATCAGGTGAGCAGTGGGGGGGCTAAGGCAGCTCCCTGCCTGTCCGGCACCGCAGACTGCGCTGTGCCCCAGAAGCGGACGGCAACAGTCCTGGCTCCTGGGTGTGTGGAGGGGGAAGAACACACAGGGCTCCGCGCACTGCCCCTGCCCCGAGCACTAGCTCCGCACTCCCATTGGCCGGGAACCTGCTGCTGGCTGCTTCTGGGGGGCAGCATGGTCTGTGGGGCCAGGAGAGGCAGGAAGCTGCCTTAGTCCCCCCTCTGTTCCCTCCCCCCCACTGCACCGCTGACCAGGAACCGCTCCAGATAAGCCCCTCGTACCTCAGCCCTGCCCCCCCCAAAGCCAGAGCCACCTCTTACACCCCAAAGCTCCATCCTCAGCCCCACCCCGGAGCCCACACTCTAGTCAAAGTATGTTGGGTCGCGGCATCAACAAATTTCTTCCACTGGGTCATGAGGAAAAAAGTTTGAAAAGCGCCGCTCTAGAGAAGTGGGAAGACGTCTGGGCAAGACCAGAGGTACAGCGCCCAGCTCACTGAAACAGACCACCATCAGCTTACAAGAACAACTCCCACACGAAAGCGAACCAACCGTCTGCTTTCCAAGATCTCGACATTGCCACCAGTTCCAGCACAAACACTCCAGGGTGTGTCTGTGTTACTTATTTCAAAATCCCACGCAGCGGTTTATTTTCAGGGACTCTTGTCTGCATTCACCTGTTGCAGAAGTCAAAAACAGTGACGCCTTTCCCTCATTCTGCAGCGCAAGTTTAATTCACTCTCATTATTTCGTGTGCCATAGACGGTAATAGTTTCATAATTTCTAGTATATTAAGCACTTAATATGTTGTGTCATTTGAAGTCACATATTAAATTCAGCAAAGTACATTTTAATGAGAGCTAAGTGGTGTGAAAGTATTAATACCGTGTAAGAGTACAGCTTAGAGCCCCTGTTTGTTACATCTTCCCACTATATACAACTACTGATCGAACAGGTGGTTGTGGTTTTTTTCGCGTCTATTTCACTCTCCCGGTTCCACATTGTGGTGAATGTGGAACGCTGCAGGGAAGCAGTTTGTGACAGATTCGTCGCTGACGGCAGGAATGTAGAAAGTCACCTGAGAAAGTTCCAACCAACTTTGTTTCGGCCTTTTCGTTTCTCTCCCTGGTGAGCGGCGTAGGCCAAAAAGCTTCCGGTGGCGAGAGCTGAATGAACGAACCTGAGTATTTAGAACCCCGCCGCCATGGATCTCAAGACTGCGAAGGCGGGGAAGGAGGCGCATCCCCGTTTGGTTTGGCAGCGGGGATAAGCGAGGCTCAGAGAGATCCGCTGTCTTGCCTGAGGCCAGTGGGAGGAACGAAGCCCATTTCTCCCCAGACCTTGCTCCAGGCTCAGGCCCGGCAGGTCTCAGCTGCCCCTTTGGCTCACGTCTAAGCCAGAGGCGTGAGTACGCCGGTGCACCCCGACGCTGCTCCAGCAAGGAGAAGCCGGCCGGCTGGGGCACTGGGCTGCATGAGGCACGGTGAACTCCCAGCCAGGCTCCTGGGGCTCTCTTGCAGGCAGCCAAGCAGGGGAGAGGGGCTGCTGGGGGCACGCCGCCCCATTGGTCTGGCACTGCCCCAGGCACCCTTTAGGGAGGGCAGGGGGCTGAAACTCCCCCCCCACACACACACTCCTACCAACGCTGCTTTTTGCTTGCTGTTCCTCCTCCATCTCAGTCAGGGGCAAGAGGACAGCGGCCCTGCCTTCCTCTCCTGCCTGGCTGAGGGGCAGGGGCAGAGGAGAGAGTGACCCACTCCGAGAGCTCTCTTCTCGTGCCCCAAGAGAGATGCAAGGGGACCAGCAAGCAACAAGCAGTGTCAGTAGGAATCAGGGAGGCTTCAGCCCCCCCCGGCCTTCCCTAAAAGCCCCCTCTCTCCCCACACTCACCCCACCCCCCTGCTCTGAGCCCCCCAGGCCCTCAGTCCTGATTCCTGCACCCTCCCAGTCCCCAGCCCTTTGTCCTGAGCCCCTCCACACACCCCCAGCTCTGACTCCTGCACACCCCACCTCACTGCCCTGATGCCTGTACCCCCACATCCGCACCTCTGAGATCCCCCCACATCCACCCCAGCCCCCTGCCCTGAGCCCCCAGCTCTCCATCCCATACTCGCATTTTTATAGGTACTGTCATACCCCCCTCCCAGCCCTCTGCCCTGAGCCTGCCCTCCCCCCAAGGGGGTGGGAGGGGGGGAATACAGCAGTACTGGTAAAAGTCTCAGAGGGGTGGCCGTCTTACTCTGTCACTCTTCGTTAGCCTCAAAGTGCTGCAGGGCCATGGTGGTTTTTTAATAGTATCGGTAAGACAGTTAAGTTTATTTCACCCCCAAGCTGCCCCTCATCCCTCCCCAGGATCAGGGCAAGCGGCTGTCGGGGCGGAAGACTCCGTCCCAGGACCCCTCAGTGCCTGTGGGTTGGTGAGGCAGCGGCAGATTTTCCCAGGGCAATGAGCATGGAGCTCAGGGGCAGTGGCCAGCTCAGTGCCCTCTGCCTCCAGATACATAAAAAGTCCAGTTCTAGGGGCGTTTCACACCCCGGAGCACTTTCCATGCTGGAGCGCGGGTGCTGGCCCCAGGTTTCTGGCCCAACTCCAGGCCTAGTGAAGGGCCAGGGCGGAGGACCATCGGCAAGGCCTTCCGGGCAAAGCCAGCCCCAGAAGGTCCATCGTGGAGCCCCGGAGCCGTATCTGCTGGCCAGCATGAGGGGTCACCTGGCTGAGCTCCTGGTCCCCAGGCCCTGCTTTTCCCGGCCCGATTGCTCAGCACGTCAGCGGAGAGGTAAAGCCCACCAGAATTTCTACAGGCCCCAGGCTGGCATGAGGCCCCTGCACGGACCCTGCAGGGCAGAGCACCCCCATGCTTGGGGGCACACCTGTCACCAAGATGTGGGGAGTCACTGGGCCCTGCACCCCCTCCACACCCTGATGGGACTCTCAGGCAGTAGGTAGAAGAGAAGGTTTTTAGTTGGCAGGGACCCAGCGTAGCAGACTTGTCAGCACAGGAAGAGGGGCAGTCAGCACCATCCATCTTGGGGAGAGTCCGGGCTTCCCCCCCTCACCAATCTCCTAAGCCAGCCGAGACCACCTCACACACTCAGCAACTGGTCCTACCCTGCAGGCAGCCCCGCCTCCTCCTTTGCCCGTGTTATCTGTTTGCACCCCTCCTCCCAGGTGTAAGAAGAGCCTGGACCACAGTGTACATGCTGGGTCTGGGGCAGCCTCCCTCAGTGAGCATCACCCCTGAAATTGCCACACCCATCTAGGCATGGGTGCGGTGCCCAGGGAAACTGAGGCACGCCCCCGGGTTTACCCCAGGACAGACATCGCCTGGAACAGAATGGAGCGAACACAGACCCCACTTCCTCACAACCCGTGGAAAGCATGGCGCACTTTCCCCTCCCCTGGCCGTTCCCGCTCCCGTGCAGAGAAACGCAGGCAGGGGAGGGTCCCTGCCAGGCACAGGCTGCGGCCTCGCCCTGCCACACCTCGGCCCCGCAGGGGGTGAAACGTCAGGTGGGCCTGCCCACTGCTTCTAGACACCAGGGGAATTGGGGAGGGCCACCGCCAAGGGGGGGGGGCTGCATGCCGGGGGGAGGGGCCTATCTCCATCGCCCCCGTGCGGGATTGGTACATACCAGCGCACAATCAGCAGCGCTCCCCGTTGGATCACGCAATCGCCGTGAGGAGGAACCAGAGCTCCTGGCAGGGCCCAGCCAACGCTCTGTCTGTGCCTCCGGAGCCCCTGGGGTGGGGCAAAGAAGCACAGCCAGGCAGGGCCCAGCAAAAACCAACCAGGGCCCGTGAGTCTCGAATCAGAGTTGATTCGAACCAGGAAGTGCGCACCGGGCGAGATCTTGCTAATGAAGTGCGGGATATTTAAATCCCCGCTTCATTAGCTATTTCGGTACACTACATTTGCATCCCTAGTCCAAACTAGGGATGCAAGTGTAGACATACCCTAAAAGAAAGAAAGTTAAATAAATATTAGACCCCCTCAGCTCTAACATTAACATGTTCTGACCTCTTGTGGCCAGTCACTTCAGGGACACTGGTTTGCCTTAAAATCTTAATATCTGTTCTTAGTTTGCTCCTAACTCTGGGGAGAAAGACAGACCCCGTAAGGAACCCTGGACTCTATCTCAGCTCTGGAAAGGGGGTGAGGCCTAGTGGGTTACAGCAGGGGGCAGATACATTTGGGTTCTATATAAGAACATCACAACGGCCACACTGGGTCAGACCGACGGTCCAACTAGCCCAGTGTCCTGTCTTCTGAGAGTGCCCAATGCCAGGTGCTTCAGAAGACATGGACAGAACAGGGAATCATCAAACGATCCATCCCCTGTTGCCCATTCCCAGTTGCTGGCAAACAGAAGCTAGGGACACCATCCCTGCCCCACCTGGCTGGCAGCCATCAATGGACCCATCCTCCTTGAACTTATTTGGTTCTTATTGGAACCCTGTTACAGTTTGGGCCTTTCCACCATCCCCTGGCAGAGAGTTCCACAGGTTGACTATGATGAAATCATTTCTTTTGTGTGTTTTTAAACTGCTGCCTATACATTTCTTGTTATGTTAGTGAAGCAGTAAATAACATTTCCTTATTCTGTTTTTCCACACCATTCATGATTTTAGAGACCGCTAACATATCCCCCTACCCTTTAGTCATTTCTTTTCCAAGCTAAAGAGTCCCAGTCTTATTAATCGCTTCTCATCTGGAAGCTGTTCCTTACCCCTAATCATTTCTATTACCCTTTTTGTACATTTTCCAAATCTTTTTTTAGATGGGGTGACCAGTTCTGCATGCAGAACTCAAGATATGAGCATACCATGACTTTATATAGAGGCAATATGATATTTTCTGTCTTATTATCTATTCCTTTCCTAATGATTCCCAATATTCGGTTCGCTTTTTAGACTGTACTACACACTGAGCCGATGTTTTCAGGGAACTATCCACAATGATTCCAAGATCTCCTTCTTGAGCGGTGACAGCTATTTTAGACCCTATCATTTTTGTATGTACAGTTGGGGCAATATTTTCCCACGTGCATTACTTTGCACTTATCAGCACTGAATTCCATCCGCCCTTGTGTTGCCCAACCACCCAATCTGGCGAGATCCTCCTGTAACGCTTTGCAGTCAGCTTTGGACTGAATCATTTTGAGTAATGTTGTGTCATTTGCACATTTTGCCACCTCACTGTTTGCCTCATTTTCAAGAACATTCATGAGAAGTTGAACAGCAGAGGTCCAAGCTTGTATCCCTGCAGCACACCACTATTTATTGCTACTCTTCCCCCCCCCACCACCACCTTACAAGTGGAGAAGCCAGCAATGTTTCCATGATGCTCCAATCCAGTGGTTCTCAACCAGTGAGTTTAACTTCCATGCCAGGGAAGATAATGGAGCAAGTAATTAAGGAAATCATCTGTAAACACCTGGAAGGTGGCAAGGTGATAGGGAACAGCCAGCATGGATTTGTAAAGAACAAATCATGTCAAACCAATCTGATAGCTTTCTCTGATAGGATAACGAGTCTTGTGGATAAGAGAGAAGCGGTGGATGCGGTATACCTAGACTTTAGTAAGGCGTTTGATACGGTCTCGCATGATATTCTTCTCAATAAACTAGGCAAATACAACTTAGATGGGGCTACTATAAGGTGGGTGCATAACTGGCTGGATAACCGTACTCAGAGAGCGGCGAGGAGTCCTGTGGCACCTTATAGACTAACCGAAGTGTTATAAGGTTAGTCTATAAGGTGCCACAGGACTCCTCGCCGCTTTTGCAGATTCAGACTAACACGGCTACCCCTCTGATACTTGACAGTGTACTCAGAGAGTAGTTATTAATGGTTCACAATCCTGCTGGAAAGGTATAACAAGTGGGGTTCCACAGGGGTCTGTTTTGGGACCGGCTCTGTTCAATATCTTCAACAACGATTTAGATATTGGCATAGAAAGTACGCTTATTAAGTTTGTAGATGATACCAAGCTGGGAGGGGTTGCGACTAATCTGGAGGATAAGGTCATAATTCAAAATGATCTGGACAAATTGGAGAAATGGTCTGAGGTAAACAGGATGAAGTTTAATAAGGACAAATGCAAAGTGCTCCACTTAGGAAGGAACAATCAGTTTCACACATACAGAATGGGAAGCAGCTGTCTAGGAAGGAGTACGGCAGAAAGGGATCTAGGGGTTATAGTGGACCACAAGCTGAATATGAGTCAGCAGTGTGATGCTGTTGCAAAAAAAGCAAACATGATTCTGGGATCCATTAACAGGTGTGTTGTGAGCAAGACACGAGAAGTCATTCTTCCGCTCTACTCTGCGCTAGTTAGGCCTCAGTTGGAGTATTGTGTCCAGTTCTGGGCACCGCATTTCAAAAAGGATGTGGAGAAATTGGAGATGGTCCAGAGAAGAGTAACAAGAATGATTAAAGGTCTAGAGAACATGACCTATGAAGGAAGGCTGAAAGAATTGGGTTTGTTTAGTTTAGAAAAGAGAAGATTGAGGGGGGACATGATAGCAGTTTTCAGGTATCTAAAAGGGTGTCATAAGGAGGAGGGAGAAAACTTGTTCATCTTGGCCTCTGAGGATAGAACAAGAAGCAATGGGCTTAAACTGCAGCAAGGAAGGTTTAGGTTGGACATTAGGAAAAAGTTCTTAACTGTCAGGGTAGTTAAACACTGGAATAAATTGCCCAGGGAGGTTGTGGAATCTCCATCTGTGGAGATATTTAAGAGTAGGTTAGATAAATGTCTATCAGGGATGGTCTAGACAGTATTTGGTCCTGCCATGAGGGCAGGGGACTGGACTCGATGACCTCTCGAGGTCCCTTCCAGTCCTAGTATTCTATGATTCTACGATTCAGTGGTACGTACACATACCCTTAGGGGTACTCGAGAGAAGTCTGGAGGGTACGTCAACACAACTGAAATTTGGAGAAAACTGAATTTTTGTTTTAAGTTTTATAGCACTTTATTATTTGTGTACTTTTTACACCCAAAAATTTCATCACCCACCTGGCTACAATTAAGTTGTTTAAACAAATGTGTTGCAATGGTAGAAAAAAAAATTGTGTGTCTGAAAACTGTAGGTACTGGGGGTATTTATATTTTGTAAAGGGGTACTTTATAAAAAAAGACTGAGAAACACTCCAGTCTAACCATCCTTCAATTAGTTGAATGCCCAGCCTTTTGTTATCTTAGAATCATAGAATCACAGAGCTGGAAGAGACCTCAGGAGGTCATCAAGTCCAGCCCCCTGCCCAACGCAGGACCAATCCCAACTAAATCAACCAAGTCAGGACCTTCTCAAGCCAAGACTTAAAAACTTCTTGGGATGGAGATTCCACCACCTCTCTAGGTAACCCATTCCAGTGCTTCCCCACCCTGCTAGTGAAATAGTTTTTCCTAATATCCAACCTGGACCTCCCCCACTGTAACTTGAGACCATTGCTCCTTGTTCTGCCATCAGTCACTACTGTGAACAGCCTTTCTCCAGCCTCTTTGGAACCCCCCTTCAGGAAGTTGAAGGCTGCTCTCAAATCCCCCCTCACTCTGCTCTTCTGCAGACTAAACAAACCCAAATCCCTCAGCCTCTCCTCATAGGTCATGCGCTCCAGCCCCTAATCATTTTGGTTGCCCTCCATTGGACCCTCTCCAATGCGTCCACATCCTATCTGTAGTGGGGAGCCCAGAACTGGACACAGTACTCCAGATGTGGCCTCACCAGAGCCGAATAAAGGGGAATAATCACTCCTCTAGATCTGCTGGCAATGTTCCTCCTAATGCAACCTAATATGCCATTAGGCTTCTTGGCTACAAGGGCACACTGTTGACTCATATCCAGCTTCTCATCCACTTGTAATCCCCAGGTCCTTTCCTGCAGAACTGCTACTTAGCCAGTTGGTCCCCAGCCTGTAACAATGCTTGGGATTCTTCCGTCCAAGTGCAGGACTCTGCACTTGTCCCTGCTGAACCTCATCAGATTTCTTTTGGCCCAATCCTCTAATCTGTCCTGGTCCCTCTGGACCCTGTCCCTGCCCTCCAGTGTATCTACCTCTCCCCGTCGCTTAGTGTCATCTGCAAACTTGCTGAGGGTGCAATCCATCCCCTCATCCAGGTCATTAATAAAGATGTTGAACAAAACCGGCCCTAATCACGTTGCCTCCCTCTGTTCAGAAACAACCCCCCTTCCTCAGAGGCAAAGCTGGGAGCAGGGCCAGCCCAAGCCCTTTTGGCACCCTGGGCCCAGGCGTGCGGCGCCACCCCTGGGCGCACGGCGCATGTGTGGGCCCGCCCCCCCCCCAGGGTGCGCGGGCTCGCCCCTGGGGAGCACAGTGCATGCACGGGCCGGCTATGGCCGCTGGCGCGCAGCCCGGGGCCCATCCCCGGGGTGCACGGCGCATGCGCTGCCCAGCCCAGGCCGGCCAGCACTGCTGGTGCCCATGCCAGGCCGTGCAAGGCCCCGCGGCCGTGCGGGGAAGGGCGCTGCTGGACAGCGCCGCGGGGCCGGCGCTGCAGGAGCTGGGCACGCAGCGTCCCTTACAGCTGCCATCAGGCGCCCCCCATCGGTTGTCGCCCCAGGCAGCTGCCTGGCTCGCCCATGCCTCAGTCCAGCCCTGGCTAGGAGCAGTCTGTTGCAGTGAAGAGCTGCCGCTGGAGCTAGGCCTGGGCTTTAAGTAGACCTCAAGAATGAAATCCAGGGGTTGAAAGAAACTTTAGGGGGGCTCCTGACCCTTCCACACCTGCCATAAATGGCGCACTTGGCAAGCAATGTCAATGAAGGGCTCTGATGGCCTAGGCAGGGCAGGGCAAACAATTGGTCTCTGGCTAAGCACAACAAAGCATCAAGAAAGTTTAATATCCTCTAAGGATTTGCATAAACCTGTATTTAAACATTTATTTTGGTCTAATTGTGTGCTTGGTTTAATTTTATACCCTTTGTTACATTATGTCAAAGGGAAGTCGTTCTTAGTGTTTGTGCTTTTAAACAGTTCACAGAAGTGAACTCGGTATCACAAGCAAATTAACTCTGAAAAGCTTGGTAAAAATGATGTCACTAACTCTTTTGCTCAGACAATGTTCAGCAAGGGAAAGCAATGCACCTTCACATCCCAACAGGACCCCACAAACCAAATATGGCCCCGGGTCGAACATTCCCAGGCCCATCCTAAGGGACTAAAACACAGCTGCCAAATAAAAACTGTCTACCAGTCGTACGAGGGAATGTGCAGACTAAGGGACCGGTGGGGCATGAATGTGTGAACAATAAAGTGAGGGGTCCACATACCAGTGTTTAGCCCACTGAGTCACCTTCAGTTCGTGCATTGCGCTTTTCCGGGATGATGGGCAAACATCCTCCCCAGAAAAAACAAAAAGTGGGGGAATGTAGTAAGATGAAGGCCTCAAACAAAAGCCCATGTAGGACAGGCCTGGTCCAAGGCCTGAGGCCTAGCTAGCAATTGACAAAACATGGCTGACATAAAGCACAGCTAAGCTGTGAGCAAGAAGCAGACCCCCGCTCACAGAACTTGGCACAAACAGGGCTGAGAGAGCAAAACACTCATTGGTAATAGGCCCGGGTGTAAAACAATAACTGGTACTGGTCAGAAGTGGAAAGCACATGGTACCACCAGCTCATTAAAAAAGACCTTGGTACCCGCTCCCCACAGATAGCGACCAGGTTCAGGAAAGGGTCTAAAATGACAGCATGATGGACCGAGATGATCTAATCGAACCACGAGGTGCAGGGTGATGGGTGGTATCTAAGTAGCATCAGAGTCCCCCCCGCTACTTTCAGCCCCGTGCGAGGCTGCCCCCTGCAGGGCTGCTGCTGGGTAACAGTTAACCACAGGATCCAGCGTTCACAGGTCAGATCCAGCCCGCCAAGCGGGTTCATCCAGCCCGCAGCTGCCCTGCCACTCTCCTGCCCCCAGGCCAATCAAGACCTGGGGGCAGGGGGAGTGCGTAAAGTCTCATCCCCCCCACCAGGGGCACGCAACACCAGAGGGAACCACCAGCTGTTCAAAATGGCTGGCAGTTCCCTCTAGGCACCACACACTCCCGGCAGGGTGGGGGCAAGGGGCAAAGACTTCACATGCTCCCCCAACCCCAGGCTAATCAAGATCTCTGGGGGGGGGGGGGGAGAGCACAAAAGTTGCCTAGCCCCGCCCCTTCCACCTAAGGCCCCGCCCCTTCCGGGGCAGCCCACGACCACTTTTGAAATCTGTGAAGCGGGCCCTCTACAAAAATTATTGCCCACCCCTGGCTAACCGTTACCCGGTAAGGATCCCTAGTATCTAAAGCATGACATTACCAGCCACAGCATTCAGAACTCATTAAGCAGTTCCCCTCTCCACTCCCCAGAAGAGCAGAACTTTAAAAAAATAGGAATCAGTTTGCGGTTCTTTTTCTTTCTCTTCTGGTTTTCCCCCCTTTGAGCCTCACTCCAGTTACAGCTGCAAGTTTCTCTCCATAACTACAAGAGCTGGAAGCATTTTTTTTAAATTAAAGCTGAGATTGTTCTCCAGTCACTGGACTCCGGGACCTGCAGCTTTCAGTAAAACCTCAAGTTTGCATTTTTATGGGGAGTGTTGTAAGCACCACGGACGGAGAACACCAGGGAGAGGAGAAGTGTTGGTGGCAAGACACAAAGGCAGGTAATTTATTTTAATTGTATTCTATCCCCTCTTGCCTCGGACAAATTGGAATCCTTCAAAATGGGTTTCAAGGGCTTTGCAAATCAGGCGACGCTTTAAAAGCTACTGAATTCTGCCATCTCTCACTCAGCCTGTAACACTGCGAACATGGAGACCTTGGAAATGAAGCAGGTCGGCTGTATGAAGCTACATTTCCAGGGGCGTTTTCCAAGCTGAGTCTTAAGCCTAAAGCCCCTACTCCTGTGAAAACCAGCCTGGGATCTTTGCTAATCACCAAGAGTATGTCTACACTGCATTCCTCTTTCAAGAGAGAAATGCAAATGCAGAGGAACGAAATTGCAAATGAAGCGCAGATTTGAATTGCCCGGGCTTCATTTGCATAATCGCATCCCGGCGCTATTTCGAAATACGCTATTTCGAAAAAAGAAACGCTGTCTAGACACAGTTATTTCAAAAGAAAACCCTTCTTTCGAAATTACCCTTAAACCTCATTTTATAAAAAACCCTTTCGCGCAGAAACCTGTAAACCTCATTTTTTGAGGAATAAAGGTTCTTGCGCAAAAGGGGTTTTTTGCGCAAAACGGACCTGTCTGCACTGCTTTTCTTTTTTGTGCAAATACCTCTTCCGCAAAAAGCATCGGAAGAGAATATGCAAACGAAGCACGAGAAGTTGCTAATGAGCGCTTCATTTGCATTGCCTCTTCCGCAAAAAAGAGGCAGTGTCGACGTAGCCCTACAGAGTGACAGAAATCTACATACTGGATTTGAGGCGGATTCTCCAGCATCTTTTACCTTGTGTGCTCACCTTCTCCACCTGTCTGCAGCGTATGCAAAATACGACCCAGGCACCATTTCAAGCTCCGCAGAGAAGCAGGGATATAAAAGCTCTTGGTGCATTTGTAACGCAGGCACTTGCTAGGTGTGAGGCACTGTCCCCTGGGGTAGCACTTAGACCACCTACAGAGCAAGCCAATGAGTCTGCTCTACAGCCTGAGCTGACAGCCAGCCGGCTTTTTGATCAACTGGTAGAGACTCAGGCACTAAGCTCCAGAGGTCCCAGGTTTGGTTCCACCTGTCGGCATTACACATTTTACTCCCAGAGCAATGTCTATCTGTCCCCCTTCTTACAAGGGCGGGGAATCCCTTCACACACTTAGGGCCTGATTCTCTGTTGTCCTCACCTTAAGGCATCTCCTACCAAGAAGTGCAACCAGTGACCAAGTAAGATCAAGTGTTTGCAGGGAGGTAAATGAATACACAGGGGACAAGGCAATGGGGAATTTGGTCCTGACAAAGCAGTTCCCTGCGATATACTGCTCCTTCTCTTGCTGACATTTTGAAACAGCAACTACATCTTCCTTCCTCTTCCCTATACAGCAAGGAACATTGGCTTTTACCTGGCTATTCAGAAGCCAATGAGAAAGCTCAAGGCTAGAGGGCACCATTAGGTATTTCTTTAGGGTGCATCTACACTGCAGGGCTTAACTCGAAATAAGCTACGCAAACTGAGCTACATCAATTGCTTATTTCGAAATAGGGAGCGTCTACACAGCACTTATTCCGAAATAGAGCCCTCTGCCTCTGACTTCCCTCACTCCTCGTACAATGAGGGTTACAGGAGTCGGAGTAAGAAGTCCTCCAGCTTGACAGTATTTCGACATTATTTCGAAATAACTGCCTACTGTGTAGACGCGGACTAAGTTATTTCGGAATAGCGCCAGTTATTTCAAAATAGCGTTGCAGTGTAGACCAGTGGTTAAAAAGGTTGGAGACCACAAGATCACTTTTTGAATTTCAGTGCAATGTAAGATCTACCTCAAACCCAAATACCCTGGCCCCGCCTCCTTCCCGCCCCTTCTCTGAGGCCCTGCCCCAGCTCCACCCCTTCTCCAAGATATCACCCTGCTCACTCCATCCCCCGTCCTCCCCATCATCACTCACCGTATGGGGTAGGGGAGTGGGAGGTTGGAGTGCAGGGGGCTGCGGTACAGGCTCTGGTCTTGGGCCAAGGGGTTTGGAGTGTGGGAGGGGCTCCAGGCTTATCCCAGGATGGGGGATTGGGGTCCAGGAGGGTTTCAGGGCACAAGCTGTGAGAAGGAGTTTGGGTGCAGGGGGACTCACGTCTGGGCAGGAGGTTGGGGGAAGGAGGGGATTCAGAGCTGGGACAGAGGTTCAGGAAGCAGGCTCTGGCTGGGCACTGTTTAACTGCCTTAACCCCACTGCTCTGGGTAATGGAGCAGTGGGTTTAAGGCAGCTTACTCCTGCCCTGGCCCTGCACCGCTCCTGAAGGCAGCTGCATGTACCGCAATGGCTCCATGACCCCATGTGCTGCCCCTCATCTACAGGCACTGAGCCCACAGCTTCTACTGGCCACGGTTCTCCTTATTGACCAATGGGAGCTGCAGGAGTGGTGTCTGCAGGCCAGGACAGCATGTGGAGACCCCCTGCTCTGCCTCTCTCAGGGACATGCCAGCCACTTCCAGAAGCAGCAGTTACCACAGGGATAATGACTCCAGCCACCACAAATTAGGCATTTGAAAACTCACTGCTCAAAGAATTACATTTAAGCATGAGAGAGAAATGAAAATGATGAAACACACAGACTAGTCCAAAACCCAAACGAACCCACTTTGCAAGCAGTAACAGAAGTAACGGCAACCCCCCACGTGTGTGTTGGGTCGGGAGAGGAGAGTGAGGGAGTGTATGTTTGTGAGAATGATACACACAGTGTGTGAGAGGGACAGAGATTTGCGTTGCCAAGCTCCCTCCATCCCCTGCTCTCTGTGGAGATGGGGTACAGAAGTGGGGGGAAGAGGGACACCCTGACATCAGCGCCCCCCTCCTTTCCCTCCCACACCCTGCACAGCAAGCAGGAGGCTCCCAGGGAGGCAGCTCCAAGGCAGAGGGCAGGAGCAGCATGACAGTGGGTGGAGGGGCAACGGAAGTGCCAGCGCTTGAGAGCTTCCTGGCCAAACCTGCCAGGATCACCTGCCAGAGGCTCCAAGATCTACTGGTAGATCCCGATCTACCAGTTGGTGACCACTGGTGTAGACGTACCCTTAGACACTTAACTTGGGATTGCAGCCCTGCCTCATTAGTACAATGTTTTCTTCTACTTGAAGGTGGAGTAAAGGGAAATAGTCCTAGGGAGGCTGGAAGAGAAGTCCACTCGGCCATCAGCTGCTCAACCACATGGTGATTCAGAGGCAACTCCAAAGCTGCCAAACATTAGCTGCCAGTTGTGTCTGCCAAGGACATGAATCCATGGTGGTGCAGGGCAGGGGGGTGAGCACCTGGGTCCTATGTAAAAAAAGACAACGAGCTGGGGGATTATAAGTTGGCCGAAATGAAGCCCATGAGCCACACAAGTGTGTTTAAAACCGCCATTTCATTGTAGTGCCGTGGGGATATGGACGGCCCCAAAGGTCAAAACTAAGACATGTTTATATCATAACAGATCATTCTTTATCATTCAAAATAAACCATTTAATAGACAGAGGAGCGTATTTAGTATATAAAAATGCTATGGGATTTTAACTGGATGGTGCCCCGCATTCTTTGGTTTGCAATGTGCCTCTGTTATGTGCTCTGATGTCATCACACCTGTAATAAGACATACTTGAGGGATGGGATTTAAATATTTTTTGGCTTCTAATGTGGGTGCATCTACATAGCACCTGAAACTCGAACTAAGATACGCAATTTGCGCTACACAAATTGTGTATCTTACTTTGAAACTATTTCAAAATAGCTTATTTTGAAATTTGGCACATCTACACCATGCCAGATTTCAAAATAATGCACTATTTTGAGCCATCCCTAATCTTCGTGCAACGAGGTTTACCAGGATGGCGAAACAGTGCGCCCGTGTGATGGCGCGTTGGGGTTTTCCCGTCTCCTGCACCCCCGTAATGGCACGGACAGACCCCACCAGCCAGTAGAATAGAGGGAGTTTATTGCTTCTCCAGGATACAGCACAGCACAGATGTAATCCGGTTACAGGGCCAGGCCTAGGATGCCTCAGCTCCTCTTGGGATGGGGGAGACTGGGCCCCTAAATCCCAGCCTCCCTTTGCTCAGGCTGCTTCCTCCATGATTCCAGACAGAAACTGCCTAACTATCCCTTCCAGCCCTGCCCCCAGCCAGGGCTCCACTCCGCCTTCTTCCCATTGTTCCGCTCCATGGGAGATACCTGTCTGACGAGTTTCGAAGCCCCCTTGCATAATGACTCATCCCCTGCCCTGCTGGGCCGTGCTGCAGACAGCAGCCAGTGGAGGTCACTGACAACCCACTGCCCAGCATAGCAACCAGCAAGGTACCCCCACTACGTCACAGCCCGTTATTTCAAAAAATATTTCAAAATAATGTGTGGCTTGTGTAGATGCAGGGTAGCTATTTCGGGATATCTCCGGTATCCCAAAATAGCCATGCAGTGTAGATGTACCCTTAATGCAAAATGCAAATAATCACTGAAGGCAAATCTGGTCCTTTGTTCCGTTCAAATGAAACTGATCTTTGGAAATGCTGTAGGGCCGGGAACAACTCATTAAACAAGCTCTACATAGTCTCCTACTCTCCAGAAGAAACATTCACCAGCACTGTGGTGTGCCAGGTTTTTTTTGGGGGGGGTTGGGGGGGAGGTTCCACTAAGAAGACTGCAATATTGTAGGGTTCAGTGTTGAAATGATTCTGTTTCTCGTGCAATCAAGCCCTTCTCACAAAGAAGGGGTAAGCATAAGTGCTCTTGTATATAATAAAAATGGCCAAAAAACCGCCATATGCAGCTGGTTTTCCCCGCAACTTTGAATGCCTTGGAATGTGGTGACAGACCTAGAACTATCCGCAGTTCCTATTCAAATGCACTAGGGGGCAGCCTTAGGATAAGAAATAAATTTACCAATGCCAGAAGGCTCCACCACTGTTGTTAATAACACCCTCTTTCCCCATTAATATTTCATTTAATTTAATTAGCATCTGAGAAACTAATTAAAATAGATACCAGCGCCCCACAATCAGCAATAAATTGTATAATTATCAATAATTGTGCGCATACCCATAATTCTGATCTTAATGTCATTTTTAAAAAGAATGACGTGTCTTCAAACTGTCCCAGAGGGGTAGCTGGGTTAGTCCGTAACTTTTAAATCAGCTCATCTCATCTGACAAAGAGGGCTGTGCCCACGAAAGCTCATGATGCTATACTGTGTTTTTGGTTCGTCCCTAAGGTGCCACAGGACTTCTTGCTGTTTTTAAAGTTACAGGCTAACCCAGTGACCCCTCGGAGCCATCTACACACATGGAGCCGTCCTGTGGCACCTTAGAGACTAGCAAATAGATTAGATCCTGAGGTTGCAGGGTAAACCCCACTTCCCCAGATGGTTTTATCCACGAAAGCTCACGATCTAATATATTTGTTAAGTCTCTATGGTGCCGCAGGCCTGCTCCTTATTTCTGAAAACAGGGTTTGCTACAGAAGTCAGGGGCTTGCTCTTTCAGGACCAGGCCTCTCGGATGGTGACGTGGTGCTGATGGAGGCCCGGTGTGACTGGCAGGCGAACGACACTTGCCTAAAGTGAAACTACCCAGGCAAGAACTACCCAGCGTTGACCAAGGCACGACCCGCCTCTCTGCACAACTGTGTGGCTGAATAAATGAAACTCCTGTTTCTGCCCTACGGAGCAGGGGCATAGCTCTGGCCCCCTTGGGGGGAGGCACTTTTTAAAAAGTCTTGTTCCTGGTAGGAAATAGTCTCTACAAAGCCAGGTAGGCAATACCGGCAGGCCTGCTGTTCAGGGCATGGCGGACTCACTGTCAGTAGCACTAAGTTCACTAAGTTTTGACCAGCTGCTGAAAGGCTGCGGGGGGGGGGGGGGGGTCACTGAGATCCCGAGGAGCCCGGCCACAGAGTGGAGGGGGGGGGCCTCACTGCTTCACCTACAACTCAGCTCCCTCCCCTTGGGCTGATGCTGAGTCCTTCTCCCCAGCCAAGGGTAGCCAGTGGCTGCCTCCAGAGACCAGGCCAGGGGAGCCCCCGAGCCCTGACAGCCCCCCCCCACCAGCCAGGCCAGGCTGTGCCCCCCCAGGGGCTCTCCCCTTCTGCTGCTCCAATGGGGCGAACGGGGGTGCAACAGCTCAGCCCCCCCCAATCAATGCACCTGAATCAGCTCCCCTGGCACTGGAAGGAGGCATGCTGCACCCCCGGCTTGAAGTGAGCTCCGGGGTTTAGAGTGGGGGCCAATGGCTCTGAGTCCCCCACCCCCCTGCTCCAGGGCCCCTGCCCGGCTCCACAGCGAAGGAAACTTTACAAAGACACGTCCCCCTCCCCCCCAGACGAGGCCCGCTCCCCCCTCCCCGCCGGGCTCGCCACTGCTGGGGGGGGGGGAGAGCAGGTGGCAAAGCACGTGGCGTCGTCCGGGCCTGGGCACCAGGGAAGTGCCAGGCAAGCGGGCCAGGCCAGGACGCCGGGAGCCCCGCCGTGGTCCCCCACCCCGGGGGCGCTCCGAGCCGGCCCCCGCGGGGTCTGTACCTTGCTCAGACGCGGGGCGCGGGCCGCAGGCAGGGCCTTGGGCCGGCTCCTGGCAGCAGCCGCGGCGAGAGGAAACGCGGCTTGGGCAGCGCCTCCAGCATCGGCTTTGCAGCTGGCTCTGGGGTGGGGAGAGCGGCGGCGGCGAGGAACCCGCGCCAGGCTCCAGCCCTCCCTCCACTGCAGGCTGGGGCCACGCCGGCAGCAGGACGCAAGCCCAGGGCTCCGCTGGCTGCTGCAGATGGGGCAGGCCCCCGGGGCTTATCTCCCCCTTCCCTCCTGCTCCTGTGGGGGAGGGGCTTTGCCCTCTTTGCTGGCTGCAGGCGCCCGGGCGGGGGCGGCTGAGGGACTGTCGGGGGCCGGGGGGTGTCCCGCTGGCGGAGAAGCGAGCAGGATCGGGGCCCAGCCCTGGCTCACCCGTGAGAGGCAGGGCCAAGAACACGAATGCTGCTGGGAAGCGAAATGTAGACACCGAATTGGCTCCGGGCATTGCCCCGGGCATCTCAGCTTGGCCAGTTGCCCCTTCTAGCCAGTAACGGGCACTGCTGCTTGCTTAGCCCCCGGCCAGGGCCAATCCGGAGTCAATTCCTTTTACAATTCGATTCAGTCGAATGGCATCGAACCGAGCTCGGTCACCCCCTACCTCGTCCTCCCGCGGGCCAAGAACTCAGCCCCCACCACGCTGTGCTTAAAGGTTGTTTTTTATTAAAGAACAAAAGTCGCTTACAGAGGTTTTTCCCTCCCCCCCACTCCCCAGAAAGGGGGAGGCGTTGGTTTGAATTTCTCCTTTCCTTGGGTGTTACCGTGAGTCGCCAACCGCCCTATAAAGTGCTGTCACATCCATCATTGACAAAGGGAGCATCGAGGGGAAATAAATATACAGCATCAATAAATAAAAATTCAACAAATACTGGAGCAAGAGAAATCACAGTACATTTATATCCATTGCACATAGCCACTTTTTTCCAGTCTAGACAAGGGGGGTTCAAGAAGTGGACAGACAAGGGGGCATGGATGGGGGGCAGACACGGAGCAAGGAGAAGGCTGTTCGCACAATGCCTCGATCCGGATTCACAGCGGGCCGTGTCTGTTTGGATGTTTGGTTTGAATTCGCTTTCGGTCCATTGAAACTTTTGCGGCCGGCTTGCCCTGATTCCCAGGCGGCTGTATTTACACTTCTAGAAACGCTGCGCCCCAGAGCTCCGCAGTCCGGTATTTACACGGGTCTCCTTACAAATGGCTTGTGGCTATTTACACACTGAAGTCGCATGGCTTTGGGGCTGGATGGGGGCGGCGGGGTTGGCTCATTGGGGCAGCAAGGGCGGCTTGAAGGAGCAGTTTCCCGTGCAGTGGCGAGGCGTGAGCATTTTGCAGGAGAAGTGGTGGAGCGCGTCGTGGGCCTCTGCAAAGCGACAGACAATTCGAATTCGTTACTCCGGGCGCCCGCGTTCGCACCGGGCTCGGCTCCCCCGACCGCGACACAATTTCAATCCTCTTGTAAATCGCCTGGATCGAGTTTCCCTTCAGACCCACCCCCTACCCCTCCGCACACCAGGTTAAATGGGGCCCACTTTTAGCTGTTTCGTTGCAAACCCTTCAGCGCCTAACACGGATTTGCCAGGCGAGCGCGTCCCCTCCTCCCCCCGCCTTGCGTTAGGCGAGATACCTTTCAACTTCTGCTGGATCGCGTAGCGGGCTTTCCTCTCCTGGTCCAGCTCGTTACACAAGGTATCTGGGGGGAGGGAAACTGGATCAGAGCTGGGACCCCCCGCGAGGTAGAAATCGCCTCCCCAGACAGCCACCACAATAAAACCATTCCTAGGAGTTTGGGTTTCACACATAGCCCCCAAACCAACGCGCTGGCTTCTGAATGCAACGCTGGGAAACTGCGCTTCAGGGCAGCTGGGCACCGTCCAAATTAACGCAAATTTCGGTAGTTACATGCCCAGGTAATTTTACGCCTCGATTTTTAATTTAGAAGCCGTGCAAATGGCTAATGCGCAAAGTCGTCCAATCACTCCGAGGGAAGAATGTCTCCCAGCCGTGTGCTGGGCCGGCTGGCCGCTCCCAAGCTAATCAGAGTACACACAAGGATAGTCAATAAAAAAATAATAATTGTTGCGTAACCTCCCATTGGCGTGCAAATGCCTGCGCTCAAGCTGCGCGCGTGTACCCCTCGCCTGAGCGGAGAGCTTACCTCGGACGATCTGTAGCTGCTGGACCATTTCTTCCCGGTACGCCAGCTCCCGCTTCATCTGATCCTGAAAATTATCTGCGGAGAGCAGGCAGAAGTCGGGGAGAGCGGCTAAGCAGACTTCTCCCCCGCCTCCCGGGCATGCATTGATCGGGAAGGGTGCACATCACCCCTGCCGCTGGGAGGCAGGTCCCACGGGGGAGGGCCGGGGCCTCAAAACGGTGCGAAGCTAGAAGATCCCCCGTGGGACAGTTCAAGGGTATTTTAAAGTATTACTAGAGCTGGAGTCATGGACCCGGGACCATGCAGGCACGAGAGGAGACTCTTAGGGGATGGGGCGCGGGTACCTTTCAGACTTTGGAATTCCCGCTCTAACTTCTTCCTGAGCTCCATTTGCTCCAGCAGCAGTTTTTGCAACTCGTCTGTTTAAAAAGAGAGCCGCACATGAGTGTGTGTGTGGGGGGGGGGGAACAGCCCCTCCCTCCCCACACGCACTTTCCATATGGGGAAGGATCACGGTTCTATTCGCACTCCGCTCCATTCATCACAGGAGTTAATCACTCCTGGGAAAGGGGAGGGGTGACCCAAACACCTACCGCCTCAATAAAATGAGAAAGGGAGGCCCCTGAAATCGACAGGGCCGTCCTCATACGTCTACACGGCAGGGCTACAGCTACCCCGTCTACACAAGCCGCCTCTTATTTCAAATTCGTTTTCAAAATAAAGGGTGCGCTCTTTTGCCATCCCGGTAGCCCTCGTTATGGGATGGCTGGAAATAGCCCGTCGTGGCACGGAGTAGACGCACCACGTTTCAAAATTGCCTCTTTTGAAATCGATTCGAAATAAGATAGGCAATTTGCGTGTCTTATTTCGAATTTAAGGTGCTGTGTAGACATGATTCGTTTTGGGCGGGCTGCGCTCCTTCCAAGGGCTCACGCAAGCATTTAGCACGGGCGGGCCGATAACGCCACTTGGACGCTGGGTAAGAGAAGCGAGGCTGGTTTGAGAAGCCCAATCTGGCTCGTGAATCGTTCCTCGGGATTTCTGACCCCCACCCCACCCCACCCCACCCCCTCTGGAAGAGCTCAGCTCCTCCGGCTGAACTCTGGGGGCGCTTCAAATCCCTGTACATTAAGGGACCATGCAAATGACACACACAGCCTCCCCCCCGCTTCCCCCCCCAGCCTTCATGGAAAGTGAGAAGAGAAGGTGGAGGCGAGTGAACACCCTGGTCCCTTTTCCGGGGGGCTAGGAACGCGGACGGGTTCATGAGGGCGGGTCCTTCCAGGGCTTTTCTGGCAGCCACATCTCCAGCCAGCCCAAAGGAGCAGCGAGCTGAGAGTCGATGCCGCTTTATTGGCATTCAGGTCTCTCTCGTTGCGCGCTTGTCTCGCCCCCGGCTGTTTCCGCAGCGCCCGATTTGCGCTAAGCGGAACCCATTTATTACGGCAGCAGCTTTCCCGGGCTGCAGCTGGCTAGCTGATGCCCTTAAGAAACGTGCGGGTCTGGGAGGTGCCCCGGGACTCCTCGCTGTACGTCGGCTTCCCCTGGGAAACGCTGTGCGCTTCAGCCCCACAGCCGCTCCTCTTCGCTATGTCTACACGCAATAAGCGATCGGATGCAGAGCAGCAGAGCGTATCCCAGTTACCCAAGGGTAGATCTCGCTCACCGTCCGCCTCTTTCACTAGGGCAAAGCCCAAAGGGTGGGGAAATGGCGTGTAACGCCCCATGTGCACTCCCCGGGCCCTTTTTTGGCGTTTCCCCGTAGAAGGAGTTTCAGACACTTCTCGCGGTGGGGCATTCCGGTACCGCACCGGTACGCTCGTGAGGCCGTGCCCTCTGCTTTCCAAACCCTGCTGGTTCCATTCCGCCCTCGTTTGCAGTTTTTAAAAATCGGTTTAATTACCCCTCCCCCTTCCTTTCATTAGAGGGCAGGGGCCATTTTACAGCCACAACCGAAACTTTCAGTAAAGCCCCGTCGTTTCCTGGTCCTCCCCCCTCCCCACTCCTTGTCGGGGCCTGAGATTCCGAAGTCGGGAGAGCAGATTGTGGCAGGATCGGACGCAGCTGAGAAGCGAATGGAAACCCCCCCTGCTAGAGGGAGCGCAGATCCCGGGAGCCTCACCTCTTGCCAGATTTTCTATGTCTTTTTCAACCAGTGGGGTCCCCATAAAGTCCATGCTGAGAGCTTCCTCGCCTGCGGGGCGGAAGATGTCTAGGGTTAGATCGTTCCTACTGGAGCGGGGGGTGGGAGGGGGCGAGACAAGCCGCCGCTCGTTTGGCGTTCAGGAGTGCACCGGGGCAGGCATGCAAGCACCGGACTGTGGTCACAAGCAGCGCTCCCCAGCACGGGCCAGGGTGTGTACGGATTGCTTGTGAAAGGCATCAGCCACAAGCCTTTCTCTAGCTGGGAGAGGAAATGACCTACCCCCCCACCCCCCTTCTGCATGAAATCCTGTTGGATGGGAGGCTGTAAATTCCTTGAAGCACCGACCTGATCTTAAACCTCCAGGAAGCCGATGGCACTTAAAAGACTCACACATGCAGCAGGATCACAGTTTGTTAGTCTTTTAAGTGCCCAGCGCACTGCGTGTTAGTCTGTTTCAGCAACAACAACGATTCCGGTGGCACTTACAAGATTAACGAACGAACGAATATCCCCCCCATATTTGTTAGTCCTATAAGTGCCACCGGACGCCCTGTTGGTTTTGCTGAAATCGACTAACCTGACACCTTATCTTACTAGCTACCGATCACCCCGTGCAAGTGGGGGATTAAATAACGAAAGCGAGGGGGCTAAAAATCGGATCCTACTTCTCGTGTGTGTAAATGACCGAACCCGGAGGTAGAAGGAAAGAAAATCAAGAATATAGCGACCCAAGACAAGTGGCTTGTAGCTTACCAAGTTATTTAAATATTTATTTGCCTAAAGCTGTAGGGGACAGCTTTTTACGGGTGATTTAAGTGCGCTCCTTTCCGGGGAGAAGAATAAGTGCTGTCAAAATATCTATTATTTAGGCGGAAGATAAGGAGGGCAGTAGGGATGGATTGGCCCCTTACACGCACTCCGATTTCCGCCGCCGTGTCGCGTGTGAACGTTCGGAGACCGGGTTCCAAAACCCAAACGCCCCCTTTGGCCCAGAAGGCCGAGGCGGTGCCCGCTGCTTACCTCTGTCGGTATTTGCAGGGCTTGCATGCGAGACATTCCTTTGGTCCTGATAGGATTTGCCGGGCTCTAAATCCTCCGCTGTCGAGTGATTGTCCTCTTTATCTTGCTCTTAAAAGGCAATAAACCGATTTTCAGCCGTAAGCAACGAAAGTATGATCCTAATATATCCTTAATTACATAATTAAGGACAAAGTCCTTATGAAAGCCTTCTAATCCTAATCGCCTTGCGAGTGGAAAGTCGGTTTACCGAAAGGTGCATTAATGCACTCGCTAGCCTACAGCAGAGGCCAGACAAGAGGCTGAAACCAGAATCTAAACTCTCTCGATTGCAAAAATAAAACAGACAAGCAAGCAGCTGCTTTGGGATTGTCTCTGCCAAGCCGTTTGCCAGGGAGAACTCCCCCCAGAGAAAGGGAGAGGAAAAAAAATACTGTCCACCCCAGGACACTGAAGCAAGCGTTTGCACCGAAATCAGTCCGATCCAATCAACCCAAAAAGCCACCAGAGTGGCCTCCGGGGTTTGGATTATGGGCATGAAAAGGACCTTCCCTTAGACTAGCTAAGTTTGTTACAAGGTCCTGCCCGACATGGGGAGATTCGTGTCCCTTAGTGGGCTTGGGATAAGAAATATTCCAATGGGGGCGGATTCTCTTTTCTCTCCCCCTCCCCCTTTTCCATTTGCTAGCGCAGAGGTCGAGTTACCATTGGCCTCGGGGTTGCAAAGGTAAGCGGGGAGCGGCGCCAGGCAAGTGGGGTTCTTCAGAGCCGGCAGCGGCTCCTCTCTTTCCGGGGAGTAGGCCTTCGAGAAACAAAAGGACACATTACATGCAATTAGCCCGGGAGGGGTCCCGCCGCCAGCCCCGAGCTGCTTCGGCTCAGTCGGGGACTAGGGCTGGTTTCGCTCCGGCTGCGGCCGGTGGCCACACAGGGACACCGCATCGCTTTGCGAAGCGAGCGCTCCGGAGTAAGTGACCTCCCTTTCCCATCTCCATCCAGCCGCGGCGCGCACGGGCGTTTCAAAGCCTGAGCACCCGCGCCCTCCCCAACAGGAAACCTTCTCCTCAGGTTAATGGGTTGGGGGTTTCAGAATCTTAGAAGCGCAGCGGGCTGCGAATCAAAGCCCTGCCCTGCCGTTCACACGGGCTCCGACAGGCGCTAGCGGGCCCTGGCTAGCCCAGCAGCGGCCGTGGCGCTCGGCATTTCCTTCCCGGGCCGGGCACCCCCTCTCCCCGCGCCGGTGCCTTGTCTGGACAGGCCTGGCCGCTCCCCGGGAGATCCCGGACGCTGGGCATGGCTCGGGGGAGCTCCCCTGGCGCTGCCGCAGCCCCCCACCTCGTAGCCGCCTCCGCTGCCGCTCCTCTGCGGGCTCCCCTCGGGCCGCGGCTGGGCCCCGTCCTCCGGCCCCTTGGCCCCGGCTTTCTCCTCGGCCGGCGGCGGCGGCGGCTCCGCGGCCCCCTCGGCGGCCGCCTCCTCTTCCTCGTCCTCGGGAAAGCGGTTGGACTCCACGTCCACCTCGGGCTCGTCGGCCGTGTCTGCGCCGGGCGAGAGGGAGCGGTAGCTGGAGCTGCCCTCGCTGAGGAAGTCCGGGGAGAGGTAGCCGCCCGCGCCCCGGCCCGCCCCGCCATAGGCCTCCCGGGTGCCGTAGAGCTTGGCGATGCTCTCGGCGTCCTTCACCACGGGCCGGAAGGCGGAGAGGTAGCTGCCCTTCCTGGGCAGGGGCAGCGGGGGCAGCAGCGCCTCGTCCCCCGAGCGCTCCTCGTCGGCGGCCGCCCTGGAGAGGGCGCTGGAGCAGCGCTCGGCCTCCGCCCCGGAGCCCTCCTGCGGGGTGGCGCTGCTGCGCCCGCTGCCCGACGGCTCCGAGCCCTCCAGTTCGCCGGGGCGGCCGCCCAGGCCCGGCGGGTCGGCGGCGGCCGCGGCCGCAGCAGCGGCGGCCGCCACCACCACGGCGGTGGCGGCGGCTTTGGCCTGGCTCTGGGCCGGGTAGGGCGGCACCGGGAGGCTGCCGGCCGCCGGCCAGAACATGGGGAAAGGCGGGTAGACGCCGCTGTCCTTGCCGGCGCCGGCCTGGTGAGGCGGCTGCTGGGGCTGGTGCGGGTGGGGGTGCGGGTGGCCCCAGAACATGCCCGGCGGCAGGGCGCCCCCCTTGCCCGGCTCGCCGCCGCCGGCGCCGCCCAGCGAGTCCTCCTGCTTCTTGGGACAGAGCCCGAAGGCGGCGGCCGGGAAGCCGTAGGGGTGCGGGAAGAGCGGCGGCGGCAGCTTCTGCAGCATCCCGAAGCCTTTGCTGGGCACCGGGATGACCGGGTAGCTGCGCACCGCGCTGGCCGGGCCGTGCGCCCCCGCCGCTCCGCCGTGCGCCCCGGCCAGGCTCAGCGCGCCGCGCTCCCCGGGCGCCTCCTCCCCGCCGCAGCGCAGGCTCTTGTGCGCCGGGGCCAGCTCGGCTCCGCCGGGGGGCGGCGGCGGGTGCAGGGCGGCCTTGGCGGCCGGCGAGGCGCCGCCCGCGCCCGCGCCGTGCAGGGAGAAGGTCCGCTTGCGGGTGCCGCCGTTGAACATGGCCTTGACGTCCTCCCAGGCGTGGCTCAGCTCGTCCGTGGCCGTCTTGTCGCTGAGCTTGAGGTGGCGGCGCCAGGAGTTGAAGTTGGCGGCGTCGGGCTGCGTGTACTTGGCCTCGGGCGTGCGGTGCGAGTGGAAGATGAACTTGTTGGGCGAGAAGTACATGCTGCAGTAGCTGCACTTGATGCACTTGGCCCGCGAGCTGTTGTAGCGGGCCGGGATGAAGCTGCCCCGCGAGCCCCAGGCGCACTCGTGCACCACGTCGAAGGCGAAGTTCTCCGGCAGCTTGGGCGGCTTGTGCTCGCCCAGGAAGGACTTGCAGAGCCGCTCCGCCTCCCGCTTGGTGATCATGCCGCAGCGCCGGGAGGAGATGGGCATGGCCCCGGCCCGCCGCAGGATCTCCAGCTGCACCGGGGTGCACTGCACGCAGGTGATGCCCAGCGCCACCCGCCGGTTGTGGATCTCATTGTAGCTGTAGTTCTTCAGCAGGGTGTTGGAGATCTGCGCCAGGCACAGCCGCTCCTGGCCGTCGATCACCAGCGACACGATGGGCACCCCGTACAGCGAGGTCTCCCCCACTTGGTTGGGTTTGAGGGGGCTGGCGCCCGCGTAGGGCTGCAGCTCTTGCTTGGAGTTCGGGGAGGAGCTTCCTTCTCTCCCAGTGCCAAGCTGACTGGCGATCGCCTCCATCCCCCCCAAAAAAGCCCTGCAAAACAAGAGGCAGAGAAGGCCGCGATTAGCCGCGCTCCTGGGGGGACCGGCCAGCCGAGAAGGGGATCTGGGAAGCGCTCGGCCTTTGAGTAGCAGGCAGCGGGTCCCCGCTACCTGGTCGTACCCAGCCCGAGCGCGATGGAGAGAGCGCAGCATCCGCCTCTCCACCGCGGCAGGGGCATGGCCCGGGCTGAAACCTCCCCGGCGTGGTGCGAGCAGCCGCTTTTCCAGGCTGCGGCTCGGCAGGTTTTTTTTCCCTGGGAGTTCAAACCACGTTTTCCCCTCCTCCCACCTAAGCTAGAGTCTGTCCGCGGCTCCATCCCCGCGCCCACCGGAGACTCAAGGCCAAAATGTCACTGGGAGGGGACCAGACTGAGAGCCGGACGGGGGGCGCCGGAGAGGAAGCGAAGATCGAGTATTTCCGAGCCCCAAAAGGGCAGCCGTGTAGGTGGGCGAAGGAGCTCTCGGCGTGTTTCGTTACACAAGTAAATAGCACGTTCAGAAATTCAGCCCCAGCCCGGCCCTGGGGGTTCTCAGGGATGCCCTTTGGGGCTGCTTACGCGCTGGACAGAAAGCGCAGCGACAGGCACCCACTGTACGTCCCTTCGGCAAGCGCAGGGGATGGTTTGGTTTTGGGTGGGGATTTATTTATATTTTGCTGGTTTGGTTGTTTCTCCTCCCTTTTTTCTTCTATTTTTAAATCTCCCACGTTCCAGACGCCCGGTTTCTCACCCTCAACTATTTCTCGTGGATCAGTTGGCGTTTAAATAGCCCTTTGACTTGGCCAGGGGTTGTAATGGTCCAGAGGAGGGGGGGGGGGGAAAGAAAAGAAAAGAGGCTTTCGGTAGCGCTGCGTGGAGTTGTAGTTACACATCAGAGGAGCTACTCAGTAAATAACTAGCTAACCGGCCTGCCCCACTTTTCGATCACCGTGCGGGGAATTAGCGCAAGGCTGTTTTAAATACACTCCCTGTCTTTCGTAGCTTTACAGTAATCCGGCGGGGACAGGGGGCCGCATCTACTGAATCAAACCCCGCTTTAAAGGATCCCCAGTTGCCAGCGCGAAGGGGTAAAAAGGGGCGCGGATGGAGGCCAGGAGAGGCAGCCGAAAGTTATCGGTTGTGCTCCGCCGCGGTGGGCCCCGTGTTATTTTTAAACGCGCTGGATTCACCCATAGACTCGACACGAATTGAGCCTGCCTGGCACGGCTCCCTGTGCTAATGCCATTCCGGGGGATTAGGAGCGAGGGCGATTACTGCCCGGCCCCATCAGCCTCCGACTCGCCCCGCCAGCAGAAAGACAGACCCGTGAGCCCCGCAAATTAGCTTATCGAAAAGGGATCGCCGCATTAAGCAGCTTTCGGTGTAATTACACAAAATAGCTGGCGTGTCCTCCTCGACAATGTGAAGACAAACCTCCCCCCCCCCCCCCCCCGCTCCTGGCTAAAGGCTGGCGTATTCCAGACAAACCGGGTGCGCTAGTTTCCTCCCGGCCGCAGCCAAAATATCTCCGGCTGGGAGCCGACACCGGGAGAACGGATTGATTTAGATTTATCGGAGGGGGTTTTTTTTTGTTTGTTATTTTAAATGCCTAATTCAGGGCAGCAAAGTTGCTCCCCCTCCCCCACGCCCCAGCCTAACTGGACGTGAAACCGGCGGAATATTGGCGAACGGAGCGACATGGAAACGAATTCCGCCGCTAGAAAGCGAATTGAGCGAGGCTCCGGCCGGGAAGGGAGCAGGGAGAGATGCTGCGGCAGGGGAGGCGAGGGATGTGGCTGCAAAGCAGCCAGAGACGGTGGCAAACGATTCCCGGGCTCTGCTTGGGATGTGGGGGTCGGTTTCCCAGCAGGCTTGCAAACCCGATTTCAGGAAAGCGGCGGGGCAGGTTCGCGGGGAGGGAGGCGGCTTACCTGGCGCGGTGCGATCCCTAGGTCCGGGCTGGCCAGCGGGGCGAGGTGGGAAGCACTTGTCCAATAGTCCCAGAACCCGCACAAAACCAGCCAGCCCCCCCCTCTCCCGGCTCGCTGCTTCCCAGCCGCCAGAGGCATCCAACCCCCCCGCCAGGTGTTTCATGAGCGCTCCGGGGCTCCTGCCCTTGGCCGGGCGCCTCCCGCGCGGAGCTGCCGCCCGAAAAGTGACCACATGGCGAGTCCAAAGGAGGCTTCTGATCCTTAGCCGGAGACGTTGCCCATTGATCCAGTGACAGCTAAAATAATAGGAAGGCGCAAGGCACACCCACTTCGCCCCGCGTCTGCACAGCCCCTGCCTGCGGGACCCGGGCGAGCGTCAATCATGGTGGCGCTCCAGTCAATCAACACGCAGCCGAGGCTGATTTAAAACCTGGGGGGGGGGGGAGAGAAATTGCTGGGGGGGAGGGGACGTGAAGGGGGGGGGAAGGAAAAGAAAAAGCGATGAGAAAAATCCACGCGCTCCGGCCAAGGTAAGCGCCTGGCTCTCTTCACCTTTCACCTCGGCGCACTGCAGGGCGAGGCGAACTCGTGCGTTTGGCTGGGGGGGCTCGGAGAAAGGGGGTGCCGCGCGGGGGGGAGGGCAGAGCAGCCTGGGCTCCTATCCTTGTATTGATCTCTCCTGCCTGGCTTCCAGCGCCGGAGGCGGGGAGCCAGGAGAGGCGGCAGGCCAGGTGGATTTCAGGGCGCAGGGGGTGCGCCTTGGAGAGCAGCGGCGTTGGGGAGGCCGGGAAGCAAAGCACTGGGGCTTGGAGAGGGCCGGAATTTTTCAGTCAAGCCCGGCGCGCCGGGGAGGGAGGCTGGGGGCTGCCCTCCCGGAACCCAGAAGCGGCGAAGAAAAGTTTGCAGCAGTGACAGGCCTGCGTCAGCTTCGCCCTGGCCCTAGAGCTCGGCTCCCCGCCCCACACTTGGCGTTACCTCGATGCGCTCCGCAGGGCAGGGCGCCACTCGGAGAGGGAGCGAAGCGGCGAAATTTGGGGCCGTGGGGTGGGTTTTTTTCAGCCTTCCAATGGCCCCGAAAGCCCCCGGGCTGGATGGGAGGCTCGCCGGGCTGCCCCGATCCGTAGCAAAGCGCCGGGGGGGGAATCGTTGCGTGGCCCCCAAAGGAAAGAATTGGTTCGGTCTCGCGTGGCGGGGCCATCCAACGCGCAAGCCCGATCGGGTTTTTTTTGGGAGGGGGGGCAGGAAATCGGAGAGGGAGTCACCCCGGCCTCTGGCTCACCAGCTCCGCGGCGGGGTAATTAGGCACGGTCCCAGGGAGGCGCTGATTGTTTTTTAAACTTTGCCTTTTGCGGCCGCCGCAGGCTGGGAGCCGTCACCCCCCCCCCCCCCCCCCCCCCGCCGCGTGCCAGCCTGCCGATCTATTCGGGCAATTCTGGCCGGGAACGAAAGACTGCCTCGATTAACTATTTATCAGCGGATCAATAACCACCCCTCAGCCCCCGGGGACGGGGCGCGGGGAATCTCTCGCTCCGTCTGCCCCGCAGCTCGCCCGGCGAACCTGCGCCCCAAAGTCCCCGAAAGAGCCGTCCTGGCTCGCCCCGGGCCGCTCCCTGCAGCCCCGGCGTTTGGGGCGCGGGTCCGAATTCGGGCCGGGGCGTGTGAACTCAAGCGACCATGCGGAACCGTGAGATTCGTTAGCAGAACGGCCGCCCCCAAGGGAGGCGCTGGTTTATTTGGTAATTCGGAGTTCGCGGTCACTCGGATTTCTTTTGAGGGGGGAGGCCTCATTGTGCTCCCTTTAAAAAGAAAAAACACACACCTGGGCCTCCGTGTATAAACAGCCACAGGCCTCACCCCCCCTCCCCCCCCTTTCTCTCGCCTCTGCCGAAATGGCAAGCGCGTAAAACAAAAATAATCGGGACTAAAGCGAGCGAGTCGCTCCCGGCGCTGGGGGCTGATTTCCCAGCCGCTCCCGGGGAAGAGCCGCTGGACGTGGGGAAGGGAGACACACTGGGCTAGAGAAGCGCGGAGTCTCATTTTTTTCCCTAAAATCGGAATCCCCCCCCAAAAGGCTTTTCTCTCCCCCCCCAATCCGGCGTGGCCGCGCCGCGGGCTGCTTCGAACCCGCGGTGGCATTAAGTGCTCTTAATGGACACGTTAATTAAACTGTAATTAATCATACTGTCCGGCCCACATTTGAGCAATTACACTAATCAAACAGAAGTTAATAACGGCCAGCGGCTCGCCCCCGGCTATTACTTTTGTGCAGCGGCTTCCCATCCATCGCCAGCAGCTTTGGCCCCGCGCTAACATATGTGTTCCGCACGCGAGCAAGTATTGTTATGAAAATGCTACCGCCTGCTCGGGATTGACTGTATCATTGCACGCATTTGTCCTTGAAAGCAGATTTAGGGCCATAAATCTCCTGCTAGGAATATGAGCCAGGCGCGGCTTTCGGGGCTGGGGCCGGAGCGGCCCTTTCCACGCGCACCAGAATTAATCACAGCTAGGACATGAGCTGGGGGAGGACGAGAAGAAACTCACAAATCGGGGGGGGGGGAGGCTCCTGCCCGCAGAAGCTGGCTGAGTGAACTTTCCCTAGTCTCCAAGAGCCCGTATTCTCCGCTCTCCGGTTACCTCGCCCTGCGGGAGGGGGTTGGATGCAACATTTATTCCGACTCTATGAGAGGGCCCGGCCGCTTTCCCTGCAATAATTACACGCTGCTGCAGTAATTATTCCTCGTCTTTTAATTGTTTTAAGCAACCCCCGAATGCTGCGCGGGGGCGCAGCACTGTGCGGCGCGCAATGGTCCCAGGAGTTCGGGGGCAGCGCACGCTGCCTTGAACAAGAAGTCCCAGGAGTCCTTGGAGCCGTGCCCCTCGGCCTCCTTCCGCGGCGGCGCAGCCTGCCTTTGAGCCGCCGCAAGAAATGCGGAGTTAAATATTTATCAGGCGCGATTACTGCGCCAGCCCGGCGGTGGAACAGAGGCGGGGTGGCGGGGACGTTAAAACCTTTGTCATAAGCCGCAGCGAGGTGCGTTTATGGAGGAAGATTCCCCCTGTCAGCCGTTGCGCCTTATTTTAATCTCGGTTGTAAATGACAAAAGTCACTGGTTCGAAATTCACTGCGCGGGACGTTGCTTTTTGTAACGGGTGGTTTTCCCGGGCACCGAGTTGCGCTAGTGTAAACGCGCGGCGAGGACGTTAGCTGCCCAGAGTTGCTCAGGCGGCCGCGCGTTTCACGCAGTTGTCATTCTGCGCGGAAGCGCTTCGGGGCAGGGACTCCGGTACTTGGGAGATTTCGCCCAGCCGGAGAGACAGCGCGTTGGGAAGCGGGGACAGGAGGAGAGGGGGATTCGCGGCCCCCCAGCCCATAAACATCCGGAGAGGGAGAGCGGCCAGGGCTGAGCGCCCTTTCCAGGGGCAGCCCTCCAGCTCCGCGGGTTTGGGGGGCTGGGACGCGCAGGAAGCGGCGGAGCCTTAAGCCTGCGCCCCCAGGCCCAGGCGCAGCTTCTCCTGCCCGGCAGTGCTGGCCCGGGGCGGGGAACGTTGCCTGCCCTACCTGGGGCCGGCCCAAGGACTAGGCCCTGCCTGGGGAGAAAGGACTCCGCGCCCCTCGCCCCAAGGTGAATGCCCTGCTGGGCAGCCACACGAACAGCGGCGTGTGTGTTCACACACACACACACACACACACACAGCCTGGAATTGACACAGAGCTACGCTGCCCATTGTGCATGTGTGTACTACATGTTACACACACATGCACAGCAGACAGTGTATACACACAGGACTTCCGTTCCCCAGCCAGCCCCAGGTAAAACCCACGTGCGCCCAAGAGCCAGGCAGGTGGGGGGGGGCCTTGTGATTGTGTCCCCCTATCCCCAGCTCTGGGCACCAGTAAAGGCGACGTACTTCGTGCCCCTGCGTTATGGGCCAGGCGGGGCGGGGCGGGGGAGCACGAGGCGCGAGCCTGGTATGTGCCCATAGTGGACAGAACACCCTGCGGGGCTGCCCGTGGGACAGAACCTGTGGCTGGCGCAGAGTAGCTGAGCCACTGGCGGGACCGGTTCGATGCCCGCTGCCCCGCCGGGCCTCGGCTCCTTCCTTCGCAGGAGCGCCGCGCAAGCCCGTTTCCTTTAACAGTTGAATTAACTGCAGTTTTTTGTCAGTTAATTAGGTTTAATTTACATAATTAGTACAGTATAAAGAGTATTGGGGATAATCAGGAGGTACGTCTCGCTTACTGTGTAAACACGGATTTGGAATTAGAAATCAGATGTAATTAAGGCGTGTGGGCGCCGCTTTTAATTGTAATGAATTTCTAATTAACGCTCAACGATCGCCCGATGCAAAGAGCTGGAACCTGGGAGGGGACTTCGGACAGACCCCGCTCGCACGCCCCGGAGAGGCTGGGGCCCGAGGGACGCACCGTGCGTACAGCGCCGAGGTCTGTGTCCCAGCGCAACTGCCGGGACCAGAAAGGGCCGAGCCGGCTCCTCCACCTTTAGTTTGCTCTGCTTTAGCCAGCCTGGGCCTGCAGCCCCCGGACGGAGCTGCCTTGCTTTAGGGGACCACCGAGCACGTGCAGGAGCGAAAGAGCAGGAAAAAGGGGGTCAAGAGCAAGGCGGCAAATTTGGCGGGCCCCACAAATTTGCTCCTTACACCTTAAATGTCTCAGCGGGGGAGCGGTGTTGATCTGTAACTAAAACAACTTAAAAAACCCCACCAAAATATATACCTCGTATCATGAGTTGTCCTGGGCACAGCCCACTTCTTCAGATGACAAGGATGGAGTGGGAGGCACAGAGGCAGAATTATAAGAATGCCTCTGACTCCGTAGGTGTCATCTGAAGAAAGTGGGTTGCGCCCCAGGAAAGCTCAGGATCTCATCTCTCTCTGTTTTTGGTTAGTCTACACAGCAACATTATTTCCAAATAACTAGCATGATTTCAAGGCAGTTATTTGGAAATAATGTCAAAATACTGTCAAGCTGGAGGACTTCTCACTCCCTTCCTGTAACCCTCATTGTACGTCTACACTGCACACGAAATAGCTACCCCATGTCTACACAAGCCACCTGTTATTTTAAAACATTTTTTGAAATAACACGCCTGTTATTTCACTATCATTGCACAAGGGTTAAGGGATGGCTAGAAAAAGTGCATTATTTCAAAATTTGGCACTGTGTAGAGACACCAAATCTCAAAATAAGCTATTCTGAAAGAGATTCAAGGTAAGATATGCAATTTGTGTAGCACAAATTGCGCATCTTATTTTGAGTTTAGGGGGCTGTGTAGACGCACCCTAAGGGGAGTCGGAGGAAGAGTGCTCTATTTTGAAATAAGTGTTGTGTAGCTGCTCCTAGTTTCAAAATAAGCTGGTTTGAAATAAACTGTGCAACTGATGTAGTTTAATTTGCATAGCTTATTTTGAGTTAAGCCCTGCTGTCTAGATGCAAATTGCTTAGCTTATTTTGAAAGTTGGTGCTGTCTACACACTGCCAATTTTTGAAATAAGGCACTATTCCAAAATGTCCCTTAACTCTCATGCAATGAGGTTTACAGGGACGTCGGAATAGCGAGACCATTATATTCCAATATAATGGGCTTGCTATTAAGACACGGAATAGCTATTTGGATACCAGAGGTATCCCAACTAGCGCTGCAGTGTAGAAGCCTAAGGGGCTATGGGACCACTGTTGTTTTTTTAAGTTTCCTTAGACTTCTTACCCTATAGCTACACTGCAGGGCTATTTCAGGATACCAGAGGTATCCCAAAATAGCTACCCTGTATCTACACAAGCTGCCCAGCATTTTGAAACATTTTTCGAAATAACGGGCACACTATTTCATCATCCCGGTAAACCTCATTGCACGTGGAATAAGGGATGGCTCGAAATAGCACGTTATTTCGAAATTTGGCGCCATGTAGATGCACCAAATTTCAAAATGAGCTATTTGCGTAGCTCAAGTTTGTGTATCTTATTTCAAGTTTAGGGTGTAGTGTAGACGCACTCTGAGTCCATCCGGTGCTTTTCAGCACATTGGCTTCCCACATTCTCCAGGTTTGCTTATCAGCTGCCATGTGACCTAAGTCCACCCATTTCAAATTACATTTTTCTGTGTCCTTGAGAATCAGCAGCTTCCCACTCGTCAGTGGTCTACCCCCCTTGTAGGATTTTCTGGCTTCTCACTGAGAGCCAGGAGCGGTGATGATACATGTAACATGAGCCCCGGCCACTGATGGCTTCTCTGACACATCATTTGTGAGAGCCATTTTTCTGACCTCACCCTTCCTTTTCCTTTCCCCATCGCTTACTCCCCAAGCACTTATGGCAAAAGGCGTCTAGGGGCGCCCTAAACACAGCACCCTAAACTCAAAATAAGATACATAATTCATGCTGCTCAAATTGCTTATCTTATTTCCATTTTATTTCAAAAGAGTTGATTTTGAAATTTGACATGTCTACACAGCACCACATTTCAAAATAACGCGCTAATTCCAGCCATCCCTTATTCCTCGTGCAACGAGGGTTACCGGGCTGGCGAAATAGCACGTCCATTATTTTGAAAAATATTTTGAAATAACAGGCTGCTTGGGTGGATGCAGGGTAGCTATTTTGTAGATGCGCCAAATTTCAAAATGAGCTATTTCGAGCCCTCCCTTACCCCTTTCGTGCAACGAGGGTTATTGGGATGGCAAAATAGCACGCCCGTTTTTTTCAAACAATATTTTGAAATAACAGGCAGCTTGTGTAGATGTGGGAGACCTCTGGTACCTGGAAATAGCCATGCTGTGTAGACGTACCCTAGCTGCTGAGCCTCTCAGAATTACTCCCTGCAGTTAAATCAGAAGGAGTTCTGGAGGGAGGGGTTGCAAAGCGATATCACCGAAGTGGGTAGACCCAGCACCACTATAGCAGCTGAAACTCCAGGTTGATCTGTACAAAGTAATGCACATTGGAAAACATCACCCCACTCCGGGTACGTCTGCACTGCAGGGCTATTTTGGGATACCAGAGGTATCCCACATCTACACAAGCCACCTGTGATTTCGAAATATTTTTTGAAAAAAACGGGTGTGCTATTTCTCCAGCCCGTTGCGTGAGAGGGCTCGAAATAGCTCATTTTGAAATTTGGCGCAGCTACACAGTGCCGATTTTGAAATAATGTGCTATTGCCAAATAGATTCAAAATAGGATTCGCAATTTTCGTACACCCTTCAAGTTTCGGGTATTGCGTAGATGCACCCTGTGAAACACTGCGGTCCCAGAAGAGAGGGTGGAGCCAGCGTGAATAGTTCTGGGCCAACACGCCCTGGGGGAGCAGACAGAGTCAGAAAAGCCACCAGAAGGTGGGAACCCGGTAGTAAAGGGCTGGAGAATCAGAGAAACGACCCCACAGCCTCTGTATAAACCCTGCTAGGCCAGACGCCTTGAATAGCACGCAGATCGAATGCCCCATCTCAAACCAACCTTAGAACTGAAGGGCCACAAAATTGATCAGCTCCTGTATTAGGCGAGATTTCAAAGCCTGGGACTTATAAAGAAAGGGGAGGGGAGAGGGGCCCGGACGCTAGAGGTCTCTGACATTGTAAATGGCCCGGAGAAAGGGACTAAGGAGGTGTTAGTTCCCACAACACGAACCCCAGCGTCACCCCCTGACACGAAAAGGCAGCAGGCTGGGAACAGACAGACCCAAGTATTTCGCAGAGCCCACCCCCCGCCCCGTGCCACCGGTTGTCAGGGGATGTGACCCAGGCCAAACCTCTCGCTGCCTGCACACAGCAAGGAGCCCGGTCCGCGGCGGACCGGTCAGCTGTGAGCCAAGAGGGTCAGAGACCCCCAGTCCCCTGCGCCGGGAGCCCCTCACCTCTGGCTGCCAGAAGCCGGGGCTGGCGCAGGGATGGAGAACGGAGGCAGGGCACCGGGCTGCCTACAGGGCTAGATACGATCAGTGGCAGGGGAGAGTTTGTCCCTTCCTCTGCAGGGGTCGTGGCGCTGGTGGGTGCAGTGGGGTCGGGGGAGAGGCAGGAAAGTATCACTTGGGTGCGCTCTGGCAGCGGGCCCTGTGCCAAGGCCCCCGCGGGGCTGCGAGCGCCCAGAAAGGAGAAGCTGCGGGCCCCCCCTCGCGATTCCTGGGATTTTTACGGGCTGGTCCCAACTCCCTGCGCCCCCCGGGTGCGAGGCAGGAGACTCTGAATCCCCCCCCCCCCAGCCAGATGGTCCCCTTCCTCCTGCACTGGGGGGGTGGGGTGGGGTGCTCGAGCCAGGGGAGCCGCGCAGTCGCTGCGCGCACAAGGGGACGCCTGCGCGCTCAATACCTCCCCCGCCTGGGAAGGCTGCGCCCTAGGCCGGCTGCGCTTTATGGCCTGGGAACTGCTGCGGGCCCCCAGCGCGGGGCAGGACACGCGCAGCGCTGGGGAGACAAGCTAGCCTGGTTGGGGTTTGCGCGCTTAGCAGGGGGCGTTTCTCGCGCCTGGGGGGCGGGCACTGCTCACGTGCAACCCTCGCCCCCCCAGACACGGCTTTGAGCCGCCCCCTGACAAATGTCTCGGTGCCTGCCGGGGTTAATCAGTGGGGGCCGGGGAGGGGGGGGTCCTGACTCTGCCTGTGCGGGCGGAGCGGAGGAAGTAAAAATGCCGCTTGGAAATCTCGAGCGTGGGGGTTTAAAACAGGGTTTTTTTGGGGGGGGGGATCTCCCACGTTTTGCAATATCTATGTCCGTCCCCCCCCCCCCCCAGTCCAGGCCGGGCAGGGCCACACAAGCCCCTCCCGCCCGGGACAGCACCTGCAATTTTAATTCCAGCAGAGGCTGGCTCGCTTTTCCACCCGGGTGAAACTGACCAAGCCCTGCAGAGACAAGCCAGGCTGCAGGCACTGGAGAGGAGGAGGAGGGGGTGGGGGGTTTCTCCCGCTACCCACTCCCAGGTAGACATGGCTCCGTCCCAGAGGGCCCGGGCCCTAGGGCTTAGAACGAGACAAATTTTTCAGGCCAGTGAAAAGCGGGAACCAGCCGGGCTCGGTTTGGGTGCCAGGTTCCAGCTGGGGGGTGCGCGCGCAGCAGCGCAGCGAGGGGGGGGGGCTGTTTTAACCTCCCCCCAACACACCCAGGCTGATTTCTGGCCGGTGCCAAGTTCCCATCGGCTGGCCGACCCCCTTCCCCAGAATCGCTCACTGTTACTTCGGACGCAGGCCCGGGAATCATTTTTTTTTTTTAGCTTAAAACTTACAGAGCCGTGTCCTAGGAGCAGAAATGCAAAGGCACCAAGGGCCTTTCTCCTCCCCCCTCCCCCCCCACACCCCCAGGGCTGCGGGCTAGATTGCCCCATAAATCAAGGCGGCCTAATTCAGTGGAAGTTTAATAAACGCCTCCTATTGGAAACGAATGTTCCCCATTTAACAGTTGTATCAGCACCATATAAAACCATGACCCCCATAAATTTAATTTTAGAGGCAGATCAATCCGGGCTCCTGGCTATCGATCCACGGCCGGCTCGCTACATTTTAGATCCTCTTCTGCAGCCATTTTCCGGGGGAAAATAGCATTTCGATTAGACTCTTTATTAGGAAAAGATTGCTCGGAGAGGCCTGAAAATTAAACGGTGACATTTTAATTACTGGACATTGATAAAAGCAGCCAGGTAATGGCTGTTTACGGGCTTGGCACACTTTGTCTGACCTGATGTGCTAATCAACTTGGAGAGGGTTGCCAAAGGTCAGCGGCTCAGGCAAATAGACTGGAGAGACGCGCCGGGCCGGGGCGAGCCGAGGTCAGGCGTGTTCCGGAGGGAGGCGCGCGCAAGTAGCGCGCAACTAGCGCGCAGCCGGCCGGGAAGAGGCGGCTTTCCCTGGCCCGCAGCAGCGCGGGAATCTCCCGGGACAATGCAATAAACACCCCCAGGTCCTCAGCCCGGCCACCCAGCGGCAGCAAAGACGGGGTGTGGGGCGGGAGGGGAGGGGGGGGGAGAGAAGCCGATCGCAGCGCTGGGATCTGAGCGCGGCGGAATTATTCTATTACCGCGGCTCGGCTGGATGTACAGCCCCGCTCGGAGACCCTCCACGCGGGCCAGAACCGAGCCATCCTCCCCCTCCGCCTCCAGAGCCGCTAGGGAAGAGGCTGCCTTCGCCTTGTGCTAAGCACAGGGGCTCCCCACCAGCCGCAGTCCGCTTCCTGGAAGACGCGGGGCTGGTGGTTAAGTGATGTCGCAGAGTGAAATTTACACGATCAATAGACAAGACTTTATTGATTAGGTTAAAACAAGCGCCCAAGAGCCTCCCCGGCCAGGCTGAGCGAAGAGAAGCGAACAGGAGCAATTAACTCTTCGTTAGCGCCCCCCTCCCCCCCAAGTCTAGGCGGGGACGCGAAGCGAAGAGAAAGACCCCTAAAGAGCCGGTCCACACCAACAGCGGAGCGAAACAAACCCACCTCCGCTGGGCCCGGCCCGGCTCGGAACGCATCCCAGCTGCCTTGGGGAGGCAGGCTTGGCTCATGGGACGCTGCGGTCTGGAAGCGACACCTAGGATCTCCCCCCCAATGGTCAAAGGACCCCGGATTTCCAAATATATCCCCCTCTCACCTGTTCTTAGCACGGGCCCATCTGGACTCTCCTGGCTCCAGCTGGAGTTTTGGTCTCAGCTGCTGGGAAGTATTTCCCCCTTCCAGCCTCTAAAAGCCCCAGAACAGCCATTGGCCATCCCTTGCGCTGGCCCGGTACCTGTCAACCTGCGCGGCAGGATCCCGCAGCCGGGATGAAACAGCAGCGCCTCCCCTCGTCGGGGAGGCTGCCTCTATCAAGCCTGTGCTCCGAGGGCACCTGGAGGTTATGGCTGAGCCCTTTCCGGAAGGTAACTCCCCTCCCCTCAGTTACTACAAGTCTCGGGCAAGAGCCCAGCTGACTTTCGCTAGGAGTGAAGCCCCAGATCTTTTACTCCAGCTGCTTTGGTTTTAAAAGGACACTGACCCATTCTGGCCCCTCCCAAGCTTTCTCTAAAAACATCCATAACTAACGAACTGCTACTGGTCGGTACTTAGCAGCAAAGGGAGTCAATTTCATTCAGAAGAAGAGGCCCATGAATGAATGAATGAATCAGTTTCACATTCCTATAGGGTAGGCGCAATTGGTCCATAGATAAGATTGGAATTGAGTTCCCATGAGGGGCCTGATTTGGGCTCCCACGCTGCTGTGTGCAGAGCCATCTCTGGGCACAGGTAGAATTCACCTGTAGTTGCTGAAGTGATTTCGAGAAAGGCCTGGGATGTCTCTACAAAGTCAGCTTGGAAACATAGACTCAGTCCTCTTGGTGTTGGGTTTGTTGCCACTTTCTAGCAAACCCCCATTCTCCTCCTGCCCCGGACTCCCAGAACACTGTTCTAAAACCCCTCTCTCTGCGAGAGGATCTCACTCCCTCACATCCCCAAGGAACAGGGATGTATTGCCCTAGGAATGGAAAACGAGGCAGGTGTGGGGAGCAATGGGTCTGTCAAGGATGTGCTGAGATTTGCACCTAAGGCGGAATTATTTGCACCTAAGGCAGGTCCAAAAAAACCCCTTTGTTTCATTAAAGAATATCTTATTGCCTCTATATAAAACTGTGGTATGCTCACATCTTGAATAGTGCATTCAGATGTGGTCGCCTCATCTCAAAAAAGATATATTGGCATTGGAAAAGGTTCAGAAAAGGTCAACAAAAATGATGAAGGGTTTGGAACGGGTCTCATATGAAGAGAGATTAAGAAGACTAGGACTTTTCAGCTTAGAAAAGAGGAGACTAAGGGAGGATAGGATAGAGGTCTATAAAATCATGACTGATGTGGAAAAAGTGTATAAGGAAAAGGTATTTACTTGTTCCCTTAATATAGGAACATGGGGTCACCAAATGAAATTAATAGGTAACAGGTTTAAAACAAACAAAAGTTTTTCTTCACTCAGTGCACAGTCAACCTGTGGAACTCCTTGCCAGAGGATGTTCTGAAGACTAGGACTTTAACAGGGTTCAAAAAATTACTAGATAAATTCATGGAGGTTAGGTCCATCAATGGCTATTAGCCAGGATGGGTAGGAATGGTGTCCCCAGCCTCTGTCTGGAAATGGACGACAGGAGAGGGATCACATGTTGATTCCATTCTGTTCACTCCTTCTTGGGCATCTGGCACTGGCCACTGTCAGCAGACAGGATACTGAGCTACAAGGACCTTTGGTCTGACCCAGCATGGCCGTTCACATGTTCTTATTCTTTTCTGACTGAGGAGCGAGGGGTGGAAGTCAGGCTATGTGGAGGTGGAAAAGGAGATCAGTCCTCAGCAGCCTTGAAGCGCAGAAGCCTCTATGCACCATTGGCTTTCCAGCATGCTTCACTTTCTATGGGCAGAGCGTAACTTCAGCCCAGTGTTTGTGCTGGCACGTTAGTGGGGAGAGGTGATCCAGCAGGGCCGCTCCTCGCTGTCTGGCGGTGAGAGAGAGGGGCCCGGCAGGGTGAGCTTTGCATGGCATTTCCCCACTTGCCTTCGCCTTAAACCTTCCAAGGCTCAAGTCCCGTCTCCCTCCGCCTTGGTGGCAGTCTTGGATTGCACCTCCGACACGTCCAGGGTCGGGGCAGGTTGGTTGAGTGGTTAACCAAAGACACTCCCAGCTGTGGATGATTCTCTGCTGTGGATAGATGTTCACGAAAACCACAGAATGCAATACTGCCCAGGGCTCCACTGCCACGCCTGGGCCTCTGAGCAACCCTTCCAGACCGACCGCAGCCAGGGCAGGGGACACGCCTGCCCTAGGAACCCCTGGGTCTGTCCAGTGTAGCTTCCCCATGGTGGGAGGCGTGAAAGCGGTCACGTCGCCAGGGCTCAGGCAGGCCAGACACCCTGTTCTCGAATGACTCGGACACTGGCCGAGCTCCGACTACCTTAGAGCTTCAGCCTCCCCTCGGTGGAGAATTCGGGCTCTGTAGCCACTGGGGTTTTCCAAGCAGCCAAGACCCAAATCCCTATAAAGCCAAGGAGATTTTGTTTCACACATGCCAGGTGAGTAGGCCCCAGTGGATGCTGTTGGCACCTTGAGCAGCATGGCCACAGTGAACCAAAGCTCCAGCCCCAGGGAACCAGTAGCTGGACAACACGGTCCCGGCTGCCCCAGGCAGCCCCAATTTCCCTCCACAAGCCCTTGCCTTGAGCCTTTCCCTACTCTCTGCCCTGCCTCCTACACGCCCCCTCCCCACTCCACCCCACACCAATTTCTTACAGGTACTGTCCTATCACACCCCCCTAATCTCCTGCCTTGACTCTCCCTTGGAGGGGGGAGGGGTTGAGAGGAAGGTATCTGTAAAATGCAAGTCACTTTCACCCTCTCTTCTTCCAAATTAAAGCAGGAAAAAGTCCGAAGACCAATTTCTTAACCTTTGTGGGTTACAAGTGACCTCTCCCCGGAGGAAGGCTGTGTGACAGCCTTCAGAAAATAGACACACCTTAATGCCAGGCTCAGTTTTCCAGTTTGTTTAAACCTCTTATCGTCCAAGAGTGCATGCCAAGGCTGGAAAACGCCACAGTGATTTTTGCTTAAGTGACTGCTCAGTTATTAATGCCAGCGCATTATTGGTCATTACATGTCACTTAAGAAAAACTAAGCATAGGAACTAGAAGGGGGACAGGTGGCGTTCCTGCATTTGGGAAACCACTGCTTGGTGTGTTTCCTCAATTGTGTTTCCTTTGCCAATAAACACCGACACCAAGAGCCTTGCAAGCTATTAGTGAGCAAACCAAGAATGACACTTTGCCTTTGGAAATCTGACAGCGGGACACAGTTTGTTACAGACTATGAGAAACTAAAGTATTTTCTAATGCTGTGCTGCAAATATCAGTGCATTTCAGATAAAATGAATGCTAGTTTCCCTCAGAGGATTAGCTTTGACTTGTAATGACCACAGCTGGTCGGAAAAAAACTTACCAAATTTGAAAATTGGACACAAAAAGAGTGTAAAAAGTTCTACTTTTTTTCCTGGGACTTTTTTTGGTGGAATATTTTTCTCTTGCTTTTAACTGGCTCCAACAGTGACAAGCTATGGACAGAATGATAGTTTGTACGGATCTTACAGCTATACATACCCGAGTAAAAGTGATCTACATTTTGGCTACATCTACAGGATAAGGTTTTTGCGCAAAAACCGGCAGAGCATCCACACCTCAAGCATGTTTTTGCTGGTGGAGTTATTCCTCCCTCCACAAGGAATAACTCCTTTTTGCGCTACACTCTTGCACAAAAAGGCAGGTGTGGACGCTCCGGAGGGGTTTTTGCACAAGAAACCCCTAACAGCAAAAGCACAGGTGCAGTGATGGCCATTCTGTGAATGGCAATCAGCGCTTTCCTGAGCAAGAGCGTCCATGCAGTGTGGACACTCTCTTGTGCAAAAGCACATTGCTTTTGCAATGCGCTTTGATGTCTGGACGCGCTTTTGCGCAAGACATTTTTGTGGAAGATCTCTTCCACAAAAGGCTTCTTGCGCAAAAACCCTGCTGTGTAGACGAAGCCTTCCTGTTGAAATCCCGATGAAGTCATTTTTTGGGATAACCACCTAGATGGCATTTATTTTCTTCCTAGGGTTGTAGGAGAAACCTGTGCTCATATGCCAATGCCGTATCCTTACTCTACGTTCTTTAGATGACTTCTGATGAAGTCTTATGGTATCTTCTGAGCAGTGAGGTGGATTGCTGGAGGCTGTGACAGCATTGGCCTTGCTCCCAACATTGCTGCTTTCACATGACAGATCGCCTATAATTTTGAATGCCTGGCCACAAGTTTCATAAAGCTACGGCAGAACGGGTTCAGAGCTAGAGAAGAACGCCCAGCCTGACGTGGTTAATGCTATTAAACCTTTTCTCTTAAAATATCCAAGCAGTTCAAAACCTGCCATGAGGGACGTAAAAGCTGAACTGTGAGGCTAGGTCTACACTAAGCGGATACGTTCAAATTCAGATATGCAACTCCGGCGACGTTAATTGCGGAGCTGGAGTCCAAGTATCTTATATCGAATTTTGGTGCTGTCCACACAGTGGGAGCACACTCTCTCTTCCCTTACTCCTTGTGGGTATGTCTACACTGCCACACTATTTTGGGATACCAGAGTATCCCGACATAGCTATCCCGTGTCTTCACAGCAAGCCCGTTATTTCGGGCTCGCTATCCTGATGTCCCTGTAAACCTCATTCCATGAAGAATAAAGGGGCGTTTCAGAATAGCGCATTATTTCGAAATTTGGCGCCTGTGTAGACAGTGCCAAATGACAAAATAAGCCATTTTGAAATGGCATCGAAATAAGATATGCAATTGGCGTAGCTCAAATTGCATATCTGATTTTGAGTTATGGGGCTGTGTAGACGCAGCCCCCCTAGAGCAGGACTACCATGCCAACGGGAATGCCCTTGCCGTTTGAATGAGTGGGTCTTCACTAGACTCGCTAATTCGAACCCTGGGAGATGGACTGCCACAGCTTCGATCTTCTCCGTAGCCCAGATGTGGCCGCAGAGTGGAGGGAGAGAGGAAGTTAAATGGGAGTTTTGGAGGCGTTGCTGCTACGGGCTAAAGAGCTTAGCAGCAGGAATATCAAAGTCCTTTCTATTGATGTGGGTGTGAGACGGGCCAGAGACGGGATTTCAGTCCTGGTTTCATAGAACAAATGTAGCACAAATTTCCCTCAGTGCTGAGAACATGCCTTGTCCTTGCTGTCGAGGCGACTTCTATGAGTGCCTCACACTTTGCAGTGGATTTATCAGTCTTGTCCTCCCCATTTTTTACCAGTGGGGCACTAAGGCACAGATACACTAAGGCCTGGTCTACAGCTAGGACTTAGATCGGCTGTGAAAAACATTGTACCCTGAGCGCCACAGTCAGGTTGACCTAACAGCTGGTGTACAGACCACTGTGTTGATGGAAGGATTCTTCTGTCCATCTTGCTAGTCTCTTGCAGCAATGGGTTAGCTACAGCAACGGAACCTCTGCCCCATTGGCATAGGAAGCCTCTACACGAGGGTGTTAGAGCTGCAAAGCAGACGTGGCTTAAGTACTGGCCAAGCGTCACAAGGTCTGAGGTGAAGAACAGAACCTGGATTGTCGGAGTTCTAGCTAATACTGTAACCAGTGGGCCGTACTTCCTATGCTGTTATGTGGAAGGCCCCTCATTAAGGCAAGAGCAGAATCCAGTCCCTAAGCCTACTCAGCCTGAGGAATCTCTGCAGTAGTGATCTGTGAGGTGGCCGTGTGTCTCCGAGGACTTGACTTCTTTCACACAGGCCACCTAAGAGCCACTGCAGGGCAACAGCTTTCTCCGTTACCCCATGGTTCACACAGGAAGCAACCTCGAGTAAGTGAGTGGTTCCATATTCCATAACCAACCTCTTAAACACTGGAATAAATTGTCTAGGGAGGTTGTGGAATCTCCATCTCTGGAGATATTTAAGAGCAGGTTAGATAAATGTCTATCAGGGATGGTCTAGACAGTACTGAGTCCTGCCATGAGGGCAGGGGACTGGACTCAATGACCTCTCGAGGTCCCTTCCAGTTCTAGGGTTCCATGATTCTGTGATTTATTCTAGTCCCCCTCAAGATCTTGCAGTAGCACTGAATTCCAGGATCCAGAGCGGGAAAGATGACAGAGGACCAAAACTTCCACAATTATTGTCAGGTTAATTAAATATAACCGCAAAGACTGCCGGGTTCCTGACAAATCTCAACCATAACACAATCTGTCAGTGTGTTAGTGACTAGACTTTTCAAAGTACATGAGCTGGCATCAGAAGTATGAATCTGAACGTTGAAATCCCCCCACCCTGCAGAGAGCAAAAGCCCTGTTTTTACTGACTTTTTAACTAAATCTGAGCAAGAGACTTTTTATCCAGAACAAGCTAATGTAAACTGTTAGGAGATAAATAAATGAAAGAGTCGCCTATAGGCTGGTTGGCTCAAAGGAAAGAAATTTGTCTCACTTTAGAAAAAGGACCTGAAGGTATTGGTCACATTGACTCATTCATTGTACTGTTATCTGCCAGGGAGGTTGTGACACAAGGAGCAATTAAGACAAACTTTAGTCTATAAGTTCATGCCTGCAATCGCTATACTTCAGAACAAGATAAATGATACCTCCAAGGAAGGAAACAAAGTATTTTCCAGACTACCTCCCAAGTAACATTTAGGATTTGCAATCATTCAGCAGAAATTTTTCACTCCAAGGGGCTTCTGGGGTGCCCATATATTATTATCTTTCAGCTGGATATAATGTATTATTATCCACTTGAGTTCTTTTAGTGACATGTTAGTTTTAACACTAGGAAACTCCAGCTTACATGCTTAACTTACTAGAATACAACCGATCTTGTGCTTAGCCTCCTTCTTTGAAGTGCCTCCTCTCTGCATTAATGTGAATGAGTGAGGGTGTTTTTAGAACTGGCATTTTAATATGAAGATTGCTTAAGGACGAACCAGTCTGTTAAAATGTAAACTGGACCTTTAGTTATAAGCAGCACACATGATAGGTGTAGTAATTATTCAGCTTTCCTTGGAGGCAACAGTCAACTGGACAGCTTTTGTTCTTTAAATAGGAGCAATGAAAAAGCAGGGCATAATCTATTATATATTTGAGTTTGTCTGTCTGTCTGATCAAGAACTCCTCCTAAATGGTAAGGGCTAGGACCACCAAATAAGGCACACGGTTTCCTCTTATCAGAACTTAAAGCAAGGTCAGGGTTTGGTTGTGCCAGGACAATGGGACATGCCTGGAATGGGACTGTGTCTCATAAAACCAAACAGAAAAGAGACAAGCACCAGGCAGGTGAAAGGGGCTGGCTGGAGGTGCAACCCCCCTTCCCATCTGGGACCACCCCAGCCCCGAGCCTCCCACCTCTGGGCCCTGTTCAGGGAGGACAGGGTGGGTTGAAGCTCCCCCCTCCCTCCTCAATTCGTACAGGAACATTGCTGGCTGTTCCCCTGAGTCAGGGAGCAAGGGGAAAGTACAGAGTTTGCTGCATTCCTCACTCTGACTGTGGAGTGCAGGGGGCAGACAAACCTGGACCTGCCCCAGCTGGGGGACATGCACCCCTCCCCTGGCTGTGCCCACTGGAGCTGCAGTGGCCATGGAGAGGCGCTTCTCACCTGACCCCAAACTGCTGCAGTGAGAGAGGGCTGGGGTTGTCCTCTCTCCCAGGACAGCTTGCATCCTGAACCCTTCCTCCCCAGCCCCACCCCAGAGTAATGACTGAAATGAAGAAAAACAAAAATTGAGTTAAGGACCCAAGCAACACTAGGTAAATCTCCTAGTGCACCATATTTGTAGTAGGTCTGCGGTGTGAACCTTACATATAACAATGAAATTTACTGTTTGACCACAGGCATGTGGCAATCTGAGGATACGTCTTATTATTTGGGCTAGAAGGATTAGATTATCATCGGCAAATGTTGAGAAACTTACAGTTCATTGTACACACACAGACCAATGAAAATGCATTTCCGTCAATAATCGACATTTGCAGCTAGGCAAAGTTTTTTAAAAAAGGGCTGCTGGAAAATTCTATGATTTCAGGCTGTTTCATTTGAATATTTTGAGATGCGATGTTGATCCTTTGCAATTTAATGGTTACGAAGTCTGATCGACGTCGTAATTCTCAGTATCTATGGTCATTTAGTAAGTATTGTCAGACACCCCCCCCCATTGTCTGAGAGATCATAATATATTGCAACGGTGAAGATTTAAATCAATCGAAATAGAAAAAATGCTCACAGAGATCAATATAGGTCAAAATGATTAAAAAATAAATTAAGAACATAAGAGCGGCCAGACTCTGTCAGACCAAAGGTCCATCCAGCCAGGATCTTGTCTCCTGACAGTGGCCAATGCCGGGTGTCCCAGAAGGAGTGAACAGAACAGGGAATCCTCAAATGAAATGAACAATCCCTTGTCGCCCATTCCCAGCTTCTGACAGAGGCTAGGGACACCATCCCTACCCATCCTGGCTAATAGACATCTATGGACCTAATCTCCATGAATTTATCTAGTTCTTTTTTGAACTGGTAAAGTCCTGGCCTTCACAAGGTCTTCTGTCAACACCGATTGAACCCTGCCAAGCCTACTTCTTATCATGCAAAACTCCCAGGTGCTAATTTTAATATCTTGTACCCTCCCTCTCCCCACCCCGCCCCCGTTGTGTTGTTGGATCTTATCAGAAACCCTAGGTTCTCAGCTCGCTGGGACACAGCCTGTGTGTTCATCACTTTTTTGAACATGCAACGGGATCCCTCCTGGGTCTGCTACGAGCTTCTAGGACACAAACAACAACAATGGTCATATGTCACAGCATGAGACCGGGACGAAGAAAGGAAGGGAAGAGTTCATGACCATTTTAGGATTGCCAAGAAATGCTTTGAGAAGCAAGATTGCATCACATCAGGAGAGGAGGCATTGGAGTCATGCTAAATGCCCCGTTTACTTCCATCAGCTTGTGTGTTGTCAATGTCACCAAAGAATTTATGTAGGATCCCCAGCATATCCTCTGCTCTATAGGATTTCCACACATCCCCCCCATTGCTCAGGAAATAGTCTATTTGCTTCTATTATTTATTCAAAAGGGCTCTCAGGAACCTTATAATACATTAAAACGGCCTAAAGGAACCTTATAATACATTAAAATGGCCTCCCGCCTCAATTTTTAACCTGTTAGAAAAATGCCGATAGATCACTGACTAGTCTATGCCAAACAAAAAAGGTCAGGTTCCTTTCTTATGTAAGGTGGAGACAGCAGACTCTTTAGATCCCCTTTTCTTCTAGCCTCCTGGGGCTCAGTGCAGGATTGTTCAGGGCATTTCCCAGGGATTTAATCAGCCTAATGTTAAATGTCCCAAGCAATGAGATGTTCATTGCTGGGAGACCATTATGCAAGGCTACTTCACCTCCTTCAGCATAACACTTGTTCAGACGCCTACGCCTCTCCTCCCAAACTTCTTAGTTTGCCTCCTCTTCCAGCAGGCTCTGCCCTACGTTCCAGATGAGGGATGTAAGCGACTAGTCAACTACCCGAAAGCAAATGCTTAGTCGAGTAGAAACTTGACTAGTCGCTTCCCCCCGCTTGCTGCCTCTATCAGAGAGAGGCAGCAAGTGGGGGAAGAGTGGGAGCCACTGCTGGGGGGAGCCAGGAACCGGCACGAGCGGGATTTGAAAGAGCCCCGCTCACGTTGGTCCCACTGCTGCTCCTCTCCCTTAGGAATGTACAAGAGCCGCCCTCTCTTGTACAAGGCAGCGGGAACCCGCTGGGTCTCTCCCTTTGAAATGTACAGGAGGCGCCGGCTCAAAGAGAGAGGCGCAGCGGGATAGTGAGCCCCTCTTCTCGACGAATCGAGTAGTCGATGGAAATTCCATCAACTACTCGATTAGCAGATTAATCAAAATGTAACATCCCTATTCCAGACCACAACACGGATCCTTCTGACAGCCACTCCCTCACAACTTCTGGAGAGGGACCGCAGCTGCTGGGTTGGGGGCCACGGCTCTGATGAGGATGGAGTAGAGCAGGCGGGGGGATAGGTAAGAGGCAATCGGGAAGGAGTTTACTTGGGATGAGGAGAAGATAGACGGTGCGCAAGCGGAGCTACACCTAGGAATAAGCTTTGGTCTGGGACAGAATTTCCCAATGGAGGTGGATGAAGCACTAAGACTTGGGGCATTTAAGACTAGACTGGGCAGATTATGAGAGCCCTGCACAGATACAAAATTGGAATCCGCATCTGTGAAAAACGATCCACGGATATCCACATCAACATGTAGGGATGCCAATACCTGTGGCTATAAAGCGGATATCCATGGATTTGCAGGGCTCTACAGATTACTGGAAACTATAGAGATACAGCATGTTAGTCATAGAAAAAAACCATAACAGCTCAATTTGTTCAGGGATTCATGTTTGGTTCCTATGGCCTTTACAGGCAGGATTTGATCCTGGATTGTAGTTTTACCCCGCCATAGCCACCAATAAAAACCATGACATTTGCACAGCATGACTTAATACACTTGTGGCATTTTTATTCTTCCAAGATGACACCTGCACCTCCTACACGGATGGTGAATGCCAGTGTTGTGCTTTCTTAAACAAATACACTTAAAAAACCCCCAAACACAACCTTGAAATCTGCGGCCAAAGACAGTTTACACTTGGCTCAGAAACGTCTTTGTACAGTCAACGTGTCGTTTTTACAATAGCAAAAGACTAAAAGGTTAAAAAATACTCTGGAGCCAAGAAATATACAGTACAGTCAATAACAAAAAATATATATATATATATACGAGGGATGCTTTAAGGCGGTGTACAGTTTGACTGAAGACAATGCAAGCACATTAAATCAGTCAGCAACAAAGGAAATGTTTGGAGAAAATGCCCTAAAGTCAGAAAACGCAGCAGCAAATATCCCGAAAGGCTTTGCTGATGCTTCTAAAAAAATAATTTTTCAGGGAAATATGCCATTTCTCTTGACAGTGAGACGTGGGGCAGATTTGCCTTTTGCTTGTCTGAGGTTTTCTGTCCTCCACTGCTTTCTTGCTGCTCACTGAAGTCCGTGGTGCGAGCGCCGCTCCTCTAGCATTCGGCACACCCACATGGAGACAACTTCGGCATTCCCATCGTTGTACTGCACGATGAACGGGTGGCCCTGGGAAACAGGAGAAAAACAGATTGAGCCAGGTCAGTCACCTCTCCCTGCTTTTTTAAAGTCAACTTTTTTTCCCCCCTTTCTTCAAATTTCCTGAAAAATAAATCCGACTCTTGTTAGCTTCTTAGAGTTGGAAATGTTCCTAGAATAATATAAACACAGCCTGGGAACTAACAGCTTTTGCCAGTCAAATCTAATAAAGAGACACTGCTAATGAACCTCCCATCTATTCTCCCAATGTCTGGAAAGAAGCGCTGCCTAATTATTTTTCGTTGACTCTTACGGCCTCACCATGTCAGGTTGTGGTACAGTAGATCCAGGCTTGTAGGAAGGAGAGAGTTTTCAGTTTAGTATTTTTTAACATTCATACTGTGGTGGTGTCTAGGGCCTTCTCTAGGTTGGGCCTCACCGCGCTCGGCCTGGCACAAATATATGCAAAATGACCGTCTCTGACACAAAGCGCTTACACGCTACATGATGAGACCTAACAGCGGCGATAAACCCAGAGGGGAAGAGGAAGGAGAAGGGCCTAGGACGCGATACTGCAGATCGGCAGTTTGTCCAGTTCATCGCCATCAGAAGCAGCAATCACATCATATTTGCCTATAGTTTCGTCATCCCTTAAAACAGGGGTGGGGAACCTTTTTGGGGTCGGGGGCCACTGACCCACAGAACAATCCATCAGGGGCCACACACACGTGAGAAGAAAAAAACCCCACCACAAAATTCTTCACTGATGTGGCCCCTGACTGAGGAGGAGAAAGACCCTCCCCACACACCAGAGCTAGTGGGACCCAGGCGAGCAAATGTTGTGTGCTCCAGACCTGCAGGGGAGTGGAAAGGGGGCTGGAGTGCCAGTGCGGGCTCCCCAATGCTGGGCGGGGGAGGACCCTGAGCGTCAGGAGCCAGATCTAGGCTACCGGGGACTGCATCTAGCCCCCGGGCCTGAGGTTCCCCACCCCTGCCTTAAAATCACCAGCATTTAAAACTGAAGCCAACTGCCATCTACCATGCAGCTACGCTCCTAGTTTTACTCTGCCAAACACTAGTTTACTCAATGGTTGGTTCACTTGTAGCAAAAATGCTGAATTTTATTTAGAAAACTAGGCTACCCTCATAGTCACAAATCTGTGCAAATCCTGCCATTGGCTTACTGCTCAAACCCCAGCTGCATACAGTTAAACGATTGTTGCTTAGGCCAGGTCTTCACTAGACCCAGCAGCTCGTCTTAAGGTATGCAACTCTAGCTGGAGTCAGCTCACCTTAAGCTGAGCTTGGAGGTGTCCTCAACATTGGCTTCCCTTACTCCTCGCAAAAGCAGTACCACGAGATGCTGGCAGAGGCGCCCTCTGGGTTTGATTTAGCGAGTCTTAACTAGACTCACTAAATCAAACTCTGGAAGATTGATCACAGCAGCAGCAATCTTCCGTTTAGCGTAGACAAGGCCTCAGAGTCTACGGGCCAAATGGAAGACCAATGATCAAAACTGCTGCAGTTTCTAAATCTGGTCGGAAAAGGAGAACTGGTGCAGTCTCCAAAAGGGCAGAGGGATCTGTGCTGCCAGCCATGCGTGGGAGGAATGTGATCTCTCTTCTAGTGCAAAGCAAGCTGGGGATGTAACATTCAGGAGCCGAGAGCTCTTTGCAGTGGGCTGAGCCAGACTCAGTGAAGGTAGTGACAGAACCTGAGCAGTGAACACAGCCCAGTCTTGATCACTGGCACCTTTGATGACCTCTGGGTCATGCCCCTCTTCGCAAGAGCCAGCTGTCCGTCCTAAGGAACCCATTGGGAAGCGGAAAGTTCTCTTTGAAGCCCTACAGAGAACTTTGTGCCAACTTTCAGCAGAGGGAGGTAAGGCTGTTTATAAGCCGGCAGTAGGCAAGGCCAAGCTACCGGTGGGGAAAAGCGTAGTCAGTTAACATAACGGGAAATGCCGCATGAGTAGTGAAAATGGCTCTCCGAACCCAGACATGGCTGGGCTCCGGTCCCTGCAGGGACAGGCTGCCTTGCTGGTCGGGGGGAGAAGGACACCAAACTCACTGTTGACAATAGTCCAAAGAGCTCAGCACCCAAAGAAGAAAGGCTGCTTCCTAACCTGACATGATACCTCATCTCCCAAACCTCAACTGATTTCAGCGAGAATACCTGCCTGAGAGGGAGAACTGGAGGAGGTACAGAGAAAACAGAATGGACCGCAAACCCACTGAGACCCCTCTCTGGGATGGTAGGCCTTAGACAGACCCCTCAGGCCTATTTTGGGCTGCACGCTGCAGATACACATCGATGGTTTTCATCAGTGAGAATGCAGGCAGGCTATGATTTGTAGGCCTCTTCCTTCAGAGGTGTAGTCCCCTCCCCATGTTAGGGAGTTGTGCGGATAACACACTGCACACACCCAACCCACCAGTATAGACTATCCTGTCAGACACAATCAGAACAATAAAAATAAAGTGACAAGCCGCCTTCCTCGTGGCTAAACAATTCCTATGTCTATTACTGATCCAGGAACAGTGAAGGAGTAAAACACTACTACTAAATCCAAGGCTTGGCTTTAGTAATCCTTGGAAAAACTCAATTATATCCTAGTTTGGTTAGCGCCTCAGTTCTGTCTAGTTCTCTCTGAGCCGACTTACATTACTTACAGCTCAGGCCTAGGGCCATCTGTTCCATTTTCAAATAGTCATTTGTACACAGGAATTCTCCGCAAAGGACTGATACGGTAGGCTCGCCTTACGGGCTGGTCTGTGATGCCTTGTTTTTAAAGCAACGATAGCATCTTACCTGTACCAGTCAATTCTCTTCCAGACCCCACACCTCTCATTTATCTATATGCAATCCCCTCCTTAGTCCAGCCGCAATCAGAAAAAGGCTGCTCTAGTCAAACTCGGAAGTGTTTTGTCCATTGGCAGAGATGGTCACTTGTGCCACCAGGCATTGTGTTTTTTGCACATGGACTAGGGATGTTAAATATCAGTTAATTGAACAGTCGAGTAACCTCATGAATTCTTATTGGTTAGTCGACTATTTTATAGTCCCTGGCGGCGGGGCCAGCAGCCAGTGTGTTCCAGCCCCACTCCCGAGGAGCCCCTTGCCACTCCGCGCTGCTGCCTCTGTATCAGAGGCAGCAGTGTGGGGTGCCAGGCAGGAGCTGGTCCGTGAGGGGAGCCAGTTTAAAAATCAGCTCCCCTCGCGGACTGGCTGCCTGTCACTCTGCGCTGCTGCCTCTGATACAGAGGCAGCGGCGCAGGGTCGCAGCAACCCGTCTGGGGTGGGGCTGAGCTCCCAGACCCGGCGTGAGCCAAAACTGAGTCAGGTTGGCTCCTAATACCCTTTAAATGCAGAGCCACAGCAGGGGTTGTTCCCAGACCCATCGGAAGCCAGGACTGAGCTGGGCTGCTGGGCAGCCTGCTGAAAAACATACTGGCAAGGTGTGGGAGGTGGGGGAGAATGTGTGTAGTCTCTCTAGCAGTGTGCCCCAATTTTATTTGGCCACGGAACCCTTTTAACCTCGAAATAATTTTGTGGCACCCCTAATAACAATCTCATATATGGAGCTGAAAAAGTAGACCACAAATAAGTAAGGAGAATAATAAACAAATGCTAAACAAGGTCATGAGATCAACATTTAGTTCAATTGCACGTATTTACAAACAAAAATCAGAAAGCTTTGACTTTGTCCGACGTGGCGCTAGTCTATTCGTATTCAGTCACCTATGTGATCCACGCTCCCCGAGAGCAAGTACGGGGATTTACGGGGGTATATAACAGGCGATCGCACCACTGACTGACTGTGCACGCAGCACTGAGTAGTGACATCATCGTCCTCACGCTCTGGCTAAGCTGGCATTATGCAGGGACACTTATCGTGGCAAACAGAAATTAAAATGGTTTTCAATAAAATTCATGAATGCTTAAATATTAATGATTGTTTTTTAAATAATAAAACGTTATTGTAATGGAATTTTCTCGCTGAACCCTTATTTTCAGCGGAACACCATTTTGGGAAACACTGCTCTATAGCATTAACCTATAAGCTTTTGCTTATCGGTTAATCGACTACACTACTACATCCCTAATGTGGACACACACCCGCGAGGGATGGGATCCTGACATTCATTTCCATGTGGCTTTGCTCGACAGGCGTGGAAGGTTGCGCCCTTAACTTAGAGCATGGCCTAGCCCTGGGATGCCGTGCAAATTCCCTCAAAAATATAAATATCCCCAAAATGTTCAGTTTTCATGATGACATGGCCAGTGAGTCCCAAGTTCAAACACCCAAGAGAGCAAATGCCATTGGCCCACAAAGGACGACTGTTTGCAGGACGTGACGGATAAGCGGGGGTCTGAACACACACACAAAAACGGACCGAAGTCATCTGGAGGCTGAATGAAGAAGAGCCAGCTGTCATCAAAGGAATGGAAACCTCAAATAAGTGTAACTAAGATAAGCCTAAAATATCAACTCTTGGCTTTATCAGAAGCTACTGAAGGGGGCGATGGAAGAACTTACGTCCATCGTGAAGTCTAGCCTGTGAATTTGGTAGCTACTTCAGACTTTGAAGAATTGTATCTAGGGAAGCTGCAGCACTTCTGGATGAAACAAAAATGTGGATGAAAGGTTCGGCCAGCCAGCTGCTCAAATCCCAATCCAGTGACATTTCTGGAGGTGGCCGCGAGCCATCTTACTCTGCATCGCAAATGACTAAAAATTCGTATCCCAAACTTACCAATGAAAGTGAGCAGAACTGACAGACAAAACCACCACAATGAAACCTTCTGCAGCGACCCAATCAAAGGTAGCTCAGTTTTCACCATATTAATCCAAGAAACCTTGAAAAACAACAACCACCACCGTCTAATCCAGAGCTATCTATCCATGAAATCTGCAGGCACCGAGAAATACTTGAGGAACTCGACAGTGTACACAGGGCAATGTCAAGCACAGATGTGAACGACGTTACATCACGGCAGCCAGGCAGACTGAGAACAAGAAAGGAGCTAATAGGGGGTTTGGGGAAACCGGGAAGCAAGCTGGGGGATGGCGGTACAGATGGGACATGGAGCAAGCTCTGGGATGCACAGAATACTGCTCGTGCTCACAGCACCAGGTTAAAGCAATAAAACACTCCACAGGTCAGGGCCAGCGACGTCAAGAGCTCCAGGAATAAAATATGCCCGGAATCTACAGAAGATATGGAGGGTAAACAACACGCTGCTGCTTCTAAGAGCAGTTTCAAGGCTGTGAGCTGATCAGAAGCTGGGCTAAACCTACGAAATACAAAATGAAAAGCACAGGAAATTCCTTTTGGAAGTTCACAGGTGCCGGCCATGCCTCTCTCGGCCACTAGGGATGTAAAATCCCGTGTAAAATGTTTATCGGTTAAACATTATATTTAACTGGTTAACCGGGATCCCATTGGCGGGGGAGCTGCTCGGTCCAGGCCCGCTGCACCGCACAGCAGGTGGGGAGGCTGCTCCAGCCCAGCCAGGCCACCAGTTGACCGGTTACGCGGTAAGCATCACCCGACAAGGCTGATGCTTACCGGGTAATGGGTTAACCCTTTATACCTCAATCAGCCACCTTCCCAATCAAACCATTCTGGATGGGACGGAAACAGCAGCTTGGCTCAGGGCAATGGGCACATCAGGGAAGTGAGCCACTACACTGAGCCTGGCTTGCGGACGGGGACACGGCCTGCAATGTTAACGCCAACCCCACAGAGCTACCATCTGTTTGGTTCCCTGAGGCGAGTTTTTAGTGCTGGCGAGAGTGTTGCCCACCGGACAGCCCTAGAAACTACATTTCTTTGACCCTGCAGAGCCTGGGCCAAACTCAGAGTTGGGAATGACACAGAAGGGAAAGGAACTAGAGCAGCTCCCGTTAGACACACCTGCAGTCTGGACATGGCTGCCCATAGGTCACGTTCCAGCAGTTTCACAGGTTTTCTGGAATCTCAGGCGGGCCCTAGGAAGAAGGGGGCAAAGTAACAGCCCTGTTCTGAACGTGAAGCAGCTGTCCCTACACAGATATTCCAGTTCAATGCTAGGATGAGGTCCCTGGGGACTGTCGGAGAGAGGCAGGAGACATACTGGGAGGAGGGCAGTATGGCTCAACTTGGGGACGCTGACAGGATCGGATCAGATTCTGCTCCACAGGCTGGCTGAGGAAAACCGATCAGGAGCACCGAAGCCATGGCTGGTTCTGGGGAGTCCACAGCTCAATCCCCAGTGAGTTCCGTACATGACAAGATACAGGCTCCCAAAAGCGAGGGAGCCAGCACCCTCCCGGGCCTGCATTTCTGAAGAGCGCTCCCCGCTGGAGCTTTGCTCTTCACGTCTGGTGGAAAGGTGTGAAACAGCAGAGCAAGACAGAGACACTAGGTAGCTAACCTCATCAACAGCCAGCGGGCGCCAGCTCTTAGCTCCCTCATTCTGAGGGCCAACTTCCATGATTAAATGGCGAGGGACGAAGTAACATGGTCCACAGAGTCCTCAAGAGAAGATGGAGGTGTAACAGGGAAAGGACAAGAGTAGCAGGTGCGGGTGGATACAACATGAGAACGGCCAGAGTGGCTCAGACCAAAGGCCCATCTAGCCCAGTGTCCTCGTGTTTTTTGTTAGCGTGTCACGTGGCCTGTTGGGGGAGCCCTAACTTTGAAATTCCTGATGTTTGTGGATTTACTGTCTCCAGGATGACCCTGCTGCACACTGAAAGTGTCCTTTTCTGGGAGGCACAGGCAGCCGCCGCAGCATGCCAGCGGAAGGACTTCCCCGTGCAGAAGGACACCGACGCTTCCCTTCCCCCGTGTGCTCAGTCAGTTCCACCCACGTCACTTGCTCTGAGAAAACAACCAATGGTCTGGTAGCACTTTATAGACTAACGAAACATGTCGATGGTATCATGAGCTTTTGTGGGCACAGCCCACTTCTTCAGATGACCGGAGTTGGGCTGAGAGAGGGAGGGGAAGGAAGCTGGAAATGGCAGGTACTGGGAAGGCTGGCCCAATGGCAGCCAGGCGTGCAGGGCTCGTGCCGATTCCCTTTTTAACGAGGGCCGACGTAGAAGCCGAGTGTGTGGCCACGGCTAGATGGCCATAGCCTGCGTGTAGTTTCAATTGCTGAGGAACAGGGCAGCTGCCGTATGCCTACCCACCTCCATCTGGGAGGGACTCTCATCGCTGGTTTTTCCAAAGTTCAAGTCTTCCCTTGTTGAAGGCGTCGGTCACTGCCAGGGCCGGATTAACTCTCCTGGGAGCCCGGGGCCATAAGATTGGGAGGGGGGGCATGCCCTAGGCTCCAGGTTGGGGCCAAAAATGAGGGTATTAGAGTGTGGGAGTGGGTAGTGGGCTGCAGCAGGGGTTTGGATGCGCGCGGGGACTCAGGGCAGGAGGCTGGGGTGGGATGGGGGGTCTGGGTGGGAGTTAGGGTGGGGGAGGGGGCTCTGAGCTGGGGCAGGAGACTGGGCAGGTGTCAGGGTGCAGGAAGGAACTCAAGAGTTGGGGCAGGGTATTGGTGTCCAGGGCAATTCCTTGGGGGAGCTCCCCTTGGTAGCGCAGCCTCTGGGGAGGAAAGGGGGCAGGTGGCTCTGCATGTTGCCCTGTGCTCGCCTGTAGGCACCGTCCCCCGCAGCTCCCATTGGCTGCAATTCCCACCCACGGGAGCTGTGGGGGCGGAGCCTGTAGGTGAGAAAACCGGGTGGGCAGGGAGTCAGGTAGCTGCAATCCCAGCCTAGCGGGGGGTTGGGGGAGGAACAGCAGGGGCGGAGCTGCATTCTCCCCCGCCCCCCCCACCAGGCAGGGCCAGAACACCAGGCTTTAGTGGCTGCAACCCAGGGCCCAGCAGAAGTGCATTTGTGGCAGCCTGCAGATCTTTTGGCGGGGCCCTGGGTGCCGGTCCCTAAGGCCCTTTCTTAATCTGGCCTTGCCTCCAGCCCAGGCCAAGAGGGAACTCTTAAACATGCATGGCCTTGAAACCGGCAGAGTTCTCTCAAGGTGTGAAAATCCCATTCTCCTGCCCGCCCCTTCCGGGGGGGGGGGTAACAGCCAACATGGCGGAAGGGATTTTCTTCAGAGTTTTGAAAAACATGTTCACTTCTGAGCTGCCATTCAACTCCAGCCACTGTGGCCTATCAAGGCCCAGCGGGGGACAGAGAGGTGAGTGAATACTTCACGTGTCTACAGCCTGTTCTGGGATCTCAAAGGCACTGGACAAAAGTTAAGTAACTGAATATTCTCACGTGAGTCAGGGAAGCATCCCGCTCAGTCGTCCTAGGCGGCGATGCGACCGCACAGCGACCGGCCCACAGTAAACAGATTGAAATTCAGCCGTGCACAGAGGGCAGGCCCAGGGTCTTGGGAATATTCAAGCCCCATTTCCCCTGCAGTGAAGCAGAGGGGAAGCAAATACCTCTCTCGACTTTCTACTTCACGGTCTCCTTGATGCAGGGATGGTGGAAGGCGGGAGCCTTCCCTCAAGCCTGTGGAAGTGCTGGAATGATGGGAGAATGAAGGCCAGATCCCCAGTTGGCATCATGCCGCAGTTCAGTAGCTGTGTGCTAATTTATAGCCGTTGTAAGAGCTGCTCGTTAAGGATCACGGTGGTTTTGAACGAGAGACTCGACCATGACTTGTGTGTGATTTCAGGTTTCAGATGTAAGTGCAGCTGTTCAAATAACTTGCTTTGCATCTCGCAGATTTCCAGTGCTTTGCACTAGGGGTCATAAGAGTATTTTTAAGGCCTTGGAAATGCTACCTGCCATTTCAGTCTTCTTCCGTCTATTCTTCGCAAACAGATCCTCTTTCCTCCGCAATGTGGAATTAACACCACTAACTGCTAGCCACGCTAAACAGTCCACGGGTCAAGGAGCTCTCATCTGTGCAGATGTATCTGCTCTTATTAGGGAAGCAAAATCCAGATTAATCAATTAACCGGTTAACCTAACGGTTAGCCGACTAAGTGGGATCCTCGGTGGGAGACTGCTTCCACCCGGCTCGAGCAGCTGGGGCTCCCACTCCCAGCCTTGTGCTGGGCTGGCTGCTGACCTCCATCACCAGCCAGGTGGGGTGGGTTGCTGGCTGGTAGCCCCGCATGGGGGCCAGACGAGGCTGCTCCTGGGAAACCGGTTAACCGTTACCTGGTAAGCATCCCCTGTTTAACGCATTCCCCGTTGATATCCCTAGCTCTTATGTACACTAATTGGTCAGAAAAGGGCCTGCTGGGAGAAGAGAATAGGTCTGGACTTTCTGGGAGTTCATTCTAGATCTTTCAGTGACATCTTTTGGTCACGGTGCCTCTCAGTTCAAAGCTACAGAAAGTCTAGAGCAGGGCTCGGCAACCTTTCCGAAGTGGCGTGCCGAGATTTAACACTCCTGCCCTGGGCCGTGCCGCTCTTCTGGGTGGGGGGAGGGGCTCTCTCCACCACACACCCTGCTTGGTCTCCTGCCCCGGGCTCCGCTCCACCTTTTCCTGTGAGGAGGGGAGGAGCAATGTTCACGCGTGTGCGCTTCCCTGGATGTGTCACAGAGCCTCGGGGCTTTCCCTCCCCCCAGGAAGCTGGCACTGGCTCCAATCTTATGGGGGCGCAGTGCTGGATCGCTAACACAGGCTGGGGTCAGGGTGGCTTGGGGGGTGTTCAGGAAAATGGGCAAGGTGGGGGTGGGTGGGTGACCCCGGGGTGTCCAGCCCAGCTGGGGGCAGGGTCATGTGGGGGTTTGGTCCATGGCACCCTCACCTTCCTGTCAGGAACTTAGGTGCCCAGGGGCCAACACAGCTTTGGGGCAGAGGGACCCCCTCATGCGTTTTCCTCTCCCCTCAGCCGCCCTGCCCCGGAGCCGCAGCCCGGGCAGCACTCACCCACTAGCACAGTGGTTCTCAAACTTTTTGGTCCATGGGCCACCTGGCTCAATGCGAACCTTTCCAGTTGCTCCTGGAAACTCACCATTAATTACATGATTATGCCCGAGCCTTTCTGCTAGAGCTGCAGTTGGGAGAATGGTTTAATTTAAATGATTAAACAGATGAAGTGTTTTAACTTTCTCATGTTCGTTTATCACACTTCATTTTAAATAAAGTAAAATATTAATTTGTGTGCAACACCAAAGGGTTCAATGTTTTCTTTATTTATGGCAGGGGTTGGGAACTATCAGTTGGGGACCACACAAGTGAGAAGCAAAAAACTACTCCAAAAAAGCACAAGCGATAGGCAGGAGCTTTGGCTTTTCGCTTTTCAGTCCCATCTCTGCCGTGCCCATTCCTGAATGACCTTCGCCAAGTCACTTAATCGTTCTGTGCTTTGTGTGTACAAAGGGGATAATTATTCGGCCCTATCTCACTTTGAGACACTTGGATGGGACATACAAGAACAGGGCGAAATCTCATTATGTACGATTTAACTTAAATATACCTCTCCTGCCTTTTAAACAAACCAACCCACAAACAAGGTAACAAAACACAAGTCAAGGATATGAGTGAGACCTAGGGGAGAGAAAAGCCAGGAACTCAAGGAAGAGCACACATGTTGGTCCAATAAAAAAGAAGCTGTTAAGCAAAGAATCAGCTTCTCCCATGAATCTCTTTGATGAGGGACAGGTTCCCTGCAGAGGAAGACATCTCAAATCAAGGATCCCTCGCAGTTAAAACGCAATGGAAGCCAGCACGGTCGACTGGGTTTAAAGTATCAGCTGTGATTTTTTTCAGAGAGGTCCTTACACAGAGGCTGTTCAGTATTGTGGGATCTGAACATGTTTCAACTGCATTAGATAAAAGCACTCTACAAAAATTTCAGTGCACCTCAGTATGGCCTACACAGACACGTAGCATGTGGTCGGCTAGCTAGAAGTTAGCAGATTGACACCCACCTTGCCATGCACCATATGACTGTATAGACCAGCTCTCAAACCCTACATTTTCATACTCCTTTCTGACCCAAGAGTAACCTTAACTTGAAATAACCTAGCTTTCAATGTTTAGGTTTTAAAAACTACAATAGTCTATCAAGGATTTTACTTAAACTGTAGGAATATTTTTGCTGTTAACTTGATCTTAACTTCATTGGGTGTGTAGATTTTTTCTATTTTGGACTGTAATTTATTTTAAATTTCACTCTTATTTACAGTATAGTCTTGGAAACTCTTCACTGGTGGGTTCAGCATCTGGAAACTCTATGGTGAGGTCTATACTAATGGGAAAGGTCAAATCAAGATACACAACTCCAGCTACGTACCTTGATTCGAGTTTCTCCGCCAGCCTCTCACTGGGAGGCCGACGAGAACAAACACTCCTATTGGTTTCCCCTATTCCTTGCAGGAGCAGGAGTACCAACTGCCGATGGGGGTGCTCTCAGAGTTTGATTTAGCGGGTCTTTACTAGACCCGCTAAATCAAATTCTGGAAGATTGATTGTGGCAGCATTGATCTTCCCTGGAGAGAAGACATTGTCTATGTTGGTCTGTTCCTGCTATGCCAATATCCAGTGAGACAAAGCTTGAAGTGCTAGCAAGCCATGCCAACTTGCTCTTACTCCCTTTTTTCTGGGGTGGCTACGCTGGCTGGGGAGAAAGAGAGGGATGGATATGAGACATTGTGAGATATACAACTATATATAAACAGTCACACACAGTGTAGTAATCCTTCAAAGACAGCCTCTGCCTACTCAGGGTCATGCATGGAGTGCAAGTGAAATACAAAATAATTAAAGGTACCTGAATTTAACTAATCAGCTAAAGACACATTCGAAAACACATTTAAAAGTTCCTAACCCTCTCCCCCCAAAGTTTCTAACCCTCCTCCCCCTCTATACATCTAACATTCTCATAATCCAAAATGGATGGCCCATGGATTATCGTGTCAATTAGGCCTGCATTCTGGAAAGCACTTATCCACTGTTCTAAGGAGACCATGTTGTTTTAAATTGGGGGAAGAGAGTAGGAATGGTTGAATAATGTTAAACCCAAAATGACCAGCTCAGAAATGTAGCTACGGTGCCGGCAGTCTATGTAGTTCTGATTTGAGCTCAATGCTGTTAGAAAGAGATGGGTTTCATTTGTTCCTCTTTGCTATCATTTCAAGAAAAACTCAAAAAAAATCACCACTGAAAGGATGCCAACTGTTAAAGAATTCTGGTCACTGTGCATTTCAGCAACAAATAAAAACCACCAGCATCAACAGAAATCACTTTCACACTGAGCAATATGTTCCAAAACAAACACAACCTGCTGTACTTAAATATTCTGTTATTGATTTACTTGGTTTTGCAAGGTAACGTTGAAGAAAATTAAACAGACAGAAGCTTGAAATGTGGTTTAGGGTAGTGAACAATTTTGCAGTTACAGGGTGACCTGGAGTTATCTGCTTGGGGGTATTTGGTAACTCTTTTGCTACAACCATTCTGTTTATGACACCTAGAAACAGCCTCGGTACGCTACAGTTACAAGGCCTCCATTCGGCAACTGGATTCACACAGACCGACTATTGCGTGTGTATGGATACAACTACACGGTCATGGTCTGAAACAGTGTCAGAATTGTCCAGGCTATAACTCTCCATCAACACAATAACATGGGCAGAACTTGGTTAATTGACACTAATGTCTGAGATCACCCAGCCTTTGGAAATTAGCAAAGAAGGGACCAATATAAAACCGCCCTCACCGCGGCAGGAAGAATGATTTATAAGCATATTTTGTTCGCGTACAGTCAATGGTAGATTCGCTAACATTTGTGACACTAGTCGTTGTCCAGAAGAAGCCTTTCTTTAAGGAAAAAAGGGGATGGGGTTGAGAGTCTTGTACCATGCATGAGTCCTTCCTGCAATGATGAAAAAACTGATCAAAGGACGTGTTGAGTAGGAGATGCCTGGAAGATGGGGGCTGTAACGTCTCAGGATAGAGTCTCGCAATGAGTCTGCTCTGGTTCTCACTTCATTATTTATTTAGGTTTCCACACACATCCATTGAAAAAGAGAACGATCTCCCTGTCAATTCTTAAATAAGTAATTATAAAATTGGCCACTCCTACAATCCCCTTTCAATCAGCGATCAATACGTCCACCACAGCTACGCAGCAAAAATATACTTAAGATGTCCCACCAGAACGTACCCATTTGCCCCGGCTAAGGAAAATCACTGTGCCTTGCATTTGCCAGGGAGTTTCTGCCACCCTCTTGAATTGAGATAAAAACCTGGCCCAATATGGCAAGATCCGTGACTAGCAGCTGAAACGTTCAATGGGAAGTGGGAGTTTTTTGAGTGTGGCGCATTCTGTACTGGAAAAGGTCAAGCAGGGTTGGCCAGAGAGTGACTGTCAGCCAGCCTAATTTTCTGTGTCAACTCGGAAAATGAGATAAACAATGACAAACCAGGATTTTTAAATGGACCTGTCACCTCTAATTTTCTTGAGAGAGGGTTCATTTCTCAGTGTCCCAACAGAGAGGTTAACTCTTGAAAAGGTAAGCACTATTGGACAGTGCTGTAAATGGGGTACACGTCTGAAATGAAAACAAAAGGGCTTGGAGAGGCCAAATGCAGAACCTGGACAATTAGAGACAATTGTCTTTGAAGAATCAACAATTTAGCCCAGCCAATTAAACAGCTCGTATGCAAGGGGAACCGTTCCATCATCGGATGCATCTCTAAAATTACAGATTTGCTTTCCGCTGCTCTCCTAATGCCTGGAGATACCCTTCCTAGTATACCCTCCTGCGCTCATCACAACTGATTTTATGTTTTATTCCTCTGCATGCTGCCTCTTTCCACGCAGGCAGCACGTTTCCATAATGTGTTTACATGCTTCGTTGTTAAGGGCATGCAGCACCCAGGATGGACCCTGGCAAGACCACTACTCCCTGGGGATGAAATTCACCCTTTGTCGAGGGCAAGCATGAAGCTGCTGCACCCTGAAGAGAGAATTTAAGTGGGTCTCACGTGGTGCAGAGGCTTTGTGCTGGTCATCTGCATGAGGGTGAATTTCACCACCTGGAGCATTTTCAAGCATGTCATCATCTAAGGCATCGCTACTGTTGTTATATAATAGCTCCTAAAGGCCCTAGACAAGGATCAGGGCTCCATGGAGAGATGCTACGGGGAGATCTGATAGAGGTCTATACAATCACGATTGGTGTGGAGAAAGTAAATAAAGAAGAGTTTTTTACTCTCTTCCCATAATACAGGAACTAGGGGTCACCAAATGAAATTAACCAGTAGCAGGTTTAAAACAAACAAAAGGAAGTATTTCTTCACACAACAGACAGTCAACCTGTGGAACTCCTTGCCAGAGGATGTTGTGAAGCCAAGACTATAACAGGGTTCAAAAAAGAGCTAGATTAGTTCTTGGAGGATAGGTCCATCAATGGCTATTAGCCAGAATGGGCAGGGAGGAAATGGGCAACAGACGATGGATCACTTGATGATTCTCTGTTAATTCCCTCGAGGGGCACCTGGAATAGACCACTGTCAGAAGACAGGACACTGGGCTAGATGGACCAGTGGTCTGACTCAGTATGGCCGTTCTTATGTGCTATACACCCGCACAACGCAAAGATGGCAGTTATATTAATAATCTGGTTTGCTCAACCAGACATGGTCCCTGTACCTGCCACTCACTGGGGCAGAGGCCACCTTTTTGTTTGTATGCACTTAGCACGAAGGGGAGTTGGTCCATGACTGGTACAAACACGTAACCCAACGTACCGATATGAACAGTTTGGGGAAATGTCTTTCCTTCTGGAGAAGTTAAGCCATATAACGGCAAGTAGGTACTATATTATCTTGAGCAGTCAAATGACTGCAGGGAAGCACTGCACGGATCATGACACTGGAGTCTGCTGCTTTGGGTGGAAAAACGAGAAGACGGCTTCTCTACCAATGCAAGTTACGCTTCCTTGCGCATTCTGACATCACGTGCTAATGTCTTTAGACCCGTCCAGAGTGGTACCGGCCACAGGCAGATGGAATGTAAGAATACCTCTTACTCGGGGGACTGTGGTTTCATGTTAATGACTGGCGGATATGAAGTGTAATAGGAATAGTAGGAATAGCTCAACAAATTCAAAACGGCAATCACAGAAGCTGCGCATTAATGCCAGGCATGTGTTGACAAACACCCCCTGCTGCTGTTATTTACTACGGTGTCACTTAAGTAAGTGTCTCTCTGTAAACATCTTGTGGGACTGGGCAGGGCTCCGTTTCTTATAAATACACACTGTCAAATGATGTGTTTTCATTTAAAAATCTGAAATGCAGCATGACAAAAGATCCTAAAAAGATCCCAACCGTTGCACTGGTACACGAGGAGGAGGCTAGCGGTGCCTTCCGACAGCATTTCAAATACAGTTTATTAGTGTGTGATATGAAAAGGGTATTTTTATTGCATGATATAATGCAATGGGACCTTGGGCGCTCGGCAGAAAGACCTTGCGCTCAGAAGTGTAATGAACCCCTAGTCCAAAAAACATTATACTGTACATTAACCTATCATTAATGGCACATTAGGGCTGGGGGCATTGCACGCTTGCTGGTCAGGGCTCCATCAGGACAGTAGTGAGCAAGCCACACAGTCTTCACAGGCTTAAAACAAATAGAGAAAGTCAATATTACGGATCGCTACCGGCTGCTTTCAAGGAAGTTCACTCCCCTCTTAACATGCCATTTTGATACCACATTCCATTTTTAAACAAAGGGGGAAGAAAAGAAAACAATTCAGCGGTTGATTAAGCAGAATTAGAAGTGGCATGTTAACACTTTAAAGCAGTAAGTCAAAGTCTCCAGGTGGCTTCGACATGGAGATTTATTTCCATGTGTGGAACATACCACAAACCATGGTGCCTTTTAAAAAGTATCTTCTCTTTCTTCAGCTCATTCCTTATTCACTTTATACACTTGGAGACCGTCCTGCTTGGCATGTCCAGGGATTCAGTCGGTACCATGTAAGAATGGCCAGACTGGGGAAAACCAAAGGCCCATCTAGCCCAGTGTCCTGTCTTCTGACAGTGGCCAATAGAGGGAATGAACAGAACAGAGAATCAAGTGATCCCTCTTCTGTCACCCACTTCCAGCCTCTGACAAAGAGGCTGGGAACACCATTCCAACCCAGCCTGGCTAATAGCCATCGACGAACCTAATCTCCATGAATTTTGAACCCTGGTCTTCACAACATCCTTCATCTCCACCCATCATTAAGTGCACCCAGTATAAAACCACCGTGACATATTGTGTTCTTCAAATGGTTGTTGACGCTTGAGATTTTTTTAGTGCTTTCGCAAATCTCTGGCACCCAATGGTACCACTCTCAGGCAAAAAGGCAAATGAGATCAGCCACCCCACAACCTTTTGGCCATAAGACAAGAAAGTCTGGACGATCCTTTCTTAGCTGGCTAGAAGGGTGAGACAGAGGCTCCTCCAAGCAACGTCCTGTAGCGTCGGGGCACATGCGCTGAGAGAAAAGCGCGTAAGTTCTAAGCCCCTGCTCTTCCTCCAATTGCATTTCTGTGCCCTTTGCAGCCCTCATCGTTAATTGAGGCCCCAGACCACAGGGCAGGTGACTATTCTTCACGCCTTTTGCAGACAGAATAGAAATTGCATACGGCCACTGCAGACATAGGCGGGAACAGAAATCAGAGCTCTAATTGAAGAGAGGCACGTCAATTATCTGGTCACATGGCTAGAGCCCTGCATGGATACCAAATTGGTATCAGCGTCCACAAAAAAATGATTCATGTATATGCACATCCACAGCTGTAGATGCGTATACCTGCGGGGAGAGAGTGGATATTCGCAAATCTGCAGAATTCTAGATACAACGTTTGTATCAGCAAAAAAGATACAAATGGCTATCTGCAGCCACGGAGGCAGATACCTAAAAATATAAAACAGATATCTGCAGATTTGCAGGGCTCTACACGTGGCTTTCTTGTGTAACACATTATTACAGTTTGGTTCTGTGTCAACACCACATACAGAAGTTTTGACTCTGTTACCACTGCCAGGGGTAAAGGGTTGCATCCCGAGATCCCGATTCAATTCCAATGGACAACGAAATGGGAATTGTTCGATTTGGTTGTGACCATACTCTGCTCTCTCAGCCAGGAACAGCCACCATCCTGATGTCTAACATTCTATTGTGGCATCACAAACAGCTGTGTAACTCACTAGCAAAGTATGTATTTGCCTTTCTTCCGTAGGCTGGTCCACACAGATGCGAACAACATGTTTCTCTCCACCAATTATTTCTATGGCTGAAGTGGTACAAAGCTAAAGGTCATGGGTTCAAATGCTGTTGATGGCCCATGTGGATCATGGAGTATATAAATTAGCGCAAAGATTTTAGAATAATTGTTGGAATTATTTTATGTTGCAAACGTACTTAGAAGTGAATTTAGATAATACACAATAATTAACACAATATTAATATCTGATGTTACATGTTACAAAATCCCCATATTACAATCTCATACCCACTTGTGGTGTAGACGTATCCTGTGTGCCTAGATGAACCCTGATTTGTGTAAGCTCCAAAATGATCTGATTTAACAGACATACCTTTCCAGAAAGGACCCCTCATTCTTTAAAACACAACATTAACGATGATGACATAAAACATTAGGGCCTTGCTAATGAGCTACAGAGCCTCTTGGTCACCAGTTTGAACCCAGCCAAGCTGAGTACAGATTAAAAGTTGCTCCTATGAAAGGGATATGTGGGATATCTGAGATCAGTTTGGTGTGCCCCAGTTCTCGAGTCCTACCACAGAATCCCAGGACCATGATGTGCACTAGATTTGAAGCTATTTGGAGCAGGGATGGTTTCTTACTATGTGTGCGTATATAGTATTTAGCACAACAGCGCTCCAATCTCAACTGGGGGCTACTGCAAGAGCCAAAATTACATTATGATAAATTTGGAAGAGTTGCCAGCACTACAATTGTCACACTGTAATTCAGGAGAATGGGAGTGCTTATAAAATAGGAGGAAAATATACCCCCCTTCAACCATCAACCAATACTAAATATAAAACAAAACCTATGACTTTTTGCCCCAAAGGACAGGCAGCCTCTGCTGGCTAGGAGAAAAAAGGAGGACATACTTTATTCAGAGATTGATACGTACAGGGAGAGTTATAAAGCGGAATAGATCAGTGGCATTTCCTGGATTCATGATAAAGCAGGTACATGAGCATATCTATACCAAATGCTGTTGGTCTGCTTAAAGTTTCCATTCTGCTTCTGCGTCAGCTTATTTTGAACAGTTTAAAGAACAGCTTCACTGTTCCAGGTGTGTATTAACATGCTGAATTTGTTTGTCGTGTGGCCTTCCTAACATATACTGTAATTAAAATGTTGATTACTGAACGGTTTAAATATATGACAGACAATGCAGTTAAAGCCTACAGTTAGGTCAATATGTGATTTAGATTTGCCATTTAAAAACCCTCATTTAAATTTTGCATACATTAATCACTACCATACTTCAATGTTCTGATATCCACCTGACTACACTATTCAAATAAAACTTGCTGCCCCAGGGAAATCCTACTTATTCTTAATTGTTTCGAGGCTTTGATGGGCTTTTAATCTAAGATTAATTTATGCAATTTTAAATAACTCTTCTTATGATTAATAAGCTTGAAAATTAAAAAGAGTCTAAAGCAATTATAATGAGCATTTGGTCATAACCTCATTAGGAGAAGGAGTGAAGGATACAGTTCTGAAATTCTTACAAGACTACAATTTAAGGTTACTTTCAGAGAAGTCAAACATAGGTCTTGAAATTGCAAAGGCAGATTAGCCTAGCTCAGTGTCAAAACTGTGGTCATCTAGATTATCATACTAATGATTTTATCTCAATGGTGTCAGATAAGATGTTGAAAAGAGGTACAAAAAATACTAGCAAATGAGCAATGCTGCAAAGTACTTACACCCTTGGAGCTAGGTTTTCCATTATCGGTGGTTAGATATCACATGGGTTTTTCAGAAGTGCCCTGGTCATTTTTTGGTGTCTGTCACTATGTCTATGAATCAATGTCTTGCAAAGCGGTTTCATTTTTCATATAGTATAACTAAGGGGCCCCTCATTTTCCATTGGCCGACTCTTGTTCATGCTCCAATCCAAAGCAATTGCTCCAGTTGGCAACGGAATCGCTTCCGCACAAGGGATGGTCCGAAGAGGGAGAACTTCTGACCTTGAAAATCATCATCACGTAGGACATTTCTCAGTCTCATGCCTCCAGTGCAAATCATATGGAAACCTCCCCTGGCACCTAATGTTTTTGGTCTTCATCTACACTGCAAAGCCTACTCTCTATGGTGGTGAGTCTCAGAGCTGACTGAATTCACCCCTGTAGGGCTAAAATAGCAGTACAGAGGTAACCCCTGGAGAGTCTCAGAGTCTGGCTCCTGCCCAAGCCTCTATTTTTAGCTCTATTTTGAGAACCTCATAGAATCATAGGACTGGAAGGGACCTCGAGAGGTCATCGAGTCCAGCCCCCTGCCCTCATGGCAGGACTAAATACTGTCTAGACCATCCCTGATAGACATTTATCTAACCTACTCTTAAATATCTCCACAGATGGAGATTCCACAACCTCCCTGGGCAATTTATTCCAGTGTTTGACTACCCTGATAGTTAGGAACTTTTTCCTAATGTCCAACTTAAACCTCCCTTGCTGCAGTTTAAGCCCATTGCTTCTTGTTCTATCCCCAGAGGCCAAGATGAACAAGTTTCTCCCTCCTCCTTATGACACCCTTTTAGATACCTGAAAACTGCTATCATGTCCCCCCTCAATCTTCTCTTTTCTAAACTAAACAAACCCAATTCTTCCAGCCTTCCTTCATAGGTCATGTTCTCTAGACCTTTAATCATTCTTGTTCCTCTTCTCTGGACCCTCTCCAATTTCTCCACATCCTTCTTGAAATGCGGTGCCCAGAGCTGGACACAATACTCCAACTGAGGCCTAACCAGCGCAGAGTAGAGCGGAAGAATGACTTCTCGTGTCTTGGTCACAACACACCTGTTAATGCATCCCAGAATCATGTTTGCTTTTTTTGCAACAGCATCACACTGCTGACTCATATTCAGCTTGTAGTCCACTATAACCCCTAGATCCCTTTCTGCCGTACTCTTTCCTAGACAGTCGCTTCCCATTGACTGATGCTCTGAGTCTTGCTGTTACATGCTTTTTTTGGGGGTAAAATATATAAACCCAAAACACCTTTAGGTCCCTGCAGAGAGGCTTCTGTGGCAGGCCTAAAAACACCTGCTCTTCAGCAGACCTGCACTTGCCTCTGAGAGTCAACAACACTGAGTTCAAGGAATGACTTGCATGACTCTTTCCGGAGACACAAAATCCAGCAGTACTGATGGTACCTTTAAAGGACGAGCTCAGGAGTCATTTGGGTGGGTAAAAATCTAGTTACTTTCACAGAAGAGAAGAACCCCTATCGTAATGTCCATCGTCTGTTATGATTTCTAATACACACGACTGACACATGATTGACACCTTATTTAAGAATGAATTTAGTTAGGCATGTCTGATACCGCAACAGTATAATTGAGAGTCTCTTGACATTTATTTGGCAATCTGCAGCTCCTGCTCTCCACAACTTCACTTTGATAATTTGTTGAAACATCAACTGCCTTCAGCATCCCCTTTGGTGCTTAACTAACAAGCCAGGTGTTAATTGCAGGTAATGATATTTTCCCAGGGTTTATTGCTTCTTAAAAAGACCCATGCAGCAGAACAACAAGGAGATTAATAGGCTTCCAGTTGATCTGACCCTTTGCAGACAGTGCTGAGGCTAGACAGAGTAGTGCGTAGGAAAAAGAAGAGTGATGTGTAATCCCAGCTAAGGGCCTGATTCAGGAAGATACTTCAGCCTGCCTCATGCTTCCAACATCTGTCTAATCCCAACGGAGCTATGTAAGTATTTAAAGTTAGCTTTAGAGCCATCTTGAACAAGGGGGATACACACCTACTGTTTTTCAGGGAACTTTGAATCAGGTCATAAAAGAAAAAAAAAAGGCAAAGTCTGCTGTTAATAGCTACCTTTTCATAAACAAAGAAAAACACTCAACTCACTCCCAATAATTAGAACAGTTTGATTGGATTTAAAAATCCCTCCACAGCCTTTGCTATTCAAACACTGGGGTAAGAAAGGCCCCATGAGAAACAGAATTGCCCAGAACCAAAAGTGAAATGAGTCTATTTTCGTCTTCCACAGTGAGTGTGACGCAGCTGAGAAATGTCAGGTTTTGGAAGCCGGGTCTACATGACGAGTTAGGTTAATGTCATTCAGCTTATGATGACCTAACTCTGAAAATGTCTACTGCTCTCGCCAATTTCAGTCCCCTACTAGACTGACCCAGTATCCCCACCTCCATGAGACGTGGAGGGCTTAGGTCAGCGTAGTTAGGATGATGCAGCGTAGACGCCGCATTACTTCCATTGCCGGTCAGCACCAGGCAGGACTAGGCATTTGGAGCCCAGCACTGTGCCAGACAGCTGGGCTCCCAGCTGGGAATTCCATGTGGAGCTGACTCTCTGTCCCCACCACGACCCCGATGGAGTCCCTATAAGCAATCCTGGTGAGAATGTGCACCACCGGCAGAAAGATGCTAGTGTGAACATGAAAAACCACAGTAATTACTGCAGTGGCTGCAGATCAACCTAACATGGGTCAACATAATTGTGTACAATAGACCAGGCCATAGATTTTCTGTTCTAATAATACAGAGTAAAATTAGTAACCAGAAAAAACATTTTGTTTTTAAAAACAGATACAGACACTATCTCAGTAATGGCTGTAAGTACTTGTGAGAGCATAAAATAATACAAACAAGTATTAAACAACCCAGAGTGAAAACAATGACAAATCAAATTCACCTTGTATCGGTAAAATATACAGAATGTGCAACTCAAATTAACTTAGTAAAGCTGCACAGAAATGTGTCATTTTAGAAGACCCAGACAGCAATGCTACAAGCAAAATATCACTGCTAGCGGCACAAAATGTTCCTTTAAAAATCACACAAGCCCATTGAAATGACTACACAGCACCCTAAACTCGAAAGAAGATACGCAATTTGCACTACACAAATTGGGTATCTTACTTCGAATCTATTTCAAAATAGATTAATTAATTCTATACAGTGCCAAATTTCAAAATAACATGCTATTTCGAGACATCCCTTAACTGGTTACCAAGATGCAGAAATAGCGCACCTGTTATTTTGAAAAATATTTCAAAATAATGGGTGGCTTGTGTAGATGTGGGGTAGGTATTTCGGGATATCCTGAAATAGCCGTGCAGTCTAGACATACCCTCAGATGTTCCGGCGACCACAAATGATCACGGCCATCAAAGCGACGTCCATTCTCAGCCATGCGTTTCGCAGCATGGTTTTCAAACAGGGCTATTTACTCTCCCTCTAAAGTTAGCGGGCCGGATTGTCGCTTGGTGTAAGGAGACATCAGTGGAGCTCTGCTGATTTACAGGAACTGAGGATTTATCTGCACAGCTCCAATTAAATTGTAAATAGGCAGATGCGCATTTATGAGACAATGAACTTTTCCATAAAAGTAGCTTGTAGGGCTTTGCTATTACTGCCTCGATAAACCTGTACATCCTGGTGCTGCAGCATCTGCCTCCACTGGGATTTAAGGCACAGGGTTCCCGAGGAAAGGCACACAGCTTTAAAAAAAAATCATCTTTAATTTAAAAATTAGAAACTGGAGCAGGCTGTGAGCACAGAGGTTGATTGAAACAAAATTTAAATTCCTGTCAAGCCCATTTAAACACAGGGGCCCTTCATAGACAATTAGCTGCACCCTGTGAATGCTGAATAAACTCAGGCCTGGTCACTGATAGAAGAGAGAAGGCCTACTGTGAGGAGTGGGGGGAAAATTAACTAAAATCAGACTGTATGAAATATTTAGCCTCCCAGCTTATCACAGGGGTTTGAAAGTGTAAACAAGACAAAAATCGATTCATCCGTGCCCTCAAATCAATCCCCCAAAATGGTTAGGGCATCTGTTTCTTCTAAATTTTGTTTACTCTGGCAGATTTGCCTTAATTGCAGTTGTTTATCTCTCATTGTCCCCGGGGCCCTAATCTCCCGATTACTAATACTTAACACTCATTTCACATCTAAAGCTACTTCTAATCCTCAACAGGTTTCTCGGGCTCTTAAAATTATTGAAACCGTGGAGACAGGAGACATAGCCTCTTTGTGAAAGGAACATTTTCTTATCTACTACCAGCTGGGTCCAATCATCACCAGGGATGGCTACAACAAAGGTGCTAAAAGGCTCTTTCACAATCACTGCGGCTCTACAGGGAATTCAGTGGATAAAAAAAAGCTTTGATGGAAAAAACCTGAACAAGAGGGCTATAACAGTCCAGCCAAATAAAGTTACTGTCATAATCAAATGCTGTCAATCACAATGAAAATCCAATTAAAAATGCTTCAGCGCAGCCCTCTTAAGTCAAAAAATATCCCCCATTTATATGCATTTTTGTCAACTGCGCAAATTAAAAAGTAGCATGAAATGATTTTTTAAAATAACTTCAGGCCCCGATCCTGTAACTGGATTTGTGCACAAGAATCTGCTGGCATAGATCCAATTGCCAGATTGGGGCCATACAGTACACAGGTCACCAGAAAGTCTTCAGAGGCATAGCCCTATCTTCCGCTTTGTGTACAAGGCACTGATAGGCAGTTCTTCTTCTTTAATATTTACGCTGCAGCTGAACCCACATGTTCCAGTCGCAAGTCAGGCCTCACTGTGAGCAAGCACGGCACAGAGATGCAAAGACCCACTCCTTATCTGAAGGAGTTTAGAATCTGTGCAGCTACTGGATCCATTTGCAATTCTATTTTTATTTAAATTAAATAAATTATCAGACTCACAGACCAGTGTTCCATGCCAGCTTGTTGTAGGACTGGCACGAATGACATAAGAATGGCCAGACTGGGTCAGACTAAAGGTCCATCTAACCCAGTGTCCTGTCTGCCAACAGTGGCCAATGCCACATGCCCCAGAGGAAGGGAACAGATCAGGTAATCATCAAGTGATTCCTCCTCTGTCACCCATTTCCAGTCTCTGACAAACAGAGGCTAGGGACACCATCCCTACCCATCTTGGCTATTAAGTATTGATGGACCCATCTTCCATGAATGTATCTAGTTATTTTTTGAACGCTGTTAAATCCTGGTATTCATAACATCTTCCAGCAAGGAGTTCCACAGGTTGACTGTGGGCTGCATGAAGAAATAATTACTTTTGTTTGTTTTAAACCTGCTACCTACAAATGCCATTTGGTGATCCCTAGTTCTTATGTAATGGGAACAAGTAAATAATTTTTCCTTATTCACTTTCTCCACACCAGTCATGATTTTATAGACCTCTATCATATCCCCCCTTAGTCTCCTCTTTTCTAAGATGAAAAGTCCAAGTCTTTTTAATCTCTCTTCATATGGCACCCATTCCAAACCGTAATCATTTTTTTGTTGCCCTTTTCTGAACCTGACATGATTTTGAACAGAAATGGTAGGGGAGGTAATAGCTTTTAGTGGACCAACTTCTATGAGTGCGAAAACTTTCGAGCTTACACAGAGACTTGAAGAACAGACTTCTATAACTTGAGAGCTTGTCTCTCTCATCCACAGAAGTTGGTCCAATAAAAGATTTTACCTCACCACCATGTTCCTTTAATATCCAAGGGCCCACATGGCTACAACACCACTAAATATATGATTCTGAACAGACATACAGAAAAGACAAAGCATGGGAAACAACATAAGAACATAAGAACATAAGAATGGCCATACTGGGTCAGACCAAAGGTCCATCGAGCCCAGCATCCCATCTGCCGACGGTGGCCAATGCCAGGTGCCCCAGAGAAGGAGAACAGAAGACAATGATCAAGTGATTTATCTCCTGCCATCCATCTCCTGCCCTTGTTATGAAGGCTAGGGCACCATACTTTATCCCTGGCTAATAGCCATTTATGGACCTAACCTGCAAAAATTTATCAAGCTCTTTTTTAAACCCTAGTAGAGTCCTGGCCTTCACAGCCTCCTCGGGCAAGGAGTTCCACAGGTTGACCGTGCGCTGTGTGAAGAAAAACATATGATTATTACTGCAAACTTAACTGTCATATTCATAAACATGGGGAGAAACTAAACGCGGCTGACATTAAAAAAGTGACACACATGCACCGCTACAAATAAACAAATATTTAACGATGCAGAATTGGTATATTTGCAATTTCAGTACCAAAAATGTGAAGCTTCAAATAATTTTGATGCAACTAGAAAAACTGAAGAAAAACATAGCAAGAATTGAAATTAAGTCTGGTCTACTGTTAAAACTGAGATCAACCTAGGTATGTTGCTCAGAAGGCTGAAAAAATTCACACCCCTCAACACCATATAGTTACACTGACACAGCTACCTCTGTACCCAGGGTGATGTCAATGGCAGAATTCTTTCACCAATCTAGCTATTATCACTCATGTGGGTGAATTACATATAGTGATGGAAAAAACACTTCAGTCAACGTAGGATGCATCTATGATACAGCACTGTACCCATACAAGGCACTGGCCCCTCAAATTAAACAAACTCTCAAGTCCAAGAGAATCTTGTGAGTGGTCGGATTCATTTTATCAGAAATATTCACTGAATCACATTCTTGCCTATTCATTTCTCTTGGTTTCCGAGATTTTTATACATCTTAAAGTCTCATCCAACCTATTTCTTTTCGCATTCCATCAAAAAGCACGAGGACGTTCTGATGCTGTAGGGCACGTGAGAAAGAGAAAGTTAGATTCTCGCATTTTCTGCAAAAAGTAATTGGTTACAGAAACAATGGGACTGTGGAATGTATCAAACAAATTTAACACACTCACGCTAAGAATGCTGGCCAGTTAAACCTTCTCACCAGTTTAGCACTTCTATCATTGCTGGATTCTGTGACACTCATGGAATACATTTCTGGATTTTGATCAGCGATTTCTCAATTGATTAGAAATAAACTATATCTCATGAATGGCAACAGATTTATTTATTGGTTGAAGTGGACTAGGGAATTGGTTGGGCTATACAGCTACCTGAAATAATATACAGCTTCCCCTCCTCTATGAGCTACATTGAGCAATGAAAATGACAAATGTACAATGAATGGTTAAAAAAAAGATGCTAAACACCAGATGGAATTCTGAAGTTTTGCCATTGATTTTAGTAAATCCAGGATTTCATCCAGAACCTCTAGTACACAAAAGATGAAGCTGGATAGCTTGAAAATGTGTTGGCTACAATGCCTGGGCCTGTCCCATCTTAAATGTGCTTGGTGTCGGCCAGAATCTGTCTTTGTCATGATCTGAACTAGGATCATTGTGACAGAGGACGGACAAAATGCTTGAAAACAAAGCCATTTATCACGAGTTCAAGCATCAACAATTTTACACCAGACCAATCATCACTGAGAAGAGGTTCCTGTACTGACAGATTTCCCACTAAAGTAAGTTGCTTGTAAGGGGTTAAAAAAATGAAAGCTCTTGGACCATCGTGATCAGAGAATGACAGGTAAAATTTATCTATCTGCAATGATCTCTTCAAAAGATTTACAAAACAGGTTTGTGGAAAACAAAGCTTGTTTGCTAATGCTGCACGGCCCTCTGCTCTTTCATAAGTGCTAATGTGTCATCGGAAAAGAAATTACAACGGTCTCAAGTACTGAGCGAACGCTTCCATTGTTATATTTCTGCGCAATGAAAGAGCTCAAGTAAAATTAGTTGCTTGTGATTCCTTTTTATAAATATGTGCAGAATTGGTCCCTGTTTTGGCTTTTACTCTGAGATGTTTTAACAGGAAAGCCATACATGATTATATTATTTCCCCTGTCAATTTGTAAAGTGCAGTTAAAATCTTTACTGTATGCCATATGCAGCAGTCAAATTCAGTGACTAGAAACCAAGTTCAGAATGATGTGTTAACTATTGTTACTATTGTATGTGAGCCAGGGTTTATATCCTTTTTTTTTAGTGAGTGTTTCTGGGAGAAAATAAGCAAAGCAGCCATCTGTTCCAGAGAGTTTATATTTCAATGACCTTAAGAAAGCTTATTAAAATATAATAGCAAATTATCAAGATGAAAAATATTAACCGCAAATAAGGAGACCAGCCAGCCAGCTCTGGTTGTTACGCTGAAATTGTGAAAGAGGGACTGTTTGTGAAACTTAAGACTGTGCTAGGCTGGAGAAAATTCAGAAAAGCAGTTAATATTTGTATTTATAAATATATATATATATATTTACCATAAATCCCTACTAATCAATAAAGTATCAGCACAAAAAAATACACAGAAATGATCCTACAATCCATATTGTTTGGGCTGGTTTTAAAAATCAGAGAAAAAAAGATACAATCGAGAATTTTAACTAAAAGACCTAAACAAAAATTAACATATCTATGTAAAATCAATGTAAAAGATTAAATGGATTTTGCTTCAACAGCTGATTGTTTCCTATCCAAAAACTCTGCACCTATCTACCAGAACCTTCTCTGAGAAATCTGAACTCCCTCGTCTTGCTTGAGCACTTTTATGCACCCCAAGTAAAAGGAAAACAAGTAACTGCTACATCCATGGTTTGTGGTATCTCAAATCCCATTCTCTTAAGTAAAACCACGTACATTCAAAAAGAATCATATGAGGCAGAGCAGAATTCCATAGTGGTAAACCCGATAAGGAAATTCTACAGTTCTGCTCGCATGCTTTGAAAAGTGCAGGGAATCTGCAAAACACCAGGCCACCCTTGCAACCATAGAAGAGAAGGATTTTAAACAATCGCTAAGGCAGAAGAGTGAGATCATAAAGACAATTTCTGCGCTAGCTTGTTTTCTGAAACTCTCTCTGCCACCGAATAGCTAGAACAGATAATAACTATTAGTAAATCAAACTCCTGAAATATCCAGCTGTGACTCACACATTTACATACAGATAGAATGGGTATATGTTTTTAATATGTATGCGATACGTACTTTTACCACAGCTGAAGTGCATGCTACAAAGGAGGAGGAGAATGGGGATGGAATCAGCATGAGATAATAAAGTGGCCTAGATAAAGTATTAGCCAGCGATTGATCTCAAACAGGGGATGCTGCTTCTCTCTGACCTGATTACTTACTATGCATAGATTCCATTAAATAGAGCTTAGAAAGGGAAAGCTTCTGAAAAATACCGTAAATGCAGAGAGAGCATCCTGAGCCAGATCAACGAGAGCATACACACCCGCACCTACGTGCATGCATGCACTTCAAACTGTACCTGCATAGCCTCACCTGACCATCTTATTCGATAAACATGCTGCCATTCTTGACAGAGCCAGCCTTGAAACCCTGGACAGAGTTATATTTTCAATGGAAAAAACCCCCACCGAAGACAAAATAAAGCCCATCTATCATTTTATTAAAACTGGCTTCTTTTTTCTTCCCTTGCACAGAACAATTGTTTTTAGGGGTATTCCAGTCTCTTGTGCTGCCTTCTTCTATGCTGAAGCAGCAAACGTGTTTTATTTCATCGGTCTCCGTGTATGCACCTGTATTTGGACTCAAACACATGCGAAGAAAGAGAGTGGTAGAGATAAAAAACAGCCACAGTAAGAACATGGCTGGGAGTACACACTGGTGAATGATCAAGCTCATTCCTGCACTAGAAAGGAAGGCTCTTCTCATAGCTCACTGAAATGACTTTTTCTCCATGAGAAATTTGTTCATTTGAAATACTTTATAAAATAATTAAATCACTTGCATATGTTCCTGTAGAAACTGAAGCCATAAATTTAAGGCAAAAAATGTTTTTGCTTGGTGGGTGGGTTAAAGAAAAGGCACACTGACTGAGCTCAACCATACAGCATTCATTGTTTGTTAGGGAAATCCAGGGTTCGCTTATACAAGAGTGTATGTGGTACTGAAAAGTCTGCTTTTGTATAGGAATTTCATGCAGCCTTTACTTTGGTTCCATGTTTTCCAAGAACTTTGGAAAATAAAGTGCTCCAAGTCACCTGCCAAGATAGGTCAAATCCATCCTTGGTGGACCTCCATTGACTTTACTGGAATACACCAGGCTAGATTTCCATACACCAGGCATTGCTAGTTGGCTTTTGAAATGTGTTTAACAATGTAAATCAGTGTTTCCGAGGCAGTCGGAAGTGTGCCGTGGAGAACAACAGAGTTCAAAATGGCCACCCTTAAAGGGACAGGCGACTTTTTTCCCCCCTCAATACCTCAATAACTTTCCCCCAATCCTATTTTTCTTTCTTTCTTTCTTTTTTTTTTTGCTCAACAAAAAGTCCTTGATGTTCCTCATAAAAAAAATTATTGTTTGGTGTTCCTCCGTCCTAAAAGGTTTAAGAAACACTGATGTAGAGATTAGAAGATCATCTCCTCATTTTGCATTCAGCTTTTAATTGGACTCAATTGGCTGCCAAATGCTGACATCCAGCACGGCTCATGTGTACATAGTACAAAATACCAACTCATGTTTTGTCTGGTGTTAAGGACGTTACATGTTACCTGTAATATGTGACATGTTACACCTTTCCTCCTGGTGAGTACACTTCATCTCAAAGTGTTTTATAGGTTGAAATCCTGGCCTCACTGACGTCAATTAGGTCAAAGTTTCACCCCTACTCTCTGCAGCATTTACCCCACCACTGTGGTGTAACACAAACTGCATCAACAGTGCACACCCCCACTACGGTGTAAGGGAGGAAGTAAAGATTACCAACAGGCACCATCATAGGAATTTCAGATACGCAGAATGGGAATTGGGAGAGGAGAAGAGGAACCAACTCTAGTGGAAAGCGTCCCAGGGATGAGCACGTCAGAATCTCAGGTTTGGGTTTCATAAAACAAGGATTCACTTTAAAGTCGTTACTGAATTAACAGAAGATTATTAAATATGGTTACAACGCAACACTTCGGTTGTAGCGTTAAATTGATCTTCTCCTAAGAGAGCAACCACTGCATTGCCAGAATTAAGCCACCCACCTGGAGTTCTAGACCGCTGGACCGGACTGGCATACAACAGGTGAAGCAGGGAAGTATTTCAACCACATGACTTACCAAACTCCCCATGTTTAAATGCATCCGCTTTGTAAATCACGATGCACACAGAACGAGAAAGCAGGGAAGGGAATGGAGTCTTCAGCCTGTGGTACGTTCTTAGGAGATGGCCAACTTACAGGCAGGAAAAAAAAAGTGCATTCTCCGATGGCGAACGTCCAACAATCTGCAGTCCTAGACTGCGAGGGTAAGTCAAGTGGAAGAGGAGAACAACAGTAGTGGAAAGGAAAAGGAAACAGAGCATCGTGTTCCAGTGAAGATCCAAAATGTGAAGGTTGCATTGGTAAAAGATGATATACATGGTATATAAGGGTAGGAGGATCCCATGCAGGCCTGCCAAAGCGGGGGGAGGGGGAGTACAAGGGAGCAATTGCCTCAAAGCCCAGCGATACTAAAGGGCCTGGAACTCAGCCACTGCCTTTAAATCCCGGGTCCTTTAAATCATTGTGGTCTGCTCTGGGCAGCACTGAGGGCTGCCTGGGCAGCACTTTCCAAGAGCTGCCTAACCCCCCGTCGTCTTGCCCAGGGGCCAGGCCAGGCTGTTGGTCCCACTGGTGCAGGGGCCAGCCAAATGTCTACTAGGGCTGTTATTGTGTAGCCGACGACATGATTAACGATAAAACTGGCCTTATCCATTAATCTTGTTGACTACACGCATTTCCCCTCTCCCTTGCTGCCTCGGATAGAGGCAGCACAGGTAAGGGGGGGAGCAGGAGCCAGTGTCCACGAGGAGCTAGCTTAAAAGCCAGCTCCCCACAAGCACCAGATCCGCCTGCCCCCCAACCCATGTGCTGCTGCCTCTGATAGAGAGGCAGCAGCGTGGAGGGTGAGGGGGGCAGGCTGGAGCCAATATGCACGGGGAGCTGGCTTTCAAGCCAGCTGCCTGCGCATATTGGCTCCCGCAGACCTGCCTGTTCCTCCCTTAAAAACTGGTTCCCCCCCACCCCCAGCATCAGCTTCCCAGTGCCACCCTGCCCCCCCTGCACTACTGCCTTTATCAGAAGCAGTCTGTGACCGTAGGGAGCTCGGACCACTGCAGAAGGGGCTGCTGCCACCTTACACTGCTGCTTCTGTATCAGAGGCAGCAGCGTGGGGCGGCAGGCAGCCTGTCTGTACGGGGAACTGGTTTTTAAACTGGGTCCCCTCATGGACTGGCCCCCACCTGCCACCCCATGCGGCTGCTTCTGATATAGAGGCAGCAGCGTGGAGTGGCAGGGGGTGCCCCACACTGGCAGCTGGACCCACTCCCAGGGACTACTGAATAGTCACGTAACCACTGAGATTTCATGCGGTTCCACGGCTATTCAGGTACCCGACAGCTAACAACCCTAATGGCCACACTGCAGTCAAGGAGCCCCACAGCCTGAGTCCTGCGAGCCAGAGTCAGTGGAGGTGGAAGAGCAGTGGGTGTTTGACCGCAGTGTAGATACCCCCAGTGAGTCATGAGTGCTCCGCATGACAGTTTGTGGTGATGGTTCTTTCCTCAGTCCTTCTGTCAGCATCAAGGAGTTAAAAGCATGTCGGGAGCGGGGAGCCCTAGTGTACAGTGTCTGACATCACATCAATGATGTCTACTGAGGTACTTAGCAGAGATGTTACCTATCGGTTAATTGAATAGTCGATTAACCTCATGAATTCTTATTGGTTATTCTAGTCCTCAGAGGTGGGGACAGCAACCAATGCGCTCTGGGCCCCGCTCCCGAGGAGCCCCCTGCCACTCGGCATTGCTGCCTCTGTATCAGAGGCAGCAGCATGGGGTGCCAGGTGGGAGCTGGTCTGTGAGGGCAGCCAGTTTAAAAACCAGCTCCCCTCGCAGACTGGCTGCCTGTTGCTCCGCGCTGCTGCCTCTGATAAAGAGGCAGCAGCGTGGGGTGGTAGCAGCTCCTGTCCAGGGCAGGCTGAGCTCCCAGATCCGGCACGAGCCAGAACTGAGCCAGGCTACTGGCGGGCGTGCTAAAAAGTTTACCGGCGGGGGAGGGAGGGATGCGTGTAGTTTATAGCATTAACTGATACGTTTTTGCTTATTGGTGAATCAGCTACACTATTACATCCCTAGCACTTAGAGAGACAGGATGCTCTTGATTTCTCTGGTTGATAAGAAACATGATTGGCCAGCCATCTGGTACCGCCAACTGGCTGGATCGCTGGTGGTTATGGTGACAGGTTCCCACGGGCAATAACAGCTACTCAACCTGCTTTTGATGATGGGACATGCCGAGTAAGGCAGAAGACACACTTAAAGAAAACTGGCCCCAGTGCCCTTAATAGGAGAAAATTTGAGGAAACAGGCAGAGACACCATGCGAAATGTCTTCCAGTTGTGCTTGACAGAGGCCATTGAACAGAATTATGGGGCTTCTTGGGCCAGGACGACAGCAGGTCCGTAAAAGGGGGAGGGGAGGCTGAACCATGACCCTGCCCTTGTACTGCCCCTTCCTCCCAAAGCCTTTTCCCCCCCCCCACCCAGAGCTCCTTTGCCCCGCTCACTCCTCTCTATCCCCTTCCCCTTCCCACTTGCCCTTCCAGCGGGTAAAAAGGGGGAGGGGAGGCTGAACCATGGCCCTGCCCTTGTACTGCCCCTTCTTCCCAAAGCCTTTTGCCCCTGCCCAGAGCTCCCTTTGCCCCGCTCACTCCTCTCTGTCCCCTCCCCCTTCCCACTTGCCCTTCCAACAGGTAAAAAGTGATGCAGCCATAGCCCCCCGGCCTCCCAGGCCCACGCATTACTGGACAGCTTTGGAGAGCCACTGCCATACATTCAGTTGTGCACAGGGGGAAGTCTCTAGTGTGCCACTCTGGACTGGCAGAGGCTCCACCTTGGAGCTTTTCTTTGCCTCCTGGTTATGGTTTAAAGAAGCAATCTGACTCAAGACCAGCAGCTCCAAGCCACATGTGTAAAACCTTATGAGTGCAACTTTTAGAATTACCTTGGGATTTTCCGAAGTAGTTTTTGGCCATAAATCATGACAGGCACGACTTGAGTTTTGTTGCTGCAATTGGTCGGCAGCTACACATCTACATGGTACACACGGTTCCCACCAGCACTTGAACATTTAGGAAAGGGCATGGCGAGATTGCAGGCCAAGCGGAAGGATGCCGATCGGAGCCATGAACTCCCCTCGTGCCAGTGGGTCAATAAAAGAGCCGTACTTTCCTCAACAAGAATTTGCTTGATTTTACTTAAAAACAACGTACTCCGGGAGTCATGGGATCAGCTGACTTACTGTTTGAACCCAGAACGCTCTGGGCATAGTGCACCTCCAATGCATGTGGGGTTGTAGCACGGGTCACTGTTACACATGCTGCTTTTCACTTAGCTGGTGCGGGTAACAGTGGGAGTGAGGGTGTGGCAGTGCGGGCTAGACACCCCAGTAGGGAGCTGGGAACGTATTTTGGTGGCAGGCCTGTGCTGGTGTACTGCCAGTGCCATCTCCCCAGCTCGATTCAAGGTAAGTAGCATATCCATACACATACCGTTTGTCTACACCAACAGGCTGTGGGGTGTTACTCCGCATCCGAGAGATGTGACTTTTTTTGGTGAAACCTTAAAAAAATAGCTGCTGGAAGCAATCTGAAGATTCGGGGTCAAATGCTGCTTACTTTACTCACTCACTCAGGCGATGTCTAGACTACATCCCTCTTTCAAAAGAGGGATGTAAATTAGACATATCGAAATTGCAAATGAAGCTGGGATTTGTATTTCCTGTGCTTCATTTGCATAATGGCGGCCGCGCATTCTTTCAAAAACGGGTATTTCAAAACTGAAACCACCATCTAGACACAGTTCTTTTGAAAAACCCCCCTTTTTCGAAAAATCCCGTAAACCTCATTTTTTGAGGAGTACAGGATCTTTCGAAAAAGGGTTTTTTCCCCCCCCGAAAGAACCGCGTCTAGATGGCGGTTTCACTTTCAAAATACCCATTTTCAAAAGAATGCGTGGCCGCCATTATGCAAATAAAGCACGGGAAATTCAAATCCCAGCTTCATTTGCAATTTCGATATGTCTAATTCACATCCCTCTTTCGAAAGAGGGATGTCGTTTAGACATGCCCTTAATGACTTCACTTCCTTTAGCTCAATGGGATGACTCTCTTCTGCTATGTGGTCCTTAATCTCCAAAGCTTGTAATGTTATTTCTCCCATCATGATTTCTCTCCTCTCTACCCCAACAGCGTATTTCTATTTTCCATCAACAGCCCTCCAAAACACTGCGCTGAGCTAGCTTGCCTTTCAGCCCAAAGGTTGGCTGTGACTTGTTCTGGGGAGCCGTCACCCAGCTGGGGTCAGAAACAGAGCGGGCCAGCTCTCAGACCTGTCAGGCTAGGAGTGGGGAATGACTCCCAAATGCCATTTTGCATGTGGCAGGTGGCTGCTCTTTCATTGAACCACCAGGCTAGCTGTGTGTGTAGAGTAGTTAATGGCTATATGTCCATTCCTAATTAAGCAGAAAGCAGTATAAGGGGATGACGACTACAAGTTCTTTTTTTAAGTAGTAAGTTATTTCCCCCAATAGCTACTTTTCTAAAATTATTTTTAAAATACCATCTTAAAAGAGGAACAACATACTCCAGGGCATGTAGTTGTAAAGATATATATATGCACTTTCCCAGTACGGTAGGCACTCACCCTTTGGCCTCATTTTTATGGCTCTACACCCTGGAGTGGTGTTATTGCTTACAAATACATACATATATACTTATGGGTGTATGTGAGATCTGCAGATGTTTTATTTATAAGTGGCAGGCCTTATTGCATCATTGAAACATGCATTTACAAACAGATATAGGTTTTATGAAACCCTATTCCGTTGTTTTAATAGCTAAGCTATCCAGCCATAGCATAATAATGCACAAGGTAAATGTGTCTCCATCTCTAGAACCTGTTCCAAGTTTTCTCAGATGTGACTAACTGCAAGAATTTTCCAAGCATCGAAAGTTAATAAAAAAAAAAAATAGACAAAATAAGGCAGTCCAAATCCTTGGTAACAAACACATACTGATGCAGTGGAGGGGCTTTTGGTGAACTTTAAGGTCCTAATTGAGGAAAGTATTTAAGTATGCACCTAACTTAAGCACGAGAGTAGATTCATTGAAGTGAATATGGTTAAAAATTAGATACAGTTAAATGCTTTGTTGAGCAGGGTCGACAATGAAATAAGTCTGGATTCCGAGGTGTCTGCCTCAAAGGGTAATTTTAGAGGTAAGTCTCTAAGCAGAAGACAGGTGCAATGCCCCCAGTTTCACAGCATGGTAGGAAGAAAGGAGGGTAAGTTACACGTATATTTCGTTATCTTGTTACTGTCACTTAAACTTATTCTTAAGTATGCAATGCAAAGAAAGAAAAACATCATTTATATAAATCTACACAGTGCATCTGGCAGTGATAAGCAACGTAATAACGCTTTAAAGACAGGGAATGGTGTGTGACACATTAGTAGGAGTGGACTCTAATTATTGTTTACTAATGCTAGATGCTACCATTATTCTAACAGCTTGTGCATTGTCAAATCAACATTCTGCACTACACAAATGACCAGTTGGGAACTGTTTGGGAGCAGCTCTCCTCCTATTACTGCTTGACTAAAAAAATGCCATTTACAAGCAAAGAAAACTGCCTCCGAACCAAAAATACTGGAAGTCTTTCTGAGGAAAGACCAAAGATACATATGAACTTGATCCTCTATAGCCAATCTAATTTCGTTTATGAATATAAACAAAAACAGTGACAATGGGAATTTTCTGTAGGATTTCATGAGTGCCTTAATATGTTGAACATATCCTCTGTTTTCAATCTTCAGGTTTTGAAAGGTTATGAGTGGCAAATGATGACAAAGAATGATTGGCATTAAATTGTAATCCCTGAACAGGCACCCTGAAGGACCTCTGCATTCAGCTTCAAAATGATTTTGACTGAAATTGATATCGGCATGAAAGTCCCAAGGAAAGATCAGGAGAAATCCTGAGTCCACTGAAGTCAACGGGAGTTTTGCCACGGACATCAATGGAGCCAAGACACCAAATGCACTGGATCTGATAACCTTGGGGGTGAAATCGTGACCCAACTCAAGGCAATGTTAGTGGGCGGTTTGCCTGCAGTGGAGCCAGAATTTCTTGGTTTCTGTGTGTGCTTTGCAAACATATTTTTGCTGCATAACATAGAAACAAAGTTTATATTTAACTTTGCAAATACTGGTGAGAAAAACAGATACAATCCCATATACACTATGGAGTTCCACTTACCATTAAGTCTTCAGGAGCCGGCCTCTCCTTTGGTTGCTTTCTCATGCTGTGTATCATAAAAGTGAAATGATTATATGTAAACAACTGTTCATGTATTTCACATGCTTAAATACTGAAGACTTCTTCCTTCAACACAGGTAGATCTAGATCATGCCCTAGAATTTCAATGTACTTCTTAACTTTACCAAGTACAAACTGAAGACACAGCTCTCCTAGTAGTACCCACAATGTTAATCAATTTTCTCTTTTCTTTTTTCAGCTTTTGATTCCGTACAATGTTGCTGCATCCTGGATAAAGCGGTTATGTATTCTACTGCTGATTAGAAGGCTCTCTAGCATATGGACGGCTTTTCTACTTTTCTTTTTCTCTGTGCTTGAGCATTTAAAGTCTTTAAACACAAAGGGTCACTTTTATCATTTTTAAAATGTGGTCATATCTATCACAAACTTCCAAAGAATGTTCTCTTGTTATGTCTAGAACCAATCACATTCTAAATTAATTTTGGCGCTCTTGTTACTGGGGATTCCTGCAAGGATAGTGATCAGTACAAAGTCAATTGAGAAATCATGACAAATTTGTTCTCCTTTTGACATTCCCATATAGTTGGACAGAAATAGAATTCAAGAAGGTGGGACATTTAATTTTTAACACTAAACAGCTACAGGGTAGCACACAGTGCCCTGGCGTGTCTCCCTTAATTTTTTCACACTTATTTCCACTGCTCTGCAGGCTGACAGTTCATTATGGAGCATTAAGCAGTTTATAAGATCAAGTTTCCCATCCTCATAATCCTATTTTTTTAGGCAACAGGTGCAATTAACATTTGTAGACTGAGATTAGCTGCATGATGGACCACTATCACATGGCAGTGTGGTGACCACTAGGAGTTGCCTGCTGACTAATTGGATTATACCCAAACAGCCCAAGTTTATGGTGTAACTGGCATAAAGTCAAAGCCTGATGTGCTGTTCACTTGACGTGTCTGATGCTTATAGGAATCAACTGCTAAAAGAGTGTACAAAGCTATTTTTTTGGACAATAATTCCTCATACTATTGTAAGACACATACTATACAGGTTAATATTAAACCATACCTAAAAATATGTAAAATGTTCTTGTAGCAAATAGGAGACATAGTACCATTAATGATTCAAAGGACATTTTGCCATCCTTATATATCACCACATGCACCTCAAATAATGCACACCGTAGCAAGTAATACAAGCTGTCTGAGTGGTGGGTGGGTAACAGTCCTAATTTGGTATTCCAAAGTAGCTGTATCTCTTGGGAAAACCAGGCTATTATCCACCATCATTTATGTTTCTTGACATCTGTGGAAATTTTAACACAGGTTAGCCCTCCCCCTTTCCCCATACAATTTTTTATGCAACATCTAATTAATTTTTTGGGGAAGGGATAAAAAGGTGCAATCTGGTTAGTCCTGCGACAAAATTACCGCACACTGTGGCCTACTGTACATTTTATCTATCAGAAATTAGGCTTGTAGTCTATAAACACAAATTGTGTATTTATTATTTTAATTAACTGATAAATCAGACTATATATTCTTCATTTTCAATATAATTTGCTACCCACTATGGAAATCTTGAGAGAGAGTGTCTTGGAATTGTTTCACACATAGTATATTTAATTATCTGAATATTCATTTTATTTGAATACTTTTTGGTTCATTGGGCCTAATATGTGCTAGAGAACTTGAAATGTTTTAAAGCGCAAGATACCCAGCTGATCCTGTGTGGGGCTCAGAGCCTTTAACTTTGCTGGCTTCACTGGGAAAGCTTCCCTAAATTGCTCCTCTCCTAAATACTGCTTCAGGGCCAGATTCTCAGCTGGCATCAACTGGCATAGCTCCATTGATTACTCTGACTCCACTGGCTCTGCCAATTCATGCCAGCTGGGCAGCCGGCCCAGAAAGTGCATTTTAACAAATGGGAACGTGTCTTAGTCAAAAACATCCCATTTATACAAAGTTCAATCTCCATTATTCTGCCTTCATTTTATTACTGAAATGGCGATTCCCTTTGTAAATGAGACATCACAAAAATACGCATTTCCTCTCTCCTGATTGTACAATACGTTATACTTAGCTCTTCAGCCTTTTATTGCTTAGGAAATTTATTCTTTCAACAATATTTTCTCCCTCGCTCTGAAATTTAGGTGCCTTCTACTGAACCGTTCAGTTTGGAAGAACGAACACACACCCTATGGTGCATTATAAAATATGACTCCGAATAAAAATTACTTACTGGAAAGCCTATGAATTAATCAAGGACACTGTTTACCTTTCTAAACGTTGAGACAGTTTTATGAGTAATAATCCAAGTGGCCCAGAATAAGAAAGTTATAAATATGACTCTCTCTCCCCCCCGCCCCAACCCTCCCATTTGAACTCTTAAAATAGTCTCCATGCACAAGAATGTACCCAGATTCACAACGGGTTATTAAAAACAGGAAAAACCCTCTTAAGTACTTTTATGACCCTTTGTGTAAATAACGTTTACATAATTTAAACAGTTTGCTCAGCTTAGCTGCCCCATCTGCCCAAGGCCCCTGAGTCCCTCTTGCCTGAGAAAGGATGCAGGGGGAAGCCATAAGGTCTCATGGAGCTGCAGAGTTAATGGCATGTATCATTTACATTGAGGGCATGGCATGTTTGCAAACTGAGCTTACCATTGAGTGATGAAGTGTACAAATGGCTCAGAGAACTCCCCAACCGGAAGGACTGGCGATTCCTGGGATGGGTTTGATATTTGGGGGAGGGGAAGGGGAGAAAGAATCAGAAGAAGTGAGGACAATTTTTCAAAAGGGAAGCAATACAAGATTACAAATGGAGTAAGCGACAATGCCCCTTCTCATGCAGAGAAACAGAGGAAAAGGAGCAAATTCTTCTAAATGTGTTATAAAACACTGAATTGAAAGTAATGAGCATTATACAAGGGGTAGAAGCATGTGGAAAGACACTGAGGGGAGGTGAAAAAAGGACAATGATAGCCACAGGGTAGAAAGGAAGGTAGGGAAAGTGTAAATGAGAAATTAATGATTATTTAAGTAACACACAAATGGTCTTGTAATTAACAAAGAGCTGTGAAATTATTCTTGTGCTGACCTTTGTTTCTTTCACTGAATTCACTTTTTATTTACACTCATGTTTATTTACACTTATTCATTTCAGAGCTGTCCTTCTCTGCACAGCTCTTGCCAGATTAAAAAGAAAAAACCTTAAAAGAAGTGGAAGAAATCGCAATGGAAGGTTTGCCAGCCTAACTCAATTAACCACCAAGTATTTATGAAAGCAAATAAATTAAGAGCGCAAGAAAAAAAATTACACCGGGAGCAAACAACATTACCATTTGCAAAGGAGGACTTTCCGAATTTAGGAGTTTTTCCAAGAATGACAGAGAGCTCCACTGTGTTTATAGTGTAACAGCTCAGGATGTAATGAAATTACACTGCAGAGTACTTTAACAGTGTCATCTCATTAGACCTACAGTTGGAACAAGAGAGTCGCATAAAACAGGCAGCTGCAAATGACTCCATTCTCATTTATTCTCATCTGCTATTAAAAATACCTTTCGGCGACTTTTTTCCTTCCTGACATCCCTACACAAAGTACCCTGCAAAGTATGATACATGCACCTATTTAAATTAACAAAGGAATGACTTATTTTAATCTCACTGTGCTTTGGAGTGCTTTGGCCATTTGGATGAGCAATATATCATTACATACAACCTTCCAGCGCTGCAGGCAAGAAACTCGGAGCGTGCAGCATTTGGTGAGAGCCAAACAATTTCTCTAGCATACAACTGTGTCAAATGCATGCATGTATTCATTATTGAGAATGTGGGGAAATAGCTTTGATGTACTGGAAAAAAGAGATGATAAAAGCACCTCTGCAATGTGTGTGTCATTATCAATGGTGGCAGATAGATACAACCGCAGAGCCTCCTATGTGATTAGTAAATATACATATAATTGCTGCGGCCAATTATCAGAAAAATGAGATAGGTAATTACAAGACAGAAAATTAACTAGAACTCTTATTAAGGTTTCGTTTCAAATTCAAACAATAGGAAACTGCTAGAAAATACAATTAAATCAAAAGTAAATGAAGAGTAAACAGATGCCAAAACTGCTTTACAATTTTCAGAGTTCTATTAACCGTATATAATGTTTGACATCATCCACCTTAGATCTTTTTTGCACTTGTCCAAGAGGTGGGAAAGGTTAGCGTGTCTAAACTTGAAAATGACATCAATGTAGGAAGGCTTCCAGTGGAGAAGAGAAGAAACATAAGGACACACGCAGTGATTTTAAACTTTCCCTTGTTCTGAGAATCACATGCAGAAGTTACGCATATGTGAGACGAAAAATTCAGGGCAAAATTTTAGGTTCACTTGTGCTGAGTGGGAGACAGGCTGACTTCCACATTCCCCTGGTTTTCTGCTGCCCAGTGGAAGCCTATACTCGCGTCTGAGTTTAGAAATGGTACCTGCCCATTCTCCGAAAACGGGATGGGCAGATTCACACAGAATAAATCCACACAACACACGAAATGTTTGCTGGATATATGTCACAGCACTCTTTGAAAACTGGGAGCTGGAGCTATCCCATCAGAATACCCTGGGGAGCTAAATCTGCGCTGAGACCACCCCTTTATCAGAAGAGAGCACTGCCAAAACCACCTAGGTGCACGCGAGGAAACATCTAAAACGCTCATCTTCTGAGAATTGCAAACGTGGATCAATTTATGCCAGGGTGGTGGAGGAGGGGCAAGCAGCACTTAACACCTATTTGGTAGGTGATAATTTCTGCAGACACATGGGAGTGGGGAGGGGGTTTAGGCGGAGGGATCTGCCTACACCAGAGTGAAACTACATTACGGAAAGCAGATTGAAAATCAACTGAATTGTACAACACAACTGGAGACCGACTGTCTACTTCAGTGTATGCGGATAAACAGAAGGATAAGAAACACCGCACTCCGCAACTGCAGGGCACTCAATAACGCAACATCCTTAATGTCTTGGTCCTGCAACTCCTTATATAGAGCACACAGCAAGTAGCACAAGGTTGCTGTGCTCCAGCCAAGCGAAAGAGGACGCTTCACCTGAGTGGGAGTAATGCTAAAGACCAAGGCAGAGTTGTCCACAATGAGTGGAAATTTTTCACTGCACGCCTGGGGCTGGTAGGACACCAATCACAGCAGTTCCCAGGTAATATTCTAGTCTCAGATGCGTAGACTAACAGGTAGGGGCAGGAGGTGGAGAATGAACTCTAGCTCTACTCTTAGCTCTACTCTGTCCATGGGCTTTAGATGCAGCCCATAAGGCTCATTTCTGCTAATGAGCACAGGTAACTTGTCGACCAGGTGGCAGAACATCTATCAACACTGACCTCTGTCCAGCACATCGCCTTTTATGTTGCAATTATATGACCAACACTGTACCCACAACAGGCAAGAGCAGGCCCTAACTGAAGTAACTAGTCCCAGAGGGGTAGCCGAGTTAGTCTGCAACTTTAAAAACGAGTAGTCCTGTGGCACCTTAGAGACTAACAAAAATATAGAGAGTATCATGAGCTTTCGTGGGCAAAACTCACTTCCTCAGATGAGCTGGAGTGAAAATAACAGAATCCAAGATATATATATATATATATAACAGCAAAAGCATTTACCTGTTAATTATAGGACCTGTGTTAATGAAAATCACTGGGTGACACCCACCCCTAGACAGACAGCCAGCAAATATCACCATGACCGAAAAATATTCCGAGTACATACTGTAATTTAAATGATACTGGTATAGTGCAGTAGTAGTAATGTTCTGTGAACCATCTGAAAATTTATGCCATCGGTATTAAGAACTCAACCATCTGGACATCAGGGAAGAAAAATGTTGCATTACCCAGTTTGTGATGGAGGCCAAGAAGGAACATTTGGAAATGATTATTTTAGGTAAGTCAGAGATCATTTTTTTGAGAAGAGGTTTATTAAGAATATTTAAATTCTGCTATGGGATTCAATTCAGATCCCTACATCAAACTTACTGTGAGCTAAGGCCCCATTACAAAGCATGATATAAAATGTTTAATGAATTGCCAACCAGCCAACTTGATTAAAGCTGTTCTTTTATCTTCCTTGAGATACAAACAAGCAAAAATGGTTCCTATGCATGGATAAGACATGATATTTTAGTTTGTTAAACCACGCAGGATTGCATCAAAGAATGCTAACTGCATCAAATTAATACTTTCATTTCACTTCTGAAAATACCCGCTGAAATCTACACGTATGAGACAGGCCAGGAAGAAGCACATCTTAGCCTCCACTGGAAAGAGTTGAAAGAGGAGACAATCCATCTAACCTTTTCCTTAGTAAATTGTTAAAAATCTGCCACTGAGCTTGCTTGCATACAAATTTTTTTTGACATCATAGTAGCTGGAGATGGAACACACACATTAGATATGATATCCATCTCTAACACTAATATTAATACTAATATTTTTATTTAGAGAATTTGTTTATTGTATGTGCTTAGTTACAAATTTAAAAATACTCTATATATGAAACGACTACTAAAATGTTGCTGTTGCTACCTGCCAAAATTTGTGGAATCACTGTGTTGTTGCAAATGAAACAAAATGTCAACCAAACACTAAGCAAAATAAATACATTTTATTTTGTGTCCTGAAGCTCATCAGACTGGCATGTGCGTGGACTCTTAAGGGGATGAAAACAGGATGAACTAAAACAAAGTCTCACAAATCCCTGCCAGGGCTTCATCCTAAAAAATTTTTGCACATGCTGCATAATAAAAAATTGTCACACATGTGGAGTAATGTTAGTGAATTGCCCACTGATAATGAGATCTAATGGCCAACCCTATTTCATTCTTCCAAAGAACGGTCTCATGCTATACAAAGCCAAAAAACTGCAGTGAAAAATTTTAAAAAAGGGTGGGATACATATTTTTAACCCCCTCCCCACAAAAAAATTTGCTACATTCTTCAGCAAAAATTGGCATTCTTTGGTCAGTCCATCAGAGTTTTGATCCAGAGGTTCTGTGTTTCTATTCTAAATTACCAACTTCTAAACAGAAAGGCTTATTAATGGGAAGGTTGATACAAGCTTAATAAACAGAGCCACAAATACATTCCTGAGAGATAGCTGCCCATCAGCGTTAGAACTTTACATGCCTCTGCATCTTGGTATCAAAACCACTCCACAGTCCCAAGTATTAAAACCACATTTACGTACGTGAGACCTAACACAGAGAAGGACAATGTTTAAGCCTCGGCTGCTTTTGAAGTGCTTGGTCAGCCTGACTCTCAAAAGCAACTGAAATGTGCATGTACAGTGAGCACAGAGAAGGGCAGTGGGGAGGGAGGGAGAGAAGAGAAAGTTTGAGTGATGCCTTTGCCTTGTGAATAATGAACAGTTCAGGAAGGTCAACCCATTACAACGGAAACCGTTTAATTATTAATTATGCACAATCTATGAGCGAAAGGACAAGTTCAGAATGTTTAATGTGTGGTAACTCCAACTGGACCCTCGCTTGGCATCTTGTTATTAGCACTTGTCAGCAAGGTGCTCAGGCATAAAGGGAAAAGCCCAGCCGCAGAAAATCCAAGCTGGAGGGAGGCGGGAAGGCTTTAAAACTTCAAACACTGATCCTGATATTTAATTTATAAAGTGACAACTCTCTGGTATAGAGCTTATCGACTTTCATGGCATTTAGGTAAGATGCATTATCTAAATGAAGAATATTTACACTTAGAGAATCTCTTTCAAATCCCTGTACGAGAGAGACACGCTGGCTTTGGAGGGATGATCGCTGTCTCCAGAATGAAAGTGTTCTTCTTCAATCTGTGCATACAAGTTACCAGGAGGGTGTGAAAAGCACTGAGCAAGCAGAACATCCGTAACCTTTGGCAGAGGTAGAAGCACCACTGAGGATCATGCCTTAGTCACATGAACCAGCCCCAAAAGTTAACGAAAGAAGGCAGCAAAAATGTATTTGGCATGTTTAGCTCCTTCCTCCGCAGGGGGCCTCTCCATTGGACCCTTGAATCTGGGGTTCAGATGTGTGTGTGTGTTTTGGGGTGTGTGGAAAAGAACAAATTCAGGGAGCTGCTGCTCTAGGTGGCATATTCTGCTTGGCAACATTCTCAAGTTAATGCCACTCAAAACTTGGGACGCACTCAAGACTTGTGACACCAACCTTCAGCCTCCAGGTTGGACCTCCTGGTCCAGCACCCTGAGCGGTCCCAAACAAGGGGATTTGCCAGACCAGGTCAGGCCTTGGGCTCTCCTCCTGGCTGTGGCACTGGTCAGTGCGCTGCCCCCAGCCTGCCCACTGGACTCTGCTGCCCCCAGCCTGCTGGGCTCCCTGTGCTTGGCTGGCAGCCCCCGTTTGGCCAGAAGGGCTTTGCACCCCAGCCGGTCGGGCCTCTCTCTGGACCACTGGTCTCACTCCAGTCAGTGGGGCTTTGCGTCCTTGGCCTGCAAGGCTCTCTGCCCCTGGCTGCTGGCCCCGCTCCAGTTGGTGGAGCTCTGCACTCTGGCTGGCAGGGCTCCCTGTCCCCAGATGTCAACCCACTGGCCGGGCTCCCTCCTCCCAGGCCACTGGCCCTGTGGATTGCCAACCGCTGGTAACTGCTGTGGCTGGGGTTCTCTGGTCCAGCAATATCCTGCCGGACCACAGAGGTTCAACCTGTACAACCTTTCCCCACCCTCAGGGATGTTCCACAGACCAGCTATGGCAGCATGGGTACCAAGGGGGCTCCAGGAACAAGGCCAATGGTAGAGCAGTGCAGAGACCACCCCAAGTGCCCCATTCCCTGAAAGGCAGAGGCCAGGTTTGTAGCAAGTCCACTGGCTTTATGCTATTAGGAGGCTTTGCTCAGGGGCTAACCCTTCGTCTCCACCATATTTTCCTTTGCTCCAGAGCCACTTCATGCAAACTTCTCGTGCGGGTGCATGTGTGTGCAGAAGATAACAAAGCTCTCTCACTCTATGGCCACAGGAGAATTACCGAAAGAAAAACCAAACCCAAGTTACTCCCGTTCCTCAGTTTGCCAATCTATATTGGCTCTGAGTTGTAGCCTCCTCTGGACGGAGACTCTGCTTTCTTGTATGTGAATGGGCACATCTGCAGTGTTTAATAAATCACTCTTGTAAGCAGAGCTTTGGAACACCAGGCCACCCCGAACAGAATTTTTAGGCACTGCTACTACTTCTCACTTTCCTCATACTACGCAGCAACGTTAAAGTGAGCTTGCAAAGAACACATTTATTTGTATACTGTAGCGAACATTTAATTACAGGAAAGGCAGCTCTAGATAAGAACTCAGTCTGATTTTCAGAAGTACTCCATTTTACACTAACCAGAAACAAACCCTGTGCAGTTATGTGAAAATAAAAGCACTGTAGTTCCAAATAGACCAATAGAGTCACTTATTGACCACATTCAGATGGGCTCCTAAAAAGACACTATTCCTAAAAATAGGCTGCTGACTTCTTACTAACTCTATTTTAAGATGCCTTCAGAAATCTGGCTACAGGTGAATCCTTAAGAGTAGCAGGGTTTGCAGAATACAACAAAGGCTGGAGGAAAACAGCCAGACTGTCACAATTTTACTGCCAACCCTGAGCAGGAAGATGAAGGATGACTACATTTGTACGCTAGCCCAGTCCTTGTTTTTTTCTTAGGTGCCAAGTGTGACAAATTATACATGGGGATATTTCTGGGACGGGATGGTCAGCAGTAAACGCATTTATTTCGGGACCTCCAACTGGACTAGAAACAAGATTGAAAGGCCACTGTTTTATCCACCACTGAGACAACCCTCAAACACCTCAGATCAACCAAGAAGTAGCTCTTTACCAGGATACCATTATCTACTACTTAAGTTCTTGCGGCAGAGGGGGGAATTCTATATACTCTTGTGTGCATCAATATACAGGTATAATATACAATATATAATCTCACCTATAATCACTCACTAGATATTTCAAGCTATTCAGTCATTTATCTCCTGTGGCATTTGTTACTGTAAAATATTTATCAGAATTTGGCACAGACAAGAAAGATGAACAGAGTAACTAACCTTACCAATAACCTACAATGTACATTATGTCACTTTCTACCTTTTGCCAAGCTTTGCACTTGTTAATATGGCTCTCTGAAGGTTTTTTTAATCCCTGGCAGATAAGTATATAGGTAGCTGGAAAACAGGTTAATCTTTTAACCGTAACTGTAATTGCTTTCTCTCTGAAAACAAACATAAGAATTTTTTCTTCTCACTGCTGGTCTCTTGTCGATCATAAGCTACCAGAGCACAGCAATGTTTTGGGTAGATACATGCATATGCACACTCTTTTCAAATAGCTAAGGCACAGCTGCATGAAACACAGCCTCTTCCTGTTCTCACCAAAGGGACTTCACTGGAAAAACTAAAACCATTTATTGTTGCCTTTTTCCTCTGGATACTCCCAATGCATTTTTATTGCTTTCTTTTTTTTAGATATATAAAACACTGCTGCAAATAATCAAGCATGACCATTGACATCCACAAGATTGAGTTTTAGGAACCATTAAATGAGCTTTCCCTCTTGGGAAGGTTTTTGCTCAGGTTGGTCTAAAGGTAATTATTCAGCAATTCCTACCTGTGGTTTTACCTTGTTCCTAGATAAGTCTTTGAATCTCATACACCAATAAGGTCATAGCCTCAGTAAAAGTACAGCCAAAAACAATTGGTGTAGGACAAATTATGATGAACTATATTATTTATGGATTGGATATATAAGTGTGTGTAATGCATATACATGTATTTTATACACATCTATTCTGAAACTTTATTTTCTTCTCTCTTCAGAAACAATATTAAAAGTTTTCAGGATTAAAATACAGAAGTCTACGCAAAGTCTCCAGACTACCTTCTGCAGGCAACATAGATAGAAAAATTCTATAAAAAGATTCATAAAGGAAAAGTCAAGTTCTGCTTAATGCTCACCCTACACAGTGAGGGTGCTATTCTATATTCTAGAATGTACAAAGAGCAAAAATGAGCATTGGCATAACCTTAAATTTGAGAAATTGAATGCTCAAAAGGCTGATGTTTCTCTTGTAGCATTAATGTGGTCATGTTGCACATGCTGTATGTTTTTATAGATATCCCACAGCAATAAATAAAAGGTTGCTTTTGAGCAGGAGGACAGGAATAGAAACTACAACAGAGCATGTGATTGATGGGCAAGTTAATTTTGCAGAGGAAGTCTTACATTCTGGAGTATGTTTGACATCTGAGCGTTTGATGTCTGAATGCTAACTTTGCAGTAATGCTCATTTTTGCTTTTACATTTCCCAGCAACATATATGAAAAAAGATGACATCATGAGCTCTTGAGTTTGTAAACTCCTTGAATCTGAGCCAAACTGAAGTCCTGGGAAGATTAGTTTCTCTGTGGCGACGGGGTGAGTTTACAAAGATGTAAAAAACAAAAGAGAACATATACCCAAAAGTAACAGAGGCGTTTTCGTATGTAAACTTCCACATTTAAACTTTCACAATTAAAAACAATAAAAACTATTTTCTTCAAACTTGGACAGTTTTAAAAGACTTAATAGCTGCAAAGCATGCAGCAAACTCAGTGTCTGTGCTCTAGTAAGTGGTCTCATTCAAAACAATATCCCAAGTCTGGTGTTGCTGGTGCTGAGTTATGCAAACACAGAAAATCTGATGAGATATTAAAAAAAAGAAAAAAAAAGAATTGGCTTCCCTCTTGCCATCAATGTCATTCAGAATGGCTGAATTTTTAAAAAACAAACAAACATCAACTTTGTGTGGAGACCAACTACGAAAACTTTCAGCCAAAAAACAATCGTTTCGAGAAGGCTAGGAAGAAGAAGGGGTTAGAAGCAGGAAGTCAAGCTGAACTACAGCGGTGCTTGCTACCACAAATGGTACAGTGCAATGAAGCCTGCTTTAAGCAGCCACCTATGGGACCAACCACAATTGCTTTCCTAGTAACAATACTTTAACTAAATAAAAGACAAACCAAATAGCCCTGGAAAGCTTGGGGATCATTCCCAGTTATTTAAGACAGGGGGCTGACTATTGGATGTGGTCTCTAGCACAAGTTTCATCCCTCTATCCATCTCTGGACACATAATTGACATTCCTAAAGGTCAAGAGCTCTCAGGTTTATCCTCTTGGGCTTTGCCACATGGATCCAAAAACATCTGTGTGTGATCCCAAAATCCTTTTGTCTGAGTGGCTGGAGCAACGTCAGTATTGTAAGGGTTTTAAAATATTTCATTTAGAATATGTTTGAAGTTTCACGTGAAGCTAACATTGAATCTTACAGCACAGGAACTATAGGTCTGAAGCTTAAGAGTATGACCGGTATGATCTCAGAGGTCCTCCTGGGGTTTTCACCCAGGGCGCAGGTCATACCACTGACCCCACATTTCTGCCCTCTGGGTTGTCCTACCACCCTGTTCTGCTGGGCCAGAAGCTCAGGTCTCCCCCCACCCCAGGCATAGAGTTGTGGTAACATCCCTCCACCCCCTCAGCAGGGCAACACAGACGCTGAACCAACCAGGGCCGGCCCACAACATTTTGGCACCTGAGACGGGGAGCTCAAATGACGCCCCCATTCCCCCTCGCTTGGGCCAAAACTTTGAAAGGTCTCAATTCTCTGGGTCCCAGTTGCACTCCCCCCACAGTCTGGCACCTGAGGCGGCTGCCTCAGTTCGCCTCATGGTAAGGCCAGCCCTGGAACCAGCTGAGCTGTGGGAGGGCTCAGCTCTAAAGCCACTGACAACACTCAGGAACACAGCCCCAAAGAGCAACCTGTGTCTTTAGATTTCTTTGTTGGCAGGTTTCTTCATGTGTATCCTCTCAGGGTGGAAAGGAAATTTCAAAAGCCAGCAGAAGATCCAAGCCAGCAGGAAAAAACAACAGCTCTGCCTTGAAGTATTTTACCTGAAACAGGGACAAGGGATGAGGAATATACTTTGAAACAATTTCTCTTTCTGTATTAAGGGTTAATTGGTATGTTCTGTTTATTTTGCCTTAGTAACTTACTCTAATCTGTCTGTTTTCACTTGCAATCACTTAAATCCCATTTCTTATACTTAATAAAAACACTTAGGTTTATTATCAAGTGCAGTGTAAATAATGGTTAGCGGGAGGAGCAACCAGTGTGCACATCGCTCTTGCATTGATAAAGATGGCAAACTTACAAGTTTTCTAAGTTGTGTAAAATAGGGATGTTAAATATCGACTAATTGACTAATCAAATAGTCAATGCATTTTGCATCAACTATTCAATTAGTCGATAGCTGGCCCCAGGCTGTACGCAGCATTTCAAAGCGGTAGCGCCACGTGGAGCCTGGGTTCTGGTCCCAGGCTCCAAGCGGCACTGCCACTTTGAAGTACCCCCTCCCCTTCCCCCCATCTTGCTGCCTCTTTCTGATAGAGGCAGCAAGGGGGGGAGGAAAGCGACTAGTCGACTAGCCTGTCAACTATCTGATAAGCAAATGTTGATTAGTCGACTAGTCCTTCACATCCCTAGTGTAAAACTTTTAAACAGAGTAAGACGGATTTATCTGGGGTTTTGGTCCTCATTGGGGGCTGTGTTCCTGAGTGCTGTCAATGCCCTTATAGCTGAGCCATTCCAGAGCTGAGCTGGTTCAGTGTCTGTGCTGGGGGGCCATTACCCCAGTTCTGTGCCGTGGCTGAGGGAGAGCAGAGCTTCTGGCCTTACAGGACATGGTGATGGGATGCCCCAGAGGGCAGGTTGGTGGTCTCAGTAGCATGACCAGCACACCGGGTGAGTCTCAAGGGGACTGCCGTGATCAAACTCATGACAAAAAGCAATGTCATTTCTTGTTCTGATCAAACAAGGAGGACACATGAATGCACTTTGACTTCATCCCCATGCACTCTAGGACCAACTGAACCTAAATTCTGGACCCCACAGAACACTGGGTAGCAGACTGAAAATTCAAGGCGGTCTCATTTAAATACAGGTTGAACCTTCTCTAGTCCAGCACTCTCTGGTTCGGAAACATCTGTGGTCCAGCATGATGTTAGTTAGACAGATGTCCACTTATCATGTGTGCAGCCAAGTTTCCCCCAGTCCCATAAAGTTTGTTTATAGCCACCAATCCTGGCTCTCAGTGTTCTGTGCTGCTATTTAGCTCTAATTTACCTCTGAATGTCTTGTAAGCACCCAATAAGCAGTGGAAGTGTTGGTAATGCTGCTAGACAATACTGACCTCCTATGGTCCATCAAATTCTCTGTTCAACACAGGTCAGGTCCCAAGGGTGGGGGAACTAGAAAAGTTCAACCTGAATTAAACTCAATGTTTTTAATACATTAAATAAATCTGTACAGCCAATACACAGCTACATCACAAAAGGATGTAAAATCCCCATTAATCAGCTGATTAAATGTTAACGGGTTAACCAACAAAGTGGGCTCCTGGCCCTGGGGCTGCTGCCACCACCAGCAGGTTCCTGGCCCTAGGGCTGGGGGTGCTGCCAGCTCTTGGCCCCAATGGGGCAACCTTCCACCCGCCACGGGCAGAGGGGTTGCTACTGGGTGATGCTTGCTGGGTAACTGCTTAATCGGTTACCCATTCTCATCCCTAATAGCAACCTGATTCAGAGTAGGGACTGAACCTAGACTGCCCACATCTCAAATGGGTAACTGGCTATTCTAGCGGGGGGCGGTACACACGTGTCTCTTTCTTCCTCCCAATCCCATGGTCCTTAGAAATTTTCACAAAGAGTGTTATGTGGATATGTTTTCACAAAAAGTTTCACTTCTGAATTGGCATTTTTGGACCAGAAAAAAAATGTGAAAAGTTCCTGACCACCTCTACTAATAATGAAGACCTTACAAGAATTGACAGAAAAGTTTACAACTACTTTCCAAATCACTTACTAAACATGTGGAATTTCTGCAGGAAAATGTCAGTCCTAATTCATGTAAAGAATTAAAAACCAATTCTCTTAATTAAGGAGTCTTATAATTGGTTTTTGCTAGGTTGCAAACATTTCAGTAAAAAAAGTCAACTTTACAATAACTCTTCCAGAACTATCAGAGGGGTAGCCAAGTTAGTCTGTAACAGGAAAAACTTAAAAAACAACCAATCGTCTAGTTCGCACTTTAAAGACTAACAAAACATGTAGATGGCATCATGAGCTTTTGTGGGCACAAGGTTGTGCCCACGAAAGCTCATGATGCCATCTACATGTTTTGTTAGTCTTTAAAGTGCTAACTAGACTATTGATTGTTTTTTAAGTTCTTTCAGAACTAGTCATGATCCTGAATTTTTCACACAGGTTAAACAACAAACAACAGCAAAGACTATATTTTCATGACAACCACAAATATTTCTATATGAGAATTTTCTTTATGTCAGGTGCCACTGTACATACAGTGTTTGTTAACAAACCAGAAGATCTATGTAACACAAAAACAATGACTTAACAAGTTTGCTCATCAATACCTCATATGAATAAAATATAATTATAAATGAACAGAACGCTTGGATTGCTTTTTGTTTTGGTGGAATAGATAATCACGGTCCTATAGAAATGATGATTGCCAACAGAACAAATGACTGTTAGAAATAATCTAGATCTTAATGCTTATTCTACGTTACCATTGGTAAAAAAATTCAAAAGGCATTTATTTCAATATATTGCACTTTGAAAGAAGAAAACCAGATTGCTTAGGATCAGATCTTGCATTAAAAATAGAACACGATCAGTTTTCTATCTCCCAAGGATACATTTCTAGAACTATAATACTCATCTCGCTGACCACAACATGAGACATAATCACCATGACTGTTTCTAACCTACCTGTATAATCTCATCAAGACTCCACTCTATCAGTCTGCCGCTTACAAAACGTGTTATAGTCATAGTGAAACACTGCATATAGGCCTCTATTTGGGAAAGCTCTTAAGCATGTGCTTAAAGTGAAAGCATGTGATTGCGTTCCTTTGCTTAAGTGCTTTGGTAAATAAAGATGTACTCTATCAGTTGTTGTAATTGCTTTGCTGAATATGGGCCTCATATAGTAGAGGGAGTTGCAAATAAAAACCAGCTCTGCTAGGAAAAACTATTGGTTGATGTTTTTGATAAAATATCCTGGTCCCTGAAGGGCCTTAGCCCCCAGCCAGCAGCATTGCTCTTCTCTAGAGTTGCCAGGTATCTGGTATTGACCCGGACAGTTCAGTATTTTCGCCTCCTGTCTAGTAAAAAAACTCAGAAAATACCAGACACCTAAAATGTCCGGTATTTTCTGATTTTTTCCCAGCCAGGAGGTGAAAATCCTGAGCTGTCCGGCTCAATACAGAGGCAGCCTGGCAACTGTAGTGCTTACCAGGGAGCTATCCGGCCCGGCACAGGGAGGTAAGATGGTGGGCGGCCGCTGGCAGCCTGTTAGGGCCAAAAAGCCTCACCACACGTTTTTTAAAGGGGCCACGCTTTTTTTTTTTTTTTTTTTGGCTTAACAACTCTTGGGTCCTTTTTTTTGGTTCGGTATTTTTTCTGAAACCATCTGGTAACCCTACTCTTCTCCCACTAATTCACCCTGCAGCCGACTTGGGACACCCGGTTTATGACTCCCTCTGCAGCTCACCTACATGACTGAGTCACACAGAGATGCCAGAGCGCAGTTCCATGCCGCGTTAAGTGCGGGATCACTCAACAGAAACTCCAAGGTCCTGAGTTGGGCGCACCCTAGGCAGGTTGGTTGGGCACTGCCCTGCCACTGGATACCCACATTTAGGAAAAATCTCTTTAAACATGTCTGTGTTATTCCTATTTTTAGGAAGAAAGGGCCCAAATTATCCTGTTCCACATAAAATGGCCCCAGCTAGAGTCAAGGAAAAGATTCCAGGAGATTAAACTTATAACAGCTCTGGCTCATTCTCATTCTCTTCTCCTATGGAAAGCCAGTTGCTCTCTGCTGCTTTCCCCCACACCCAGGGTGGTATGACTCACTCAGGAGCCGTGCGCTGCTAGCAGTCCACTGCTGTGCGCTACCGGTTCCGAGGGAGAGGGAGAAGCTCCAGATCATCACTTCTAGCTGTTACGATCCTCATTAAGCTAGGTGGGGGATTCTGCGTCAATATCGGCGGGCTCCTAAGGAAACATGCTGTGCCGCGCAGCTGCAAGCTGGAGGGGAAGGGGGCAGAGCTCCGCCCCCCCTCCTGTGAGTTTTAGGACCCCTCAGCCCCCATTTCCCTTCATCTGCTCCCCTCTATTTACTTGACAGCAGCGGGGAGCATTTGGCCCAAGATAATCAGTCTTACAACACTACACATTTCTAATCGCTAATACCCATGTTAGCAAGAACTCACTGAAAACAGCAGCAGCTGTACAATACCAGATAATAAACAGACGCTCTCTCACGAGGTCCTTATGCAGAAAGAGGCGTACACATTAGCACTGTAAGTGGGTCCCATTATTGTTCCCCAACACGGGCAAAGAGGAGAGGGAGAGGGTATAGGAGGAGTGGAAAAAATAAGCAAGTTGAGAATAAAGCGAACAAGATTAACAGCAGAGCACATGGGGCGGGGGTAGCGGCTCTAGAATGTGTAACAAAGCACAAAAAGCAGAGAAATAGATTGTCTATTAAGGACAATACTACACATGACCTAGAACACAACAACCCTCACAATAAATGCCCAACAAGATTCTATCCTACCAAGAGTCAGCACCTCCAGGTGATACAGCCACTAATCTAAGCCCGATAGATCTTATTAAATGACCCTCTAACGATACAGACCTGCCAAGCAAACAGTACAGACCCAATTCATTCAGCTATTTCCCACAGGCAGGAAGTGTTCTTGACATGCATCCTCCATTTAGCAACCGAGCATGGTACAAAGTCAACTGCACTTGTAAAACTTAAAAACTGAGCTGCATATGGAAATCTAAAATCCTCCTGTACCCACAAGACAGAGCACTCAGGCACTGGTGTGGGAGAATGGCGGTTCAGTAGCATATTATGGAACAGAAAGTAAGTTAAAACAAATCAATACTGAAACCCCTCCACCACTCACTCTCAATGCCCAGCGATGTATATGGAACACATCAAGGGTTCCTGGCCAAAGCGTTCTCAAAGCGGTGAGACATCAACCACTCTAATCTTGGAGGAAAAACAAACAAACAAACAAGACAGCTGCAAGAAGCTTCCACACATTATGCAGTTCCTTTTCAGAGAGCTGAGCTCAGGCTCAGGGATTGCGATGCTGCCAAATCTCTAACGGCAAGTTATCTGCTGGCGACATCCCAGGCATAAGCATGGGAATGTATTGCAACTTCTTTAGGACACAGACTGTCTTTTCGCTCCGTGTAGGTCTAGCATCTAGCACAGTGGGGCTCTAATCTCTAATCCCGGCCTGTAAGGCCCTACCTAAATAGTAATAATTAATGGAGGTGCTGGGAAATCAGAGACACTCAAAGAACCAAACAAGTGCTAGTCGAATGACCTACCAATGCTGTGTTCATACATGCAAACATAGCTTCACCCCCCCCCTCCCCCCCAAAGCATTTTGATCCTACAACATACACTTGTCAATACTGGGAAAATCACCTTTTCTTTATACATTCTGAAATTCTGGGTTGGCTCCAGCCACAGAAATCTGTATCTTATTTAAAAAAAACCCAGATATTCAGCTGAGTCAGTATGTAGCTTTCTGACTAAAGTATTACAAAATGCACTGTAGGTGACTGCAGTACAAAAGAAATGTTCAACAGTTAATAGAAGCAGCATGTATCAATACAGGAGCACTGGGTTAAAAATGGAGTGCCTCGGGCATCAAATTTTAGAGCTTAAATCAAGCTAACCGAGCACAATGTAAACAGTAGGTTGGAATGACGAGGACAGTGCATTTAGAAATGAGAAAACAGTCCTACTACCGCAGGCCGATAGAACATCGTTGAAACTCTGCTAACTTTAAAAAAAAGGCTATTGATGTTTTCGTCAAAGCTTCCTAATAGTTACAAACTTGTAAAAATAGAAACTGGAAAACAAAAACAAAAACAAAAACAAAATGTACAGGACATGACCTTGAAAGAGGCAACTGACTACTCCTGAGAGTCAAGGAACAGCACAACCCCCATATCAAAAGTGAATTCTACAGAGGGAGAAAAATGTGCTCAAGACACCGAACATGTAAGTACCCATATTCCTTTTACATGTGTATATGAGATTCTGCAACTACTCACACCTCAGTACAGGTTGAATCTCTCTAGTCTGGCACCCTGGGGACCTGACCGGTGCCATAAGACCAGAAGATTTGCTGCATCACGAGAGGTCAATATTGTCTAGCAGCATTACCAACATTTTCACTGCTTACTGGGCTCTTAGAAGACCTTTAGAGGTAACTGACAGATAAATAACAGCACAGAACACTGAGAGCCAGGACTTTATGGGACCACAGAAAACTTGGCCACACTCATGATAAGTGGGCATCCGGCTAACTGAAATCATGCTGGACCCTGGATGTTGCTGGACTAGAGAGGTTCAACCTGTACTTGCAAAATTAAATTAAACATTGGTGCAGTAAGTGGGTCCTATTACAGAGTTAGAGAGAAAGTTTTTCTGCTCAGGAATATCACAGCCTACTACTTACTCACTTCTAGAATTTCTATCTCTCACATTTTGTTTTTCCCTTTGGCTGAATAAAAACAATCAGACAATCGTCCAAGTCATTCTTGTTTACCTTTCAACTTTGACCCCTTTTTAAAAGGCCTCTTTTGCTTCTCTAAATTGTATTAGGTGGGCTCAATATGAAGCAATGTGACAACATTAATTTCTGTGCTCTGTACCATCTGGCAAAGTAGAGGATCAATTAACATGACCAGGTTCAGGCTTTAGGGCCTAGATGGCCATAAGGACCAGCCTTTGAGACAGCCTCATTTCGCAAGGATTCAACATTAAGAGTCAGAAAGCAGTATAAAATGGGACAAGGCCAGTTCATGTTCTGCAGCTCCAAGCAGTACAAGGCAACTCGTGCTCTGCGGATGTTGGGCATTGTGCTTCATTAGGAAACAAAATATAAGCTTTCCACTCCATTAGGAATGACTTTAGGAGTGAAAGCACATAAGACGACGACTCACCTCATCAACAATGCACTGCAATAACTGGAGAGGCTGCTATGGAAAGGAGAGAGGGAAAAAAAGTATTAGCCTATATGCAATATCTTTACAGTGGAGTGGAAAGAAAAAATCATTAATGCAATAAAATATAGCAAGATTAATCAACAGCAGCAAACTCTTATAAAAACATTGATGCTCAGGATGTTCTATTATTTCTAATGGTACCTAATCTAATACAGGCAGTTAAAGGTTTGCATTTTCTTCAAAATGCAATTTGCTAAGTTTAAAACAAAGCATTCAAGCATGCAAAGGAAGCAGCCATCAGGAAAAAGAAAAGTGAATTTTTTTCTGAACTCATAAAGCTTACCATTAAAGATCCCTGGTTTTTCTGAATCTGAAAAAAGGCAATATGTAATTAGCATGTCATAATCAAAATGACTCACTTGGACACATTATGATCACTGAGAGAAAATTATTGCATCGCTGGTGGCAATTTGTGGGCATGTGTTAACACAATTTACATAATGAAAATACACAAATGTTAATAGCTCGCTTCTCATTTATAGGCGAAAGTCAGCAGAATGTTAATTTCACACAACACTTTTTAGTACCCTCCAGGTTGTATTAGAGTAGGGAGAAAAACCATAATCCATTTCAAAAGGCTGTTTACGATTCAGATATAAATAATGTTTTATATTGCTAGATTGTGAACACTGGGCTTAATGTTGCAATCATTGCTAATGTTATGAAGCTTACTCTTTTTAAATTAAAAACCGATTTATTTAAAATTGAAATTAAATCATAGTCAGAAATTAGAATTTTGGATTACTGCCAGTGTCTGCTCACAATCCCTTTTTTTTTGTGAAGAAAACTTTAATTATGTGGTTGAAGTATCTGCCTCTATTCAGGAAAGGTTTTAATACACCACTTTTATCTAAGTTTTTTATGGGTTTTCAAAATAGTTCTACTTTGACTATAAGTAGAATGGTACCAGGAGAGTTTGGAGAACTTTGTGTTGTTTTCAAACGACAAAAGGAAATACTCAAAACCAATGTGTCCAATCTTCTCTAAAATTTCAATTCAACATTTTGATTAGCGGTTTATTTACTACTTCTGAACAAAACAGTTCAGAAGTAAAAGTCTCAGAGGGGTAGCCATGTTAGTCTGTAACTTAAAAAAAATTAAAAAACGAGTGGTCCTGTAGCACATATATATATATATATATATATATAGACAGTATCACGAGCTTTCATTGGCACAACCTACTTCTTCAGATAAATGGAGCAAAAGGCACAGAAACCTAGTTTCAATTTCTTACAAAAATCTATGAAAAAATCACAGGCCACATTATCAGACATCTTGTTATTACCAAAAATACTAAACATTAAAACTGATTTGCAATATGAACAGCTAAATACAAAATACAAGCAAGATATAGTTCAGGTTACTAACACAATCTGGAATGAAATCCTTAGGAAACAAAGTACTGCACTTGGTCTGCTAGTCCACAACACCTCCAGTGCGTGAATTGTTTAATTACTGTTTTTCACCAAGAGGGAAAAAATTACATGGATCCTTTTGTAATCACACAGCAAATGGCATAGAGCTGTCTATTCATCTCATCCGAAGAAGTGGGTTTTGCCCACAAAAGCTTGTGATATAGATATAGATATGTATGTATCTATATCTATATCTATATAATTTTTGTTAGTTTCTAAGGTGCCACAGGACTACTCATTTTTACAAGGCACTATTTAGTGAAAACGTTGTCTTGGCTCCAACACATTTTGCTGGGTTACCCCTTCCATTTAATATTCTCAGTTGCATAGTGCCACAATGATAAATGCTGAAGCACAGCCATCAGCTTTGGAAGCTCTCTTCCCCACAGTATCCAGCCAGAGGCATGATCCTCTAGTAATACTTTACAAGTAGTAAAATGCAATACATGAAAGAGAGAGAAAGGAGGTTGAAAACAAATACCGAGAATGGAGCAGGTATTACAGTATCCAGAGATAGTTCTAATCTTTTAGGAATAAATGGAAAATATGAATAGGTAAAAGCATCTAACCATTAAATCTATTATTTAATGAGTAATTTGAATCAGCAAAATATTTAGTGAACATAAAAAAATATCCTTTTGTATTGGATATTAAAAGACAATTAGGCTGATTCAGTTTATTAGATATAGGATACTTCCCATTTTCGTTAAATGTTCTAGTGCAATGAATAAATGTTTAGTTTCTCACTAAAACATGAAAAGTAGGAATCTCCTGTACACATGCACTGGAAAAATGCAAGTCTAATACCAAAACAAAACAGGATAGTAGTCAACGGTTTTTAAATTCAACATAAAAATGATCATATGTGATCTTAGAATGGGATTTAAAAACATTTCCAATAAAAAGCTTATATGGCATCTATGAAAGCAACAGGGAAAGACAAATAGGAACGTTACAGAATTCTTTTTAAGATGTTTTAACTGTATGCTATGGTAGCAGGGCCAGTTTCTAAGAGAGAGATACACACACATTGTTACCAGATTTTATTACACAGTTTTGATAGCAACATATTATTTGAGATCATCTTCATAAATTTTGCATTAAGGTAGCTGTGCCAGTACCTGGAATTGATTCAAAACACTTAAGACACTCAATTACTTTTTAACACCGTTACCCAACGTAATGACATATTTGCTATTTCACTCGCATTTGATGATGCAACATCATTGTAATTGATTCATTTTCTCAATTAAATAAAGCTATTGTGCTTTTCTCTGTGTGAATGCCACAGAGACTCCTGAGTTAGATGTATTACCTATTTTCCCTGCCTCAGATATATTGCTTGTAAGACTGCACTGTGCTCCTCTGTTAACTCCACTAGAAAATGTAATGGTAGAGTCATATTTTTCAAGTTCTGAACAGCGTTGCACTTAGCTGTATTTATATTAGTCATATTTTTCACTGTTAAAACCATCTTGTTTACCTTTTCCAAGATCACATTATTGCATAGTCTCTGCAACTATAAAACAACCCTAACCAAAGACAACTTTACAGGCAATGCTTCTCTGTTTGCACACAGTTCATGAAAAGTGAAGCATCCCATTGTATAGCACATTAAAAACAGTTTTAAAAGTACTTAACATAAAATGATTCCTCTTTCTGCTTTCCCGTTTTTGGCCTACAATCTGTTTTCCATACACTGCTGGGTGACAAAACTTTGGGGGACACAGTAATCCCGACACAAGCTGCAATCTCAGCATATGCAGCATGTTGTTTATAATTATTTGAATGAAAACTTGAACAATTTGCTTATTAAGTGACCATTTTAAGGGTAAATTGATTATCCTGAGACCAAACAACAAGATTTAATTGCAGGAACTTTACATTTTCTTCATCAGTCTGTAGAACATTAGGAAGAACTTAGCTATTGATATGGAAACACATATTATAAGGATGGATGCTATTGAAAGCCCTGATAAACGCAGGCAGACAAGTAAATGAGGTAAGCTGAAACAGTATTATGTTTAGATTCCTGAGTTATCTGATCATTTTCAGATGTATCAGAGTTTAAACCTTTTGCCAGTAATATGCTTTCATGGTAAGCTGAGAAGAGGTATGTGTATTTAAATGCAGATGCATGATCTTTTCTCATGGGCATCACTATGAGACCCTGTAGGCCATAAGGTTTTGATAAACATTGCCTTTATATCTGGAATTCTGTGATTTTGCAGATATTAACAGAACTTGGATATTTTTAAAATGATGTTTTCTTTATTATTCTTAAGCAGCATTTGATATGTGACAGTTAATAACAGAAGGAAAAGGGAGAAATAGGACACAACTTATCTAAGATAAAATAAACCCACAGTATGTTCCTCAGTTTATGGAAAAAAAAAAAAAAAAAAAAGAACTCACTGGTAGCTGGATAAGCTACTGTATAAATGGCTTTCTCCAAATGTCATTTTTTAGGCTGGTTACAAATGCAGAAGTTTTCCTCATGCCTCATCTACTATTTAATCAATGCCTCTGGTTACAAAAAGCAACTTTTGACAGACCATCAGGTTATATCTCTGTCGCCATGGAGATACTGTTGACGGGAAGTGGCTGAGAGGACCTCTACCAGTCCCTTTCACATTATACTCCCAAGCACAATCAGAAGACTCAAATGAATCCGCCCTGTGTAACTTGGAAGTCACCGGCTCTACCGTTCATTTTCTCTTTTACTCTCTGGAATCAGTGCTTGCCCTGCAGCTCTTGTTTGAGAGATTTGTGGGTGACCTAGGTTAGATCTTCCCATATCAGTTAACAAATTTACTCTTCATGCAGATGCTGCTTTTTAAGCCAGTGGGTTTTTTAAATAGAAAAAGGTATATACTAACAAATCATACAGTTATGTAAGTGACATTCATTTTCATAAATGCAGCAGTTCTGGATTCTAACAGTGCACTCGGCTTATTTTTAAATTAAAGAAAATAGCAAGCATCACCAAAGACTAAACTTTTTGGACTAAATGCAGCAACAAATATTGTCTCCACATTGACAAATGACACAAACTCCCTCTACCTCAATATATAGGGAAAAAGGAGTTTTCTTTATGCATGCAAACTGTGCAAGGGTTCCTTGTTCTCTTCTTCATCAGTGTTGCAAATGATTCTGAACACCAATTCAGGGCAGCTGCAGGACTACTCAGAAAAATTCCTAGGTGGAAGGCAACAGGCCTGGGCTCCTAAATCGGCAAGTCCGAAAATCCCACCTCTGGTTCTTAATTCTGCAACTGACAAACTCCAACCTCCAAGCCAGGGAATTGAGGACAGAAAACAGAGAGCTCTACTGAAAGAATTATGCTGAAAAACCTTCAAAACAAAGATTGCTCCCAATAAACTTTATTATTAAATATAGTCTTATATAGTTATATAGTTCTTGTTTTCCCAGAGCTGTATAAACATCTATAAATTATACACAGAGATTATTTCATTCACCACTGGACTGTAGCCACCTCACACAGGAATCTATTTACCAGAGTACAGTAACACAATCCAATAGTTTAGGATAGGATGCGGGGGGGCGGGGAGAGAAATATAGTTGCACTTGCAGAAGGAATTTAGGAGTCAACAATGACTGCCCATGTTGGAATACAACCACACACTACAATGAACAACACTGCTTTTGTGAAAAGGAATTATGGGATTTTTAGTAGAACGGCGTGCACACATTGTACAAGAGTACAGTATTACATTGTACATTGTACAAGAGTATGGTATCGCATATATACACACAGATTAAGCCTGCCATAGCACACATGTAGAGGGTATAATGCAAGGCAGAGCAAACAGCAACATCCATGCTCCAGCATGATTTGAGTTAGCTGGCTGTCCATTTATCATGGGTATGGGCAAGTTTCCTGTGGCCCCATAAAGTTGGTTTACAGCCTCCAGTCCTGGCTCTCAGTGTTCTATGGTGTTATTTAGCTCTAACTTATCCCTGTCTTCTCAGAGCCCAGTCAGCAAAGGAAGTGCTGGTTTTGCTGCCAGACAATATTGACCTCCTGTGGGTTGGCAAATTCTCTGGTTCGGCACTGGTCTGGTCCCAAGGATGCAGGACTAGAGAGGTTCAACCTGCACTACAGTAATGGAGACTAAGAACCTAGACAGCTTTCATCGCTCCTCTGATATCAGACCACAGGATCCCACCAAACTTTCTTGTGCATTGGTGGTTTGATGCATCCTTGCTCTGTGTATGGAATCTGGTGCCCTGACACCAAGGTCTTTTGCAGAAGTGCTTCAAGGCCAATCACCCATCTTCACTTTTCTGGAGGGCCCCAATAGATATCGTGATTGCCTGCAAGAAAACAGCTGGGGGGGGGGGAAGGGACTTCACCCCCTCTCCCCATTTCCAGCAACCTGGTGGTGGAGGCAGAAAGATGGAATGTCCCATTCCCCACTGCTATTGAGACAGGGACAAGAGTAGGCTGCTTCCCAGCACTCATCCCAGAACTGAGAGATGTCACAGGGAACAAGAGCACATGAAAATTTCATGTGCCAGAAATCGTAAGTCCCTTAGCAAGGATTTTAAATGACTCTGTAAACTTGGAGCAGGGGAGTGGAGGGGTAGGGGGGAGGGGGAAGAAAGAGTGTGTCACACTCTAGGACTGGAGAACTTCTAATGTAATTCCTACTTACAGGGAAGGGGGAAAACATGATCTTGGAAATGACAAGTTTGTTAGTTTGATCTCAATTGTATATATGGTCTTGGAACAAATTTTGACAGAGGAAATAGTTAAGGACAGAGATGAATGGTAACTGGGGCTATAGCTACACTACAGCCAGATCAACACGCCGATGACTGATTCACCGTGTGTGTGTGTGTGTATTTAGTGGCTCTTGTGAAGACATGCCAAATTGACTGCACATTGCTCTCCAGTCAACCTTGGTGCTCCATCACAAATGAGAAGAGTAAGGAAAGTATCTCCCATTAACCCAATGCGGTGTACACGCTGCAGTAAGTCGACCTAAACTATATCGACTCCCCATATGTTATTCATGTAGATGGAGTTGCATAACTTAGGCCAGGAGAACACTAGGGGAGAAATTTGATTTAAGACATGCAACGACAGCTATGAGACTAGTGTATCTTGAGTCAATGTACATTAAACCGAATTTCTGGAGTGGCCCCACTGCGGGAGGTCAACGGGAGAGTTTCTCCCGTTGACTTTCCTTACTTCTTGTAATGCTGTGAAGTATCAGGATCAACGGGGCTGCCCTCAGCATTCAATTTAGTGGGTCCTTACTAGACCTGCTAAAACAAACCCTCAGAAGATTAATCTCCAGAGTGCTGATCTCCATGTAAGTATAGACAAGGCCTTAGGTTGACTTACTGCTTTAGTGTAGACATAGCCCGAGATAAAATACAACATGGTATTAGAAAAGCAGACCATGCCAGACCACTGTGAAGTTCTTTGAGAAGATGACTGCATTTCCTTTGTCTACAAAAATCGGTTGATCTAATCTACCTGGATTTCAGTAAGGCATCTGATACAGTTCCACCTGGGAAGTTCTTAGGTAAATTGGAGAAGATGGGAACTCATATGAGAACTGAAGGGTGGCTAAGGAACCGGCTAAAGGGGAGACTACAGTAGGTCATATTGAACGGTGAACTGTCAGGCTGGAGGGAGATTACTAGTGGAGTCCCTTAGGGACTGCTCTTGGGACCAATCTTCTTTAACATTTTTATTCCTTATTTGGGAGGAGCCCAACACCTGCTGCTGTCCTGCACCAGACCTCTTGGTAATCCACCCCCCCCCCCCCGTTCGTGTTGCTTGGGGGAGGGGACTTTGGTCAAGAAGGTGGAGCAGTGGTGGGACAGAACAAAGGCAGGACTTGGGGAAGGGGTGGAGCAGAGGTGGGGTGGAGCCTGCATCAGGGGGGTTTGCCCTGAGCCCTGCACCTGGGGCACTGGCGGATGGGGGGGGGGGTTTGCCCCAGGCCCCGTGCCCCCCTAGTGACAGTCCTGCTGAGGTACTTCCAGTGGAGACTATACAAGGCCCCAGTGAGACCCCATCTGGAATACTGCATGCAATTCTGGACTCCCATGTTTAAGATGAATTCAAAGTGGAACAAGGGAGAGAAATGCTAGTGGGATGAGTCGAGGAATGGAAAACCTACCTCATGAGAGGAACCCGAAAGACTTGGCTTGTTTAGGCTAAACAAACAAAAGAGAGCCAAAGGAAGATTTGATTCCTCTCTATAAATACACCCAAAGGATAAATACCACAGAGGGAGAAGAGTTCCTTAACCTGAACGCCAACACGGACACAAGAAAAAATGGATGTAAACTGGCTGCTAACAAGCGTAGGCTCAAAATTAGGCAAAGATTGTATGCATACAGTATGATGATGGGGACTAAATTAGCTACAACTACTCAAGAGAGAGATCTTAGAGTCATTTTGGAGAGTTCTCTGAAAACATCCACTCAGTGTGCAGTGGCAGTCAAAAAAGCAAACCATGTTAGGAACCATTAAATTATAATATGAATTATAAATTATATCGGAAAGACAGAACAGGTCGTGCGGGTGGCGGAGTGGTACTATATGTGAAGGATAATATAGAATCAAATGAAGTAAAAATCGTAAAGGAATCAAAATGTTCCATAGAATCATTATGGATAACAATTCATTCCTCTAATATGAATATGGCATTAGGAATATATTACCGACCACCTAACCAGGACAGTGATAGTGATGCTGAAATGATAAGGGAGATTAGAGAGGCTACCAAAATAAAAAACACAGTAATAATAGGAGATTTCAATTATCCCCATATTGATTGGGTGCATGTCACCTCAGGACGGGATTCAGAGATTAAATTTCTTGATGCCTTAAATGACTGCTTCTTGGAGCAGCTAGTACAGGAACCCACAAGGGGAGAGTCGATTCTCGACCTAGTCTTGACTGGAACGCAGGATCTGGTCCAAGAGGTAACTGTTACTGGACCGCTTGGAAATAGTGACCACAATATAATAACTTTTAATATTCCTGTGTTGGGAAGAACACCGCAGCGGTCAAACACTCTGGCATTTAATTTCAAAAAGGGGAATTACACTAAAATGAGGAAGCTAGTTAAACAGAAACTAAAAGGGAGAGTAATTAAACTAAAATCCCTGGAAGCTGCATGGGAACTGTTTAAAGACACCATACTAGAGGCCCAACTTAAATGTATACCCCAAATAAAAAAACACAGTAAGAGACCTAACAAAGAACCACCATGGCTAAACAGCCATGTTAAAAAGGCAGTGAAAGAGAAAAGGGCAGCTTTTAAAAAGTGGAAGTCAAATCCTAGTGAGGAAAATAGAAAGGAACATAAACACTCCCAAATTAAGTGTCATAATGTAGTAAGAAAAGCCAAAAAAGAGTTTGAGGAACAGCTAGCCAAAAATTCAAAAAATGATAGTAAAATGTTTTTTAAATACATTAGAAGCAGGAAGCCCGCTAAAAAAGCAGTGGGGCCCTTGGATGATAAAGATATAAAAGGAGCGATCAAGGAAGACAGTGCCATTGCGGAGCGATTAAATGATTTCTTTGCTTCAGTCTTCACGGCTGAGGATGTTACAGAGGTTCCTAAATCTGAGCCAGCCTTTTTAGGTGACAAATCTGAGGAACTCACTCAGATTGAAGTGACATTAGAGGAGGTTATGGAATTAATTGATAAGCTGAATAGTAACAAGTCTCCGGGACCAGACGGCATTCACCCAAGGGTTCTGAAAGAACTCAAATGTGAAATTGCGGAGTTATTAACAGTGGTTTGTAACCTATCCTTTAAATCCACTTTGGTACCAAATGACTGGAAGATGGCCAATATAACACCAATATTTAAAAAAGGCTCTAGAGGAGATCCTGGCAATTATAGACCGATAAGTTTAACATCAGTACCAGGCAAATTAGTAGAAACACTAGTAAAGAGTAAAATTGCAAGGCACATAGAAGAGCACGAATTGTTGGGCAAAAGTCAGCATGGTTTCTGCAGAGGGAAGTCGTGTCTAACTAATCTGTTAGAATTCTTTGAAGGGGTTAATAAACATGCGGACAAGGGGCACCCAGTGGATATAATATACCTAGATTTCCAGAAAGCCTTTGACACGTCCCACACCAAAGGCTTTTACGTAAATTAGGTGGTCATGGGATAGGAGGAAAGGTCCTTTCATGGATCAAGAATTGATTAAAAGACAGAAAACAAAGGGTGGGAATAAATGGTAAATTTTCACAATGGAGGAGGGTAACTAGTGGTGTTCCCCAGGGGTCAGTACTGGGACCAATCCTGTTCAACTTGTTCATCAATGATCTAGAAAATGAGGTAAGCAGTGAGGTGGCCAAGTTTGCAGATGACACAAAGTTGTTCAGGACAGTCAAAAGCAAAAGGGATTGTGAAGAACTACAAAAAGATCTCAGCAAACTGAGTGATTGGGCAGCAAAATGGCAAATGAAATTTAATGTGGGTAAGTGTAAGGTAATGCATGTTGGAAAAAATAACCCAAATTACACGTACTACATGATGGGGTCAAATTTAGCTACGACAGATCAGGAAAGGGATCTTGGAGTTATAGTGGATAGTTCTATGAAGACATCCACGCAGTGTGCAGTGGCAGTTAGTAAGGCAAATAGGATGTTAGGAATTATTAAAAAAGGGATAGATAATAAGACAAAAGATATCATACTTCCCCTATATAAAACTATGGTACGCCCACATCTCGAGTACTGCGTGCAGATGTGGTCTCCTCACCTCAAAAAAGATATATTGGCATTAGAAAAGGTTCAGAAAAGGGCGACTAAGATGATTAGGGGCTTGGAAAGGGTCCCATATGGGGAGAGGCTAGAGAGACTGGGACTTTTCAGTTTGGAAAAAAGGCGATTGAGGGGTGATATGATAGAGGTATATAAAATCATGAATGGTGTGGAGAAAGTGATTATAGAAAAATTATTTACCTTTTCCCATAATACAAGAACTAGGGGACACCAAATGAAATTGATGGGTAGTAGGTTCAAAACTAATAAAAGGAAATTTTTCTTCACACAGCGCACAGTCAACCTGTGGAACTCCTTGCCCGAGGAGGCTGTGAAGGCCAGGACTCTATTAGGGTTTAAAAAAGAGCTTGATAAATTTTTGCAGGTTAGGTCCATAAATGGCTATTAGCCAGGGATAAAGTATGGTGCCCTAGCCTTCATAACAAGGGCAGGAGATGGATGGCAGGAGATAAATCACTTGATCATTGTCTTCTGTTCTCCTTCTCTGGGGCACCTGGCATTGGCCACCGTCGGCAGATGGGATGCTGGGCTCGATGGACCTTTGGTCTGACCCAGTATGGCCATTCTTATGTTCTTATGTTCTTATCATTAAAAAAGTGATAGTGAATAAGACAGAGAAAATCTTATTGCCTCTATATAAAAACATGGCACACCCACATCTTGAATACTGCGTACAGATGGGTCGCCTCATCTCAAAAAAGATACATTGGCATTGGAAAAGGGCAAAAAAGGGCAACAAAAATGATTAGGGGTATGGAACGGGTCCCATATCAAGAGAGATTAAAAAGACTTGGACTTTTCAGCTTAGAAAAGAGGAGACTAAGGGGGGACATGACAGAGGTCTAGAAAATCAAGACTGGTGTGGAAAAAGTGAACAAGGAAAAGTTATTTACTTATTCCCACAATATAAGAACTTGGGGGTCACCAAATGAAATGAATAGGCAGCAGGTTTAAAACAAACAAAAGGTAGTTTTTCTTCACTCAGAGCACAATCAACCTGTGGAACTCCTTGCCAGAGAATGTAGTGAAGATTAGGACTTTAACAGGGTTCAAAAAAGAGCTAGATAGATTCATGGAGGTTAGGTCCATCAATGGCTATTAGCCAGGATGGGTAGGAATGATGTCTCTAGCCTCTGTTTGTCTGGAAATGGATGACAGGAGAGGGATTGCGTGATGATTCCCTGTTGTGTTCCCTCCTTCTGGGGCATCTGGTATTGGCCACTGTTGGCAGACAGGATACCGGGGAAGATGGACCTTTGGTCTGACCCAGTAGGGCAGTTCTTATGTTCTGATGATTTCTAACCAAGAGAGGGGTGAAGTAGTTCTGGAACAACCTTCCAAGAGGAGCCATGGAGACAAAAATCTAATTGGCTTCAAGATGGAGCTTGATAAGTATGATGAGCCTGCCTACAATGGCATGTGGTCCAAAGACAAATTCCAGTCGCAAAAAATCCCCAACGGCCAGAGATGGAACACTAGATGGGGAGGGGCTCCCAGCTACTGCAGAGAATTCGTTCCCAGATATCTGCCCGGTGGGTCTTGCCCACATGCCCAAGGTCTAACTAATCACCATTTTTGGGGTCAGGAAAGAATTTTGCCCGAGGTCAGATTGGCAGAGATCCTGTGACTTTTTCCCCTTCCTCTGCTGCATGGGGCACTTGATGTGCAGGTTTAAACTAGTGTAAATGGTGAAGTGTCTGTAACTTGAAGTCTTTAAACCATGGTTTAAGCACATCAGTAAGTCAGCCCGAGATTAGGATCTGTGCCTGCAATGTGTAGGAAGTCAGAGATGATCTCGATGGCCTCTTCTGGCCTTACTATCTGTGAATCTGCTGTGGGGAAATAAGAGTTAAACCCAAGCCCTGGGAGAAGGTTGGGACTATGGGCCAATCAGGCGGACTCCTGGAGAGGAAGCGCACCTACAGGCATGCTCCAGCTATGGAGGAGGGGGAGACCTAGCTGCCTAGGAAGCTGGAGAGGTACCTGAGACAGAGCAAGGCTGGGGAAGGGCAGGCAGAGCTGGGGAGCTCTGGCCAGGCAAACTCCCAGGCTGCAGGCCTGATACGGGGGGCCCATGCCACCAATGGGGTGGGGAGGGGAAAGGGCAGTTACCTCAGGGCCTGGCGATTCACAGGGGCCCGGGGCTCCCAGTTGCTGCTGCTCTACTGTGGTAGCTGGAGCCCCGGGCCCTTTATATTGCCACTAGAGCACCACACTGTGCACTCTGGGCAGCTCTGAGGGGATGCTCCGTCCTGGAGGCACTGAGGGCTAGCTGCTCCCAGCTCCACCCCTTCTGGGGGCAGGGAGTCACCCCCCCAACTTGTCCAGGGGCCCACGCAGGCTCTCGGCTCCCCTGCAGGTGCCTGAAGGGTACTAGGGCTGCAGGTAGGCAGCCTGAGGAGCAGGCTAGATGATGACTGGCAGTGGGCCACTGAGGCAAGGTGGGTATAGGATTTTGGGGTTCCCTGGGAGGGCAGGACCCCAGAACGTACAGGGCACTACTGTGAAGGAAGGGGCTACCGGGGCCTGAAGTAGCATGGAAGAAGACGGGTAACTGATGGCACTCCAGAGCTGGACGAGCTAATTCCCAGATAGACCAGCAGGAGGCAGCACGCCGGTGAGCGGCTTGTACCCTTATGGAATCGTATGAAGCAGTCTCCAAATAAGGAACAAGATGTGGGAGTGGCCACCCTCAAGCCCTACAATACTTGAAGATGGTGGGGAATCCCAGACCCCCTCCTCAGATCACCAGCCTCCTCCCCCAAATAACAAGGGTGGATGATGATAACAGCAGCAATATTGAGTGTAAGGCATTAGCCATCTGACAGGAAGTATGGCCCTTATCCATTCACTTAAAACACAAAGAAGGTCACACCGCCGGATGGATTGGCTCTACTGACCAAGGGCGGATTAAGGAGGGGGGCTAGCTGGGCAGCTGCCTGGGGTGCCAACCTATGGGGGGCGCCTGATTGAAGTGGTAAGGGGCACCGCACGCCCAGGGGCGGGGCCACGCATACGCTGCACACCTGGGTGCGCGGCTCCCCTTACCATTTCAATCAGGCGCCCGCCATAGGTTGGCACCCGGGGCCGGGGCTGCGCATGCGCCGTGCACCCAGGGGCACTGAGCCCCTTACCATGTCAATCAGGTGCTGCGCTCCCGGGGGCGGGGCCACGCATGTGCCCAGGGGTGGGGCCACGCATGCGCTGCGCGCCCACTGCCCCGGACGCAAGTATGGCTCGGGCCGGCACTGCTCATGACTACCCACTGCTCTGTAGGGTTGGCCCTTTGGTGAACTTGTTCAGTGGGACAAACATGTTCCTCATGATAACTCCATAAAATAACTGCATAAATTGTGTTGTATATTAGGAATGTTGGGAAACACGAGGGATTTAATTCTATGCATTCCAGCGGTCTATGTGGTCTCAATTTTATTAGAAATAGCCTCAACATTTTATCTAAATCCCATTCATGCCAGTTCTTCCACCGAGGCTGTAAGCAAAGTTGAAATGATCACAGCCACTCAGATGTCATCCACGACTAGGCCGAGGCATCTCCTGCATAAAGAGCAGGTCTTGCTTATGGACACAAAAACGTTTGTAGGCGGAGACCAAGTTGAGGATCTATCAAACGTGTGTTTTGTCTGTACTGCTGCACAGGTCAGAAAGTCAGGCTTTATTCATGGCAATGCACTTACAGTCCTTGGTAACAGTGAAGAAAGGATCATCTCCTCTAAAGCCAACTCATGCCAAGGATGCTCACACATTTCTAATGGCGCCCTGAAATAAATTTAAATGTCACCTCTTTCATGTTTTCCCCGGATAAGGAACTTATTCTTGATGGCAAATGCCCCCTCATTGGAGGATCTTGCTTCATTTATGTAACCACAAAGATTGCACAAGGCTTAGCCCTGCATTCAGGGGTCAGGATATTGACCTTGTGTAATAACAAAAGTCATGTTACTTAAAGGCAACTATCTCATTCCAATGACAAAAAACTCAGAGGTTAAGTGCCAGTGGCAAAGCTCGTAACACATAACAGCTTAGGTCCTGACCCTGCAAACACTATGAATGTGCTTATCTACTTTGAAATAGTTCTGTGAAAGTCAACGTGACCTGTCATGGATACAAAGCTGACATCAGTGGATACGTGTTTTAAGGAAAGCACACACAAAGATGTTTGCAGGATCTGGAAAAGCTGGGGAATAACTTTGCACAGTAGAAGTGATCTGTAATAGGGACAGACTACAACACTGGAATCCTAGCCCCAAAGCTGGTAAAATGAGAAAAATAGCAGAATTCATGTTAAATGTTTGCTTGTAATTATTATATTAATTAAATATTATGAATTAATCTACCATGTATTTATCTGGACGGATTGTTAGGGTCTTACCTTTTTCCCAATTTCAAATCAGGATGTTTTAATAAAAGATATATTCCTATTCTCTTCGTATCAATGAAGAAGTATGATATACAGCATAGTTAATATTTTCAGCAGTTTCCTACTAATTCATAGAAAACGCATGCTAATCAACAGTAGTTCTATATTTCCACATGAGAAAATATCTCTAGTGATATTAACTCTATATCCTAACTATTGAATGTATTCCCCAAAGCAATTTTAGCTATGAATTTATGACTTCTGGTTGATATAAAATATATCCAGGTTGCCAGACTAGGCAATGTTACATGCAGTGAAAACTATACTAAGAAACCAGTCTAGTTCTTCAAATACAAGATTACTACTCACATTTTCTGTAAAGTTAATATGGAAAACACCACTATTTTGTCATTAGCATTTAAACAGTGTTTAATGTCTTTTAAATGGTTCAGTGTTATGATGCAAGTGGAAGAGAACAGATTTTATTTTTACCAGGAAATATGCTTTAACCAACCTTCAGTTTACTCTTACAATATAAACGAATGCTTAAATGACGTCTCTGTCAACTGAAAAATCGAACAGTAAAATAGCTACTTTATGTGCCAAGCTAAACTAATTTTTATTCCTTGACAACCTGCTCAAATGTAAATGAAACTAGGCCAAATTTGGTCTATTGTATGAATTACATATTAAAAAAGAACCCTTAGACAATACTAATACCAGGATCAGAAAGCAGTAGTGTCAATTAAAATCACACAATTATTTGGCT